>OZ024884.1:17516047-18946047 GCA_964017185.1 Rugalucina vietnamica
TTCAGTCATGTCTGGACGGAGCTACCGTTTCCTGGGTATTAAGTAGTACTGTGGGTAGTTGATGTACCTTACTCAACACGGTGTTGCCAGTGCGGATCGAACTCATGACCTCTCGATTCGGAGTCTGATGCACTAAAACTATGCCACCGCGATCCCAACCCACAGAATTATACAAGTCTTTGGATTCAACATGATGAATTAATCAGATTCAAGTCTTCTTTAGACATTTAATCGCCTGTGGTAATGACCCTGCTAAAAGCATCAGTGAATTTTTTATTACGTCAAGTTGAAATCAATTTAGTCGAAACGACATTTGGTCGCATACGACCTTCACCGGTCGATACGATATTCGGTCGAATACGAGCAGTACAGCAACGTACATCTACAAACCTGTGTCGGAATTGTCATTACCTTATGACTGCAATGTTAATCATGGGGAGTTATTTTTCATAACTTACTGCACGTGCAGCGTCTAGGGCAGTATAGAAAAATACTTTCACACCTGTCTGGAGGTAAGGAAAGTACTTTCACACCTGTCTGGAGGGTAAGGAAGGTGACTTTCCTTACCCCCAGACAAGTGCTGAAAGTGACATTCCTACTTTCCGACAGCTGATAAAAGCTCCGCTAAACTGCTAAAGTGTGGCCATGCCATTTCGACTCGGACTTCCATCACAATGTAACTGCTTTGAAATCCTTGTTTGAGTAGTATTAAATTAAGGATTTGCCCAGTGCGTATGAATATCGATTGCAATGCACTGATCGGACTGGGCAGTTGCATTGAGATGAGTGTCTTCTCGAGTTGGAAGTTGGTTTCTGATTCTCGTATTAATGTTAGTGTGTTATTGTTGTAAAAGTGCAAGAACGATGAATGAGAAACCAATTTCACACATTTTTGAATTATTGCGTATATCATAAACGACCAACTGTATCCCTTAAATACAGCTGGGCATTTGTACACTGGTCCCCTAACTTACTATGGGGATTTTAGAAAGTTAGGTCCGTAGGTTTCAAACCCTGCATTACAATCCTACACACGCTATATATACTTATTTGAAACTCAAAACGAAATGGTGCTACGGTGTATAACAGAAGAGATATGTTTATTTGCTCGCCCAGTCTGTTAACTGTTTTAATAAAAGATAATTCCTATTGTTGATTGATTAGAAAATGTGAGAAAGAAATACTGAATATGACAGAATGAAAATATGTTTCAAAACGTTTAAAACGTACAAGGGAAGATATTCCATTCTGATCTATTTTTGACAATAGCGAAGACAGATCGTTGACAAGTTTCCTCGTTTTGCACGTGCAGTGTTCGGTTAACAGTTACGTCACGAGAAAAGAAATTTTAGTAGACACATTTTTTCGGTCATTCGTTTATGTAATATTTCGTAAAAGCTCCGAACAGATCTAAAGTAACCAGTGTTTGATTTGTCGTTGTGTAGGTCGGGCGGAAACTAAAATTTCACTCAGTCGGGTCATAAGGTAAGTTAATTACCCGCTTCGCGACAGGTGGGCATGCTATTTTCCTGACCTGTCCAGCCAAAAGCATGCACCTCGAGCCCTTCGGGCTCTCGGTGCATGCTTTTGCCTGGACAGGTCAGGAAAATATCATACCCACCTGTCGCCCAGCGGGTAATTACTACATAATTGACGCGGTTCTTTTGCCAACCGTTTTGAGTTAAACAGCCATTCTCGCGAGATCTGACGATATCTCATCTAGATCTCTCGCATTTGACGCTTTGAATTATGGGATATAGCCAAAATCGGCTAATCCCGTTCAGTTCTCGCGAGAATCAATTAATAGATTTCTTGAATTTGCTGGACTAGAATGTATTTCTTTCATTCGAGCTGTGCATAGGTAAAACACAGGATGTAACCAAAAGACAAAAATAAAATTTATGTAAAATTATATTAATATGATCTACATATAAAATGGATTCCAAAATGGATTCAATGGCGGACATTCCCGGCATGCAACGAGCCAAAGGCGACAGGTCAGTATTATAGCGCTACCTGTCGGCGACAATGTTAAACAGCGTGTTGTGTGCCTTCTAAAATCCACATGTACGGATGGCTTGGAACACGCACATGCATGTCGAAAGTCAAAACCTCATTGTATACTATAAGGCACAGTATACTAGAAAGAAGGAGGATACTGTGTTTAAAACAAAGTATTGTAGTTCATACTTGTACACTAATTTTGTGTAAAAAATGGGTCATATGAAGTTTTCAGTTTATTTGGGAACACATATACATGTATAATACATTAAGGGACACGAGTACGCACCGTGGCAATATGAGAGCATGCAGCATAAATCGATGGTGAATAGATTGATTAGAACAGAGCGCAGAAGCCTAGTGCTGGATTGTATGAATTGACCGGAAACAAAATGTCTTATGTTCGATTCCTATATTCGTTGGGTTTCGTACTTGAGCAAAACCGGTTAACATGTATTACCCTGAAAGTGTTGTCGCCATGGGACTCAAACATTGTTGACTGTTAAACTGAACTCATGATGATCTTCGCTAGTTGTACTTCTACAAGGCAAGTTCAATGTATAAATCGATCTGATTGCGATTTGTCTTGTGCTGGCATTCATACCGGGTGATCAGAGTGGTAACCAGCAAGCCCAAATGTCAATATGTCTCTTTTTGTTTTGTCGTTTTAACATGGTTGGTCTCAAATTAAGTTATCGTAATTCACACCTTAAACGCTATAAAGTGAAGAAATTGAGGAAAATGTTAAAAAAGAAAGCAAGGAATCTAAGTGTTAATTGAACAATACCCTTTAGAAAATGTTTGTGCTACAAAACAAGGCACAAAGTTAGATGGCTCCTGCCCATTGGGATCTAAAGAAACATATGGGCTGTTTGTGCCTCCAGGCAACGCTTATACGCTATTGACTGATCATCTGATTACTGGTTCAGGTCTGTGCCTGCCTATATAAGCAGTATTGGCTTAGAGGGATGGTTATATTTCAAACACTCGTTGGATATCATGGCGCCCCATAAAATGGAGGCAGCGTCCCAACATGACCATTGCTGTTGATTGGGACGTAAAGCGTCTATTCAAACAAACAAACAAAGTTAGATTCAACGAGCTGGCTCATTACGTTATAAATATTTTCGTTTCCGTGATTTCGCTATCGTACCATGTAATACCAATGGAAAAGTCGCATAATGCACGTTTTTCATTTCTATACATGCATAATTGTACATACAATTAATGTGCACGTTAATCACGATCTATACTAGGAAAAGATGAATCATAGTGTGGTCATTAAATTAAAAATAAATAATTTTCTGTTAACATTTACAGGTATTTCGCCGTGTTTCGCGGCGAAATAGGAAATTTAAACTTGATATAATTAGTGTTGTTATTTGATTAAAGTTGGTAGAGTATAGGATGTTTCGCAGTTTTGTTTGTACAAATACATGTATATTTTGAATAGGTGACACATGTAACGAGCTACAGAAATATTGTGCACCACTTGTCGGGGCGACAACTTGCCTAAAACTCATTTAGGATGTCCAATGGACCAATTACATATTGCAAACAAAGTATATAGAGGGTGTTGTGCGATTTCGTTAAATACGGTAGATACAGAATCTAGCGTCTAGTCTACTTTACTTTAGCAGCCCAGAACACTGTTATTAAGCTTCTGATGGTGATCCCATACTTCCATGTCTTGTAAAGATATTCATGCTAAGCGTTTTGCATATTTTGTCCATTATTTGGTTGACATCTATTCCAGTGGGGATGGGGTCTAAATTTCATAAAAAACAAAACATCAAAATTATGATTTTTTGACATGCTCACAATTATCACTTAGTCTAGTGTTTCTATTTAAGAATGTGTAACATACAAATACATGCAGGAATGATGTAAAATCGCCAAAATTGTTTAATCGTTTGCTTGTTGTTTAACGACGCATCATTAGCGTCTAAAAATTATTTAATGCCTTTGCAATTTGAAATGTAATAAGGGACATATTTATGAGGTACCTGTATAGCATTTATACCTTTGAAACATTAGATTACCGTATGTGTTTTTGTTATAAAAAGGTACAAGTAGGCAAAGATCAGGAAAAGGGGCAATCAGAAAAAGATTCCCACTTCAAAAACCGAGGTGGGAAAAAAACAAACTAACAATCAGGTACTTACACCATGAAACATATTGTAAGCCGAATGAGCAGCTATTTTTCCAATAGGTGGCCACTCAGTTACCTTAACTTAACTAAAAATATGAAAACATACATAAGGCGCCAACAGCACAAAACATTTTTAAACACCAAGACATAAAACAAAAGAACCACCACAGAAGTATCGCCTTGGAACGATCAGTAACACAAAGTTACTAGCGGGCTTAAACTGGTTTTACATGGCCATAACCTCACCCTCAGCTTCTGCAGTGGTTCATAACAGTTAGTTAGTTCTTAGGTCCTCGTGGTGAATCTCTAACCAGCCAATGAATCATCATAAAATTATAAATGAAGGTGGACAAACTGGAGTTTCCAGTCTGGAATTGATTCAAACTCCTAAATTTTTCAAACCTGTACGTTTCTTGAAACATGGGTTATTTTGAAGCATTTACATTGGTTTACATGCAAGTATGTAATTACTCTAGCCTAAAATTTTATGATAAATTCTTACAAGATGACTATGGCTATAACAACTATATACATCTGCCCTGTTGTATCTAACATGGCTAGCTATCTAGCATACGCATATAATCATTGCTTGTCAGTTTGCTAACTGTACAGTATATTTATGGTTTAACGTCCAGACAACATTTTACGCATACGCGTATAATTATTGTTTGTCAGTTTGCTACTGTATATTTGAGGTTTAACGTCCATACAACATTTTCAGACATGGCCAGAAGAATACACCACTTCCTGGTACTATGGGAAGCAAATTATGTAGTTTGATAGATGACACAACCCAGTGCTAGTGGGGTTCGAACCCAGGACCTCTCGATTCTGAGACCAATGCCGTGCTTAATGATGTTGTGAAAATTTTGACTGATTATTGATGGTAACAGTCCCAGCTGAGTCAACAGCTATGGTCATGTTGGGACTTTGCCTCTATTTATGGGACTTTATCCAAAATAAGGACGTCTAGAAATCCACAAAAAGCTTCAAATATAATCACACTACTAAACCAATAGGGCTTTTATGCATGGTTGGTTTGACTTGAACTACTTTTCTTGAGCAGGCTCAGACCTGAGTGGTTAACCAGTAATCAGGTTGTCAGACAGCAGCAAAGAAGCTTTGCCTGGAGGCAACAGCAGCCCGTTTCTTTGGGCTCCAGTGGGCGGAGCCCATAGTCCCACCCTACCATTTTTGGAAATCTGTCTTATAGCTATTTGTTAGTGTTGAACTGAAAACCCTGTCCTCATGACTGAGGATTAAGTTTTTATCAAACAAACATAGATATCAACTATGTAGGTAACAGGGCGTGAATATATCAAGGGTTAATTTGTACAATATGTTTCCAAAATATTGTAACACATATTGCCCAAATCATTTTATGCCTGTACCCAAATTATGAAAATTGGTAGTGTAGCCATCTGGTTTATCTATTCTGCTTGCTGTTAAAATATTGTATATGATTGCCCTTTTATATTGTTTCAATTTTGATAACTTTATATCTGCTAGTTTTGCCTGAACGAGAAACTAGGACTTATACACATACATGTATTTGGGCTCTCGTTTTTTGTTTTTTTTTTTTTTTTTGCTGGGGGGGGGGGGTGGAGTATCGCCCTCTAGAGTATCGACCTCCCCCCCCCAAAGAACCAGCACGCCACGTTCATACATTGTGCGGATAATGGCAACACATACGTAGGCAAAAGCGTTTGTTGGCTCTCGCGGGGGGAAATACTTTATAAACATTTTCCTGATATATATATTGTAATGTAAGTAATGTTATTTATGCAATGAAATGCAGAGGCTGCGGGGAAGAATACATCGGAGAAACTGGTGGACTTTTACGAAGGAGGGTCACGGTTCATAATCAACAAATCCGTGACCCTCGCACAAGAATGTTGAAAGTTAGTGAACACATAGATATATGTGCAAACACTTTGACACCTAAATATCAAATATTCTCATTTTATAAGATGTATTCTGAAAGTACAAGCTTGCGACGGGCCAAAGAACGATATTTTATTAATACTTTGAAACCAAAACTGAACAGAGCAGCATAATTTACAGCAGTGCCATCAGAGTATTCTTAACGCCATATGCATATATGTTTATTACGTATAATTTGCCTTCAAATCTCGCAACATTATAACGTACGTTATTTTCATGTTAATTACGTTATATTATCGTAACGTTACTAAAGACGTTACGTGTCGTTGCTTAGTAATGTATTCTTGAAAATCTGTAACAAAACAGTGAAACCGGTAGAATATAGTGACAATTACAAGTTTATACGGCAATATCGGACTTCTGATATATATATATATATATATATATATATACCGAAAATGAATGTTCCAGCCCAAAATATACATCCTGGGCCATCAAAAATAAAACAATAAATTCTTCTATCACACAGCCCCTTATTCAGGGAAGCTAACAACAATTTCGAAAAACCATAGGCATTTCTAAATGGAAATAGTCAACGGTTCTTTAAAATTATGCTTAAAATGCTTCACGATTTATAAAGTATTTCTCTGTTATGCAATAGTTGTTCACAAGGTTGTCAAGCGAATGGAAGTCTTTAGGACCCGTGTTTGAACAAACTGCTACTGAAATATGAAAGCAATAAATGTATCTATACCTTGTCGTTGCCTCTTTGATGATTGCCGACTCATCTGTAGCCAAGAAAATCTTTCTCTTGACATTCGGATGGGTAAGCTCATAGGCATCATACCATTCAGCAGCATGCACCATATACTCATCTAGAGAATGATACGATGCTTCCATCTTCTTGTCTGTGCGTCGAACGTGTAACCTAACAAAGACATAAAGTTCTAGTGGTACATTATTTACATTAACGTTTCAGTTATATGAAATAAATAGGTTTCATCAATACGCTGCATTCTAAGCACACGCAACGAGTATACTTATATAAGCCTGGAAATAAGTACTTTATGGTTATTTTATGCTGCAAACGGCACCAAGGAACATAGTCTGATTAATGAAAAGTCGAGCACAGACCAGGACGGAGGAAACATTCCAGCGCAGATATCATGAGCAAGAACCCTTGTAAGCAGTGAGGAAGAGTGAAAGAACCATCAATCATTGATCCAAATGAGAGAAAAGGACAAATTAATATCACCAGGAAGGCAAACACTGAATAAGTATCTGTCAAAACCCCTCTGATATCAGGCAATTTATTGTGGGAAAACTACAATTGTATTTACCACAACGTACGGCGCATATTAAATTCCGGTATCATAGCTACGCCTGTCTTCAAGTAAAATCGTCAGTAATTGTGTTACTGATCGTTCCAAGTCGATACTTCTGTGGTGGTTCTTTTTGTTTTATGTCTTAGTGTTTAATTTTTTTTTGTGCTGTTGGCGCCTTATGTATGTTTACATATTTTTAGTTAAGTTAAGGTAACTGAGTGGCCACCTATTGGGAAAATAGCTGCTCATTCGGCTTACGATATGTTTCATGGTATAAGTACCTGATTGTTAGTTTGGTTTTTTCCCACCTCGGTTTTTGGAGTTGGAATCTTTTTCTGATTGCGCCTTTTCCTGATCTTTGCCTACTTGTACCTTCCTATTGAGTAACAGGCTATGATTTGTTCCATTTTTATTGCGAATAATATATGATAAAATGGACTATTTCATTTCCTCTAAGGCTGGAGAGCATACAGAATGCAATAGAAAATCAATGAATAACATAGTATGTTAAAATGACGAAATGTGACGAATATCAAAGAAACGTTATTATTTTCAAGGCACTATAGTACATACAATAAATACCCTTCATACGTGTATCCTAAACCCGCGGCGAAGCAGACCGCGTTTGGTTGCATGGTATTGATTGTATCTTGGCTCTGAAAAAGTGTCAGCCGCTTTGCAGATATCAAACGTGCTATTGCATGGTATGTTTAAACAATACCCATGCTTATATGGAGGAAAAATAGAATCAGCCAGCTGCCACAAAATATTTTATGGACCATGATAAAATTTAGACAATAAAATTATATAAATACAAACGACAAGTTCTGACTTAAATGTCTTGTCACGTAATATGGTGTCCAATTTCCCTTATAAAATGCACATGTACATGTTTGCCTGGGATCCAGCATTTGCTTTCATGCAGTATCTGGAACACCTCGAGTTTCTCGATTATTGTTGGGGTTTGTGAATTCGGGACAGTGAAAGCAATCATTTAACGCAAAAAAAAAAAAATAAATAAAAATTGAATTTTTTTTAGACAAAAACACTATTTTTGACCAAATATATCGATTTTTGATATTGTGTTTAAATTCTCAGATGAAGCTTAGTAGCTCATCTCACTATTAAAGTTGTCGTTTTTCCATCAAAAACAGCATGCAACACCCCTTAATGTTTAACTAGAGGTACTACTTTTCAACCCATCCAAATTCCGACTTTTTAAAAAGCTGCATATCAAAAACATACTGATGCAATGTCTTTGACATGAGATCGCCTTTAACAGAAAAAAGGCGGTATGTGTTGGTGTCAAAACATCTCATAGTGATCAAATTGAGTAATGCATTTTGATTTTTCTTAAAATCATTTCCGCAATGTTTTTGGTCTCATCACAGACATTATCAAACTCTTTAAGATTGTGCAAATTCAAAAAGTTAGGTTTAAGACTTGTTAGTCAAAATGTCACTTAAAATATGAAAAGATCTAAGTGGTGCAAAACTTCATTTGAGGAATATATGTTGCTAAGATCTATTGCATATTGTATCGTGATTTGAGTTAACGTAGATTATAAATCTTTGCTGAAAGGCGAGGATCATCTACCTTGGACACCGATTCCTTTTGAAAGCTTTTTATGAACGGTGGTTTAAAAATGCTGTTAGTTTAAATCAAACTCACTTACTTCCAGAAAAATGTTTCTTTCTTTAATTTATATGACTGTACACAGACATGACTGAGTAAATTTGCATAATTTAGATAAAGTCATTTGCTTTACTACCACCTTCATGTCCATCCCCACCCAAAGACATACTCTAACCAGAGGACCAATGGTCCTGTAAACGCTCACCTGAGATCTGCTGCCTATACCAATAAACATGTTTAAATTATGGTACTTAACACCAGTGCAGGGACAGATGAAGACCTTGGGACATTTATTCTTTTTCAGAATAACCAATATTCTGTCCATTTGCCAATTTCCTGTTGGGTTTTCCCTTCAGATGACATTTTAACAGTTTTCCCCATTCAAGTGCATGGGCAATCCATGTTGACCTTGCCATAAACTGAGTCAAGATCATCACAGGGTCATGATTTATATACACATTGAAGTATTTTACCCATCGATGCTTCAAAAAGCAGTCCATTGGTTTCAGAGAAGATTTTTGAAGGGTTTTTTTACCATATATGGGCATGGCGACCATCTCTTGGTCAAGCGACCTAGATTATTAATATATATACATTAGTTCCCCCATTCTATAGATGCTTCACATAAAATTTGGCTTTAATTGGCCAAGTTGTTTCAGAGGAGAAGATGTTTGAATATTATGGTAATACATATGTATATTGCCCCGGTGTGGGGGGCATATGAGCCGTTGGGTCCTTTTTTTCAGAATCATTAATACTCAGTCCTACTGTCAATTTCCTGCAAAATGTTTACCTCAAATGATTTTCCCCATTCAAATGTATTGGCGACGTACGTTGACCTTGTCGTAAAATAGGTCAAGGTCACCACAGGGTCATGATTTATATATACATTGTAGTACTTTAGCCATCAATGCTTCATGCCAAGTCTCTTTGAAATCGGTCCACCGGTCCTGGAGAAGAAGATTTTGAAGGGTTTTACTATATGAGGGCATGGCGGCCCTCTTTGTCCTTGTGACCTAGATTATTTATATACACATTGATTCCCCCATTCTGTAGATGATTCACAAAAAATAGCTTTGATTGGCCCAGCGGTTTTAGAGGAGAAGATGTTTGAATAGTATGGAAATATACATGTACGTATACTGCTCAGGGTTGGAGACAGATGAGCCCCTGGGGTCAAATTTTGTTTTCTGAATCATTAATATTCAGTCGTACTGCCCATTTCCTGCAAGACTTTCATTGACATTCCAAAAGTTTTCCCCATTCAAATGCATTGGCGACCTTGCCGTTAAATAGGTCAAGGTCATCACAGGGTCATGATTTATATATACATTGTAGTACTTGAGTCATCAATACTTCATGCCTAGTTTCATTGAAATCGTCCACCGGTTCTGGAGAACCACACACTAACCCTGTATAACAAGTGTATTAATGGGGACCCTTCTCTTTCTTTCAAACTATGCATTTAGTCCTTTTAAATATCCGTAGATAGGCCGACAAGTCCACAAATTGACAAATCAGTTTAGATAAATAGATATACACAAAGGTCGATAAGTCGACAAGTCGACAAATCATGTATATGAATGGAGGTGGAGACGTTGGTCAAACGGATCTTTGCTGTTGTCATTAGCATGTGATAAGCCTTTAAGTTTCCAGTGGATATGCGGCTGTACATCTATATATGTCATTTATCTGTACTGCCAAAATTGAATTGTCGACTTGTCGACCTGTCGACTTGTCGTCCTGTCAACCTAGTGCTATTGTCAACAACAAAGATCCGGTTAGGGTTAGGGTTAGGGTTAGTGTGTGGTTATTTTTAGGGCTGGGCTAGGGTTAGGGTTAGGGTTAACTGTTGACATACAGATTGGGACAATAATGACCATTAATGAGGACCCTTCTCCCAATTCCATAGGTCGACAAGTCGACAGGTCGACAAGTCGACAAGTCGACAATTCAGTTTTGGCAGTACAGATAAATGACATATATAGATGTACAGCCGCATATCCTCTGGAAACTTAAAGGCTTATCACATGTCCATGTTGCCAGACAAAGCTACCTCGGAGGATTCTTTCTTTAGCTTGGGGGTCGGGGGGGGGGGCTTGCCCCCCCAGGCGTCGTATGCGATCATGCTTCAGGTATATGATGATTATTATGTATTGACAGCTATATGTATCACATAGGCTCTTTTTCCCATCATGCACTTAGTCCTTGTAGTTCCGCTTGGACTATACCTACCTATCCATATATATATATATATATATATATATATATATATATATATATATATATATATATATATATATATATATATATATATATATATATATATATATATATATATATATATATATATATATATATATTTTGGCAATATTGATTTGTCGACTTGTCGACTTGTCGACCAGCATGTGATAAGTCTTTAAGTTTCCAGTGGATATGCGGCTGTACATCTATATATGTCACTTATCTGTTCTGCCAAAATTGAATTGTCGACTTGTCGTCCTGTCGACTTGTCGACTTGTCGACCTGTCGACCTAGTGCTATTGTCAACAACAAAGATCCGGTTAGGGTTAGAGTTAGGGTTAGTGTGCGGTTAGGTTTAGGGCTGGGCTAGGGTTAGGGTTAGGGTTAAATGTTGAGATACAGATTGGGACACTAATGACCATTAATGAGGACCCTTCTCCCAATCTCATAGGTCGACAAGTCGACAAGTCGACAATTCAGTTTTGGCAGTACAGATAAATGACATATATAGATGTACAGCCGCATATCCGCTGGAAACTTAAAGGCTTATCACATGTCGATGTTGCCAGACAAAGCTATCTCGGATGATTCTTTCTTTAGCTTGGGGGTCGGGGGGGGGGGGCTTGCCCCCCAGGCGTCGTATGCGATCATGCTTCAGGTATATGACGATTATTATGTATTGACAGCTAAATGTACCACATAGGCCTTTTTTCCCATCATGCACTTAGTCCTTGTAAATTCTCTTGGACTATACCTACCTATCCATTTATATTTTTTGGCAATATTGATTTGTCGAATTGTCGACTTGCCGACCTGTCGACTTGTCGACCTAGTGCTATTGTCAATAACAAAGATCCGGTTAGGGTAAGGGTTAGATTAGGGATAGTGTTAGCAATTTTGGCAATATTGATTTGTTGACTTGTCGACTTGTTTTCTGCTTTTTGAACTGTTGACCTATAGATATGGACAATAATGACCATTAATGAGGACATCTTCACATCCATTTACATATGTACATGTATACATATAATCAATACTGATTTGTCGACTTGTCGACCTGTCGACCTAGTACTATTGTCAATAACAAAGATCCGGTTAGGGTTAGGGTTAGGTTAGAGTTAGGGTTAGGGTTAGGGTTAGTGTGTGGTTAGGGTTAGGGCTGGGCTAGGGTTAGGGTTAACTGTTGACATACAGATTGGGACAATAATGACCATTAATGAGGACCCTTCTCCCAATCTTATAGGTCGACAAGTCGACAGGTCGACAAGTCGGCAAGTCGACAATTCAGTTTTGGCAGTACAGATAAATGACATATATAGATGTACAGCCGGGTATCCACTGGAAACTTAAAGGTTTATCACATGTTGATGTTGCCAGACAAAGCTATCTCGTAGGATTCTTTCTTTAGCTTGGGGGTCTGGGGGGCTTGCCCCCCAGGCGTCGTATGCGATCATGCTTCAGGTATATGATGATTATTATGTATTGACAGCTATATACCACATAGGCTCTTTTTCCCATCATGCACTTAGTCCTTGTAGTTCCGCTTGAACTATACCTACCTATCCATACATATATTTTGGCAATATTGATTTGTCGACTTGTCGACTTGTCGACCTGTCGACCTGTTGACCTAGTGCTATCGTCAATAACAAAGATCCGATTAGGGTTAGGGTTAGGTTAGGGTTAGGGTTAGGGTTAGTGTGTGGTAAGGGTTAGGGTTGGGTTAGGGTTAGGGTTAACTGTTGACATACAGATTGGAACAATATGTCGACCTGTCGACCTCTCGACCTAGTGATATTGTCAATAACAAAGATCCGGTTGACCAACATCTCCACCTATATTTGTATACACCACTTATACTGATTTGTCGACTTGTCGACCTGTCGACTTGTCGACCTGTCGACCTGTCGACCTACTGAAATGGACAATAAAGAGGATCCATCTCCCTAGCCAATACTGATTTCTGATTTTTAACTGTTGACTTATAGATATGGACAATAATGACCATTAATGAGGACATCTACACATCCATTTACATATGTACATGTATACATATAATCAATACTGATTTGTCGACTTGTCGACTTGTCGACCTGTCGACTTGTCGACCTGTCGACCTAGTACTATTGTCATTAACAAAGAACTGGTTAGGGTTAGGTTAGGGTTAGGGTTAGTGTGTGGTCAGGGTTAGGTCTGGGCTAGGGTTAGGGTAAGGGTTAACTGTTGACATACAGATTGGGACAATCAATAATGACCATTAATGAGGACCCTTCTCCCAATCTCATAGGTTGACAAGTCGACAGGTCGACAAGTCGACAATTCAGTTTTTGCAGTACAGATAAATGACATATATAGATGTACAGCCGCATATCCACTGGAAACTTAAAGGTTTATCACATGTTGATGTTGCCAGACAAAGCTATCTCGGAGGATTCTTTCTTTAGCTTAGGGGTCTGGGGGGCTTGCCCCCCACGCGTCGTATGCGATCTTGTTTCAGGTATATTATGATTATTATGTATTGAGAGCTTTATCTACCACATAAGCTCTTTTTTCCCATCAAGCACTTAGCCCTTGTATTTCCGCTTGGACTATACCTACCTATCCATTTATATATTTTGGCTATAATAATATATTGATTTGTCGATTTGTCGACTTGTCGACTATTTTCAATAACAAAGATCCGGTTGACCAACATCTCCACCTCCATTTGTATACACCACTCATACTGATTTGTCGACTTGTCGACTTGTCGACCTGTCGACTTGTCGTCTTGTCGATTTATTGATGTGGACAATATAGAGGATCCATCTCCCTAGCCAATTCTGATTTCTGATTTTTAACTGTTGACCTATAGATATGGACAATAATGACCATTAATGAGGGCATCTACACATCCATTTACATGTATACATACATGTATAATCAATACTGATTTGTCGACTTGTCGACTTGCCTGTCGACCTATCAACCTATTTCTGTTGACAATAACAAAGATCCGGTTGATCTAGACATTCACTTATATTAATATATACTTCTCATACTGGATTGTCGACTTGTAGTTCTGTCATCTAGTCGAGCTTTCGCCCTACTGCTGTTGACATTAAAGAGGATCCATCTCCCTTGCCGGTTTCTGAATTGTAACTGTGGACATAATGTCTTAGCGTTTGTCACATAAAACATATGCTTTTATTTCGTCTATGAGTTAAATTAATCATAGTAGTGTTATTTAGACTATAATGTTAATTACTTAATGATACCTTGGGTAGATGTGGTATTATAGTATGTTTCGGTATAGGGGGGTGGGTTTCTAACGTATGGTCCCCAATACTGCCCTTGAGCCGGTTTTTTATACCATTTATGGGCATGGCGGCCATCTTGGTCATGTGACCTAGATTATCTATATACACATTGATTATCTCTTCCAATAGATGCTTCACATAAATTTGGCTTTGATTGGCCAAGTGGTTTCAGAGAAGATAAATGAATATTATGGAGATATACATGTATATTGCCCCGGGCTGGGGGCATACGAGCCACTGGCGTCCATTTTTTTCAGAATCTTTAATATTCTGTCCTACTGCCCATTTACTTTAAATGCCATTTTAAAAGTTTTCCCCCATTCAAATGCATTGGCGACATATGTTGACATTGCCGTTTAATAGGTCAAGGTCATCACAGGGTCATGATTTATATATACATTGTATTACTTGAGTCATCCATACTTCATGCCAGGTTTCGTTGAAATCGGTTCACCGGTTCTGAAGAAGAAGAATTTTAAATGGTTTACCATATATAAGCTCGGTGCCATCTTGGTCATGCGACCTGGATTATTTATATACATTTCGTTCCTCCTTCCTATAGAGTCTTCCTCTAAAATTTGGCTTTGATTGGCCAAGTGATTTCAGAGGAAAAGATTGAGTACGGACGACGACGACGGACGACGACGGACGGACGGACGCCGAAACATGGCTATCCTATAAGCTCACCTTGTGAGCCTTCGGCTCAGGTGAGCTAAAAACTAGAATTGTTCCAGATTCTTCATGAAACCGCGTGTAGGGTCTCAGCAAAACGTGCGCATGTGCATTTTATGAGGAAAACTGGATATCCTTTCACGTGCCAAGCTCAGAAGCTCAGCCGTTTGTATTTATACAGTTATATTGTCCAAATATATTTTGGCACAACTGGCGGATTCTATTTTGCCCTCCCTTTAAGCATGATGATCGTTTAAACATATTTAAGTGGATGGATGTCCCGTTTATCAGAATAAGGGTATGTAAATAATTATGAAAAAAATCGATATCTCGAAAAATAAGTGAAGCACCTGTAACTTTGAGTATCGTTGTGACATATATATAACATACCTTCTAACGCACATGAGAATGTAACGCGAAGTCTGATATTAAGATAAAGTCAGGAATTTGAGTATTCTACGATATACCGTCGCCTTCAAACAAAATTTCCGACCGTATATTGGACGATATACCGCCAAAAAGTAAACAAATGAACACAGTTATCCTCTAAGTATAAATAGAAATCTAAGCTTACGAAAATGTCCAATGTTTAGCTTACATTATTTTGATCAAGTTTAGGTCAGTGCAAACTAAACAGAGGCGATTGACGGCATTGATTCGTGTGATGTGTCGTCAGCGAGCGTTCTCGCGACAAAACGCTACAATTTCACCCTATGAGGTACGGGAATGTGATGGGGATGAAAAGCATGATGAGACGGCCTTGGTGGTTTAGCGCTCTTTTGATAGTTTGGAAAGCATATCTAGAATCTTGCTTTTAGAGTGTTGCTATTGGTTTATATGTCATCAAAGCGTGATTATGTGCGAATAAATATGTGGGCAGCCTCAAAAACAGTTTGATTGTCTTCTTCAGTTCTTCAGTTAAGTTAGGATTTCCAGACATGAAAAGTTCAACTGATAAAGGATGATATGTCCTCAATTTTTGGAATAGTTCCACACGTTGGTCATTGTACATGTTACATTTAAAAAGGTAATGCTCAGCATTTTCTGGTTCCTGGAGACAATTGCAAAATGAATCGGGTCGCAAGAAGTTATTAAGCAAATCCATATTTAGATTACTGCAGTTTTTGCGCATCCGTGCATGCAGAACAGAAAGACATATGTTGCCAGCTATGTATTAACTGGGTACTTTAAGGTTAATACTGGATATACGCTTTTGATGATATTTAAATGACTGGAGAGAGTTCGAATACTTCAGTGTATTATCGGCTGCGTTCAAAAGACTAATAGATGAAGGGATGCATGATTTAAAAAAAAATCTGTACGAGCGAATGGAACCGAATAGTTATGCATATTTCTAAGAGGGTAATTTGATACATCTCTGACCAAAGGTGGAATCAGATCAGAAATATAATTTGGCACTTGACCCTGATGGACCCTGAAATTAACTCTCTCCGAAAGTGAAATCCACCCTCATTCTTTATATAAGTTTTCTAAGGAGACAGATCTGGTCAGCCCAGTAACGATTCGGGCTGCTTCATTTTGAATTTTGTCAAGCATTTCAGCGTTTTGGACGGAGTATCCATTCCAAACTGAGGAGGCATATTCCAAAGTTGGTAGAAGATAGAAAAATAGATTTGATTAAGTGCACTACGACTGATAGAGAATTTTAATGTACGCATTATACCTAATACTTTTGTTGCTGAGCTTTTAACATTATCTAAATGGTCTGTCCATTTACCTTTGAAGGAAAGGGTAAGTCCTAAATGCGTGTGACTTTCTACAAATTTAACAAAGGTATTCTCAAATTTAAAGAGTGGCATATAATTAAGATTCTTTAATGTAAACAAAATCGCTTCTGTTTTTGAGGATTAAAAGAAACAAGCCATTGTTTAGCCTACTGAGATAATAATATTAGATCAAGGTTTATAAGAACTTGAATGTCGTCTTAATTTATCGCGACAGGTGCCCATCCAATACCAACAAAAAACTAATAACGATGTCCTTTGTCTTTATAGCATAACAAAGAAGAAATAAAACTTGCTGGATGATTCGAGTACCAGCTGACAAAGAATGTTTATAGCCAATCGCCAATTTAATCAGAGTACTGACTAGGCATAAGGAAGACGGTGTAGATTTCTTCAAGGATCCTGAGATGTTAGATTTTGCTTACAGAAACATACTTTCCGGTGAATGAATAGGTCTGATAAAAATTAGAACAAACAGCGATAAGGCCTCGGCCACACTTGCTAATTACGAATTATAGCTGCGGATGGAATTTTTGAACTTTTGGGGCGGGATTAAATATATATCATGCATCACTATAACCTATGAATGCGGTTAGTTAGGGTACTATAAGTAGAAACGGGTAACTCTTGATATATTATTTTACGTGTATTTGCATGATCATGACAGTAACGGTATATACGATTAAGATATGGATGTTTCTGGTTACTTGCGTATAGCGACGCTCGATATTGGGTTAAGGGGATGCCAATTGTCAAAATCTAATACTTGTATATTTTTTACCTGTATAAAGAAAAATGACAATTTTACCAAGGAGACTGGATATTCTTGACACGTTCTTGTATGAGTAATTCAAACATCGAATACGGATTATTTTATGCCCAAAAACTCAGCTCCAGAGGACTCAGCAACACGCTTATCAGCATTGTTCAAGTTACTTCCTGGTTTTATTCTGTTTTCATCCGTCTGGCATGCTGGATAAATTTTACTAAAAGCTATCGCCATAAACATGATCTCTTACTTCTTGACTACAATCTTTGAAAGTATTTCGAACAAAAAGTCAATATTTTGGGAGAAATCATACTATTTACTGTATCTGCTGTTAAATGTTTTCAGCACATATGATAAATACCATGTTTTCCTCAAGAAGAAATAATCTCTGAGTGGACAAACTTTCAAAGATTGTAGTCATGCTTTTTGAGATCATGTTTGTGGTGTCAGCTTTTAGTAAAATTTATCCAGCATGTCAGACAGATGAAAACGGAATCAAACCAGAAAGTAACTTGAACAATGCTGATAAGCGTGTTGCTGAGCCCTCTGGAGCTGAGTTTTTGGGCATAAAATAATCTGCATTGGATGTTTGAATGACTCGCACAAGAATGTTTCAAGAACATCCAGATTCCTTGGTAAAATTGTCATTTTTCTTTGTACAGGTAAAAATTATACAAGTTTTAGATTTTGACAATTGGCATCCCCTTAACAATCACTGATTTTGGTCAAAGTTGTAACAGGAGAAAACACGGATGCCTGCGGAAGGGTCTTTCGTATCCATCTATAAAAAAATGTATCTTATTCGCTATCATCCGTAGCTACGCGTGTCTTATATGCAGTCATACGTAGCTGTGCGTATCGTATCCGCAAGGCCCAATAGATGCACGTTAAATTTTTGAAACGATTCAAAATTCAAACACGGATTAAAAATCAAAGTCGATACGTTATAACACAGGCAATACGGACACGATAGGCACAGATACGGACAGATACGCACAGATACGGACCATTACCGATAAGATACATGTACGTTTCATTATGGATATTACGGATAGATACGATAGACTTATCCACAGGCACCCGTGTGTGATAATGTGTCTGCACTTTGATCACAGGCAATTGCGAACGCGTCTATGCGCAAGTAACTGGCAACATATATCTTTTTTATCCGTAACAATTCCTATCACGCAAATGCATTTAAGACAACTTATCCGTTTCCATCTGTTAGTAAACGTATCTAACCGTATTTATAGGTAATTGTGAGGCATAAATTATTTAAGCCACGCCAAAAAAAAAAAAAAAAAAAAAAAAAAAAAAAAAAAAAGCGCTGCAGGCATGATACCCCGCCACACAAAGGAGAACGTCCATTCCCCTATTCAGTTTGCCTAGATTTTGAAAGCCTGCATTGACAAACATGCATAAGTATTGCCTGAAAATTGTGTGTTATTGTGGAAGCCTGACATCCTGTGCACACAACAAAACAAGTTTGAATTGAAAATTTTACATATACTCGCCATAACATTAGTTTTTGGGGGGCAGGGGTAATTTTTTGACAAAAAATTTTGATACCATAGACCAAGATTTTCTCAAGTATTGATCGAAATGCATGGTAAAATAATATTTGCAGCATAAAACTATACTGCAAATGGTCACATTTTGATAAAAACGAGTTAAAATATTTCAATGTTTTTGTCAAATAATTATGTTATCTATAACTTTTGAACATTGCCTGTAAAGCCTATATCCTACACTGTCATCATTCAGGTATATCACAAATACATACCGTCTACGCTCGTACATGAAATTCAAGGTGAATACTCTACATATCTGATAAATGTACCTTCTTATACATGCAAGCAACAAAAATCGACTATCTGTGCTTTAAGGCTAGTAAATATTTGCCCACTTATTTTGAGCAACACAGTTTGTTTGACATAACATTTTGCAAAACATAGAACCCGATGACTATGTAGACCATGACTTGCCTCAAATATGCTATTGTTTTTCCAGGATTTATGTGGACATGGTTTTTCTTTTTTAGAGCATCTTTAAACGTTTCCGAAATAAAAGAAATTGTGTAAGTGAAATAAGAGTATGACCGGCTAACTAACAATTATTTTTTCAATCTTCTATCATTTTTTTTACAAAAGCTGGAATCCTTTGAAATTTATAACGGACTTAGTCATATTAAGACGATACTATACCCATTTTTGCCTCACAGAACTATCCTAGCGAGACACACGTGGTTTATTTGCATTTTATTTGGACCATATTTACTCGCCTTCATAATTTATAGTGAAGACACGTTCAGTGGGTTACATTCTATAGATGACAATAAATTCGCTCAAGGATGGTCGGGTGGGAATACGGGGGTCTGCCCATTGAGGCTTGAAGAAATAGATGGGCCGCTTGTGCCTACAGGCAAAGCTTATACTTGACACTACTGACTAGCCATGTGACTATTGGTTAACCGCTCAGGTCTGAGCCTGCCCAGGAAAAGTGGTTTCATGTCAAATTATCCATACATATAGGTCGGGTGTTGATATTTGAAGCACTTTTGGGTAAAATTCCCATAAAATGAAGGCAAGGTCCCAACATGGCCCTAGCTGTAGCATAATAAACAAAATAGTCATCAACAAACATTTTTGTTTATCACTTTTGCTTTTATGATTGATTGCATATTTGTATCCACCTCAATCGCACGCGTTTCCAAATGCGTGTAACACTTTTTGTAGTCTTCTTTTATATGTTGACAAGCACCCAAGAGAAAGCAAATACTTGCTTCATAGATACCATGTTGTGTTTGTTCTCATTCGTGGCCTGGTATCTCCGGGATCATGCCCGTGGATTGGGCTTTGTGTTAAAATATAGAACACCGTCGAATTTGTTTAAATCAACTTACATTAGAAGGAAGACAGACAGAGCTCTTCTGCTTCTTCGACTAGAACGCCAAATGTCTATTTCCAAACAAGGTAGCTATCTGAATAGTTTTAAATAAACACATTCACTATGGACACAACAAGCAAGTATAAACCGACAATCGGCTCTCGATGCATGAATGAACACCACTAGTCTGTTAAATCGATTGACTGTTCCAACACGTAGGCTCAAATGGGGGCTAACTGTGGAAGCAAAATCAAAAACGCCCCAAAATTCCTCTACTACAAACCGTATTCATATGAAAAAATAACCCCAATTAGGCGGTTTATATCTAAACTAATTTCTATACTTTGATTAACATTTGAAACGTCCATTAAAGAATAATCGGCGAAAAACCGTGTCCACATAAATCCTGGAAAAACAATAACACAAGCTTACATGTTACTAAGCCAAGACAAGGGTATGGGTCACCACTTAGACATAAACAAACACATTGGTACAGACACCCTAATTTCTAAAACCTAACCAGTGATGCTCATCAAAGTTCACCAGAAGTGTGTCTGGTTGAAGAACAGAGGACATACTTTCACCTGATGTGGCTACTTTTTCAAACACTAGGTCATGTTCATCCAGGTAGAAATATGTATATAAACAAGCTACAGTCCGCAACAAAATTATTGAAGTCACTTGATTTGATGGGCTAGCACTATAGATTGTTTTTGAGCATTTTGACAGCACCCCGGGACCAAGCATGCCATTTTTATATGATGTCTGTAATGTAAAACTACAACTGTGTGCAAATGGATTTTCTCGGTCACACGGGGGGGGACACACCTGAAAAAACCTTTACAATTTCCATTAAGGTTAATTGCAGAAACTATGTTTTCACACCAAAATTTTTAATGGGTACTTTTTTCCTGGAGGAAAACATTATAGGAATCAATGAAGGCATATTCAAACTATTAGATTCACTGATAAAAAAGTGAATTTGAAATAAAAACTTATTCAGCCTTTTCTATAGGCAGTCTCCCATACAGAATGTACGTTCTCCTTTAATTCAGTACAAATGCACATATCTTGATAACATAAATCAAGGGCCAAAACCCTGTACTTATACGATGAAAATTATCCATCTTCAATCCAAAACCACTCCTTCCTGATATGAACTTCTATACAAAATTTGAAGAAAATTGGTCACTGAATGCTCCAGATAGAGCCCGGAAATGAAATTTTAACGTAAATCAAGGACCATAACTCTGTACTTATTTGACGAAATTTATCCATTCTCAATCCCAAACCACCCCTTCTTAATACTAAGTCCTATACAAAATTTGAAGAAAATTGGTACATAAATGCTCCAGATAGAGCCCGGAAATGAAATATTAACGTAAACCAAGGGCCATAACTCTGTACTTACTTGACGAAATCTTCAATCCCTAACCACTCCTTCTTAATATAAACTCCTATTCAAAGTTTGAAGAAAATTGGTCTGTAAAATGCTCAAGATAGAGCCCGGAAACTCAATTTTAACGTAAATCAAGGGCCATAACTCTGTACTTATTGGACGAAATTTACCCGTCTTCAATCCCAAACCACTCCGTCCTAATCTGAACTTTTATACAAAGTTTTAAGAAAATTGGTCAATAAATGCTCAAGATACATGTAGAGCCCGGAAACGAAATTTTAAAGTAAATCAAGGGCCATAACTCTGTACTAATTTGACGAAATGTGCCCATCTTCAATCCCAAAGCACTCCTTCCTGATATAAACTCCTATACAAAGTTTGAAGAAAATTGGTCAATAAATGCTCAAGTTAGAGCCCGGAAACGAAGCACTGACGGACGGACACTCGGACGGACGGACGGACGGACACTCGAATGCAATTTTTTTGCGGAGGGTATAACATAATACCCCGCACTTTTTTAAGTGACGGGGTATAAAAATCCTAAAACAAATCCTAATTATACATACTTGTTAGTGTAACCTAGGTCTGACTGATTGATATTTAGGCAGGACTTGCTGAAAACGTAGTAAGAACATTTGGTGATCGGCCTGGGCGTGTTGAGAATGTAAAATATATTCTTGCTATAGACACGGGATTTGCTTGGTGGAAAAGTTATGGACAAAATACTGAGTGGTAAGAACGGAGTGACGACCTAATAAGCTTTTGTCAAGAGTTTACCCCGGTTCTTTCTGGCTTCAAAAAGAGATTATTTCTTTACATTGTAATTGAACGGCAAATCCAAGATCTTACCCTAGCACTGTGCCAGAAATATTGTGTCTTCGAATGTGTTCGTTCACCCCTCGAGCACTTTTATCATTTAGCCGCATTGCCCATAGTTTGAACTGTCCCCACCACCACGATTGTGGATCACTGTTGAATCGAAGGATTCTGAAACGAAATAAAAAATACAACAATCCAGTCACAAAAGAAATACTGTCCCTGCAAGAACAATCTACAACGCGTATTGTGTAGTTGCCGTAAGTCAACGTTGGAGGATAAGTCACCAATATGCATATCGGTGGTCAACAGCTGCAAGATTTTGATACCAGAAAAAATAAATAAATAAAAACACTGTAATTATTCCATTAGTTAAAACAACTAAAACTCAATCACACGGTCTGATGTTTAGTTGTCGAAGTATGTGCGTGTTGCTTTATATTCAGTAATGATAGCTGAAAAAAAAAAAACAGATATTTGAGAAAAAGGGCTGCTCTCTCGGTTAACCATTGCTCAATGGTATAACGATATATGACCACGTGATTCACATGTCACTGGAAAAATGTGTAAACAAATAGGCGCCTCTTTTACCGTGAGTTCAAGTGACACGATCAAAATATTTCATAGGTAACGTACTATGACCGTGTCGCTTTAATTCACGTGACTGGATTGTGCGCATATTGATATTAGGTACAGCAGCTAAACGTCGTTGGTACATATGTATAGTATTGCGTCGGAATTATTTAGAAATAATGCATGGTCGAGTGGTAACGCTCTTAGACTGAGAGAATAACAGTCAATTCCCGTAGAGATTCATATACCATATTCTCTCTCTCTCTCTCTCTCTCTCTCTCTCTCTCTCTCTCTCTCTCTCTCTCTCTCTATTTCTCTCTCTCTTGTCAAAATTTGTTAAATGAATAAAAAATTCTGGGAATATTTTTTTTTAACATTTCTTTTGCTATTTCAGTATTTACATGTTGAAATTTCTTCCTCAGCTGAGCTGAGCTTGAAAAATGCTTACTAACCTCGGGGCCTGGTCCAAACTTTTTAACGATTATGAAAAAAAATAACTGACAACGCAACGCATTCACTCTCTTTTAAGCACCAGTCAACGGCAGCCCGATCCTAGTTAGTATTCATTTGCTGACATGGAACAACAACGTTTTTTTCCAAACCAATCAACGCCCAATTTGACTAAATGAGCCGCTTCATGAGAAAACCCACAATGTGGTTTCCGAAAAGGTTCGACATAAACTAATGCATTGGTCCATGAGCCAATACCGTAAATTTTGGGGGTCGGTACCATCTGGCCTGAACAAATCCCCTTATGATTTTCATGCAGGACTATGTTTGTAGACTTGTAAAAAATCGGGGGGACTTGCATTGCTGGTAGCTTTAATGGTGAAACGACACGTTATTTATGATACCCCATAATTTAAAAAACGTCATTTTAACACAAAAAAACGGTAGGGAATAGTCTTCTAGCTATCCATATCCCCCTTTCCTCCCCAAGGGAAATTTCTACACTATTATTCTCTAAAAGTACATTGAAAAAGCTATCAAATCCTGTTTTCTGCTATCTGAAAGGCGAGGCGTTTGCGTTTTACGCTATGTATTATTAAATTACTCTAAATATTCAATTTTTGCGTCAATAATGGGGGTACACATAGAAAATTGAAAATATTTCTTTTTTTTTTATCCTAGACCATTGAGCTTGGTCTCATTTTAAAGCTTAGACATATCCCTTTTATCCTATGATAGGTAATGGAAATTATCTCACTTGCATATTCATGAATTTTCATTAAACCATTAAAATGAAAAAAAAGAAAAAAAAGGTAAAAATCAATTATCCCATAAAAACTAACTTCAGGCCTAAACTATCATTGTGGCTCCTTGTTATTGTATCAATTATTCTATTTGACAAATTTGTTGATGCCATGGGCCTAAATGAAAATCATCGCATTTGCAGTTTCATGAATATTAATGAATATGACGAAAATCAGGATTAACAAAGGGAAAATAATTATATTGCCATTTGAAGGGTTTGGTTTGGGTTATAGGATGTAATTTGAACCCTTAGAACAAATGCTCAAGGGTGCCAGTTTGGTCAGAGGATCACTTTAATGCCCATTTGTGTCACCTAAAATCACAGAGTGTTCAACATTACCCATAATAAGCGCAGATAGTAAGGTGGTACACCTATATTACCACATGTATCTTGGCTACTGATAGACCTAGAAAGCAGAAATAGGTATCAAATTATTGCTTTTGCAATGCTATATAACTATGTAATTAGATATAATTATCAAACTGACTTCCTGGTGTTCGAATATTAATGAAAACTTTATGTATTAGACTAAAATCACAGAAAATGGAGAATACCAGCACAGTTGTTTATATCTCAGCAACCAAAAGCTCAAAAGAGCTTGAATTGGTATCAAATGATTGCTATGACAATGTTCTATAACCATATAATAAGATATTTAAACAAGCTGGCTATCTTAATGCTCAAATATTAAATAGAACTTCAGATATTAGAGAAAAATAACAGATAAACAAAGGGGAAAAATCAACGAAATTCTGATATCTCAGCAACCAAAAACTACAAAGACTTGAAATTTGTATTAAATTATTGTTATGATAATGTTCTATATTAATGTGAAAAATACAGAATGAGTTTGACCTTCTTGGTGTTCAAATATTGATGAGAACTTTCAATTTTAGAGACAAATCATAGACCAATGTAGGGGGTATACCTACAGAAACATTTATAGCTCAGCAGCCAAAAGCCATAGAGAGCTGAAGTTTGTAACAAATGATTGCTATGATAACATTCTAAAACGACATAATAAGATGCATTAATAGTCAGACTTTTGTGCTGTTCAAATATTGAGGAAACTTTAAATATTAGAGAAAAATCACAGAAAATGGAGGGGGTATACCTACGGAAACGTGTATTTCTCAGGAACCAAAAGTCATAAAGAACAGAAATTGGTATCAAATGATTGTTATAACAATATTATATCATTATACAATTAGATATATCAGTAGGCTGACTCTCTTGTAGCGCAATACTTAAGAGAACTTCAGATATAGGAGAAAAATCACTGGCAAACGAAGGGGGTATACAAATAAAACTGCTGATATCTCCAGTGACCAAAAGCTCTAGAGAGCTAAAATTAGAATCAAATGATTGTTAGAATTATGTTCTTTAATCATAAGATAAGAAAAATAATTAATTTGACTTTCTCAATGTTAGAACTTTAAATATTAGATAAAAATCTCAGAAAATTATAGGGGGTATACCAACGGAAACATATATATCTCAGCAACCAAAAGTCCTAGACAGCTGAAATTGGTATCAAATAATTGCTATGACAATATTCTATAACCATGTAAAGGGTATATAAAAATGTCTTTCTTGTTTCTCGAAAATTTAAGAGAACTTAAGCTATGGAAGAAAAAAAACATTTGCAAACGAAGGGGGTATACCAATAAAACTGCTCATATATCAATGACCAAAAGCTCTAGAGAGCTAAAATTGGTATCAAATGATTGCAAGAATAATGTTCTATAATCATAAGATAAAGAACATAAAAAATTTGACTTTCTCATTGTTGGAATATAGATGAAAACTTTAAATATTAGATAAAAATCTCAGAAAAATATAGGGTGTATACCAACAGAAACGTATATTTCTCAACATCCAAAAGTCCTAGACAGCTGAAATCGGTATCAAATGATTGCTATGACAATATTCTATAACCATGTAAAGGGTATATAAACAAAATGTATTTTTTGTTTCTCGAATATTTAAGAGAACTTAAGCTATAGGAGAAAAATCATTGGCAAACGAAGGGGGTATACCAAGAAAACTGCTAATATATCAGTGACCAAAAGATCTAGAGAGCTTAAATTGGTATCAAATGATTGCTAGAATAACTTTCTTTAATCATGTGATAAAAACATAAATAATTTGACTTTCTCTTTGATGAAATAGTGATGAGAACTTTAAATATTAGATAAAAAAAATCTCAGAAAAAAATATAGGGTGTATATGAACGGAAACGTATATATCTCAATAACCAAAAGTTCTAGAGACTGAAAATGCTATAATATGATTGCTTTGACAATATTCTATAACCTTGTAACAAGTATATAAACAAGCTGAGTGTCTTGTTGCTCAAATATTCAAAAGAACTTAAGATATAAGAGAAAAATCACTTGCAAACGAAGGGGGTATACCAATAAAACTGCTAATATCTCATCGACAAAAATCCCTAGAAAGCTGAAATTGGTATCAAATGATTGCTAAATTAATGGTTTAAAACCACTTGGTAAGTCACTAAAACAATCTGACTTACTTTTTTTGAATATTGATAAAAACTTTTAATATTAGAGAAAAATCACAGAAAAATGGAGGGGGTATACCACCAAAAAACTTAATACGTTAGCAACCCAAAAATACAGAGAGCTTAAATTGGTATCAAATGATTGCTATGGTAATGTTCTATAATCATAATATGATTTATGAAAAATTAGACTTTCTTAGTGTTTGAATATTGATGAAAACTAAAAATATTAGATAAAAAATACAGAAAAATATAGAGGGGTATACCAAAGGAAACATATATATCTCAACAATCAAAAGTCCTAGAGAGCTGATATTGGTATCAAATAATTGCTATGACAATATTCTACGACCATGTAAAAGGTATATAGCAAGCTGGCTTTTTTGCTGTTCAAATATTTGAGAAAACTTAAGATATAGGAGAAACATCACTGGCAAAGAAGGGGGTATATCAATAAAACTGCTGATATCTCAGTTACTAAAGGCTCTACAGAGCTGAAATTGCTATAAAATGATTGCTATGACAATATTCTATAACCATGCAACAAATATATAAACAAGCTGACTATTTTGTTTCTCAAATATTTAAAAGAACTTAAGATATAAGAGAAAAATCACTTGCAAACGAAGGGGGTATATCAATAAAACTGCTACTATCTCAATGACAAACAGCTCTAGAAAGCTGAAATTGGTATCAAATAATTGCTAAGATAATGTTCTAAAACCACGTGGTAAGACACACAAACGACCTGACTCACATTTTTCGAATATTGATAAAAACTATAAATATAAGAGAAAAATCACAGAAAAAAGTGGAGGAGGTATACCCCAAAAAAATCTTTATAACTCGGCAACCAAAAGTTATAGAGAGCCGAAATTGGTATCAAATGATTGCTATGATATTGCTCTATAATCATAGGATAAGATTTACGAAAAACTAGGCTGTTTTAGTGTTGAATATTGATGAGAACTTAAAATATTAGATAAAAATGACAGAAAAATAGAGGGGGTATACCAACAGAAACGTTTATATCTCAGCATCCAAAAGTCCTAGAGAGCTAAAATTGGTATCAAATGATTAATATAGCAATAATTGATAGCCATGTTATATAATAAGACATATGAACAAGCTGACTATCTTGTTCCAAAAATTGAAGAAAACTTAAGATATAAGAGAAAAACACAGACAAATGAAGGGGGTATACTAGAATAAACTCGAATATTTTAACCATAAAGCTACCACCTAGGAAGGTCCCCCCGATTTTATCTAATTCTATACATGCCAAAATTGTCAAAAAGTGCAGGGGGATCTGTTCAGGTCAGGTGGTACCGACATCTTAAATAGCTCATGGACCATAAGCAGTATAGCCAGCCACAGGCGGTGGCTGGAGACTGGAACTGTTGGATTAAGAATGTTTCTAGGAATTGTACTACATGGATTAATAATGTTTCTAGGAATTGTACTACATGTGTAGCGAAGACAAAGGCGCTAATATGCGTCTTCGTTTTCGCAGATGCAAATTGTTGGTTTTCTTATGATGCGGCTCATATTAATGTTTCCAAGGTGCTTGTGGTTATTACAAAGGATATTGGGGCACGGTGGTCTAGTGGTAAGCTTCGCAGTGGTAAGTGGTTAGTGGTCTAGTGGTAAGTTTCCCCAATAATAAAACGGCAGTAAATGAAATATATCACCAAAAACTAAGTTAATTTGGAGGTGTTCTATTATTTGAATGCAATTTAAGCAAAAATGACATTTTAAAACATTTTAATAAGAATACATTTTTGACGAATATACTAATAGCTTGGAATAAAATCAGCAAACGTGATATAATACCAGATTATAGCAATGAAATAGTATGGAATAATTCAATCATATATGTTGGAAATAACACCGTTTTCTACAAAACTTGGCTAGGTCTTGGAATTAAATATATCAAAGATGTATACGATTATCCGTCTAAACAATTCTATAGCTTCGAAAAATAAAAGAAATTTATAATGTTCCGAATGAAGACTTTCTCAAATATTTTAGTCTTGTTCAAAGTATATCAAATTACTGGATATCACAGCTTAAACATGAAAATGGTCTTATTCCAATCGAATCGAAAACCATAAACCAAATGTTTGAAGTGAAACAAACGAACAAATTTGCGTACAAACTTTTATTGCAATCGGACAAAAAAGAAGAAGATAAATCGGAACAAAAATGGAATTCTACTTTCACAAACAAAGAGCTAAACTGGAAGAAAATTTATACCACCCCTATTTTAGCAACAGGCGATATTAAAATCAGAGAATTTCAGTATAATGCCTTAAAAGTATAATACCATCAACTGTATTTTTACAGAAATGTAAACTTGTTGATTCATCTTTATGCAATTTTTGTCATACGGAAATTGATACGGTTAACCATATGTTTTGGGAATGTATGTATGTGCGAACATTTTGGATGCAGCTTAAAAACTATCTTAATGAAAATGGGTTCGAAATAAATATAACACTTAAAACATCGACTTTCGGAATTCAAGATCAACAAACAAACGAAAATAAATTAAAGAAATGTAATGATTCTTCTTGTTAAATATTTCATCTTTAAAAACAAATGTAAAAAGACAATACCAAATTTAGAGGCTTTCAAATTTTATATAAAAAACAGATTAACAGTCGAAAAAGAAATTTCAGTTCTGAAGGACAAACTTAGAGAGTTTCAACTAAACTGGGAACCTGTTTTACGTATTTTCGAATGACTCAAAATTCATAAGAGAAGGCAGCTCCTCTCTCTCTCTCTCTCTCTCTCTCTCTCTCTCTCTCTCTCTCTCTGTATCTAGACCATTACCTTTGTTGCACTTTCTCTTTTTTTCTCTCTATTTATTTTTTTTGTATTATTTTTTTTCTATTTGTATTTATAGTTGTCGTATGTTGTGTAAAGACATTTACTTTATATACACATGGAAATAAGTTAGGGAACACTTTTAGCTCTTGGGGAAAGTTTGAAAAAATCCGTTTTCCTTTTTTCCGGCGATACTGAAATTTTTATCACATATATTTCATACTTTGGCCTAGCTACAGACCAATTTATGGAAATTCAAAACATTTTGTCTTTGTACTACGGAGGACACAATATGCCATATGTTAAAAACTTCACTTTTACGGAATACAAGTTTGCCTTTTTGCTTCTGCACTCCGCAAAACTCAATTTTTGACAGCAAAACAGGAATAATATGTTGAATCTGATCGTTCTGAATGAATAAACGACTTCGGACCTAAAACTTCATGCGTCATCTTTAAACCAGCTAATCATACAAAATCTACTGTTTGCATTGATTTCTATGGAAAACAACATTCTTGAATATTTTGCAAATAAAGCCGTAAAAGAATAATTCCGCTAGGACACTATAACCAGAACGTGCATGTTTAGATTCCTAAAGGGTCATATCGAATATCTGACCCAGCATTTACAACCTGCAAAATGTATTCCCAAAGAACAAAACAAGATCAAGAAACCTACCCCCGGGAAAGTATGGACCTATCGCCGACAGTCGGTCAGAAAATAAAGAACTTGTGATCAGAGTTCAACAAGTAATGTCTCAACTTTATGCTTGCGAAAGATTATGACAATGCGAGTTCAAATAATGAAGTTATCGCAACGACTAGCAGAACGTTTCTTAAATTTAGCAAAACAATTCTGAATCAAAGATGGCCGCTGTCCGCCACAGATAATGTTTGATGCTAACCATTTTCACATAGAAGCAACTTTGAATATTAAAGATTTTGACAAGGTGTCAAAACATTCTTCATATTTTTTACAAAGAAGGATATATACAGTCCAAAGGTGGTAGTCACATTATCACAGGTGTTCCCTAACTTATTTCCATGCGTTGATGAATTTCTCAGATATATGCTCATGTATGCATATAATAGAAATGATTGACTTATGAAGGTATTGTGTGTACAATGCATGTTTGAAGTTTATTGCTTTATGTAACATGTTACAATGAAAATAAATGAGAAAAAAAAGCTTCGCAGTGTGAATCGAGGCGTCGGTAATTTGTTTTCCACTGGCGCGGGGTGCGTCTTTGATATGTTGCTTTCCGGGATAGTCACCAGCTTTGGTCATGTCTGGACGTTTTTAACATTGAAATGTTATGACATGCGAAATAGTTTTAAACATCGACACCAAAGCATATTATATACAAATAAAGCAAGCTTAAGTTATTTACATTGTCGGATTTATTAAAACATTTTTCATTTTCATGGCCGGTCAGACTCATACCTTTAAAGCAAGCAATCTGTTCCTCATAACCCAAATAGACGGGGTCCCCTATAGTACTGCTTAGAACCAAGAAAGCTATAGCTGCGTCTCGACATGTCTGGAAAATTGTTGACTAGGACGTTATCATGCCAACCCTAAATGGTTACAATGGTGAATTGTGTTTAAATGACATGCGAATACATTTACCAGACTTTATATACATGTACCTCCTACTTTACCATCAATTGTTTTGCTAACTTGGCAGATATTTGCTGCAGCAACCTTTTTGAATGCTAATTTAATTGTGTTTCGCTGCTGGATTTTTTTTTTCTGCTAACATGACCGTTCTTCGCTGCAACAAATTTTCTTCTAACTTGACCTTGTTTCGCTGCAGTAAATGTTCTGCTAACTTGACCGTTTTTTTTTTTCTTTGCTGCAACACAAATGTCTGCTTACTTGACCGAGCTCAGTTGTGACACCAAATTCTGCTGCCCATATTCGACAAAGGAATGCGCACTTAGTCTAACGAAGACTAACGTAGGCTGAACAGCCTATTCAGCTTTCCCACATTTGTGTCGCACATACAATGTCCCGCATTGTGACAATACTAGCCATGCCCAAGGCTTAGAAGAAAAATGATACGATTTTCGTAATTTTCATTTTCATTATTTTTTTCAGTCTCTGTGGCTAGTCTATTCTATAGATGTGGCTCAATTTCTAAACCTCAGCCAAGTCGATTGGAGAAAAGTCCATTGATAGAAGAGCTAGACTCTGAATTTGAATTTCAATATAGACAAAAAATGAAAACAATAACCATATTACAATAATATGTATTACAGACTAATAGCTAGTCTATGACAGTACGTGCGGTTCTTGTATGCAGGGAGAAACAGGATGGTTTAATACCATGGACATTTGTTTGAGGATGTGAATTCAATTGATACATACACACATAAAATTAAATTTCACTATTTAGTTAGTTTGGTGTTGAGACGACCCTGATTTTTAGTTTGATTTCAACCGGTTCGATCGCCGTATCCGTCACCGTCTTAATTCGTAAATATTCTCAACAATAATAGATGATAAAAGGTACAGCATGATTATCTGCAAATATACAATATCCAACAAGGTTAAACATGTATAAACTAAAGATGGAAACATGTAAATAAACCTGTGCGTCTGGAGATGTTTAGTCCAGATATGCAAATACTGTTTCGATAGACGGAGTGGAAGAAATCATCTGATTCAACGGTTCGAAAAGCGACAAGGCACTTAAGATGTTACGGTCATCCACTGCAGCCATATCCAGACACACAGGTTTTAATGTTGGAATGACCTTTTCCTAGATGAATTGCTGGCCACATCTGAAGCGCTCCTTGTTGGCAGAGAACTTGGGACGTATCATATTCAGATAGCTGCCCTGTGCATAGCCTATACTCAGTAGTTTTGCAACCGTCGAGGTGAACGGTCGTGTTTATTTTTTTAATCCTAACCTCATCCCCCTCTTTTCTTTCTGAGTTTTATTTTTAATCAAATTTCATTAAATTTCTGTTGACCAATTGTTTTCCTATTAAGCACAATGTGATTTTACATGTATTTGGGGATAGACCATATCACGGTTTCGGCTACTAAAGCCTCTTTAGTGACCCAGTAGATTTGACAACTTGGAGCCAAAGGGAACTACTGTATTTTTTGCATCTTTCAACGGGGTAGTCGACACAAAGACTAGTATAATCCAAATGGGGCCAAATATATTAAACTTTGGTTAGGAAACGAATCTTAACCACTAATTTGTTGATTTCTCAGAATATCTTCACTAATCTCAAAGGACCAAAAGCAAATTATAATTTGCACTATAGATGATATGCGGGGAGACTTTCTAGTTTTTGAGCAGTCACACACAACACCACAAACTGCTGCAATTATAGCAAATAGAAATAAAACTGAGATCATTTAACAGCAATGAACATATTAATGAAAATGTGGACGGGATTGAGAATGGAGATGAAACCGGTCGGTAATAAAGTAACAAAATAACCAATGTGATCAACTTGGCAGGAGATGTAAACCCTAATACCAGAGATTTTTATAAACATATATAGTAAAACAAAAAAAAAACGTATTTCCCCGTTTAAAAAATGGAAGTTGCATTACACAGCCCGACTTTGATGAGGCGGAAAAAATAATGGCCAGTTTTCGCTTAAAGAAAACACAATCAAGTCCATCTTCTGGATAGATCTGCCTTCATGCATTGTATTGTGGTAGCAAAGGAAGGGGTGAACAAACTTTTAAGTGACCTTATCTCGTCTTGAGCCTTAAGGGCCTGGTGAGCTTCACCCTAGAGCCCTAAAGGAACTGGCAATGGAAATTTGTTATTCACCCATTTCTTCCAGCAGTCAATTAATACAGGTGAACTTCCTAAGTATGGGCTCTTGCTGATATTTCCCCCTGTTTAAGAAGGGCGACAAGTCTTCTGCCCGTAACTACCGCCCTGTTATTTTGACATTCAGTCATTGTAAGTTTCTTGAACAAATTGTATGCTTAAATATTATAGTCCTTCTTGATAAACATGAACTCCTGTCGGATAAGCAACACGCATTTAGGAAACAGCATAGCTTTGAAACTCAGTTGACTACGGTGATAAATGCTTGGGCAGAATATTAGAAAACAAGGACCTGGTTGACACTTTTATATTTGATTTTGATATAGTTAATTTTCCGTTTTTGGATGGTGACGTTCCTCGCCGTGCTTTAATGGTGTATACATTTCGTAACTTATTAGGATTGCTAGAGTCTACAATCATGTTACAGACTTCAACGCTCGAAATAAATGTTTAACGGCCAAACTTCTCGGTATCAAAAACTTCGAAAAACATTTTCTAAATTTTATCGCATACACTACGAATTGATTTCCAAATATAATGTTGGGTTTAAAACGCTTTTAGGTGAGGGCCTTTCGGAACTAGAATTTTATGGTGACTTGGTTTACAAATTTAAGATATTGATAGGAAAGAATGATTTTTCTTTTCAGTTCAGAAAAATCATAACACATTACAGACGTAAAGGTTATAACTTAAATGTTATGCGACAGTCTGAATGCTTAGTTTTTAACCCAATCATGGTTGATAACTATGCTGCCTTCTTTAATTGCACGCCGGTGGGTCGGGCATCAGACTCTAATTTTCCTATCTCTAACATTCACAACTCTCCGATACCGTATTGTACTTTTTTGTATTATTTTTTCTATGATGGCTCCGACTTAAAGCTATTCATTTTAGTCGGTTGGGGCCAGAGCTTCTTGTCTGTTGCTTGGCCTACCGCTCTCCAATTGGTGTTTTTCTTTTGCTCCGGAGCTAGTAAGTTGTTTGGCGCCCAGTGATCTACATCGAAGGGCAGCTTACTCAATCTGTGAGTCCTGGTTTTTGATTGTTGTATAACTTTGTGGCCACCCGAATATCATTTGGCTGTTCACTTAGCCCTGTTCATTTTATTTGTTGAGTCCAAGCTAGCACTGTGACTACCGATAGCTGCTAACCCTGCTTTCCGTATACATGTTATACGTTGATACTTATATCTTATATCTCTAAACATAATTTCCTTATTGCTTGTTTATCTGGTGTATATCAGAGCCACTGCAGAAGATGAGGGTGAGGTAATGACCATGTAAAACCGGTTTGGAACCGCCAGTAATTTTGTGTTACTGATCGTTCCAAGGCGATACTTCTGCGGTGGTCCTTTTTGTTTTATGTCTTGGTGTTTGAAATTTTTGGGCTGTTGGCGCCTAATGTATGTTTCCATATTTTTAGTTAAGTTTAGGTAATTGAGTGACCACCTATTGGGAAAATAGCTGCTCATTCGGCGTACGGTATGTTTTAATGGTATAAGTATCTGATAGTTAATTTAGTTTTTCCCACCTCGGTTTTGGAGTGGATTTTCTGACTGCGCCTTTTCCTGATCTTTGCCTACTTAAACCTTTTTTCAAAAATATATTCGATACTCCTCCCCATAATCTTCTTAAAAACAAACTGGTTCGCGCTTTGTGACGTGTGCTTTCCTGTAAGCATACTAATCTGCCTAGCTATGAAAAGAAAGCAAACGTTACCTGTCCTTTATATCCTTTGGGATGTTAGGTGGGAAAATATGTATATCTCCATTCATTATTGGCATCCTCATACTAACTGTTTCTCTTGATTGGTCAAATACTTCTCGTAGTTGTGAGTCTGTTTTAATTTCTGAAACAGAGGGGCATCTGTTCCAAATAGGGCTTACCTAAGATACGGTGTTTAAAACTACTGGTCTAGATCTTCAATCAAGAACGCAAACCGTTAGAGGCTTAGTGAACAGAGAAAAAGGGAACGTAAAGAAGAACTGTTATATTTGACACGTTACAAAAATATACTTATCCACAAGTCCATATTGCTGGGAGACATTTTATCTGGCTATTACCTGTGGTCAAACAACTGTGCGACTCTTCGTGAAGATCATCAAGAAACGATACAATAATTAACAGAAATGTAACTCCAAAAAGTTAATCAGTGCTAAACAATGTTCACGCATAAATAAAATATTCTGCAAGAATCAAACATACTGAATTAATTTTAACTAGTTAATTGCAAAATGAAATGCTCAAACAATATTATTATGCCTGTCGTGGTATTCCTTGAAACTGCAGGTTCAATTCAAAAGACAATATTGAAGTGTTCAATGTAGATTCAATATATTTATATATGTTTTGTACGCTTTTTGTAATCATCATTGTACCATCAATTTCAGTTATAAATGACACACCTGGTATTGATCTGTCATCACCCACTATATGTTTTTTAGTACAATTTGTGATCGGTAGAAAAGCAGCCTCCCAACCTTTACTGGAGTATGCCCATCCTGAACAATCCAGGATCATAGTTCTGTTACTAAGGTATGCAGTGACCAGACACAGTCCTATGTGGTACAAGGTACATCCGACTCCACATTTGCCGAGGTTCTTGCACACGCCACATAGAAGTTTTCTCGCCGATGAACAGTTAAATGGATTCTAGAAAAAATACAATAAGTATTGAATGATGTATACATATACTTTGAGACATAAGTTAAACTTTTTTTCAAACATCGTTATTTTCAAAGTCAAATGTTGAACGCTTTCAATACGCTTTTAGTATGTGATGTTATGCTCAAATTCTCGTTTCGTGACAATTGTTTGTGCTTATCTAAATACACAAACCACGTGGCCAGTATTCCACGTGTTACCCTTGCACATTATTGTTCATCAGAACTGAATGTTAATGGCTGACGTTGTGCATTTGGCTTTTCTGATGTCTTGGTTTGTACAGTACAGATTTCTTGCAAAGAATTTTTGTGCGTAAATCTAGCCAACTCTTCAGTCCAGACTTGACCTCTTAGCTCTTTAAAATCTGTTGTCTGGTGGAAAAAAATGAGTTGTATTCTGCATTTCTGTATTGTATAATGACATCATTTTTTCTCTGAACATATTATTTTTCAGTCTGTTCTTTTCGACCGTGCTCGGACTGCAAGCAGCAACATGACTGTGTCGTTCGTTCCGGCATGGTTCCAAGCAGACTACGGGACGAATCTAATTAAGTGGGTGGGGAAACGCAACCGGTCGATCGTGTGGCTCGGTAGCTCAGTGGTAGATTGTTAGCACGGTAAGCGAGATACCCTGGGTTCGTGTCTGGTTAGTCCACTTTCTTTTTTCCCCTGTGGCACGTAATATTGTTGGCTCTGTTAAGACTAAGAACAAAGTTACACTAAAACATTGGGAAGTCAATGACGTTACTGGCTTTTTTCGGAAGGACCGAAATTGCGACGCAGCCATAACGGAGTCAACAAAAATCGGAAACGCTCCTCATGTATCAGCTAATCCCAGAATAGCGACCCTGAACAATTTAGACAGGACTGTACGAGTGCTAGTGAGAGTGTGCAATATATCTACAAAGATTGTCACACTTCCACCGAAGACTAGTATCTGTGGCCTCCATGCAGTAAAAGATCTGCGTTCGTTGCCTCTTGGTGATAAGGACAGTTTGAAAGCACATGCTACTCAACATAGAGAGGAGACTGACAAACCCAGTCATTTTAATGGTGTTGGTTCAACTGAGCAAAAGCGAGAAGCGTCTAAGTTCCTGATACAAAAGCAACATGTATTCTCCAACATGGTATTATCATCAACATATTTAGATTGTCCTGACTTAGTACAGCATGACACACACTTGGAGAATGAGCGACAATTCAAAGAGCCTTCTCGCCGCATACCACCTGCGCTTATTCAAGAGATGCTGGAAGCAGGCGCTATTCGAAGCCATTTCAGTTCCAACGTTACGGTAGTGATCGTTCGAAAAAATGATGGCTCCATTTGCTTTTGTTTCGGTAACAAAAAGATTACTAATATGCGCACCGTCAAGGATGCGTTTGCCATTCCCCCATCGACGATAACAACAGCTGCGTTCAGTTATTAATATACCCCTGCAATATTCAGAAAGAAACTGACAACCTTCTTGTTTTTGAACAATCGTCACTTGTAAGAAATGGACAAATGTCCAGACGAATGTGTTTATATATTTTTAGTGTGAGTGTAATTATTTCTTCTGTATATAAATGTTCCAGATCTTGTGATGCTGAATGTCTTAATTGATAACATAATAAAGGAACCCATTTTTACAATTGATATTTGAGTTTCAAAGATTCCACAAGGAACCACGGTAAATGGTTTGGTATTACTTGCAATTTATGAAAGAATAAACATTTTTGCACTAACTAAAGGCTAAAAGATTGATTTCCTTATATTTACATTTTTATTGCAATCGCTCTAGATGAAAGTAGCTTTCTTGATGTTCTTCATTTCCAAATGAAAAACATTAAGTCACGTGATCTAGAGGCCACGCCTATGGGTGAGGCGACGTCAAATCTAGCCAGTGACGTTGTTTGTTTACCCTTGTTGTCGTGACGTTGGTCGCGTATTGCCATGACGTAAGGCGCGAAATTTTGACGTTTTGGCTGTTCCAAATTGGCGTTAAGTCGAATTTAATGTCAAATTACATGAAAATTTTTTGTGCTGTTGGCGCCTTATGTATGTTTTCATATTTTTAGTTAAGTTAAGGTAACTGAGTGGCCACCTATTGGGAAAATAGCTGCTCATTCGGCTTACGATATGTTTCATGGTATAAGTACCTGATTGTTAGTTTGGTTTTTTCCCACCTCGGTTTTTGGAGTGGGAATCTTTTTCTGATTGCGCCTTTTCCTGATCTTTGCCTACTTGTACCTTTTTACATGAAAATGAGAGGTGATATTGGCAATTAAAAATTTGATACTTGATTGATAACATAAAAAATGAAATTCAGATTTTAGCTTTCACTGAATGATGAAAACAATAGGTGTTTTAGGTGTTTAATGTCTCCGAGAAGTCCTTCGGGCTTCACAGACATTAAAACAGCCTATTTTTGTTTCATTATCTAGTGAAAGCTAAAATCTGAATTTCAATCCTTAAATGAGCTCTCTTGACAAAGTTACACCCTGATTTTCAATCGATGTGCATTTTTCATATTTGTATCAGTTCGATTTCAACGCATCTGCAAACTACGTTGTGAAATTTGTATCCAAATAATGAGTAATGTGGGTGCTACAGTCTTTGATATAAGAATGCCCCTATTACTGCAGAGTAATATTGAGTATGACTATAATTTGCCCCTTGGCACACAGAGAATCGCTTTCTAATTAGAACCACAGGATTTGTCAATTGCACTGATTGTTTTCCACTGATGCAAACGTGTTTGAATGGCCATGGCTGACGTGATCTTGACGTAATTTAGCGCCGTTATGTCGATTCACTTAGCGCCTTGACGTAAGATGTTCGGTTGATCAGACCAGCATTAAGACGTGACGCGCGATGTTCGTACAAATTTGTGTAACACGACGTTCACGTTCAGTTTGATTTATTTTGCACTGAGCGATGCATGTAGGTGTCAGGTTATTTGATTGTGCGCTCCCATGTTTGTGTTTTCGAGAGTTTTAATATTTCTTCTTTTTTCAAGTGATCCTCCTAAACTATTTTTTCTTTCTCCACTGCGCAGTTCTGTTTTAAGAAGCTGATATGTGTCTTCCAATAAAATTACGGCATCATGGCGTTCTGTGACGTACATTAACATGCGTTTACGTCAAGTGTGACAAAAATTCAGCCTTGATAAATAATTTATAAAAATAGCATTATTTGTCGCACGTCAATGAAAATAATATGATTTTAAAGCTTAGAACATGAGCATTTTAGTAATAGTATAATATGTCTTGTTTTCTTGCATTAAATTTCCTTCATCTTACAATAAGTAAGATAACCCACTCAAAAACAATGCAAAAATCGCATGTGTGACATTTTTTCAGCCCAAAGTAAAGAGTTATTAGAGTTAACTTTTCAAAGTTTTATAAATATTTCTGCATACATTTCAATCAGCTGTTTATGAGCATTTAATTGGTATACAGTAAAAAGAGTCTTACTCGTTAAATTTGTGTAATAGCCGTTTATTTTATTTTCAAGTGCACCCTTGATTTTTCCCAAAGCGTGACACTTTTGGTACCGACAGTTTTTTAACTGCCAAAAACGGAAATGCGGTCCGAAATTAACTAAAACTATATCAGTTATATCTACATGTATTGTCATTATCCCGCCTTTATTTTGATGGGAATTGGTTAAAAAAAATCTTCTGAGATATACGTTTTCAAACCTTTTTAGCAATGCGCTTTTGTTACGCGTGACACTCTGTTTTGGCGTAAAAATGCATTTTATTTGTATCTTGTTATAATTTGCGCGACAAAAAACATGCATGATTGTTGTAATCCAATTGTCCATGCGAAGCGGATTATTTTGATATAAAAACATAGATATTGAGCCGAAACTGAGCTTGTTATTGCGTTTTTACTGATACAGCAAGCATTATTTTAAAATTTGTACGAACTTTGCGCCACTGTCCAGATAGCCTGGGAGGAACCGCTGGGTGCCAAACAGTTGAACGATGGCAAATATGACACCACGTGACGTCACATATACGTCATCAAGATTGCAAATTTCCAATTTCGATTACCTATAGAATTGTCAAAAAAAAAAAAAAAAAAAAATAAAAAAAAAAAAAAAAAAAAAAAAAAAAAAAAAAAAAAATTTTTTATAAATGGATTACTACACGCTCCATGTAAAATGTTAAAATATTATTCTCCATTAATTGAAAGAGACACCACATTGTAAAACGAGTTAAATGACTTTTTATTGCTGGGGGTGGTCAGTGCATTTTAAAATGTCGGTTTAATGTAAAAATAGAAGAAGATCTACCGACTCCTTTTACATGATAAGGAAGAATGAAAAAGTCATTGGTGCAACAATACTAATTATCTTTTTTGCGTTTTAAAGCTCTTCTGTGTATACTTTTAGTGCAATAAAACGTACTATAAAATATACTGAAAATCAAAAATCTTGCACCACCCTATTTTTGTTATTTTTTATGACCAAGTAGAACTATTTTTATTTCTAACATTATTTTTGGTTAATTCCAATATCAAATCTTTGACTTTGCAGCAAATTCAAGAATGTTGATGATAATGCAAAATTTTTGGGGCAAAAAGTGTAAAATTGCATATTTTTTGGGGGAAAAATGATTATCAATGAAACTTTTCAATGGGTTTTCATTGTACGTGTGATCTGCATCATGGCAGTAGCAGAAAAGCAACAAAACATTTTGAATTTTAATGAATTTGGAGTTTTTGCAAAATTTTGAAAATTCGCATTTTCGGAAAATTGACCAGTGGTTTTGAAAATTTCCTTGAAACAGCAAAGAAAACAATCAAAAATGCATTCTTAGGATATGGCAAGTAAGCAAATACCCCATTTGACTGTTTTGAAAAGTTTCATAGACAGAAGTCATATCCGTTAGCTGTACTTCCGGTCTGAATGCACAAATTTTTAATTTTGATTTTACAGTTATCATTTTCATATTCTTTTAATTTTTATGTGCCATTGTAATAAGTGAGGATAAAACAACTTGTCCGAAACAATAAATTGATAGTAACAAAGCAAATTGTCGCAGGAAAGCAGCTTAAAATTAGTGCTTTATTTGGCGCGCTTTGCCTTTGTTTTAAAACTGACCAAAATAAAGCACCATATTTACGCTGCTTTGCTGGGACTGTTTGTTTAGTCCCCCAAAAATGATTGTGTGGGGCAAGTTGTCCAATCTTAAAACAGTACAATGGCACATAAAAAACCCAAAAATTACTAAATGATAGTTTTAAAATCAAAATTAAAAATTCCTGCATGCAAACCGGAAGTACAGCAAACGGATATGACTTCTGTTTATGAAATTTGTAGAAAGAGTCAAGTGGGGTTTGTGCTTACCTTCCATAGCCTAAGAATGCATTTTTGATTGTTTTCTTTGCTGTTTAAAGGAAATTTTCAAAACCACTGGTTGATTTTCCGGAAAAAACGAATTTTCAAAATTTTGATAAAACTCCAAATTCCCTAAAATTCAAAATGTTTTATTGCTTTTCCGTTACTTACATGATGCAGATCACATGTACAATGAAACCTCATTGAAAATGTTCATTGATAATCATTTTTTCCCCAAAAAATGCAATTTTACACTTTTTGCCCCAAAGATTTTGCATTATCATCCGCATTATTGAAGTTGCTGCAAAGTCAAAGTTTTGATATTGGAATTAACCAAAAATAATATTAGAAATAAAAATAGTTCTACTTGGTCATAAAAAATAACAAAAATAGGGTGGTGCAAGATTTTTGTTTTTCAGTATATATCAATGCGAATTTAAAGCGTCATGCTAACTTGATTTCGAAAACTGTGCATTTGGAAACAAATGTCTTTGTGCCGATATTAGAGACAATTTGACAGCAACATCGATGTTTCTGAAATGCGTATATGCTTGTTGTTGTTATTTAGACTGAATACCTGCAGTTTGTATATCTGTTTCTGTATACGTTGGCTCAGTTCCCTGGACATGGCTTCATTATCTGTCAGGATAACCAACCGTTGTAACAACGAGTAGACATGACTGTAAATATTCAAAATTAAACAGAAAAAAATATGGAACGAAACCGGTACATGTAAAATAATTGACAAACATTCGTTTTACTTGAAGCCAAAATAAAATACCGTTGGTTCTGAGAATGCTCACCTGAGATTTTCCCTTTGAAGAATGACCGTTGACCAAAATGACCTTGACTTTGAAAGGCTATATCTACCTACTTTCCGGTCGCAAGCCACATGCCTTCACTTCTGTCCATTATAAAGCCTATGTGTCCAAATTTGATCATGATTCCGTAAAATAGGTCAAGGTCAACCCAAGGTCATGAATTTTACAATGTCCCTAATGCTACATTGAAATCATGCTATAGCTTTAAGAGAATAACTATTTAAAGTTTTTTACCATACATGTATTTGGGCATGGTGGCCATCTTGGTCATGTGACCTGGACTATTTATACAAAGGAAACTGATGTGAAGTTTGATTTTGATTGGTCAAGTGGTTTCTGAGCAAATTGTTTTATATTTAATATGTAAATGACCTTTGGCCAAACTCAAGAAATTACCTTGGCCTTGTATACTCAAATAACTCTATTTACTCAATTAGTTATCTGTAACTACTGTACTTTTATTCAGGCCACAAGCTACAAAACTTCCTTAAAACTTTTTTTCTGTTCCATTTTGTGACTAAATTTGACCTTGCCGTAAAATAGGTCAAGATCAAATTAAAGTAATGATTTATATAAACTATGATGGGACAGCGTCCATAATGCTACATACCAAGTTTCGTTGAAATCTGGGAAACGGTTGCAGAGGAGAAGATCTTTTAAGGTTTTTACCATATGTGGGCATGACAGCTATCTTGGTCATTTGACCTAGAACATTAATCTGAACATTAATTCCCTCTTCCTAATGATGACCCACGTAAAGTTTGGTTTTGATTGGTCGAGTGGTTTCTGAGAAAAGTTTAAAATGTAGATTATTCTGGCCAATGTCAAGAAATGAAATTGACCTTGAATACTCACATAATTCCATTAACTCAATAAGTTGTCTGTATCTACCAACTTTCAAGTTGCAGGCCACAAAACGCATAAATTCCCATTTTTACATTTTCCCATTCAAAAGCCTATGTGACCAAAGTCGACCATGCCATAGAATAAGTCAAGGTCAATCAAAGGTCATGATTGATATAAAATATGATGCCCTCGGCTCACTGATGCTACATACTTAGTTTCGTTGAAATCGGTCAACCGGTTTTGGAGAAGATTTTCAAAGGTTATGTTATTTATAGCCTTGCGGCCATCTTGGTCATGTAACCTGAACCATTTATATAAACTTCATTTCCACCTTCTTAAGGATGTTAAACATGAAGTTAAGCTTCGATTGACCCAGGGGTTTCAGAGAAAAAGATGTTTGAAACGTGTGAACAACGACGAAAACGACGACGACGACGGACGATGGACCATGGGTATACTATAATAAAATATGATAAAGGTTTGATCCTTTGGAAGCAGTATAAACATTTAAAAGGATATAGTATGGACTATATTGCGCAATTTCGGGTAATAAACCCTCAACAGTAGCCCTTTTAAAACCGGCAACGAAAGCCAGACTATTGTACTGTGATTTCGGAAATTTTCACGAGAAGACTAAATCAGAGACACATTCCTAAACGGGGTCAAATAATTTAAACATTGCTTGGAAGAATGTTTCTAAACGTGAGTGTTTTGAACACTCTGAATATCTTTACTAATCTCAAAGGACCTAAGCTCACTTTGTGAGCCTAACGGCTCAGGTGAGCTAAAAAAGAAATAATAGATTATAATTAATTCACAAGTATGCCAGAAACTGAGGAGGAAAATATAAATAGTGGTATTTGTTGTTTTAGAAATCTTGGCTGAGTTATGGGCACAACGGAATATTAAAGCCATTGAGACTTACATCTAAACAATAATTATGAACTAACCACATTTGAACAACAATCTTGGGATGATCTTAACCGGATAGGAGTTAAAATGTCTTTTCGTTTTGTAAACATTAATGTACACTGTCAGGTCATAAACCAGCATTATTTTTCTTTCATAAACTCACATGTGCCGAAATCTAAAATTTTCCTTTTCCTCATTCGGTAGTTGGGAAGGTAGTATTAGTCTCCTGTCCCTTGTCTGTTTCAATGTGTGCAACACGTCGTCGAATAGTACTGTTAGATTCGTGTTAATATGAGACAAAATATGCAAGAGAGGTGTTGCAGTTATGCTTGGTTCAGCTTCTAGGTGCGTTTTGTAAAGATCGACGCTATTCAGTACAATGCTGCAAAAAGAGCAAAGGTATAATGTTTTCGCTTAACAATTTCTTGATTAAATCTTAAAATTATGTTCATGGTCAAAAGTACGCTGGTAGAGGGCTTTCTTGACGCTTTTTTGATCTAGCCAGCACACTTTTTCTGATTAAAAGACTAGGATCATAAACTATTGCATGCACTTTTTTTTATAAAATCCTTTATGTAGCTGAGGAGTTTGCAACAAATTTCATGAAAATCAACCAAGGTATAAGAAATAATGGCGGTTAAAAGTTTTTTAATGTCAAAACCAAGACTGTGGCGTCACTCCCTCACAATTATTGAATAGTAAATAAAAGTTCACCTAAAGTTTTAAGAATATCTCCTAGGGGTTGAACATGAAAGGGTTAGGAATGTAGATAGTAGCCTGTCCAGGAAAAGTGGTTTGGTCAAACCGTCCATACATATAAAGTAAGAATTAGCCTTATTGGATGCAACGTCCTGCTATGACCATTGCAGTTGACTGAGACGTTAAGCATCAATTGAGAAAACAAACATCAGGCCCTGAGGTTATAAAGCTTTTTTCATGCTCAACTCAGCTGAGACTAAAATTTATCTTGCTCATAAATGTTAAAATGCCAACAATTGTTGGCATTTTAAAATTTTTGAGCAGGATAAATTACTAGTTTTTGAGTTTTGAACCTGAATTTTCCACAATTTTCGACTATTTCAACATTTATGAGCAGTTGAAATTTCATGCTCAGCTCATCATGCTCAGTTGAGCTGAGCTTGAAAAAAGTTTAATAACCTCGGGGCCTGGGTAGGGGAGTACTTTTCTAGGGTATGAAGGGTGGTAGACGGAATATTTCCATCGGTGTTCCGATAGAGCTATGCGCATATGTCTTGGAAGTGGAACGAGGTCTCGAAGGATATCGGCGTGCCGGTTATCTAGTTGATTTAGTAGGGTGGTGCCTTAGTGGGGTAGTGTAGTACACTAGTAGGTTACGGTTGGGCAGTGTAATAAAAGTAGGGTAAGGTTGGATATAGTCTAATAGGGTAGGATAGGGTGAATTGGCTACAAATGCAGTTCGGCTATGGGACACTGACAACGAGTATGGCAGCATGAGAGAAACAGTTTCTCGCCTGGAAGTGAAAAATGACACAGGTGAAACTGGTATTAAGGACATACAAGAGTAAGAGAATGTTGCCAGGGATGGGGGTCAAAAAGGACATATCATTCTTTTGACCAATTCGCAAAGATTTAAATTATCTGAATTCCAGAAAAGCGAGATTGAAAATAATCTTTAAATGGCACTGTTCACGAGGTAGCTTGAAACTAGTCTCTTGTCACAGTCTACTATCAGTTTGAGCGTATGTTTGCCAAAGAACACCAATTATATGCAAACTATTTGATTTTTAATGCTTTTATGCTGTATATACCCTAAAATTTGTGAATTGTCAAGTCAGTAGGGGTAGGTATATATAATTTTGGATTTGACTGAAATTTTATATGGACACCTGATGCAAGCTAGGGAACGGTTGGTATTATACTCAGGTTTATTAGAGAAAACGTCAAAAATATGTAAGGCAGTAAGTTAAAATCGATTCCATTTTTCCAATACATGATCGTCAAAATAGGCAAGAGTCTCTACCGTGCTTGAAAGGCTAAGGTATTGATATCATTTTTTACAAGTAACTATACTACTCAAAATTTGATAAGCATCAATGTATTATTTTCCATACAGTACAATGTAACACATCCAGAGTTTGATTCAAATTTAATGACAATGTCCGATGAGAATGCATGTCGGTCTGATTTGCTTTTCTTTGATAATGCCTTAAAGTTTGTGACTACAAGAAATTTGAAACAGCAATTGTCCTACTGTAGCCCATTTAGCTTTCTATGCTGTTTTTTTTTTCTAAAAATCCTGAAATTATGGCATTTTTCTAAAAGTCTACAGATGCACGAACATTCGACTTAACATTGATTAGTCTGTGAAAGTCAGTCTAAAATGCATTCTGGCAGATGTGTGCAGTGCGGGATAAAAGCTTGCTTGCAATGACCATGTGCGGGCTAATTTTCGAGAAAAACACTGTTTTTCTCACAATTCAAATTTAAGAAGAAAATTTTGATGGACTTCGGTAGGACATTTCTTGATTCAAATTTATTAAGTCCATAGCTTCGATGCATTTTCAAACATAACCCATTGAGACTGGCATCCTTGCTCCTTTGGAATTGTAATTAAACTTAAGTCAAATTCGGGGTGTTTTACACTGTGCTATATGGAAAATATTACCTTGATGCTTATCAAATTTTGAGTAGTATATGTAATAATGACACATTCCTTTGATACAAATTATAAGTTCTCAAAAACTAAAATAGTTACTTGAAAGAAATTAGTCATTTGAGAATGTTTGATTTGTGATTTCTGGTTTTAAATCTCTGCAATTTGTAACCAGAACCTACCCCTCCTGACCCTCCTCGTTAATGATGTATACTCAACTTTGGAAGATACGCTAACGTCATTTCAACGTCAATTAAAAGATGGTATCCGAACTGAATTCTGGTGTTGTTTTATTACACAAGAACAGAATGCATGCATAATATATATATTTTAAAAAATGCAAATTATTGCTTAAAATCAGTATTTTATAAACAAGTGCATATTTTTAAAGTCCCTTGGTGTACATACAGTAAATATAATGATTAAAAGACATTTTGCACCATTTTGATTTTTTTCTTCTAATTTGAAAGTGACTTATATTTTTACTAAACCTATATTACAGCCTATAAGAACCTATAAAGTGTGTCATAAAACAAATGCAATTTTGCGGAAAATATTAAAAAAAAAAAAAAATGAAAATTATTGTCCGGCTTCAGCCGTCTAACGCAAGTATTGGCCTATTTTTCGATTGGTAACTAGAATAGAATATAAAAGCTTAATCTTTGGAAGCAATGAAAACGTTCAAAGGGATGTATTACGGGCCATGTTACGAAGTTTCGGGTACTGAAACCTCATCAGTGACCTTTATAAACCGGCGACGATAGCCAGATATATAAACTACAATTTCAAACATTTACACATTCAAGTTAAGTCTAAATCAAAGACACATCCCTAAACGGGATCAAATAATAAAAAGGTACAAATAGGCAAAGATCAGGAAAAGGCGCAATCAGAAAAAGATTCCCACTCCAAAAACCGAGGTGGGAAAAAACCAAACTAACAATCAGGTATTATACCATGAAACATATCGTAAGCCGAATGAGCAGCTATTTTCCCAATATGTGGCCACTCAGTTACCTTAACTAAAAATATGAAAACATACATAAGGCACCAACAGCACAAAAATTTTTTAAACACCAAGACATAAAACAAAAAGAACCACCACAGAAGTATCGACTTGGAACGATCAGTAACACAAAGTTACTGGCGGGCTTAAACCTGTTTAGAAGATGGCTTTAATTGTACAATTTTTATAACTCTGAATAGTCTAACTGATCTCAAAGGATCATAAGAAATAGTATAATCTGCACTATGAATGATGTACTGGTAGCTTTTAGGGCCGCCACACGGCACAACGCCAGCTGCAGTAATAGCAAATAAAATATAGATACTTGAACATTTGGAAGCAGTGAAAAAGTTCAAAGGGATGTAGAATAGGCCATACTGCGCAATGTCGGGTACTAAACCTTTATCAGTGACCCTTTATAAACCGGCGACGATAGCCAGATAAATAAACTGCAATTCCAAACATTTACAAAAGGTAAGTCTAAATTAAAGACACATTCCTTAACGGGATCAAATAATTAAAACAGTGTTTAGAAAATGGCTCTGCACGTACTACATTTTTTATTACTCTGAATATCCTTACGGATTTCAAATGACCGTAAGAAATAATTTAATTTGCTTTATGAATGATGTACGGGGAGACCTTTTAGAGCCGCGAAACGGGACTACCCCAGCTGCAGTAAAAGCAAATAAAACATAAAAGCTTGATCCATGGAAGCAGTGAAAACGTTCAAAGGGATGTAGTATAGGTCATTTTGCGCAATTTCGAATACTGAACCCCTATCAGTGACTTTTTATAAACCGCCGACGATAGTCAGATAAATATATTGCACTTCCAAACGTTTGCACAAGGTAAGTCTAAATCAAAGAAACACGCCAAAACGGGATCAAATAATTAAAACCTTGTTTAGAGGATGACTCTAAACATACATTGTTTTATTGCTCTGAATATTCTCTCAAACTGATCTCAAAGGACCGTAAGAAACAATGTAACCTGTACTATGGGTGATGTACGGGGAGACATTGTAGGGCCGCTACACGGCACAACGCCAGCTGCAGTAATATCAAAGAAAATATAAACGCTTGATCCTTTGGAAGCATTGAAAACGTTTAAAGGGATGTAGTATGGGCCATATTGTGCAATTTCGGATTCTGTTTTCATAGAACAAATTATATATCATACTTAAATGAGCATACCGTGAGAGCAAGTTGTCTGTTTTCATTGGACAAAGTATACGTCACTTTCAAGTGAGCATACCATGTGTGGGGGAAAATTGTCTTTATTTTCTTGCTCGTATTTTATTAAAACGTAAGCAGCCAGTGTGATTTAATTATTAGATAATAAAAATAAAACTGAGATCCTTTAAGAGAACATATTAATGAGAAAGGGAATGGGCCATACGCGGTTTCGGTACCCAAGCCTCTTTAGTGACGCTATAATTTGGGCAACATGGAACCAAAGAGAATACTTGTAATTGTAATTTTGCATCTTTTAACAGCGTAGTCTATACAAAGACAAGTAAAATACAATTTGGGCATATAAACGAGAGAGAAAACACGCACCACTCGCAGTTTGCATCTTAGGGTTCTTAAATGGTACAACATTAATTGGCCTCGAAAAATCGTTTGCAACACAGAGTTATAGTATCCTGTTCTGTTGCCCTTCACAGTCAAAGCTGTCTAGATATTAAAGAACCCGGAATTGCGAAGGTCTAACCTATTTTATTAGGCGGCATTTGAAACTAATCACTGAGTGCGCAAAAATCAAATTAACGCCGCATGCAGTTTTGTGACGTCAACCTCAATTCACGTATTGTGACGTCAACGTCATACCTCCACAAGACCAAAAATCTCAGAGAAAGTCACGTATAATCTGCACTATGAATGATGTACCGGGAGTTTTTTTAGGGCGGCCACACGGTACAATACCAGCGGCAGTAATAGGGAATGAAAATAAAAATAAGATCCTTTAAGAGCACTGATTATATTAATGAGAAAAGGGATGGGCCATACCGCGGTTTCGGCTACTCAAGCCTCTTCAGTGACCTCATCGATTTGGCAATACTTTTTAAAGTATTGATCGATCCTTAATTGACTAATTTGTGAAGACAAAGAATAATTTTACGGCAAAACGACATCTTAAATGAATGCATAGCAGAGTGGTATTTGCCGCGTTCAAAACGATAAAACAAGGTAGTGCCTTTACAAAAGTGTATTGTATTCGAAAACATCCGTTAAAACATTCTTTTTTTTCTTTGTCGTTATATAAATGTTTGCGGTGAAGTAACAAGCACGTTCGGTGGCGACTTTTTCATTTCTGCTCGAATGCAAAGCTGTTTTTGAATAATTTCTAAAAACATTTGATACAAAGTTGGTATACAAGGTTTGGCTCAAACCTATTCGGTGGATTTGCACAGAACCGGGTTGCACAAAATATATGCAAGCGAGCATTTTGCAATGTCTTTTGGACAAAATTATGGTACGTTTTCATCGTTGTTTTATTTTATTTATGTTTATTTGTTTAAAGCACTGGAAGAATTTATAGGAAAGAAGAAAAAAAATAACGCCTGTTACAAAGGTACCAGATTTTCATTTTAGCTCTAATAAATGCGGATTTTACTATTGAAAACTTATAACATAATGAAGAGGATGAAAAATATCAAGGCAGCAAAAAAGTGCACTATTAGGTTGTCATGTGGCATTAATCATGTACGACAAGTTCATTTTCTTTCTGCTATTAAGGATGATCAAGAAGAATTTGAAAGTTAATTGCTATCCACCCTTTGTCCATATTGTGCCATATTGCGATTTATTCTTTCAGTTATGGCTCATTATTTTTTTGAAGTCTTAATAGGTCCGTTTGTGTTGAGTTGTCTTATGGATCTAAGGACCCGGGATGGGGGAGGAGAGGGGTCTCAGGCAGTGGAGCCAGTTGTCTTCTAAAGTAGGGCGAGTTGTCTTCTTAAGTTAGGTGAGTTATGCATTCTGTTAAATCTTAATACTTCTTTCATGGGAAAATGTATTACAAACATTTGATAGTAAAATACTGCAATATTTTGCCAACCAGATAAAAGAAAATTTGTTGTTTCCCGGAATGTTTCTGTCTCGGCTCTGGGCACTATACTTGGAAATATGGCCGGCTGAATTTATTCATCAAAACGAAGAAATTATATCAAATTCCGCATCCATTTTAATCTCTGCCGATTATCTTTTTGAAAAGATATTTTTTGTTACAGTTAATAATAAAAATTCATAGAGGACAGGTGATTGCTAAATAGAGGTTCATTTACATGTAAAATTTGTTGAGTAACATGAAATTATGCTTTATTAAGACAGATGATGATGTAATATAGCTGCTGCTTAAGACACGCTGGACTGTATTTGTTAAAATATTAAGGTCAGGGCCCAGCATTACAATCCGCCCTTAAAGTTAAGGAATACCTTAGTTAAGGTGACGAATTTCAGCATGAAAATAGTTGCATCAAAACACACTGAAATCATACTTTTAATCAGTTTTATTATGTAAATGACATTTAATTTAACTCGTACACATGTGTATGTTTTTGTTTACGGTAAGACATAGAGTTAAAATTCATAACCTTAGACCTAAGGTGGGGCTTAGCTTTAAGGAAACATTGTGATTCTGAGACCAGGTCATTATTATACAGTATTTTATCTGTCAATAGGTTTCTGACATTTTAAACGCAAGGTCACCTTCTATATTCGAGCACGGAACTGATCACATTTTCCACTGTTGAAAGTTGCTGAACACGATAACCCTTGTGGAGTTGTAGCTGAGCGGCAAGGAAGTTCCAGAACTCTTGTTCGTCTCTTGCTAACTTTTGTCTTGCCATCTCCGTTTGCAAAGATAAATGGTAGTCATCTACCTCCCTGAAAAACAATTTCTCGCAAACGACAAAAGAAAACGATTGAAACCGATCGAATAAGTGTAAACACCTGCTTTGAAATATGTGTTGGTTGTTAAATATTTATTCAAAGACATAAAATATAATATATAAAAATATAGCATTATATCACATAACGATAATCCTCTAAGTGTTCAACTCTGTTACAATTACTATAATGTCTAGTTTACATATGTCTTACCTACATTCACCATGCGATGTCATTTTTGCATTTTTGTGTGGTCCCCATGGGATGATCCTTCAATGCCCCTACGATTTCACGGCTTCCTACGATCGGCGTAGCCTCTACGATTTTGTAATTGTCTGCACTTTGATTTTTTTTATATTAAGTGTTGTCCGTAGACACGTCGTAGTGACATCGTACGGGCGCCGTACGGCGACCCTGCGATGACTGTGTGGTCACCGCTCGATTTTTTGTATGGTTATTTTGGGACAATATTCGTAAGGTAAACGTTTGCCTCCATATACAGTGGTATTATGGTTAATTTCCCATTTTTGCCGTTTTCGCTGCAGTTTTTTTTATGGGCTAATTGTAAAATTTTGCTGCGTAATTGTGTGAAAAATAAATACCAGCGCGGAATTTCGCCGCGAAATAAGTCTACATGTCATTACGCATAAAAAAACAATTGACCAGTGTTACGCGACGCACCGTTCCCTGTGTATTAACTAGTACCTTGGGGAGTTAAGTTGCCTTGCTCAAGGATACAACACGGTGTCGCCAGTGTGGATCAAACTTAGGACCTCTCGATCAGGAATCTGATGCTCCACACCTATGCCACCGCGCTCCAAACCATATTCATACAAGTCTTTGGATTCAAAATGATGAAGCAATCGGCTTCAATTCTTCTTTAGACATGTAATCGCCTGTGGTTATAACACTGCTAAAAGCATCAATGAATTTTCGATTTCGTCAACCGAACGCCGTTTGATCCAAATCAATTTAGTTGATACGATATTTGGTCGCATACGACCATCACCGAGTCGATATACGAGCAATACAGCACGGTATATGTACAAAATTGTGTCGAAATTTTCGATCATTGATTCGTTTCTTTTCTAACCGTTCTGAGTTAAACAGCGTATTGTGTCTTCTGAAATCCACATGTACGGATGGCATGCAAAACATATATGTACACGGATGTCGTATTTCAAAAACTCATGTCTGTATACAAGGCACGTGAAACTAGAAAAGGGAGGATAATGTGTTTAAAACAAATTATTGTAGTCCATACTTGCACACTAACTTTGTATAAGGAATGGGTCATATGGAGCTATTTTTCGGAACACATACTACTATACACGTATATACAGTACCGGTAGTTATCATTAATGTGATCTTCAGTTGTGGCTTAATTAGAGTATCGAAGCAAAACGCCAATCATAGCTTATTAATGCAAATTAGTGAATACGCGTATAGGCATATGCATGTCCAAACATTGAATGATAAAGCTATGATGCGGTTTAGTTCATAGACAAGAAAAAAGTAATATTCACGAACCATAATGCAAGCCACGGAAATTAAATGGATCTAACTAAACGACCATTTACTAGGTTTTTTGCAATGACGGCTGTATGCATTAGAACGAATACGGAATTATAAATTGTTCATATTGTAGCCATCTTGAAACAGGTTGTGTTACCTTATTGCGTGTATTTCTGTGGTCCAAATTACGACTTGGCACACATAAAAACTGTCCTGGGGGTGCAAGGTATGTCATATTAGCCCCCGGATATTAGAAAGCTTGTATTCTATAAGACTTGATGTTGGCAATTTATTTGTCCATTATTATTTTCAAAATCAAATGACTGAAAACGTTTGATACCCTTTACATATTTCAAGGGAAACACAATTTCATATTTAATTCGAGACGAGAAATCATGTAAACCACGTGACCTGCATTCCACTCGCATCACGTGTTATCAATATTTGCCTTGTTTGACTGGTAAAAGTTTCATCACGAATAAACCGGGATGGCATTTGAAAAATTGTATAAGGAGACGCCGTTATGGCCTAACGTTAAACCAGCGTAACACAAATATCATATGCTCAGTGCAGACATGAAGAACAAGAAAGCCAATTGCAAGCTTTAAGCTTGCGAGAGTAGGATTATAGTTTCCTAGAACCATGTTCAATCAGCTGACAGCGTCTAAATTCGTCATCATGATGCCAGACAGCGTAACGCTATCATGATATAGGGCAATGACAATTTGACGTCGTATTGACGTAATCGATATCTAAACAACCTTCGAATTTCAGGCTTAATAATTAACGGCATGGAAAGATGGATTCGTATCGAAACAACTGACGAGAAACAGCTTGCGTGGTGCGTGTTAACGAATACCGTGAGTATTGCCAATATGTATTCGGACATGCAAACGTTAAATGTAAGCGTGCGAGACTAGATTTGACCACGTCACATCAAACCGAATAGGCCTTCCAAGTGAAAGTTTGCTCGTACAAAAACAAAACGAAATCGCACGTCATTTTAGCAATCGAACACTTATGGGATCCCCTCGAGATAAAGGCCGAGGAACAGAACGACGTCAGTTACGTCATTCACCGTGGGCCTTACCTGGTACCTGAATAGAACCAAATCTCAACGACCATGGTACAGTACTCTTTTAGAGCACAATTAGATGTTAAATGGCTGTTTGGTGAATAAGGGTAAAAGCAGGCAATGATCAGATGCCGATAAACAATGTGAATTTCGAGATGACACCCCTGTGAACTTTGACGCAGCGTAATTGCGTTAGGTATAAAGATGGCGTTCCGGCGAAAAGTGGAATATGTGGTTCCTTAATAAGGTTTAGATATTGATACATGTAGGTTAAATAATTTTTTTAATTTTATGCAAATTTGCAATTTGGAAATCAATTAAAAATCGCTAAACTTAAGTCTCATAGATTACACTCGTAAAATAATGAGTAAATCGGACCTGTCTATACACAATATTATGTGAACAATAGAGTATTCAGTTATACGTAATATTTGAATAAGAAAAAAGTACACGTTTAGCTATGTTTTGTCAAACAATTTACAAATTGTTATAAACAATATGTTGAAGTACACTGTACCTACATGTAAATTAGAACATGGTTAATGGTGTGGATTACTACTATTATCTCTGGATATTAATTACATTTAACGAATATGTTATGACAATTCTAAACCATGTTAATAAAATACCTACCTGATAAATGTCGGTTGCGTTGCTTGGTTATTATAAAAGTTTTTATGCTGTCGCAGAATATATAACTTTGGAAGAAATTCCAATGAATACTTCACAAACAAAACTGCTATACCGCATGTTGCAACGTATGTTAATACTTTCTTGATACGAGGAACCATTTTATGATTGAAATAGTACGGGTCCGTTAGATATGAAACAGTATTAAATCTGTAGTTTTATGTGCGAATCCTTTTGTTATGGCTTTAAATATCTGATTGTAATAATCTATGAATATACACGGCGGGTAATCAGCATATTTAGAGCTCCTGCATAGCACTTAAAATGTGTTGAATTTCTGATCCCAAAGTTGTTTCAGTTAAATACGAGACATTTTTTCCATTAAACCACACAAATAACTTCAGCAAACCCCTCGAAAGCAGATTTGAAATGTTTTTTCTTCCGAGAGAAACAGTACTGAATGTGAATGGAGACTGTAACGATATTTTTGAACTTATTGACCCTGTTTGGCTCGGATCAGTTTTTATATGAATATATAACTGGGTGATAATTTTTTTTTTCAGACATGTCTCAAAATCACAAAGAAGCGGCAAGTAATAATAAGGCAGTGGAGCCGGAAGTTCAACATTAGATTTCAAGTGCGGAGCCAGTAGATCCGAACTTGCCGATTACCCACCGTGCGATAATGCGTTTGAACTTCAGATTGAATGATAACAAAGCGTTTGTTGAATTATATAGTGTATATTGGTATGGTTTTCTTTTACTATGTCGGTTTACATCTTACATTGATCGCATTTCTCCCAATCGATTTTTGTCTTCAAAAATGCAGTTCTAATTATGTAAATTAGAGACGCCTACATGTACGTGCAGACAAAAAATGTCTCCTACAAGTAATAACCCCTCTTATCAAAGTGTAAAGATATCGATTCACTGAAATTATACACATAGGAATGAGTTATGGAACACTTTTAGCCCTTGGGAAAAGATTGAAAAAAAAATTCTTGCGATACTGAACTTTTTATCACATATATTTCATACCTTGGCCTAGCTACAGACCAATTTATGAAAATTCACAACATTTCGTCTTTGTGCTGCGGAGGATACAATATGCCATATGCGAAAAAAACACTAGATTTTGAGAATACAAGTTTGCCTTTTTGCTTCTGCACTCCGCAAAACTCATTTGTTGAAAGTAAACTGGAAAAAATGTTGAATCTGATCGTTTTGAATGAATAAACGACTTCGGACCTAAAACTTCATGCTTCATCTCCAAACCAACTAATCATACAAAATCTACAGTTTGCATTGATTTCTATGGAAACCAAAATTCTTGAATATTTTGCAAACAAAGCCGTAAAAGAATAATTTCGCCAGGACACTATAACCAGAACGTACATGTTTAGATTCCTAAAGGGTCATATCGAATATCTGGCCCAACATTTACAACTTGCAAAATGTATACCCAAAGAACAAAACCTGGACATGAAACCTACCTCCGGAAAAGTTTAGGCCTACCGCCGACAGTCGGTCAGAAAATAAAGAATTTATGATCAAAGTTACACAAGCAATGTCTCAGCTTTATGCTTACAAAAAATTACGACAACGTGAGTTCAAATAATGAAGTTATCCCAAAGACTAGCAGTGCGTTTCTTAAATTTAGCAAAAAATTTATGAATCAAAGATGGCCGCTCATTGCCGCAGTTTATGTTTTATGCTAACCATTTTCACATAGAAGCAACTTTGCAGACTACAGATTCTGACAATAGTCAAAACATTCTTTCTAAACTTCACAAAGAAGGGTATATACAGTCCAAAGTTGGTAGTCACATTATTACAGGTGTTCTCTAACTTATTTCCATGTGTATATATAAAACATTGTCATAATATAACAAAGGCAACAATTGATGTACATGTATATTGCAATTGTTTCGGAGACAATACAGTCCATTAAAACAGCCAGAAAGGCCTAAATAGCTGTATTGCCGCTGTATTTTTTTATTTTTCAGCGAAAAATTCCAGGGTAGTCCGGCAGAGAAACAGCATTAACAGCCAGTAACTTTGTGTTACTGATCGTTCCAAGTCGATACTTCTGTGGTGGTTCTTTTTGTTTTATGTCTTGGTGTTTAAAATTTTTTGTGCTGTTGGCGCCTTATGTATGTTTTCAGATTTTTAGTTAAGTTAAGGTAACTGAGTGGCCACCTATTGGGAAAATAGCTGCTCATTCGGCTTGCGATATGTTTCATGATATAAGTGCCTGGTTGTTGGTTTGGTTTTTTCCCACCTCGGTTTTTGGAGTGGGAATCTTTTTCTGATTGCGCCTTTTCCTGATCTTTGCCTACTTGTACCTTTTTTTGTTTGGCTACCTGGATTTGCGGTGTATAGAACATGTTTTGACTGATTATAATAGGCAACACCATTAGAAACAAGTATCCAGTTGATGCCACAATTTTTGTACAATTTAAAATCTAAAAATTCTATATTTTCCATTCTGTTGATTGTGGTATCAGATTACCTTTTAATGACCAAGCAGGTATCTAATGACTGCCCACTGTAGAATTTTATTGCCACAATTACTACAGGGTGACTCAAAACCACCTGTTATCAGCAGGAAGCTTCAAAACCGCACTTCCTTATCTAACCTGACTTAGCACCTAGTTTCTCGGGTAACCGCAGTTAATTTTATAAAAGAATGTTCTCAGCATATTTTGCTCCGGAGTTATTAATTTATTCGGCGCCCAGGGATCTCCATCGTCGGGCAGCTTACTGAATCTGTTGAGTCCTCGTTTATGATTCATAAGGATGTTTATCATCATTTATCTCTTTGTTCTTGATGATTCATTGACTAGTTAGAGATTCAACACGAGGACCGAAGAACTAACTAAATGTTATGAACCACTGCAGAAGCTGAGGGTGAGGTTATGGCCATGTAAAATCGATTTAAGTCTACCAGTAATTTTATATTACTGATCGTTCCAAAGCGATACTTGTGTGGTGGCTCTTTTTGTTTTATGTCTCGGTGTTTAAATATTTTGTGCTGTTGGCGCCTTATGTACGTTTTCATATTTAAGTTAAGTTTAGGTAAATGAGTGGCCACCTATTGGGAAAGTAGATGCACATTCGGCTAACGATATGCTTTTATGGTATTAGTACCTGACTGTTAATTTAGTTTTTCCTACCTCGGTTTTTGCAGTGGGAATCTTTTTCTGATTGCGCCTGTTCCTGATCTTTGCCTACTTGTACCTTTTCATTCCGATACAAGAATTGATATATAATCAAATATTTCTTCACTATTCGAATGTTAGAAATTTTTGTTTCCAAAAATCATGAAAAGCGTGATATACAAATTTAGGGAAATCCGACGTAATTTCGGATTATGGAAACATAATTGTGTCATGTGGCTAAATAGAAACCTTCGGTAGAAAATCGCAATTTTACTCATCAACGACCCTAATTACGATTCCAAGAATCCGTGATGCGGGAAACATCTGGGTTCTCTGATTTCGGACCACATTTGTTTAAAGTTTAATAAGATATATCGATTTGGGTGTGGACATCACTTATATTTTATCATTGTATAGTTGTATGTTTTGGGCCGGAGGCCTTTATTATAGAATAAAATTTATGGACGGACTGTCATGCAACAAAACGCTCAAATGCAACCCAGCACGAAACCTTCTAATGTTCATCAAAAATCAATATTGAAATTAACACTTAAAATTAATTAGAAATTTCTATGCTCCTGGTGGAACAAACTGGGGGATTTTTAACAATTGTTTGGAGAGAAAGTAAAATTTGAAGCATGCAAACATTAAATAAGAATTGGAATCAAACTTATCGCTTGATAGCACAGGCGGCAAAATTAATTCAAATGCCGTACGTGGTTGCATGACATTTCCAAGTTTCATATTATTTTAATACATCTACACATAGCTGCATAAAAGGAATATACACTTATGTATGTTTGTCTGCATTTCAAGAAGTAAGCGATTGACATAATGTAAGTCCATGATGTTTTGATTTTGATTTGGAGTGTTCCGGTTTTCACGTAATTATGCGTCCAAATGACATAAGTCATGTACACACAAAAGCCGGACACATTAAGTGTTTACATGCGACGCTTGCTTTGGAATGGAAAAGGCGATGCAGAAAAAGCACCGTCAATAGCACGGTCCAACTTGCCGAAGTAGTTGGCTTACCGGCAAGGTGCAATATGCAAACGGTACAAAGCTCTAACTATTGAGTAGGATAAATTGCTTGTGTAGGTCGAGTGTAGGACAAAACACCCCACGGACAAAACACCCCACGTCCATTTTGGTACATGTGGACAAAAACCACAACATGTTTTTTGAAGGCTGACAAAACACCCCACGCCCAATAGTATAACGTGGACAAAACACCCCATGCAGATTTTAAAATTAGGACAAAACCCCCCTCATGTTTTTGCAGTGTAGATAAGCAGATGGAAGCAGACAGAAGCATCCTAACGCAAACAACATGCATTTTCTGGTATTATCACTTCTTTTTCCTTCTTTCAATTCTATGTAGATGAATGGACATTTCCTTTGATGTCATTCCAATTATCACTTATTAAATCAAACGGGTGTATTTTAATTTTGATAGTTTAAGAAATCATAATGTGCTAATTGAGTGCTATTAAGGTAATTGGATTATCTAATCATTAAATTAATTGTAACTCAAACACCTTTATAAAGACAAACAAGCAATTAACAATTTGACTTGAATGGAAAAACAACCATATAATGTCTGTACTAAAATGGTTGTTTTTTTTCCATTCAAGTCAAATTGTTAATTGCTTGTTTGTCTGATTAAAATGATTTGAAATATGTTGTGTTGTTATTTTTGTAACAGTCCATATACACATTACTACAACCAAATCTGAAAAAGTTTAAATCTAAAATGAGCTTCATTAACTTTGATAAAGAAATACATAAAATTTCGCCATGGTTTCATATCCAAGTCATCAATTTGGTTATGTTATATGCGGAGCTAAAACATAAGACATTCTGATTGAAAACAAATTTGGTTATGGTTTCTTGTCCAAGTCATCAATTTTCAGTCATGTTATATGGTAAGCTATAAGACATTCATAATATCTTTGATAGAGAAAAAGATAAGTTTTGGTTACTGCTAAATATTCCAGCCATCAATTTTCAGTCATGTCATATGGGGAACTAAGAAAAACATGAAGGGTATTTTGTCTTAATTTTGAAATCTGCATGGGGTGTTTTTTCCACGTTATACTATTGGGTGTGGGGTGTTTTGTCAGCCTTCAAAAACATGTGGTGGTTTTTGTCCACGTATGACAAAATGGGCGTGGGGGTTATGTCCGTGGGGTGTTTTGTCCGTATACCGTGTGGGTCGACTCGGATGCCGGGGACGCATTCTTTAGTCTCTCTGTTAACCTATCATGCCTACGTGGCACTGGGAAGTTTCGTCACTTTCGATTCACGGCATGTGCAGAATGCAATGGTCTGTTTGCATGATGCTGAGTGGGACTCGTTTTGCTCAGGTTTTACAGAGAACGTGAAAACTAATATATGTTAATTGTGATTTATTAGCATTTTTATGTCTATTAATATGCTTTCTTCGGTCGAAACTTGTTCACTCTGATAGACAGAGTAAGGCATCAAATCATATTGCGGCATTTAAACGAATCGGCGCTGCGGGCAGTGTTATGAATATGCAGGAGATCTAGATAAACTAGAAACACGGGGTCTATTCTTCAAGCCAATATGCTCGGGAGTTGTGCTGGTTAAGGTCAGTTTAGTCTGGTGTTTCATTGGTACCTTCAAAAAATGAAAAAAATATAAGAACTTAGGTCAGCAATGTAATTGTTTTGAAGTGCAGTCTCTAGATACATGTTAAAACATCAAATTAACATTAACAAATCTTTGCAAAAGTTTGAGAAGCGTTCAGCGGAAATGTTCAAAGCTCATAAAAGCACGTGCCTCATCCGCGAGAAGATAAACTAGCGGTACATTTTGGTTGATTTGTCGACTCACTTGTGATTTTGAGCAGATTGCTGAAGGTGAGTACAATTGTTGGTCTTCAATGATTTATATATTCAAGAAATAATATGTCATTTTGCTTTGGAGAAAGAACAGCATGTAAACATGTAACGTATAAGAATAAAATGTAGGGGTGGTGTGAATGCAAAGCACAAAATCTTGGGTGGTGAGATATTTCCAAAAACATGAAACTGTTAAGTTTTCGTTATTATTGAGATTCGTTCGTGATATGGATTCTTTTAACAGGCAATATCATAATTGATATGTGCAGTTGCACACAAAGACTTTCGTTAAATTGTTACCGTAGATCGAAGAGTAATAAGCGTTTTAAGCATTACAACTAATTTATACGATTATAGTGAAAGTATAGTGATTATGCCTAGGTTACATTTGCACCGATAATCGTACGATTTTTCGGTCTGCGATTTTTCCTACGATTTTATATATCGGAAGTGATCTTCAGCTACGACGTATGTGTTAACAATTCAAAGATTTCTTGCTCTGGCTGTCGTCGATGTTTTGACTCAAAACCGTATGGAAATCGTAGGGTATCCACAGTCTTTAATTGGAAATCGTACGGAGCCCGTGCGATGTCCGCGAGGAGTCGCTATTATTTCTGACTGAGCTCTTGCGGTCTCCCTACGATCGCCGAACTATTTTTTGTCCGTAAATTATTATAATAAATCGTGCGGCGATCGTACGATCATCGCAGTGTCTCCGTACGGCGCGTGCTCGACGTGTCTACGGGCTACGGTTTTGCGATTTTTAAAAATTAGTAAAGCATCAATTCAAACCAACAAACTTTTCAAAGTAGATCTTTTAACGTTCAATGTATGTCACTCATACATCCCAGTCGACAATGCTCGAGTGATGTCGGGAGGGAATCAAAGCTCCCCGTGTAGAACCAGATATATGGTGCGTATACGCCCGCCTACAAATGCAATAGTATATTTGCTAAACAACATTTGAGCCGCGTCATGAGAAAACAAACAATGTGGTTTCCGAGCAGGTGCGACACAAACCGTCGTTGAAACCGAGCTGTACAAACACAGAAGACGACTAGAGGATGAACATTTTGGATTTAGAAAGTAGTTGAATTGTACTAGCTGAGTAGCGAAAACAAAGACGCTGATCAGCTTCGCAACTACTGGGAAGCTGATCTGCTCCTTTGTTTTGGCATATGCGAAATGTTGGTTTTCTCCAAATGCAACTCATTCAGTACATCTTAGAGATGTCTTGTAATGTAATTTACCCGCCTTGTGCCTGTGTGTACATTTTATTTTCAATTATGTATATTCCTGGACATTCTGATCCACAGATTTACTGACCTTGTGATCGTATGAACATGTTTGCAACATGCAACTGTTAGTCGATGTCAATAAGAATCGGACTCGCTATCGCTCGAGATATTGTGCCCGGTCTTCATAAAATTTCAACATACTTTGTTTTTGGTACATTTATTTATTTATTTTTTTAGTTGTCTCTTGAATAGAAAACGTACACATAACAATTAAAAATTGTAAAAATGTTTCGGCAATAACGAAAACAGAAATGAGCCGCCTCATGGGAAAACATCAAATGTGGTTTCCGAAGAGGTCCGACACAAACCGACCTGCACAAGCACAGAAAAGAGCTAGAAGCTTGAAATTTCGGATTTTAGTAGAAGAGGCATTGCACTATCTGAGTAGCGAAAACAAAGGCGCTGATCAGCTTTGCGGTTACCGCGAAGCTGATCTGCGTCTTTGTTTTCGCTTATGCAGATTGTTGGTTTTCTCATGAGGCGGCTCAAATAATAATATAAACCGAGCGCGGTGACTGAATGGTAGAGCGTTAGACTCCGAATAGAAGTGTTAGATTCAATTTCAACTGGGGTAACCATGCTGTGTCCTACTCCCTAGAGTACTGGTCAAAACACAGGAAGCAGTGGCTCCGCCCCGACGTGATTGAAAAATGTTGACTGTGACATTAAAGACCAATGCAAACAAACATAATGATATGAGCCGCCTCATGAGAAAACCAACAATTTGCATAGGCGAAAACAAAGACACAGATCAGCTTCGTGGAAACCGCGAAGCTGATCAGCGCCTTTGTTTTCTCTACTCGGAAAGTACAATCCCTCTTCTTTTTAAATAAAAAGTTTCAAAGTTCTAGCTGTCTTCTGTGGCTGTACAGCCCGATTTGTGTAGGACCTGTTCAAAAACCACATTGTTGGTTTTCCCATGAGATGGCTCGTATATTAAGAATTAATAACTGGCTTAGAAATGTTGTTAATATGTTGCATTTAAATGCATCACATTTCAATTCCAGAAGTAATGGCATCCAAGAAAAGTTACATGTGTGACCAGTGCGGGAAGAATCTGGCAACAAAATTTAGCCTAGAGCGGCACCGAGTATCGCACCAACCCCCGAGTCTACCGTGCATAGTATGCGACAAAGTCTTCAGAGAGGAATGGGCAAGGAAGCGCCACATGCTTACACATACTGCTGATGGGGCATGCGTGTGTCCAACATGCGGGGACGTCTTTAGTACAAAATTCTCATTGACAAGGCATGAAAATCAGGTCCATAAGAGTGTTAAAGATTACAAGTGTGAGCAGTGTAATGCCACCTTCTGTCGTAAGGAGAAGCTCAATCTCCACCTCCAGGGTCATGCCGGAGAGAAACCATTCCAGTGTGATACGTGCTCCAAGAAATATCTACACAAGAAATCGTTGGCAAATCATCGCTGTCAGGGTGTCCCGAAGTCTGTTCCTCAGTGCTTGGTCTGTGGGAAGATGTTCAAGCTGAACAAGTACTTGAAACAACATTTAGCGGTCCATGCAGCACCAAAAAAACAGTGTGATATTTGCGGCCGTCAGTTTACGTGGGCAGCGTCTTTGAAAAAACATTTAAAAACATGTAATCTTTAGATGTGTCAACAATTGCAGTGTTTTTGCCTATACTTTAATATAATTAGATGCTTATTTTGTAATCTGAATAAATGTTTTGCACAGTTGAAAATATTTACACGTTAATTATGGGGTTCAAACGTCCAAGGCAACAATTCTTTAGTCATGTTACAACGGATTTGTTCAAGTTTTTGCTATATGAGGTGCAGTGAACGTTGTGTAAATGTTATGATGAATTTGGCCACGATTTGCAAGAAGTCATTACAATTTGAGACGCGCCATGAGAAAACCGGATTTTTACCTATGCGAACACAAAGACGCAGACCGGCTGATCAGCTCCTTTGCTTTCGCTACTCTAATAGTACACATCCTCATCTACTTAACTCCAATATTTCAAGCGTCTAGCTTTCTTCTGTGAATGTACAGACCGGTTTGTATCGGACCTGGTCGGAAATCCCGAAGACCGGTTTTCTCTCGTCGCGGCTCACTTTATAATTAAATCTTATACACTTACTGACACTATCAGAAAGCATCGGATTCTTCGTTGATGCGTGAAGACCAAAGCAGTTTTGATTCATCTACAGCATAATGGCTTCTCACTGGTTTTACTCCTCTAGGAACCTCAAATGGACCTTTCACTGTCCCGATAACACATCCAGTACCCATGGTTTCTCGCAAATCAAATTCATGATTCCTGAAAATAATCATAAGAAAGTATGCACTACCTCAATTTTCCAAGACATACGAGTAAGACGTTAGAGAAATATTTCTGGCTAATTAGAAAGTCCTTGTAAAATTCTTATTTCTGCAATGTAAATAGATATAACCGTAACAATGTATTGCTGCAATGAACGAAGAAGTAATGTTAGCAGAAATTATTGCATAAATACCCGTGCCACACGATATTAACAGCCATATATTAATGAAAAGAAAGCCATGTATTAATATGGCAATTCTCGTGAGCTCGTGCTGTTAATACATGGCTTTAACTTATGCCTGTTTCATGGCCTCTCGCAAAAATTGACATCATCACGTAATGTGCATCTGATTTAACGTTATATTGTGACGTCATGATGACGTTGAAGTTTGCCCCGAAAGCTGCATTTTTTAAACGTCATTAGCTAACGCCATTTTTCCGCGACATTTTAGGCTCTAGAGATTTTGCAAAATTTGGACAATTTCTCCGTTTTTTCGCATGAAATAGTTTTAAAATGCAATAACAACGATCAAACATGTTATTTCTGATGCATTAACACCTGCTGGGCCCCTCTGGAGAGTTGAAACCCTCGCCTTTCTGGCTCGGGTATCAACGCCTCCCTCGGAACCCAGCAGTTGTTAAGGCATAGAAAACCATGTTTGATCCCTATATTGAATATATCTGGTATTTTACAGGCGTGTATTAATGCAGACACAAACGTGTATTAATAAGGCAATTCGCGTGCGCACTGCTTGTGAATATACGGCTTTGACTTACGCTTGTTACCGGAATGAGCAAATGAAAGAAAGATTTAACGCGTATGAAAAAAAAATAAAGTGTGGCATTATTTCTTTGGATTTTGCACAATTTATACAATAATAGCGGTCAAATATAAAACATGAACAGGAGATATGATATACTAACCTTGGACATATGTTCGTTAGTTTCTGAATGCTGTAAGGGTCCTTCGTTGATCCACCCGTCTGTGCGTCAGAAATCTGTTTCCATGGTATAAGTAACTGATTGTTAATTTAGTTTTTTCCCACCTCGGTTTTTGGAGTGGGATTCTTATTCTGATTGTGCCATTTCCTGATCGTTGCCTACATGTATCTTTTAACAGCTGTCACTGCTACAAAGAATTACATTCTATAGTTATAGACGCTACGCAATTCGACGTCATCCAACTCTTATTTATAGACCAAGGACACCGGGTCTTGGTGCATTGCTGAAGCTAATGTCAAGCACAATTACTGTACAGGGTTGCATGCTTACAGCTGTTACTGCTGCAAAGAAATATACAGCTCGACATTATTGACGAACAAACAAACAGACGGACGAACGGAAATTTGAACTACTATGTCGCAGCCTGATATAAGCAGCTGTGATTAATATGCTTCTGTTTTCTCTTATTGATAGTGCCAAAATTTGTCTAAACGTTTAGAAGATGTTTTACTCTTCTGGATAATTTCTTATCGGCCCATCTTCAAAAATAATTTCATCTTCCACATCACTTTCTTCCTCGTCCACTGATTCATCATGTTCAAAAATTTCAGTGTTCCAGTTCATTTTGGGGACTAAACCAGGCCGACTTCTCCTCATGCGCATGTGCTTTTTTCCTGTTGTCAAGTTGGTCTTCTTCTTTCTTTTAGGCATGTTTATCATCTAGAACAGAGTATACGCCTTTCATTTTCATATAAAAACACCAAAAACAATTCAACTTAATTTCAAACCACATTAAAACAATCGCCAGTTGAATAGACTAGAATCATTTTCTACTACACAACTGGCCCATTCAATGAGAACAATCTATTTCTTATCTGAGAAAATTATGCACCCTGCATACGACATTTTATTTGCCACAAAAAGGGGAATATTATGTAGGATATGAATAGCCGCGTTAGCTGATACGTGTTATACATAAACAGGGTTAGCAAGCACTTAGCAACTATTTCCTATGCAACGGTATGTTAAAAAAATGTGTTCGCCAGCGCTACGTAGGCCCCTAACGTTCCAAAGAGCTGCCTCTCTGAAAGCAACCCGCCGTTGCTAAGGAATAAGGAAGATCAAATGGCGTCATCAATAGCTCAAGGGTTTGCGTTATGCAACTCACGCCAGAATTATGAGGAACCATTTTATGTTTTGGGATGGAATAAGATCCTTGTTAAGCTTTTGAGCGAATATGTCTCTCAGCCACTATAAACAAGCTCAATTATTTCAAATTTGAAAGTGCTTGTGATTTCATAAGCAATTTGAGTACCTGCTACAGTGTCAGTCAGATTGCACGTCTACCTTACTAAAGCGTCTTAACATTCACGACCACCTGAAAAAATGTGCTTATACCAAGATTTTTTTATTTTGGACTCGCTTTCATGAAGCTATTTCGATTCCCAGGAATGTACGTACTGATTACATTTGTTTGTGGGTCGAATCGGACAATGTCCGGTGCATATATATTCAAAATGTAGGGCAAACTTGTGAATCTGGCCGAAACTGTTACATCAAAACAGCCACGTATCGAAACTTTGAACATCAAAATCTAGTTTCCTATTGCATCTTCACCACTCTAGTTTTGATTTCTACTAGCGTTTGTAAATTCTCTTGAGACTGCACATCAGGATTTTATTCAAAATCAAAAGATAAAACAGAAATAATGCAACTTACCTGTTCACCTGTCTACTCCATTTCTTTGTTTACATTCAATTTCTCAAATCCACTACCGGAACCTGCTTATACCTAGACGACACCAGATTAAATAGGCTTAGAGAATAGACCCCGTGTAGAAATAAGTGTTTGTAAAACACTATGCCCCTAACTGTATACTTGCCTCTAACCTGGCACAGTTGATATGATTCATTTATTTCATTACTTTTTAATGAAAATGATGATATGTAAGCAAACAGAGTAGACCTGGGCACAAGTAGCAAACTTGATGACTAGCAGTGCTGACAGATGCCCCAACCAGTATACCAAATATGAAAGCTGTAGCTTAAATATTTTTTGAGATTACACAAGATTTTCGAATTTTGTTTTCAAAGGGACATAATTCAGAAAAGAAGCATAACTCGGACATGAAAAAATACGGGTCAACAATTTTTTCATGAAGCATGTGCATATGCAATTTCAAAACCCTAGCATTCGCCGTTCAAAAGTTAACAGACGGACACACACACGCACAGACAGACAGACAAGCCGAAATCAATATGCCCTTCCAACCTTTTCAAAGTTGGGGCATAACGAGCTACTATTGGATAATTAGAGTCTGTTGATAGCTAATCAGGTGGATGCATTTGTCAGCTCTTAAAAATGTTCGAATGTATAGTTTCAGAATTTTGGATTCAACGTCAAGTTATCATAAATGTCCTCACACATATGTAATTTTCACATTCATCACAATTATTTGGACTTCTCAAAGTTTCATTTCGCAGTCCTTCAATTATTTCTTTTGAATTTTTGTTGGAAATAAACATGGCTTCACAAACACCAAACAGACAAACCGCACTGAACAAGGAAGTCAGATCTACAAAAACTTACAGTTGCTCAGTTACGATAAAAAAAAAAACAACAACTAAACGATAACGGAATCACTTACAGTCCAGTTGTCGCGATACTTTGAGCGTACGCGCATTTGCGAACAGAGGGGTCTTTCTTTACTATCTTTACTCGCAAGTCACTCGCAAACTTCGCGCAATCTTGCGCGACCATCTCGCAAACGCGCAAAACCATTTGTCAAACACGCGCGGCGTGAATCAGATATGCGCGATTTATATAATTTAAACAATCTTGCTCGAGTGTTGTAAATAATGTTTCATGTTGAATTTTCATGCCCGCCTGATGTCAACATGAATGTCAAATTTGATGCATCGATTACTGCCTGGTCCCTCCAAGTATTCATACTTAATACATGTACATGTAGATATGCTTCGTGCAAAGATAGTACAAAGCGACTAGGCTAGAGATACATGTACATGTAGAATATCCGTCTGACCCGAAGGAAAATTGATACACTGTATATTTTCTATCTAAATAATGAGAAGAAAATAGTGTAAACAGAAGGTCTGCCGTGAGCCCCGTCAAATACCTTAGCTATCCCAAATACACGTATGGAGAAAAATTTTTCTATTAAACCAAGCATTCTTTTTCTCAGTCTTGGTAATTAAACAGATACAAGTAGGCAATGATCAGGAAAAGGCGCAATCAGAAAGAAATTCTTACTCCAAAAACCGAGGTGGGAAAAAACAAGATGACAATTAGGTACTTATACTTAGAGAACATATCGTATACAGCCGAGTGAGCAGCTACTTCCCAATAGGCGGCCCCTCAGTTCCTCGAACTTAACTAAACATCACGAAAACATTTCAGTGTAATATATACTCACTTGAACCCCACTTTTCTAATAGCAAAACTGGGGTATACAGGGGTATACTTAATTTTCTTATTTTTGCTCCAAAACATATATCGTGGGTATTCGTTAGAACCGCCTCACAAAAGTTTCAATTTTTACAACTTTGGAAAAAGCAGTATATTACATGGGCATGTGTTCGTATTGACTTTAAAAACGTACATAAATTAGTTACATTGTCACAGTAGTTGTTCGGTCCTCGTGGTGAATCTCTAAACACCACGGTGGGCTGTGGTTTTAATTTACGTAGATGATGGTAAAAATAAGGTAAGCAAGATGAGCCTATATCATTTTTTTTTCATTTGATAAAAATGACTTGTTATGCTTCAAACATTTTTGATGCTTGACTAACACCAACTCACTGTCATACAGTAGCCTGGCTAATATGCTAGCATGTACTTCACATCGAGCAAGTTAACTGTTTTGTGTTCTTTTTTTATGTCCGAAATAGCCCCAAACATAAAGAACTGTCCGAAATAGTCCCAAACATAAAGGACATTACAATTGATTAATAGCCAAACGTACATGTAGTTATAGTTAAATCTATCGTCATTTACAAAAACGCGTTGGAACTAGGCAAAAAAGTAGTAATTTACAAATACTTTTCATAAGTACACGTACATGTACTTGAATGTTATAGTGCGATGAATCACGTGGCGCATCACGCAAAGATCCATGCGCGATGCGCGACGAACCAAAAGAACTTTGCGCGTCACTCGCAAACTGTATTACGTAAAACTTGCTCGTCACTCGCGAGTCATTCGCCAGTCACTCGCGAGTGACGCGAGATTCACTCGCAAAACGTTTTTAGAAGGGATTAAAAATGTTTGCGCGTTGTGCGATCGCTCAAAGCATCGCGACAACTGTATTGTATGATGAATCGGTCAAAAAGTGGGAATTAATTGAATTGTGTATTCGACATAGTGATGAGCCAAAACAAACTGTCGTGCAGCCATTAGCCACAGGAGATAATACATGAGTGACATTAACACAATCTGTTATTACAGAAAACTGTATCGACCTTATCCGGAAATATAAGCAAACTCCTGCAAACGTCGGGTAACAAAGACACATCCTAAACGGAAATACATACGGAGGGACTCAGTGACAAAAGTTCTGTTAGTGCTATTTTAAGAGTACAAAATCAGCCCACAACGGTGTTGTCCACGTTCGGATACGCGGCTGAATCCTTCCCGTTCGTGGAGACTATTCACCCAACGGTGAAAAGATAGATACATGTACTTGAAGGTAAGGACGTGAACTTGGCTTCCTTACTAATTCCGTATCATACCGGGCTGCGTTCTGATTCTGCAACTTCAGTGAGCCATGAAAAATAAACCTGACCCACGGCTCAATCGAAACCGACTTTGGGACAGTTTATCCAAGCATTTGGAATCTACAAGAACATTATGTGCGACACTAACCCAGCCCGAAGACAAGAGCTCGACATGTACGAAAGTGATATTGTTGATATGACGACTACATACCCAGGAAAGGCGTTCTATAAATATCATAAGGCGTTTTCTACACAAGCGGCAGACCATCTTAAATTCTCAAATAAGAAGGTTGTCTGGTCAATTCGGAACAATAAATTGTTTAACAGCATTTTTAGCTCACCTGAGCCGAAGGCTCAAAAGATGAGCTTATAGGATGGCCATGCTCCGTCGTCCGTCCGTCAGTCGTCCGTCGTCTGTCCACAATTTCAAAAATCTTCTTCTCCGAAACCAGCCAAACTTCATGTGGAACATCCTTAGGAAGGGGCAACGGCAGTTTATATAAATGGTCCAGGTCACATGACCACGATGGCCGCAATGCACATACATGGTAAAAACTATAAATATCTTCTCCTCTGAAACCGGTGGACCGATTTCAACGAAACTTGATGTGTAGCATTGAGGACCCTGGCCCATTATAGTTTATATAAATCCTGACCTTGGGTTGACCTTGACCTATTTTACTGCAAAGTCAATTTTGGTTACATCGGCTTTTCAATGAAAAAAAAACGTTAAAACATTGAATTTTTCAGGAAGGTTTGTAGCCTGTGACCTGAAAGTTAGTATATACAGACTACATGATGAGCTAATGAAGTATGGTGAGTATTAAAGGTCAAGGTCATTTCTTGATCTTGGCCAAAGGTCATTTACAAATAAAATGTAAAACTTAATTTTCTCAGTAACCGCCCGACCAATCGAAGTAATAATTTATAAGTAGTATCCTTGAGATGAGGGAATGAAAGTTTATAACCAGAGGACCAATGGTCCTGTTTACGCTCACCTGAGATCTGCTTCATATGCCAATATACATATTTTAATATTATGGTATTTAACCCCAGTGCAGGGGCAGATGAAGCCCTTGGGCCACCTTCTTTTTTTCAGAATAATCAATATTCTGTCCATTTGCCAATGTCCTGCTGATTTTCCCCTTCAAATAACATTTTAAAAGCAGATGAACCCCTGGGGTCCATTTTTTTCAGAATCATTAAATTTCAGACCTACTGCCCATTTCCTGCAAGACATTCACTTAAAATGGCATTTAAAAAGTTTTTCCCATTCAAATGCATTGACGACCTATGTTGACCTTGCCATAAAATAGGTCAAGGTCACCATAGGGTCATGTTTTATATATACATTGTAGTACCTGAGTCATCCATACTTCATGCAAAGTTTCGTTGAAATCGGTTCACCGGTTCTGGAGAAGAAGATATTTTAAGGGTTTTTACCATATATGGGCATGGCGGCCATCATGGTCATGTGACCAGGATTATTTATATGTACATTGGTTCCCACTTCCTATAGATGCTTCATATAAAATTTGGCTTTGATTGGCCAAGTGGTTTCAGAGAAAAAAAAACAACTTTGAAAAGTGCGTATGGACGACAGACCGGCCAAGGTCAAGGGATGACCTTGACCTAAATTAATCATATACCTTCATCTAATCCAGTAGTTGTTTGCATCTACCACTTTTCAGATCTCAGGCTGCAATAGTTTTCAAAAAATACCTAATTTCCACTTTTCCCATTATAAGTCTATGGAAACTTAAAGTTACCATATCAACCAGAGTTCTCATCCGACTGGAATAAAAAAAACACAAATTATGTGGAGGCTACTGTCAGGAACATGTATACAAAGTACAGGATTCATCCACTCGACAGTTTCTGAGGAGATGATTTTTTAATGTTTTTTTTTTTTTTTTTTTTTTTTTTTTTCAAAATTTTGTCCTTTATGGGGCCCCAGCAACCAGTCAAATTAAAGGATTAGGACAAAACTCACAAGAAACGTCAAACACTACTCCATAAACATTTCTGCATCACCAAAATTCAAATGTCTGCAATTTTAGCGGAAAAATAGCCGATTTCAACTTGTCCCATTATAAGTCTATGGAAACTTTAAGTTGCCATAGCAACCAGAGTTCTTATCCGCCTGGAATAAAAACACAAATTATGTAGAGGCCACTGTCAGAAACATGTATACAAAGTATAGGCTTCATCCCCATGACAGTTTCTGAGAGGAAGATTTTTGAATGTTTTTCGAAATTTTGCCCTATGTGGGGCCCCTGCAAACAATCACAATGAAGGATTAGGACAAAAGTCACATGAAACGTAGAGGACTACTCAAATAACTTTTCTGCAGAAACAAAATTCAAATATCTCCAACAAGACAGCAAAAACTGGCAATTTTCACTTTTTTCCATTATAAGTCTATGGGAAGCATAAGTTGCCATAGTAACCAGAGTCCTTATCCGATCAAAACAAAATACACAATTATTCTTTCCCCCTACCTGTAGATGGTGTATGTGTAATATGACAGCAATCGGCCCAGCGGTTTCAGAGTAGAAGATCTTTGAAATTAGGGACGACGGACGACGGACGGACGGACGGAGCATGGGTATATTATAAGCTCACATATGAGCCTTCGGCTCAAGTGAGCTAAAAATAGTCAAAGTCACATGACCAAGATGGCCGCCATGGCTATAAATAGCAAAAGCATTTAAACCCCTTCTTTTCCAGAACCAGAAGGCCTACGATTTTGAAACCTGGCATGAAACATCAGGGGGAGGAGCTCTACAAATAAAGTTTATATAAATCATGGCCCTTGAATGACCTTGACCTATCCTTTGGGAGTAAACATAGTCCATCCATGCATTGGAATGCGGAAAATTGTCAAAATGTCATTTGAAGGAGAAAACTTTATGGAAATGGCCAAATGGACTGAATATTTATGATTCTGAATATAAATGTACCCCAGGGGCAGGGCTGCCCCCCAACCCGGGGCAATATACATGTGTATTAACATAATATTCAAAAGTCTTCTTCTCTGATACAACTTGGCCAATCAAAGCCAAACTTCGTGTGGAGCATTCTTATGAAGGGAAAATGAAAGTTTATATGTATTGTCAAGGTCACATGACCAAGATGGCCGCCATGGCTATAAAAAGCAAAAAAGCATTTAAAAATCTTCTTCTCCAGACCCATAAGGCCTATGATTTTGAAACTTGGCATGAAGCATCAGGGAGAGAAGCTCTACAACGTTAATATAAATCATGACTTTGGGATGACCTTGACCTATTTTATGGCAAGGCCAACATAGGTGGCCCATGCATTTGAATGGGGAAAATTAGTAAAAGTGGGGAGCTTGATGGGGGTATGCCAATGGACGGAAGATTTATATTTATGAAATTAAAATTGCCCTCAGAGGGTTCGCTGCCCATGCCCCGGGGTTATATACATGTAATATATACATGTATTTGACAATACTATTCAAACATCTTCTCTGAAACCGCTTGGCCAGTCAAAGCCAAACTTCATGTTGAGCACCGTTAGGAAAGGGGAATGGAAGTTAATATAAATGGTTCAGGTGACATGACGAAGATGGCAGCCATGGCTATAAATAGCAAAAACCTTTATAAATCTTATTCTTCAGAACCGGAAGACCTATGATTTTGAAAGTTTGCTTGAAGCATCAGTGCATGGTGCTCTATAAAGTTTGTATAAATCATGACCCCGGGATGAAGTTGACATATTTTATTGCAAATTCAGCTTAGATCCCATATCCCAGATCTCATGTGAGCATTAATAGGATCATTGGTCCTGTCGTTGTACACCAGCCCGCAAACACATGCTGCTTGTGTCAGAGTGCGCTGCATATGGCACCATTCTGTCCACATAAGTTAAACAAAGTAAACTTTCAAAATGCCTCATCTAATACGAAATCTACGGATGTACGGGGAAGAGTTCACATTCAATCTAACGGACAGAAAATCTGCAACAACTTCAATTCTGTGCAGGGATGTTCCAGACAAAGTTGCAGGAACGAACATGCCTGCCTAGCTTGTAAAAAAGAGCACTCCCAACAGCCGTGTAAAAAAAAAAAAAAAAAAAAAAAAAAACTCTTGGACTCCAAATTCGAACCCACAGAAATAACAGCTAGAAGTTGTCTTGTCAATATTGCGCAGCTGTACAACGAAGTTACTACTCACCCTGATAGGAGGTTTGTTAATTTTCTGATTGATGGTTTCGTGAATGGATTTGACACTTGGCTTTTTCATTTGCCAGATCAACCATTTGAATGCAGAAATTTCCAATCAACAAATCGTTATCCACAGTGAGTTTCGGAATTAATTGAAAGTGAGTTAATAAAAGGTTATTTATTGGGCCTCTATGAAACAATTCCATTTTCAAAGTACCGTATTAATCCTTTGGGAACAGCGATCGGAAATACTCAGGAAAGTAGAGACTTACAGTTGAAATATCCGCTCCTCGTGATAACGAGCTACACCCAAGTCTTAACGGGCTGATTGACACGAAGGATGTTTCTCTTACTTATGTAACAATAGACTCTCTTACTTATGTAACAATAGACGACGCAATCAAAATCATTAAACACCAAGCAAAGGGACCTGACTCTGCAAAACTTACTTGGTTGATGAGTTTAAAATGTATCCAAATAATCAGTTTGGAAGCCATGTTGTCTTAAAGACTGCATTGTTTTAAAGCGTGTTATAATGAGGTTGAACTGTACAATTATTTAAGATTATGATCCGGGTGTTATACTGTCATTTGTCAACCAGAATAAACCCACAAACAGATTTTAATTTTTGTTTCTATTTTTCTTTTCTTATAGGTGACTGTCTGCCTTCCGTTGAGGCCTTGTTACACCTTTAATTCTGTGAGAGTCAGCTATTGAGCTTGTGTATTATCACTATCCTGCGTAATGCTTTAGAACACAGTCTGCTTTAGAACACAGCCTGCTGTGGAACTGACTGGTTACTTTATCTAGATATTTTAGACATTGATTAATGTACAAAAGGTGAGTGTGAAGGTAAGGATTGTTAGTATAAGAGCGTAGAATGAAGCTATATTCACGCAACTGAAATCAGTAGTTTACTGTATATTTGAGACTATACACGTATAAATTAAGTCATATGTAATAGTCACAGTCTCTTTAACTTTACATCTTATTTGAGAATACATTTGTTTCAGTTTCTTTATACACCAATTATAAATGTCATCATAACTATGGCATGTCATCCGTTGCAATATTGTATTTTTAAATTCATGTGTTCGATATCCAATAAATATATTCCATATTAAGATATTTATTGTCAATAACATATAATTATATTATGTATAAAACATATTGTGTATATGAATATTAATCGTCTATGAAATATATCTATTGGCTATAAAAAATATTTATATTCTATGAAATATATTTATTATAAAAAATACTTATGGTCAACAAATATATTTATTTTGTATAAATATATTTATGGTAGATCTGTAAAAATAAATTGATGCCTTTAAAATATTTTCTCGGCAAAAAAAAGGGAAAAAAATGTATCCAATAAAATATTATATTGTATCGAAAAATATTTGTTTGGTAAAATTAGCATTGTGGGATATGCTATGATGATGTTACGGAAGATTTTATTGGCTGGTGCCATTGTTTACACTGGACAGTTCGTTCCTTTATCGATTCGCTCCTAGCAAACAAGGCCACTGGATAATGCCGCTCCAGTGTGGGACCCTTACAAAGAAGAACGACTTTAAAGGAATTGAGAGTGTTCAGAGACGGGTAGCTCGACAGGTCCTTGGGGATTACGGACATGATAGATATTGGATCGCGTACACACTTGAACAGCGGCGTACTGACTCTCGACTGGTCGTGTTCTACAAAATCATTTCATATGTTAATACGACTTTAAATAAAGATTATTATTATTATTATTATTATTATTATTATTATTATTATTATTATTATTCAACAACGTGTATTCTTCTACGTGGAGATTGTAAACAACAGCTGAAGGTCTGAATCTAGGCCGGTTCTGGTACTCTACAGTCAGTAAAGGTAAGTCAGGAGTACCCACTGGTACTCTACAGTCAGTAGAGGTAAGATAGGAGTACCCACTGGTACCCTACAGACAGTAAGGGTAAGTCAGGAGTACCCACTGGTACTCTACAGTCAGTAGGGGTAAGATAGGAGTACCCACTGGTACTCTACAGTCAGCAGAGGTAAGTCAGAAGTACCCTTTGGTACCCTACAGTCAACAGAGGTAAGTTAGGAGTACCAACTGGTACTCTACAGTCAGTAAAGGTAAGATAGGTGTACCCATTTGTACTCTTCAGTCAGCAGAGGTAAGTTAGGAATACCCACTTGTACTCTACAGTCATTAAAGATAGGAGTACCCACTGGTACCCTACAGTCAGTAAAGGTAAGTCAGGAGAACCCACTGGTACTCTACAGTCAGTAGAGGTAAGATAGGAGTACCCACTGGTACCTACAGTCCGTACAGGTAAGTCAGGAGTACCCACTGGTACTCTACAGTCAGAAGAGGTAAGATAGGAGTACCCACTGGTACCCTACAGTCTCTAAAGGTAAGTCAGGAGTACCCACTGGTACTCTACAGTCAGTTGAGGTACGATAAGAGTACCCACTGGTACTCTACAGTCATTATAGGTAAGATAGGAGTACCCACTGGTACTCTTCAGTCAGTAAAGGTAAGTCAGGAGTACCCACTGGTACCCTACAGTCAGTAGAGGTAAGATAGGAGTATCCACTGGTACTCTACAGTCAGTAGAGGTAAGATAGGAGTACCCACTGGTACCCTACAGTCAGCAGAGGTAAATCAGGAGTACCCACTGGTACTCTACAGTCAGCAGAGGTAAGTCAGGAGTACCCACTGGTACCCTACAGTCAGCAGAGGTAAGTTACATGTAGGAGTACCCACTGGTACTCTACAGTCAATAAAGGTAAGATAGGAGTACCCACTGGTATTCTTCAGTCAGCAGAGGTAAGTTAGGAATACCCACTGGTACTCTACAGACAGTAAAGGTTAGATAGGAATACGCACTGGTACCCTACAGTCCGCAGAGGTAGGTTAGGGGTACCCACTGGTACCCTACAGTCAGCAGAGGTAAGGTAGGCTGCATGCTTATTTTTTAACCCAATCATGGTTGATAACTATGCTGCCTTCTTTAATTGCACGCCGATGGGTCGGGCGTCAGACTCTATGATGGCCCCGACTTAAAGGTATTCATTTTAGTTGATTGGGGCCGGAGCTTCTTGTCTGTTGCTTGGCCCACCGGGGTCCAACTGGTGTTTTTCTTTTGCTCCGGAGATAGTAAGTTATTCGGCGCCCAGGGATCTCCATCATCGTGCAGCTTACTCAATCTGTGAGTCCTTGTTTTTGATTCATCAGGATGTTTATCATGATTTATTTGTTTGTTCTTGATGATTCATTGACTAGTTAGAGATTCACCACGAGGACAGAAGAACTAACTAAATGTGTTATGAACCACTGCAGAAGCTGACGGTGAGGTTAGGATCCTGTAAAACCGGTTTAAGCCCGCACGTAACTTTGTGTTACTGATCGTTCCAAGGCGATACTTCTGTGGTGGTTCTTTTTGTTTTATGTCTTGGTGTTTAAAATGTTTTGTGCTGTTGGCGCCTTATGAATGTTTTCATATTTTTAGTTAAGTTAAGGTAACTGAGTGGCCACCTATTGGGAAAATAGCTGCTCATTCGGCTTACGATATGTTTCCTTGTATAAGTACGTGATTGTTAGTTTGGTTTTTCCCACCTCGGTTTTTTGGTTTTTTCTGATTGCGCCTTTACCTGATCTTTGCCTACTTGTACCTTGCCATATTAGGTTTTAAGAGCCAATCAAATTGGCTGTTACAAAACCCCAGTCCTATCCCACAATGCTAATTTTACCCAATAAATACTTTTTCACATCAAATAACTAAGGTCAACTTTTTTTTTAGTGTAAAAAATATTTGTGTGTGTGTGTAATTTTTATATATATATATACAAAATAAATGTATTTATTGACCATAATTATTTTTATAGCCAATAAATATATTTCCTAGAACATAAATATTTTTAAAGCCAATAAATATATTTCATAGGCCATAAATACTTTTTTAGTCAATAAATGTATTTATAGACCATACATATTTTGATAGTCAATAAATATATTTCATAGACGATAAATTTTTCTATACACAACATATATGTTTTATACACAATAATTATATGTTATTGACAATAAATATTTTAATATGAACTACATTTATTGGATATAGAACACATAAATTAATAGATACAATATTGCAACGAGTTACACGCTATACATAACAACTGCTGCATTTAACCATAGTCTAACAAATATTTTAAATATGATAACATCTTGGTACTTTTTTACACCCTAAATGTTATTATAATATTAAAATGAATATTTTGTTATTTTTGTTCGAGTTGGATTAAACGCAAGGAACCAAAATCCTTACTATGAATGTCGTCTTATAATCAATTTATAGACATCCAAAACCTTTAACAAAGAAATTTCAACCTTTGGTTGTGTTCTAGATTTTACGTTTCGCGGAAAGGGAACGCACATGAGCACTGAAAGTGATAGCAATCGTTCTTTGCACTTTGTGCAGTCAAGCTAGAATAATATTAAATCGTAACGGTTAAATGACGTCAAATTTTGGTACGACGTAACTTAAACAAAACAACACTTTCAGCTGAATTTGAGATACTATGCTGTTTCTTTTTTTTACAATGTCTAAGATGCCGACATTTGTGAAACGTTAGCTGAAACATTAAATTCTGCAATAGTATGTATAAAACAATAATTCCTTTATAGATTTGAAAGTTATATTCACATCCTGGAAAAGTATGGATCTTTCCTCGTATATTTCACACACTTATTAATGTAATGGTTTACACAAGTAATCAAAGATTTGATGAACTGCTTCCCGCACTTCGTCATCGGGTGGATGAATATCAGGAGTCTTCTTCGCAATTGTCATATCCCGCATATTTAGGAATATGACTTTATCATGTAATCCACTAAAAGCTTGATAAATAATGTCATTGTATATGTGTCCATAATAATCGTTAACGTATTCGTTATTACATTTCTGGTGGCAGGACGCAGGTCCTTTGATAAAAACGGTTACATGTCTATTTACCTTGATCAACCTTGCGACACTTTTGCTAATAATACTCATTCGTTGTTTGAAAATTGAGTGGTGAAAACTTACTAAATGATAATACATATGAATCAAAATGACAGTCTCTGTTGTATTATCGATGCCCTCAAGCACTTTTGGAATAGAGTGAATGTCATTAAAAGATTCGTATCCAGTGAAAGGCATCGCGTGTGGAACCCATTCGATCCTTAACTTTTTAGATTTAGATTCACATATAGACCGTGTGTACCTTTTTTGGCCAATCCACTTCGGAGTTGTAAGATTACAGTCAATCTGGTTCATGAGATGCACATACCAAGCTCTCGTTGTAGAATCTCCTGTAATGATTATGTGCTTTCCTCTCAGACAAATGCGATGACTTTCTTCAGTTGAATCTTTACAATGAATATGGTGCCATTTATTGCCTAAGAAATAACCCTTCACCTCTTCGTAATTCCATAGTAATTCTCGAGGATAAGTGCTGCAATCTGGTAGAGAGATACTCTTGCTGTCAACAGAATCTAAAACAAAAGCTTTAAATTATAATATAACTTCAACTTAAAACGTGACCAAACCAGAATTGACGTTTATTCGTACAAAATATCAGGCATGGGTATTTTGAGAAAGTTAGGTCCATTGGTTTCAAACCCTGCATTTGCATTTCAACCCTACACACGAAATATATACTTGTCTGATAATCGTTACGAAGTGGTGGTTTGTTTTTGCATATAACAGTAGAGATAATTTATATTTGCTCGCACAGTCTATTAACTATTACCTGTAATTATTATTAATGATTAGAAAAGGCATAGGAAGTTAAAGGCCTGAGCTATTTCGGACACACACGGAGACGGACCGTCGACAAGCTTCCTCGTTTTGCACGTGCAGTGTTCGGTCAGCAATTAGTCGCGAGAAAGAAACTTTAATGGACAAAAATGTGTCGGTAAATTAAATTCGTATCTGTAATATTCCGCAAAAGTTCCGCGTATATATAAAGTAACCAATATTTAGTTTTACGTTAAGTAGGTCTCGCAGAAATTGAAGTTTCACTCAGTTGGGTTATTTTATTACACTCGCAGCAAGTGGGCATGATATTTTTCTGGCCTGTCCCACCAAAATCAAATATCTCGGGCAGTTCGGGCTTCCGGTGCATGCTTTCGGCTGGACAGGTCATGACATTATCATGCCTATCTAGTACATATTCAATTCTTAAACCTGTATTTGGTGCAATGTTCTATTTTCCAAAACGGGTTAAAAATCCCTCGGGGAATTTTGCCCACAGGAGAATATCCTGTGGGGGTGTCAATCATGAAATACTAGTATTGGATAAACACCTTTATAATGCAACAACCCTACATATCGGCCTAATAAAGGGGTGTTCATAAATAGAAGCTGTATTTAGCTACTGACCGAATAAAGGCCATCTCTACAGACCGCGTTGCAATTTTGTTTCACGCAACAAAAAGAAGCGCGCCAGTAACGTCAACTTTAGTCAAGTTTTGTGTCGTCAATCAAAGCCGTTGTTATGCAACGTTACGTAGATGAAACAATGGACAAGAAAAATTTAAATTATAAACTAAATCTACTGCTTAACTGTTGACTAAATAAACACAATGGCGGAAAGTAAATCTCCTCACATCGGATGATTTTTTTCGCGAAATTTGTCGGCTTTCGTTGCATTATAAAGTGAATAACGACCCCGTGACCAAAAATTAACCGATTTATCACGCTCGGACCGTAAGCAGATGAAGGGCTCGCTGAAAGCTCGCCCTTTCATCTGCTTACTAATCCTCACGTGATAAACGGTTTATTTTTGGTCACGGGTTAGTTATTTACTATAAATTTTAATCAAATGGCAGTTGTATTATTCAACTGTTGCCATCAAATGTAACGTGGGTCGAACCAAGCAACAGCTAAACCCCGTCGGTGGAAAGGCATGCTCATCAATGAAGGGTGGTTTACTGTGCTATATATGCAACACTTACTGACTTCAACTACGGAGTTGAACATTTACATATCTATTTATAGAATACCGTTACACTATCTCGTATTTGCAACTTCATGAGACGTATGTTTTACTTGTAAAATCAATTTAATATTGCGTTATAACAACCTATAAGTCGAATATGGAACATGTGAACCTGTATTTTAACTCGTAATTTCAGCTTGCAAACTTTTATTTTCGACTTAGTAGCTTATGACAAGTTGTTTAGTCGTGTTTTTAACCTTTCAAGTCGTATTTTCGACTTAATATCGCGTAATTACAAGTTGATAAGTCGAAATTTCAATATGTTATATTGCATCTTCGACTTGCTATCTCGTAACTTTAACTTGCCATTTATTTTTGGCTTACGATCTCGATATTACGTGTTGAAATTACGCTTTTACGTGATATTTTTTTCTTCTTGAACCTGATAAACTTCCGTATGATTGTTTCCTTAAGTCACATTCAAAGGCCTAGGGGATTTAAGGCCTGATTTCGGCCTCATGTGTTGATAAAAAAATGAATTTTGGAATTTTGAGGAGAAACGTATTGCAAATAGCAGGTATAGGTCCCTGCTTATATAATCTAGCACAGCTATCACATTCAAATTACACATGTTGCCATGGCAACGCTCCAAAAAGCATAGAAATGTCACTTTTTGCAATTTTGGGTCTATTTTTCACCATTCAACATCATTTTCAACTACCGGCCCACGCGACGAACAATTTCTTATTGTGAAATAATTATGAAGTATAGTCAAGAGATATTGTATGCTAAGTATAATTTTGTTCGGAGTGTGGGCTAGCACTTAAAAATTAAAAAAATGTGTTCAGAAATGGTCAAAAATAGACCAAAAAGTACAGAATATGCTCTATCTATGGTTCTTCTGGGCGTTGCCATGGCAACGCTTGTAGGATAAATGAAATACTTGTTCTTGTTTTTAATAGAGGAGACATATGGCTGTTTCAAAGAATAGTTTTCTCACCTAAATTCCAAAATTTATTTTTTAGCAAAATCTGAGGCCAAAATCAGGCGTTAAATGCCCTAGTCCTTTGGCTTTACCTTATGTTACGAATAAAAAAAATTGAATAAACGGTGTCCAAACGCTTCCTGGATGTTTCATAGTTTAAAATAACTAACATTAATTACTATCACCGCAACTGCAGATTAAAAATTAATCTGTCACAATGCCAAATGTTTGAGTCAATCATCATTGTGCACACAACCAGCATTAAAATAGACATTGATGGAATCAAATGTTTTCAACAGTTGGAATAGAGAGGAGCTACACAATTTGGACCTGTATTGCACTTCTCTGTTTTTAAGTAAAACACTATTAACGAAAAATTCTAATAGTAATGACAGATGTGTCAGTATTTTCACAAAGTTAACTACGTTGTTGTAAATTTGCTTCGCAAATATTGTCGAAAACCAAATCTCGAATCGTTCATTTTGTACGGTTTTCTTTCTGAAATGCGCATGCATCTTTGTTTACGTGCATGTTATATTTTATTTTCACTATAATAAAGCTTATTTCAGTCCTTGAGCAAGACACATTAACTCCCTACAGTACCGGTTAAACGCAGGACGAGTTGGCTCCGTCCCGACATGACTGAAAAAAATGTTGACTGGGACGTTAAGCCCCAATACAAACCAACAAAATACAGAGTCAGTAATATTTGAGCTTATAAGAAAAATACTCACCTAAAACATTAACTGTTACGACTGGAAATAATTTCGGAAGAAGTCTACAATTTACAGAAACATACAATATCAACAACAATAAAAGTTTATATGAGAACATGCATGTTTTGTCCCTTCACAAGTTATCGTATAAAAATAACACGCTGTAAGTTTCCCCCATACTGTCATAAAATAGCTGATTTCGGAAAATATTCTGGAAAGTAATCTTTAGTCATTATTGTATACCTGATACTACTTAGACTGGGTTTGATGCAATATATATCGGTAGCATTGTTTCATTGAATGTGAAGAATAATTGAAAGCGTAAGTGCTAGTCTAGCGTGTCTAAGTCCATGTTTGAAAGTTTTGAGTAAAACCATAACCGCTTTATATCTCCTTTCGAACAACATCGTGTTGTGTATTGACAAAAGCATAGGAGCTTTCCGGCGGTTTCGAAGGCGATCGTTAAATTGTTGATAAAAAAGGCGTAGCTTGTTACACCCTTATTTTTTGCAACACACAGGAAAAAGGGAACACAGGAAAAAAGGAAATAAGCGGCCGTGAAACTGAAAATAGTAAAAGAAAAAAAAGCCATTGAATTTTGACAAAGGTAGAAAATATTACCGAACTGGTCTTATTAAAAAGATTAAAAAGCTAAAATACCATTACAGAAACATCTCCGCAGCTGAGTGTACAATAACATTTACAGATATGACATGCAGTCCCAAGTAAGGTCGTGGGGATACACATGCCGATCCATTTTAAGTAGAATTCGTGACACCAGGTCTTTGTATTCGGTATAGAACACAGACAATTCGTTTTACTTCAAATAAAGATTGTTATGACATAGTTGTACATTACGTGTTAAAGGACTACATGTTGGACTGCCTAAAACATTCGGTTTTCAGTCAATTAAAGTTTAGTCATCCCAAAAACAATTCTGGCAGTAAGAACTTGTGTATCCGAAAAAAACAACATGACGGAACATAGTTGATACCTGAAATGAGCTTTCTCCACTGTGGTTATAGGGAGATTTTTCCTTTCACTGTATCCTAAGACCATTAAATTCACATCTTCACAGTGGAAACCTTGAGGTACAATACAAAACCAAGACATCCCTTCATTTCTGGACGAGATATTGCAAGTACCCGAATCTGTTTTTAACCAGTCCTTCATTGGCTGGCATTCACTGACCATCTCAGTTTGTCTTTTTTTGAAAACGGCTTTCTTTATTTTAGATGAATGTACCTGAAGTAAGAATTTATATAGAAATATAATACCTTTAGAATTTACGGCTCAAGTCAAATATAGGGGATACCTTAGGGACAGAGACACAATTTCTGCATATGGTACTATAGGACGGATTAGATGAAACACAGGCAATGGTAGAAGTTAGACTAGAAACTGTTTTAAAAATAATATGCATATCATTTATGACAAATTATTGATACCCAATCGGTGTGTCAGCAACTGAGTCTGAAAAACCGAAGTAGAGCAGCACCTGCACTATAACACACTATCGCATAAGGGACAGGAACACAAAATGTATGTGTATATGTAAGTGTATGAGGGATAGACTAGCCGTGAGCTATAACACATTTAAAGGAAATTGCACACAAGTAATAGCCAGCAGAACGTTGACAGGTCGACAGGTTGGCAGGTCGACAGGTTGACAGGTCGAAAGATTGACAAATCGACAGGCTGACATGTAGGCAGGTCGACAGGTTGACATGTCGACAGGTTGTCAGGTTGATAGGTCAACAGTATGACAAGTCGACAGGTTGACAGTTCGACGGAAGTGAAGGAATTGCGCATGCGTACAAAACATGGGTAATCATAGTGTAGGATGCAGGTAAAGTTCAATGGAGTAGGCATTAATTCACAACGGAATGCCCCAGATCCCCCGCAACAGAATGAATACTCCATATATACCCATGTTACAGTAACCAGTAGTAGACATTTAAATAAAACTATAATGTGAATGTATGTGGGGTACCTGGCTAAAACTATCATTTGACTGTATATGGGACATGTCGACTTGTCAACCTGTCATCCTATAAACGGGCGGATTGTCACCGTCTATCAAGTATATGGATAAAATTTCCATGAAAATGGCGACATATTAGGTAAATCAAATGGAGGTGATGATCTAAAAATAGATGCCATGACTTGGGTCACAAATCATGTTTGACAGGTCGACAGGTTGACAGGTCGAAGGTAGTGAAAGAATAGCGCATGCGTGCAAAACAAGGCCAATCTTAGGGACGGATGTAGGTAAAGTTCAATGTAGTAGCCATTGATTCACAACGGAATGTCCGAGGGACAAGCCCCCAGCCCCCCACCCCCGACCCCCGCAACATAATGAATACTACAAATATCGCCTTGTTATAGGATCAGGTAATCACTAGTATCGTGCGTTATGTAGACATTTTAATACAACTATCATGTGACTGACTGTATATGGGAAACCTGGGAGCTAGCCTGTGCTCATTTGACTGTATATTGGAACTGTCGACCTGTCAACCTGTCGACCTGCCAACCTGCCATCCTATTAACGGGCAGATTGTCACCGTCTTTCAAGTATATGGATACAATCGAGGAAGATTGCGAAACATTAGGTAAAACAAATGGAGGTGATGATCTTGAAATAGATTCCACGATTAAGGTCACAAATTATGGTTGACAGGTTGACAAGTCGACAGGTCGTCGGAAGTAAAAGAATTGCGCGTGCATGCAAAACATGGACAATCATAGGGTAGGATGTAGGTAAATTCAATGGAGTTGGAGTAGGTATTGATTCACAACGGAATCTCGACCCGTCGACCTGACAACCTGTATGCTTATAAGGTTGCGTCGGGGTAGGAATTAGGGGGTGTCCCCATACTTTACTTTTGTGGTAAAAAAACTCAAACAATAGTAATAATAACAGAAAACGCTACAGGCTATCACGAGAATTTATAATTAAAAGTGATGTCGATTTAAAGATGCATAATAGAAATGTCTTTATTTTTATCATGCAAACAATTCCATTTAAACGAAATCCTGTTTCGATCGCATGAAATCAAAAATTCTCATGCCTTGTTTGCCAAATTTTCATTTAATGAAATTTATTGTCATGTGTGAAAAATATTTATCAGGTTCAATTACCATGTTTATTTTACAATCGGAGGTGCAATTACTAATGTTTTACGCGTGATTGAGTGACAAGCACTAATGTCAGTTCTAACACTACTGAGAATCACGTGGTATTGTATTAAGCCCCCCACTTATAATATACAAACCAATAGATGATCGATGACACAAAATGCAATTCTGCCCGAAGTTGAGATGAGAAATTCAGGATTTCTCCTATAGCGTTTGCTCTACTGACTGATAGATAGGTGCAGTCAATGCAGAAATTGAACATTTATTGAATGAAATATGTAATACGAGCGTATAAGGAATCTAGGTTATTTCGTTTTCGCAAACGCTTCTGTCCCATGTATTTCCAACACAACAACATAGACGTGTTTGCGAACACGAAATAACCGGGATTTCTTATGTTACTTTCTTTCAATAAATGATCAACTTCTGCGTTGACTGAACCTATCTATCAGTCAGCAGAAGAAACTCTGTAGGAGAAAACCTCAACTTCGTTCTCGATTGCAGTGTGTGTCACCGATCATTTATCGGTTTGTTCTCGTGCATGTATGTATGCAATACCACGTTATTAGTCAGATTTTATCAGTATTTCAATTCTGTTATATGCTGATGATATAGCATTATTAGCCTGGAATGAGGTAGATCTTCAACGTATGTCAAACGTATTGTCTGAATGGTCAAACAAATGGAGCATTATCATAAATGAAAAGAAAACTAAAGTTATTCATTTTAGGCCTAAAACGAAACCTAGATCTAATTTTGCATTCAAATGTAGAGATAAAGCTAAAGATTATGAATCACTATATAAGTATTTAGGTTTCTGGTTTAATGAAACACTTGATATGAAAAAGAGTGTTAAGGAAATCTCAAAATCTGCTAGCAGAGCACTTGGGGCAGTTTACATGAAATACATTACTGCAGGTGGTATGACCTACAATGTATACACAAAGCTTATTGAGTCAGTTGTAGAACCAGTCTTATATTATTACTCATGGATTTGGGGGCATACCAATTATAGCGAAATAGATGCTGTCATTAACAGAGCATGCAGAATGTTCCTCGGTGTTACAAAAAATGCCCCGAGCGCAGCAAGTAGAGGTGATATGGGTTATTATTCATGCGAAGTTAAGCAAAAATTAAACGTCGTTAGATTATGGTGTCGTCTCAAAAGTATGACGAATAATAGATTAGTTAAGCACAATTATTCGCTACAAAAGGCAAAAAACATGGGACTATAAGTCTGTAAAGATGTTTGAGAAGCTTGCTGTAGATAATCTGCTTTTGTCCGACAACCCTTGCAAATCAGAATGTGTGCGCAAAGCCCGGATAAAACTAGAAGAAAATGATAAGGCTGCTTGGAACAGCTGAGGGTGAGGTTACGGCCGTGTAAAATCGATTTAAGCCCGCCAGTAACTTTTTTGTTACTGATTGTTCCAAGTCGATACTTCTGTGGTGGTTCTTTTTGTTTTATGTCTTGGTGTTTAATATTTTTGTGCTGTTGGTGCCTTATGTATGTTATCATATTTTTAGTTAAGGTAACTGATTGGCCACCTATTGGGAAAATAGCTGCTCATTCGGCTTACGAAATGTTTTCATGGTATAGGTACCTGATTGTTAGTTTGGTTTTTTCCCACCTCGGGTTTTTGGAGTGGGAATCTTTTGCTGATTACGCCTTTTCCTGATCTTTGCCTACTTGTACCTTGGAATAGTTGTATTCTGAGCAATGGCAAAGAAGTAAATAACAGAAATAAACTACGGACGTATAGACTGTACAAATCCACATTCTAAGTTGAAACACACGTTAAGTTAAACATGAGAAGAGACCAACGGCGTATTTTGTCAAAATTCCGCAGCTGTAATCTTCCTTTGGCTATTGAAACGGGCCGCTATTCCAAACCTTAAACTCCTCTACAAGACCGTCTCTGTAAGTTTTGTTCAAGTAATTCGATTGAAGACTAAACTCACTTTCTTGTTGACTGTGATTTTAACAGCGATTTACGATATGACCTTTCAGAATCAGCATCCGCCCTAAATGCAAATTTCCATCTTTTAAACTCAGAAGGAAATTAACTATGCTTTTTAATGGAATCAGATGAGTTGCAATTTAATATTGCAAACTATCTTTTAGCAGCATTTAGAAGACGGAGACATACAAAACCCTAATCTTAATTAAGAAAACATATTTTCTCTCGTGCAATTTATTTTAAATATATTTCATCTATATGTATTTACCGGTATATTTATGTTTTTGAAATCACAAACCGAATACATTTTAGATTATAACAATATTTAATACTTCTAGATTATACCTATTGGTATTTTCTTTAACTCAAGACATGATGTTGTATTTTAAGTACCCGATGCAAACACCAGTGGACCCCCGCTTTCTCTGGGCACAAACGTTCCTGGAGATGTGGGTGGTGGCTCGTGGAGAAGCTTTATGTGACGCCCCGGTGCCAGGTCTTGGTGAGTAAGTACCCAAAGACTCGCGTACTCGCTCCTTTAGGTCTACTGGTGTTTGCACTTAGCAGCAAACTTATTTTATGAAAATCAAGATTGGGTTGTTTTCATTACTTTAATATACAATTATGTTGATTTGCAAACTTTTATGGTTTAAAGACATTTGGTTTAGTACTCTTTAATGTGTGCAAATGCTTCATATAATTTGTAAATCTGTGATACATGTATTCTGTTTTAAAGTAAATTTTAGCTTTTCATAAGTCTGTACATGTATTGCTTTATATATTAATATTATAAAGATATTATAAAATGTATATTATGTATAAAACAGTGTCTCATAAGCCAAATTTTGACTGGGTATCAACCGTTTTATTGTGCAAATTGATATATGCTTGTAAAGTTTATATGTGACACTTTAATAAACTAATACTTGCTTACTGTAAATGGACGAAAGTTAGATGATTTTGCACTTGATTGTTATCGCTAATAAGTCGAGTTTTTGTTTTATTTGAGAAGAAATATACTTAACCACAGATGTAATGCATCATCTAATGATTAAAATATTTGCGCAAAATGTTTGAATTGCGGATATATTCGTGATCATAGATATTGTTAAGGTACAACGAACAATGATTTTCAGTTATTTGGCTATGGCTAAGATATTCACTTTGACGTTTATTAATCAGCAAATTGCCCCCATAAATACTTGGGTTGCTCTTATTTCAAACAAACATTATTTGCGCGCAGTGATACATCATAATCAAAGAAACCAGAAATTTACCCCTTAACTGGAGCTCTCTTGCAAGATGAAACGTTTTCGGTGCCTCTATGACGCACTGATTTAAACCAAATACAAATCCACGGAAAAGGGACTGTGAGCATGTGTTTAGAACATCAAGATAGAAGCAGGACTTAACAAACAACAATGCCCTTATCAGGCATTATCTTACCATCACGCCGAACAATTTCCCAAACAGTCCACTAAGACCTTTAATAAGATGGTCAGGCCCAACCGAAAGTGTATTCAAACCAACAGTATTAGGTGATGTCACGCCATTCACCCAAAACCGGCTTTGCATGCCTCAGTAATATTCTTATCAAGTTATAATTTCCGGATAAACAATGGCACAAAACCACATAAATACTACTAAAATATATATGATACTGTCAAAATACTATATCAAAATATCTCCTTCTTATTAATCAAAGGGAGGTTATGACAGAATTTGATACGTTTGCTTTTTCACTTTTCATACTCACGACTGCATCAAATTTAAAGTTCGCCTAAATTCTTCTTTTTTTTTTTTTTTTTTTCATTGTCAACCAATTTTATTCAAATTACCTGTTGATTGATATAGAAGAGTGCCCGAATAGATTCTCGTGTGTTAACAAGCATCACCTCGATGAAGTGCTTGCCAGGCCAGTATGCTTGAACTGAAGCAGTGTATGTACCATTTTTGTGGTCCTTCACTCGACCGGCAGCATATGCCTGTTTATCGTTATTGAAAGATCTTATTCTGAGTTCATCACCACCTTCACTTCTTTGTACTCTGTTGCCATCACGAAGAACGATAAACAGCTCTATTGTATCCCCAGATTTATAATAGTTTTGTTTCCCTGTAAATAACAAATATAGTAGTTCATGTATCCAAAAATAATTAAATACTGATAATTAAAAGATGTATGGTAACAAGGCTTTACCATTTTTCGCACGAACAAGTAAATAACGGTAAATACATGTAAATGCAATCTGTAGAGGCGAACTCTAAAACTTGGTATAGCGCTGCACATTGAAACAAGCAATACTATCTTAAAGTTTGCAGTAAATAAGTCATACTTGTAAACCCTTTATAACGATTTCCTTAGATCTATAAATGATTATAGTCACGAAACTTCCATGTGTCGAACTTACGGTTCCCGAGGTCGATTTACCCCAAACAACAATGAACTCTATATAACGAATAAGTGGAGCGTTAATCGTCTGATTTTTGAGACAATCTTACACTTCCGAATTTTGAGATTTTTTTCTTTAAATATAATTCTGTGTTGATATTTATTTGTTAGCCAACTCAATTGTTTTCCCTTTTCAAGATGGCAAGCGCAGTTTACAAGATGACCGTCAAAATTGTCAGATCTCACAACCACAACTATTGAAAAACTGTTGTGTTTGAATGGCTAAATGGGCGGATTTTATTGCAAAACTGTATTAAAACTACTTTTTTTTATAAATGTATTATCGTACAGTGCCGGCCGACCAATCAACAAATACACACTCATATGGATTTTTTCAGGCCCCTGTGGGAAAGGCCAGGAGATAATATATTATTTATAATCATACATAGCATAATAATTATTATCATATACAGTCAGATATAAGTTAAGCATCGCTTGAATATTCTCATGTAATAAAACAGTACACCTTTCATACAGTATTGGAACGGAAGTGAACGGACAGTTTCTGACTGAAAGTCATGTCACTTGCGATCATGTACAGTGGAGAATCGGTCACTTGCAGCATTGATTATTTGTTTACACCTACATTTGTAATAAAACGTTCTCCCAAATGCACGGAAAAGTAGTCAGACCCGTTTTATTTGGATTATAGGTAAGTGACATATATGCACTTCATTTTGAACACATGAACTTGCTATTTCATCCCTTGCTTTCCATAAAATAGACCTTTGATCACTTGTTTATCATGGTTTGATAGGCGACTTTTGAAATTGTAAACACAAATAAAACAATAAAACATGTATAAAATAAAAAAAAAAGACACATTGAATTAAAAGCTTTAGTCACAAAACGGTAATACTTGCTGTTGCAAAACTGTCCAAGGATGTAAAATATATGGAAAACATTACATCTGTAAAACCCAAGATTTGTACAGCCACTTGCTTTGATGACGAAACTAGCAAGTGACCGAGCGACTATTGTACAATAAGCAATTGACCGTTCCTTCCACTGTACATTTGCAAGTGCCGTTACTTTCGTTCACGTCCGCTCTCTTACTGTGTTTCAGAAAAGAAATATTTTCTTTGATATTTGATATATAGGTAATAATTTAAAGCAAACTCCGATTACTGTAAATTAACCTTAACAACGAGGCTTCATGGGGTACTTTAGTCGTACTAATTGGCCAATAAATTGTATAAAACATATAGAACTTCATAACTTTCTTATTTCTTATGATATTTTTTATATCACGAACGGCGTTAGAAAGTATAATTCTTTATCTTTACCATAGTTTTTAAATTATTGACGTAGCACTATTATAAAATGGTCTGTTTGAGGACGGCCGTCTTGTTGTACGCAATTTAATTAAATATATAGCAAAATTTCCGTAAAACGCGGTTAATTACGCCTAGGTACATGACTTCAGCAACAATTTTAAGCTATAATTTTACATAAATGTTAGGCGTCACAAACGGTCCAATTTAGTACAAATATTATATTTTAATCTGGCGTATTTTTTATTTTTGTAGCGCAACGATAAATTTGTCTGTTTGAGCAAGGACCAAAAAAATAATAAATATTATTTTCTATCTGGAATTTCCGTGAGTATCTGTAAAATGCACCGATAAGACCCGACTTAATTTCCAGGTATTAATGCCGTGGGCAAAGATTATCGCTCTAATATGAAAATGAAATGACTGAGAGTGTAATCAAGAATTTAATATGAATGAATTAATAGGCTTAAGTTAGAGAGTGATCTTTTGCGGAAATAAACATTAAACTTTACCATATTTTGTTCTCCTTTTTCGGCAGTAGATGCTGAATTGAAAACACAGATGTCAATTCGCTCATGATTGCATAATGTCAATTAGTAATGACACTGTGTTAAATTCGCAATCAAGTTCTACTCATTTTATTTATCATTTTATTTTTATGAGAATCTTTTTTATAATTATTTCGTGAGGTATTTGTATTTTTCTATTGATGCTGTAATCCGCAACAGGACGAGTGCTCGATATTTGTCATTCAAAGTCAATCCAAACAAAATAGCAGCTTTTATTAGCTTTAATTAAAGAACAAAAACATCAAACATAAACGTTTAAAGCGATCATCGCCTGAACAACTAAATCCCGACAACAATTAAAGAAATCAAATTATGTACATGTAATCTATTTAACTTAAGTATTTCACACATACTCGAGATATAATTGAGCAAACCGAACGAGTTTAAATACTCATTTAAAGAAAGCGGTGCATGGTGATGACACTGTGCCATAACACATTATGCATGCCTTATTTAACCAAGGTGAAGAATTCAAAGATATTTAAAATCTATTTTTTAATATCTTTCTCAAAGCATTTTGACACGAAACAAAAACATTTAATCATTATAAATCTATAGTAGTAGAGAAGACTCCTACATTTATCAACCTAAATATGTGTAATTACGCATTCATTCATTCGTTCGTTCGTTCTTCGTTCGTTCGTTCGTTCGTTCGTTCATTCATTCATTCATTCATTCATTCATTCATTCATTCATTCATTCATTCATTCTTTCTTTCTTTCTTTCTTTCTTTCTTTCTGTTTTCTTTCTTTCTTTTATTCATTTCTTTATATCTGTCTTTCTTTCTTATATGCGATATATGAAATTCTTGACGACAAAGAAATAATTTGAGATAATTCTATATGAAAATGGCAAGTTTCTGCGTCTTTGTTTTCGCTTCATAGATAGCAAATTCCTCTTCTTCTTAAATACAAAGATTCATAGATAGCAAATTCCTCTTCTTCTTAAATACGAAATTTCAAACTTCTAGCCTGCTTCTGTGACTGTACAGGCCGGCTTGTGCCTGACCTGGTCGAAAACCAAACTTGTTTTCTCATGCGAAGGCTCATTTGGTATTTTATTCTTGTACATGCGATTGTTTCTTGGCCTACCTTAGACTCAACTCAACTCAACTCAACTTTATTTAACTCAAGGTTACATATGTAACATACGAGCATAACAGAAACAAAATATGCAAATGAAAGACGTAGTGACAAAACAAAGCACTGGGGAAAGCTTATTACCAACATTCATTCAATTTCATTGCCTATAATCAAGGGAAGCTACTCTTGCAATACTTATGAGAATTTATAAAAATAAGGGAGATAAAGCCAGTCCTGACAATTACAGGGGGATAACCATTTTGAGTTGCTTTGGCAAATTATTTACCTCTATTTTGAACGACAGATTAAACAAAAACCTTGAAAATATGAATGTTTTAAATGAAGAACAGGCAGGCTTCCGGAAACATTATAGCACTACCGATCATATTTTTAACCTCAAATGTTTAATAGATTTATATCTGTGTGGAGGTAAACAACTTTATTGTGCTTTTATTGACTACAAAAAGGCCTTTGATTCTGTAAATCGGTCTTACTTGTGGCAAAAATTATTATCTAATAACATTGATGGTAAAATGTTCAAAATCATTTATAATATGTATGCCAATGCAAAAGGGTGAAAATCTTTCACCAGTTTTGTTCTCACTATTCTTAAATGATCTAACTGAATTTATCTCGCATGCATATGATGGCTTGACTTATGTAAGTGATATGGCCAACCGTCTTCTAAGTGATGATGACACTGAAGTCTATTTTAAACTATATATTTTGTTGTATGCCAATGATACAGTTATATTTGCAGAATCTGATACTGAATTACAAGCTGCTTTAAATGCTATGTACTTATATTGTAAATCATGGGATCTTGAAGTTATTCCATCCAAGACAAAAATAACAATTTTTTCCAATAGGAAATCTTTCCAAGATATGTTTTTTACGTATGATGGGCAAGTTCTTGAAATTGATGATATTTTTGTTTATCTAGGAACTCAATTTTCTTACAATGGGCGTTTCTTGAAACATAATCAAAGGTTAATTGAAAGAGCGCGTAAATCAATGTTTGCTGTACTAAGAAAGTCAAGGAAAATGTATCTGCCTGTTGACATACAGTTACAGCTGTTTGATAGTATAGTAGTACCCATTTTACTGTATGGATCTGAAGTAACTGGATTCGAGAACTGTAAAATGCTCGAAAGATTATGTCTTCAATATTATAAGATAATTGTGAGGGCAAAAAAGTCCACTCCTAATATTATGTTATATGGTGAACTGGGTAGGTATCCTGTAGATGTTATAGTCAAATCTAGAATGATCGGTTTCTGACAAAGGTTGATAAATGGGAAACCAGATAAAATATCCTATAAATTATACAAAATTCTATTAGCTTTGCATACTGGAGATACTTTTCACTCTAAGTGGATTTTATCTATACGCAATACTCTCATTGAATGTGATAAAGATTTGATGTGGTTGAGTCAAGTTGCTCCTTTAAATATTGCGAAACTTGTTAAGACTAAACTTATTGAGAATTATAAAGAAGTTTGGAAGGTGTCTGTCTATGAATCTCCCAAATGTCTGAATTATCGAATCTATAAGGAAACACTTCAGTTTGAGAACTATTTCAATGTTTTACCGCCAAATCTTGCATCACCGTTATTTCATTTTAGATCTCTTAATCATCGATTTCCCATTGAGTCGGGCAGATTTTATGGCATTAGGAGGGATGATAGGATTTGTGAATTATGTTGAACTTCTCTAAATAGGCTTGGTGATGAATATCATTATATGCTAGAATGCTCTGACTTCCATGACTTGAGAAATAAATATTTGCCAAGAGACTTGTTCACTAGCCCTAATATCATTAAGTTTCAAAAAGTTATGAGTGCAAATGACAATGACAGGGATTTACTTCCAAAGGTTGCAAAGTATTGCAAAATCTTATTGAAGACATTTCGTGAAGTTGATAACTAGTCAATGACAATGATTCTAGTCATACTGACAGTGAACTTACTTAAAGTGCTATTTAAATCTTAAGCTGCTACTTTGGTACTGTGGAATTTTTGATTGGAACTAATTGCTGCAACATATACTCATGGGCTGCTTGTGTGGTAGTGGGGGTGTACCCTGGTGCATTCCTGCTGGTGCAGAAGTGGAACTTAGTTGTAGCTGTGGTACCAACCATTCAGTTTAAGCTGATAGAGAACCCTCACTTGCTGTTACAGGGTTCATATTACTTAGTAATAACAGTGCCAGAGTTTCTTTAAGTAATCTCAGGACAAATATACTATATATTCAGTTCAATACTTGTGAATTTTTACTAGTGAAAGACATTCTTTTGCTGGTACCGGTAATAGAGACAGTTGGAAGTGCCTTACCCAACAGTGACATTCAATATTCATTGTCTTTAGGAATAAACATCACCGGATAGTGACGTTTAATATTTTACATTCACATACAATGGCATTCTATTCATCCATAGGTTGAGAATTTACAAAGTGGACAAAGTGACTTTTTAACTATAGGGTTGTTTGCATTGGCGCTGTGATGTTGGCGGATCTGTACATGTGATTGGGAGTGTGGCTGTGACTTATATTGGTATTTTATTGAGCCTGTGTTGGTGGGTATGCATTGATGCATCCCTATCAGGACGGGAACAATTGTTGGTTATGGCTGTGGGCTCAGTCACTTTCTTTTGTGCCTTATTGTAATTTTGTGATGTACTGATGCCGTTGATGGTCCCGGTGCCAATGTTTACGACGTTGTATCTGTTGTGTATATGCCGAATAAGCCAGATACTTAAAATACTCTATCCAAGGACATTTCTTATCCGGTGCTCAGGTAGTTGTAAAGGTTTACAAAAGTTACTATATGTTTGTGCTAATCAAGTTAGGCTATAAATTTCCACTTGGACAATTAATATCCGGTACCAGAGACATTTAAATTGAATTTTAATGCATGAATATACCAGTTGTATACCTTGGTATTATCTAGTGGCTAGGGATCGGGATTACTGCGGTAACTTATACTTTGGATATGGGGGAGGTTGTGGCTGCTGCGGCGGGGATGCTTTTTAGAATGTCTGCTGCAGCAGGGACAGCTTCTGGTTATTGTTGCGACCCCGATCATATAATCTATTAATTTTCCGCTATGGACTATATTGCCTTTCAATACCAAAGATTGCAACTTTCCTCAGTTGTTATGTGTTCTTTGTATTGATAAATCTTGACTTATACTCCAGTTGGAGTTTCAGTCGATAATAAAATCTTGAAATCTTGAAAATCTTGAATCTTGAATTCCAATTTGATTTATGTAACTTTTGTAGGTCACTAACACTACGAAAACCTGTCCTTGCAATAAATAGAAATCAATGTTTTCAGCTGTAAAAGAGTGAAGATTTCACCAGAAAAGAAATATATCTTTAATATGCTAGCCCAAAACACAGACAGCGGGTACACATTTGAACCGCCTCACCGAGGCGGCCCTAGCATCAGGAAAACATGTCCGTGCAATAAATACCCCCTTAAACCCCACTTTTATATAGTAAAACTGGGGTATGCAGGGGTATACCTAGTTTTCTTATTTTTGCTCCAAAACATAGATTGTGGGTACTCGTTAGAACCGCCTCGGCGAGGCGGTTCTAACGTGTACTCACAATCTATGTTTTGAGCAAAAATAAGAAAAATATCAAGAATTTTCTAGTGAAAATTTTCATTTTTACAACTTTAAAAATCTCTGTATATTGCATGGGCATGTTTTCGTAATGGCGTGTAACCACAATCCAAGTTTCGGAGCAAATATAAGAAAAAAACATGATTATACATGTATCACTTTCACTATACGAAAGAGGGATATGATGGGGTATACCCATGGACAAGTTTTCTTGATGTCAACGTCTATTTTTTGGCATATAACAGTCACCATACATGTATAAATAACTAGACCAGAAGATATGGATTAATGAGCAAAGCATTATACTGCATGTCACTAATGAGCCCAGTTTAATCTCAGATACATAAGGAGTAAGACACATTTTTGTATACCGCGTCTTAAATATTTTTTACACCTGACACCGTCAACTCAGTCACGCTTTTACAAATTAGGTTAATTACAGTGAGATTTGTTCATGACGTATTTGCACGTGTTGCATAAAAATCGATCAGTATCAATTGAATAGATCAAACGATGAGCAGTGAAATAGAGCTTTATGTCTCAGATTCTGAATGGATATTTCGTTTTTAATTATTCTGTTTCGATGCTTATTACTTAAATGGTAAGTAGTGTATCTAACACGCGTTATTTATTTACTTGTTTGTTTATTTGTTAGCTCGCCTGAGCCGAAGGCTCAGAGGTGAGCTTATTTGATAGGCAAGTACCGGTGTCCGTCTGTCGTCCGTCTGTCCACATTTTTAATTTATTAAGATGGGCGTCTAGAGAAGTGGTTTAGAAAATAAACCGTTTGCATTATTGAGGCGTGTCAGGTTAAAACAGCAGTCACACTGTAGCGTATAACCCAAACGCGCGCCGGGCGTATGAAAAATCTCAACACGCTGAAGACTTTGGGCGTATAAAAATTAATTTGTTCCTTTAACACGCTTTAGCAGTCACACATTAGCGCGCAACTGGGGCGTGTGCCGGACGTATAAAAAATCTCAAAGTTTTGGAGAACGGTTGTGATACGTCCCAGACACGCTAAGCACGCGCTACATGCGCGCATCGAACGTTCAACGCGCGTTTCACACACGCTTGGGGCAAGCTACTGAAGCAACATCTAATAAAATCGGAACGCGCATGGAACGTACACTGGCGTGCTTCAAACGCGCGCCAAACGCATTCAGAGCGTATTCAACACGCCCGTAGCGCGCGTGGAACTTGTTCGTGACGTAAAAGTCACACGCCCGGGACACGCCGAGCTTTTAGAAAATTTTTAAGCATGTTTAAATTTTTTTTAGCCCAAACGCGCGCGAAACGCGCAGAGACTTTTAGCGACGTACAGCGACGCGCGCCGGACGTACACCAAGCGTACCCAACGCGCTTGCAGCGAGTTTTGAACGTGTTTCCGACGTGCGTCTGGCGTGTGAGGAATTTTGCTATTTTTTCAACACGCCCGGCACGCGTTTCACTTATACGCTGATGTGTGACTGCTCTTTTACACCGCATGGTGCTTTAACCAAAAAATGTAGTTTAATTAAACATGGAATTTCGTTTTAAGAATCTAGATCTCTATATGCAGACTTAGCTAAGAGTAGCCTGCCTGATATGCAGAATCAGTTTTGTCTGTCAAAACAGCTTTCCTATGACGCTGCCAAATTATCATGTGAGAATGTTTTTATAAGAAGCGTGACTTTAATACCTTGCGGCGACAGCCTAAATACGCTGGATGTCAGGTGTAATCCTTTTAACTACCTTATAATCACCAAAGCGTGAAAACCTACTTTCTGGTCGGCATTTCTGACCATGTCAGACAAAGACCGGATTGGTTATCATTAAAACTGTATCAAGGTTGAACTGCATACTTGGGTCTTATGGAAAATGGTGTTTCAGCGCTGTGCAGGTCATCACCGCCTTTACACCGCCCGTTTGAGTATAGAAGTGAAGAATTTAATTCGATATATATAGACTGTGAATATCTAAGTTTTTTTTACCCAGCAAAAATGTATAAATATTCTAAATTCATTTATTTGGCACGAATTACATTTAATTTCTATATAAAGAAAAACGAATTTTCTTAACATTTTATATGTGTCTTTCACATTCGGATCCTGATAGCCTTCTAAATTTATTTTTAACAATATGATTACTACTGCGCAAATATTTTCAAAAGGGGAACAACACGTTTATTATCCTTATAAGGTTACAAACGACTAATGAAGTCTATTAAAATAATAAATGCAGCTTCTTAAATCATCTTGAAAATGCATCTGCAAGACGAATGATTTTGTTTACGTTGGTTCTCTGTTATATCCTATATAAAACCATCCGAAGTGACATGGGGGTGGCAGATGAATATCCCCGGTCCCTGCATTACGAAAACTTGCCCATGCAATATACAGAGATTTATTTTAGCTATAAAAATTGAAAATTTTCATCTGAAAAAAAATGATTTTTTTCTTATTTTTGCTCAAAACATAGATTGTGGGTGCACGTTAGAACCGCCTCACCGAGGCAGTTCTAACGAGTACCCACAATCTATGTTTTGGAGCAAAAATAAGAAAAATAGGTATACCCATGCATACCCCAGTTTTGCTATATAAAAGTGGGGTTCAACTGCGCTTAATTAAAATCAAGTTTTCACGCAGAGAAAGCTGCAGAGAAAGCTGTTAAAATAAAGCGATGAAATCTCAACTGTCCCCAGGCAACACTGACATTAGCCGAATGATAATCGAATATCGCCGGCCAATATCGGATATTATCGGAAAGTCTCCGTAAATTTACCTGAGCGCTAGTAAAATCGATTGCTTGCTTAAGTGCCTATATTGAAATACGACTATTCTTCCGGTTGGTGTATGCAGGCATACCCCTACATAGTCCGAATTCACTGTTTCATTTCAAGCTGCTTTGTGTCATTAACTTTAACAATAGGCCTGTTTTGTACTATGAACGTTTTTTTTTTTTTGTTTTGTTTCTTTGTCTTTTACGGGGGTTATGGAACTAATCTAGCTTGAATGCAACTCTGCCAACTTTTGGCAATTCGTGCAGATTGCATAAAACCAAGATGACCGCCGGAAATCTGTGAAATTTTCAAATCGCCAAACAGTGTAAAATGATAATTTCATGTTTTGCCAATTTCAACACCATAATCAATCTGAAATATTCAGAGAGATATCTCGAACACATGAAAAGTTATGGAAGTTTAAAGAAAGGCATGTTACATAGTGAAAATGACATGTTTAATAAACTACAGTTTTTTTAAATAACTTTGTCTGTATCTGCCTGCACATGTAACTCTCATTAAAACATTAAGTAGACGAGAACCTTTCTGTCATATTTTGGCGATATAACTCTTGATTCTTTCCATGCCTATACCGTCTCAGTGACGAACATATGGGGATCGGTTAATCAACTTTTAATGGCATACCCCAAAATAGGGGTAGGCGTACTGAGGACATCGTAGAACTTTAGCAACAAGGTCAAATGTCATTCTGAAAGACCTAACAAATCAGGGATAGACGCGAGTTGAAGACCCTTACAATTTGAATGTTGTTTTTGCAAATATTTTACTTGAAGATCACCTTTAGAAAAAAATAAGGGTGATGCTCAACTTATGTCTGACTGTATATATTATATCTTTTAAAGTTGATCAACTCTGCTAATAAAGTGTTTGGTGGTTGATTTGGAGTTCAACTTCCCACCTACAGCCAACGTCATATGGAAACGAGACTTCTGGTTATAGCCTCATCAAACAGACTGTAAAAGTCAGGAATCGAACCAGGGCCCTCTGTTTCCGTGTTTATTTTTTCTATCTCGTAGCCAGAGATGTACCCTGCAAGATCGTATCCGTCTATTATTACTGCGAAATAGCACAAGACCAGTCAGTGTACAAAGTCAGTTTTGCTGTCAGAGAGAGGCAGAGACGGAGATTTACAATGATACTTTTCGGCTCATGTTTCGATTTCAAAATGACTGATGCGCAAGAGTTTGCCTGATAGAAAGAGTCAATTAAAACAAAAATAATAAGACGCTGAGGACCTGATAAGAGCCTAGTGTGAACGTGGTATGAACCTAAAGCGATAAGAACGCAATCTAGTTTTCTAGGACGTGGTATCGACGTACGAGAAGCATGTTATGGTCTTATCGAGAACATAATGGACGTAGAGCGGACGTAGTGAAGACGTAGTTGCAAGGACGTGAGGTATTAATGGTCTGCGACAGGTTCGTATGCCACGTCCAAGAAGAACGCACTACGTATGCGCTGCATTTGTACCACGACCTACAAATTCCTACTACGCTCATACCAGTGGGAACGTGGTCCGGTGTAAACGCAGCATAAAGGACGTGATGGAAACGTGGTCCGTTATGAGCGGGGTTAAAAGCTGAAAATGTACCACCGTAAATTTGCAAATGCGGACTTTGCTGCTGCAAAGCCTAAATAAACGAAAATATGCAAAAATCTCATCTGTCAGGGCCGTCGCCGCGTTTTGAAAAGTGGCCCGACGGGAAACATGGTCGAGTGCCGCAGGCACAAGAGGGTGGGAGGGTTGCACGAGAGGGGGCACAAGAGGTGGTTATCCCCCTCTCGTAAGGGGGATCGCCCTCGAAATTTTTTTTTGATAAATTGGTGCCTCTTAACGCGTTCTGAGTGCGTTTTTGGGTCAGAGTTTCGATCGTTTTTGTTTACAAAAATGACCGAAATTCAGACAGTTTAAACTGGAAGATGTAAGAGAAAGACAACTTCTTTTTAGCAACTATTTCGACCCCTTTGTGAGTCTCATCAGGCGGTGGCCTACTGTCGAACCAAGACGGATTAAACTTTTGACACCGAATGTTCGTTGTGGCAACCGAAATGCTAGGCTGATCTGGAACGGGCGGCACTTGCATATCCATAATGGAATTACATTGTCACATTACTATTAACATATAAAAATATACATGCATGCAAATTCAGTATGATTTTTATGTTAATTATTTGTCAGCCGACATTTTCTTTGATAAACTACATTTCGAGATTAACAGTATTAACCCACGTTCCGCTTTTTTTTTCATGTCATTGTGGCATTTAAAAAAAGGGGGATAAAAAGGCAACAATTTAATGACAACTCTAATCTATTAATCCTAAAATCCAATCAAATAGGTGTCATTTTAATGATCGCGATGTTTGTTTTCGCACCTTTGCCTTGATGACACGAGTTTCGGGTGTTGATGATAATTTCATCAATAAGCCGCGACTCGTTCAAGATGAGACGATTAGAAGAACAAAGACAGGTAAGCACTGCTGCGGCGATCGAAAAAAGTGGTACGGCGGATACCATGGTCGGCCAAAAAAGTGGTCCGGCGCATGCCGGACCTGCCGCACCGGCATGCATGTAAGACTGTTCGTTCTGTCTCGAGTACATTCAACTCCAACCGGTATTTTTTTAACAAACCGCTTTTCGTCAAATCAAGGACATCTTTCGAAAGCAGCCAGGGCTTAGCAGTTTATAAATTACATGAAGCACCTATCAAGTGGTTCATATTATAACAACTTATTTTGTTTGCCTATCCTATCTATAACTGCCAGAAAAAATGAACTTGAAGTTGGCTTTCCCATGGGAAAATCAGGTTGGCCATCGATCAAAAAATGACATTGGCAAAACATATTGGCCATAGGAAAAAAAATATCAGTTGTTAAACACTAAAAAATAACCATTGTCGCTTTGGCCATAATGACCATGCATATATTTTACAGTTATAAAAATGTGAAAACAATAACATTTGGGCCATGGTCGACAAAAAGTAGTCATGGCCGAATTTGCCCATGGCCAGTGTGGTTTAATTTTTGGACATGGACAATTCAAATGTTCCCATGGCCAAGCTTTTATGGTCATGGCCATTTTAGTCACACTCAAGTGGGTCATGGCCATTTGATACTTTATGGCTGAGATTAGCCAAAGCCCCAGATTGAGAAAAGCGATCAAAAATCAGTTGACAATAATATGTGTCCACCTGTTTTGCAGAAATTTCATTTTTTTTGTTAGTATAGTACTGCCTTTTGGAAGTACGCAAATCAATTTTGTTGTTTTTTCGGTCGAGCACATTACGGAAACGGCTCCGTGGTATAGTTCCTTCATTTACCGGACAACTTTCGACTGATTCGGGCGTTTCCGTCAATAATTGAATAACCGAATAGATACGGACATTAACGATCCGGCTCCGATTATGATTACACATGCAGTCTATGCATATAACATGTAAAATCGGTACATTAACTCGAACGCTGATGTCACATATTAAGAAATTGAAAAATGTCAAAAAGAGCGATCATTATTTAATTTATAATAAAGCCGATCTCAATCGATCGAGATTCGGACTCGCGACCTTAGTTTACAATTTCCATTTACAATGTGTAATTGACATTCCGAATGTTACAAACACACAAAAGATAACCATGCGGCGTCGTTTATTGTAATAATGTTACATTGTTTTAACCAATTAAATTGTTAATTGGATGAGGTATATAATATATATACTGAACGCCAAAAATCTTGCACCACCTAAACAATTGTTTTTTTTTTTTGATTCAGTTTTACGTCCCTTTCAAGCTTTTTCACTCATATCGAGACGAATCAATCGGTAGGTGGGGCGAAAACCGGAGTACCCGGGGAAAAACCACCTGACACACCCGCAAGCAGAACATGGCTTGTCTCACATATGAATTCGTGCCCCGTGCGAGGCGCGAACCCACATCGGTGAGATGATCGAATGATCAAGAGCACTGAAGTCAGCGACCTTAACCACTCGGCCACGGGGGCCGCCCCTAAACAATTGTTAAAATATCAAAAACGAATGAATCCATCAACATTTATTTATTATAATTACATTAGTTCATCATTTTATAGTAGAACTGCACAATTCATTCAAAATTTGAATTTGATTCTTTCAAGCTAGAGTGCGTGTTTTCGCCACCACCCCTCAAACCAAAAGTACACAATCAGTTTATTCGCACTAATACCGTAAGTGGCCCCGTTAGCCACAATAACTGCTGGAACAGCTGCCATAGACGGGAAATAGTGGGCATACTGCACGTTTATCAACTACGTTTCTTCAACAACATAACATTAACGTATTGCCATGGTCAGCGATGTCACCAGACTTATCCCCACTTGAATATGTGTGGGATATTCTGAAGCGGAGAATAAGACGACGCCGAGTACAGCCTCAAACGCTGCAGGAACTTGAACGGGCTGTGCTGAAAGAGTGGAGAAATATCCCACAGAGGAATATACGGCCTATCATGAAATCTATGAAGAAGCGTTGCATGTAGTTATTGCGGCTAACGAGGTCCACACACGGTATTGGTGCGAATAAATTGATTGTGTACTTTTCGTTTGAGGGGTCGTTGCGAAACACGTACTCTATCTTTAAGAAATCAAATGCAGATTTTGAATAAATTGTGCAGTTCTACTGTAAAATGATCAACTGAAGTAATTATGATAAATAAAGTTTGATGGGTTCATTTGTTTTTGACTTTTTATCAATAATTTAAGTGATGCAAGATTTTAAGCGTTCAGTATATACATGTGTTACACGATAACTGCTTGCATACCGCTGATTTTTACTGCGTACATGGTACGCACAGGTCTGATTTTTATGCTTACAGAGCAAAAAAATCGTGCGCTCATACACAATACTCGTAGTTATCTATTTCGCTGTGTCATTCAGTATATTATAAGATTCGCTTGGAGGCACAAGTAAGTCTAATCAAGAAATTTGTATATTTGAAAGTCACATTTTTGTCACATCGTCACCTTTGTTTTCATGTCCTAAATGAGCTGCCAGTGGCCATTTCGACCGCATACTGAATGTCTCTTATAGCTTCAAGACAAAACATATTACATTGAAAGACAGGTTAAAAAGGGAAAATGTTCCCAGCATGTAACTAAGGAACTGATTAAAATGGATGTGGTAAGGTTTTTGCACTAAAACCAGCAATTATACGGCTACATCACGAGGCCGCGCTGGCGTACAATAACGTTGAACAACATCTGGCTGAAAACCCGGCTGTTAATATTTAAGCTGGTCGATGTGTTTGATTGGTAAAACGCGGTGACAGAGAGAATTGCAAAATATTTGTGTTGGCGAAATATCCGACTTATATTGAACTAAACATGTATAGGTTTTGGCATGTAACCATTGAACCATAACTCTGCACAAGCAAATTATGCTTAAAATACATTTTATAGTTTTACATTTTTTAAAACAAAAAATGCTCGCTCCCTAAACGATATTGGAATCATTAGCTAATAGTAAGAGATACTCAAATAGCACAAATTAAACTCACCTCTCCCCAGGGGTGTTTTTTATGACATCAACAATTTCGGGTTTCTTTTGTCGACCAGTATATATAAATACGCATATTGTATAGGACCAAAAAATGAAATAAAGAACAATGTCTGTCACAATGTCTGTCGACAACTTACCTAAAACCACGAGAGAAGACGCAGATACGTCAACTGTTAATCTTTCATCAGATAAAGGTTTCATTAATCTTGTATCTTCTTCTGTTAGGTATTGCGGCTGCCAGTCAGCTCTGTAAGATTGACCTGACTGTCTGTCACTTTTGGCCTGTTTTATGTCATTTAGAACACGTGTCGGATCTCTAATCTCAATTACGTTTGAAATAGTTGGTAACTGGAAAGGCCAGACGCTGAAAAATAAAATTTAATAATAATAATAATAATAATAATAATAATAGGCTGTGATTATTTGTTTGTTGCTACTTAAGATGTTCCATTCAACAGCCATGATCATATATGGACATTGACTTCTTTTCATGGGGCTTTTAGGTTAGTCTGTCAGGTCACCGTCCCAGTGTGGCCGTACTATCATTTATCTTTATGATAATTCTACTATTCATTTGGTCTGCCTCTCTTTTAGCTTGACAATGTTACGATTGTTTTCGTTGTTTATTCCCAGAAAGCCACCTCGTTGAAAAGGAGCAAGTTATTTAATATTCAAAAACAAAAGTAATATTTTGTTTGCACAATAGAAAACAAAAAGATAAAGAGGAAAACAAAATGCATTTAGGGGGGGGGGGGTTCCATAACCCTGCGTCCATTTCTTCCCTATTATACGACAGTTTTGCTGAAACGTCGCATAACTATAATGCAGAGGGCAGAGTGACGACAAACACGAGCACAGCGATATATTACTCAAGACGCGGTGGCTCCGTCTCCGAAAGACTGACAAATTGTTGACTGGGACGATCCTAACCCTAACCCCCAAGCAAGAAAACAACGAATCACCTTACCTTATCAAAATGTAATACAATACAACAGCCGTTGTAAGTGTTATTCCTAGTTGAGCTGTTACACGAAGTCGCCTCAGATGCATTGTTGAAAATACCACTAACTACACACCCATACAGCGATTTCTTTTTAAATTTTGTTCTTTTGTCTCAGTACAATTTCGAAGTGTCAATCGTACACCTGTGTGTTACGGGTATTAATCATTTGATGTGGAACTATATAATGCATGTAATTTTGATTGAAATGTTTGAATCGTACAATCATATCTTAAGTCAGTATTGTTTTCTTAATAGTACCCATTGTTTTGGAAATATTCTCATATACTCGAATATGATAACTATCGGTATTTGCGCTGCTTTACAACATAACACAGAAGCCCTAGAGGATAACATGTTTACGTTGAGAGAAGTAAGCGTCTCCTTTCTCAGCTATTCTATCGAAATATTGCGACTGTGTTGTGATTATGATGGTTTTAACCTGAATAAAAAGAATCTCTTCGGAAATTTTGCGTCATTATAATAAAAATAAAGACACGTCAACGTTAAACGGGTTTTAATCAATTATTAATCAATTATTATTTAATTCGTGATGATTAAGAACATCGTCTCTGGCAAAAGCTTGTATATTTCTATCTTTCGCTGCGTCAGTCAGTAGACTACAACGAAAAACACGAGACCAACTTCATTTGATATCAGTGCGACGGCTAAGCGTTAATGAATACTTCTGTTATGACATTTCAGCTCATATATATTTTCTATAATTGGTGCCTGGGGTGTTTGTTATTTTTGTGTAGTGATTTATGTGTGCATCTACAATCAACAGTTAAGGGCATATCGAACAACATAGCATATAACGTAACGTCTTGATCAATATCGGATCCGCTACGCTACTGGCCAAGTCATTGCACCCGTTGGAAGTATGGTATGAATGACAGACCGTAAAGGTCATGTATGTAACTCTTTTGTCTGGCTGTTATTAAATTCATCAAACATTAAAATACCGCAATACAATAAACCACGTATACAATGACCCGATCCCACATTACGGCGTTCTTCAACCAGTGTAAGGAAGCGATAAACACAAAAAAAACATGCCTTTCAGTATTGATGTTATACAATATACCAAACAATGAATTCAAAAGAATCAAAAGATCGGGTCAACTATAAAAGCATTCACTATGTACGACGACATTATTCATGTTTCTTTATCTAGCTTCGATATTAAAGAATATTGGTAATTGTTAAAACTTGGTCACGCCCGGTCAAGTGCAAATTGACCACCGCCGGTGGTCAACGTAAAAAAGTTGATATACATCCGGTGGTCGTTTTGAGCGTTTCCTGTTATTAGTTTTCGCGAGTTTGGTGGATGTGGAAGGTAAGATATTCTTTTATGAAAAACGTATTATAAAAATCAAAGAATGTCAGGCTATCACTTTTTTGCCATTGAATGTCTAGCCGAAGTGGTAGTTGAAAAAAATAAACCGTTTTACTGCAATCCTTTCCGGCCCGCTTGATCGGTAGTGAAAACGAAAGTAGAATCTGGTCAAACAGAGGTTAAAATGCCCTAATCATGCAAAGCAAGCTTTCTTTAATCAATGGTCGTTGCAGTTAGTTAAATGAACACTAAATTAGCTTTTCAGACATAATTTTAAAATATTTCAAGCTTTCCTTTCAACACTTAGATCGATTTTGTACCGGCGGTCAACTTGAAGTTGCGGTGGTCGTATTGATCAATGGGAATTACAATGTAAATTTTCATCGTGAGAGAAAGCCAGAAAAAATACAACTTGACCTCGTTTTCTGTTAGGGGGCACGGCAACATTAATGGAGATGCATTCTAGACACAACCATATCCAAATCAATGCCGTCGGTGTCCTCATAATTCAATTTCGTTTGTCCATTAGCCATTCAGTCACATAGTTTAGCAATATCGGATGTATTTATTACTAATTTTTGGTAACCCCAGCAATACAAATACTACTTCATGCAAGATGCATTGAATTTATGTACATAATTCGCATTGACTCGAAGAAAAAACACTAGAATAACAGTGTGGTCAATTTGCAAACTAGGTGGTCAATTTGACCTTAAAAATGAGCAATTTTGAAATGATTTACTGTCCAGTTTGAAAAGTATTGAAGGACATCCCTGCTGTTTAATGTTGAGCAGGCTCAGTCTGGCAGATTCGACAATTATAGGAGTAACACTAAGCAAAGCGTTCATTGTGTCGTTTGTATGAAATCTATCTCCTGTTTTGCAATATCAATTCTTTGAATATGTAAAGGTGAATAATCACGTGGTTTATATCAATTATATCAGAAATTCTTCGGGAACAACAGCTTGTAAATTGCTGGTGCCAATAGATTCTGTATTAGCTTGTGCTTGTGCATAGCTATGGTCTATCATAATCAAACTTCGTTTTGATTTCTTTGGGGTGCTAGTATACATGTACGGACTTAAGGTGGTTCAATACCAATTTTTATTGATAAATAAATCTATGTTTTTTAGACAGCTTAAAATATAGGTGGAATGCTACTCAAAAAGCAAAATATTTGTGGGGGTATCCATGCTTTTGAAAAAGTTACGGATTTTCAAAATTGAGAAAAATATACTTTTTGAAATATTTTCAATTTTATTCTTCACGGAATAGATCTAAAATATGTAAACGGAATGTGTTTTAAACTGTAAATGTATTCACAAGCTAAGTGGCAAATAACAAAATTGAAAATTAAAAAGGAATACATGTATGTGCATTCTAGGGCAAAATACAAATTTTTGCAGAAAATATTTTTATTAAATTTTTGAACATATTTGTCCAGTACATATCCGAGAATATACTTAGAATAACAAAAGAAAAAATGATTTTTAAACATGGGAATGATTATCAAATAAGGTAATGCATAAATTGATAGGTGTTTCCACGCTTTTTAAGCTGCTATAGCATTTTCCCACACCCACCCCTCACAAAGGTGCATATCCCGGCAACCTCATAATTTTTTTTTTCAAAAATATTCTTAAAGCTGGTTATGTATGGATGTTTAGATTCGAAAATTGCCAATGTGATGATACCAAAATTATTAAATTCTAATAAATAGTAGATGCGATATAAGGACCAAACCACCACTTGTCGTACACCACGATCATATTGTCCCGACAATATGCTATAGAAACATCTTTAAAGGCTTCAACTTGAATGTAAAAATTATTTAATTCCCTTTCAAAACCGGCTGGATATGTGTCAGATGAGGCATTCTAGTTAGAGAATTTAAAACATCTGTTCAATTATTAAAAATTTTTAAATAAAAAAAGAACAAAACAAGCAATTTACTTCGATGCATTTTCATTTTCCATTCTTCTTACTTCTTCTATTGATGGGATATGCACATTTCTTCAACCATATGATTTTCATCACAATATGTGTTATCTATATTAAACAATACAAATTTTACAAGAACCACATAACGATAACTCTTGCTTTTCGAGCTCATTACAGTTGTTTTATCGATAGGCCTTAATACTTTTGATTTAGTCCCTGTTTTTATGTTTTTCTTCTTAGGAAATCCGAACTTTCCTTTCGGTGTATAGATTTTAGAACAAATTGTCTTTTGGGGTGATGAACCAATAGCTCTATAGGGTGATGAACTGTATTTTGGCTTTTTCTTAGATGGCGATTTAAACGGACTCTGGACAACGTCTTGGATTTCCTGTCCACGCCAGAGATATGGTTTTTTGTTCTTCAGGTTCGTTTCCCTTTAAATCGACCCATCTGAAAACGTATAAAGGAAAACATAAGGTCAGTAGGCGCACCTTGAACTGACGAGGCCAGTTATTCTTCAGCATTAATACATGCATTCATTCTACACTTTGCAGTGGACAATCACGTGATCTCGACTCGTTTGAACTAGCGTTTGGGTTTAACCAGTGAGCCAATCGACTGCTGGCAAAGTCCAGAAATATTATGAATCTATTATTCCAACTGCTCGTGACAATGTGATGAAGAGGTACATGCATGTGTAATTTTACACGCCAATTCATCTAGCATTGGCAATCTTATTATGACCAATGTTTCTGAATATTTCGTCTGAAACTGATATAAACCACGTGATTATTCACCTTTACATATTCAAAGAATTGATATTGCAAAACAGGAGATAGATTTCATACGAACAACACAATGAACGCTTTGCTTAGTGTTACTCCTATAATTGTCGAATCTGCAAGACTGAGACCGCTCAACATTAAACGGTAGGCATGTCCTTCAATACTTTTTAAATTGGTCAGTAGATCATTTCAAAATTGCTCATTTTAAGGTCAAATTGACCACCTAGTTTGCAAATTGACCACACTGTTATTCTAGTGTTTTTTCTTCGAGTTAAATGCGAATTATGTACATAAATTCAATGCATCTTGCATGAGGTAGTATTTGTATTGTTGGGGTTACCAAAAATTAGTAATAAATACATCCGATATTGCTAAACTATGTGACTGAATGGTAAATGGACAAATGAAACTAAATTATGAGGACACCGACGGCATTGATTTGGATTTGGTTGTGTCTAGAATGCATCTCCATTAATGTTGCCGTGCCCCCTAACAGAAAACGAAATCAAGATGCATTTTTGCTGGCTTTCTCTCACGATGAAAATTTACATTGTAATCCCCATTGATCAATACGACCACCGCAACTTCAAGTTGACCGCCGGTACAAAATCGATTTAAGTGTTGAAAGGAAAGCTTGAAATATTTCAAAATTATGTCTGAAAAGCTAAGTTAATGTCAATTTAACTTACTGCAACAACCATTGGTTACAGAAAGCTTGCAAAGGCACGATCAGGGCATTTTAAATTGTGTTTGACCAGATTCTACTTTCGTTTTCACTACCGATCAAACGGGCCGGAAAGGATTGCAGTAAAACGGTTTATTTTTTTTTTCAACTACCACTTCGGCTAGACATTCAACGGCCAAAAACTGATAGCCTGATATTCTTTGATTTTTATAATACGTTTTTGATCATACTAAACTTACCTGCATTTTTACCGGAAAATACCGATGATTTATCGGATTTCCGTAGGCTATGACAGGTAGACCTTACCTGTCCACTTTGGTTTTCAGTTAACATTACATTGCTATGGAAAACGGTTTTTATACAATTATAGTATTTTTATTTAAAAAGTCAGAAATAGGATGCTGTTATATCCAGTTTCTACATTTTATCAGCTTTCCGATGATATAAATTTTATCTAATTTGAGTTTGATCTTTTTGCTTCCCAAAACGCCTTAAGTTACCATCGTGCTATCCTATAGTAAGCTATTGTAAAAAATTCAAAACGCGTGCTTCTCCATTTTCACGTCTAATTTACTAAAAATCTATTGTAAGGAAATTTAGGATGCTGTTATATTTGTTATCTGCACATTCCATACTTTACATACATATAAGTTTCACGGATCTAGTAACAGGCTATTTTGCTTCCCGAATATAGGATAATGACAGTTTTAACTCTTTCTGGAAGTTATTTTTTGCTTGGAATTTGTCTAAGTCCGCACAATAAATGTTACAGGTAACTGTGTAATATCGAAGCGTCATTGGCTGCCTCAGGCTAATGAAAGAGGTGAAAATTTTGAGAAAAGTTTAGTTTAGCCGATGGGTCCAAAATACTTTTTTGTACTGACTATTAGAAAAATGATCAAAATATTTATCTTTGAGATTAAATATTGTTTTTCGGCACTTTTAAAATCTGACATTATGACCTATAGGTTACATGTAAGTTCATATTGAAAAATAGATATTTTAAGAACTTATGTGAATTCATAAATTCATGTGATATTCATCATTTAATTTATCATTTTTATTTTTATGAGAATTTTTTTTTTTTTTTTTTTTTTTTTTTGATGCCGTAATCCGCAACAGGACGAGTACGCGATATCTGCCATTCAAAGTGAACAGTTGAATCCCGACAACAATTAAAGAAATCAAATTGCATGTATCAATTTAACTTAAGTATTTCACACATACTCGAGATATAATTGAGCAAACCGACCGAGTATAATTACTCATTTATCGAAAGCGGTGCATGGTGATGACACTCTGCCATAACACATTACGCATGCTTTATTTAACCAAGTTGAAGAAATCAAAGGTATCTAAAATCTATTTGTTAATATCTTTCCTCAAAGCATATTGACACGAAACGAAAACATTTATCATTATGCATGTATCGTAGTAGAGAAGACCTAAATATGTGGTATTACGGATTCGTGAAATGCGAATTCATTCATTCATTTTCTTTCTTTCTTTCTTTCTTTCTTTCTTTCTTTCTTTCTTTCTTTCTTTCTTTCTTTCTTTCTTTTTTCTTTCTTTCTTTTCTTATATACGATATTTGAAATCCTTGACGACAAAGAAATAATTTAAGATAATTATCAATGGAAATGAAAATGGCAAGTTCCGCGCAAACAATATGACACTATACATGTTTAATTTTGCAGAAATTCTACAACTTGCAAACTTGCATAGGCGAAAGCAAAGGCGCTGTACAGCTCATCAGCGTCTTTGTTTTCGCTTCATAGATAGTAAATAAATCCGAAAATTTCAAACTTCTGGTCTGCTTCTGTGACTGTACAGACCGGTTTGTGTCTGACCTGGACAGAAACCAAAATGGTTTTCTCATGCCAAGGCTCATTTGGTATTTTATTCTTGTACATGCGCAGGACATTGAAATTAAACCGTTTGCGTTATAGATGCATGTCAGGTTTACAAACACACAAAAAAATGTAGTTTAATTAAACATGAAATTTTGTTTTAAGAATTTAGATTCATTGTTCTATATGGTCTCTATATGCAGATTCGGCTAAGAGTAGCCTGCCTGATATGCAGAATCAGTTTTGTCTGTCAAAACAGCTTTCCTATGACGCTGCCAAATTATCATGTAAGAATGTTTTTATAAGGAGCGTGACTTTAATACATTGCGGCGACAGCCTAAATACGCTGGATGTCAGGTGAAATCCCCTGATCTAGTCATCCATGATGATCGTTTTAACTACCTTATAATCAGCAAAGCGTGAAAACCTACTTTCTGGTCGGCATTTCTGACCATGTCAGACAAAGACCAGATTGGTTATCATTAAAACTGTATCAAGGTTGAACTGCATACTTGGATAAGAATAACCGGTCTTAAGTAAAATGGTGTTTCAGCGCTGTGCAGGTCATCAACGCCTATACGATTTTAACATGCAGACAAGTTGTCGCAAGATTCTGCTCGAATTTGAAATGATAATTTGTTTAATCTTATCATTTTGTTATCAAATATGATGATAAAAACGTCCCCTGCTTACATCAGGACTGGGGTATGTAGGGGTATACCTATTTTTCTTCTTTTTGCTCCATAACACATAGATTGTGGGTACTCGTTAGATCCGCCTCGCCGAGGTGGTTCTAACGTGTACCCACAATCTAGGTTTTGAGCAAAACTAAGAAAAATTCAAAATTTTTCAGCTGAAAATTTTCAATTTTTAATGCTAAAAACCTCTGCTTATTGCTTGGGCAAGTTTTCGTAATATAATGTAATTACTGCCAACGGTTTTAATTTCTTACAAAGATTCTTCAATGAACTCCAATGAACCTCGAATTCTTTTTTATGAAAGACTTAAAACCCTAAAACTTTTCCATCAGAGAGACATGCCCGTGAAATATATATCCACCCCATCATATCCCACTTTTATATAGTAAAACTGGGGTTTACAGGGGTATGCCTATTTTCCTTATTTTTGATCCAATACATAGATTGTGGGTACTCGTTATAACCGCATAATCAATGTTTTGAGTAAATATATAAAAATCCATTTTTTTTTCTTGAAATTTATTTTTTTTTCTGCAGAACAAAGTTCTGTATAGTGCATGGGCAAGTCTTCGTAGTGTCACTTTTTTTTCCGTCTCACGAATTATAATACGGATTTTTGTGTTTTATGTTATGTTTTAAGGTGCTAAACAAAGACGAAAAACGCAAAGAAAACCAAATTAAGCTATTCCATTAAATGTGTTCATGTGAACAATTCATTCGGCCATGGGAAACGCATTAAATAACTAACTCCTCCGATTTAAGTTTTATTGGAAGGTACAAGTAGGCAAAGATCAGGAAAAGGGGCAATCAGAAAAAGATTCCCACTCCAAAAACCGAGGTGGGAAAAAACCAAACTAACAATCAGGTACTTATACCATGAAACATATCGTAAGCCGAATGAGCAGCTATTTTCCCAATAGGTGGCCACTCAGTTACCATAACTTAACTAAAAATATGAAAACATACATAAGGCGCCAACAGCACAAAAAATGTTATACACCAAGACATAAAACAAAAAGAACCACCACAAAAGGTTGCATTTCACCATTAGGTTTTCCATAGGTGACAATGTTAACGTTTTGTCACCTAGCTCGAAAACTAGACATACAAAATTCACAAGACTGGTCTCATTTTAAACGTTCATCATAGCCCATGAATTTAAATGAAAATTATCAGCATGTTTACCTACTCAATTCAAAGCTATGTCCCGTTAAACGGAAGCACCCTCAGAAACCATGTTTCGTAATGCGGGTGGGTCTTCAGAGGGGTTCATGGAGAAAAATCCGTCCCGTTCCCATCCGATACCGGGATTTATCGACTAAAACATGGCATTCGAAACGGCGCATGTTCCAAGTTTTAAAACAAACCCTTCACAGCGGAAATCAATAAACGATTATTGACAGGTGACGTCATTTTGTCTCTAATACAAAGTAAATGCTCTCCCCGAAAAAGGCGGGGCGAGTACTCATGAATATTTAGTATGTACCCTAAATTGATTCCTTAATTTGCTGTATTCTATCAAAAGAACGTATTTTGTGCAACCCTACTATACGTGTAGCGTTTATGCAAGACACTGGCTATCCGCACGACGGTCGTGCCGATAACGCCGCTTATCGGCACGACCGTCGTGCGGATAACGCCGCTTATCGGCACGACAGGGAAATCGATATCCAAATGTTAAATATGTTTAGAAATTGATACATTTTAAGTTGAAAAAATATATTACACTTGCTTCAAAACTGAAACAGAATATTACACATGCAGGATTTTTTACTTTTTAATTAACAAAATTGTTATTTTGCTGAAATTGGCTTACCTGTAAAAATCAGTCGTGAGACAGTAATTATCGTTACTTAAATAATGAAATGATTTGGTAATCCAAAAGAAAAAAAAAGCCTTTGATTTTAACAATGGAGTATATGGAAACATTTCAGTAACACAATTAAAAAATGCAACGATTGTATTTTTATCCGCTGTTACAAATCTACTTTGATTCAGTTAACATCAGCTGGATTAATCAAGTCAAACTAGTTTTCTTATTCATAATTAACAAAAATGTCAATTTTGAATGTCTTTCAATAGCTAAACACATAATTAATTTATTTAATGACAAATTAAAAGTTTAATGCATACGTAAGCTTGTTAGAAAATCTTATATTCCCGTCGTGCCGATAGCCAATACCTGTAGCATTGGCTATCCGCACGACAGTCGGGCCGATAACGCCGCTTATCGGCACGACCGTCGTGCGGATAACGCCGCTTATCGGCACGACCGTCGTGCGGATAGCCTCAGCCTTTATGCAAAGTTTGAGTGAGATCGGTTAACTGGTTTTCCGATTATGGCCAATTAAGCATGCCCACCCACCTCATTTTTACCAAGTGGCTTGAATTTGCGATTTTGAGAAATAATGATAAGAAAATTGACCCTAATTTGTGTTGTATTGCATTTATGCATCATGTTATTCTTCCACATGTTGCATGAATATGTATTCAACACAAAACATGAGATAAAATGTTCAAAAAACGCATGTGCACAATAATTAGCATACATTTTCTAGGTATACCCCCAATTTATCGAAGAAAATCGGAAATACGATTTTTTCCATAGCAACCATACGTTATGACAGGTAAAACGATCCACATAACTGTCAAAATGCGTAAGACACACATGATTCCTTGTAAAACAGCACACACAATCCTTACAATACAAATCATTTACTCGCAAGCATGCTCACCCACCTCATTTTAGCATATTTGTTCTAATTTACGATTTTGAGAAATAACGATGAGTAAATCTAACCTAATTTGCATTGTATTACATTTATGTATCATTTTATTCTCCATAATGTTACACGAATACTTAGACAATGCAAAATATCAGATGAAATGTTCCAGTCACGTATTTGTGGTATTACAGACATACTTTTTCTAGGTATACCCCCATTTTATTGTGGAAAATTGTAAAATTGCGAATTTTCCATAGCAACCATGCATTATAAGGGGTAAAATGAGCCATGTGACTGTGAAAATGCGTAAAACTCACATGAATCATAGTAAACCAGCGAACCCAAGCTTTACGAGACAAGTGATTTACTGGCAATATGACATTTTATGTATAAGTAGGCCACGAATATGCCTGTTCTCAGTAGATGCTTGATTCTGCTTGGGGCCGAGTTTCGACATCAAATTAGTTTCTACGTAACCAAGTCGCATTTTGTTACAGCCACATGACACTGCACTCGTTCCAAGAAAACTTAGCTGTTACATAGTATTAACAACAAGAGCCACTTTGCCATTTCTTTATCCCCACCCCCTATCCCAACGGGAAAGACTGCAAAAACACAAAACGAGTGCTTGAATCCCATTCCAAAAATGACACTTAGATCAATGAATTTTTTGTTTTCACATGAACTCTGTGTATGGATTTCATTCAGAAGAGAGTGTGTTCCAGAAAAGAAGAGATACATACCGGCTGTAGTCAGTAATTTTCGCAAGAGAGAGGAAAAGCCAAGCAATAGACTGTCTCGTCAATCTCCCTTTAGGTTGCATTTCACCATTAGGTTTTCCATAGGTGACAATGTTAACGTTTTGTCACCTAGCTCGAAAACTAGACATACAAAATTCACAAGACTGGTCTCATTTTAAACGTTCATCATAGCCCATGAATTTAAATGAAAATTATCAGCATGTTTACCTACTCAATTCAAAGCTATGTCCCGTTAAACGGAAGCACCCTCAGAAACCATGTTTCGTAATGCGGGTGGGTCTTCAGAGGGGTTCATGGAGAAAAATCCGTCCCGTTCCCATCCGATACCGGGATTTATCGACTAAAACATGGCATTCGAAACGGCGCATGTTCCAAGTTTTAAAACAAACCCTTCACAGCGGAAATCAATAAACGATTATTGACAGGTGACGTCATTTTGTCTCTAATACAAAGTAAATGCTCTCCCCGAAAAAGGCGGGACGAGTACTCATGAATATTTAGTAGTATGTACCCAAAAGTATCGACCTGCTATCACCCACTGGACGAGATTCTCGTAATAGGCGAGATTCTCGTCATCATTGTTCAGGTAATACAGGTAAATGAAAAATCGGTCAAAACTCTCTTGAAACCCAATATCGATAAAACTCAGGTATATCGGTTTCTGCGGTCTACAGGGACATAACTTCTTTTATCGGATTAGGCTTATTTGACGGAAATTCTGTGTTGTTTCCCTTGGTAGTCCCTTGCAAAAAAGCTTCACATGTAAAAAATATCTTACCTTCCACATCCACCAAACTCGCGAAAACTAATAACAGGAAACGCTCAAAACGACCGCCGGATGTATATCAACTTTTTACGTTGACCACCGGCGGTGGTCAATTTGCACTTTACCGGGCGTGTTGGTGGCATAATGAATATAATTTTCATTTTTCATTGAGCCGCGTCATGGAAAAAAAAATCCTATGTGAAAGCAACAGTGCAGATCAGCTGTGCAGATTTTGCACACCTGATCCTTGCCTTTTATTTCGCTACACTGCTAGTCTCTACTATTTGTATACGATTTGTATTTCAAGATTCTAGCCTTGATCTGTGAGTGTATGGACCATTTCGTGTTGCTCCTGGTCGGACATCCCGACGACCGGCTTTCCTCGTCGCAACTCGTTTGTAATTGTTAGAAAATTTCTGGCATAATGAATATCCTTTTCATTGTGTAGCTGTTTGCTATATTCAAACTCGCAGCTTTGTGAAGCGAGTAAATAGTGTAGAGTATAATTATAGCACAGTTAACCACCCTTGGTGCGCGGGCATGTTTTTCAACCGACGGGGTTAAGCTGTTACTATCTTTGCTTTTGTTACAATTGTTTATACAGGCGGTCTTTGATATATCACAATTAAAATTTTAAAATTAAGAATGCCACAAGATATATTATTAAAATACATAAATTGAGGAGGCCCCCGTGGCAGAGTGGTTAAGATCGCTGATATTTCATCATCTCACTTTACCATTCGATCATCTCACCGCAGTGTCTGGTGTGGATATTTGAAACGCACACGGGGCATATGTGAGACAAGCCAAGTTCTGCTTGCTGATATTCCAGGCGTTTTTTTCTCGGGGTTATCCCGTTTTCATCACACCCACCGATTGGCCCGTCTCATTTGAGCTGAAACAATCTTGAAAGGGACGTTAAACTAAAAACAAACATTAATTGAATTGACGTTGGTAAATTGAACGGTGCTAACTTAAAAAGCAATACGATGGCAAAGTTATGTGAAACCCATTATCGGACGAGGCATTCACTAAAACGTACCTTCAGGATTATGCCGACAACATGGGAAATAACGCTTGTTGGGAGCTATGTATCGCCAGCTTCGGATTTAGAAAATGGAGGATTTATGTAAAACAAATTTACTAAATAATTGTGGTGTGACGATTTCCCGAATGTTGAATTATAAAACCAAAAGTCAATGAACTCCGATAGCGAGTTCCGAAAATAAGTTTATTGCAATTACTAAATTACATTATTGAAAACCTTAACATGATAGCGCCCGATCAGTACAATCATTTCTTAGCAACTCGCGTTACGTAAAAATAGCGTTGCAGCGTTACGTCGTAGACGTTACGCTCTAGTTCTACAATGTTCGTGTTAACAATAAAAATACCTTCTTTCCATTTTCCCCTCCTCAAAATGTCAGTTTTGAAATTCCTATGTCGTCTTTCTGTGTTAAAATAGATGAATAAATTTAAGTTTATGTCATATCTAAAACTAAAATGTTCCTTTTTGAAATTACGTCCTATCGAGTTTTGAGCAAAATCCCTACAATTACAATGGTATGCCTTCATATACGTCTGACATTAGGTATGAAACTTCACTGTAGACCTTATTTTTTTCTATGATCAAACTATTTGAAGTGAGTATAATTTTGGAATTATCATAAAAACATTTAACCCCATAAAACAATAATCATCTAGGTTTTGTCTTGAATGCTCCATTCACACAAATGTTCGAAGTGTTCTGTTGCACCCAGTCATGTTGTTCCCCTCCATGGTATACGTTTGTGGCATTTTGTTACGTCGGCAACCCAATTCGGTCGACGGAAATGGAACAGCGGATTGGCCGTTAGTGTCTGCGATATCAGCATCCAGCGTATGCGCGGGCAATTCCATTGGTCGATGATTCCCCTCCGTGTCAGCCGTGCGCCGTTCTTCTTCCGTTGGTCGATAATTCCCCTCCGTGCCAGCCGTGCGACGTTCTACTTCCGTCGGTCGATAATTCCCCTCCGAGCCAGCCGGGCGCCATTCTACTTCCTTTGGTCGATAATTCCCCTCCGTGCTAGCCAGGCACCGTTCTACTTCCGTTGGTCGATAATTACCGGCAGCGGGTCGTTCTGTCGATAGGGTATCAAGCTTGTTGAGACATGCTTTATTATGATCTCGTGTGTTTAACAAGCAGCGATTAGATTTTGCTTCTGCATGTCGATTATTATGTAGAAGCACGTGATGCAACTTTTGGCATCCATTTTTTCCACATGGTTGACTATTTATTTTTGCACGATTTGCCTATGTGTCCATCGCCCAAGCAACGAAAGCAAAGCCTGAAACGTTTGGCTGTATCCCATCGTCCTGATATATCTTTTTCATTAAAATTCTGACATGCTCCAATTTTGTGTTCTCCGCACATCTGACAAGACGTGTTCTTAATATCGCAATGGTCGATCATTGCTCCGAAAAAACGTTGTTTCGCTATTGCCTTTTGGCGAAGGTTGTGGTAACTTGCTGCATGCACTCCCGATAGTGCCTGCCATACCATGCACGGTCTCTGTCGCAATTGTTTGGAATTCGGATTCTTGGAATACCCATGTTTTTAATGAGTGTACAGACTCTTGCGTTTTCGTTTCGAAAATCCAACGATGGTATTTTGCTAGCATAGATTCTGTCAGTTTGGTCTGAAGTTTGGCATACAAAAAACATTTCCAAGTTCATGGTGATGACCAGTTTCCTGCAGATTCATGATAGCAATTTCTAAAAGGTCTGCAAATTGCTCTAGATCGTGTGTGTTTCCCGTCCTAATTTGTGAAAATTTGTCTAAGTCATCAAGATAAATGGCAACTTGTCGGCGCTTACCTCCATACTTCCGCTCTAGTCGATCTTTGGCAGCTTTACACGCAGAATGGCCCAGGTTTTCTATGACGGACAAAGCTTCTCCCGAAAGGCACTGTCGAAGCTGTAATAACTTGTATTCGCCTGTAGCTGGTGCGGTATCAACACATGCCATAAAAACAGCTTTCCAATTTCGATATTTTCTCTTGTCACCGCTAAATATGGGTATTTGGATTCGCTTTAACTGCATCCAAAGATCATTTTCAATAGAATGTACGTCAGGGGAGCAGATGCGCTGTGTAGATTTTTCTTTGCTTTGGAACCATCCGACCTCTTCCATACTGTATTTGCCTTGCAACTGATTCGTTGACGCCATATTTGATTTATCTTTTCTGCATAAATTCCGAGATTTCCATGCTATGTCGTACGCAGAGTGAAATTCGTCCTGTAACATTTCCATTTCGTTCACGATTCTCGATCCTTTGTCAAGTTGTTTACTTTTTATATAAATTTCTGACAATTTGGCCATTATCTCCATTGATGTTTCCATGTGCGCATCCATTTTTCTGTAGGCACTATCGGGTTCGGTTACTGGCCTAACCTGTCTTTCTATCATCAGCACCAGTCTGTTTCTATACAACGTAAACTTTGATTTCGCTATCGCCTTTTCCTTCGTAAGTTCCAATTCTTGCTCCGATATATTCACGAATACTCTTTGCTCTGTTGATGTCATTTTAATCATTGTTTCCTTCGATTTTAGTTAGTTTAAACCTCGCTCTGCTACCATTTTGGTGTGACGATTTCCCGATTGTTGAATTAGAAACCAAAAGTCAATGAACTCCGATAGCGAGTTCCGAAAATAAGTTTATTGCAATTACTTAATTACATTATTGAAAACCTTAACATGATAGCGCCCGATCAGTACAATCATTTCTTAGCAACTCGCGTTACGTAAAAAAAGCGTTGCAGCGTTACGTCGTAGACGTTACGCTCTAGTTCTACAATGTTCGTGTTAACAATAAAAATATCTTCTTCCCAAATTGTCTAAATAGCGTCTGTGTAATTTGATGAAGTTTTTGAATAGGAATGACGCCAATGACGTCATAATAAAGGCGACATTACGTTGCATTTAGATCTATTTCGTGCGACGTATTTTTGCACCATGACTTTGAAATTTGCGACACTGGGCTGATTAAACTGCACGTCTAATTATACAAGCAAGCAGTATGTTCTCAAATCTACTGAATGTGAACTAAGAAACACTGCGCTACACATTCAGGTATAACATTATGGTCTACACTCTACAGAGCAATTAAAACACGTACGAAAATCTCTAAAATCATAAGTAGAATCAAAGGGGGCGGGGTAACATAGTTGTCTGTAGTATTTTTTTTTGACCACATGATTTTTTCTCAACAAATAACTTGTTATAAGATGGTCTTGCAATGAAAAGTTTATCGTGGAAACTTATCAGCGAGTTTTGGAATAATAGATAGATTTGCTACGTTAACAAGGATGAAAACAAAATAGCCATAAAAGCACAAATTTACAAAATAACTCTTCGTAATAACACTTTTAGGCAAAGCACACACTTGATGATGGTAATATTAGACACTTTTCACTTTTGAACGTTAATGCTGCTGGTGCGTGCGGTTACGACTTTCTGTGTGATGGGGGACGACTCGTGAGGGCATATGTGAGACTAAGACGAGGGGCAATATGAAGAATTTCACAGTCAAAACTACCAACAGCCCAACGGAGACAAATTAAATAAGACATGCAATAAATGTTATAGTGTAGGACGTCTAGATCTTTAGCTCAGTAGGTAGCATGCTAGGATTCAAAACGAAAGGTTCTGGGTTCGAGTCCTGGTCGGACCACTTTTTTTTTTCTTTATTTGTCTCCCCTGTGACAATAAAGCTAAGGAAATAAAAAATGTATTATTAGCTGATTATATTTATTGGCGAATGCAATAATCAGGAAATGCCTTTGTGCATAAAATACTTAAATCGTAAAGGAATTGAAGTGCGAGACGGTACCTCACATTAATGTTTCTCTTGTTGACTTTTAATCTATTGAAATCGACAGCTCGATCGTATTTTTTGGTAGAAGAGCTGATCTTCGAGCGATCCTCACGTCAATATTTCTTTCTTGGGGACATAAAAATGTTCATATTCTGAAGGCTTGTACAGGAATAATGTGGCTAGGATAAGTTAGCCACCCTGAATGACTAAATGTTTTCCGCAGACGTAAGGCACTAACTCAAATAGTATAGTGTACCTGTACATACATATATATATTTATAAGGTATAAAAACTACATTTTCACGTGCTGTCTCGTGAGCGAACATAATTCATTTGGCATGTTTATACATGTATTTCAAACAGATACTCGAAAGCTTGGTGGGGTTTATTTGGTTGATGTTTCGTTTTGATCCCATTCAACAGCCATCTGCATGTCATAAGTGCGATATCCTAACTACATTATGCATAGCCATACTAATAATTTGAGGTTTTGGTGACCTTCAACAGTATTTCAGCCATATCGAGTGCGATAATTACGAATTTTAGATGATTTTTGTAAGCCAAAGTGCTTTCTGTATGATCCTCATTTATTCTCTTGTAGTATGCATGCTGTTTGCCTGGTTGACTTCAAATAAATATAATTAATCTTCAAACTAACACAATGTTATTTTCAAGTAAATAAATGATTATAAAACTGAGAAACGTCTAGTCTTTTTTTAGCTCACCTGAGCCGAAGGCTTACAAGAAGAGCTTATAGGATGGCCAAGATCAGGCGTCCGTCGTCCGTCGTCGTCAAAGATCTTCTCTTAAACCACTTGGCCAATCAAGTTGAACTTTTATGTGGAGCCTCCTTGTGTAGCGGCATTTCAAGTTTGATCGCGAAATCCATGTCTCATGACCAAGATGACCGCCACGCCCATGTATGGTAAGAACCACTCAAAAATCTTCTTCTCAAGAACCGGCGGGCCGATTTCCACGAAACTTGGTATTTACCATCAGTGACTCCAGCCCATCATAGTTTGACAAAATGATGACCCTGGGATGACCTTGACCTATTTTACGGTAAGGTCAATTTTGGAAACATAGGCTATTACATGGGGGAAAAAGTGACAACTAGGTCTCCGGTAAGCGTTTACAGGACCATTGGTCCTCTGGATTTCATTACGTGCTGCTAGACGGAATATTTTCATCGGTATTCTGTTAGACCTCTCCATAAACGGAAAAGGAGCGAGGCCACGAAGTGTATCGGAGTGCAGGTTAGCCAGCTGATCAAACGTGCTGCGAACCTTGCTTAACCCTAAAACAGGACAACAATATGCTGAATTTTAAGCGCGCATACAAACTCACAAACACACTCACGCAAACACGTTCCGTAGAGGACTTTGTCTCGCAGTGGCTCAGTCAGTCGCCTCTTAAAATCACATGGCGAGAATAAATACGTACGTAGTTGATATAAGACAGGTACAAAATGATTTTAATAAGAACATTTGGCTCGTTTGAGCGCGAGAACGAAACGCCTAAAAATGATAATTGTTGTCTTTCCGTTTGGTATTTTTAGTCTTATTTTTGCTTGACTTATAAAGTTATTTAAAGGTATGGCATGGAGTATTACAAAAAATAGATGTATACTGTGGAAAATTATCACATTTTATAGAACTAAAGTTGAGCCTCATGGTATGAAAAATAGAAATGCAAACAGGCCAAAAGCCGAAAAGTTTCTATATACAAGGTAATAAAACATATATAATTATATATTGACACTTATCTTGCATAAAAATGGAATAACAACTAGGTGGTATAATTTAAAGTTTATCTTTATTTTAACAAATTATTGCTATCAGAAAATAAAATCAATGAACGCAATAAAGAAGTCAATTAATAGCACGAGCCAATTTTCACCTATTATAAGTGTGTCAAACAATCAACAAATTACAATGTATGCCATTTTGATTAGATTTTAATCGCCAATTATATCGCTACTGGGCGTGAACTTTAATTGGATTATCTGCGGTACTAATTAGGTATGAGCTCATTAACATCATTTACAAAACAGAATATAAATTGTTCTGCAGCAAAAACATAGCATTGTCAGGATTCTGTCTTATATTATTGTATAAATTCGGTAGTTTCTGTTTAATATTTAAAACTGATTAAAAGAAATTACCCGTTTTTATGAGACAGAAATATGACAACGCCGTGAATCCATATGAGGCCCTATAGTATTTATTTGTGTATCTGAATTTAAATCTAGATTCAAGATTACTGACCAAGCTCTTAACATCTGAGCCACCTCGTGGGAAAACCAACAATGTGGTTTCCGAACAGGCCCGACACAAACCGGCCTGTACAAGCATAGAAAAGAGCTAGAAGCTTGACATTTCGGAGTTTACTAAGTAGAGACGGAATTGTACTATCCGAGTAGCGAAAACAAAGGCGCTGATCAGCTTCGCGGTTACCGCGAAGCTGATCTGCGCCTTTGTTTTCGCCTATGCAGATTGTTGGTTTTCCCATGGGCCGGCTCATCAATTCTAGCTGGTGCTTTGGGCCGAGAGGTCATCGATTCGATCCTCGTCAGGGGCATCGTTTGTTGTGGCCTTTTAGCCTCAATTTCCACAGATGAATGTATGTAAATGTGTATACTATGGAAGCAACTTTAATTAAAGATTAAGAAGAATATAAGAAGACGGTGCATTATATATCATATTATTGAAAAACAACGATAGACATAAAACGGTTACCTCTCCTCACCTCACCACACCTACCTACCTACCTACTTAACATTATAAATTATTTTCACCTAGCATTACATTATCTATCTATCTATCTATCTATCTATCTATCTATCTATCTATCTATCTGATCTAGGCACGAGTAACCAAAACAGGTACGAGTTAACCAAACTGGGTACGAGTTGACCAAATTAGGTACGAGTTGACTTGGGCCGTACGAGTTGACCAAAAAGTAGGTACGAGTTGACCAAACTGGGTACGAGTTGACTTGGGTACGAGTTGACTAGGGTACGAGTTGACCAGAAAGCGGTCGTTTCGCCAAGGACCGTGTAAACTCCCAAAACACCCAGGCAAACCTCCCTTTGGTTGGTAACATTTGTACCAATGGTGCAGTAGGTATCAAAAATGGGGCAAATTGTTAAATTCGTGGAACTGGTGCATGACTGCATTCTATCTAAGCAACAACGGAATGAAATAAACCGACGGTATTGTGACGCTATATGGTCAGGCCTGAAAGCTTTGACCGCACCCCACCTGCCGTGTAGCCAATTACATTCTATCCAAGCCCAAATGGAATGAAACGAACCGACAGTACTGTGACAGTCGATTGTCAGGTATTCATGAATGCTTTAGCCGCGCAGCGTTTTATTTCTGTTCAGTCACATGAACCACGATGAAATGGGAGTACGGTCAGATTCTTTGACATTCAAGTTTATATATGCGAAGCGTAGACCAAGCTTTTTGTAAAAGCTTATACTTGTATAAATATATATATATCACTTATCATGTTTGCCATTAAAGATGCGTTACTCGTTCAATGCGAGTCGGTTTTACAAATGCTTGGCGCCAATAAATTGCCTCCATTTTAACAGCTTCCAATGCAGAATTCGATTATTTTAGACACTCGTGTGTACCAGGCGTCGTTCGTTCGATAAACCGAGGTCCCGTCTTCATATGACCATAACTGTTGGTGCAAAAAACCAATATCAACTATTTGTTATCGCCATGTGACATTTTACATACTGGCTTTTGTATATACGTACATTGGTTCTGCTAAGCTACATTTTCACGTGTTTTTCGTGAACGCACAGAAAACTTTATACATGTATACATGGCATGATTTACGATTTGAAACATAAGTTGATCTTTAATTTTATGTGCAGTTTTTTATTCTACGCCTTACAACGTTATGACATATTTCAAGTCATCTCGAGCATGGTCGGTTATCCGTATCAGGATAACATGTCCGTGAATACCCCATGAACCACACTTTTATACAGCAAAACTTTGGTATGCATGGGTATACCTATTTTAAACTCACATGAGCCCTTCGACTCAAAAAGCGAACTTATAGGATGACCATGCCCCGTCGTCCGTCCGACGTCGTCCGTCACCGATTTCCATGATCTTCACCTCTGAAACCAAATGGCAAACCAAAGTTAAACTGCTTGCGGAGCATTCTTAGGAAGGGGGAACGAAAATTTGCATAAATGACCCAGGTCACATGACTAAGATGGCCGCCATAGCTATAAATAGCTAAAACCTTTAAAACAGTTTTTCCCAGAACCAGAAGTCCTATGATTTTGAAACTAAGTTTGAAGCATCAGGCAATAGGTATCTACAAAGTTGGTATAAATCATGTTGCTGGGATGACCTTGACCTATTTTATGGCAAGGTCAACTTAGTTCACCCATGCATTTAAATGGGGAAAATAAGTTAAATGTAATTAAATGGGTGGAAACTCGCGATGAGCATGCAAAGGTACTAAAGATTTATGTTCATGAAAACATTTAGTCCCCAGGGGTTTGTCTGCTCCTGCCCGGGGGCTATATACATGCATATGACCAAAATATTCAAACATTTCTGCAACCGCATGGCCGATCAAAGCAAAACTTCATGGAAAGGGAACAAAAGTTTTTATAAATGGCCGCCATGGCTATAAACTGCAAAAACTTTTCAAATGTTCTTCAGAACCAGTAGGCCTATGCATTAAGCATCTACAAAGTTTATACATGGCCTAAATCATGACCCAGGGATGATATTGACCTATTTTACGACAAGGTGAACTTAGGATGCCCATGCATCTAAAAACACAGATTGTGAGTACTCGTTAGAGCCGCCTCTGCGAGAAAGTTTTAGCGTGTACCAACAATCTATGTTTTGAGCAAAATGAAAAAAATAAATATGTTGAACTGAAAATTTTCATTTTTTACAACTTTAAAAACACTGTATATTGCTTGTTAAGGTTTTGTTATGGTAGCGTCAAGATACACGGCACCATTTTAGTGCACATGTATTACACATGCTGATGACAAAGCTACATGTACAACACCTTGATCATTCTTAACCTTACTCATATGGGCATTTTTCGCGTCCGGAACCGGGCGAGCATAAATGCACATAAGCTTCTTACTCAATCAGAATTTACGTAAATAATAAATTTAATTGGTTTGTTGATTTGTCCAATGAGGTTTAACGTTAATCTAACAGCAAAGGTCATATGGAAATGAGACATCAGTTTATAGTGTCATCCGACAGACTTAAGGATCCCGGGATCAAACCCGCGGTCCCTGGTTTAAAAGGACGAACACATGCCGTTAACACTACCTGATTTCGGCTTGTCAAGCAGCAACGTGGTTTGATAACTGATCCTGCTTGATAAACATTTTTTTCGAGGGGCCGTGGGACAAAAATTCAACAGCCAAACACAGCACAATATTAGGTTCACGGATGTCGTTTCGTTTAATTACATAATTATAAAAAGCCGGTAAATTGAGCACGTGAAATGTCTGCGTGATATACTGTACATGAATATGTATATTCAGGAATTGTCTATCAGTGTCAGCACCATCGTAAATGCCTGCGATACAATAAAAGTCCTTAATACAACAAAGATTGATGCAACATCACACAACATGTGATAAAATGGAGTAATTGAAAAAAATATCGCTTTGGCAACAACCATCACGAAGACAATGAACACTTCGTCTTAGGTTGCTGCCCAATTGATCAGTTTTACAATCACAGGTGACACAAACCAAATTCTGCTTGTGGGTGTGCCAAGTCGTTTTCTCAGGGTTCTCCCCCCCCCCTTGTTACTGATTTATCCGTCTCATGTGAACTAAAATAATCTTGAACGGGGCGAAAATTGTATAAAGACGAACATATGATCAGAAATACCTTATCTGTAATCAAGTAACAATAGAAATACCTGGAATCGATACAATTAAATTTCACATCCTCACTAAGGTAGGCAGTAGTGTAATTCTGGGCCCTGATTAGATTGTAACAGATAGCAAAACTTCTCCGATGTTACTCGCGCCTATAAGAAAAAATGCATTTATATTCCATCATGCACGCATGCTTAATGTAAACCATATAACGAGGAATATTCGGGGTCTCACGTGCAAATAACAACTTTTTACATACTGGACCTTGGTCCCGCCCGAAAGACGGAGTTACGCGTTGGATTGAACGCGCGGCCCGTTTTACGAGGCGACTGACTGAACCACTACGACATGGAGTCCTTTATGGAAACACTTAAAATAATAGCATAAAAATAATAGTGTGTTAGTTTGATTTTAATCATATTTATTTGAACTCAACCAGGTAAACAACACGCATACATATCACACAGAATAAATATGGATCAAAAAGAAAACTTATGTCTAGCCAAATTAATTTACTACATCGTAACCAGCACACTGGATATGGCTGAATTACTGTTGAAGGTCTACAATAAACAAAATTACTTGTGTGGCTTGGCTTAATGTAGCTACATGTAAGATGTTGGCTGCATCGCACTTCGTATGGCATGCAGATGACTGTCGAATGGACTCAGAACGAAACTTCGACATCAAGCTGATAATCTGTTTGACATATAAACAGAATGAATTATGTTTGCTCACGAGACAGCACGTGAAACTGTAGTTTTACATCTAATAAACACAGATATACATGTATCTGAACATGTACACTATACTATTTGGTTTATTGTCTTGCGCATTTTAGTTCAGTTTTACGTCCCTTTCAAGCTTATTTCAGCTCACCAATCAGTAGGTGGGGTGAAAACGTGAGTACCCTAAGAAAAACCACCTGGCACTCCCGCAAGTTGAACTTGGCTTGCATCATATGTGGCCAGACACACAAGACACAGCGGTGAGATGAACGAGTGATTAAGAAACAGCGTTCTTAACCGCTCGGCCACGGGGGCCGCTAAGTCATTAGAGGCGGTCAACTAATCCTAGCCGCACTATCTGTACCGGCCTTCAGAAAATAAATGCGGACGTGAGGATCGGTCGCGGGTCCGCTCTTCTGCCGATAATTACGATCAAGCTCCCGGCTTAAATCGGTGAAAAAACAACAAGACTTAGTGAAAAACCTATACGTGCGGACTGCCTTCTCACTACACACTTTAATCCACAAGTTTACGATTTTAGTATTAAATGCAACAGTGCATTTTGTGATTCTTGCATTTTGTTCTTTTTTTTCTAAGCTATATTGTCACAGGGGCGAAAAAAGGACGCAATTAAGAATAGAAAAATAATTTTTGTCCTAGCCGGACTCGAACCCAGGACCTTTTGGTTTTGTTCCATACATGCTACCTACTGAGCTACAGAGTAAGACGTCGTGGACGATTTCTTTTTTGCCTGTCTTGTTTAATTCGTCTCCGTTAGGCTATTAGTAGTTTTGACCAAGTAATTCTTCATATCGCCCCTCGTCATCGTCTCAAATATGCCCTCACGAGTCGTCCCCCATCACACCGAAAATCGTAACCGAACGCGCCAGCAACATTTACGTTCAAAAGTGAAAAATGTCTTATATACACTCAACAACGTCTTGTTTCGATGAAATGTATCGTATTTGGATAGTACTGATTGTACTTTTCGAATTTTTGATTGCCAAAATGTAGTAGCAACTAGCGAAAAAGGCTTTTTAGGCACACGCAATGCCGTTCTTTCAAACGGTATAAATCAAAATCAAGCCCGGTGAACCTCACGTTTTATTTGCCCAGGGCAAAGTAAACATATAAAAGTATCTTCAAAATAAAAATAAAAATAATTTATCGAGCCGTTTAAGATCACCTTTACTGTCGGCATCATCCTTAAGGGGTCGTCACGCCTAATAATAGATGCGAATTTTTATAAGGCAGACTTGCGAAAATGCAAAACAATGTTATCTTTTGCGCTTCCTTGGCGGAAGCTTTGAAAATATGTTATATGACAAATCCTGTAATTAATCCTTAAACGAACGGTAAAAACAGGATTGCGTTTTGTTGCGATGATTACGAATCATGACTTTAAAAAGCGAAAACCGTTGGGCTGCACAAGATGTTTAATCCAACTGCGATGTGATGCGCTAAGGAGCGGCTAAGAGCGCAGAAATGCGGGCTTTAGTGATTTGTTGCGTTTATAAACGCTATTTCGCATCCGGTCGTGTCAGCGATTTGGTCAATTTTGTTTGTAAGGTTAAACTGTCTTTAAAGGGGTGCTCACACCACAGCGTATAGCGCCAACGTATGCCGACGTATGAAACATTTTGTCCATACGTTGGTGTACGTTGCACACGTTCGGCAAACGTTTTGCATAAGTTACGGGTACGCTACAATACGCTGTCATACGTTGTCGTACGCCGTGTACGCCCAGAAATTTCGTGCATGCACAAAATTTCCAACGTATGCCGACGTACTGATAATACGTTACTCATAAGTTAGGAGTACGCAACGAATACGCTATGCATAAGTTCACGAACGTTACCTGTAAGTAACTCATTAGCTCGCATACGTTGTCATACGCCAAAGCTCACCTGGATTTTTGTTTAGCGTATGAGAAGCGTATGCATAACGTATTTCCAACGTACGAGCAGCGTTTGCCTGGTGCACTCGGAACGTATACAGCGTATGTTAAACGTGTGAAGAAACGTGTTAATACTCAGCGTATGCTCAACTCACGACTAGCGCATTGGTCAGCGTTCGGGATTTTATGTATATAAATGGAAGGAATAGATTAAATAGTCACGCGGAAGCATCAAAATGATATACTCGACCAAAAACAAATTGCACAATTGTGTGTATGGCTAAAATTGTATTCACTGTTATATAATCGCTTGTCCAGAGAATGTTTTTGTTAGAACAGGATGCCTTTAAATCTCATATTGAATGGCCCTTTATAAAATTGTCGACATATAAATTGCCATAGGTTTTTTGTAAATTTAAATATCTCTTCCAATTCAGTTTAACGTCCCTTTCAAGATTATTTCAACTCATATGAGACGGGTCAATCAAGAAGTGGGGCAAAAACTGACCCATAAACTAATTTCAACTTAATTATAGGAAATGATCCTTCTGAGAAACGATATAAGAACTCCACAAAATGCATCCGAAGAATCAGGTGTGTAGATTTCTTTGGTCATTTTTCTTTTCTTTTATTTATTTATTTATTTATTTCCCCTTTTTACTGGATATATTGTTGACTCACCTTTTTGACGAACGTCGAGTTCGTTAGAAGCATACGTTTGGAATACGTCAGGCGTGCGTTGTACATATGCTCCTTATAAGTCACGAACGTTATGCTAACGCTGGGTGTACGCTGTTATAAGTCATGGTACGCCAGGGATACGTTATGAATAAGCCACTCATACGTTAGATATACGTACCGTGCGCTAAGCATACGCTTTGCATAAGTTCAGAGAGAGCCTTTTCCGTATGTTTAACATAAAATGAACAGCGTATAACAGCGTACAACAACGTACTGGATATTTTTTCATACGCTGCTCATACGTTGCTAATGCGTTGTGGTCTGAGCGAGCGGGCCTTTAACTATGTCACGAGAAGATGGTCATTTAATCTTATGAAATATACGAAATGTTTTAAAAATGATTACTTTTACACAAATAATTGTCATTCAGCATCAAATTATGCACCAGGCATTTGTATCCCCCCAGGGACCGGGGAATAGCGGAGCTTTTACTTTTTCAAATTTTAAAGCCCTGGTAAAAGCCCCGCCCTGCGGGGGCCAAATGTTTGGTGAAACCCCTGGTAAAAGCCCCGGCACCCGGGGAACTTTGCACACATTACAGTTTCTGCAGACACCTTTATTTCCAACCTTTTTGAATTTATTTAAGAAATGAATTTCATTTTTCTGCTGTTCATGGAGCTATGAACCACAGTGGGTCGCGTGTGGTCCATAGCTCCATGAGCATCAGAAAAATTAAACTCATTGCTTATATTTACATAAAATTTCTCTCTATCGCTTGTTGATAATTTATCAAGGCGATCACATTTATAAGCAAATAGAAAATACACACAGTTTGTGTTGTAACAGCGGATCGGCGTCGACGACGACATGACGTTTACAACGTCCAATAACACTGGTGAGAGCCATGGTTTTTCATGACGTCAAGTTTGATCATGTGACGTCGCGTGACACGATTTTGTTCATGGAAGTTTGATTCACATTTCAATTCTATAGATTCGTTTAAGACTGTAAATTTAACCCGATACACACACATATATAGCAAAACTGAATGGAATTACTGGATGTTGACTCCGGCTATTTTCCCCCGCTATATTGGCGGGAAGTTAAAACCCCGGCACATCCCCGGCACTGCCGGGACACATCGCAGGTTAAACCCCGGCACTTTATCCCCGCTATACCCCCGCTATCCCCGGTCCCGGGGGGATACAAATGACTGGTGCATTACGGAGATTGCCGAGTGCTTACGGAGACATTTCCATATTGTAGAATAAAAACAAAAAGCTGACGCAATGGTCACAAAAGCAAAATACAATTACGTTGCGAGAGAAGTACTGGATAATTCAGGTTTGGGACTTGGAATTGTTAGAGATACACTTATCATTCCACATTTTTCTGATCATTGTCGGGCTCATACAGTGAGCTGTCACCATTAATTTACCGTTGAATAAACACGCGTCTAATTTAGGACGTATATGGTTAAATCCTGGAAGTGATTTCGTGTGGTACCCTAGTTTCTGAATGCACATTGCCACATATACATCCTCTAAATGAAAGAATGGCACATGAGGGGAAATTTCAAGCACTCTTCGAACCACATTCAAACTTGTCAAGTATCCTGTTCCTGAGCAAAAACTTGGATAAACCTTTCCTGGGAAACTATTCTCGGAAGCATACCATTTGGATTTTTGATTACGATTCGGTCTGGTGCTCTTCCAGCAAGAACCAACTATACCTGTTTGTAAGAAATTAAAATGGCTCTTCACAATATCTAAAACGTTTGGTACATTAATAAACATATCATCGTCAGTTTTTAGCACAGCCTTCGCAACACCACATTTTATAGCCGCCCATTTGAATCCCATTATTGTTTTATAAGTTAAATTGCTATACACATCCACAAAATCTTCCTTAATAATATCTTTAAACGCATCATTTTCTCTCATAATATCTGCTTGTAACTTTGTATCGTTTATCTCACCAAGAAGAAAAGCGTATCGTACATTGGAAGTATTATTAGTAGTATGAGTCAACCATGAGTCTCTTAATGCTGTTCGTTGTTGAACATTTTCATGGACGGTTAGAATAATGATAAGTAAATCTATGTCTGGTTGATCAGAATACAGTTTACAAATATCCGGATTGTCTATCACATATGTGAAGCTATGATTAAAACAATTATTACAATTTTCATTCCTTTTGTTATGTATTCCACCCTCTATTATTGGATTTCCTAGACCATTATATTGCGCCCTGTCTATACTTCCCTTCTCTGTCAGTCTTTGAATATTATCCGTTTGACTCGATGTGTCATTAAGTCGTTTATTCTTAACTTTGTTGTTGAAGCGCCGTAGAGTAAAACCATCGGCTTTGGACATACCTTTTTTCTCCAACGGCTGAATCAACAATGGTCCGTTTATAGTTCCTTTCAGTGTTTGAGCTCTTTCATAATTCATCAATCCCCTGAGGGCGTTTGAGAGATCAGTTTTTACGCGCATCGATGCATCGATAATTCCAAATGATCGCGATGATGAAATCATGAAAATATCGACAAAAACCCAGAAAAGGCCGAAGAAAAAAAATAATAGAATCCTGAGTACGATACATTTGGAACATGAATGTTTCATTGTAGCTGAACTTTTGGTTTCACCAGGAAGCGTCCACCGACACGAAGAACTCGATTTCTCAATTTCATATTAATCAAATTCAATGACGGTGAACAATATACACTTGCACGTGGCTAAGAGTGCGTTAATTTTACCAGTTTTGACATAATTCAGATCCGTTTTCTCGATATGGTTAAGCAAGTAATTGATGCCCTCAATTTCTTGGGTTGACATGTCTTTGAATAATTCGATTACTGACCAGGCTGATTGGATTGGATGTTTCAAAATACAGCCCCTTTCACTAGAGTTTGCCGTTTGAGCATTTGCAATACACAAGAAGACCATGTATTCTGGTGATCTGAGTGTATTTTCATGTTGTCCACGAAGACATCTGGATTGATTGATCTGCTGATTTGAGTGACAGTTGCAAACTAAATGACCTATAAAACGCAATCTCAAGTGAATTTTTTATCTCACTTAGTGGAAATTTGGTCATGTAGATACTGATAAGTAACTGCTAAAATTAAAAAAATATTCTGCTTTTATCCCTAGCCCATTTCAAATGTGCGTTCTTAATATGCATTGTATATATTGTGCAAATATTTTAAAAATAGAAATGCGCTTTAACCAAACAATTACAGTGTTTTTTATCAGAAGAGATAAATGCTGAATAATTTTTAAGAACACCTGGCACCTGTGACCTCTGTTTCAGTTCTAAAATAGAATAAAAAATTGACTTATTTACACACAAACTTGATTGAGCTAAATGCTCAAACGGAAAACTCGAGTGAAAGGGGCTATATATGTACTAAGTCTATTAAAACGCTTAAATGTGTATAAATAAATAAAGTAATAAATTGATCACTCCTAAACCAACCCATGCACAATCAATTCTAATTGCACAAAGTAATATTTGTCTCACTGTATAGTGAGCGTAGGTACTGCTAGTATACGTCTACCGCACCTGGAATATACAAAAATAGTGGTTAAAAGCATCCAAATTTGTGGTCAATTCTTCGTTTCTTTGTTTCTATGTTTCTTTCTTTCTTTCTTTTATATAGGAAATTGCCATGGCGCATTCACATTAAGCATCAGAGGTTATTTGGTTTGACGTCATATACGGTCGGTCATGTACAGCTGTATAAGAGCAGTAGGGACTGTTTGTGGTGTACAGATAATGTTTATGGCACTGTCACCGCATTACATATTGTTCCATACTTATGTGATTTTTAAATTGCCCGCTGGGAATGATAGAGCGGTTTCATGCTCAGTTTATGGTGAAGGCCTTTCCGAACAAGAATTGTATTGTGACCTGGAGTTAGGAATTCAAAGTCATCAAGCTTAAGATCAACTTACGACCAACTTAAGCATATCTTAGGTATTATGGTGAATAACTGAAAAAAGACCTTAAGTTAAGTTGACAACTTAAAAGCATCGTAACTTTACGGGCGACTCAAGCCCACCTTAGAGTCGTCTTATCTTACGAAGTGGCAGCTTTCATTTAAAAAATGCAATAGCTTAGAGTAACTGGGATAGCAAGAGTGTAAATTTGATGGTAATTGGCTTAAGACCTTCGTAAGTATGTTGTAAATAGGGGAAGTGTAGATGCCTTCGAGTTACTAACCTCTGGGTTATAAATATAAGAAACTTAGGGTACTGCAATGTGTACATAACGTGATGACCTTGAAATAATTAATGGAAAGGTCAGCATAGGTCGCATATGCAGTAAACTGTTAAATCGTCGTTGAAGGGAAAAAGTTCCAGGAAATGGGCAAATGGACAGAATGCTTTCATTTTATTGGAACTTTTACCCAAAATTAGGATGTCATGGCACTCAAAATGTGCGTCATGAATATAACCACCCATATATGTATGGAAGTTTGACTAAACCACTTTTCCCTGACAGGCGCAGACTTGAGCGTATGACCAGTAATCAGATGGTCGGTCAGTAATTAAGAAGCTTTGCCTGGAGACAAAAGCAACACATCTATTTCTCCTATGTCCCAATAAATGGGCTGGGGCCCAAGGAGTTACTTCTGTTGTGGTTCTAATTGTTTCATGTGTTGTCGTTGAATCTGTGTATTGTTGTTTAGTTAAGTTCGGGTAACTGAGTAGTCGCTTATTGGAAATAGCTGCTTACGATATGTTCTCTTATTCCTAGGTCACACTAGCAATTACGTACGCTGCGGATAGTTGCGGATACTATACGTAACAATCCTCGGAAATTAGTGGGCGTGGCTAACTGTTCTTAATGAATTTGCGTTATTGTAATTACCTATAAATACGAATACATACGGTATAGTTACGGATATATTCGGATACATGCGGAAAATTACTTGTGTACATACCTTTCGATACGATCTGTTACGTTTAGACACGAACATGCACCTTCAGATACGCATTTGGTACGCTATCGTGCATATAAAACGGTGCAATTTGATGTAAGTAATTGTTGTTTATTGTCAAAGTGCAGTGACACTAGCACATACGGATATACCCAGGGAGCCAAAAGTCTCTATCCCGCAAAAAAGGTTGGAGGTGAAATCTCCTGCTATAGTTGTTTTGAATGCATTTTTGGATAGCTCTGACCTTCCAAAAGAAGGTCTAAGTGGACTGCTCTGGAAAATTTTTTGGCGTGATGCTTTAATCAGACGGTATTTAGACGTACTATTTGTAATACAGCTGAAATGCAGTACACAGCTGTATTACGAAAAGTCATACTTGTAGTGTGTTTCTTCATTATCGTATACTATCCTGATGCCATTTTATCTTGTCTGATTGCAGCTGAGTATGTCTTACCCATGTATAAAGCTGTAAATGTGTCATTTGAGTAAACTATGTGTCATCTTAAATCATTGAATTACCCCAACCACTTAATGTATATGTTAAACTTTATGTGCAATTATGAGAATCAATATATTTGTATCCGTACATTTTTATCAACATATGTTGATATCATCATTATTTTTTATAACATTTTTGATTGCTTTTTACTCTGTTTACATCCTTTTCAAAGTTTATTTACTCATGTAGAGACAACAAAATGATTTATAAATGCGGAAAAAAGTCTGCCAAAATTAATTTAAGCAAAACTTGGCTTCTCATATTGCCATTTGAAGTGTTTGGGGCGGGCTATTTATAGGACCTACCTTGCACCCTTAGAAAAAATGCCCATGGGTGCCAGTTTGGTCAGAGGATCACTTTGATGCCAATTTGTGTCACACAATGCTCACCCCACCCCTAATAAGCAGAGGAAGTAATGTGTTATCCCTATATTACCATATGTATCTTGGCTACTGATAGACCTAGAGAGCAGAAATAGGTATCAAATGATTGTTTTGACAATGCTCTATAAGTAAACCATGTAATCAAACTGACTTCCTGGTGTTTGAATATCAATGAGAACTTTATATATTAGAAAAAAAAATCACATAAAAATGGAGTATACCAGCACAATTGCTTATACCTCAGCAATCAAAAGATCTAGAGAGCTCAAAATTGGTATCAAATGATTGCTATGACAATGTTTAATAACCATGTAATAATATATATAAACAAGCTGGCTATCTTAATCTCAATTATTAAAGAGAACTTCAGATATTAGAGAAAAATAACAGATAAATGAAGGGGTATACCAACAACATTGCTGATATCTCAGCAACCAAAAATTCTACAGAGCTGAAATTTATATCAAATGATTGTTATGATAAAGTGCTATAATAATGTGATAAAATGCAGACATATTTTGACTATTTTGGTGTTCAAATATTGATGAGAACTTTAAAAATTAGAGAAAAATCACAGAACAATGGAGGGGGTATACCTACAGAAACGTTTATAGCTTAGCAACCAAAAGCCATAGAGAGCTGAAATTGGTAACAAATAATTGCTATGACAATCACAAAATATGATACATAAATACTTTCGTGCTGTTCGAATATTGATGAAAAAGGACGGGGTATACCTACGGAAATGTTTATATCTCGGCAACCAAAAGCCATAGAGAGCAGAAATTTGTATCAAATGATTGCTTTGACTATATTCTTTAATCATGTTTTAAGATATATTAAAAAGCTGACTTTCTTGCTGCTCCAATATTTAAGAAAACTTAAGATATAAGAGAAAACTCATTGGCAAACGAACGGGGTATACCAATAAAATTGAATATATCTCAGTGACCAAAAGCTCTAGAGAGCTTAAATTGGTTTCAAATAATTGCTATAACAATGTTCTATAATCATGTGATAAGAACCATAAAAATACTACTTTCTTGTTGGAATATTGATGGATGAGAACTTTAAATATTAGATAAAAATCTAAAACAATAGAGGCGGTATACCAATGGAAACGTGTATATCTCAGCAACCAAAGCCATAGAGAGCTGAAATTGGTATCAAATAATTGCTATGACAATATTCTATATATAACCATGTAAAAAGATATATTAACAAGCTGACTTTCTTGTTGCTCAAATATTTAAGAAAACTTAAGATATAAGAGAAAAAATCATTGGCAAACGAACGGGGTATACCAATAAAATTGAATATATCTCAGTGACCAAAAGCTCTAAAGAGCTGAAATTGATTTCAAATAATTGCTATAATAATGTCTATAATCTTGTGATAAGAACCATAAATAATACTACTTTCTTGTTGTTGGAATATTGAATATTGATGAGAACTTTAAATATTAGATAAAAATCTCAGAAAAATAGAGGGTGTATACCAATAAAAACGTGTATATCTCAGCAACCAAAAGCCATAGAGAGCTGAAATTGGTATCAGATAATTGCTATGACAATATTCTATAACCATGTAATAAGATATATCAACAAGCTGACTTTCGTGTTGCTCAAATATTTAAGAAAACTTAAGATATAAGAGAAAAATCACTGGCACACGAAGGGGGTACACCAATAAAACTGCTAATTTCTCAGTGACCAAATGCTCCAGAGGGCTGAAATTGGTATCAAATGAATGCTAGGATAATGTTCTATAACCATGTGCTAAGACACACAAACAATCTGACTTACTTGTTTTTCCAATATTGATAAAATCTTTAAATATTAGAGAAAAATCACAGAAACATGGAGGGTGTATACCAACAAAAATTTTACAACTCGGCAACCAAATGTCCTAGAGAGCTGAAATTTGCATCAAATGATTGCCATGATAATGTTCTATAACCAAATGATAAGATAAATGAATATTTCAACTATCTTGTTGTTTTAATATTGATGATAACTTAAAATATTAGATACAAATCACACAAACATAGAGGGGCCATACTAACAGAAACGTTTATATCTCAGCAACCAAAAAATCCTAGAGAGCTGAAATTGGTATCAAATGATTGATAAGACAATAATGTACAACTAACTAGATACAATTTTAGTATTTCATAGCCGCTTGCTTAAAGGTGTGCATGATCCAGCCTATGGAACAATGAGAACTTACATCTGACATTTTATAGATAACAGTAATCTGACCATGGACTTGGTCATAATAATGATAAACAGATGCAAATTTATAAAAAACTGAATGACAAAAATAAATATAAATACATGTATAATGTTTATTAGCACATCACACATTCATTTGTTCTTCAACGTCTCACGAATCACTATGCATTTATTTAAATTTCATGATTCATATTATTATGTAAGTGGGTGGGGTAATTCAACATCATAAATACTAAAACAATAGCTGCAAAAGTATGAATTAAAGAATATAATAAGATTACTGCTTTATCTGTGATTCCTAGCATTGCTCTAGACTAGAATATCTAGCAGTTTATGATCTGAAACACAAAGGATATGTTCATATATCTAGAAAACGTTTGTAATACGTAGGCAGCTCAAATAGCATGAAACAATGTGTAATTTAACCATCGCGCCAAAAAAAATTGTGAGCAGTCCACCCAGGCCTTCAATAGGATGGCAAAGCCTTACCAAAATTGTATTCAAACCAACTATAGCAGGTGATGTCACCTCCTCTCCCCAAAACGGGGCTTGGCTCCCTGGGTAATAAGACGGACGCTGCGGACAAGTCTTAATTATCTATCCGTAATATCCGTAACAATTCGTATCGTTTGCGTATATGACCTTAGCTTAACGTGTTGTATCCGCAGCGTCCGTAGAATCCGCGCCCAAATTTTGAAAAAAGTCAAAATTTTGATACGGACGAAACATCCGTATCCTCAAGTGAAGAAACTATAGAACATAATATGCTTTGATTGATTGATTTATCGATCTAAAAAACGGTCGATTGATTGCTCGATCGCGATCGATCTCTCGGTCGATCGATAGACTGATTGATCAATGATCGATTGATTGATTAGCATATTGATCGAGTGATTAATTGATCGAAACTTCGAGTGATCGATCAAGACCAATCCCTGGGTAATAAGACGGACGCTGCGGACAATTCTTAATTATCTATCCGTAATATCCGTAACAATTCGTATCGTATGCGTATATGACCTTAGCTTAACGTGTTGTATCCGCAGCGTCCGTAGAATCCGCGCCCAAATTTTGAAAAAAGTCAAAATTTTGATACAGACGAAACATCCGTATCTGCAAGTGAAGAAACTATAGAACATAATATGCTTTGATTGATTGATTTATCGATCTAAAAATCGGTCGATTGATTGCTCGATCGCGATCGATCTCTCGGTCGATCGATAGACTGATTGATCAATGATCGATTGATTGATTAGCATATTGATCGAGTGATTAATAGATCGAAAGTTCGAGTGATCGATCAAGACCAATCGGATGATTGATCGATTGAGTGATCGTTCCTTCGATCGATCTATCGACTTATTGATCGCCATGATTGCGATCGATTGATATCTTGACGGATCGATCCAGTGATTTATCAATGATTGATAATCGTAAAGCAACGGAAATAACTTCTCATAATACTATAATTCTAGTAACATTTGTGTGTTTTCCTGTGCGTTTGTTGGTTCTCCATTTTTTCTGAGATAATGTAGCCTGCTTCTCAATTAGTAAAAGCAATGCAAAATCTCCTTCTGAGGAATCCATATTTTTCATACTGTCGAAAGGAATGCATTAAAAGCACGTGTATGTTTGTGAGAATTGGACGCACGGGCGATTCAGTAAGTAAGCGGTATACTCTTCATTACATAACTGTATGCCGACAAAGACCGTAACCGAACGAAACAGTAAATATGAAAAAGTATCAATCCGCAACAAATGCTTGCCAATTTGAAAAGAGATACGTTTAGTTACGTAATAGATACGTTTTTGATACCGATTAGATACGGACAAATACGAATAATATTACCTACAATTACTAGTTTTTCATCCGTGCCTGATTTTTGACAATTATCAAAGCTTGGCTGCGGATCTTCCGCGCCCTGTCAATAATGCATGTAGAGATACGGATTTATCGGATATGATGCGAATCGTTACGGATAGGACGGACAAATACGGAAGCCCTATCCGCAGCGTCCGCAGCGAACGTAAGTGCTAGTGTGACCTAGGCATTAGTATACATGTAAGTACCTAATTATCAATTTCGTTTTTTCACCTCGGTTTTTGGCGTGCATTTCCGACCGGATAACACGGATAATTTGATCAAAATATATGACTGGAACATGGCGTTAGGAATTCCATCCTTGCAAGACAATCTCGATGTCGTTCAATACCAACGCGTACAGTAAACAATATCTTAATTACTTAAATTTCTTGCCAGAGTCGTGACTTGGTCTTGCGCATACATCGTGTAATAGTCTGACGATATTTCAAACCCATTTAGCCTTGTATTACATGTGTGTGTGTGTGTGTGTGTGTGTGTGTGTGTGTGTGTGTGTTTAAAATGTATTTAGCATAAGTAAAATTACAACTTCTACTTTCGGTTTTGGCCGTTTCACTTTAAACAAACTATAGAAGGGATGATAAACGATATTTTGATATGTACCTTTTACTTATCACTTCAGATTAATACTAAATGTAAATTTAATGATGAGATGCAGAAATCGAATATTTTAAAGTAATTAAGACATTGTTTTTACTGTTTGCGTTGGTATTGAACGGCACCGACATTGTCTAACTCATATGCTGGCTGCTTGTTTACGGTATAACAGATATATGATTTATCCTTATACGATACGTAAATATTTAACAAGCCAATTGCCCAAAACTTGCACACTATTCTTAAATCAGCTCACTATGTGACAATTTGCTAAACCATGTACGGACAAAACAAATTAAAACGCATACCGCAAATCAGAATACAACCGATAAAAACAGGCACCATATACCGATACTTCGTTTCAGTATTTCAACCTGCAACGACAATGCAGACAATACAAAATGTTTTTGGTATTATGTTTTATTGTTTCAGAAAGAAATATGCGTGAATTGTAATGTTGTTGGTGAATGGGCTGTGTTGTGCGAAATATGTATCCAGACAAACTGTGATGTTGAGTGACGTTCTGTTCCTTTTAATACATGATAAAAAACAAGAAGTCTGATGTTTTTAACATTACATGTAATTTCTCATAAAATGATAAAACAAGATCTGCAGATCCAGACAGACTGATCTGTGATGGTTTCCATTGCATGATTACTGACAATTTACAATTAATAAGGTTTTCGCCTAACCTTTTCGACGGCATATCTATTAATCAGAATGAATCAACTGAATAAATTATTAATAGACAAAAGCCAGGAAACAATTAAAGTAACAAAAGAACTATGTTATTATACGGATTTATTTTGTTTTGTTTTGTTTTATTTTTGGCCAACTTTGATAAACACAGCGTGCGAATATAAGAATTATATCTATAAGCAAAATAAACCATAAACATCAAAATGGTTATTCTGTAAAAAGTCTGCAGAAATCAAAAGGAAAACAAGCAACGCAAAAGTTGATGGCATTCATTATTTTTGTAACACAAATTCGGTTTGTTTAGACAGCATACTAGACATTTTATTGCCTAACCCGAGATAGAGCTGTACACCATACACTGAAATACAAACGTCTTTTCAAGGGGTTGTCTAAAAATACCAATATTCCATACAAGACTATGGAACGCCAGACCTGTCTGATGGTAAGGAATAGAAACATTTTATTCACAATCATCATTATATCATGCTAACATTTGATTATATGTTGCATAATCTGCATTATATACTCCAACATTTGTACTGTATACTTTGATGAAGACTTTATGATGTAATGAGAAAAGTCCATTATTTGTTGGACCAGGTTCTTTATATCATGATATTATTTCATTATATGGTGAGTGGACATCTTTATATGATGGTACATTTACATTATATGCTGACACAACTTCATTATATTATGTATCTTTCTCATTATATCATGTGATATTGTCTTTATATTATGCTTAATATACATTATGTTATGAGACCATTTTATTATGTCATGACTTATAATTGAATGGCTTAAAGTTTCTTTATATGCTGCATCAGTTTGAATATATGGTTCGATAATTTCATTATATGCACAAACTTCATTATATGATGTGACAACTACATTATATGATGTGGACGATTTTGCAAACCGAGGAATTACAATAACACCGGTTATAGACTTATTGTATACAAACCAGGAATACTGGACGTACTGCTGAATCAATCAATCAATCAATCTATCTATCTATCTATCTATCTATCTATCTATCTATCTATCTATCTATCTATCTATCTATCTATCTATCTATCTATCTATCTATCTTCATCATCATCTTGATCGATCATCACCATCATCATCGTCATTATGATAAAAATTCATAATCATGATCGATCATCATCATCATAATCATCATAATCGATCATCATCATCATGATCGATCATCTCGATCATCATCATCATCATCATCATCATCATCATCATCATCATCATCGTCGTCGTCGTCGTCGTCAAGATCGATCATCATCATCATAATAATCGATCATCATGATCGATCATCATCATCGTGATCGATCATTATCATGATCGATCATCATCATCATCATCATGATCGATCATAATTGTCATCATCATCATCATGATCTCTCTAAATCATCATGATCGATATGATCATAATCAATAAGCATCATCGTCATCATGATAGATCATCATCATCATCATCACGATCGATCATGATCATCATCATCATGATCGATCTTCATTATCTGATCGCTCATCATCAACATGATCGACCATCATTATCATGATCGATCATCATCATTATCAACATGATCGATGATCATCATCTTGATCGATCATCATCATGATAATAATGATCGATCATGATGATGAAGATCAATCAGGATGATGATGATCTATCATGATGAATGATGATCGATCGTCATGATGAATGATGATCGATCAGGATGATGATCAATCATGATGATGTTCGATCATGATGATGATGATGATGATTGATCATCATGGTGATGATGATCGACCAGGATGACAGCTACATGGATAACAGGAATTTAACTTTTAGCATACAATTGCATACAAACTTTGTTCATCTCCGGTTGCATTATTATCAGCAGTATGGAATCGAAATTTTCAGCGATTATCAAGGTATAATTCTAGACTCTGATAAACTTTGAAAATTTAAAAATGATCCATAAATTTCGCTATTTTGTTCGTTAAAAATTGGCATTGTCAGAGACCGGAAGTGTGCGGCAGCCGTGACCTGTTTGTCCTCGAAAAAAGTCTAAAGTAGCTCATTCGGGTTATGTTTCTCATTTCCAGGCCTCATCAAGTGAATTTTTAGGGATTAACATGTTTAAGAGGCACATTGATGAATTTTCCAAAAAATCTAAAAAAGGCGATTTTTAAAAATGCGCAAAAAGTCTACCAGTAGAGAAAATTTGAATGTTTGATGTTTTTCCAAGCCCGAAGGGCCCCTTCGATGACACCTGCTCCTTATTTCAATAAATGTTGTGCTTGATCAATTTTTTTACTAAAAAACAGTGATTTTGCATTTTTACTCAAAAAAGCGTTTAGTGAAAGAAAATTATTTCTGAACACTTCAAAACTTTACTTACTTGAAAGAGACGTCTTTAGACAAAAAATCGTGCAATTTTGAACATGGCTTAGAAACAAAAAATGAGTTTGAAAAGTGGCCTCTTATAACTTTTTCAGTGTATATAGAAAATAACTTTATACAAACTGCATGTGCTATTCTGTTTAACTATGGTCTGATTTTGGTTGAGTTAGTCTACAGATCTTTATGTAAACCCAATAGCCATGATAAAACTCAGTATTGTCTGTTAATGTCCCTTTCAAGCATAAATCATGGAGACATGAAGCTAGACTATGGAGTATGGTCACAATTTCATTTAAAAATATAGCTGCTGACAACCAGCTGCATATTTTTCCAATAAATCAATAGTATTGTGATAATTATCAGGTTATTATGTTGTCTATTCATCTTTTATTCTATACTTTGATTACAAATGAGTTGCTGAGCTGAAAAATATGAAAAGCAAATATAAAAAAAATGTTATTTTGTTAATGTACCTACAATATTGTTCATAACTGTTATTGGCTTATATAGTGGTATACCAATAGTGATGAATGATCAGACATTCTAAAGTCTAAACTATTTAATAAAAAAAAATATCAAAATATTAATTCGTGACTTAATAATGCGCTGCTGACAAGCGGATGCGCTGCTGACAAGCGGTTGTCAGCTGCAAATTTTGCTGGTGACAACCGGTTGTCAGCAGACCTCGCCTATATTTTTATACTCATTACTGTTTACTTTTTTGTTTAAGAATATTTTTATTATTGACAGTCTTCTGTGGTGGTTCTTTTTGTTTTATGTCTGGGTGTTTTAAATTTATTTTGTGCTGTTGGCGCCTTATGTATGTTATCATATTTTTAGTTAAGTTAAGGTAACTGAGTGGCCACCTATTGGGAAATTAGCTGCTCATTCGGCTTACGATATTTTTCATGGTATAAGTACCTGATTGTTATTTTGGTTTTTTCCCACCTCGGTTTTGTGAGTGGGAATCTTTTTCTGATTGCGCCTTTTCCTGATCTATGCCTACTTGTACATTCTTGTACCTATGATACCATTTACGGGCACAGTGATAATGAGACCGCGCAGTTGTACATCTCTGTCCAAACCATGGCTTATTTGATTTTTTGCTTATGTAATATTTTTTTATTCCAAAGCTTTGAATGGCTGGCTGCCTTGCTAAAAATCTCAGAAATATTATTAGTTATTTTGTCCATTATCTCCTGATTTGCTTCCATTCATTCTGTTTCAGTTAATAGGTCTGTTATTTAATGTTATGTATAGTGGTCCTCTTTATAAATCCTGTCAACCATGCCCCTGGAGTCCAAACAGGCCCTGCCCCTGGAGTGTCATTATCTGCCATAGGCTTATAATGGTAAATGCATGAAAAAATTTCTCTGAAACCACAAGAACCAAAGCTTCTATGTTTGGTATGCAGCAATGTTATGTGGAGCTTTATACAAATCCTGCAAATCATGCCCCTGTGGTCAAAAATGGCCCCACCCTGGGGATCATTAGCACCCATAGACTTACAATGGGGAAACATTTAAAATCTTCTTCTCGGAAACCACAAGGCCAAGAGCTTTCATATTTTGTATACAGCAATGCATAGTGGTCCTCTTTATAAATCCTGACAACTGTGCCCCTGGGATCCATATAGGCCCCAGCCCGGGGGTGTCTCTATCTGCCATAGGCATATGAGAAATACATGAAAAAATCTTCTTTTCTGAAACCACAAGATCCAAAGCTTCTATATTTGGTATGCAGCATTGTTATGTAGAACTTTACATAAATCCTGCAAACCATGCCCCTTGGGTCGAAAATGGCCCCTCCCTGGGGATCATTAGCACCCATAGACTTACAATGGGGAAACATTAAAAACTCTTTTTCTCGGAAACCACAAGGCCCAGAGCTTTCATAATTTGTATATAGAAATGCATAGTGGTCCTCTTTATAAATCCTACAAACCATGACCCTGGGGTCCATATAGGCCACACCCCAGAGGTGTCATTATCTGCCATAGGCTTAGAATGGAAATACATGATAAAAATCTTCTCTGAAATGTCAAGACCCAAATCTTGTATATTTAGTATGCAGCAATGTCATGTGGAGCTCCAGATAAATCCTGCCGATTATGCCCCTGGGGTCAAAAATAGCCCCAGCCCTGGACAATATCAATATACATATATATATTAACATAATATTCAAACATCCTCTGAAACCGTGTGACCAATCAAAGCCTAATTTTGTACGAAGCATCGGTAGGAAGGGGGAACCAATGTGTAGCTGTGCTGTTCAGCCAATTTCTAGTTCGCTTTCCCCTAGTAAATTGTAATAGGTTGAACTGTAGTTTCTGTTGCACAATTGCAAATGACTCAGACTACAGTTTGTTTTTGTGGAGAATAAATAAATTAATACTGAAAACCAGTGAATGTATTTTGTGTAAAAACAAAGATTAAATTTCCGATTTATTTTCCAGGTGGTGATGCTGAACCGTCTGATAAGCAGAAGAAGAAGAAGAAGTATGTGTGTCCCCTTGCATTCAAAGAGCAGATCGAGGTAAAGTAAATTTAAGAGTTTAAGTGAAACATGGAAATATTTTTGGTACAGCTCATTTATACTGGTCAGAAAAAATTAGGGAACAAACTTTTGAGGATGAATTTTACGGCCGATCGATAATTTATCAATTTTTGATTTATATGGTAGATTAGCATTTTACTTGCACTTTTATATGAGCCCCCTTATGGTAAAACCAACAATGTGGTTTCCGAACAGGTCCGACACAAACCGACCTGTACAGTCACAGAAAAGAGCTAGAGCCTAGAAGCTTGAAATTTCGGATTTAAGTAGAAGAGGAATTGTACTATCCGAGTAGAGAAAACAAAGGCGCTGATCAGCTTCGCAGTTCAACTGCGAAGCTGATCTGCGCCTTTGTTTTCGCCTATGCACATTATTGGTTTTCCCACGTGGCGGCTCATATGCCACCAATTTTTAGCTCACCTGAGCGGAAGGCTCATAGGTGAGCTTATAGTATACCCATGATCCGGCGTCCGTCCGTCGTCCGTCCGTCGTCCACAATTTTTCAAAGATCTTCTCTGAAACCACTGGGCCGATTCTTCTCATATTACACATACACCATCTACAGGTAGGGGGAAAGAATAATTGTGTTTTTTGTTTTGATCGGATAAGAACTCTGGTTGCTATGGCAACTTATGCTTCCCATAGACTTATAATGGAAAAAAGTGAAAATTGCCAGTTTTTGCTGTCTTGTTGGAGATATTTGCATTTTGTTTTTGCAGAAATGTTTATTGAGTAGTCCTCTACATTTCTTGAGACTTTTGCCCTAATCCTTTATTTTGATTGTTTGCAGGGCCCCCATATAGGGTAAAATTTTGAAAAACATTCAAAAATCTTCTTCTCAGAAACTGCCAAGGGGATTAAGCCTGTACGTTGTATACAAATTCCTGACAGTAGTCTCTACATAATTTTTGTTTTTTATTTCAGTCGGATAAAAATCTGGTTGCTATGGCAACTTAAAGTTTCGATTGACTTAAAACGGGAAAAGTGGAAATTGGCTAATTTTTCTGGTCCAGTCGCAGATATTTGATTTCCATTTTTGCAGAAATGTTTATAGAGTAGTCCTCTACAGTTTGGTTGACTTTTGTCCTAATCCTTTATTTTGATTGGTTGGTGGGGCCCCGTAAAGGGCATTTTTTTAAATAAATATTTGGTTAATATAGCAGATCTCAGGTGAGCGTTTACAGGACCGTTGGTCCTCTGGTAGAGTTATGCGTCATTTGACTTATGCACAGATGTTTTTTAAACCTCACTACCCTTAAAATCAGTGATAACAATTCCAATTAGAATTGTTTCTACATAAAAATCTATTTTGACATTTCATGATAGTCTTGTCTTGCTGAAAGCAAAGACTTAAGGTGTGATCTTCAATCGTACAAAGGAAATTTTCAAAACCTCCGGTTAATTTTCCGAAAATGCTAATTTTCAAATTTTTATAAAAAATATAATAATTCTGCTAAATCTTAAAAACAAGAGGACCAATGGTCCTGTAAACGCTCACCTGAGATGTGCTGCATAAACCAATAAACATGTTTGAATATTATGGTATTTAACCCCAGTGCAGGGGCAGATGAAGCCCTTGGGCCATTTTCTTCTCTTTTTTTTCAGAATAATCAATATTCTGTCCATTTGCCAATTTCCCTTCAAATTACATTTTATAGAGGAGAGGAAAGGGAAATTTTTCGTTTCGCACAACACCCTCCACATACTAGGTTTGATACTATGGGTGGCTTCTTTGATCAATATAAAGAGCTTCTAGGCACGTTGTCGCCCTGTGATATGGTGCATTTGTCCTACAGAAGCTGTTACGTATGTTACCCATTCAAACCAGAAATGTGCTCTAAGTTTGTAAAATACACTTTGAATCTCTAATCTAAATTCCAAACCTAAATGTATCAATATCATCTGATGAAAGAGTGTTACGGGCACATATATTGATATATTTAATCATTTTCATGCATCGATGGTGTTACGTATGTTACATTCTCAAAACAGTCTGTGTAAATGTTAATTACAGAACAGTAAGCTATTTTAATATATTTCTCTTCGCGAATTTCACTTTTAATACACTACGGGTGGCTTCGATGATCAATATAAAGATTTTCTATGCACATTGTCGCCAAATGGTATGGTGCATTTGCCCTCCAGAAGCCGTTACGCACGTCATATGTTACCCATTCAAAACAGAAATATACTCTAAGTTTAAAAAATTCACTATGAAACTCTAAAATGAATTCCAAACCTAAATATATTAATGTTATCTGATGACAGAATGTTACTGGTACATGTGTTGATACTTTTATCACACATATGCATCGATGGTGTTACGTATGTTACATTTTCAAAATAGACTGTACAGAGTTCAATTACAGAACAGTAAGCTATTTTAATATACTTTTCTTTGCACATTTATTTTTTAGATACTCTGGTCTAAAAGACACGTATTCCTTTTCTTTTACAAACATGAAAAAACTAATCATCATGTCATTCCTTAGTCGAAAGTTATTGCATATAGTCCACAGTAACTCACTTCAGATTATGAAAGAATAAAGTGTTCAAAGTCAACTATGAACAGAAAAGTTTGAAGAAAAGAAGAAAAAAAATATACCATCATCGTGTTGTAGATCAATAACATATATGCCTTCTTTAAGTTGAATGCTCACTGCTTTGCCAGAAATGTGTACTTTTGATTGGTAAATATGGTAACGAAGGTAACACATAATTATTAAATATCAAAAAATCAGTTTAAATGATTTTATTGCCGATAAAATTCTCATCGCTGTATGTAATTATGATTTAGCACTAATTTAGAAATCATATAAGATATAGCAAATATTTAAGAGTGTAATTCGGGTGTCAGTGAACTTAAAGTGCGCACACCCAAACCACAAAATCCCAAAGCATGTTTTACACCATTGTTAGTATCCAGGGTTATGAAATGACATTATCAACACCGTTGGTCACTATTTCTTAAGTTACCTTTCACAAAGCTTGCCAATATTAGTAAGCAAATATCAATGCAGGTGACGGGCGATTTAATGGTAACGTATGTAACACATTTTTCACTTAAAATTTTAGGTGTTAAAACCTAAGCAAAACAAATAGTAATAAGATATAATAATCGTCACCTTAAGATTGTTTTCCAATTTCCGGATTATGAAATGACTCGCCGGCCATACAAAAGCACAACTCTGCGCATGATAGTTTATTTTGTCTGGGTTCGGGGCACATGTGAGACAAGCCAAGTTCTGCTTGTGCGTGCCTGTGCCAGGTGTTTTTTTTTTTTTTTCTCGGGGTTCTCCCGTTTTCGCCCCACCTACCGGTTGGCCTGTCTCATATGAGCTGACATAATATTGAAAGGGACGTTAAACGGAACAAAAATTGTTCAGTCCTTGGTAATGGGCACTGCTTCAATATAAGTATTGATGTTCAAGACAATGCCTGATGCGGTTGTTTTGTTTGATTTTGAGTTGATGCTTAACAGCCTAGTCAACAGCTATTGTCATATTGAGACGTTGACTCCATTTTATGGGACTTTTGCCCGAAAATCGGATCCAAACAATGCTTTAATGGTTTTACGAGGGGGTTTCAAAAAGTTCGCGGAAAAGAGCCGTCATATTCTTATTTTGTAAATCAGCTGAATTAAACTAATACAGTTATATAGACCAACATGATTTGTACGTATACAGCAAATTTTGCTGCTCTGGCATGAACACAATGTTAACAGTGGTTGCTATGGAAACCGTACATCACGATTACCGGCCCACTTTTGTTCATTTTTGCAAAAAGTCGATGTTTAATGATGAGGTTGCATTTGATAATTAACCGTGCTTTTTTCACCAAACTTTGTATGAGCAAAGTTCAATATGTTTGCGATGAGCCCGTTGCGTCATATAAGTGTGTGACGTCATTTGGGCGTTAAGCGCCCATATTGTTTGGTGGGTATGCCTAAAATGCGAAGGGAACAACGTTATTCGATAAATTGTGTGTTTGGAACGGACTATAAGTGAAAGAAACACTGCTAAGAGCAGAAAGCGCATATGGCAACAAGAAAATTAAGAAAACGGCAACCAACAAGTAGTAAGCATGAGTTCTACACGACCAGAAAAGCGTCCATGTCGACTCGCGCAGCGTAACGTCAAAAAACGTCATACTGTCAAAAATGATCGTCGTGATAGAAAAGAGTAGAATTCGTGAAATACACAACATATTGAATTGTAGCTTCGGCACATTTACCGCATTACACACACAGAACTGACAATTAGACGCCCGTATGCAAGGTTGATTCCGAAAATGCTTAAGAGATAGCAAACAGCGGCATGAATGCGTGTAGCATGAGGTTGTTGTGACGTTGGGCCGGTTTTACGGTTGTTACCTTAGAAACGCACGTGATTTAATGCCTAATTTTCATCCGATTTTATTCAAATTTTGTGCATATGTTAACTATATGTTAATTTACAAAATGCACAGAGAAGGTAAATTTCCGAAGACAATTACAAATTTGGCAGCACTTTTCCTCGAACTTTTTGAACCCCCCTCGTATAACCACCCAAGTAAGCCACTACGGCTATTACGTATGGTTGGTTTGATGTTAAAACACTTTTCTTGGTCAGGCTCAGACCTGAGCGGTTAACCAGTAATAAGATGGTCAGTAAGTAGCGTATAAGCTATGCCTGGAGGCAAAAGAAGCCCATCTATTTCTTAAGGACCCGGTGAGCAGGGCCCATATTCCCACCCGACCAACCTTCTGAGAGATTCTGCTTAGGCGTATACGGTTGAGCGTTTCTGCTAAGGCTGAAAACATGTTTTTGAAGTTTTCACGTTATAAATGTGTCATCAAACGATCATGCTTTGGTGGTACATTTCCATTTGTGTAGCGCTAATGGCAACAGAGCAAGTGACGGATACTATTTACACTTGAACCAGATTGCCCAGCAGATGAACAGAATCTGCAAATGGTTTTTCGTACACCTTCATATGTGCTATGGGGATTGTTATCGTCTGTTTGGACAAGGTAGTTTGTGATTGATCGCTTTTCTCAGCAACATTCCAAGCTTTCGTTGTACCAATGCCATTGTGTGGAGTCTCAACTAAACTGCCTCATTGTGTAGTCATAACTTCTATTTTCTTGAAGATATGGAATGGTCGAGAGTCTCACCAGGACATAAAGGCTTGCTCAAAACGACAGACTGCTAGTATCGTGCTTTTTCAGGATTTCCAGCGTGGAACCATAATGTATTGCAATCATTTGGCTAGAATAGACAGCAGCATAAAACCAAGACATCTGATTCAGGTGACTGTACCGTCAGAAGCATCGTGGTTGTTATGAAAATTCGCGTATCTGTGTCTTCATTGTCTAAAGTGCAGTTACGTCATCCCTGGCAAGAAAGCATTTTCGTTATCTGTAAAAACGCATACACGTTGTTTGCACATCCTGTTCTATGTTCGGATTTCACACCGAGGGCCCTCAAGAAACTTACTTTTGTGTTTTTACTGCTTTACATTGGATTTTGCCACTCCCGGGGAACTGGTGTCGCAGGGCTAGATAATGTCCTTCTTTCTCGTTCATCCGATCTGATGGATTTACTCTACAGGTATATACATGTATCAATTATCAAACACTACGTCAAATCAATAGTTTCGAAAGGCGCACCCAAGCTGTAAGGAATACCACATATAGTATAAAATAAATGGGTCCGGGAGTTTGAGGATAATATCCGCATCTAGTTGGATGCGACTGTCAGTGTGATATTTGCGAAGTCTTTGTCTTCCAAAGTCATTAAGTTCGCACATGTGAAAGATTCATCGTGGATCGTGGATCTTGTTCAAGGACACAACATGGCACCGAAGAGGTCGAACAACACAAACTCGCAATCAGGAGCGGACGCTTTAACGATGGGTCATAATATATACCTTACAGTACCCTATATGAAAAAGGTGTTACATACGTTACCATGAGCATACTGACAAGTCACCAGTGGGTCAACATATTCCAAACACCTTACTATGCGAAAACCTTTGCAGATAATTATAAGAGACCACTTTCACGTAAGCCGCAGCGCGCGAAACCTCCTCTTCCGACAATATTCCTTCTACACAGTCACAGAATTTAGACGCTTGAAATTTCGGATTTAAGAAGAAGTTTGAATTATCTGTACATAGTACACAAGTATGCTGATCAGCTGTGCAGTAACTGCTTCTTCGTTTTCATATAGGAAGAATCTGGTTTTCGCATGAAGCGTCTCACTATATATACATTTACGTATAATCACTAAAATGAAATCTACCCATGTTTGAACATTAAGGAGTTACATACGTTACCATGAGCATGCTTGCAAGTCACAGGCTGTGTATTTTAGCACACTTAACATGTATTTATCATAGGGTGTGTAAAATAGAGCTAAATAATTTACACAAACATATTAACATTTATTCAATTTGATATTTTGGTTGAAACGCCTACTTTTCAAATCTTACAGCATACGGCGGTACCCTTAGGAAATGTTAAATTATTTAAATAAAATAAATTAAATATTTAATATAAATGTATGATTTTGTGTAATAGCCAAGTTGAACTGTTGGTCAGTATAAGAACCTATCGTTTTTGGAATATGGAGAAAGAAATGCCAAAAACAAAAACGTTTTTGAACCTAAACTCCTATTTTCACGCCATAGATGTAGAAGTAACGTTTGTAACACCGTATAATGTCTAATTTCAACTTTTAAAGATCATAAAGCATGTCCGTTAAATTGTTCTAATACGTGATATAATTAGTGTTGTTGCATGATTAAAGTGGGTGGAGCATAGTAGGTTTCGCTATTTTGTTGATACAAATATATTTTGAACATGTAACTTATGTAACGAGCTACAGAAATATTGTGCACCACTTGCCGAGGCGACAACGTACCTAGAACTCATCTAAGATGACCAATGGACCAATTGCATACTGCACACAAAGTATGTGGAGGGTGTTGTGCGATTTCGTTAAATACGGTAGATACAGAATCTAGCGTCTCGGCTATTAACAATTTTCCCCATTTAAATGCATGGTAAACCCATGTTGACCTTGCCATAAACTGGGTCAAGGTCATCACAGGGTCATGATTTATGTATACATTGTAGTACTTAAGCCATAGATGCTTCACACCAAGTTTCTTTGAAATAGGTCCACCGGTTCCGGAGAAGAAGATTTTTGAAGGGTTTTTACCATATATGGGCATGGCGGCCATCTTCGTCATGTGACCTTGATTATTTATATATACATTGATTCCCTTATTCTATAGATGCTTCACGTGAAATTTGGCTTTGACTGGCCAAGCGGTTTCAGAGAAGATGTTTGAATAGTATGGTAATATACATGTATAATGCCCCGGGGTTAGGGCAAATATGCCCCTGGGGTCCAGTTTTTTTCAGAATCATTAATATTCAGTCCTACTGCCCATTTTCTGCAAGACTTTCACTTTAAATGACATTTTAAAGGTTTTCTCCATTCAAATGCATTGGCGACTTATGTTGACCTTGCCATAAAATAGGTCAAGGTCATCCAAAGGTCATAATTTATAAACACATTGTAGTACATCAGTTCCCGATGCCTCATGCCAAGTTTCGTTGAAATCGGTCCATTGGTTCAGGAGAAGAAGATTTTTGAAGGGTTTTTACCATATATAGGCATGGAGGCCATCTTGATCATGTGACCTGGATTATTTATAAACACATTGATTCCCCCTTCCCATAGATGCTTCCTATAAAATTGGGCTTTGATTGGCCAAGTGGTTTCAGAGAAGAAGATCTTTGAATATTTTTGTAATATACATGTATATTGCCCCGGGGTGGGGACAGACCAACCCCTGTGGTCCATTTTTTTTTTCAGAATTACCTACCTTCAGTCCATTTGCCCATTTCCTGCAAGTTTTGCCTATCAAATAACATTTTAACAATTTTCCCCATTCAAATGCATGGGCGCCCTATGTTGACCTTGCCGTAAAATAGGTCAAGGTCATTCAAAGGTCATAATTTATAAACACATTGTAGTACTCCAGTCCCCGATGCTTCATGCTAAGTTTCGTTGAAATCAGTCCAGTGGTTCCGGAGAAGAAGAATTTTGAAGGGTTTTTACCATATATGGGTATGGCGGCCATCTTGGTCATGTGACCTGGATTATTTATAAACACATTGGTTCCCCCTTTCCATAGATGCTTCATATAAAATTTGGTTTTAATTGGCCAAGCGGTTTCAGAGAAGAAGATCTTTGAAAATGGTGGACGACGACGGACGGACGACGGACGCCGGATCATGGCCATCCTATAAGCTCACATTGTGAGCCTAACGGCTCAGGTGAGCTAATAACAAAAACTGAGTGGTGCAAGATTTTAGCTCACCTGAGCCGAAGGCTCACAAGGTGAGCTTATAGTATAGTAGTCGAGCCGGCGTCCGTCCGTCCGTGCTTCCGTCCACATTTTCAAACTTCAATATCTCTAAGACAACAAGGCCAATCGTGACCAAATTTAATCTAAAGCATCATTGTGGAGGGGGAAATGTTGTATAAGGTTTTGGGCCAGGTCGGATTAGAACTCAGGTTTCCATGGCAACGGATAGCTCCCATAGACTTACAATGGGAAAACATATAAAAATCTTCTTCTCTGAAACCACAAGGCCAAGAGCTTTCATATTTTGTGTTTAGCAATGTCTAGTGGTCCTCTTCATAAATCCTGCCATACGTGCCCCTGGAGTCCATACGGGCCCCACCCCAGGGGCGTCATGATGAAATTATAAAAAAATCTTCTTCTCTGAAACCACAAGGCCCAGAGCTTTCATATTTTGTGTGTAGCAATGTTTAGTGGTCCTCTATATAAATCCTGCCAATCATGCCCCTGGGGTCAAAAATGGCCCCGCCCCGGGGGTCATTAGCTTTCATAGACTTACAATGGGAAAAACAATAAAAAGAATCTTCTTCTCCGAAACCACAAGGCCCAGAGCTTTCATATTTTGTCAGTAGCAATGTATAGTGGTCCTCTTTATAAATCCTGCCAACTGTGCCCCTGGGGTCCATACGGGCCCCGCCCCCGGGGGTCATGGGTAAAACAAAAAAATCTTCTCCGAAACCACAAGGCCCAGAGCTTTCATATTTTGTTTGTAGCAATATATAGTGTTCCTCGTTATAAATCCTGCCAACCGTGCCCCTGTGGTCCACACGGGCCCCGCCCCGGGGGCGTCATGATGAAAATATAAAAAAATCTTCTTCTCTGAAACCACAAGGCCCAGAGCTTTCATATTGTGTGTGTAGCAATGTTTAGTGGTCCTCTATATAAATCCTGCCAATCATGCCCCTGGGGTCAAAAATGGCCCCGCCCCAGGGGTCATTAGCTCCCATAGACTTACAATGGGAAAAACATAAAAAAAAATCTTCTTCTCCGAAACCACAAGGCCCAGAGCTTTCATATTTTGTGTGTAGCAATGTATAATGGTCCTCTTTATAAATTCTGCCTACCGTGCCCCTGGGGTCCAAACGGGCCCCGCCCCGGGGGTGTCATGGGAAAAACATAAACAAATCTTCCTCTCCAAAACCACAAGGCCCAAAGCTTTCATATTTTGTATGTTGCAATGTTTAGTGGTCCTCTATATCAATCATGCCAATTATGCCCCTGGGGTCAAAAATGGCCCCGCCCAGGGGGTCATTAGCCCCCATAGACTTACAATGGGAAAAACTTGACCCCAGTCTTGCCCCTGGGGTCAAATATGGCCCAACCGCAGGGGTTATTATAGGACCCTGACCTTTTTAGACGATTTTTTCAAGTGAACCAAAATGGCAGAAAAGAGGATACACAATCCAGACAAGAGCTCTTCTGCTGGAGTAAGTAGGGTTTCAAGATACATGACCGAGATGGCCATCATACCCATATATGGTTAAAACCCCAACTACTTTGTCCAGTGACTGTACTTGTTGGCTCTCAGGTGAGCGATCGTTGCCCCTGGGCTACTTGTTTATTTTCAGTATGTAATATGTGCAGTATATATTTAACCTTACAGCTAATGAGGGGATTACATCCAGACAAAGAGTGTACTGACCCATGTCAAGAACTGGATCCAAGCCTGAAGACATGGAGGCGTAGCTTTGCGACAGCACTTAAAGTACCTGACCACTTTGAGGTATGAACTTTTATACTTTGAAAATATATCAGAAACTAGTAGAATTAATTGAGCTTAAACTTGTTGGGTATATACAGTTGAAAAATGAAAAAAAAATAGTTTGAAGTCAAGACAGTGCTGTAGGGCCTTTGCAGGTACCATCCTTTGTCTGCTGTGGTTTAACAAGTATTTGTTTGAATCTATGAGCATCCTGGCAATAGTGAAGCATCACAGAAAACAATGAAAGCACTGTGATGAAGCAGTAATGCTGAAACACCAGGGCAAAAGAAAGCTGAATTACTAAAGCTTACGGACCAGCCAGCGACAGTTTAGAGCTTTATCTGTATTCATAAGGTCCACTAAGTGTTATTGTTTTTGACAGCCTGTGGACTTTGGTGGCTACTTCAAAGAAGCGATAAGGGTATCTACCTTTTCCAACCAGAATTACAGCCTAGTCGAACAGATTATTGAACAAGCTGCAGGGGAGAATGCCATCTTCAGAGAGAGCTGTGGCTTTAAGGACGACGTCGTCCTTAACCAACTGCTTGGGGAAATGGTGACAAACCAAATCCAGAAAACAGAGTTCAACAAAACTTTGAAAGACTTGAAGGTAATATTTCTTTGGCAAAGTGAATCAAATCACGCAAAATATAAAACTTTGTTACTTAAATTTTAGAATGACATATATTTTTAAAGCTTATTTTTGTTCCTTTGTCATTTATTCATCATGCTAAATTTACAGACTACTGTATTCATTCTATCTAGCATACAATGCACCTTGCCTTTCAAATACTCTATAACTATTTTGTTTGAATTAGTGCAAGCTAAAATGACACAGAATCCATAAGTAGTAACTCGTAAATAACAAGTGCAAAGCTTGTATTATGAGGTATTTGACATGATATACCCTTGCAAAATATTTCAAGTACACACCTATTTAAATATTCTCAGTGCAAAACTGGTGTACAATACAAATTAGCAAACCTCACAGTTTGTTTTTTCACAAATTGTTTGGAAAAAAAGGGATGCATGCCACATTTGCCCTAATTAGGGAAAAGGTGAAATTGAGCTTTGCATTACCTTAATGCCAAAATGTTTTGCTATAACTTACTCAGACAAGCCAAGTTCTGCTCGCGAATGTGGGTGGTTTTTCTCAGGGTTCTCCCTTTTTAGCCCCACCTACTGATTGGCCCCTCGCATATGAGCAGAAATAATCTTGAAAGGGACATAAAACTGAATTGATAAAATATAACTTACTAAGGATGTAAGAATACTGACTAACTGATGACAGATGTGTATCCAGATAAAATTTATCAATGAGTGTAATATTTTTTCAGAAGCAACTTATACCCAGAGACCATACAGATGGGGTAGGTATATTTCTATTCTGATCTTGCTAGAAACAAATAGTAACATCGTTTCAAAATACTGATTTATTTTAGACAGTGGGTACTCATTAGAACCTCCTCAGTAAAAGGTTTCTTATGTGTACCAACCATCAATGTTATGAGCAAAATTTTTGTCCAATAGAATTTTCACTTTTACAGCTGAAAGAATCTCTTGTTTATTGCATGGGCAAGTTTTTGTAAAGGGTTGTCAGTTACTGGCATTAAATTTTACTATCTTGATAAATTGAGTCTGAAGGGTAAAACAATGTTGATTTGCAATTCAGGCATCAAATGACCCAGCACCAAGACAAATTTTTCCATTAGATTAATGTTAAGGAGGTTTAAGACCAACAAATTTGTACATTGCAAAAATAAGTTAGGTGTTATAATATCTTTAATCAATTTTCTTGTATGACAAGCTTTTGACCAAGATAGAAAAACATAGTAGGTATTAGGGTAAACTTATGTTTCACATTTAGCTCATATGATGAATAATTATTATAGAAAACTTCTTATACAATGCTGTATTTTTACAGGACACCGCTATTCGCCAACAACTGAAGGTTGCTCAAGCCAAGGTGAAAGCCCTTGAGAGAGAATTGGTATGCTAATACTTTGTAACTGACTTAAGACAATGGCTCATCTTCATCTGGTGAGCTTAAATTATAACCATGGTCCACCCTCAGTCCATCGCCCATTCATCGCACAGAAGAATATTTCTAAAGCCAGTGGGCTATGGCTTAAATATTTATTTATATAAATGTTTCTTGCATTGTAGCTCATGTGCAACCATTTGACAATGCACATGGCTACAATGCAAGAAAACATGTTTTGGGGTTTCTGACCAGGTTTTGCACAAAAAGGCCTGTATAGTCTGACACCAAAGAAGCTAGAAGTTAGGAATTCTGGATTTACAGCCCCTTTCACTCGAGTTTGCCGTTTGAGTATTTGCAATACACAAGAAGACCATGTCTTCTGAAGATCTTAGTTTCTTTTCATGTTGTCCACAATGACATCTGGCTGGATTGATCTGCTGATTTGATTGATTTCAAACTATAAAAATGCAAGCCCAAGTGAATTTTATATCTTACTAAGTAGATTTTTGGCCATGTAAATATTGATAGGTAACTGCTAAAATTGATAAAATTCTGCTTTTGCCCCTATTGTATTACAAATCTGTTCTTAATATGCATTGTATATGTTGTGCAAAGAATTTTGAAATAATTAAGGTGATTTAACTAAACATACACAATGTTCTTATCAAAAGAGGTGACACATTGCCTGAAGGTAAATGCTGAATTTTAAAAACAACTGACACCTGGGACACTGATAGAATGATTTACACACAAACTTGATTTACCAAATGCTCAAAAGGCAAGCTCGAGTGAAAGGCCGAAAGGGGCTGTAAGAAGAAGAGGGATTGAACTATTTATGTAGCAAAAAATAAATGTGCTGGTCAGCTCTGCAGGTACTGTGCAGCAGATCTGCTCCTTTGTTTGTGCAAAGACAAAAATCTGGTTTTCTCATGATGCAGCTCACATAATACATGTGGGATTAAACTGAACTTTGCCAAATCTCCAAGATGTATATCTTCTTTTTATTACATACCAAACAGCTGATTCATTTTGCATGTAACTGTATTATTTAAATAATATAATCATTGACTAATTCTATCATTGGCACCATCATTGTTAACTGTGACAAACAAAGTGCATAGTCAATCATAATTCAAGGACACCATAATGCAGCGTCATTAAAATTATTTTATGTTTGTTACACAGGATGTCCTGAAGGCTGAGAATGTACTATTGAGAGCACAGGTAGAAGAAAAATCACGACATGAATCAGAGAGAAGACATGAAGTAAGTGTATTCAGTGAAAAAAAAAGTTCAAATCAGATGCAGGTTTTAACTTATGTCCCTAATCATGTCAAATAATTTCAGCCATTTTAGATTATTAAGAAATTTACTAAGACCATCAGAATAAGATATGAGCCCCCCCCCCCCGTGGAAAAACCAGCATGGTATTCGAACAGTCTGACATGAACCTGCTTGTACACATTACAAAAACTTGCCCATGCAATAAACAGAGATTTTTTGAGCTTTAAAAATTGAAAATTTTCAGCTGAAATTTTTTGATATTTTTTCTTATTTCTGCTCCAAACATAGCGTGTGGGTACACATTAGAACCACCTCGCCGATGCGGTTCTAACGAGTACCCACAATATATGTTTTGAAGCAAAAATAAGAAAAATAGGTATACCCCTGCATACCCCAGTTTTGCTATATAAAAGTGGGGTATGAGGGGGTATTCATTTTACGGACATGTTTTCGTGATGAGTCACAGAAACTGGCTAGAGACTGAAAATTTTGGATATAGAAAATAGTGGAACTGTACTTTCCCTGTAGCCGAAAAACAAAGCAGCTGTTCAGCTTTGCAGTTACTGCATTGCTAATCTGCACCTTGGTTTTCGCATAGGCAGATTGTTGGTTTGCTCATGAGGTGGCTCATATATTAACTTCTCTATTCTCTTCTTTATATAATACAGCGAAGCTATTTTTGTTGAAAGATTGAATGATCAGGTGGCAAATATCACACTGCTTTGATCCGTTTGTTCAATTATTCAGCTATTAATTTAACTTATGATAGGACTCGCGAAAAATGTGTTGCTTTGACCTAGGTTTTTTTTCTCATTTAATTCAGGACCAGCCTAGGGAGGACCAGCCTCGAGATGTATTTGATTTTGCAGAAGATGAAGAGAGGAGTATGGTAAGTGTATGGGAAGTAAAAATACGTAAAGCTAACATATTTTATCATATATAAATCAAGTGATATCCATTGCTTGACAGCATATGAGCTGCTTCGTGAAAACAATTACCAATTTGGGGTTCTGACCAGGTCTGACACAAACCAGCTTGTACAGTCACAGAAGCAGGATGCAAGCTTGAAATTTTGGATTTAAGTAGAAGAGGGATTGTAGTATTTGAATGTGAAAACAAAGGTACTGATCATGTGTGCAGTAACTTCACAGCTGATCAGCGTCTTTGTTTTCACATTTGAAGATTGTTGGTTTTCTGGTGTGATGGCTCATCTTGTATCTGTCAGTCCTCATTTTTCATTCATTATGGGGTCTATAATATTTGCCTGTAATTGTGATGATTTATTGACTAGTCACCACAAGGACCGAACAACTGAGATAGTAAAATGAAGCAGAAGCTGAGGGTGAGGTTAAGGCCCTGTAAAACCAGTTTAAGCCCCTCCGCCCTTGTGTATAATTTCATACATTAAGTTAAGTATGGGTAACTGAGTGGCCCCACCTTTTGGGACATAACTGACTGTTCAGATTTAGATTTTTTCTATTTATATTAGTTACTGATCGACAATGTAGTTTTTTCCAGCCTCAGTTTTTCAAGTGAGATGTTCATTCCGATTATTCTATTTCCGCACCATTTCTTCCTTTAATCATTAACAATTTGGGCTACATAGATCAAATAGTACATACATGGTAATAGAACTGAAACCTTTAATTGTATCATCAAGATTTTATTGCTGTTAAGATTACTTTACAAGCAGAAAAATGAAAAGAGTTCATCCATTTCATGTGTTCCAGCAAGAAGACATTAATCCTGGTTGTGACATCCCAATTACTGTTGAGGTTTGGGAGCCAGAGGTTCAGACTGGCTTAGAAGACTGCCTCCAAGTGAAATTACCTTGGAATGTAAGTACAGTCAAAGACAATGTTTTTCCTTAATTTTAGTATTTTTAAATTAGACTAATGTAACAATGAATATATTCCTATATTCAATATTGTACTCAGATGACAATGTGGTTACATCATCAAAGAGGCAAAGTAGTAAAACCCAAATACAAATATAAACTAAACAACAATTTAGTTGATGTTTCAAGTTAAGCAAGAAGGATCACACTGAAGCATCTGTTTCATTCATAAAGCATCAATATAATCTAAAAAAGGAGACAAACTTGTAATCCATTCATATTGCTTTTTTATTGGATTTTGTTCTTTTTTTAGCAGTCGAAGAAAAAACTGTCAGCAAGTCAGATAAACAACCTGCTGGTAAGTTACAACTTTTGTGGACAAAAATTATTATTAGAATGTAGTTCGTTTAGTAATGCCAAACAGGAAAAATAGGAAATATAGTCGTAAAGAAGATGTGTACATATTATTTATTGTCTTTGTTATATTAATTGAACATCATTAGTTATGCTTTGTTGGATGAAAAAAAGGCAAACATTACAGATCTTTTTTAGTTAGGGGGGGGGGTCTAAAATTGAGCCACAACATAAGAAAAATGACAGGATCCCAAACAAACCTTCCTCAAGCAACCACATAAGATAGCTAGATACTTGTTTTCATAGGTAGTGACAACATAGGCCTTAATAAACTGGACCATTGTGATTGTGAAATTTATATAGATGCATTTTGCAAGTGCAGAATAGTAAATACATTGCAAACTTCATTTGTATAGTCACCTAATAATTTTAACAATTCTTTTTTTATTTTAGGAGGACTCTGATATCAACGATGATGACAGCCAAGACCCTGATTGGTCCAAACAGAAGGTGAGTTATAGAACATTTTAGAAGAAACATACTGCAACAAAAAGATACCTTTTTCTACATGTATAAAGTTTCCACTCAACATGTATCTGACAGATGTCTTGGCCTTTGAATCTCAAAACAGACATGTCCTTGACACATGCAGTCAGGGAACCTTGTAGAATATGTTGATTCAGCGATGTTGTATCTAAATGGCTGTAAATATCCTCTGTTGACATTTCAAATTAAAGAGAAGGCCTCTACCTCTTCAACTGCTTGCCGTTAATAAGATTGGCATTAGATTTTCAAAACTGGTAGCAGACTTAAACAATATTCTTAAATCTGCCCTTAACCCATGGGCAATATGCATGGATATCACCATGATATTCTGAAATTTACTCCTCTGAAATCAAAGCCAAATTTTATATGAAGCTTCTATTGGAAGGGGTGACCAATGTGTATAAAGAAAAACTAGGCCACATGACCAAGATAGCCTCCATGCACATATATGGTAATAACCCCAACATAATTTGTTGACACTCAGGTGAACCCTCATTGTCCATTGGACCTTTTGTTTAAACTTTTGACAATCTTTCTTTCCAAGACAAAAGCTTCTCCAGTGTGTATTGGAGTGATGATGATGATGATGATGCCCTTGATATCCTAAATAGGGTGAATATATATTTTATTGTTTAATTGTTGTTATGGACTGAGTTGCACATAAAGAAACAGAGGCATGTCCTGTTACGGCCAGTGTTATGGACGAAGTTGCACATAAAGAAACAGAGGCATGTCCTGTTACGGCCAGTGTTATGGACGAAGTTGCACATAAAGAAACAGAGGCATGTCCTGTTACGGCCAGTGTTATGGACGAAGTTGCACATAAAGAAACAGAGGCATGTCCTGTTACGACCAGTGTTATGGACGAAGTTGCACATAAAGAAACAGAGGCATGTCCTGTTACGGCCAGTGTTATGGACGAAGTTGCACATAAAGAAACAGAGGCATGTCCTGTTACGACCAGTGTTATGGACGAAGTTGCACATAAAGAAACAGAGGCATGTCCTGTTACGGCCAGTGTTATGGACGAAGTTGCACATAAAGAAACAGAGGCATGTCCTGTTACGGCCAGTGTTATGGACGAAGTTGCACATAAAGAAACAGAGGCATGTCCTGTTACGGCCAGTGTTATGGACGAAGTTGCACATAAAGAAACAGAGGCATGTCCTGTTACGACCAGTGTTATGGACGAAGTTGCACATAAAGAAACAGAGGCATGTCCTGTTACGGCCAGTGTTATGGACGAAGTTGCACATAAAGAAACAGAGGCATGTCCTGTTACGGCCAGTGTTATGGACGAAGTTGCACATAAAGAAACAGAGGCATGTCCTGTTACGGCCAGTGTTATGGACGAAGTTGCACATAAAGAAACAGAGGCATGTCCTGTTACGGCCAGTGTTATGGACGAAGTTGCACATAAAGAAACAGAGGCATGTCCTGTTACGGCCAGTGTTATGGACGAAGTTGCACATAAAGAAACAGAGGCATGTCCTGTTACGGCCAGTGTTATGGACGAAGTTGCACATAAAGAAACAGAGGCATGTCCTGTTACGGCCAGTGTTATGGACGAAGTTGCACATAAAGAAACAGAGGCATGTCCTGTTACGGCCAGTGTTATGGACGAAGTTGCACATAAAGAAACAGAGGCATGTCCTGTTACGGCCAGTGTTATGGACGAAGTTGCACATAAAGAAACAGAGGCATGTCCTGTTACGACCAGTGTTATGGACGAAGTTGCACATAAAGAAACAGAGGCATGTCCTGTTACGGCCAGTGTTATGGACGAAGTTGCACATAAAGAAACAGAGGCATGTCCTGTTACGACCAGTGTTATGGACGAAGTTGCACATAAAGAAACAGAGGCATGTCCTGTTACGACCAGTGTTATGGACGAAGTTGCACATAAAGAAACAGAGGCATGTCCTGTTACGGCCAGTGTTATGGACGAAGTTGCACATAAAGAAACAGAGGCATGTCCTGTTACGACCAGTGTTATGGACGAAGTTGCACATAAAGAAACAGAGGCATGTCCTGTTACGACCAGTGTTATGGACGAAGTTGCACATAAAGAAACAGAGGCATGTCCTGTTACGGCCAGTGTTATGGACGAAGTTGCACATAAAGAAACAGAGGCATGTCCTGTTACGACCAGTGTTATGGACGAAGTTGCACATAAAGAAACAGAGGCATGTCCTGTTACGACCAGTGTTATGGACGAAGTTGCACATAAAGAAACAGAGGCATGTCCTGTTACGGCCAGTGTTATGGACGAAGTTGCACATAAAGAAACAGAGGCATGTCCTGTTACGGCCAGTGTTATGGACGAAGTTGCACATAAAGAAACAGAGGCATGTCCTGTTACGGCCAGTGTTATGGACGAAGTTGCACATAAAGAAACAGAGGCATGTCCTGTTACGACCAGTGTTATGGACGAAGTTGCACATAAAGAAACAGAGGCATGTCCTGTTACGGCCAGTGTTATGGACGAAGTTGCACATAAAGAAACAGAGGCATGTCCTGTTACGGCCAGTGTTATGGACGAAGTTGCACATAAAGAAACAGAGGCATGTCCTGTTACGGCCAGTGTTATGGACGAAGTTGCACATAAAGAAACAGAGGCATGTCCTGTTACGGCCAGTGTTATGGACGAAGTTGCACATAAAGAAACAGAGGCATGTCCTGTTACGGCCAGTGTTATGGACGAAGTTGCACATAAAGAAACAGAGGCATGTCCTGTTACGACCAGTGTTATGGACGAAGTTGCACATAAAGAAACAGAGGCATGTCCTGTTACGGCCAGTGTTATGGACGAAGTTGCACATAAAGAAACAGAGGCATGTCCTGTTACGACCAGTGTTATGGACGAAGTTGCACATAAAGAAACAGAGGCATGTCCTGTTACGACCAGTGTTATGGACGAAGTTGCACATAAAGAAACAGAGGCATGTCCTGTTACGGCCAGTGTTATGGACGAAGTTGCACATAAAGAAACAGAGGCATGTCCTGTTACGGCCAGTGTTATGGACGAAGTTGCACATAAAGAAACAGAGGCATGTCCTGTTACGGCCAGTGTTATGGACGAAGTTGCACATAAAGAAACAGAGGCATGTCCTGTTACGGCCAGTGTTATGGACGAAGTTGCACATAAAGAAACAGAGGCATGTCCTGTTACGACCAGTGTTATGGACGAAGTTGCACATAAAGAAACAGAGGCATGTCCTGTTACGACCAGTGTTATGGACGAAGTTGCACATAAAGAAACAGAGGCATGTCCTGTTACGACCAGTGTTATGGACGAAGTTGCACATAAAGAAACAGAGGCATGTCCTGTTACGACCAGTGTTATGGACGAAGTTGCACATAAAGAAACAGAGGCATGTCCTGTTACGACCAGTGTTATGGACGAAGTTGCACATAAAGAAACAGAGGCATGTCCTTTAACTGCTTGGCCAATCACAAATAATCTTGTGCAGCTTCTCTGTAAAGAAGGAAGTAAATTTGAGATAAAAGGTCAAGGTCACAATGACCATGACAGTCGCCATGCCCATAAATGGTCCAAAATCTTCTGTAGGACCCAAATACTTAGGACACTGAGCATGTAACATCAGGGGCACAGGTTCTACAAAGTTTGTATAGTTTTCATGACCTTGGGATTACCTTGACATTTTTAGCTCACCTGAGCCGAAGGCTCACAGGTGAGCTTATAGTATACCCATGCTCCGGCGTCCGTCCGTCGTTCACAATTTCAAAGATCTTCTCCTCTGAAACCGCTATGCCAATCAAAGCCAAACTTCATGTGGAGCATCCTTAGGAAGGGGGAACGAAAGTTTATATCAGGTCCAGGTCACATGACCAAGAAGGCCGCCATGGCTCTAAATAGCAAAAACCTTTAAAAATCTTCTTCTCCAGAACCAGTGGGCCGATTTCCACGAAACTTGATCTGTAGCATCGGGGACGCGGGCCATAAATAGTTTATATAAATCATGACCCTAGGATGACCTTGACCTATTTTACGGCAAGGTCAACTTAGGTCGCCAATGCATTTGAATGGGAAAAAATGATAAAATGCTATTTAATGGGTAAAACTTACTGGGAATAGGCAAATGGACAGAAGATTAATGTTAATGGAAAATTTTAGCCCCTGGGGGGTTGTCTGCCCCTGCCCCGGGGCTATATACATGTATATTTCCATAATAATGAAACATCTTCTCCCCTGAAACTGCTTGGCCAATCAAAGCCAAACTTCATATGGAGCATCCTGGGGAAGGGGGAAAGAAAGTTTATATAAATGGTCAAGGTCACATGACCAAGATGGCTGCCATGGCTATAAATAGAAAAAACCTTTTAAAATCTTCTTCTCCAGAACCAGAAGGCCAATAATTTTGAAACTTGGTGTGAAGCATCAGTGACTGGAGCTCTACAAAGTTTGTATAAATCATGTCCCTGGGATGACCTTGACCTATTTTACAGCAAGGTCAACATAGGTCACTCATGCATTTGAATGGGGAAAAGTGTTAAAATGTTGTTTGCAGGAAATGGGCAGATGGACTTAAGATTGATGATTCTGAAAACTTTGGACCCCAGGGGTATGTCTGCCCCCACCCCGGGGCAATATACATGTATGTTACAGTGATATTCAAAGATCTTCTCGGCGGCCCCCATGGCCGAGTGATTAAGGTCGCTGACTTCAGTGCTCTTGATCATTCGATCATCTCACCGATGTGGGTTCGCGCCTCGCACGGGGCACAAATTCATATGTGAGACAAGCCATGTTCTGCTTCGGGTGTGTCAGGTGGTTTTTCCCCAGGTACTCTGGTTTTCGCCCCACCTACCGATTGATTCGTCTCGATATGAGTGAAAAAGCTTGAAAGGGACGTAGAACTGAATAAAAAAAAAACAAAAACAAAAAAAATCTTCTCTGAAACTGCTAGGCCAGTCAAAGCCAAACTTTATGAGGAGGATCGTTAAGAAGGTGCAATGAAAATTTATATAAATGGTCAAGGTCACATGACCAAGATGGCTGCCATGGCTATAAATAGCAAAAATCTTTAAAAATCTTCTTCTTCAGAACCAGAAGGCCTATGATTTTGAAACTTTGCATGAAGCATCAGGCAATGGAGCTCTACACAATTTTTATAAATTGTGACCCTTGGATGACCTTGACCGATTGAACATCAAGGTCAACTTAGGTCGCCTATACATTTGATTTGGAAAATTGTTGAAATGTCATTTGAAGGGCAAAACTTGCAGTAAATTGGCAAATAGACTGAAGTATTATGATTTGAAAAAGAAATTAACTCCAAGGGTTGCTCTGACCTGGCCCTGGGGTTATATACATGTATGTTACCATTCTAGGCAGTATATATCTCAGGTTTCAGGTGAGCGTTTACAGGACCATTGGTAGGACCATTGGTCCTCTGGTTTTAAATATTTTACGGCAAAGTTTACTTAATTTGACTACACATTTAATGGGGAAATCGGTAAAATACTTTCTGTGAATAAGAAAATTAAACAAATATTTTTTATGAAGACATTTTGGCCCTTGAAACTTGGCATGTAGCATTGTGGAATCAGGGTCTTCAAAGTTTTATAAATCATGACCTTGTGATGAACTTGACATATTAAACACTGATTTCAACCAACCTCAGGTCAGGTGAGCATTTAGAGTCTCAGGGTCCTCTGGTTATTACTAACACTTAAATATATTGCTTTTCATGGCTTTCTCCAGCCATTGAACAAACCAAATCGAGATCTTCAAGCCACAGCAAATAAAGCAGGCACCACAGCAAAGAAAACAGATGCCACAGCAAAGGACATGTAAGTAGTTTTAACTTCTATACTTAGCCACAGAGATTAGCGTAGTAAACAAGATCTACAAGTATGCTCTTATATTCAGTAAGAAGTTATTTGTGTGCATACCCAGGCATTGTAAATAAAAAAATCCACATATTCCTGGCTGAAGGTGCATTAGCTCATGATTTTATTAAATCAAACTCACTTGTACATGTTTTTCTCTAGTGACCTCGAGGTCTGTGTCATCGGCTTTTGAACTGATTTTTTATAGTTTTTTTTAAGTGTTATTTTTCACTCAAAGCCACTTGATACGGATGCTAAAAATGTTTAATAAGCAAGAAAGTTTATTTCTTAAAGTTCTATTTACTGCAAGAAAACTGTTTAAATAAAATTGATGTTTGCATGAGACTTAAAGCACTTAAAATTCATTGTATAGGTCTTTAATGCTAACAAGGTGAGCTTATAGGATGCCAGTGTCAAGCCAGTGTCAGTTAGTGTGTTAACACATTCAAACAATGGATCTCTGTAAGGCCCCTGGGCCAATTTGGATCAAATTTTATCTGCATCGTCATAGAGGTGGGGAAAAGGTTGCATAAAGTCTTAGGTTAGGTCAGATCAGAACTCTGGTTTACATGGCAACAGATTGCTCCGATAGACTTAAAAAACTTAAAACTTGGAACTTCTTTCCCACAACCACAAGGACCTAACTTATATATTTTGTATGTTGCAATGTATAGTTCTTGTCTTTATAACTACTGCCAATCACGCCCCTGTTGTAAAAATGGTCCAACATGGGGATCCTGACCTTATAAAATGATTTTTCTAAGCAAACCAAATTGGTTTACAAGATGATAAACATTTCAGACAAGAGCTATTCTGTAAAGTCTAGGTCAAATGACCAAGATGGCTGCCAAACCCATATATAGCGTAAAATTGTTCAAAAATCTTCTTCTCTGGTACCGATGGACAGATTTCATTGCAACTTGGCATGTAGTTTTAATATACTACAATGTATATATAAATCATGACCTTGGCCTATTTTATGGCAAGGTCAACATAATTTGCCTATGCAAATGAAAGGCGAAAACTGTTAAAATGTCATTTGAAGGGAAACTTCTTGCTTGCAGGATGTTGGAGTTGGACTGAAAATTTATGAATTTGAAAAACATCAGACCCCATGGTTCATCTGCCCCTACACTGGGACAATACACATGTATTACCATAATATTCAAACACCACCTGAAACGGCTTGGCCAATCAAAGCCAAATTTTATATGAAGTGTAGTAAAACCAGGTCACGTGACCAAGATGGCCTCCATGCCCAATATATGGTAAAAACCTTACCTACTTTGTCCAGTGAATGTACTTGTCGACTCTCAGGTGAGCGATAGTTGCCTTTGGGATACTTGTTATGCGAGGGCATTTGTGATGTGAGGGCATGGTAATTTGTGTTAGCAATATTCATTTTGTTGATTTCATTTACAGGAAAATGGCGTTCTACAGACCAACTCAGAAATGGCTGCCTGTGGCCATTAGAGGAACAGTCAGGCATGGTAAGTAGATTATTGCACACTGTTAAAGTTAATCCCATTGAACAATTTTAAAGTTCTTGAAGACTGAAAGGTTGCTGTAGTATTTAAGTTCCAGTTCTCTCAATCTAGTCTGTTGCTGTACCAATGACTACAATGGCTAGTCTGTCATTGTATAATGGCCAGTCTGCCATTGTATGCTGTATCAAACAGTTGGGTGCCATAGATCAGTCATAGAAACTAAACTGTAAACTGTTTGTAATGAGCTTTGAACCTCCCAGTCAATGATGGATTGAAACATTTTGTCTAAATGATTTAAGCAAAGTGTAATTTTGCCAAGTTTCTGTTAGAAAACCTCTTTCTTTTCCATGTCATGTCTTGCTATCTTCGGCCTGAGAGTTGGTGATGGATGTACGTATCTATCTAAAAGGTTCTGAGTCAGTTTCTTGTTTTAAATTGTGATTTTTGTCCTTACAGGCTACCAAGTCACCTTTATCTTGAGTGGGTTGAAGACGGTGGTCACAAAAAGCTTTGTGAGGGAGCCTGCAAAGGCAGAGAAAGTTAGATACAGACTATAGACTTCTTGGATGGACCATCTCCTGCTGTTTACACAAAAAGTGATGATGTGACACATTTATTTGTAGAGACCACAATGTTCTCTACTTTCGCTCACTGTTATTATGTGGAATTAACAAATCTTTTGATTAGTTCATGGTCAAATCATGTACACAGCAAAGGACAGTGTCATTTTTGTTATGTATTTCTTATACCCAAAATTTTGACACTAAACAAAAGACAACAATACTTAATTCAATCACCCTAGAATTTTGACAGTTGGTCTGTTGTGTTTGTTAAAATCAGGGCTACCAATTCATGTCAACATATTACTTGTCCCTCTTAAGAATGTATGGACAGCCAAACTTACTTATATGAAATCAATCAAAATAAATTCCCATTGGCCACTGTCAGCAAGCTCATCGCAACTAATTTTATCAAGGAACAGGCATGATAAAAAATCAGGCATGATTGCTCCCCTGAAAGCCTTTTTTGATTGCAGCCACATTATTTTATTTTTCGTCAGATAGATACTTCATGATAATGATGGAATGAGCAGTCAATGACATTTACCTTTACAAGTCTCAACCTTGGTTTCACTTTGTGCATTTACTATGCCTATGTAGAAATGTCAGTTATTTGGAAGATTTAGCAGTTGAAAACTTCAAATTTGGTTCCTGTTTGGCCAAAATACTTAGTTTTCAATTGCAATGCAGTTCAGACTTGTCTGTTTGTCTGCCCATAGATCAATTATTTTTGAAGTGAGTGAATTGTGATGAAGTATACAACAAGCATGAAGATTTGCTTTTTAAATTTGTCTCTGGACATGGAGCAAGGACTTATGTGAGTGAATGTAAAAATAAAGATAAATTAATTGTTTGGTCTGTGCTGTACACTAGGATCTATAAGCCGCCTCATGGGAAAACCAACAATGTAATTTCCAAACAGGTCTGACACAAACTGAGCTGTACAAGTACAGAAGACAGTTAGAGGCAGGAGATTTGAATTTAGAAAGTAGAGGAATTGTACAATTTGTGTAGCAGAAACAAAGGTGCTTATCAGCTTCGCAATTACTGCATAGCTGATCTGCGTCTTTGCTTTCGCTTATGCACATTGCTGATTTTCTCAAGAGGCGGCTCATATAAGCAGCATCACAGTCAATTGATATATTGCGTAGTATGAATACTATACGTAGTATGAATCACGTAGTATGAATACTATATTTCTGTTGAGATCTACATTTTGGTGTTTCTTGACTTTTCATTGTTGATGTAACAATAACATGGGATTTGCTATATTGTATTCATTCTAATATATTTACATTTTTATTGCAATCGCCCTAAATGAAAGTATCTTTCTTGATGTTCTTCATTTCCCAATGAAAAACATTAAGTCTCGTGATCTAGATGCCACGCCTATGGGCGGGGCGACGTCAAAACCCATCCAGTGACGTTGTTTGTTTACTCTTGATGTCGTGACGTTGGTCGCGTATCGCCATGACGTTAGGCGCGAAAATTTGACGTTTTGGCTGTTCCAAAATTACGTTAAATGGGATTTAATGTCAAATAACATGAAAATGAATGGTGATATGCGCAATTAAAAATCTGATACTTGATTGATAATATAAAATGTAAATATAAGTAATGAAATTCAGATTTTAGCTTTCACTGGATGATGAAAAACATTAGCTGTTTTAATGTCTCCGAGAAGCCCTTCGGGCTTCACAGACATTAAAACAGCCTAATGTTTTTCATCATCCAGTGAAAGCTAAAATCTGAATTTCATTCTTTAAATGCAAACATTGTGCTTTATTTTCTGATAATATCTCATGGGAATACCAACTTAGGTTTCCTACCAGGTCTGACACAAACCAAGCTGTACAAGCACTGAAAATGGTTAGAGGCTGGAGATTTTGGATTAAGAAAGTAGAGGAATTGTACTATTTGTGTAGCAAAAACAAAGGTGTTTATCAGCTTCGCAGATACTGCGTAGCTGATCTGCTTCTTTGGTTTTGCTTATGCAGATTGCTGGTTCTCATCACAGTCAGTTGATATATTGCCGAAAATCACCAAGTATGCATACTATATTTTTGTAAATAAATATCTGTTCAGATGTACATTTTGGTGTTTCTTGACTTATCATTGTTGATGTAACAATAACATGGGATTTGCTATACTGTATTCATTCTAATATGCAAACATTGTGCTTTATTTTCTGATAATATTTTTGTAATGAGAACATATGACAGATGCATTTAGTCATTTTAAAAGTGTTTCCTAAAATTATCAGAATTGAAGAGTAGCCACAATAAGTTTAAGAAATTGTACAAACTTGGGTCTTTAATTGAGCATTGGTGCTTATTAGAATGAAAACTGTATATCTTACGTCCGCCTGCACAAATTGCCCATTCCTTCAGGCCATTGCTGTTATGTTGATGTAAAGCAGCAAATTCCTTCAGAATGTACAAGAATGTAAACGCTATGGGAGCAAAGTGGCGTAATGGTATAGCAATAGGGACTTGGGTTCAATCGCCATTGACGGCACTGTGTTGTTATAGAGCAAGGCACATTTACTCTTGCTGTAGTGGTTAATACCCAGGAATTGGTGGCTCCGTCCAAACATGACTGAAAAATTGTTGACTGGGATGTTAAACTTTAATACCAACAAACAAAAATCTGGTCATGCAATTGTGGCTCAACTTCTCAAGCATAAGATATTGAGTTTCATTTTAATCAATCTTATTACAATGTCTGTCTAATCTGTTCTTATGTTTAGTGCATGTATGCTGGGCATGCACTGTATTCTATGGATATTCTTCCTGACACAACTACAATACAGGAGCCTCAATTGGGTAGTGGTTAAACAAATTGCTAAGTTATCAGGGCTCCTACAGCCTTTTGGATAAGATTTTATGCATGCCCTATTTCTGTTTGACATTAGCTGTTAGTAAAATATAACCCTCTGATACCAAATGCAATGTCCAGTTTCAGGGTTGGGAATATAATAGTAAGGGATGTTAGCATCAAAGAATTTTAGTAGTATATACTACTAGGTCACTCATTTTAGGCAAATGTTTGTCAAATACATATATTTCCGTGAGAAACATACTTATATATTTCTGAAGTAATTCATATGATTTGTTTTTATACTGTAACACATTAAGAGCCATTTATTAATGTCCATGGCCAGACAAGTGGCCATGGGCAGAAAAAGAACATGGCCATGGGCAGAAAATACTGGCCATGGGCAGAAAATACTGGCCATGGGCATTTTTTGGATGAAAAATATCCCATGGCCGAAATTGCTTGGGCCATGGCCGAAATTGCTTGGGCCATGGCCAGATATTTGTTTTGTTGCTAATTTGCATATTAACTTATTATGTCAATGGCCTTCATGGGAAACATGTTTTACATGAATTTAAGCAGTTTGTATGAAATTTTATGTAATTTTTTTATTTCCCATGGCCATTCATTCTTGGCCATGGCCCAAAAAGTTTGCCATGGCCATGTCATTTTCCCATGGGAAAGGCCATTTTCCCATGGGAAAAGGGGTTTTTCCCATGGGAAACTGAACTTCAGGCATCATTTTTAAGTATTTCCAATGGTTTTAGTGAACAATTTATGAGTTTTTATCAATCTACTTACTAAAGAGTACAAATATATGTCAGGGATAAGGTCCTATCTTATTCGGAAAGATGTCCTGGATTTGACAAAAAGCGGTTTGTCAAAAAATACCGGTTAGTGTTGATGGCACATATTTGTGCACTGCTCATTATGATCCTGGGTCGATTCTCTAAGTATTTGCATGAGATTTATGGGGCTTCCTTTTGCACAGAATATGCATGGGGGTCCAGACTTTAGGCATATTTTACGCATATAAAACCGGGTATTAAGGGGTAGGGCATGAAATTGGGCTGTAAATTATCCTCTTTCAATAATTTGCCAACATCTTTCCCAAAATCGGATCAATTATGCCTCAAACATGTGAAAAATACTTATTTTCTTTTTTTAGACTGGTAAAAACCGGGATTATTTAAGGATCCCGGATCGTTCGCCAGTCATAGCCGGTGACGCTCTTCACTGTCGACTTTGCAGGGGTTGTCTTTGTTCACAAATAGCGAAAAAAGTAGATGGATGGCACATATTTGTGCACTGCTCATTATGATCCTGGGTCGATTATCTAAGTATTTGCATGAGATTTATGGGGCTTCCTTTTGCACAGAATATGCATGGGGGTCCAGACTTTAGGCATATTTTACGCATATAAAACCGGGATTATTTAAGCATCCCGGATCGTTCGCCAGTCATAGCCGGTGACACTCTTCACTGTCGACTTTGCATGGGTTGTCCTTGTTCACAAATAACGAAAAAAGTAGATGGATGGCACATATTTGTGCACTGCTCATTATGATCCTGGGTCGATTCTCTAAGTATTTGCATGAGATTTATGGGGCTTCCTTTTGCACAGAATATGCATGGGGGTCCAGACTTTAGGCATATTTTACGAAAATTCACTGGTCTGAAAGAGGGGGTAGGGGAAAATATCCCCAATACAGGTAGGGTGATAGTCAGTGCTAGGTAGTTTAAATGATGTTATTTTGTTGTTAGACATTTGATTTAATGGTTTTATGGGAGAAATCGGATTGTTCACCAGATTGGACAGACCTATTATCAATTTTGGCGGATCTAGCTAAATTAACTGAAAAAATGCTCTAAAAACTGTGGATTGCTCCCTTAAAGCAATAACCGATTTTTTTAAATTTTCATTTCAAGGTCTCAGTTGCCTTTGATCAGGTGGCCCAATATATGGACATAACTGTTTCGTGATCTGTTGGTCACTCGCACGACCACAGAGTGAGTAAAGCTGGGTGCGGTTAGTTGGGGCTCCATTCCTCAAAAATCGACCTAAAAATGTCTCGAAACCATATGACTCGTTCTGACTCCTCCTGAAAGGCCAGTTTTAATGCAAATCCACTTTCTTTGCCAGAATTTAATAGGAATTATGTTAAAGAATAATTTTAGATGACAATTGCCAGAAACTAGTGCAAAAAGTTTTGCTTTAAGGTTCCATTTACAGTTTCGTACTTTTGAGGTGGGCCAAAAATTTCAATATTAAGGGGTAAGACATGAAATTGGGCTGTGAATTATCCTCTTTCAATAATTTGCCGACATCTTTCCCCAAATCGGATCAATTATGCCTCAAACATGTGAAAAATACTTATTTTCTATTTTTAGACTGGTAAAAACCGGGATTATTTAAGGATCCCGGATCGTTCGCCAGTCATAGCCAGTGACGCTCTTCACTGTCGACTTTGCAGGGGTTGTCTTTGTTCACAAATAGCGAAAAAAGTAGATGGATGGCACATATTTGTGCACTGCTCATTATGATCCTGTGTCGATTTTCTAAGTATTTGCATGAGATTTATGGGGCTTCCTTTTGCACAGAATATGCATGGGGGGTCCAGACTTTAGGCATATTTTACGAAAATTCACTGGTCTGAAAGAGGGGGTAGGGGAAAATATCCCCAATACAGGTAGGGTGATAGTCAGTGCTAGGCGATTTAAATGATGTTATTTTGTTGTTAGACACTTGATTTAATGGTTTTATGGGAGAAATCGGATTGTTCACCAGATTGGACAGAGCTATTATCAATTTTGGCGGATCTAGCTAAATTAACTGAAAAATGCTCTAAAAACTGTGGATTGCTACCTTAAAGCAATATCCGATTTTTTTAAATTTTCATTTAAAGGTCTCAGTTGCCTTTGATCAGGTGGCCCAATATATGGACATAACTGTTTCGTGATCTGTTGGTCACTCGCACGACCACAGAGTGAGTAAAGCTGGGTGCGGCTAGTTGTGGCTCCATTCCTCAAAAAATGCCTCGAAACCATATGACTCGTTCTGACTCCTCCTGAAAGGCCAGTTTTAATGCAAATCCACTTTCTTTGCCAGAATTTAATTGGAATTATGTTAAAGAATACTTTTATATGAAAATTGCCAGAAACTAGTGCAAAAAGTTTTGCTTTAAGGTTCCATTTACAGTTTCGTAATTTTGAGGTGGGCCAAAAATTTCAGTATTAAAGGGTAGGACATGAAATTGGGCTGTGAATTATCCTCTTTCAATAATTTGCCGACATCTTTCCCCAAATCGGATCAATTATGCCTCAAACATGTGAAAAATACTTATTTTCTATTTTTAGACTGGTAAAAACCGGGATTATTTAAGGATCCCGGATCGTTCGCCAGTCATAGCCGGTGACGCTCTTCACTGTCGACTTTGCAGGGGTTGTCTTTGTTCACAAATAGCGAAAAAAGTACATGTAGATGGATGGCACATATTTGTGCACTGCTCATTATGATCATGGGTCGATTCTCTAAGTATATGCATGAGATTTATGGGGCTTCCTTTTGCACAGAATATGCATGGGGGTCCAGAGTTTAGGCATATTTTACGCATATAAAACCGGGATTATTTAAGGATCCCGGATCGTTCGCCAGTCATAGCCGGTGACGCTCTTCACTGTCGACTTTGCAGGGTTTGTCTTTGTTCACAAATAGCGAAAAAAGTAGATGGATGGCACATATTTGTGCACTGCTCATTATGATCCTGGGTCGATTCTCTAAGTATTTGCATGAGATTTATGGGGCTTCCTTTTGCACAGAATATGCATGGGGGTCCAGACTTTAGGCATATTTTACGAAAATTCACTGGTCTGAAAGAGGGAGTAGGGGAAAATATTCCCAATACAGGTAGGGCGATAGTCAGTGCTAGGCGATTTAAATGATGTTATTTTGTTGTTAGACACTTGATATGCATGAGATTTATGGGGCTTCCTTTTGCACAGAATATGCATGGGGGTCCAGAGTTTAGGCATATTTTACGCATATAAAACCGGGATTATTTAAGGATCCCGGATCGTTCGCCAGTCATAGCCGGTGACGCTCTTCACTGTCGACTTTGCAGGGTTTGTCTTTGTTCACAAATAGCGAAAAAAGTAGATGGATGGCACATATTTGTGCACTGCTCATTATGATCCTGGGTCGATTCTCTAAGTATTTGCATGAGATTTATGGGGCTTCCTTTTGCACAGAATATGCATGGGGGGTCCAGACTTTAGGCATATTTTACGAAAATTCACTGGTCTGAAAGAGGGGGTAGGGGAAAATATCCCCAATACAGGTAGGGTGATAGTCAGTGCTAGGTAGTTTAAATGATGTTATTTTGTTGTTAGACATTTGATTTAATGGTTTTATGGGAGAAATCGGATTGTTCACCAGATTGGACAGAGCTATTATCAATTTTGGCGGATCTAGCTAAATTAACTGAAAAATGCTCTAAAAACTGTGGATTGCTACCTTAAAGCAATAACCGATTTTTTTAAATTTTCATTTCAAGGTCTCAGTTGCCTTTGATCAGGTGGCCCAATATATGGACATAACTGTTTCGTGATCTGTTGGTCACTCGCACGACCACAGAGTAAGTAAAGCTGGGTGCGGTTAGTTGGGGCTCCATTTCTCAAAAATCGATCTAAAAATGCCTCGAAACCATATGACTCGTTCTGACTCCTCCTGAAAGGCCAGTTTTAATGCAAATCCACTTTCTTTGCCAGAATTTAATTGGAATTATGTTAAAGAATAGTTTTAGATGAAAGTTGCCAGAAACTAGTGCAAAAAGTTTTGCTTTAAGGTTCCATTTACAGTTTCGTACTTTTGAGGTGGGCCAAAAATTTCAGTATTAAGGGGTAGGGCATGAAATTGGGCTGTAAATTATCCTCTTTCAATAATTTGCCGACATCTTTCCCCAAATCGGATCAATTATGCCTCAAACATGTGAAAAATACTTATTTTCTATTTTTAGACTGGTAAAAACCGGGATTATTTAAGGATCCCGGATCGTTCGCCAGTCATAGCCGGTGACGCTCTTCACTGTCGACTTTGCAGGGGTTGTCTTTGTTCACAAATAGCGAAAAAAGTAGATGGATGGCACATATTTGTGCACTGCTCATTATGATCCTGGGTCGATTCTCTAAGTATTTGCATGAGATTTATGGGGCTTCTTCTTGCACAGAATATGCATGGGGGTCCAGACTTTAGGCATATTTTACGAAAATTCACTGGTCTGAAAGAGGGGGTAGGGGAAAATATCCCCAATACAGGTAGGGTGATAGTCAGTGCTAGGCGATTTAAATGATGTTATTTTGTTGTTAGACATTTGATTTAATGGTTTTATGGGAGAAATCGGATTGTTCACCAGATTGGACAGAGCTATTATCAATTTTAGCGGATCTAGCTAAATTAACTGAAAAATGCTCTAAAAACTGTGGATTGCTACCTAAGCTTCACATAAGACTGTTTTAGGCTAGAATTATTGCAAATTCTAGTTCTTGTACTACCACTGAACTTTCTAAATTATTAACTTCCTGTCTTACTGCTATCAAATCTCAGGTCATACTGTGAGACGGTGTATGAAACTTCAAATAAAAAACTGGTTTTGGTCAACAGAAAATTCTGGCGAGGCGTTCCGTAAACTGAAGTGTAGAGGGTACCGTATGACGAGCTTGTTCACATACGATTTTTCTACTCTGCATACCACATTGCCACATAATCTGATTAAAGAAAAACTGTTCGATTCGATGTAGTGGACCTACAAAAGAGCATTAAATCTATGGTTGACCTTATTAAGCCTGTAATGACAGAAAAGCTTTTTTTCACTTCGTCTGACCAAAGTCGATATACTCTTAGGACATGTCAGAATGTATGCGATACCTTATGCTATCTCCTGGTTAATAATTGTATAGATTCGGAATCAAATTATACAAACAAATTTATTCATAGTAAACTTTATAGCTAACAATGTAAAACAAAATTGTGTTATTCATTTGTAATATTAAGGTAAATGATGTGGTTTGAAACATGGCTCCATATTTTTCATCCGATTGTATATATCCTAATAAACATAGCGGTATTTAGCCAGATTGTTAAGTCGTTTGCAAATGTCACAGGCAACATCTTTGAAAAGTTGTAAAACAAAATTGTGTTATTCATTTGTAATATCAAGGTAAATCAAGTGGTTTGAAACATGGCTCCATATTTTTCATCCAATTGTGTATATCCTCATATACATAGCGGTATTTAGCCATATTGTTAAGTCGTTTGCAAATGTCACAGGCAACATCTTTGAAAAGTTGTAAAACAAAATTGTGTTATGCAATTGTAATATCAAGGTAAATCATGTGGTTTGAAACATGGCTCCATATTTTTCATCCAGTTGTGTATATCCTCATATACATAGCGGTATTTAGCCATATTGCTAAGTCGTTTGCAAATGTCACAAACAAAATCTTTGAAGAGTTCAATGTATGGTACTGATCGATACTCGTCTTTGGTCTTTAACATCCCAGCATACATGTTAATATCCTTGCTTAAATTTCTTAAATATTTGCCTAGTTCGTGTGCTGTTTTAAATTTATTTGAATTTATATAAGCACCATCCTTTATGTCTATTGGTTGCGTATTTGGGTTTCCACCGCGAACTACCTGAATTATGTCGTAATTGAAATTTTCAAAGAATTTTTCAGATATATATCCGTCACAAATGAAGTGCTCAAAGGCAAGATAATAGCGATAGGTTGAGTTCAAAATATCAAAGCAGTTTCCAGCAGAGTGGTCATAACGTTTTCCACATTTCCATTTTGTACCGCAATCTCCTAAAACGTCAACACTTATATATTGTTTAAGGACTTTAACATATTCCTCTCTTCTTGAATTCGTCTGGCACTTCGATACAATCCAGATTGCATCTTTAGTCTTGCTTTTGGAAATTGCAAGATAGTCTCGTAAATCACTGGGACCTGCTCTCGGTACTATTTTCCCGTATGGAAGATGAAAATCCGAGTGTGTGGAGTATGTTGCCGTCCAGTTGAAATGATTCTAAAACAGAACAAAAACTTACAATGGACCTTAGTTGTCATGCAGCATAAGTCTCGGTTGAGAACTCGTTTTTGATTCATCGTCACGGTGGCGTTTATTAAACCTTCACTAATAAAGTAAAGTAGTGAAATATTCACTACAAGGACCGAAATAAAACCCATTGTGTAAACTGAGGGAAAGCTGGCACTTAATATCGATTTTCCGCCTTGGAATGTTAAAATGCTGCCTGTTCCAAGGCGGTCCGTTTGTTGTTATTCTATTTGTTTCATGACGTGGTGACAATTTTAATGTTTTTTAAACTTTACTGTGTGCATAAGTGTATTCACTTAAGTTCAGGTTACAAAGTTTGCCACTTTTGAGCAATGGCTCCTCACTTAGTATACATGTAGATTTGCTTTCGTTGTATCATTATCTAACTATCAATATGGCTTTAACCCACTTCGACTTTCGGATGGGATTCGTTCTGGTTCTGGTTTGCCCAGCGACTACTTTAACACTTAACTATTTCATGATGTTCGCTGCTAACATTTGACATTTCGGAACTTCCGGTTTTTATTTTTAGCTCACCTGAGCCGAAGGCTCACAAGGTGAGCTTATAGGATGGCCATGCTCCGTTGTCCGTCGGTCGTCGTTCGTCGTCGTCCGTCGTCCGTTCACAAATTCAAAGATCTTCTTCTCTGAAACCGCTTGGCCAATCAAAGTCAAACTTCATGTGGAGCATCCTTAGGAAGAGGGAACAAAAGTTTCTATAAATGGTCCAGGTCACATGACCAAGATGGCCACCATGCCCATATATGGTAAAAACCATAAAACATTGTGCAATATAGTCCATATTATCTCCCTTTGAATGTTTTTACTGCTTCCAGAGGATCGAACCTTTATATTTTATTTTTCTTCTCTGGAACCGGTGGACCGATTTCAACGAAACTTGGTATGTAGCATCGGGGACTTTGGCCCATCATAGTTTATATAAATCATGACCTTGGATTGACCTTGACCTATTTTACGGCAAGGTCAATTTTGGTTACATAGGCTTTTCAATAGAAAAAAGTGAAAACATTGAATTTTTCAGGATGATTGTAGCTTGTGACCTGAAAGTTGGTAGATGCAGACAACATGCTGAGCTAATGAAGAGATGTGAGTATTAAAGGTCAAGGTCATTTCTCGACTTTGGCCAAAGGTCATTTACAAATTAAATGTTAAACTTAATTTTCTCAGTAGCCGCTCAACCAATCAAAGCCAAATTTTATATGTAGTATCCTTAGGATGAGAGAATGAAAGTTAGTATAAATAGTCAAGGTCACATGACCAAGATGGCTGCCATGACTATAAATAGCAAAAACATTTAAAAAATCTTCTTCTCCAGAACCAAAAGGCCTATGATTTTGAAACCTGGCATGAAGCATTAGGGGGAGGAGCTCTACAAAGTTTATATAAATCATGACTCTTGGATGACCTTGACCAATTTTACGGCAAGGTCAACATAGGTCGCTAATGCATTTGAATGGGGAAAATTGTCAAAATGTCATTGGACAGGAAAAACTTTATGGAAATGGGTAAATGGACAGAATATTTATGATTCTGAAAAAAAGACCCCAGGGGCAGGTCTGCCCCCATCCGGGGGGCAATATACATGTATATATTACCATGATATTCAAAGATCTTTTTCTCTGAAACCGTTTGGCCAATCAAAGCCAAACGTCTTGTTGAGTATTCTTAGGAAGGGAGAATGAAAGTTTATATAAATGGTCCAGGTCACATGACCGAGATGGCCGCCATGGCTATAAATAGCCAAAAACCTTTAAAATCTTCTTCTCCAGAACCAGAAGGCCAATGATTTTGAAACTTGGCATGAAGCATCAGGGAGAGGAGCTCTACAAAATTTATATAAATCATGACCTTGGGATGACCTTGACCTATTTTATATATTTCAGTTCTCAGGTGAGCGTTTACAGGACCATTGGTCCTCTTGTGTTTAATATCTCGTCAACGGTTGCAGATATTTTCCTAGTAGTTTATATTTGAATACATGAATTGATGATATTCATTGAATGAGTTATGAAAATTGTCAATCTAAGGAACTTCATTTTTAACCCCATTTTCTGCAACTTTTCAGAAACTTTTAGCTGTCAGTAAAACTTAGGGGGTAGGGTATATTAAACTTGATTCTTACAAACATTCAAATTAATTTCACTGGTTCGAATTTTATTTTAGCAGCAGTAGATATGCACAGGGTATTCTATGTTAGTCTTTTTTGCATTTGGTGTGCTAGTTTAAAAAATTTTGGTTGTTTTATGAAATGCTGTGTAAGAAACAAAATAGCTGTAAAAAGGCTTTAAATGACGATTTTCAAGTCCTTGCGATGGTTCTCTCCTATATGCACGCTATCCTATTTATTTTATTCCTTTATTCGAGCAATATAAACGTGTTCTACAAGAAACAGTTTGATATTGGTTTGGCTCATTTCAAAAAAAAGGCTTTTTCTGATTTTTCGAGTATGGGGGTAAGGTTGTAAAATGAGTCTTAAAATTTTGTCATCCACTGTCAGTTGCAAATTTTTGTACGTTTGTGGTCCAAAATAGTCTGCATTATTAGGACTATTGAAAGCATTCCAAGTGTATTTTTGTTAAGGACAGGTATATTTAAAAAAAGAGAAAATTAAATTAAGTCTACTAAATTTAAAACATGGTGTTAAGAGGTCTGATTCAGAAGCATGTAGCTTGAAATATGGACACGACCCTAATTTTATTTTCATGTGTCTTGTGTTGTATTTTGATATCAAAAAGACGGGTTAGAAAAAAATGAATACTTTTCATTGGCAGCGAACATCCTTAAACCATCAACTATTTAGTTTAATAAGAATGTGGTCGGTTCGTATATGTATTTATCTGTCGCATCTTCATCTTAACTCAATTAAAGATACAATTTAGCTTTTGCATTCCATGTTATTATTTAAGTTTCCAATATCTTCCGCTTATGTGCTTTGAGTCAATGGTTTGATTGAACGATCATAAATTGCACAATATTGGTCATATGGTGTCTCTTTGAATGTTTCCACTGCTTCCAAAGGGTATTACCTTTGTATTTTAGTTCATATTACTACAGCTGGTCTTGAGCCCTTTGATGACCGTAAGAAGTCACCCCGTAGTTCATCCATAGTGCAGCTTTTATTTTTTTCGGTCGCTGGTGACCGGTAAGAATTTTCAGAGTATTCAAAGCATATAATGCAGGAATGAGTTCCAGACAACGTGTTATTATTATGCCCCGTTACACGAGACTTCTTTTGTGTAAGTTATCGAAATTACTGTATAAATGTCTTTCTTCCGTTGCCGGATTACAAGGATTGATTACCCGAAATTTCACAATTAGGCTGCTGGCCAGAGGGTCGATTGCTCCCCCCCCTAGGGAATTTCGCAGACATACCCTATCTTAAAGAACAATTCAATCTGAGTAGAATAATAGATGTTTGCACCCTGAGCGTCGGGGCGTTATCCTGTAACAGCCTGTTACATACGTTACCTGAACAAAATTAAGAAATTATGATATGGTGTTTTCAGCTACAGCAAAATGACAATAGTTTATCATTTTACTCAACTTTTTCATACTGTCTGCTTGCTGTATGTCTATACTACATATTAAAATCGTTTGAACAAAAATTTGACCCACACTTACTGTAACATATGTAACGTAATTTAAGATACCCTTTGAAAATTCCACTTTTGAGTGATATCATTTACTTTTACTTTTTCACTATGCATTTTTCCAAAGATATGAGATTTATTTCCATCAGCATGTTCAATTGGCAGATAGAAAAACCAAGGTTTGTTTTCCTATCATGTATATGTTGCCTTTAATGAAGTATTTAGTAGCCCTACCCCCAGAAATATTATATTGCAATGAACGTGAAGTATGTAAAATACTTGAAACTGGTGGATATATATATATACCCGTATATCATAGTTTCTTGCTGATTTTATCATGAACCATGGCTCTGAGGATCTGTAACCAAGTATCTTGGATCAAAGAGTTTGATCCAGAATGTAACATATGTAACATACATGTAATGAATAACGAAGGGCATTGTACATAGCAGGAATGCCCGTACATGCCAGTCTAATGATCTATTCCATTATATATTTTGCAAACATATATCTTAAATGACAATTCAAATTTGCTCCAATAAGAGATGTTTGCTTTATGTACATTGGAGCATGTGTCTGTTACAGTATGTTACATATGTTACCATAATATGTTTTAGAAATAATGATTTGGCAATTTTAGCATCAGAAAAAATAAGATTTTTATTATTCCATTCACCCATCTCATATAGTCTGCATGAAACATGTCCATTCTCAACACTAAAGTTGCTTGAGCAATACTCTGACACCTACAGTGTAATGTCTGTAACATATATTAAAATAACCCTTTCAAAATTAGCATTGTGAGTGACATCGTTTGTTTTTTTTTAGTTACACATTCCAGCTATTTTTTTCAAATATATGTGATTTTTTACATTACCATGTTCAATGGAGGAGATGGAAAATTCCTATACTGTATATATTATACTAAATGGGTTATTTAGCAACCCTACCCGCAGTTTCATAAGCCAAATATTGTATTGCTAATTACGTAAGATGTGTAAATAATCGTTTCTAATGGCTATATCTAATGTTGATAATTATTTGCTTATATTTCATGCTTATGGAGAACTATAGTTCTGAGTGGGTGTCACCAAGTATCTAGGCTCAGACATCTTAATGAGGAATGTAACGTATGTAACATATATGTATGAATAAAGAATGACGTGGTCTACAGTGAATATATATGATGATATTTCAAAAATAGTGTCAACACTTCACGTTTCCCTATGAATAATTTAGTTTTTGGTGTAAAACAAAACTAGAAATCTTATTCATTTCTGATAATCATGTCTTTGGACCCCATAAATACTATTTTTAAACATTTAGAAATCTCTTAAAAATGCAGAAAATTAGGGTATTACTACAAAATCGTTTGTACCTGAACTGTTAACAGACCTAGAATGCTGAAAGTGGTATCAAATAAATGCGACGGCAATGGACTAATGCCCTCAGTCCTCTAAATACATCATCTGAATTTCAGTTTTATGAATATTAATGAAAACTTTAGAAATTAGAGAAAATGCATAACAAATAAGCAGGTATACCTACAAAATGATTATGTTTTTCAGCAAGCTAAAGTCTGAATGTGCTGAAAATGGCAAGGGCAATTTTCTATCATCCTTCTATAAAAAAAGTCATTTGATGAGCATTGATAAAATATAATGGTCAAATCAGATGTTGGTGATTAACCGCCGAAGAATTGAGGCGGGACCCCTATTAAACCAGGTGAATCTTGGCTACTGTAAGACCTAAACAGCTGAAATTGGTATCGACCGGTTACTAAGACAATGTTCTTTAATCATATGATGTTATGAATAAATCATATGAATGTTTGTTTCATGAATTGAAACAAGAACTTCAGAAATGGAGAAAATTTGCAGAAACGTGAAGGGGTATACCAACAAAGTCACTTATATCTCCACTTTTAATAGCTGTCGAGTAGTCAAAATGGCAAATGTTACTATTTGGTAACTTTAATAATTAATTGTTGTCATGTTATCACAAAATATATGAATTATTGTCATCTTGTCATGTATACATACCACAAAACATATTAGGTTAAAGCAAATGTACACGTGTCCCTGTTGCTGGACACCCTTAATTTTTTTGCTATTTACCATTTTTATCAACATTTTATGAATATCCATGAAAGTAAATCTGATATGATTTGTATATAAGAGCACTGGGAAATGATGCATTGTCCAAGCAAATATCTGATGCCAATTAAGCCCTCTAAGGCAATGAGCAGCTGGGATATAAGTGATTTAAGTGTTGGTTTATCTCTTCATTTTTCTATTATTTTCTCTTATTTATGAAGTTTAATTCTAATATTAGTGACCTTTATCAGATAAGAAGCTTTATATATCAGGTTACAGTGTTATAATTCATTGTCATAGCAATCATTTGATACCAGATTCAGTACAGTAGTGCTATTAGTAACCTAGACACAAGCCATTTTGTAAGGTATCCCCTCTTATTTTCTGTGATTCTTCTCCAGTCTGTAAAAATTGCAATAATATTCATTAAACTTAAAATAAGTTTATTCATTTATCAGACTAGAAGACAAATTGCATAGCCCAAAGCATCAAGTTGCTACCACGTTTATCATTCTAAGTCTATTGACATGCCAGACACTAATAATTATGTAAGTGTAAATGTTATTTTTCCGTGATTTTCCAAACTTTTCATAGTTTTTTTTATATCAATATTGATAAATATGCAAATGAGATAATTTTCAAATAGACCCCAAACATCTGTAAAATTGTCAGATGGTATCACTGGTGTATAAACTATGTGCAACGATGAAAGCTTAGGTCTGAAAGACGTTTTTTATGGGTTTTTAATGATTTTTTGGCCATTTTAATGTTTAAATTAAAATTCACAAATATGCAAATAAGATAATATGCATAACTTACCTTAAGATGAAACGGCTATAGTGAAGAAGCTTTAAAATGAAACTAAGTTCGGTGGTCTATGATACATCAAAACGTATATATGATCAATTTTGTAGGTCAAATTAACCCCATGCGGTATTAGTAACACTGTAACATTACATAAAATCTAAATATAAACAACTTGGCGTTACACCGTTACAACTGAGGCACATCTAGCAAATGAAAATAACACAAGCATGTCATTCTTACCGTGCACATTGGTGTTTGCAGATTTGTAATCCACAGAAACTATTACAGAAACCCTTATTTGTTTATATATGTAAATTCACATATTTTTGTTACATACGTTACACAAAATGAGAACCATCTATGTCAACTTGATAAAATTATGTATCACACATATTGCCCTTGAAGAATCTTGCAGACAAATGGTGAATTATGGTAAAACAACATATTGTTCAATCCCAATCAAAGAATACTGTAAATATAATACGCTGGTAACAGTTGTTATTTTTAAATGGCCGTAACACCATTACGCCCCGGCGCACAAATTGCAAACATCTCTCATTTGAATGCATATGACACAAACATGACATTCTTACCTTGCACATTGGTGTTTGCAGATCTGCACTCCACAGAAACTATTACTGAAAACCTTATTTGTTTATCAATGTAAATTCGCATATTTTTGTTACATACGTTACATACGTTATACAGATAGAGACCCATATATGTCAACTTGATAAAATTATGCATCCTACATATTTTCCTCGAAGAATCTTGCAGAAAAATGGTAGAATTATGGTAAAACAACCTATTGTTCATTCTCAATCAAAGAATACTTCAAATATAATAAGCTGGTAACAGTTGTTATATTTAAATAGCTGTTACACCGTTACGCCCCGGCGTACAAAGTGCAAACATCTCTCATTTGAATCAGAAAAGACTGCTCTTTAAGATAAACTACGTCTGCAAAATTCCCTAGGGGGGGGGGAGCAGGACCTTTTTCAGCCAGAAGTCTAAATATGGCTCATACAGTGTACCTTCTTTCAATGAATGTTTGCACTACTTTCTATTTTATTTAAACAAATTCAGAGGCTTGAGGGTGTTGCTATCGCGAAACCTATGTAATCCTAACATCATTAATAATAATAATAATAATAATAATAATAATAATAATAATAATAATAATAATCGTCATCATCTTTATACTTTAAGAGCTTAACGTATTCACCACAATGACTAATATTCCAAACGGTCCTCCAAAGAATACAGACTTTTTGATATTTTGATAACCATGCAATGATTGCGATGCTACGGTTTGGAGAGTAGTGAAGCCAGTATTTGCTTTATAATGCTGAGCGCCAGGCAAGGTACCCCATGGTACGTCTTTGGTATTACACTGCCTGGGATTCTATGTTAATTTTTGTAACGTATGTACACACTGATTTAGTTCTGACAAGGTAGCCGAGAATTCACCGTTGAGACACATTAGGTGCAACTTTCGAGTATCGTATATGTATATTCAAATTATTGAGTACAATAAATTTGATGAATATTGTGATTTCTTTCTAATGACAATGGTTCATTGTTTACTTTTGAATTATTTGAATTATTGCAGTTTTACAAATTCAGGGAACTCTACTTTTTGATTCCATCGTATAAGCCAGACTAGAAAGCCGCACGGACAATGAAATCAGTGCCGTATCATTCAAATGTTCATGCAAAGTTTATTTTGAAAACAAAAACATTGACTAAGTCAGGATATTTCTAGCATTTATACCAGCAATGACCGGTTAAAAGGCCATTGTTTAAAAAAAAAATCGCATGTCACATTGCAGGAATTTGACTTGCATGTATATTTTGTAATGCTTCATTGTATCCTACCGTAAAAGATAAATCTGAAATACCTCTTGACAAATGATACAGGTGCTAGATTCAAAGTTCACTGAAATGCCCATGCTGAGCTTATAATAGAAAAGCATTTGTTCAAAACAAAATGGTCCTTGGACTTAATCAGAAAAATTCAAGTATAAAGCGAGTTCGAGTCACAACGGAAGTGACACAAAAAAAGCTTAGTCCTAGATGTTCGTAAACTCCCAGGCTTTGAAATATCGTTTAAGAATTACCTTTAATAGTGGTGCATATGTTCCGCTGTAGCTTACTGGAGCTTCATGTTGAATCATTATCCAGATTTGTTCACGAGGTCTTGTGAATGTAGGAATCTTCATATTTATAGGATTTATTATCACAGCATCACTGCGATTGGCTTCTTGCGTATCAAAAGTTATATCGCAGTTATTTCCACAGCTAGTAGAGACAGCCTTCATCGCCGTTATGTGTCTCGAGAGTTGAAAGAATGCTGGGTTATAAAATAGGATTTTTTTCCTCGGCAACAGTGCAGGTACAGAAACGTGTTGCTCGTTGTTTGTTAGCGTCACAATATTTAAGTTTTGAATCTGAAAATGTATAAATGTTACCACTTTAAAACTGTGCTTGTAAGTCATAAGAAAAGCTATATGCAGAATTATTTGAAAAAAAAAAGAAGCTAAAAAGTGTATATACGAAGGCTGGCCTAGTAAATCGTGGACTGTGAATGCAGTATAAAAAAAACTATTCAATGCACAGGCTTTCAATTTGCAAGTATATTACATACACATATTCTGTGTATACATACAAAATTTCAGGAAAAAAAAACACCTAAGAATAAAATCTCAGTATTCAATACAATACTACAAGTCCGGCGCACGCTGACGACGTCGACTACTGTTAATGCGTCAATTCATGTACTACATGTATTTACCGTTTACTGTTTATGTATAGAGGTACGCTCCGTTGTGTGCGATACACAAGGTTAGCGATGTTTGTACCAACTTTTGAAACATGTCACTGAAGTATACACTATGTAACGACCTGTTGAATCGCTCACATTAATTTTTCTTTGCCCTGAAAACGTTTACACTGAAGATGCGGAAAAGACATTACTGACTTTCATGAATGGTTTCCGTCCATGCTGTGTACTTTCTGTCCGCCCATCTCTAAATCGACCATGCCATTCAAGTTAAAAACAAGGCTCCTCGAAATGCCACTGTATATATGGCTGTGCTTTTCAGATGCTTGAATGGATCATTTGAGGCAGTCATAACGGTCTGCTCTGCACACAGTTTCCTCTAATGTCGCCATTTTCATTAGGTTGTAGGTTTAACAGACAGCATTTAAATGTGTGTCATTTACAAACAGATGCTATGTAGCATTCGAAATTTTCTTTGGTGATGTTAAAAGAATGTTGCAATGGGAAGACAGCTCGTTTTGGCACTAAACACAGAAATGGAGGAAAAATATTACATTATTGAATAGACAGAAAATTATTTCAATGTGACAGTCTTTGTTTGGGTTGCGCCGGTACGCATACACTGACCTAGTCAATCATGCACATTTTACAAGGTACATAAAATTATACCTTTTATGCACTTTTACTGAATTTGAATGGCCGAAGGTATTTGAAACGTTTATTGCAAATAGGGAGTCAAATATGAAGTACACAATTTCACTGCTGGGAATCACGTGATACGCAATGTTTATGATCTGTGCTAATTGTAAACAAGAAGCCGCCATTTTTTGCCGGGTCTAGGTAAGTCTATCGAGTTTTCTTTCAAAGGCTGAGGGATAATGATGGATTAATATGCCCATTCCCTGCAGAGACATCAGATTTATATATCCATGTGCGAGGTAATCTTTCAAAGTGTTTTGTTTGTGTAAACACTTCATTCCCATCGTCAAAATTGTTTGTTGCCATGTACACCAAATATTTATTTTGGGCCTTATTCATTCTTCCAGCAACAATTCGTCCTTTTCTTTGAGGTAAAATAACATTTTTTTCAAAGGACAATTACCTCCATTTAACAGTAATATGCTAAATGCCATATGAAAAAAAGATAATCAACATCATTGACATTGCATCCCTATACACATGCAATGTGGATTGATACCCTCCACACTAAAACAATAGTCTTCATTTTTCTATTCTTTCGTCGATAAATGTATTGATTGCTAATGCACCAGTCCTTTGTAACCATTGCCCCCCCCCCCTCACACATACCTACGGTGAAGGGTGGGGGTAGTCGGGCTTAAGAGCGGAGCAATTACTTGTCGAGTGTACCCGCAGTGCAGGGAAAATGACGAGGTTTTGGCATAAGGATCCTAACCCAATGGCAATTTTCTATTTCTAAGGTTTGGGCAAAGAGCAAAGTTTTGACCCCTAGTTTGCCCCCTGTGTGTGCGGCTTATAGCAGGGCACTGAAAGCATAAATGCCACAATCACCGCCCTTCCCCGTAGGTGGATGAGCAGTGGTACAAATGACTTGTGCACAATTGCAGCTAAAATATGATCAAAAATAGAAAAAAATAGCCATTTTTGCTTTTGTTCAATATTGAGAACGATTACTTGAATGCGTTATTATGTATCAGCAGTCACACATTAGCGTATAACCCAAGCGCGCGTCTGGCGTATGAAAACTCTCAACATGCTTAAGATTTTGGACGTATAAAAATAACTTGTCCCTTTTACTCGCTTTAGCAGTCACACATTAGCGCCTGACTGAGATGTGTGGCGGACGTACAAAAATCTCTTTGTTGAAGTACATTTGTGTTACTTCCCAGACGCGCTAAGCATGTGCTACAGGCGCGCGTCTCACACACGCTTAGGGCACGCTACTGAAGCAATATCTCATAAAATCTGAAAACGAATATGGCGTACACTAACGTGCCTAACACTTGCTCCAAATGCGTTCATAGCGTATTCAACGCGCCTGTAACGCGCGTGGAACTTATTCGAAACGTTAAAGACATACGCACAAGACACGCCCAGCTTCTGGAAATTTTTTAAGCATGTTTAAACACAAACGTGCCTAGAGCGCGCACCGACCGTAAGCGACGTATACCAAAGTACACCCAGCGTACACAAGCGTACGCCAAAAACGCACATGTAGCGCGTTTCTAACGTGTCTCCGACGTGCTCCTGACGTATGTTAAATCATTCAAAGTTTACATTTTCGTCAACACGCCCGGCGAGCGTTGGCTTATTCTGCTATTTTAAGCAGCAGTCACACAGTAGCGTATAATCCAAACGCGCGCCGGGCGTGTCGACAAAAATGTAAAATTCAAAAAACGTCAGGAACACGTTGGAGACACGTTAGGAGCGCGTTTAACGCGCGATTTTTACGCTTGATGTACGCTTGGTTCACGTCGATATACGTCGCTGTAAGTCGCTGCGCGCTCTAGGCGCGTTTTGGCCCAAAACAATTTCAATATGCTTAAAAACTTTCTAGAAGTTCGGCTCGTCCCTGATGTGTGTCTTATACGTTTCGAATAAGTTCCATGCGCGTAACATGCACATTAAGCATGACCTGAAACAGGCAAGCTACTTTCAAACTAGATCTCTGCGACAGATAAAATGCAGGTTTGTCGGACACGCACATTTAACATATAGCAAATATTACACCCAAGTACACCACATTGATTTTGAGAAATGTGACATTAATTTTGCGTATGCCAGTTTCGATAAGTTTTTGGGTATCATGTATGCTCCAATTTAACACGTTTTATGGTTTGTCGTGTGAAGAATTTGTACGTATTCATCACATCTGTGAACAACTTTTTTTATATAAAAATGGTACCAAGATTCACGTGTGTATTTTTGACATGTGAAGAATTGGTACGTATTCTGCAAACTTTCTGTCAAGAACTGTTGAATTAAACTGTGCGTATGTTCATTTTCTGGGGCACATGACGCTCTTGACGGTAGAAACGCCTATGCTTTTACATGTCAAAAGTGAGTATAAAAAGGTAAGGAGAAGTTTTGGATATGTGTAAAAAGCTAAACGATACTTTTTGCATACTTTTGCATTAATTTAGAAGCTTGTGAACTTGTCTTTGATATACTCTAAAAACTGGTTTAAGGCCCCAAGTATTTTTTTTCTGTATTACTGATCGTTCCAAGGCGACACTTCTGTTGTGGTTCTGTTTGTTTTATGTTTTGGAGTCGAATTTTTGTGCTGTTTGAACCTTATGTACATTTTCATAGTTTTAGTTAAGTTCGGGTTACTGTTTGGCACTTATTGGGAAATAGCTACTCATTCGGCTTAAGATATGTTCTATAAGTATAAGAACCTAATTGTCAATTTTTTTTTTTTTTCCCACCTCGGCTTTTTTTATTTATTGTTTTTTTTTTTTTTTTTTTTTTTTTTTTTTTTTTTTTTTTTAGTGGGAATTTCATTATGATTGGGCCTTTTCCTGACCATTGCCCACTTGAACCTTTCTAATTTGATCGCTCTTGATCGCTACAGCTAATAAAACCAAGCCTAAAACTTTTCATGGTTTATACGGTTTAGCTCTAGTAAGCATTTTTGTTTAAATTTTGGTTAAAACAAGAGCTACCAAGCCTTAAAGTAGAACGCAATGTTCAACGACAATACCTTTTAAACTCAAGATTTGATAAAAAAAAAAAAAAAAAAAAAAAAAAAAAAAAAAAAAAAAAAAAAAAAAAACATCTTGGTGCAAATTTTGTTCAAATCGATCAAGGAATAAGTGAGATATTGTGATTTGAAGTTTTGGAACTAAGTGAATATTTAATTAGAAAACTGTAAAACCATAAACAATGTAAAAATTCCGCTATATTTCAAATCCTTTATGGAGAAATATGTCCAAAATTGATAGCAAATGAATAGTACAAAACAGTGTAACAAAAATTAACAGAAAAATATTAATAAGGTTTCATTATTATTGATGATGCATATTTAAGTAGAACTTTATGACGGCATAAAGCCTAATGAATATCCAAGATGGCCGCCTCTTTTAACAGAAATTAATGTGTATATTCAAACCAACACAACTTTCTTAATATCCATCTGATTTTAATAAAACTTGTACCAAATTGTTAAGAGAGGCAAGTACTTTCATTAAAAATGCATTGTGTTTCAACCTTGCCTTTCCCTTTAAGAGTCCATGTTTGAACAAAATGAGGATAACAGATACAAAGAGTGTGTCTGGGGTCGTTGAAGTGTACTCAAAAGATTCTTAACATCTAAAGCAAATACCAAAGTGAGGGTGGAAAACGGTGCAATTTTAAAGTGACTTAACATATGACCCCCACCTGGTTGATGGCTAATCTTTGAAGCACAGTTTTTGCCCCTTGTTCAAAAGTGTGATCGAATAGCATATCTATAAAATGGGATCCATAAAATTTTGTTAATTCATATGAGCTTTATGGGAAATTGATTAATGACATCATTAGGTTTCTAATTTTGTCGGGTATAATAGATAAAGAAAGGAAGAAAGAAAAGGTATTCAGCATGAAACGTTTAAAAGACCATTGATGGATATGAATGGTAAAGAGCCAAACAGTTTGTATGATCTAGTACTTTCTGAACTAGCGAAAAACATGGCTTTGTCCGTCAATGTTTTGGACCTAATCAATTTTACAGAGCCAAAATTCATATACTTAAATATTAAACTGACAGAAAATAAGAACACAATTTGTTTGTGTGGAAGGAATCAATTTGGTTTGCTGTGTACATGGTATCTAGCAAAGTAACCTGCTCGTCAAATTGCAGACTTTGGTTTTATCCGTTATGAAACAACTTCCCACGTTTTTATAATACCACAGCAGTATGTAATGAATTTCAATGTCATGATTAACATTTAATATTTAAGATATTGAAGGAAATAAAGCTTATGTGTGTAGGGTAACAGCGTATTTTAAGTGAAGTTTTGAAGTGTTTGAAACACTGGCCAGGTGAAATGCCACAAACTATGGCTCAAATTCTTCCAAATAGTGTTGTCCATGGAATACACTAGGTGGCATAAAAATCAATAAGCGTATCTTGAAGTTATTTGGAAAGAAAACAAAACTGATGACGTCATTTGTTTACATTTTGGTGTATATGGCAACATTTGCGGTCACATGATTCCCAGCAGTGAATTTACCGGGCAACCCGCTCGTACTTAGAAAACCAGTTGAAGGATGTTTTATTTTCGACATTCCACCCCATTTGTATAGTGAATGTAACTTAAACTTATTTCAACAGGCATACATTCATTGGTAACGTGTACACACCGTACATACGGCTCGTTAAATTTCAACTGGTATGTCAAATTCAAGATGTTTATGTCAGCGCGTGCGTTTTGGCGGGTAAGTTAATTTGGTTGTTTTTTCTTGTTAGCTCACATGAGCCGAAGGCTCACAGGTGAGCTTATAGTATTGTAGTCGAGCCGTCGTCCGTGCGTCCGTCCGTGCGTCTGTCCACACTTTCAACAACGAATATCTACACAACTAGTCAGTCATTTGCAATCAAATTTTATCAGAAGCATCATTGGGGTAGGGGAAAGGTTGCACAAGGTTTTGGGCCAGGTCGGATCAAAACTCTGGTTTCCATGGCAACATATAGCTCCCATAGGGATACAAAGGGGAAAATGTTGTGAACACACTAGCGCCTACATTTCTGATCAGATCTTTTTCATTCTTGCAGGTAACGAGGACAGTCATAAGAGCTCGGACGAGTTCGAAATTCGGGTAGATTTGACCATGGACTGCGGAGTTGCCTGCCCTTGAGCGTTTGGAAAAAGGCTGTTAAGTGTTGTGAACACTCTAGCACCTACATTTTTGATCGGATCTTCTTCATTCTTTCATGTAACAAGGACAGCCATAAGATCTCAAATGAGCTCGAAATTCGGCAAGATTCGACCATGGACTGCGGAGTTAGCTGCCATTGAGCGTTTGAAAAAATCCCCATTGACTTACAATGGGAAAGATGTTGTGAACACTCCAGCGCCTTCATTTCTAATGGGATCTTCTTCATTCTTGCAGGCAACAAGGACAGCTACATGTATCAGATCTCGGATGAGTTCGAAATTTAGCGAGTTTCGACCATGAACTGCGGAGTTACCTGCCCTTGAGTGTTTGAAAAATCAATATTTTGTGCTGTGGCCACTCTAGCGCCTTCAATTTTGATCCGATCTTCTTCATACTTGGAAGTAACAAGGATAGTCATAACATCTCGGATGAGTTCGAACTTCAGCCAGATCCGACCCTTGACTGCAGAGTTATCTGCCCTTGACTCTGTGAAAAATTTAGTTTTGTGGCCACTCTAGCGCCTTCATTGTCATTCAGATCTTCTTTACTCTTGGAAGTAACAAATATGTTTATAATATCTTGGATGACTTTTGACCAGATCCCACTTCTGACTGCGGAGTTATCTGCCCTTGAGTGTTTAAAAATCAAAATTTCGCCACTGTAGCATCTTTGTTTTTCAGCGGATCTTCTTCATTCTTGCAGGTACCAAGGATAACTACAATATCTCGAATGCGTTCGAATTTCGACCAGATCCGACCTCTGACTGCGGAGTTATCTGCCCTTGAGTGTTTGAAAAATCAATATTTTGTATTGTGGCCACTCTAGCGCCTTTAATTTTGATCGGATCTTCTACATTCTTGGAAGAAACAAGGATTACCATAACATCTAGGACGAGTTCGAATTTGAGCCACATTCGACCCTGGACTGTGGAGTTAGCTGCCCTTGAATGTTTGAAAAATCATTTTTTAGTGTTGTGGTCACTCCAGCATCTTCAATTTTGATCAGTTCTTAAAAAAAAAAAAAAAAAAAAAAAAAGAAAAAAACCTTGTCCATTGACTGTACTTGTTGACTCTCAGGTGAGCGATCATTGCCCCCCCTTGGGCTACTTGTTTTATTATACGAGGGGTGATCGGAAAGTACATATAAAAATGCTGTAAAACAAGTTTGCGTCAACCGATTGATATGAAATTTAGTACGAATAAACATTGGTCCTTTTAAATGTCATTCTCATTTTAAAGCAATGACGTCATGACGTCAGACATTCATGCACGAGGCAGCGTAATGACGTCACTTCACGTGACCCGGCGCACCTGTACCCCTGGGTTGACTTTGTTAGTGTATCTGGTGGGGTTGGGAAAGTTGGTCGACATTTTTTAATTGAAACTAATTTTCTAACATTAATTGAACATTTTTGGAAAATATACGGCATTCTGATGCTTTATCTAGTAATACGGTGAAATTGAATGCAACAGGTTAGCGTAAAATATGCAAGAACGTCGATTTCATTTTGTAAACTTAAATTCAATACCTTGTTTTCTGGCCGACGTTTAACGAAATGATAAACGACTGGCATAAACTATAAGTACTAGAGACAATGTCAAGAATAGATATGTTTCGGGCTTGCAGTAAATATTTACTTTTATGACTTCCCGAAAATGCAACATTTTCGAAAATCTGAACAGTTTTGTCTATTTGACACAGTCGGTAATCAATTCGATAAACAACCTCGTAACTTTACAAATATAAGCCGTGTACGTTGAGTATTAAAGTCACAGTACATTTTCAATCAATTTTATATGCGAAAAAAAAATTTTTGGTCATCAGTTTGGTACTAAAATGGTGCCTAAACATGGGCATTAAAATTCTCATTTACGCGCCTTAATTTGGGCTTAAATTAAGGGAAATACCTTAATTTTGCTTCATTTACATTTTTCGATTCTACCGCAAATATTATAAAGAGTTTTAGGCGTGACTTAAGGCGGGGTACCGTAGTAGGCTTGCGCACTCACATAGTCACGCGTCATCAATAAAATGTAAACAACAAATAGCCATGAGCGGTTCGTCAATTCCTGAATGCGAAAGCAAAACAATATTAAAATCCTGTGATTCTCCAATGGAATATTGTCGAGATGGGGAGCGGGGAATAGGAGGAATGTTATGCAGGTCCCATGACGAGGCGAGTTCAAAACTTCTAGACATTTGCCCGATTTGGTAAGGGTGCAGTGTCAGTTCTGTTTTTCAAAAATAAAACTAAATAATACCACTCATGTATATTTTGGATTTCGCTTTACACATTCTGTTTAAGGAGCCACTGAGATGCCATATGGATGGGTGTATATATAAATCTGTAGAATAGCACCTTGTCCACCTTCAATTTAGATATTGTTTAACAGTTGAAAGTGGTATAGAGACACGATTTTATTATATGTACATGTACTGTAGATATATTTCATTTGAGGTTCGATACGGGTATTGACTACTCATGACAAGTATTCGCTTCTCAAAGGGAAATAACAGTGTCGAGCTGACCACAGATCATCACACTTTTCAATGCATATAACCGGTAACAATAATGCATTAATGTTATACATACCAGGTCATATTGCATGATTTTATCGTTTTAGGCATTGTAAGTGAAAGCCAGACACAGATTCTGCCAAGACCTATTGAGAGGGCTGAGGTAAAATTTTCATTGATACATTTTCAAGAAGGCAGGTAAGTATCTGTTAAGGATATTTGTTATGTCGCATAATAGCTCATGAGCTAATGTTGTCTGTTAAAAACGCGACGTTAAATAAAGCTTCTTTATCTTTACCTTTTATCATTTATTTTCAGTATGGTTTCCAATCGTTTCGCACCCGAATGTTCTGATTTTTTTTTTTTTTTTTTTTTTCGAACCCATGTCATTTTGAAAACAACTTCGGTCTTTCCGTACACATTTTTGTTCATTTCGTAACCACTTTCATCATTTTCACACTAGCTATCTGGGTACTAGATGGTCAGTTCGTAACTAATTTTGTCATTTTAATTAAGTGGTTCGATGAAATTCATTGGTCATTTACTAGTAGGTAGGTTATTTCGTGTTTTTTGTGTGTTTTTTTACATTAGTCTCAGAAATAATGGTGGTAATTTGGAGTGCCATTTGACCATTCTCTACCTAACTTAAGTTACGGTCTTGCTCAACGAGTTAAACAGTTTTGTTTGTTGCTTTACGTCACATTCAACAGCTACGGTGATGTCGGGACGGTGCCTCCAATTGATTTGACTTCTTCAACGCATTTGGAAGTAATGATATGCCCTCGTCGGATACATCTGCTCTAAGCCAAAACATGGCGTTTTCTTCTTTTTTCCCTCTTTTTCTTTCTTACTTTTTGAAGATTGTCGACCAAAAGTAGGGTTTCACAACATTGCTGGCGATCCTAAATCAGTTTGAGCCGGGCGGGGGTCTCGTCTCGACATGACTGGAAAAGTGTTGAATTGGACGTTAAATATCAATACATACCGGCGAATACAGGCCTGGAATGATAGTAGAACCGGTATGACTGCAGTTTCTTTAATTATTTAAAATATGTTGAAAGGCATTTATTTTAACATATACTAAAACAGGGGATAAAACTTATTCAAAACTGTAGAAGAAAAGCAACAATGACTAGATAAAATAAATGTCATCGTTTATTGTGCGACCTAAAGGATCCATCGCGCAAAGTCTTAGAGAGAAGGTAGTATTGGGTTTTGTTTGTTTTTTTTTTGTTTTTTTTTTTTTTTGTTTTTTTTTTTTTTTGATTCAGTTTTACGTCCCTTTCAAGCTTTTTCACTCATATCGAGACGGATCAATCGGTAGGTGGGGCGAAAACCGGAGTACCCGGGGAAAAACCACCTGACACACCCGCAAGCAGAACTTGGCTTGTCCCACATGTGACTCGTGCCCCGAGCGAGGCGCGAACCCACAGCGGTGAGATGATCGAATGATCAACAGCACTGAAGTTAGCGACCTTAACCACTCGGCCACGGGGGCCGCCTTTGTTTGGTTCTGACTTCATGTCACTATCAACAATTTTTCAGTCATGTTGGGACGACGCCAGCGGTTCCTAGGTTTCTGGGTGTCAACCAATATTATACGAAGCATAAAAGTGCCTTGTTATGTTGAAGAACACTGCACGGTGGAAGTAGTTATCGTAGTTATTGTGCTCTACCTCTAATTTTGCTCGTTTGCACAAGATTACCTCATTAAACTTATAGTTATATTATATTGTTCTTTTAGGCAAAAAAGTACGGTGCTAATTTAGTAGAAGACGGTTTAATGCTCGATGCTTAAGCCATGTTCTAACTGTCCCGGATTATCTACGGTTAACGAGGACTGGGATGGAACCATAGCGCCACCATGGACATGCGTGGCAAGCCGGGGCATTCCGGTGCAGAACTGGGCGACACCAGGACAAAGCGTTCGAGCATGATAAACCGGGATGATCCATCGTAAAACTGGGGGTAATTACATGTAAGACGACACCGTGCTATTCGACACAAGCTGTGCCTTCACTGGAACTCCTTTAAAAGTTTGCCCACCGTGAAGCTGGTTTTGGGCCCGGTCGTCACCGACACCATCGTTGACAACCATCCGGCTTAACATCGGGGTTTACCGAAGTAAAACCGGGATCCACCGGCCTGTAGTGTCGACACTGTGTTAGAACACAACAAAAACGTGGCTCCACCAAGTTCATTCTATAAAAGTGAAATAAATGAAGTTATTTTATACTTTACAGTGAAAACCAGTGTATATCAAAACTTGATAAAATTGGTATTTTCATTGACATGAAATTTCACTGATATCAAATCTCACTGATATCAAAAGTCACTAGTGACTGACTTCACTGTAGATTTTGGATTACTTCTGACGTTTCCATTTACTTGATACCATTAAAGATGTATCACTTCAGAAATTCAAACGCCTATAACTTCGTTATTTATGAACGAAAACATAAAGTGTGGGTATTCATTTTCTTAGTTAGAACGTATGTGGTTGACTCCAAAAAGTAGGGGAGCGCAGTGGCGTTCTGATAGAGCATCAGACTCCGTGTGGAGAGGTCCTTTTGTTCGATCCCCACCGGTGGCATAGTGCTTTGTCCTTGAGTAATACACATTAATTAACATCCCAGAGTGCTGGTTAAAACCCCGGAAGCGGTGACTCTGTCCCGACATTACTTAGAACGTAACGAACATTTAAAAAGTAAAAACGGAAAAATGCAGAGGAACTAAAACAATTAAATTCCAAATCCGTACACCAACAGGAAACGCTAATAGCGATATGCTGAAACCCAGGGATACAAGTTTTTGGTAGAAAAGTCATCATTTTGATCGGAAGACCAAATGATGAAAGGATATGGACAGTAGATTGGTACAGTCATGTGCATTCAGTTGATTTGATTATTTGGTTTTTACGTCCCAGTCAACAGCTATGGTCGCACGAGGACGGGATCTTGGTTTAATGTCTCGCCCGAAGATCTAGAGAAGCTCGGGGTGGAACACATGGCCATGTTTTGCCTGGCAAAACTACACCACAGAGGCTTTTTTCTAGATCCATGTAAAGGTCAATCTATGATACATGAACAATATGATTTTATATGTTTATTAAATGTTATGAATCCATTATTTAAGAAATGAATTTCATTTTTCTGATGTTCATGGAGCTATGAATCGCAGTGGGTCGCGTGCCTAGTAAATATGGCTCGACGAGTCATAATGCTACTGACAGGTATCAGTCACGTGCGCATGTCAATTTCGATACTTATTCGGTCTTTGATCTGACTGTGGTCATTGTCAAGCTACTTGTGTGTAATACTGTTTCTTTCTAGTCCTTGCATACGTTGAAATGACTTGATACGCTGAGACCAAGGATCGACGTATCTTGCTCCAGCTGTGTACGGACGACGTACCTCTGGCGGTCCTGTGGTGTAGGATATGTGTGGCCGCCTTCTTTAGAATGATAGACCCCAATGCTACCTTTGTACTGAGGCTTCGATCGTTTTGAATTTTGGTCGCTTAGAAATCGATTGAATTTCAAAACATAAGTTTGTAAAATAAATCTTATTTAAAGAGATTATTTTATGGTAATCGACTGATTTATATGAGCTGCAACATAAGAAAAAATCAAAACAAAACAATCTGCATATGCGAAAGCAAAAGCGCAGCTCAGCTTCCCAGTATATGCATATATGTAGCTGATCAGCACCTTTGTTTTCGCTACACTGAAAGTGCTATCCCTCTTCTTCTAACATCCAAAATTTCAAGCTTCTCTGTGCCTTCTTCTGTGCACGTGGTTGTACAGGCCAGTTTGTGTTTAAGCTGATCGAAATAATAGATTATTGGGTTTTCTCATGCGAAGGGCCATATTATATATATGTATAAATTGCTTATAAAATTAGTAAAATGCAGTTTGATGACACAAGAGCAACACTCAAACAAATATATATATACACCGTTTCTAGGTGATGTATTACTTAGACAGCTGTCATACTATTGCGTATCGACTCACGTATCTACGGCGTAGCAATATACGAAAGGTCCGTCACGCGTACGTCGTACATACGTGAGCAAACGTAGCTCATATTCCACGATACGTAGCTCATACGCCGAGATGCTACGTTTTTTATGTGTGCACTTAAAAATTTGTAGCCGCTGACGTACGTGGCAGGTCCGATACGCCGTACATACGTCAAACATACGCCGTACATACGAAAGCAATGTGGCAGATACGCCGTAGATACGTAGCTCATACTCCTGATACGCCACACGTACGTCGCGGGTAACATGCCACGTAACCGTGGCGTATGTACAGCGTACCTTTCGTATCTGCTACGTATGTGAGACGTATGTGTGGCGTATCCTCGACTCTCTTTTCGTATCTACGGCGTATCAGCGACGTGCGTGTGGCGTATCTCACGTATCAATGGCGTATGTGCTATGTACGTTTCGCTGCTGTGGAGTATGGGTGACGTATACGGAGTATTAGGGATATTTTGTTGTGTTCCAAGGAATCCGGGTCGTTTCGCCCGTGGGTCGTTTCGCCGGGTCGTTTCGCCCTGAGTCGCTTCGCCCTGGTTTTATGGGTGGGTCGTTTCGCCCTTACTAGGTGGGTCGTTTCGCCCGTGAGTTGTTTCGCCCATTATTATTCGCCCATTATTATTATTATTATTATTATTATTATTATTATTATTATTAAAACAGCTGTTGTTGTTGATATTGCTATTGTTTATGATGCTAAGAGGTAGGTAGGTACGTACGTAGGTTTGGTTAAAATTAGTATCTTGGCGTACCTTGTTAATATAATATTTAAACATTTTAGCGATTCCGCTTCTGTGGCTTCAATGTTGTAGAAAGATAAAGGAAGGAAGGATCTAGAAAGATAGATGGATCATAGATAGATAGATAGATAGATAGATAGATAGATAGATAGATAGATAGATAGATAGATAGATAGATAGATAGATAGATAGATTTATTTGGTTAAAGGAGTATAATGACGTATATTGTTAATATAATATTCATTTAAACATTTTAGCGCTTTCGCTTCTGTGGCTTTAAATGTTGTAGAAAGAAAGAAAGAAAGAAAGAAAGAAAGAAAGAAAGAAAGAAAGAAAGAAAGAAAGAAAGAAAGAAAGAAAGGAAAAAAGAAAGAAAGGAAGGAATGAATGAAGTAAAACGGATAGATAGATAGATAGATAGATAGATAGATAGATAGATAGATAGATAGATAGATAGATAGATAGATAGATAGATAGATAGATCAATTTATTGTGAGGCGTTTTCAAAGTCCTTTAGTATATATACCCAAAAGACAGTTATGAATGATCAGCCAAAGACATATCCATAAGCTATAAATAACAAATAATACACCAGATTACACATTTGGGCATTGTAGAACATTAAGGGCGAAATCACTCACCAAATAGGGGCGAAACGACTCACGGGCGAAACGACCCAGGGCGAAACGACCCAGGGTGAAACGACTCTCGGGCGAAACGACTCAGGGGCGAAACAACTCACGGGCGAAACGACCCGGGACCGTTCCAAGAGAATCTTCATGCTTCTTTATAAATGTTTTTTTTTTTTTTTCCAAGTCATGTATCAGATGTTTCTCACGGTCCGGGGTGCCTTAGGGTTCTTTCAAGGCTACGCTTGGTGTAGCCTCTGATTTTGTTCATTTCGTCTTTAGACCAGTATTGGGAGGTCACCAAGCTTGGAGATGTCACCCCCTTGTGTTTGTTTTCTTCGGTGTTAATCTAGATTATCCTGATTTCTCCTGTGGCATCTTGGACCTCTGATAATTGATATTATGTGCAAATTGCATGAACAAAGTGAACACAACCGTTTGTTCTCATAGATTTTGAAAAGCAAATGGTACAGAACAGATACGCCGCAGCTAAGAATAGAACGTAGTACATACGCCGTAGATACGTCACGCGCACACTTCATACGCCATACATACGTAACACGTACGTAGCACATACGCCTTGATACATACGCCGTACATACGAAAGTGAAATTCCATACGAATACAGATAAGTCACTGATACGCCACGGGAACGAAGCTCAGGAACGTCACACGTACGTGGAACCGTATGATACGTCGCTTGAACAAACTGATACGGCTCAGACCTCGTCGTATCAACATTATCATAGATGCGCGAGCTATACGCCGCAGATACGTGAATATGTGACAACGCTATTAATCGTTACGTTTACGTAGCGTATTAGGAGTACCTGCTGCGTTGCATTCTTATACATGCCATTGACGTATGCACGGCGTATCGGAACTGCTGCGTTATGGTACGTACTCGTAAAAATTGTAGCACCTCAGTCTGCCAGTTGTACGAGTTGTGAATCGAGGAATGCAAGCTACGTTTACTTTTTAACTTCGGCGGTTAGCCGGTTTACACACTTCGTTCCGGTTGTTTTCGGGTCGACATGGCTCATACTCCACAGACCACTTTATTCTCGTTTTCATTAACCCGGTCATTGAGAATTTTTGCGGTAAACGTAAGTTTTTTTCTGATTTCATTGCAACACTCCCCCTTATTAATGCTGACCACAAACACATCATTACTTTAGGGAGGAAATATGACGTTGTGGCCATGATGTTGGCATAAAAATGAATGTGCCAACGTTCGGGTAACGCATTATAGAGAATGCCGAATTGCTACAGACCGCGGTTCTTGATCGGTCTTTCATGTATAGGTATCTTTCTAAATTCCCCCCTATGTAGCCTCTCCGTAAATAAAATCGATTATGTACTTTGTTTACCACGTGTTTCTATTTACTTCCGGAATTCCAGAACTTTGCGCATTAGATTCGAGTGTGAAGGCGGGCAAAAATATATATTTATCACTGTCACTCATTTAAGTCAAATTTTAATAAGTCTTTAATTGGTTTATCTGTAATGCTTTAGGGAAGTTTTCGACAGATCCTTGTTCGGCAAACGAAGCACTAGAACATATCAAAAATTATCAAAATTGAAAAAAATTAATTAAAAATTTACTGACACTTTAAATAAAATGTGGGCATACGCTGTCAAAACGGGTGTTACAATACTTTGAACTAAGAAGTATTTTGAAATAAGAATAAAATTTCGACGTTACGTTGCGCCGCATAACGTTAGGCGGTGTTTCCATAACGACAGCTGCAACGCACGTGCGCGTTTTATGCATGCGTTATTGCAATGGATTAATCGCATATATATTGCTGCATTATTTGATGAAATTTCATCTCGAAATGATAAAAGATAAAGAAATGACAACATTTTTATACGTACTTTCCGATCACCCCACGTACTTTAGCTAACGGTTCCAGAAGAAAATAACAATCGGCAGTCTTGTGTGTACATACAGGTGTCATGGTCAGCTTATCCGTGGATTGGCGAAAACTTTGCACGAAAGTCCTAAAATGGAATGTTTTCAGAAAATTCCCGTACTTTTTGCCAAACATCTCCATAACTATGTTTGAAAGTCGCATGCTCGAATATAAATAGCTTACTAGTATCTATTTAAAAGCCCGATTTAAGCTTTTATTCAAATTAATTACTACTTTTGATAGCGCGACAGTCGTTTTATACGGGAGAAAAACCAGACCGACAATAGCTGTTGATACGTCAAATAACAGACGTAGACACGACTTTGGATACGTGTAGCAATAGACGTTTTGAGTGTGATTATTTCAAATACTCATGACACCCAGGCATTGTTTGGCCTCCTTTTGTGGTCGACTTGGAAGCATATTTTTTAATTCAGTTTTGCGTCCCTTATAAGACTATTTCATTAATGTTGACACACACACACACACACACACACACACACACACACACAAACGATGCTTATAGCTAAGTACACGTTAAAAAAACGTATGATTATCTTAAATTGGAAATGTTATGGATGTCAGACACTTTATAGATTGGAAAAGAAAAAATGACCACCTGACAGACACACGACTTTGAAACAACGTTGAATCAATTTGATTCACTTAAAATCACTATATCAACATTTGCACAAAATGTTGAAACCGTAGAAACAACATAAGGACACACATCGTTGAAATAATGTCAAATAAATGTTGATTCGATCAACCTTTAACGTTGTTGAGTATAGTTGAATATGTGCACAAGAACGGCGCAATAGATGCTTTGTTGCTTTGTGCTGTTTTAACTCATCCTCATTGTTGAAAGCTTGTGTACAGCTTAGACACACAAACTCCCTTCGTGTGTTTCTTAAAATGTTTAACTAGGCCGTCTCTTGATTGGTAGCTGTTTCCACAAACATTGCATTCGAATCTGTGTCCTGCTGCAGAAGCTCCTGCTACAGTCGAAGGTCTAGCAATCGATGGTCCTGCAGTCGATGGTCCAGCAGTCGATGGTCCTGCAGTCGATGGTCCAACAGTCGATGGTCCTGCTGCAGCGACAATCTCATGAAATGCCCCTTCGAGGGGCTCCTCAATCAAACGGTCCGCCATTTCTGCTCAAATCTAATCAAAGAAGTGATAAATTACTGGTGGCTTAAGCCCATGTCTCTCCTCACTTTTCAACGTGGTTCAAGTCATACCATCCGTACGTATAAGCCTTTTTGGCTGAGTTGGATGGTTATATTTCAAGCACTTGTAGGATGTCATGACATCCTCATTTTGAGTAATAGTCCCATACAATTGAGGCAACGTCCCGACATGACCTTATCTGTTGACTGGGGCGTAAAGCATCAGTTTAAACAAACAAATAAACATATATTTCTTCCGTTGGTATAAAAATTAAATTCCATCAAAGAAGCACATCGGCAAACAAACAAAGCACAGGTTATGCCATGCTGTTTCTAGGGCTAAGGGCGAAGACTCAACCGAGCGAATGCGTGAAGACACCTGATGTCTAACAATGCCACTGGACATTGGAGCAAAAGGAAACTAACAATTCGTTTGAACCCTGGTATGCCCAGGCACAGACCGCAGATCCGGTTGAGATCCGGCCCTTGCCATGCTGAATTATTAATCAAAATAAGGGGCAAGCATATATATAAAGCTAGAAACAATGCGCTATTCGTAAATAATTCCCCGTCTAATGGTGCTTATACATGTACGTTTAGTCGCGTAGTGGTATATTGGTTTGCAATAGCCATACACGTATCAGTTAGGTTTCCACATAATCAAATGTTCACACTATCTGCTTTCATTTGTTCCAAATTTCTATAAAGTCAAAAGTACAATCAGCTTTTTGTTTATCGACTGGCCATCTTGAGTCAAAAAAACGGCATATAAAATCGTTTAAAGACTTCATTTCCTTTCCAATTAATGTTTTCTTTATGTAATTTATATTAGTAGCGATGCTTAAACCATATACTGACTATTGCACAACAAAGAAGTGTTGTAATACGTCTGTAGCAGACCCGTATCATAAAATGTTGATCTACCGTCTGGGTCGTTCTGTATCGGCCGTCTGTTATTTCACTTATCATACGACATTCGCCCGTCTGTACTTTGACGTATAGTTTTTGTCGCCAAGCGACGGAATAAAACGGTAAATGCACTGTAAAAGTTGATTATCAATGATCATTCAGATGGAGATTAAAAATATAAGCCTCAATAAGATTATACCCTGAAAAATTTAGGTATTCTGTGAAAAATACAGCAAAATAACTCACCCGCCAAAACGCACGCGCTGACATAAACATCTAAATTTTTTACCTTGTGTCATTAACTCCGGAACTTGGTACCAGGTGAATCGATTCCAAGCAAATACATGACTCTAAGTGGGGTAAGTGAATCGTTATATTCAATGAGGTTTAATGAGTATCTTCAATTTAAACATATAGAATTCGATTAGAATAGATGTCTAGCTTTTTTCCATGGTTTGCACACTCAACATAATGTTGTAGGCTGCAAACCGCACTGAAATGGTGCGACCTGCTACCGCACAAAACACAATGTCTCACCGAAATGTGTTTGTCTTGCATTCTTTACTAGAGGACCATTGGTCCTGTAGCTCACCTGAGAGATTGTCACATTGTAAGCTCATGTTATTTAAATTAATTGAGAATCGACCAATGAAAGTCTATGCATGGACACTATTGACCCCCGGGGCATGGCCAAATTTGACCCAGGGGCATGACTGGCACAATTTATAATGGGGACTACCAAACATTGCTACATACAAAATATAGAAGCTCTGGGCCTTTTGGTTTCAGAGAAGAAGTTTTTTTTAGTTTTTCCCATTGTAAGTCTATGGAGAATATCTACCCCCGGGGCGTGGCCAAATTTGACCCCAGGGGCATGGCTGGCACAATTTATGTAGAGGACCATTAGCCATTGCCACATACAAAATATCAAATCTGTGTGCCCTGTGGTTTCAGAGAAGAAGATTTTTGATTTTTTTTCCCATAGCAAGTTTATTGACACTATCAACCTCCGGGACCTGGCCAAATTTGACCCCAGGGGCATGAATGGCACAATTTATGTAGAGGACCATTAGCCATTGCTACATACCAAATATCAAAGCTGTGGGCCTAGTGGTTTCAGAGAAGAAGATTTTTTTAGTTTTTCCTATTGTAGGTCTATGGAGACTATCGACCCCGGGGCGTGGCCAAATTTGACCCCGGGGACATGATTGGCACAATTTATGTAGAAGACCATTAGCCATTGCCACATACAAAATATTCAAGTTGTGGGCCCTGTGGTTTCAGAGAAGAAGATTTTTGAATTTTTTTCCCATAGTAAGTCTATGGAGACTATCAACCCCCGGGGCGTGGCCAAATTAGACCCCAGGGGCATGATTGGCACAATTTATGTAGAGAACCATTAGCCATTGCTACATACCAAATATCAAAGCTGTTGGCCTAGTGGTTTCAGAGAAGAAGATTTTTTTTTTGTTTTTTTTCCTATTGTAGGTCTATGGAGACTATCGACCCCCGGGGCATGGCCAAATTTGACCCCAGGGGCATGATTGGCACAATTTATGTAGAGGACCATTAGCCATTGCCACGTACAAAATATCAAAGCTGTGGGCCCTGTGGTTTCAGAGGAGAAGATTTTTTATTTTTTTCTCATAGTAAGTCTATGGAGACTATCAACCCCCGGGGCGTGGCAAAATTTGACCCCAGGGGCATGAATGGCACAATTTATGTAGAGGACCATTAGCCATTGCTACATACCAAATATCAAAGCTGTGGGCCTAGTGGTTTCAGAGAAGAAGATTTTTTTTAGTTTTTCCAATTGTAAGTATGGAGACTATCCACCCCCGGGGCGTGGCCAAATTTGACCCCAGGGGCATGGCTGGCACAATTTATGTAGAGGACTATTAGCCATTGCCACATACCAAATATCAAAGCTGTGGACCCTGTGGTTTCAGAGAAGAAGATTTTTGAATTTTTTCCCATAGTAAGTCTATGGAGACTATCAACCCCCGGGACGTGGCCAAATTTGACCCCAGGGGCATGAATGGCACAATTTATGTAGAGGACCATTAGCCATTGCTACATACCAAATATCAAAGCTGTTGGCCTAGTGGTTTCAGAGAAGAAGATTTTTTTTGTTTTTTTCCTATTGTAGGTCTATGGAGACTATCGACCCCCGGGGCATGGCCAAATTTCACCCCAGGGGCATGATTGGCACAATTTATGTAGAGGACCATTAGCCATTGCCACGTACAAAATATCAAAGCTGTGGGCCCTGTGGTTTCAGAGAAGAAGATTTTTTTATTTTTTTCTCATAGTAAGTCTATGGAGACTATCAACCCCCGGAGCGTGGCCAAATTTGACCCCAGGGGCATGAATGGCACAATTTATGTAGAGGACAATTAGCCATTGCTACATACCAAATATCAAAGCTGTTGGCCTAGTGGTTTCAGAGAAGAAGATTTTTTTAGTTTTTTTTCCTACTGTAGGTCTATTGAGACTATCGACCCCCGGGGCATGACCAAATTTGACCCGAGGGGCATGATTGGCACAATTTATGTAGAGGACCATTAGCCATTGCCACGTACAAAATATCAAAGCTGTGGGCCCTGTGGTTTCAGAGAAGAAGATTTTTTAATTTTTTTCCCATAGTAAGTCTATGGAGACTATCAACCCCTGGGGCGTGGCAAAATTTGACCCCAGGGGCATGAATGGCACAATTTATGTAGAGGACCATTAGCCATTGCTACATACCAAATATCAAAGCTGTTGGCCTAGTGGTTTCAGAGAAGAAGATTTTTTTTTGTTTTTTTTTTCCTATTGTAGGTCTATGGAGACTATCGACCCCCGGGGCATGGCCAAATTTGACCCCAGGGGCATGATTGGCAAAATTTATGTAGAGGACCATTAGCCATTGCCACGTACAAAACATCAAAGCTGTGGGCCCTGTGGTTTCAGAGAAGAAGATTTTTGATTTTTTTCCCATAGTAAGTCTATGGAGACTATCAACCCCCGGGGCGTGGCCAAATTTGACCCCAGGGGCATGAATGGCATAATTCACGTAGAGGACCATTAGCCATTGCTACATACCAAATATCAAAGCTGTGGGCCTAGTGGTTTCAGAGAAGAAGATTTTTTATTTTTTTCCAATTGTAAGTCTATGGAGACTATCCACCCCCTGGGCGTGGCCAAATTTGACCCCAGGGGCATGGCTGGCACAATTTATGTAGAGGACCATTAGCCATTGCCACATTCCAAATATCAAAGCTGTGGGCCCTCTGGTTTCAGAGAAGAAGATTTTTGAATTTTTTTCCCATAGTAAGTCTATGGAGATTATCAACCCCCGGGGCGTGGCCAAATTTGACCCCAGGGGCATGAATGGCACAATTTATGTAGAGGACCATTAGCCATTGCTACATACCAAATATCAAAGCTGTTGGCCTAGTGGTTTCAGAGAAAACGATTTTTTTTAGTTTTTTTCCTATTGTAGGTCTATGGAGACTATCGACCCCCGGGGCATGGCCAAATTTGACCCCTAGGGCATGATTGGCACAATTTATGTAGAGGACCATTAGCCATTGCCACGTACAAAATATCAAAGCTGTGGGCCCTGTGGTTTCAGAGAAGAAGATTTTTTTTTTATTTTTTCCCCATAGTAAGTCTATGGAGACTATCAACCCCCGGGGCGTGGCAAAATTTGACCCCAGGGGCATGAATGGCACAATTTATGTAGAGGACCATTAGCCATTGCTACATACCAAATATCAAAGCTGTGGGCCTAATGGTTTCAGAGAAGAAGATTTTTTTAGTTTTTCCAATTGTAAGTCTATGGAGACTATCCACCCCCCGGGGCGTGGCCAAATTTGACCCCAGGGGCATGGCTGGCACAATTTATGTAGAGGACCATTAGCCATTGCCACATACCAGATATCAAAGCTGTGGGCCCTGTGGTTTCAGAGAAGAAGATTTTTGAATTTTTTTCCCATAGTAAGTCTATGGAGACTACCGACCCCCGGGGCGTAGCCAAATTTGACCCCAGGGGCATGAATGGCACAATATATGTAGAGGACCATTAGCCATTGCTACATACCAAATATCAAAGTTGTTGGCCCAGTGGTTTCAGAGAAGAAGTTTTTTTTAGTTTTTCCCATTGAAAGTCTATGGGACCTATCTGTTGCCATGGAAACCACAATTTTGATACAATCTGCTCCAAAACCAAATGTCATCAATCCCCCAACCCAATTATGGTTCACATTAAATTTGATCAAGATCGGCCTACTAGCTTCAGAAATATTCTTCTTTGAAATTGTGGACGGACGACGACGGACGACGACGGACGAAGACGGACGACGGATGCCTGCCTATCCTATAAGCTCACCTGTGAGCCTTCGGCTCAGGTGAGCTAAAATGCCTTTTTCCCTTTTTTGTGTCAACATATTCAGGGCTTTAGAATATAACCTCAGTAAAAGTTTTGTTTGCGACGAAATATATTTAATAGGAGTTTTGCCCAAAACAAGAGTATGGCGATTTAGAAGTTTGGTGTACGGCAACATGAAAATTTGATTTAAAGACAGTACGGCAACTTGTAACAGTACAATGCAGCAAAATTTGATACTTTGACTTATTCTTATTTAAGAAAACAACATCTTTTGCCCTTCACGAGCGCCTATTGCACAGAGACATCTACAGGGATCAAAGAAATAATTAATCACCCAGTGATAGTGCACTGTTACAAAGAAATCAAAGTTAGATAGCTAGACGGAGCCCGCCATGAAACACTTTATCATAAAGTAACACCAGGACTTTGTCGCGAGATCACAATAGTTGATAACACCCACCCCGTCCACGTTTCCAAGCCCCATAAAATTCTAAAGGACATACCATTTAAGAAACTGCTTAAAACAGCTTACATGATATCGACAACGCTTCTTGTGTTTGTTAAAATTATTTTAATTCCTCTTAGCGTACCCAAATTCACATGCATGGGTTACATTTTCGACGGTCCCATTGGCGTTGAAGACTTGTCCAAATCCATAGCCTGAAATACTGTACATACCACATGCATTTTTTCAATATAATTTACATCAGGAAACATGTCCGTGAAATGCATACGTTAGCCACACTTTTATATAGTAAAACTTTTTTTGCTCTTAAACAAAAATGGTAAGTACAGTATATGGATTAGCAAAAAAAAAAAACCTTTACATGTGAAAAATGCCGTGTTTTGTATGGGCGTGTTTTCGTATTTGTATTTTAGAAACCAGAGGATCAATGGTCCTGGTCCTGTAAACGCTCACCTGAGATCTGAGATATATGACCTCAGCTGACCTTGCCATGAAAGAGGTAAAGGTCATCCAGGGCCTATGATTATACAAACTTTGGAGAGCTCTATGGCAAAGTTTCAAAATCATAAGTCTTCCGGTTCTGAAGAATAAAAATATTACGGTTTTTGCTATCTATAGCCATAGCGGCCATCTTGGTCATGTGACCTTGACCATTTATATAAATTTTCATTCTCCCTTCCTAAGAATGCTCCACATGATGTTTGGCTTTGATTGGCTGAACAATTTCAGAGAAGATCTTTGAATAGTATGGTAATATACATGTATATTACCCCTGGGTGGGGGCAGACCTGTCCGTGGGGGTCCATTTTTCATAATCATAAATCGTCTGTCCATTTGCCCATTTCCATAAAGGTTTTCCCTTCAAATTACATTTTGACATTTTTCCCATTCAAATGCATGGACAACCTAAGTTGATTTCATAGGCCTTCTGGTTCTTGAGAAGAAGATTTTTAAAGGTTTTTGCTATTTATAGCCATTGTGGCCATTTTGGTAATGTGACATTGACCATTTATATAATTTTTGTTCCTCCATACCAAGAATACTACATATGAAATTTGGCTCTGATTGGTCAAGCGTTTACTGAGAAAATTAAGTTTTCCATTTAATTTGTAAATGACCTTTGGCCAAGGTCAAGAAGTGATCTTGCATTTTACCATATATGGGCATGGCGGCCATCTTGGTCCTGTGACCTGGACCATTTATATAAAACTTCGTTCCCCCTTCCTAAAGATGCTCCACAAGAACTTTGGCTTTGATTTGTCAAGCGGTTTCAGAGGAGAAGATCTTTGAAATTGTGGACGCTGACGACGGACGACTACGACGACGGACGACGACGGACGGACGCCGGAGGATGGCCATTCTATAAGCTCACCATTTGAGCCTTCGGCTCAGGTGAGCTAAAATGTTGGCGTCATCGTCATTGCACATTCTGCATTCTGCACAGCGATATTATGATTCTGACAATGTTTACATACACCTCCACGTGACTTAAATCGTCCAATTTACCTGTTGAGTTAATGGAACACGGCGGAACCCAAAGTCATCCTTTGAACTTGACGTCAAGAAGCACATATATACAGCTTTCAGTTTCAGGTGTCTGTGACAACGTAAACTCGGATACATTAGAACAGCAGTGTTATTTTGAACAAAGTAATATAAATAGGTTAATCACGGGCCATACCACCTTTTGCAGAACCTCTGAAAAGTTAAACTGTGCGGTACTCGAACCACATTGCAAGTTATTTTCCTTCAATAAATGTTAGCGTTAGCTAGCAAGTCGCCGTCCGTTATTTTTGCTGACTGTTCCAAAAAGGTACAAGTAGGCAAAGATCAGGAAAAGGTGCAATCAGAAAAAGATTCCCACTCCAAAAACCGATATGGGAAAAAACCAAACTAACAATCAGGTACTTATACCATGAAACATATCGTAAGCCGAATGAGCAGCTATTTTCCCAATAGGTGGCCACTCAGTTACCTTAACTTAACTATAATTATGAAAACATGCATAAGGCGCCAACAGCACAAAAATTTTTTAAACACCAAGACATAAAACAAAAAGAACCACCACAGAAGTATCGACTTGGAACGATCAATAACACAAAGTTACTGGCGGGTTTAAACCGGTTTTACAGGTACCTAACCTCACCCTCAGTCATAACATTTAGTTAGTTCTTCGGTCCTCGTGGTGAATCTCTAACTAGTCAATGAATCATCAAGAACAAACAAATAAATCATGATAAACATCCTGATGAATCAAAATCCAGGACTCACAGATTGAGTAAGCTGCCCGACGATGGAGATCCCTGGGCGCCGAATAACCTACTAACTCCGGAGCAAAAGAAAAATACCAGTTGGACCCCGGTGGACCAAGCAACAGACAAGAAGCCATACTCGAGGTACCGAGCATTATTACTCGTTTTTATGCAATTTAGCGAATGTTTGGTGACAATTACTACTTTTGTATTAGCAGCAGTTCTATATCATCTTACATCTGACTGGAAATTTATTAGACTAGCCACTAGTCTCCGTATCATTATTTTTTATTTATTTTGTCATACAATTTTAAAATCCATTGGAATTCTTTCTTTGGCTTGCCTCTAAGATAGAAATATTTCTGACTGGCTGAAGACAAAACAAGGGATAACACTAGCAGAATGGTATCAAAATGAAGAAAAACAATATATAATGCAAGGATTTACATGTAGTACATCAAGGTCTAGGAGCAAGACTAGAAGTCATCAACACCAAATGCATGATAAACAATCGAATTTCGCTCGTTTTTTAATGAAAAAAAAAAAAATAAAAAATAAAAAAAAAAAATAAAAAAAAAAAAAAAACACTTAAAACCGATCTCACATTATGTGCGCATATCATGTTTATCATAAAAATGTTTGATGCATATCATCACGATAGGGCATTTCTACCCTCTACATGATTGCCCTGCGTGCGTGCGCCATTCAGCTGGTACAAAGTCTAGGAGTTGATAATACACGATGTTTTTGTGTATTGAATGATACAGGGCTTATCCAAGCATCACATGAAACATAAATTTTCACCTGATACTAAGGCACAACGAATCAATTAATTTAGCAGAGTCAGTATGCATGTAAGAAACGACATGCATGGAAATTCGATGGAATTCAGCATGTCACTTCAATTCGTACACTTGAAGAAAAAAAACTCCTCACCTTCGAATTATTAACGTTTATGAAACAATTTACATCCAAACGCATTTGAGCATAAATGTGTTATTCGTTGCATGGATTTAAATGTGGATCGCTGATCAGTTAACATGACATGATGTGCGATTGGAAGATGGTGCATTTTGTAGGTTTAAATACGATCCCAACAAAATTCGAGGAATACGTTAAATACCAAAAATCAGTTCAATTTCAGGAAATGTGCTTGCTCAGCAGCATAATTGTACACTTTTAGACTTTACAATGAAAGGAAACCATTGTTTAACGATTTCCTTGCATGGCATTTTGAATTTGTGTTGAATGAATAGGATTTCATGAGCGAAATACAAAAGTGTCCATATGTTTAAGTTCAGATTGATCCTGCGAGAAATTGGGGCGATATTTTATAATACAGCAACTTTTACCAATTTGAAAGTAGACAGGCGCCATAGAATGTCATTGTCATTCAAGCCTAATAAAAGCCGGAAAATGGGAATATAGCGTTTTGACTAATCAGAACACAGCTTAAAGATCTCTTATCGGTAGAACAAATTAAATGTCTTTCAAATGTATGTTGGCCATTATTTACATTGTACTCAATTCTGTCAGTCACTGTGGAGTTTCATTACGAAAACTTGCCCATGCAATATACGAGTACAGAGATTTTTTCACCTGTAAAAATTGAAAATTTCATGAGAAAAAATTTGATACTTTTCTTTTTTTTGTTCAAAACATAGATTGTGGGTACACGAGTACCCACAATCTATGTTTTGGAGCAAAAATAAGAAAAAAAGGTACACCCCTGCAAACCCCAGTTTTAGTATATAAAAATGGGCTTTAAGGCGGTATATATTGCACGGACATGTTTTCCTGATGTGGTAGGAAAATTTATTTTTGACAGATCAGCCCAGTTTTATATTGCGTTGGGAGTTACATTTGTACTATAGTTTAAACGATTAATGTCTTAGACTGAAAAAATTCTAATGGCAGTTTTTTTTCTTCAAGTTATGACACGCCAACCTTTATCATTTTACATACCATATTCGCACCAAACGATCCAATGGGAATCTCAGACACATCTGCCTGCTTGACACCGATGCGTATCACAACCAAGCATAGCACAACAAACGTCGATGTTATAAATACTGAAAAGAAGAGATTTAAATCAGGGAATAAATGGTCCTGTGAATACTCACGATAAAAAAAATGTGTACAAACTTATACATTCGCATTAAGAGACGATAATGCTCTGGCTTATCGCCTCTATAGCCCGGGCTCAAATCCAGGACAAGGCATGTGGCATGGTAGTGGTTGCACATCCAATGTCAGCGGTTTACCCCTTCTCTGTTTTCCCCAACACGATTGATCACAGAACGCCAAAATCCGCGCCTACTATAAACTTTCTGTGTATCTGAAGTTTTAACTTTTTTTGTATAATTCGATTTAGTGAACAGATGTAGGAGTATATTGAATACGTACATTTTTTAATATAATGTATACGATTTTGAAGATAACCCTTTCAAATTTATAGGAAACAAACACTTGCGTTTCGTCTATCCGCGGACCGAATTCCATAAATTCCCGAACATGGAAAACAGTACCCATATTAAACAACATATCGCAAGAATATGAGGTGATGAAAAATCAGAATTGAGTTTGTAAGTAACCCTGATTATTTAGGGCGGTGGTAGTCAACAACATTAATATTAAGTTGCCAAGACATATACCGAATAGTCGCATTTGACGATTCTTATTAGGCTAGAATGTCATATTTTCTAATGTTTAACATTTTGAACACCTTTTTATCGAAAACAAAAATGCGCTTTACGCGGTGTCGGAAAAGGGCCGAATAATCAAAGGGGGAAAACTCTAGCGATACCAAACCGGAAGTGACGTTTAGTCGTACAAAATATCAGCCACTTAAATGAAAGACGCACAAAGTAAATGCTTACACACACACACAAAAAAAATAATAATTATCACAAATTTTACACCATGCAACGCCGACGTTTTACATTTTCTTGTTCTTTGATAATTATCAACATTATCGGAAACATTTTATAAACAAAACATAAAAGGAAAATAAATTATGGTACATTACTTGCTAGTGAACATTTCGCATAAAGTCCCGCATTTAAAGCAGTTTTTATCACTGACAACTTCTCGTAGTTCATAGTCTTTCTTTTGTTACGGCCGCTAAATTAACACATTTGAATACCCGACACTTTTAATACCTTCCCTTACGCGGTGTGTATGTCGGTGATCTATGATGTTTTTTATGTGACACACGCCGACACACGCCACTAGATTGCGGCACATATCACTCGGCGTCACGTGGAAGATACTCAAAGACAACTCTCATTGAGTAAACGAGTCTACCGACATTGACTTTTGTTCTTAGATATCCTTATGCTTGAATAAAGAATAGAATAATAACCTTAATAAACTACTATTAATTTGATCTTTCTCTTTCTACTTTTAATAAAATAAATCGTGTTCACATAATTATGATATGATTTTTAAGTAAGCGACGTCATGAGAAGAATTGCGTATATGATTTTATGTGACGATGTATAAGTTGTATTTAAAATGGTAGTAACCCCATACAGTCACGACGCATATATGCACATGTTGTTCAGATGCAGAGACATTAAAGCGCAGACACCCCATAATTCATTCAGCCCGCCCTTCCTGACCTTTATTTATATTTTTAAGGTAGAGACGATGACCGGCTAGCTGTTACACGTAAGTGCCGGTCCCACTGAATTGTAAGGAATCGTACGATTGTCTAATCATAAGTTTATTGATAAGACAGCGTATGCAAAATATGTATTTTCTTTTCCAACGTGATTCTGCCTTCTTCATTTGCACATCGGTTTCAAAGAAATGATTTCCAATATTAATTTGGAAAAATCATATAGCAATCTTAAGCGCAGTCGGACCGTGACTTTACGCGGCTGCATTAAAATATTAACACACACACACACACACAAACACACACACACACACACACACACACACATCCTCGACTTTGCCAAAAGTAAGTTGAAAGTATCCCTGGCATCTCGAGTAAATCATCATAAACTTGTGACATCATGTTTGTCAAAGCGATTTCACATTTTCAAAGATATTGTCCTCTGAAACCGCTAGGCCAATTAAAGCCAAACTTCATGTAGAGCATCCCTAGAAGAGGGAATAAAAGTTATATAAATGATCCAGGTCACATGACCAAGATGGCTGCCATAGCCATATATGATAAAACCATAAAAATCTTCTCTGAAATCGGTGGACCGATTTCAACGAAACTTGGTGTGTTGCATTGGGAACTCTGGCCTATCATACATGTAGTTTATATAAATCATGACCTTGGGTTGACCTTGACTTATTTTACGGCAACGTTTATTTTGGATACAAAGGCTTTTCTATGAAAAAAAAAGTGAAAACATTGATTTTTTCGGTAAGTTTTGTAGCCTGTGACCTGAAAGTTGGTAGATACAGACAACATGTTGAGCTAATGAAGTGCTGTGAGTATAAAAGGTCAAGGTCATTTTTGACCCTTGGCCAAAGGCCATTTACAAATCAAATGTAAAACTTAATTTTCTCAGTAATCGCTCGACCAATCAAGGCCAAATTTTGTATGTAGCATCCATGGGATAAGGGAATGAAAATTTATACAAATAAAGAAGGGCACATGACCAAGATGGCCGCCAGGGCTATAAATAGCAAACAACCTTTAAAAATTTTCTTCTCCAGAATCAGAAGGCCTACGATTTTGAAGCCTGGCATGAAGCATCAGGGGGATGAGCTCTACAAAGTTGAATATATAAATCATGGCCCTCGGATGACCTTGATCTATCTTATGGCAAGGTCAACATAAAGAGCCCATGCATTTGAATGGGGAAAATTGTCAAAATGTCATTTGAAGGGAAAAACATTATGGAAATAGGCAAATGGATTGAATATTTATGATTTTGAAAATAAGTGTACCGCAGGGGCAGGTCTGTCCACTGCCCGGGGCAATATATAGATGATATTTACTTTTTAAGGTGAATACCAAATATATTTCATCGAGTGAGTTGAAAACATCAAAATTTTCACGAGTGCGTAGCACGAGTGAAAATTTAGATGTTTTCAAGTCACGAGATGAAACATATTTGATATTTACCGATAAAAAGTAAATTTTCTTTTTATTTTATACAATACACGGGCATTTTCCTATTCACAAAGCAGGCGGTGAAAATGCAAAAACCACAAATTTTTGAAAACACAAATAATTTTGGTACCACATTGTTTTTAACGTTCTAACTAAGAAAATGAATACCCACACTTTATGTTTTCGTTCGTAAATAACGGAGTTATAGGCATTTGAATTTCTGAAGTGAGGCACATTTAATGACGTCAAGTGAATGGAAACTTCAGAAGTAATCCAAACTCTACAGTGAAAATATCGGCTGATATCAATCACTAGTGAAAATATCAATATCAATTGTGCAGTGAAAATATCACTTTTGTCCAGTTTTGATATACATTAATTTCACTGCTAAGTATAAAATAAATATGTATATCGCCCTAATAAATCAATCAAAGATCTTTTTTCTCTGATACCGCTTGGCCAATCAAAGCCAAACTTTGTGTGGAGCATTCTTAGGAAGGGAGAACGAAAGTTTATATGAATGGTCAAGGTCACAAGACCAAGATGGACACCATGGCTACAAAGAGCAAAAAAACTTGGCAAGAGCATCAGAGAGAGGGGTTCTATTAAGTTTACATAAAACATGACCTTAGGATGACCTCTATGGCAAGACCGACATTATTTTATGGCAAGGCCAAGATAGGCTGCCCATGCATTTGAATGGGGAAAATTAGTAAAATGTAATTAAATGGAGGGAGACTTACTGAGAGTATGCAAATGGACAGAAACATTATGTTTATGAACAAAATGTCCTCAGGGGGTTGTCTGCACCTGCCCCGGGGCTACAGTTATGCTTAGACAAAAGGTAACACCCTTGTTCGCATGAAGTGCACCAGACTTAAACTTGGTGTCCACTAGAAGTCCACTTTCTTGTTCACTACAGTGAACTAGCGTGTCTTAGTTTGTTCACTCCTTGTGCACTCCATGCCTGGTTTATGTAGTCAGCATACCACCAATATTGTAACATACCACCTTATAAAGTAATAGAAAACCATCAAGAAAAAAGAGAAATGAATGAATGAATGAACGAAGGAATAAATGAATGAATAGAAATTAAAAAAAAAAACATTTATGTGCAAGTACACTTTCTTTCCATGGCATGTTTTATTTAAAGTCGGTATGTAAAAATTAAGACAATTTTAATAAATGACAAGCAAGAAAGATAGAACGATGGGATGAACGAAGAAAGAAAGAAGACAAAGAAAGAAACAAAGAAAGAAAGAAAGTTATTTGAAAAAATACAAATTGACCATTTCAAATCTACGTTTTATTAAAACAAAAATATGTCATTTTATAGTCCTGCGGTGTAATAAAGACTAATATGTCATTAGTTACTAAGTAACACAAGTGAGAAAAAACAAACATGATTTAAATATGATTAAAGAAATTAAAAAAAAATTAACATCTTTCTTTATGGATAATTGAAGAAACAGTAGTCGATCACGACAACGGTCAAGGACATCAAAGAATCAATTAAAGTACATTTTCTTCCAGTAGGATGTTTGAATTGAAATAAAGGGATTTGATTGCCTTACAAATATTTAAAGTAGGCAATGACACAAAACAGTTTCTATAAAAGGAGAATCTTTAAGTTCTGCTATCAAAACATCGTTGAAAACCAACAACCTGCATGTGCGAAACCAAAGGCGCAGATCAGTTCGCAGCAACTGTGAAGCCGAGCATCGTCCTTGCTTTCGTTACATGGATAGTACAATTTCTCTAGTTTCTAAATCTAAAATTTCCAGCCTCCAGCCATCGTCTGTGCCTGCACCGCTCGGTTTGCGTTTGTGAAGAAACCCTTGTGGTGTAGATCTTTTGCCAAGTCATGTCCAGTAACATTGTGATAGAAGCACACGTTTGACACCTTAGGGGTATTACCTGCTATAATGTCACCATTTATTGTTAAGTTTTATTGCTAAAGTTGCTAATCCCCAGTTGCTCGTTTCACGAAGCTCGCTTAGGACATATCTTATCTTATGATCAAGACTTCTCTTAGGAGTGACTTATGATCTATCTCAACGGTAAGATTTGTCTGAAGTTGTGACTTGCTCTTAAGATTCATCTCATTTCAAGGTCAAACACACATAACAGTTAGTTTCAAGTATGTTAAATCATAGAATTGATTTAATATTGGTGATAGCTCAGTGAATTTATGCAAGTAATTAGTTTTTTTTTTGCCATAATATGAACCAGGCGATCCGAGATCGAATCCATGTTTCTCTCTGTTTGTTTTTTTTTCTTTCTGTTTCACATAAATACATGTACTTTAATCTACCAACTGTTCCATTGTAAGGCGTTAGACTATTTTGTCTGCAAATCGAAACCAAATCTCTTTAACACCAGTGTTTGCCTTATACACTGTATTATAAACCTGATGCATCGGGTGGCCGATCTGGTTCCGATTTGGGAAAATATAGTCTTTGCCATATTGAACTTAGGTCTAGATATACTCGCAATTACGTATACAGTTCATGATGTTTGCAGTTAAAAATGAAACATAGACTGAGAAATAATAGACGGACTGCTTGTACCGCTCCAAGCAGAGCCTATACGCTACTGACTGGCCATCTGATTAGGCAACTGGTTAGCCGCTCAGTTCTGAGCCTGCCTGGAAACCATGCTTAAGTCAAACCATCCATACACATAAGCCTTACTTTGGTACTTTATACTGAGCCAAACATAACCCATCAAGATTGTGGCATGTTTTTGCATTTCAATGAAATGTAAGACAGTCTACCACGCATATACTGGTCAGCAATCGCCCATGAATTAAAAGGGTTCAAAAGTGTTTGGTTTTCAGAGTATGGACCATTGAGCTCGAATGAGATTGGCCAAATGCGCCTCTTGAGAAATTGGCCAAATGCGCCTCCTGAGAGATTCTGGAAGTCAGTTTTAATACAAATTGCTTCCTTTTGGATCGTGAAAAAGGATTAATTTCTTGAGACCATAATACAGAATGTTACAACCAGATGTTGTTAGATGTGTCAATCTAATCCAGTGGAAATAAAGTTTACTTGTATAACGTAACAAATAAACCGATGTTGCGTTATAATTTTGGCTGAGTATATTTGAAGCACGTGTTGGATGCCATGGCAGCCTAATTTTGTATGAACGTCCCATGCAATTGTGGCAACGTCTCTGCATGAACATAGCTGTTGACTGGGGCGTTAAGCATTAACTGAAATAAACTAACTAAACATAAATTGTATTTTATTGGCGTTTATCAATATTGAACCAATGAATAAAAAATATGACTCGGTGGCTCAGTGGTAAACTATGTTGTCTTCTGTCCAGGCGATCCCAGTTCGAATCCAGTCTTAGGTAATATTTTGTTGTTTTTTGCCCTCACATAAACACGTTCGCCATTTTTAGTTAGATCAATCATAAGTTTAGTCCTAATGTTAGGACTAAAGTAGGACATCTTATGGATATGGATGAGACATATCTCAACCGAAATTAGTAATAACTTCAAACTTAGGATACGATATGTCTTAAAACGCTTTGTGAAACGAGCCCCTGTAAAATCACATTGTTGGTGAAATAGTTGAAGCATAAAACGAATAGAATAGAAAAGAAATGAGCCTGCACATGAGAAAACCAACAAACAATATGAGTATCCGAACCGGTCCGACAAAAACAAACCTGTACAGTCACAGAAACAGGCTAGAAGCACGATTTTTTTTTTTGAATTTTTGTTATATCAATGTAGATAAAAACAAACAAAAACAAAAAACAAAAACACACTGAACACCTGCGCTGATCTGCGCCTTTGTTTTCGCTTATGCAGATTGTTATTTTTCTGATGTGGCGGCCCAAATTTTAATTTTGAAAATGTTTTTGTCACGGTCAACAATTTTCATAAATGTTGGGACGAATTCCGACATTGCAAACATTTTGTTTAACCAGTTTACGCAGTTTTATATCTTTTGAGGCGTGCATCAGGAAAACATGTCCATGAAATGGATACCCCCTTGAACCCCACTTTTATATAGTAAAACTGGGGTTCGCAGGGGTACGTATGCCTATTTTTCTTATTTTTGCTTCAAAACATACATTGCGGGTACTCGTTAGAACCGCCCAGTTAGAACCGCCCAGCCCTGAGGCGGTTCTAATATGTACCCACAATGTATGTTTTGAGCAAAAATGTTAAAAGTATAAAAAAAAATTGTGGTGAAATTTTAAATTTTACAGCTGAAAAAAATCTCCATATATTGCATGGACAAGTTTTCGTAATGTGTCTGGATTACCCTGTTTGTGTCGAAAACCTGCCTTTGCACTAGGAAAAAATGTACGTTAAATGTTTGCCCCGTATACCCCATTTTTATAGCAAAAATTGGGTATACAGGAGTTTTTCATATTTTTTTTTTCTCCAAAACAGATTGTTGGTACTCTTTAGATTCGCCTCGGCGAGGCGGTTCTAGCGTGTACATACGTGTACCCACAATTTCTGTGTTAAGTCTTTTGACAGTATGCTCCATGATGAGAAATGTGATCTTGACTAATTAACTTTAAACGAACTGGTTTTGATTCTAGAAATCAATATAATATTAAGTGCATTACATGTACAGCTCATTTACAGAAAAAACATAAATTGGCATGTCCTTATAAGTATCACCTGTTAAATTAACAGGTGGCAAATGTTTGCTTAACAATTGACAGCCAGGCAGTGGGCAGCAATGAATGAATGAATGAATGAATGAATATACATGTAAATGATCATAATATAAAAACGTATTCTTGTCGGAAACCGCTTGGCCAGTCAAAGCCAAAGTTTATGTGGAGCATCGTTAGGAAAGGGGAATGAAAGTCTATTTAAATGGTTCAGGTCACTTGACCAAGATGGCCGCCATGGCTATAAATAGCAAAAATCATCATAAATCTTATTCTTCAGAACCGGATACCTGTGATATTGAAATTTTGCCTGAAGCATCATTGAATGGAGCTCTACAAAGTTTGTATAAATCATGACCCCAGGATGACCTTGACCTATTTTATGGCAAGGTCAGCTTAGGTCGCATATCCAAGATTTCAGGGGAGCGTTTATAGGACCATCTGTCCTCTGGTTATATTTTAGACACTCAGTGGTATGTATCCTCAGTCGTTTTAGTCAATGGCGGTATCTGGTCAAAATTTCAAATCTATCTGAGAATTAATACTTGTCCCTATTATATATTGCAAATAGAGATTGTCTTTCATTAGGTTATCACAACTTGGAAGCTATTATTAGTCTAAGGGATAAGTTTCTGGACATTAATGAGTACTTTACTGTGCGTATAAAATTAATGTTGGAGTAATTAATGTTAGGGAGCGCAGTGGCGTAGTGGTAGAGCGTCGGACTCCGAATCGAGAGATCCTTTGTTCGATCCCCACAGGCGGCACCGTGTTGTCTCCATGAGCAAGACGCATTCACTCCCTACAGTACTGGTTAAACCCAGGAAGCATTGGCTGAAAAATTGCTGTCTGGGACGTTAAGCCTGACACACACACACACACACACACACACACACACGCACACACACACACACACAGTTTATGTTAGAAAACACTGTGTTTCTAATGTATAAAAACGACTTTAGCTATATTGTTTACTTAGATAGAGAGGAATAACAACTTACCGAAAGTCATTTCGCGCACGCCTAAATTTAGTTTACATAGGAAACCTTCCATTCTCCTGTATCATGAATCGTGTTTCGTTTTAAACAGGAAAGATCAAACAAATTTATATTTCTCTATAATGGGTATGACGCGGCCTATTCTCCTGTATCATGACTCGTGTTTCGTTGTTAAACTGAAAAGGTCAAATAAATTTATATTTCTTTACAATTGACGAACCCTAGTGTTATGATATAATCTAATGAATACGGCAAAGTGCGATCAATTGTTTTGCAGAATAAAAGAACTGAAACGCAATGTAATTTTCAAAGTGATCTCAGCCGTTTACATGCTAATAATTGCTATTTGAGAAAGCATAAAAAGATAGAGACCTGACTCGGTTAGGGAATTACAGAAATAAATACAAATAATTGAGCCACGAAGCGAGAAAATCGGTCTTCAGGGTTTTCGAGCAGGCCAAAACAAACGGATCTGCATTTTGGATTGAAGAAAAAGAGGTGTTATTCTACCAAAGGTACCGATCATCTATGCAGTTAAGTACTGCACAACTGATATGTGTCTTTCTAATTAGCATAGACAAAAATCCGGAGTAGTTACCAGATGTTTAAGCATATTCAATAACCCAGGTTACACAAAATAACATCATGAGCTGCATTATGATTTTAGCAAGTATGTGTGTTTTATACAAGTTTTATCTAGTACATAATTAAATAGAAATTGTTTGCATGGTCGTCCTTGTTGTTGGGTCCGAGTCGTCTCAAAATTGGGTCCGAGTTGTCTCAGGCTTGGGTCCGATTCGTCTTGGGTCCGGAAAATACCAAGGGTCCGAGTTGTCTTGGGTCCGAGTTGTCCGGCTACCGCTTATAGTATACCCATGCTCCGGCGTCCGTCCGTCGTCCGTCCGTCCGTCGTCCACAATTTCAAAGATCTTTTCTGAAACCACTGGGTCGATTGTTCTCATATTACACATACAGCATCTATAGGTAGGAGGAAAGAATACTTGTGTTTTTTGTTTTGATCGGATAAGAACTCTGGTTGCTATGGCAACTTATGCTTCCCATAGACTAAAATGGGATATACAACTGCAGTACATATCACTCCTTTATAGTTATCATATAATTGTAAAGACTAGACCAATTTCCTAAGAATTTATCTAGCCTATTATTTACTTTCGCAATATACATTTCATTTAAAAACTTAAGTTTAAGAAACGCCTCAAAAAGGTACAAGGAGGCAAAGATCAGGAAAAGGCGCAATCAGAAAGAGATTCCCACTCCAAAAACCGAGGTGGGAAAAAACCAAACTAACAATCAGGCACTTATACCATGAAACATATCGTAAGCCGAATGAGCAGCTATTTTCCCAATAGGTGGCCACTCAGTTACCTTAACTTAATTAAAAATATGAAAACATACATAAGGCGCCAACAGCACAAAAATTTTTTAAACACCAAGACATAAAACAAAAAGAACCACCACAGAAGTATCGCCTTGGAACGATCAGTAACACAAAGTTACTGGCGGGCTTAAACCTTTCAAACTTAGTGTTTTCTTGTAAAATTTACACTTATAAATGTAGTATTTCGCAACTGTTGTTATGTAACTTAACAATACTTGAGAGGGTGACGAGAAAATAATATTTTTTAAATCAATTTGCAAATTAATGTTAGCTTTTTCTCCTAACCACCGTTTTAAATTTGTCCAAAATGAGTAGCTGTGTCACAAAAAAATAGGAGATGTATGATACTTTCGGCTTCCTGGTTACAGTATGAACATAAATTAGTTTCTTTTTTTTTTTTTTTAATTTTGGATAGAAAAGTGTTTGTCACCAATATTCGGTTATTTATTTTAAACTGAAAATCTCTTAATTTTACTTCTTTAATATAAGTTAGATTTCTATTTATTTTTTTTTTCCATTCTTCACCCGATATATCACCAATTTCGTTTAACAATTTATTCGGTACTAGTATTTCATTTACAGGAATTATGTTATCATAGACATCTCTACAACCTCGTCGCTTACGTATAAGACAAAAAATATATAGATTAATTTGAACGTTATACCTGTACATAATAATATTCCTACTATTTTCATTTATAATTTCTCTCCATAATCTGGGTATTCTATACTTAGAAAAAGAATTGAGGGATATGGTTTTTGTTTCGATTTCATTGTTAAAGGTATATTTTTTTCTACTCAAATAATTAATAGATATGTAGCAGAACCATCACTGTGCAAAGACTCCATAAAATTTTCTTGTTGCCTGGAAGCGCTTCTCACAGACTTGCAGAAACGTTGGAACAACCCTGAAATTGAAGTTCCAACTGTTGCCTACCCTACCCAAATCTGCCATTCCTCCCCTCTTACTGGTTCATTCAACTGCGAAACTGTTTTGATAATCGAAATGCCGGTACTTTTATGTCTAAAATGCATATTGGGAAAATTTCAGAAATCTGTCATTTTTGGTTAAAAACACGAATTTTTACCAAAAAAAAAATTCGCTTAAAACGTTGCCCTTTAAGCTGAGAGTTTGGTACAGAAAACCGATTTGGGCTACGGGCATTAGTTTAGATTTTACAGCGTTTCAAAACATTTGCTAAAGAAATGAACATTGCCTTAATGGGAATTTGCATTACGTGATTAAAATTTTGTCAACACATTTTAAAAAATAAAATATAAAGGTTTGATCCTTTGGAAGCAGTAAAAACATTCAAAGGGAGATAGTATGGACTATATTGCGCAATTTCGGGTAATGAACCCTCGTCAGTAGCCCTTTTTAAACCGGCAACGAACGCCAGACTATAATTGTTCTGCAATTTCGAGAATTTACACGAGGAGTCTGAATCAAAGACATATTCCTAAATTGGGTCAACTAATTAAAACATGCTTAGAAGTATGTTTCTAAACGTGAGTGTTTTGAACACTCTGAATATCTTTACTGATCTCAAAGGACCGAAATAAAAATATAATCTGCACTATGGATGATGTACGGGGAGACTTTTTACGGCCGCCACACGGCACAACACCAGCTGCAGTAATAGCAAATAAAATATAAAGGTTTGATCCTTTGGAAGCAGTAAAAACATTCAAAGTATGGACTATATTGCGCAATTTCGGGTAATGAACCCTCGTCAGTAGCCCTTTTTAAACCGGCAACGAACGCCAGACTATAATTGTTCTGCAATTTCGAGAATTTACACGAGGAGTCTGAATCAAAGACATATTCCTAAATTGGGTCAACTAATTAAAACATGCTTAGAAGTATGTTTCTAAACGTGAGTGTTTTGAGAAAACCAGAGCGCACATTCGAAAACGGGTTTCAGTTTCATACTCACAGTGCAAAGGGAAACATTTTAAACGAAAAAAAAAATTTGGTTAAAAAATGTGTTTTTTTACCAAAAATCACAGATTTTTTAAATTTCCCCAAAGTGCGTTTTAGACATAAAAGTGTCGTCATTTCGATTATCAAAACAGTTTTGCATTTGGATGAACCAGTAAGAGGGGGTGACTGAAAGATTTGGATAGGTTAGGGAGCAGTGATAACTTTAATTTTAGGGGTGTTCCATCATTTCTGCAAGTCTGCGAGAAGCGCTTCCAGGCAACGCGAAAATTTTATGGAATCCTTGCACAGTGATGGTTCTGCTACATATCTATTAATTATTTTGGTAGAAAAAATATACCTTTAACAATGAAATCGAAACAAAAACCATATCCCTCAATTGTTTTTCTAAGTATAGAATACCCAGATTATGGAGAGAAATTATAAATGAAAATAGTAGGAATATTATTATGTACAGGTATAACGTTCAAATTAATCTATATATTTTTTGTCTTATACGTAAGCGACGAGGTTGTAGAGATGTCTAAGTAAATTTATCAATTGCGCATAATTCAAATAAGTATTGTATTCTGTCTTTCATTTTTTTTTTTTTTTTTTTTTTTTTGAAAATCGTAAATCAAGCCATTCTCATCAATTACGTCAACGACATTCCTGATACCTTTATTATACCATTCGTTTATAATGTAATTTCTGTTTCCATTTATTTGAGAATTACCCCAAAAGGTGAGTATATAACTTTTACTAAACTATCAATTTTAAAAGATTTTATATATTGTATCCAGCTCTCCAAAGTGTTTTTCCAAAATGGGTTACGTAGATCTTTAATAACTTCACCACTATATGCATCTCCCATAGAAATATTTTTTTATTAAATTTATTCTACTCAAAGTACTCCAGTTATCACTATCCGCGAATATTAATAATCTTCTTATCCAAGTAACCTTAAGTGATGTAATAAAAACACTAATATTTACCATTTTAAAACCCCCAGCTTGTATATTTTTAACAATATTTTTCCTACTTATTCTATCCGGGCCATTACTCCAAAGAAATTTAAAAAGTTTTCGCTCCAAGAGTTTTTGGAATTCCCCTGGTGGATTTGGAAGAGCCCCTGGTCAGTTCGGTCCCGGGTTGTTTCGGCCCCCGGTCATTTCGGTCTCTGGTCGTTTCAATCTGGAGTCATTTCGATCCCGTGTTATCTCGATCCCGGGTCATTTCAGTCCCGGATCGTTTCAATCTAGAGCCATTTAGTCATCGGATCTCCTTGCCCAATCAAAGATCAGGCCTCGGATGTATCATTGACGCCGTAACTGGACTACTTCATGCAAATGTATCAATGTTATGGACTGTCTGCACATGCCACGACCTTGACGTCATAGGATACCATGACATCTCAAATAAACAAATTCAAATGTATCGAATTGAACGGTTACAATTTATCATAAATAACGCTTAAGAAATGCAGTTACTGAGCATGTGTATTGGGAAAATGTTGGTTTTATTATACCTGTTGAAATAAAGCCTTGAACTCATTATCAAGTTCGTCCGCACTTGACCTAAAAAATGCCTAAGGTTTCGACCTCAGATTTTGGTAAAAAAATCAATTTTGGAAGTGAGATGAGAAAAGTATCCATAAAAGTAACCACGTGCCTCCTCTTTTTAAATAAAAAAAAAATAAAATCTTCATTCATCCTTTTCGAGTGTTGCTATGGTTACGCACTGAAGAACCGTGAATACAGCATATTTTGCACTTTGGGCTCATTTTTGAACATTTCTGAACACAATTTTTAATTTTTAACTACTGGACCACGCTAAAAACATAATGATACTTTGCATACAATATGTCTGGATGATACTTCATAATCATTTCATATTAAGAAACTGTTTGTCACGTGAGGCCGGTAGTTGAAAATGTCGTTTAATAGTGAAAAATATGCATAAACGTGCAAAAAGTGGTATTTCTATGTCTTCTGAACGTTGCCATGGCAGCATTTATTTTTTGAATAAAAAAGATGTACTAGATTTTGAAAGCAAGGACATATACCTGCTATTTGCAATACTTTCCGCATCACAATACCAAAATTTCTATTTTTTACCAAAACATGAGGCCAAAATCAGGCCTTAAACTCCCTAGTCTTTTGATACACATTCCTACACGGTAATTCGCCCATATACACATCCGAGTCTCATCTTTAAAGGGACGCTGCAGTTCCGAATAAGTCATTTTGGTCACATGTCGTTTCGGTACGGGGTCATTTCGGTCCCGTTCATTTCGGTACCTGGCCCTTCAACCTAGTCATTTAAGTCCCTGGTCGTTTTGGCCATAGGTCATTTGGGTCTCGGGTTGTTTCAGTCCAGGGTCATTTTGGTCCTTGGTGGTCGTTACAATGCATCCATTTGGGTCCTGAGTCGTTTCAGCCCCGGATCATTTTGGTCCGAGTCGTTTCGGCCCCGGACATTTCGGTCCCGGGTCGTTTTAATCTGGTGATTGATTTCGGTCCCGTGTTATATCGGTCCCAGGTCATTTCGGTGCCGTGACATTTTGGTTCCGGTTCATTACGGTCCAGGGTTGTTTCGGCCACGAATCATTTCGATCCCGGATCGTTTCAATCTAGAGTCATTTCATCCCATGTCATTTCGGTCCCGGGTCATTTCGGTATCTTGTTATTTCGGTCCTGAGTCGTTTCGGCACTTTTTCGTTTTGGTCCAGGGTCGTTGCATCCAGTCATTTTGGTCCTGGGTCGTTTCGGCCCCGGATCATTTTGGTCGCAGGTTGTTTCGGCCCTGGGTCAGTTCGGTCCCGGATCGTTTCAATCTGGAGTCATTTCGGTGCCGTGTCATTCCGGTACGGGTAATTTCGGTACCTTGTCATTTAGGACCCAGTTCGTTTCGGTCAGGGGTCGTTTCGGTCCCGGATCATTTCGGTCAAGGATCGTTTCAATATTGAATAATTTCGACCCGTTTCATGTTGGTCCCGTGCCATATCGGTCCCGGGTCGTTTCAATCTAGAGTCATTTCGGTGTCGTGTCATTTCGATTCCGGGTCATTTCGGTACCTTGTCATTTCGGTCCCGCTTCGTTTCGGTCCCTGGTGGTTTCTTACAAGGATCATTCCGTCCAGGATCGTTTCAATCAGAGTCATATCGGCCCCGTGTTTTTTCTGTTCCGTGAAGTTTCGGTTTCTGGTCGTTTCTGTCCCGGGTCGTTTCGATCTAGTCATTTTTGTCCCGAGTCATTTCGGTACCTGATTATTTTGGTCCCGGTTTGTTGCGGTCCCGAATCATTTCGGTCCATGATCGTTTCGGCCCCGGATCATTTTGTTCCCGGGTCGTTTCGGCCCCTTTAAGTTTTAATATTGAATATTTTGTTCCCGTGTTATTTCGGGCCGGGATGTTTTCTGCGCAATGTCATTTCGGTTACGTTTCGGTTCGATACCGGGTCTTTTCGGGTCACGGATAGTTTTTTACTAGTCATTTCGGTTCCGAGTAATTTCGGTCTTGAATAGTTTTGGTTCCTAGTCATTTCGGTCTCAGGTCGATTCTGCCCGTGGTCATATCGGTTTCTTGTCATTTTGTTCAGGGTTCGTTTCAGCCTTATGTTATTTTGGTGATGGGTTCCATGCCAAGGTCCATTTTGGCCAAGGTACTTAAGGTCACATGTCGTTCCGGCTCAAGGCTTTTTAGGCCCTTTCACTGTTGACTTTGGTCGTTTACATCCTGATTTCTTATTTTCCTATACTTGAATGTCTGCAGGTGTTGAAATGAATTCTAGGGAATAATCGTTCTCAAACATTATCAGATCCCCATGCTCAATTTATCCATCTTCAGATACTGAGTAAATCATTTTCTGATCATCTCTCAAGATCTAGCAACCTGGGCAGTTGCTTAGCTCGCATATAAAATTGTATAAAAGGTCGTCGCGAGATAGGTTGTGCCTTAATTACATATTTCAAAAACCAGTCACATTAACGTGCTTTATTTCTTCCGGTTCCGTTATGGGTGCAAAAGCACGACCGAGCCACAAAAAGGTCGTTTCGGTCGCCAATCGATTTCAAAACGGGTGGTTTTGGTACAAACAGTCTTTTCGATTCTTAGTTGAATACCCTTCAGAAAGACACACCAAACGCTTTTATTTGTTGTTTTCTGTCAAATCATTTTTTTTCCAATTTTTATAACAGTTTAGTTTCTTTCTTTTTTTTTTTGTTAGACTTTGAGGTAGGATAGGATGGGGCGTGACGGGGGTCATTTGTTGCCAGGGACCTTGGGAAGAATCTGAAAAATTTTAGGTAGCTTGGGGAAAAGTCCACTACCTTCTTACCTACATATGTACAATAATTATACCTACCTACCTACCTACCTACCTACCTACCTACCTACCTACCTACCTACCTACCTACCTACCTACGCACCTACCTACCTACCTACCTACCTACCTACCTACCTACCTACCTACCTACCTACGAACCTATCTACCAACCTACCTACCTACCTACATGAATATCTACTTATACAAACCTACCTACTTACCTACCTACGTACCTACCTACCTATGTACGTACGTACGCACCTAGCTACCTACATACCTATATACCTACCAACATACAAACATACTTACCTACCTACATACGTACCTACCTATCCACCCACCCACCTAACGATTATGTTAAGTTTATCAACAATTTTATAGCAAACAACTTCAGAAATATTCTTCTTTGACATTGTGGACGGACGGCGGACAGACGACGACGACGGATGCCGGATGCTTGCCTATCCTATAAGCTAAACCAGATCTTAAGACGACTGAGCAACAGGCACCCAATTAGTTACCCGAACATAACTAAAATATGAAAACTTACATACGGTTAAAACGGCACAAAATTGATACTCCAAATAGCCCGAGAGCCAGCAGTATGTTTATTCATGTTGTTGAGGCCAAAAGGTTTGAAGGCATGTTCTTAAGCAGAAAAAGTATGCTGAATTAAAAAATCAAATTCTTAGAAAAATCCGACGGTACACAACTTGGTAATATGCGAACAAATACCCCCGGCATGACCCCCTTTTAAAATAGCACCGAAATGGGGATATACATACAAGATCAATCATATCTCAGCAAGCACTTGCCTTAAACCATTGAATGTGGTATCAAATTAAAGCACATATATACCTCTTTCATCTCACAGTACCATTTGCAAATTATCTACTTTACATATTCATGAATATTCATGAAACCACAGATAATCACTGAAAAACCAGAGAAACACCATGGTACTCCGGGAACTAATTTTACCTACCTTGCACCCCTGGGCAATTTTTGGTGGGTGCCAAATCGTTTAGTGGGGCCCCAAAAATGCAAAAAGTTTTGTCCTTTAAGATAAACTTGTTTGCATTATGAAAAAATACATGGTTTACGTGTCAATCGTTAACGTGATTCTCGAGTATGGGGTTGTACATACAAAATTGGTCGTATCTCCGCTATTGCTTATCATAGACCACTGAACCTGGTCTCCTTTTATAACTGTGACATTGCCTTTTTATCCTTTGTAAGTAATGCAAGATATCTAGCTTACATATTCATGAATTTAAATGAAAACATAAAAATGATTAAAATCCATTAATAAACCAAGTTCAGGCCCAAACTATAATTGTGACACTTGGTTATTGAACCAGTAATATAAAATGACAACCGTATTGATGCCATGGGCCTAAATGAATATTATATCATTTACATTTTCATGAATATTAATAAAAATGTCGAAAGTCGAGGAAAAACGAGGGAAAAACTATAGCCATAGCAAGTTTTTGGATGGGTTATAAGATCTATCTGAAACCAGTTTTCATGTCTGCCAGTGTGGTCAGATGGGCCACCTTAATGCCATAAAACATTGTCCTCAACAATGAACACATTTACCTGATCTAAAATTACATATTTTCACACTCACCCCTAGTGTGATTCTAAAGATTGGGCTATACTCACAAAAATGTTCATATACCAGCAATGGCATGCTCTAGAATACCTTAATTGGCCTGATAGTGAGGCATGGAAATAGCAATTTAATCTAAATACCTATTATCCAAATCATTGAATTTGCTTATTCATGAAAATTAAAAACACATGAAATCGAAGAAAAATATTGGAAAAAATTGGGGGTATATGTACAAAATCACTTGTGCCATAGCTGTTAACAAACCTAGGATGCTGAAACAGGTATCAAATGAATGTTATGGCAATGTACTATGACCCTAAAGTCTCATATAAGGATGATTTTATTTCAAATTTCAAGAATTTTAATGAAAACTTCATAAATAGGAGTGAAAAAGTGGAAAAATAGACGGGTAAACCTACAAAATGACTTGTATCTCGGCAACCAAAAGCCCTAACATGCTTAAAATGGCATCAAATGTTTGCTAGGGCAATATACCATACAACATATAAGTCAATTGAGTTTTTATATTATGAATATTAACAGAACCTTTCGAAATATGAGCAAAATTACAGAAAAATTAAGGCGGTATACATAGAAAATCACATGTATCTTGGCTACTGATAGACCTAGAGAGCTATATTGTGTATCAAATGATTGCTGTGACAATGTTCTATAGCATACAATCTGATATTTAAATAATCAGCTTTTTATGTTTAATGGATATTAATTAATGAGATTTATATAAATAAATGAAGAATCAATGAAAAATGAAGGGGATATACCAACAAAATGATGTATGTCTCGACTACCAATAACTGTAGAGAACACAGCATGGTAAGAATTAATAGGTATGACAATGTTTGATTGCCATGCATTCAGATATACAAGGCTTGCTTGCTGACAAGCAAGAGTCAATAAATTTTGTTGGTGCACAAACTTCAATTTTCTTTTAATATTATAATTTTTCGAACTTTTTATTTAGCATTTGCAAAATTAAAAAAATATTTATGCTATAATCAGACTGCATGACAGTAGTGCATTATCCTAACATTGTCAGCGCGCCATGGAAATTGGCAGCTGAGGTATAAGCGATTTTGTTGGTATTCTTCTTCATTTTCCGTTGATTTTTTTCTTATTTATATAAATCTCATTAATATCCATACAACAAAAAACACTGATGATTTATATATCAGATTAAATGGTTACAGAACAGTGTCCCGGCAATCATTTGATACCAATTATAGCTCTCTAAGTCTATCAGTAGCCAATGTGTTTGTATACCTCCTTATTTTTTCCGTAATGTTCCCTCTAAATTCGAAATGTTTTGTTACTATTCCTAAAAGAAAAAAATCAAATGACTTATATATTGTAGTACATGATGGTATATTATTGTCCTAGCAACCATTTGGTGCCATTTTAAGCATGTAAGGGCTTATAGTTGCCAGGATACAAGTCATTTTGTAGGTTTGCCCATTTGATTTTTTCACTTTTTATTCCTATTTATGAAGTGTTCATTAAAATTCAAGAAATTCAAAATCAGATTATTCTTGTATGAGACTATAAGGTCCCAGTACATTGCCAAAGCATTCATTAGATACTTCTTGTAGCATCCTAGGTTTGTTAACAGCTATGACACAATTAATTTTGTGCTTATACCCCCTATTTTTCCAAGATTTTTCTCCTATTTCTTGTGTGCCTTATTAATTTTCATGAGTATACAAATTCAATGATTTATATAATAGGAATTATGGTTAAACTACGAAGACCATGCATTACTGTCAGACAAATTTTAGTATTCTAGAACATGCTGTTGTTGGTATATGAGCATTTTGTGAGTACACTCTATTCTTTAGAATCACACTAGGGGTGTGTAATTAAACATCATGCAAATGTGTTCATTGTTGAGGACAAAGTTTTAAAACATTAAAGTGGTCCATCTGACCACACTGGGAGACATAAAAATTGGTTTCAAGGATGCAAGATGGATCATATAACCCATCCGAAACCTTGCAATGGCTATACATTTTTCCCATTTTTCCTTGATTTTCTATATTTTTATTAATATTCATGAATATGCAAATGAGATAATTTTCATTTAGACCTATGACATAAATACATTTGTCATATGAGACTACTGGTTCAATATCAAAGTGTCATAATGATAGTTTGGGCCTGAAATTAGTCTTTATTTATGGATTTTAATGATTTTTTCTGTCATCTTTAATGTTTTATTAAAATTCGTGAATACGAAAATTAGATATCTTGCATTACTTACCATAGGATGAAAGGTCTATGTCTAGGCTTTAAAATGAGTCCAGGTTTAGTGCCTATCATAAGATACAGCAGACATATGACCAATCTTGTAAATCTTGTATGTACACCCACATGCTCAAGAATCATGTTGACGGTTGCCATGGAAACCATACAAATATTCATAATGCAAACAAGTTTGTCTTTGCGGACAAAAATTATTGGTATTTCTTTGGTCCAAATGAACGATTTGGCACCTATGAAAAAATTGTCCTTGGAGTGCAAGGTGCGTCTAATTAGCTCCCGGTGTACCACAGTGTTTCTCAGGTTTTTCAGTGAGTCTCCATGTTTTCATTAATATTCATGAATATGCAAAATAGATAATTTGCAAATGTTGCCATGAGATGCAAGGGACATATCTGAGCTTTAATTTGATACCACATTCAATGGCTTAAGGCAAGTACTTGCTGAGATATGATTGATCGTGCACGTTTAACTTATTTCGGTGCTATTTTAAAAGGGGGTCATGCCGGGGGTATTCGTTCGCTTATTGCCAAGTTGTATACCGTCGGATTTTTCTAAGACTTTAATTTTTGAATTCAGCATACGTTTCTGTTTCAGAACATGCCTTCAAACCTTTTGGCCTCAACAACATGAATAAACATATTGCTTGCTCCCGGGCTAAAAACATAAAACAGTTATACCCACAACAGAAGTATCGCCTTTTAATGATTAGTAATATGAAATTACTGAGGGGGCTTAGACCGGTTTAACAGGGCCATAACCTCGCCCTCGTCTTTTTTCCGCAATGGTTTACAACATTTAGCTAGTTATTCATTCCTCACGGTGAATCTCTATGTAGACAATGAATCATCAAGAACAAACAAATAAATAATGAAAACCACCATGAAAAACGAGGACTCGCAGATATAGTAAGCTGCCTGGCAATGGAGAACCCTAGGCGCCAAACAACTCACTGAAAATCTGGAGCAAACTAAAAGACCAGTTGAATCCCGTTGGGCCAAGCAGCAGGCAGGAAGCTCAGGCCCCAACCAAATAAAATGAATAGCTTTAAGTCCAGGCCATCATAGAGTCTGACGCCCGTTACACCGGCGTGCATTTAAGGAAGGCAGCATAGTTATCAACCATGATTGGGTCAAAACTAAGCATTAAGACTGTCGTATAACATTTAAGTTGTATACTATACGTCTGTAACATATAATGATTTTTCTGAAACCTTCATCTAAGTTTGTTTAATTTGTAAACCAATTTCTTGTTACGAAAGACCCTCACGTAAAAGCGTCTTTATCCTATCATTAAATTTGGAAATCGATTTATAGAGTCTGCAATAAAATTTAGAAAATGCTTTTCGAAGTTTATGATAATGATAGCCCTGTTGGAAATATTTAGCTGTTAAACATTCATTTGAAGTCAGCATTATTGCAGACTCTAGCACACCTAATAAAACCGAAATGCACGTGGGAATATCAAAAATTACGTGGACTTTTCTCATAACTTATGATTATATGATTCGATTCCATTCAAACTTTCAATCCGCATGGACCCATGTAATATGCAGCAGTGTGCAAAATTTCATCACAATCCCTTCATCCGTTACAAAATTATTGTGAAATGAAAACACACACTTTCGCCACCATGGAGCACTCCGATGACGTCAGTGATGTCGACGCAAAAACACTGATTTTTAACCACAAAATAAGCTTTTTAGGGCTACTGATTTTTACAGTTTTACAGCTCTAAGTATGTTTAAAGATAGTTTAACAATTGGAACATGGTTTAAATTACCAATCTGTACATTTTTTTTTTAAATGTATTGGACTGGGCATAAGGATGCTGACTTTTAACATTATGATTTAGACATTAGAACATTTTAAATGACGGATATGTATTTCGATATTTATTTGGGTCCTATTTGTTCAAATGTGCATGCAATTTTTCATTTGTATTGCTTTATCGAAGGACCTTGAAGTTTTACCGACATATAAGAAATTATGATTAGTTTCAAATGGGAATTGTACAATATTGCCGGTTGATCTGTATTGCATGAAATTCAGACATCGCTTAAACATTATGATAAAAAGCAATCATGTATGCCTAAGCAAAACAACGTAGGTGCACAACCGGTCCACCGTAATTTTTGAGCAAGCATAAATTGTTTTGTTATGGATTCATAAAGACACATGGCACGTTTGGCTGTGATCTGCGAAACCGTTTTGAGAAAAAAAAAAAAAAAAAAAAAAAAAAAAAAAACCGCAGCAGAAATGCGATACTGCAGTGCCAAACTTAACGTCATTTCTGACGTGCTCCGTGTTGGGGTGGGTGGGGTAAGAAAAACCATCACCAACTGCTAATAAATCATTGTAGATCAACCAAACTTTCAGAATCTAGTGGAGTTAAGCAAGTTTATCTTCAGCTGAAATTTGAATTTGTTTGTATGAACCGTTGTCAAGTTATTGGAAATGTCCACGTAATTTTTGATAACCCCTCGTATACAACTACAGAAGCACGGCGAGGAACGTAATCATCCAAAAAACGGAAAATTTGCTATATCAAAATCAAAGTCATCGAGTTTATTATAACGTTTTACAAAAACAAATCCATTTACAATAGACAGATGTAAAAACGGGGCTTCGGCAACAGTGGTATTGGCATTATTCAACTGTAGTTCAGGTGGATAAATTTGATTGACCATGCCTTCAAAATAACGATTGTCAATGTCCAAAAGGTCATCGAGGCACCTGGAAGTCGAATTAAAAGCCTCGATCACATCAGCTTAATGTTTAAGAGAATCATAGATATCTCTTTAATATGATAGCTGTATAAAAACAAATCAGCTAAGAGAGGGGCGCAATTTGTACCCATCGGAATTACAACAATGTGTATGTATAAATTGGTTCCAAATCTAATACAAATATTATCCAGCAGATTATACTAGTATTAAGTGTTGCATACATTCTGACATGACCAAAATGTACTACTGCTTTGATGTGAATCAAATGGAACTCAGTTTTTTACGTTTTCTCTTATACAAGAAACCGTAACCGCATTTTTTTTTTTTTTTTTTTTTTTTTTTTTTTTTTTTTTTTGATGTTGATGCAGTTTCAAAAGTCGTAATTCAAACCTATTTTTAAAATCGAATGCTGTCTTAAGTATTCTGATTAGATGGAATTTTCACATTTTGGTGATTCACTGCTCTGTGATGTTCCCCATCTGAACCTAAAGGGCATGACAAGTTGCTATTAATGTAATACCTCAGTAAAAAAACAGCCTTAAATCAAAATGTAATTACTTGCACAAAAGATTACATGCACTGTGGCCACTGGCATATTTATTTGCAAACGCACCCACTGTTTATCATTCTCATTTCTGCACAAGTCGAATGGTGTCAGATGAGTGATAGAAATACTGGGAATACTGTGACTCAGTGGTACAGGCTAGAGCTACAGAGCGAGGGTTTCAGGAATTCAAAACCCACTGTAATGACTCTATAGAGAGCTTAGTAGCATGTGCCACTCTTGACAAATCAGGCCCATAATCAACCATCACGATTGCATTTCTTTCATAAAGGTTTCTCCAAGAAAATATTTGTACGGTCATTCTTCTTCTTTACTGATTCAAAAAGAGCATGTGTCAGCATGTTGTGAAAACATGTTCACTTAGTACTGATAACTCACCTGTTACAGGCTTGTCCAAGTACGGTGTGACGTAGATAGTGACCGTCTTGACATGACTTTAACTGCTGACTGTGGACGTTTATCACTTAATATTCAAGTTAACAAATCCAAAATCACTGCCACCTACTATGTCTTAAGAAGCCTCCGCGGCGCAGTGATTTTGTCACTTGCCTTTTAAAGCAGGTGTCGCAGATTCGATCCCGGGGTCTTCAGTCTGTCGTGCGAGACTATGATCCGAGGTCCCGTCTCCAAATGACCTTTATTTTGCTGTTGGTGGAACGTTAATCCCTAAATTAACCAACCAACTACTGTGTCTTTGAGTATGACTGATGTGACAAGCAATATTTCAATCGTGATATAAACACTTTCAAGCTAACATACATACATGTTTCTACCTGTCAATTTATACTGTAGTGACTGAAATTAGAAATTCACATTTTACCACATATCACTTCTAGTTTTCTAAATGATATTTAATGGTTCTTGCAACGCCAAAAATAAATTCATTCAGAGAAAATAGTTTCAGTCAGCTGGGAAAATAGATGTGATGATTTATATTTTGCATCTTCATATTCATGAGCACTATAAAAAGAAAATGTAAGGTTATAGGAATGAATTTTATTTTTGTTGATTTTATCGATGTGTAAACTCAGGCGAATCACTCACAAACTAAATAAAGCCCGAAGGGCTTTATGAAAAAGTTTGTGAGTGATTCGCCTGAGTTTACACATCGATAAAATCAACAAAAATAATAATTCATTCCTTATAATTCCAACTTTGTCTCATTACACTGCATTTGTCTACATTGATTTAAATTTTTATAGCCAGCGGAAGGAAAACAGAGCAAAACGGATCTTCATGAGGCAGCCATCTTGAAAATTTCCAAAGCATAAAACTCACTTCTCGCAATAAATAGAAGCTGTAACTGGCTTGCTATAAGCAGGCTGTCAAAGCGGGAGCTTTAAAACGTCCCCCTTTATTCAAAATTGTGCTTTTGGGAGAAAATATCGCCGTCTGGACCGATAGAAAGACATGTCGATTTTGAACTGGGCTCGGAATATTAGAAATTCAAACATCAAATTCCAACACACAACAGGAAGATTAACACACTTACCGTACTATGTTCTGTTAAAAGAAAATGCGTCCATGTTAATAAAAATTCCAAATATTAATTTCGACGCCTTCAAAACGCGTTCATCCATTGTTTTTATGACGTTTAGATTTGATGACGTCAACGTTTTTGAGAAGAAACGTCACGTTATCACGTAACGTCGCGCCGTTTTTAAGGTGAAAACTGAGTATTCTTACGCATTGCTTTTATCGAAGTATAAAGTCTTCCAAACAACCAATCAGAATGTAGGAAATTAGTAAAGTTGGAATTATTACTAATTGAAGTCAGTATATCAGATATAGGCATCCAGTGAAACATAAGCACAGGTAAATTATTTGGTTATTGATTATTGAATAAGGCTTCTAATTGGCAATTTTCTCGTTAAAAAAAAAACATAAGTAGTCTTATATATAGCACTATTCTTAGCTTCAATCTCTACCAAAAACTATTCTTCGACTCTGTTATCCAAATGCCTTTGAGAAATTGCAACTCTGAACAAAGCATATAAAAATGTTAATTGCGAAAAACTGAGTTCCATTTGATGTGTGTTTTAAGGCATATCGACGTTGGTCAGACGAAGTGAAAAATGACTTTCTGTCATTTCAGGTCAAATAAAGTGAACAATAGTTTTAATGCTCTTTTGAAGGTCCACTCGTTGTTTCTTTAATCGGACTATATGGCAATGTGGTATACTGAGTAGAAAAATCGTATGTGCACAAGGTCGTCGCACGGATCCAACTGCACTTAAATTTACTGCGCCCCTCGCCAGAATGTTTTATTGGCCGAAACCATTTTTTCTTTAGCTTAAACTTAACTTTACTTCAATTGCACAGAAAGCTCATGAAACCTAAATACGCGTTCTTTAAGGCACATATGTCGGCGTTATGTGGTTAAACGTGGTGGAGGAAACCGGAGAACCCGGGGAAAACCACAGAACCTGGACGGGCGACCACTACCCTGACACATGCCTTGACCCGGATTCGAACCCAGATCGCAGAGGTGACAAGCAAGTGCGTTATCCATAACGGTACCCGGGCACCAAATTTTTATTTCAAGTTTCATACGCCGTCTCACTGTATGACATGAAATTTGATAGCATTAAGACAGGAAGTTAATGATTGAAAAAAATCAGTGGTAGTAAGTACAAGAACTAGAAGTTGCAATAAATCTAGATTTTTAGTTTTAAATTTTCATTTACTATATGTAACTGCTTTCACTGAAATCACTGAGACCTGCTTTCACCAAAATCAAATATTGGCTCTGAAATAGTCATTAAGCTACATTTAAGGCATGATATATGCATCTCTGCCAATAACCATATAAAATTTCAGAATTTGTGTCGCGTCAGATTTTTTTGACAAACTTGGAGCGACGCGAGTGCTTATAAAGACTAAAAAGTTAACTTACACTATACATCCTTGCGAGACAGTGGCGTGTATATTGCTCTGGGTCACCAATCAGAACTTCAGGATGATCAATGCCTAGAACTATGAGAAACAACTACTAACAGCAACACAGCAATGACTTATTAGAATTCCTAACCATATATCACCTGTTTTCAAGAAATTTGCCCATAATAAGCATTTTGGTATTGAAAGTCAGTAAATTCTGGTTTAAAGTGCATATTAGTGACAAAACAGTACATTAATGTAAACTGACTTAAATCGCTGCTGTTAGAGACACGCTTCTGTTGTTGGGGTGGCCTGGCCTAATTACCTGTAATAAACAGTCCAGGAGGCACACCGCACATCAAAGTGTAGCTTAAGAACATATCTTATTTTCAAATTTTCAAATATTTTCTTCCGAATAATTTCACTATTCAATTTTTGCATTTTCAAATTTATTTATCAAATTGAAAAAAAAAATAAATAAATAAAAAAAAAAAAAAAAAAAAAAAAAAGAAATAAATATAACTATTATTAATAATTATGTCAAACCTAGCTGATTGTTTTCTTGTACCAATGCTGAAATAACCTAACTTCTAGATATAGTTTCTTAAACGATTCAACTGAAGAAGTCTTTTAGAATAAAATTTGAATAATAATAATTATAATATCCTGATTCTGAATAAAAATAAATATGCCATGTCACACTGCACATATTGGTTCCATTTTTCTATCACAAGAATGATGTCCAAACAAGTTTGTCATAAATCTAACAGAGACTTGTCACTCTAAAAGTCTAACTAAATAAATTGTCATCTAAGTGTACTACTCTTTTTCACACCTTCTGCAAACCATCATAACTTTATATACTCACTGTCTTCCACCAAATATTTGTTTGTTTTGAATGTGTCAAAATGTATGAAAATTCTTATTTCAGTGTAAATTGGTTTTATGACAGTCTTCCTTTGCTATCACTCATGCGAAATTCATTCAAGTAATATGCAAACTGGATTAGTTAAGCATTCTAAACTGTGAATCGTGCTATTTAATACAAAAGTTTCAAGTTTGTGCATCCTTATCTAATAAAAAAGCAAATGTTTGGTTTGGATTAAATGAATGAATAAATAAATAAATAAATAAATAAATAATTATTATTAATATCATTTCTTTATTTCTGTATTTGCCCCAAAGTTTAACTATCAAAAAATGACGATAGTCATCTTCTCTAGAACTCTGCATTTCACTGCTATTGATTTTAATTCCCCTTTCAGTGGCTCCTACCTGTAAAGCAGCCCATGTCTTACCTGTTATTCCTCATCAGTTGTCTGCTGAAGGTCATTAGGGTGTTATACAATACAAAATGTGTCTTTAACAGGAGTGAATGTTTCTATAAGGCTTCATTTAGCCCTCTGCATTTTACTTGTTCTGTCCAAGCTAGCTCTGTGACCTACTTACATTCAATAATTGTTCGCTCTGTTTTTTGTTATACATGTTATACGTTGGTACCTATGTATCATATTTTCCTAATATGATTTTTCTTATTTCTTGTTTATATTTGTATATACCTGAACCATTCAGAAGCTGAGGTTAGGGTCCTTTTAAACTGGTTTAAGCCCCCCCCCCCCCCCACGGTAGTTTTATATTACTGATCGTTGTGGTTATATTTGTTTTATGTTTTTGATTCAAATTTTTGTGCTGTTTAAAGCTTATGTACGTTTTCTGATGTTTAGTTAAGTTCGGATAACTGAGTGGCCGCCTATTTGGAAATGGCTGCTCACTCGGCTGACGATATGTTTTCTAGGTATAAGTATCTAATTGGCAGTCTATTTGTTTCCAACTTCGGTTTTGGAGTGAGAATGTCTTTCTGATTGTGCCGTTTTCTGATCATTGCCAACTTGTACCTTCTATTATGAGCGCGGTAGCTCAGTGGTTAGCGCACTGGCCTCTGGCGCTAGATGTCCCAGATTCGATCCCCGCCGGCGGCGAGGAAAATTTGGTGTCCGAAAAAGCTTCCCTTCGTGTCATTTGCAGGGGTGACATGAATCAGTGCGCCGTCCTTCCGATCGTTAACTGTGCAGAGACAGTCATCCCCTATGCAGGTTAAAGGTCCCTACACAGGTTCAATTCTCATGCATATTGGTTATCCTGCAAACATATCGGATTGTACAATGTACGTCTCCAAAGAATAATCAGAAACTGATTGATGAGAGAAACAAAATTGCAAAAAGGAATTATACAGATAATCACACTGGTCATAGTAAACGCATAGGCAACATCTGAAACGCACAGGCACTCGTTTAAGGACGCACAGGCTACATGTACCTCATAAAATGGCGTATATTTGACAGGTGAAAAAGGTATGATACATACTTTCTGACTGTTTTACCATGATTGTTCAATGATTGTACAATCTGACACATGCCTTAAAGTACCCCCTATTCATTTCCCTTTACAACAGTATTTCGAAATGTAAAAAAGACCCAAATTTACTTTTTTAGGTAACGGTAGTTTGTATAACAATTCCCTTTTATTACCGATTTTTTCTCTTAATTACACGATCGAAGCGCTTGCTCTGCCAAGAACATCGAAAGCGAAGACAATGACGTTGCAAGACAAGCACCCAATTAATTTTACAACTTTTTAGGAAAAAATATAATTCAAGAATTTGATTTACAGCGCACCTGGCTTCTAAATCTAAAACAACGCAGATGGTTCTCACGTAATTTCAAACTGATGAAAAAGAAGATTTTATATGGTATTTTATGCGTAGGGCTTATAATCAGATGATACACCGAGCACTTTAAATGCGTGGCTAGAGATATGTCCATGAAGAATCACCTAGACCCTATGTAGATCTTCATACAGTTTACAAATATGCGTTTTGTTTCAATATTTCGACAAGTCACATTATTTAACTCAGATAATCAAGTTGGACAACATTCGTTACGAAATGCGACGCGTCGCCCTTTTAAAATCGTCGAGTTTTCATCAAAGAGTATTACAAAACACACCACTTTCAAAATATACAACTATCAGGTTTTCATGCCAGCTCTGGTTTGATAGCAGAACAGATGACTCGAGTAGTTATTTATATGATTATTTGACGCATAACCAGGACTGTATCTACCATAATAAAATACGTTTTGTTAATTTTTGAAATTGGCTCATGTGTAATATACATGTTAATATACATGTATGTATATATTGTCTGGATATATGAATTTTGTGTCAGTTATCAAATGTACATCGATATGTGCCATTTCTTTGCATTTGTATTGCAGAGATGACGATAAAAGTCTGCCGTGTGTTTCTTTACCAACAAGAAATTCGTCTGATGGACCACATTATACTGTAGAGTGACATCTCCATAGACAACAGTTACAGAATCTGTATCCATCATGGAAACGTCTCCGTGTAGAATTTAGCCCCTTCAAACCTATACTTATATAGTTAAATTGAGGTTTGACGGGTTAAGAGAAAAAATCAATAATTTGTGTAATTTAAAAGTCAAAAATACTAAATTCTAACAAAAATCAATATAATAAAACATTATTTTATGATAGGCAAGGTAAATATTTGCAAAATTAAAATTGAGTTCATAAATAGATATTTCATAAGTAATTAAAAGAAATTCCCAAATAATCACGGAGACGTTTCCGTAATACGCCAAGCAAGACACCATCCAAACCTTTATATAATTTCCTGTATCGTGGCATTCTCTGTTTCTTCAATACTTATTCGCGATGCAGTAGAGCGTCTATAAATCTTTTATAATAAATAAAATAAATAAAAAAGCAAACACAAATAGTATAAAAATGGCCGCCGTCCGTAGGTTATAAAAAGAACCGAAAATGATAGGGTCGCCTATGGCGGTAAATGAAAGGCCGCTAAATAGCGCCATTGACGTCAAAGGTTTATAATTGCCAAAATCGGCGTACATAATCGGAAGACCGCGGTGGTGTAATGGTTAACACTTCTTCCCGGAATGCAGGAGGTCCGTGGTTCGAATCCCGGTCGCGGCACGAGCGACTTTTGTACGCTAATTCTGTTCGTTTACATAATTTCCTGTGTCGTGGCATTCTCTGCTTCTTCAATACTTATTCCCGATGCAGTAGAGCGTCTATATTTCTTATATAATAAATAAAATAAATAAAAAAACAAACACAAATACGCCGTCCGTAGGTTATAAAAAGAAACGAAAATGACAGGGTCGCATATGGCGGTAAATGAAAGACCGCTAAGTAGCGTCATTGACGTCAAAGATTTTAAGACGCTAAAACTGGCGTACAAAATCGGATGACCGTGGTGGTGTGATGGTTAGCACGTCTACCCGAAATGCAGGACGTCCGTGGTTCGATTACCGGTCGCGGCACGACCGACTTTTATACGCTAATTCTGTTCGTTTATATAATTTCATGTATCGTGGCATTCTCTGTTTCTTCAATACTTATTCCCGATGCAGTAGACCGTCTATAAATCTTATATAATAAATAGAATAAATAAAAAAGCAAAAACAAATAGAATAAAAATGGCCGCCGTCCGTAGGTTATAAAAAGAACCTAAAATGATAGGGTCGCCTATGGCGGTAAATGAAATAAAAATAATTGTTAGATCCTTTGGAAACAGTAAAACATTCAAAGTGAGAAGATGGGCCATATTGTACAATTTCGGGTAATGAACCTTCATCAGTGACCCTTTACAAAACTGGCAGTGAAAGCCAGACATTTTTGCTGCAATTTCAATAATTTACATCTGTGTAGTCTAAATCAAAGACTCATAATCCCAAAGGGGCCAAATAATCAAAATACAGTTAAGAAGATGATTCTCAACGAACAATATATTTGAAATACTCCAAATCTATTCACTGATCCCAAAGGATCAAAAGAAAATATAATCTGCACTATGGATGATGTACGGGGAGACTTTTTAGGGCCGCCACACGGCACAACACCAGCTGCAGTAATAGCAAATAAAAATAATTGTTAGATCCTTTGGAAACAGTATAACATTCAAAGTGAGAAGATGGGCCATATTGTACAAAGGCTGCTAAATAACGTCATTGACGTCAAAGGTTTATAAATGCTAAAATTGGCGTACAAAATCGGAGGACCGCGGTGGTGTGATGGTTAGCACGTCTGTCCGGAATGCAGGAGGTCCGTGGTTCGATTCCCTGTCGCAGCACGACCGAATTTTGTACACTAATTCTGTTCGTTTATATAATATCATCTTCGTCATCTCTGCAAAAAGAAATTGCATTAAATCGATGTACGATTTAATAATGTTACAAACTGATATATCCAGGCAATACACATATAATACACATGAGGCAATTTCAGAAATTAACAAAACATATTTTATTATGGTAGATACTGTCCTGGTTATGCGACCAATCATCAATAAATTGGATAGTCATCTGTTCTGCTACCAAACCAGAGCTGGCATGAAAACCTGATCGTTGTATATTTTAAAAGCCACGTGTGATGTAGAAAAACACGTATTTTAAAAGGGTGGCGCGTCGTATTTTGTAACAAATGTTGTTTAACTTGATGAGTTGAGTTTTAATGATGTGTCATAACATTGTTCTTGCCGCAATATTGAAACCAAAAGCATATTTTGTAAACGTTGTATGACGATTTACAAATTTATAGGGTCTGGACATATTTATAGCCACTATTATTTAAAACGCTGGGTGTATCATCTGATTATTCACTATTTTTGCAGCGTCTACTGGTTCCCAACTTACTAAAATCAATATTGGAAATACAGGTAGCCGACACCTCTTTGGATTTTTGTTCTAAGGGGATTGTTACCTGTATTTCCATTATTAATTATATGTATGCAGGGAACCAGAAGATAATGCAAAAATGGTGCGTGAATAAGCCTTACAAATAAAATACATAAAAATGAGAAACCTTTTTTTTCATCAATTTGAAATTTAGTAGGAAGCATATGCGTTGTTTAAGATTTAGAAGCCATGTGCGTTGAAAATGAAATTCCCGAATTTTGTTTTTCCTAAAACGTTGTGAAATGACTTGGGAGCTTGTCTTTCGACGTCATTATCTTGGCTTTCGATGTTCTTGGCAGAACAAGCGTTTCGATCGTGTATTAAATAGAGAAGTCGGTAATAAAAGCGTATTTTCTCACAAACTACCATTACCTAAAACAGTAAATTTGGGTCTATTTTTAGCTCACCTGAGCCGAAGGCTCACAGGGGAGCTTATAGGATAGGTAGGCACCCGGCGTCCGTCCGTCGTCGTCCGTCGTCCGTCGTCCACCATTTTCAAAGATCTTCTGCTCTAAAACCGCTCGGCCAATCAAAGCCAAATTTTATATGAAGAATCTATAGGAAGGGGGAACCAATGTGTATATAAGAAATTCAGGTCACATGACCAAGATGGCCGCCATGGCCATATATGGTAAAAACCCTTCAAAAATCTTCTTCTCCAGAACCAGTGGATCGATTTCAAGCACTACAACGTGTATATAAATCATGACCCTGTGATGACCTTGACCTATTTTACGGCAAGGTCAACATAGGTCACCAATGCATTTGAATGGGGAAAACTTTCAAAATGTCATTTAAAGTTAAAGTCTTGCAGGAAATGGGCAGTGGGACTGAATATTAATGATTCTGAAACTTAAATATTAAACTTAATTTTCTCAGTAACTGCTTGATTAATCAAAGCAATTAAAGCCATAATTTATATGTAGTATCCTTGGAATGAGGGAGCGAAAATTTATAAAAATGGTCAAGGTCACATGACTAAGATTGCCGCCATGGCTATAAATATCAAAAACCTTTAAAAATTTTCTAAAAAACCAGAAGGCCTTAGATTTTGAAACATGGCATGAAGCAACAGGGAGAGGACCTATACAATGTTTATATAAATCATGACCCTGGGATGACCTTGACCTATTTTAAGGCAAGATCAACATAGGTCACCCATGCATTTGAATGAGGAAAATTGTCATAATGTCATTTGAATGGAAAACCTTTATGGAAATGGGCAAATGGACTGAAGATTTATGATTCTGAAAAAAAAAAAAAAAAAAATAGACCCCAGGGGCAGGTCTGCCCCTGCCCCGGGACAATATACATGTATTCGAAGATCCTTTCTCTAAAACCACTTGACCAATCAAGGCCGAATTCATAGGAAGGGAGAATGAAAGTTTATATAAATAATCAAGATCACATGACAAAGATGGCCGCCATGGCTATAAATAGCAAAAACCTTTAAAAAAAACTTCTCCAGAACCAGAAGGCCTATGATGTTGAAACTTGGCATGAAGCATCAGGCAATGCAATTCCTTGTGACCTTGTGATGACCTTAATCTATTTAATGACAAGGTCAGCTTAGGTTGCATATCCCAGTTCTCAGGTGAGCGTTTAGAGGACCATTGGTCCTCTTGTTTGTTTATGTGTTACATATATTTGCAGATGTGTCGACTTGTTTACGAGCTTACGCAGACACAATCTAGAGATACTACAAGATTTAGGTCTATAGACCGTTCTTATTTCGTACCCGCTCGCCCTGATTACGGGCGAGTTACGCGTGATCATAATGCAAGAAGACAAACTGAGATAGATGTCAAGAAAGGTGATATTTGCCGGTTTTTCGAGAACCACTGGGACGGATACGCAGAGGTTCAAATTCTCAATACAACTAAGAAAGGGCTTATACCTGCCTTCAAGATCGACAGAACAATCAAAACGTACAATTATTCTAGTAACACGAAAACGTAACGTATCTTATGAACTGTTTAGATCTTACAGTTTCTTTCCTCAGAGATCCGTCGTTCTACTGTTACATTTACATTTTACATTGTATATCATGAGACTCAGTCACTTTTATGAGGCACGTCATAAGACAAATAGACCTCGGTAGATTGGCCCACATTTGCTGAATTTAGCTGCATTGTGTTTATTCTGGAAAGTCCATGGTTAGTTTGTGTCTCAGACCCTGTTTTCAGTGTCCAAGTCAAACGCCCCGATCCGTAGATTTAAACCGAGATAGAACTGTGGCATTGGCATGGACACCCAGGTCGTACGGTCTTGCATTGGCTAGCTGTTATTGCAAATATATAATAAAACGGACTGAAACAGGGACAACACCTAGACAAACCGTGTCACTAAGGAGCTTGTACGTCTCTCCACCATCAAAAACTTAGATGATCCGACGTAGACTGTGATATCTTGGGTGACTCAGGGTTATTGCGGTACTAGTTGGATTTTAATGTGAGTGCACCATGATGATTTAATAATGACTTAGCGGCTTTGTAGTTTCAAGCCCCAGATGCAATCACTCATTTTGTTTTCCTTACCGTACCTAGACGGCTCTGTTTTTCTATGTACTCCTCATGTTTTCTGTTTGTTTTGTCTGTCTCTCGGTTCTACACATGAATTTGAATTTGGTTGATGCTAGCCGGATGGATACCTTGTTGGGACAGAGCTAGTCATCTTGTACCTCGTGTGTATTATAACACTTGATAGGTGTTTTGTATTGTATTTTCTTCCCCGTCTAGTGTACGGTTTGGAATGTCATCAGTCCTTTGCGTTGTTCCTTTGAATCTCATTTTGTGCTGTTTGCGTCCCGTCGAAGCCCAGTTTGCGTGTCATGGTTTTAACCGGTAACCCTTATCTCGACAGACGTTATATACATTGTACGTGCCACACGTTATTATCAATAGCTCACAACCATTATCTACAATTATGAGCTTGGAAAAACTATAACCTTGGCATAAATTAACCGTTGATATTTTTAATGTATTTTTGGTTTTTATTTACGACTTATATGTAATATTTAACTGTCTTAAATATTACAGAAATATTGCTTGTATGTTATCACAAAACGTAAATAAAAGAAAATTACAGAGACAATCGTTACAGTGTCTTTGTCTTCTTTTCCTTTGTTCGCTCTTCGAAAACAATAGTTTGTAAAAAATGCACTTGCATTTGGATAACGGCAAAAGTGAGATAGGTCAAGAAATCTTAACGGGCCAGATAGCCCGAATATAAGAGACAAACGATATTTTATTCAACAAATGTTCTGCTAATTGCCATCAATCGTCAAGAAACTACAACCTTTCGGGATAGAAACCATACCATTAGTTGGTTAATATAAAACAGGCAACCGACCGATCGCTCAGGATACCGCAAGATTGAATTCGTGATTTTTATTTGAACATTAGTTTGTTTTGTTGCTAAATCAAATCAATAGTTTTGGTCAGTGGCCATATCAGGGCATAAACTATTGCACTTGTCATTTTATTTTACGCTTTGATTTGGCTTGTTCAGGCTTAACATCCCAGTCAACTTTTTTCATTCATGTGTGATAGAACCAACCCTTCCTGACCAGTACGGAGGAAAGCTTAAAGTGCCTTGCACATGAACAATATACAACGAAGGTACTTATCGAACCCAGGATCAAGGGTGGTCGGTAGAAATATGTACCCACCTATTGGGGGCCTAAAGAAATAGATGGGCAGCTTGTGCCTCCAGGAAAATTTTACACTACTGACTCACCAACAGATTACTGGTTAACTGGTCAGGTCTGAGCCTGCCTAGGAAACGTGGTCTCAAGTTAAATCATACATACATAAAAGCCTTATTGGCTTAGTTGGTGGTTATATTTGAAGCGATTTTTTGATGTCATGGCATCCTCATTTTGGATGAAAAGGTACAAGTAGGCAATCAACAGGAAAAGGCACAGTGAGAAATTCCCACTCCAGATACCAAGATGGGAAAAACTAAACTGACAATAAAATACTACTTCGAAACAATATCGTCAGCCGAATGAGCAGCTATTTCCCAATAGGCGGCCAATCAGTTACCCGAACTTAAATAATAATATAAAAACGTTCATAGGTTCAAACAAAAAGTCGACTACAAAACATAAAACAAATGGAACCACAACAAAATATCGCCTGGGAACGATCAGTAATATAAAATTACCTCATCTGCTGCAGTGGTTCACAACAGTTAGTTAGTTGTTCGGTCCTCGTTGTGAATCCGAAACTAGTCAATGAATCATCAAAGACAAACAAATAAATCATGATAACCATCATGATGAATCAAAAACGAGGACTCACAGATTCAGTAAGCTGCCCGACGATGGAGATCCCTGTGCGCCGAATAACAAGCAAAAGAAAAACACCAGTTGAACCCCGGTGGGCCAAGCAACAGACAAGAAGATCCGGTTCCAACCAACTAAAATATATATCTTTATGTCGGGGCCATCATAGAGTCTGTCGCCCGACCCTCATATGTGCAATTAAAGAAGGCCGCATAGTTATCAACCATGATTGGCTAAAAAAACTTAGCATGCGGACTGTCCCATAACATTCAAGTTATAACCTATACGTCTGTAACGTGTTATGATATTTCTGAACTGAAAAGAAAATTGATTCCTTCCTATATGTTTCTTATTTATAAACCAAGTCACAACCAAATACTGGTTTCGAAGGGCCCTCACATAAAAGCATCTTAAGCACAACATTAAATTTGGAAGTCAACTCATAGTGGCTGCGATAAAATTTAGAAAATGTGTTTCAAAGTTTATAATACCGATATCCCTGCTGGAGATGTTTGGCTGTTAAACATTTATTTCGCGCGTTGAAACTCGCTACATGATTGCAGACTCTACCAAACCTAATACGTTGTGAAATGCATACACCATAAGAAGCAAGGCAAGGAACGTCACAATCCAAAAACGGAAAACATAATGTATCAAAATCAAAGTCATCGAGCTTATCATAAGTATTAGACGAAACAAATCCATGTGCAATAGAAAGATGTAAATTAAAGGAAGGGGCTTCGGTATCTGAGATATTGGCTTTGTTCAGCTGTAGTTTAGATGTATACATTGGACTAACCATGCCTTCAATATAAGGGTTGGTGATGTTCAAAAGGTCATCGAGGTATATTGAAGTCGAATTAAAAGCCTCGATAACAATAGCTTGATATTCATGGTTAAGAGAATCCATGAAATCTCATTCGTGGCAGTATAAAATAAATCAGCTACGAGATGGGCCCAATATGTACCCATCAGAATTCAAACAATTTGTCTGTATATATTTGATTCAAAGCTATCTATAAGTATTAACCAGGAGATAGAATAAGGCGTCGCATACGTTCTGACATGACCAAAGCGTATATCGACTGATAAGAGGAAGTGAAAAAAAGCCTTTCTGCCAATACAGGCCAAGGGGATGGGCCATACCAAGGTTTCGGCTACTTAAGCCTCGCCAGTTAACCTTTAGATTTGACAACATTGAGCCAAAGAGAATAACCGTAAATTTTCTCCTTTCAACAGGGTAGTCGAAGCCAGTATTATCCAAATGGTTCCGAATTTATTAAGTGTTGGTTAGAAAATTTATCTTAACCAAAAATAATTTCGTGATTTGACAGAATATCCTCGCTGATCTCATAAGACCAGAAGGAAAATTTAATCTGCACTATGGAGAAACCCAGGATCGAACCTACGACACATGTTTTACAAGGTGAGTGACTACAGCTTGGTTTCAAAAATAACATACCCCTGCAATGTCGCAAAATAAATTGACCTCTTCACCTGCATTGCTTCGACCACTGCTTGATGGCTATTAACCTGGTACGAATGAAACTTCTATATTTTGTGCATGTGGTTAAGTGTGTTAAAATGGTATAAATGTTATATCGATCATGAGCAGTCCGATTGGACAGGAAGCTGCCTTTGGTGTATACCAAAATTCTGACAGATTTAAAGTCAAGTTTTAAATTTAGGCGGTTGGCATGGTGTACGTACTGTGAATATTGTCACTTTATTACCTGCATGCTATGCATTGACACCTATTTGGGACATCTTAAAACTTGCACCGCACTCGAAAAAGTATTGAACCAGAAAGTGTGAGTTTAATGTACCCACTGCCTTGGTTATAAGTAAACTGTAAATGCATGTTTTCAGCATAAAATTCTCTTCAAAGTTATCCAATTTTAAAAATTTGCATCTGAGAATAGCAGTAATAATCAAAATGATTATTTTTTAGATACATGTAGAGACTAATTTATATATATATATATATATTGTTTCTCATGCAACTCGCACATGCCTATAACAATGTTAAAAATATGTAATGACCTTCTTAAACATAATATAACAATGTATAAACAAATATGACATTTGTTGGTATGTGGATATATTTGATTGAAATACTGTGACTGGTGATCTTATGAAGACGGGTTATACAAGAAATTATTCCAGAGAATCTCCAACGAAACAATTATCATGCGCAAGAGAACACAGTAAGAAATAACTGGACAGTAAAAACAGTTTTGCTTCCTTAACACACGCCGATATGAAGGAATAGCGTCTATTTAATCATTAATTCAGTACTTAAAATGTAAAACGAATCTGGTGCAAGTTTTAAGCTATCTAAAATAGATGTATATGAATGGCATTCAGGTCAGAATGTGGCAATATTAACAATATGTACATCATACCAATCGCCTTAACTTGCAAACTTGACTTTAAATCTGTCAGATTTTTTGTATACGCCAAAGGATGCTTCATATCTGGTCGGACTGCTCATGATCAATATAATTTTAATATCCTTGTAACATACATAAACATATGCACAAACTGTAGAAGTTTCATTTGAACCAGGTCAACAGTCATCAAGAATAGGTCGATGCAATGACGGTGAGAAGGTCAATTTATTTTGCGACATTGCAGGGGTATGTTATTTTTGAAACCGAGCTGTATATATTCAGAATAAATTACAGAGAATAACTCCGAACATGGATTTGTTATTTATTAACATAAAGTTTCAGCTTCATGACCTTTTTCATGACCAGATGCTGTCATGCTAGAAAATAAACTTGACTCCACAATTTTTGAACAATGTGAACAGCGAGGCCTATTACATTTTGAATTTATTTTTCTGTTAATCTCAGAATGAACCAGAATATCTTGTAAATTTTAATGTATTTTACAAGCCACAATACAGCTGTAGGTCTACATTTATAGTCCGGCACAAAATCAATTTGACCTGGAATTGTGGTATAAAGTTTTTTTCTTTACAGATTCTTGTAGGTTAGACATTCCCATTAACGATTCTGGATGATGACAGCCTGTCATCATTGAGCATTTTGAGAAATTCAAGATGGCGTCCAAGATGTCAGAAAATAGTGAAAATACATATACTATTGTACAATGTTCCCCTTAAAATGAATAAAACTGCTATGTTTCCTCACAAATTTAGCAGATATTATTATATCTGACCTAAGTTATTGTTCTCTGGTTTAAGGATCAAAACTGACATCCAAGATGGCCGCCAAAATAAGATTTCTTGACGAATACAAATGTCTGAACAATACGTACATATTTGAGCTTCTAATGCATATATATTTTGATGAATTGGGCCTGAAAATGGCATATTAAGTTCTGTTTTCTTTATAAATCCATGCATGTAAGACCTTGTCAATAAAGAATCCAACTTCTGACACCCTGTCAGCATTAAACAATTTGAGAAAATCACGATGACATCTGAAAATATTTTTTCGTACTGTTTTATAGTTTGTCTCTAACAGAATGAAACATTATTCTACTGTTTAGTACATATTGACATATCTAACATTAGTTTCCTTTTCCAGGCTTGAGTACAATATAGAATCCAAGATGGCTGCCAGAACATTTAGATATTCTAAACATTTTCCTAACACATACACTGTTGAACCTTTATCTTGTTTCTGATTTTAATGCACCGTTAAACATGCTTAATTCTTAGGAAAATTAATGAAAAAATATCAAGAGCTTCACTGTATTGTTGGCGCTCACATAGTTTGTCTGGTCAATATTCATTTTATTGTGGTTTGCTGTTACTGAGAACAAACAGCAGCTTATTAAATCTATAGGCTATGGTCTTACATAGGATGTTTAGTTGTATAAAGGAAGTCATGATACATGTAACCACAAACTAGTTGATACAGGCAAAACAGCAAACAGAATGTGTAAAAATGTGTTTCAATTATAAGTATTGACATAAACACACTTAAAAGCAGACAGATAATAGCATTGTATATCAGATAGTCCCTTTTGTACTTCATGAAAATCTTAAAGGAGTTTTAATAGTTGTGGATGACACTAATGTACAGTTTTGTTACTTTAAATCTCAACACCTCACGATTCCTGGTATCATTTGAAAGCAAGAACTGTCATAAGCCGACAGACAAGATATAAAGTGCTGAACTAATACCTGATTTAATTAACGCTCATGTTTATAAAGATTGGTTACTTTTGCACGCTTCCATGCTTTGCCATCCTAAATAATTGAAATTGTCAGTCATGCTTTTTAAAATCAAATCTGCCAAATGTGTTGCCAGAGTCATTTTTGTGGCTGACAAATGAGACCAAACTTTAACTGTACCTTTTGATGACCAGTCATAGCGCCGCATAGCGCCGTGGTTAGGCTTAGGCTTGTAGGAAACAAAACTGTGAGACAAATGGTTTTGAGACGGCATCCTTATCTGCACAATTGTGGATTTATTGCATCTGCTTAAAGCATAGGGTGATATAAGACCTCAACTTTTCGGATGTAACAAAAAAAAATTCAACTATGCATATTGACCATGTATGCTTGATCTTTTTTGTATGTTCCATTCCCTTTGACTGTTGAATGTTTTGCCAAGCTATGGCATTCACATATTCATTAGTAGGTCAAGCATTAAAGTGCGATTATCAGTAACTTAGCTGTAATTGTAAAACCTTGCATATTTTTATTATTAATTTAGTATTTGTCCTTCATATACATGAATGTGCTTGTATGTTTCAAGCACACACCTTCAGCTGATGCCCTTGACGTATATGCCATGCTCCACTGACTGTGGCAAAATAAATATCATATGGCTGAAAGTGTAACTGTATTTGAAATATTCTTAAAAGCACACTCTTAGACTTGGAACCCTTGATTTCTTGTCGGGCCACTGACTTTGATATTATAAGTCGAGGCTAACATTTGGATTGTGTAACAATGTCTGTAAATTATCATTGATATACTTTTATAGCATGTACCTTGACCTGGAATATCCCTTGATCTGATTTTCATGCTCTGTTGACTTAGACAATATTTATGCCACCTTGCACTAAGGTGTGTATTTCTGCACCTTCATTAGCTTGGTGTGCACCCGTTAATAGAAATTTGCACAGGACATTGTTCTATATTGTACAGTATGCTTCATAGAGTTCGTTAAAATTTAAATATATGTTATGGCATTTAAGTGCGTTTCTTGTAACACCGATATCTGCAGATATAGATCCTTAGATATGACAGGTCCTTTGTACATCCTTCGCCTGAAGCATCACTACACCTGGAACAAATGACCTACAATGTGTGTTGTAATTATTGCATCCGCTGCTGTTGATTTTTGAAAGTATATATATTCTAGTTATATTTGTCCATTTGTTCTGAAGCTTAATAACTCCATATACTTTCAGTAAAAGTAGCTAAGATAGAGTATATAACAAGTCATACCCGACACGACTTATAAATAAGAAAAATAAACTGTACAAAAGTCTCATCTGTGTTATTAATACATCGGATTATATTGGTATTCAATTCAAGCAAAATGTCTTCATTTATACTATTATAAATCTTATAAATGCCAATTTGATGATTTTACATGTATAATGTTACTGATGAATCTGTGAATGAATGATAATGCTATTTTCATCATCTGTTTACACTGTGACCATTTATTATGGATCCTTTTCATAATTTGTGTAATAATAAACTGAAATTACATTAATAGAATAACAGCACTGCATTGTGTTAAATCTGCACTTTTAATAGCTTCAAAGATAATTCAAAGCCATTCAGTACTTAAAAGATATACAAAGCATTTGCTTAGATGAATCATGTGGTATTTTTGTATCTATTTTAGAAAAATAATATAAAAAATGAATTGTTTTGTTGTTTCTAAAGTGGCCATTTTGGATGTCATCTTAAATATGATGATTTTACAGCTTGCAAACATATATAAGCTTCAACAGTCCTATAACTTTCTTTCAAGATTAGATCAAAATGCAAACAAACACTCAAACAAACATTCATTTGCAAATCAGTGTAATTGACTCTGTAGTTGGAAATCCATATCTGGTAGACATTTTGGATGCCATCTTGAATTTCTGACAAGGCTCAATGATGTCATGAGTTTATTATTTTGATTCTATAATATCAGTGTCTAATTCAGAAGAAGCTGAAATATGTATACCGTATAAATACACGGTAAAATAATAAAAATCTTTTTTAAAAAATTGTATTTTGGCAGCCATCTTGGATGCCATCCTTGGTTTTCAGACCAGAAAGTATTAACTGAAGAAAGTTGTGTTAATACCCAATAAAGTTGTGAGGTAACACAGCATTTTCATTCATTCTATGGACAAACTGTATAGCAGACCATATGTATTCTCATCATTTTAGACATCTTGGACGCCATCTTGAATTTCTCAAAATGCTCAATGATAACAGGCTGTCATCATCCAGATTCATGAATGGCAATGTCTTCCCTACAAGAATCCATCAAGAAAAAAACTTTATACCTGACTTCCAGGTCCATCGAAAATATGCCATATTCGTGCCGGACTATTATACAGTTGCCTTACATTTCACTTTTTTAGTATTTTAGGAGATTTCAGTACTCATTTTTGATGCAGTCTACATGTCTGTTTGGTTATGAAGGATTGTAGGTGCATACAAAAAGGGATGGCGTCCTAAAACTTCGTGGGAGAAGTAGGTTTAAGGTCTTCGTCCATGCTTATTGAGGGTCCTTTTCAACAGCCTCCTCAATAACATGTTTCGGATAATTACGTGCCAGAAAATGCTTCTTGAGTCTCCTAAGATCATTTACCAAATGTGACTCGTCTGATGTAATACGTTTATAACGTTTAGCCTGACTATAGGGGATACCCTGTTTACACGACAAAGGATGACATGATGAGAAAATTCAATGCACTGATGACATTTTGTGATTTTCTCATAAACACTTGTTTCAAGTTCACCATTTTCTTTCATTTTGATATCAATATCTAAGAAGGTAGTTTCTGTCTTAGAACAATTGAAAGTGCATTTTATGGTTTCATGATTTTTTTTTTTTATTTTAGAAATGAAATCTTGTAATTCTTGTTCACTATGATCCCATATCATAAAAGTGTCAGCAAGGAATCGCAACCAAACCAAAGATGTTTTATCACAGGAGTCAAGAAAATCCACGAATAAGGAGGCAAAATGGGTACCCATGGCAGTGCCGAGAACTTGGAGCTAATGCTCACCATCAAACAGAAAATTATTTTAGCTAGTACAAGATTGATAAGTTTTAAAATGAGTGATCTAACCTCCTGTGAATTGACACCTTCAGATGTGAAATGAGCACATGCTATTATACCAGCATCATGAGGAATATTGCTATACAAAGATGTTACATCTAAGGTTACCAAAGAAGCATTTTCAAGAATTATTTTCAGATTATGAATTGTGGTAATAAAATCAGAAGTATCTTTAACATATGATCGTAAAGATTCCATGTATGGGTTCAGTTCAATATCAGTATATGCAGAAACATTTTCTATAAGTGAACCGCAGCCTGAAACAATAGACCTACCAGGATAGCCTAGAGGAAGTTCAGAATCCAATGCTTTGTGTATTTTGGCAAAACATAAAACATTGTAGTTCTACTGCTTCCAGGACTAATATTTTCTCGGGTTGACTCTGATATTTTGATGTTTTCGAGCACTTCGTTTATGTCTTTTTAAAACTGTTCTTTTGGGTTGTCATCAAGTTCTTTGTTTTGAAAAACTTAGAGTCGTTCAGCTGTCTTTCCACTTATTCTATGTATTCATCTTTAATCCTTATTACAACAGTTCATCCGTTATCAGCCTTCCTAATTACAATACTGTCATCATAGCGTTTCTGTTTTAGCGCTAATTCTTCGCCTGCCAAATTTGGTGTAAATTTATATTTCTTATCATTTTGTAAAATTTCATTTGTATTAGAATCAATATACGTGCAAACGTAAAAACTTGTATCCCTACCAGAAAGAGGGACAAAGGTTGATTTGGGACCACTGTTGTGTTTAACATAATCGAATTTATTATTACAAGCATTTTGCTCAGTATCATTTTCCTCACTATTTTTGCATTAAAACTTCTCGCAGTCTTAATTGTCAAATACATTCAAAATCATCCTATTTCAATTGAATTGTATCATTACTTTTAGGCTTAGAGCAGAATGTTAAGCCCTTTAAGGTGAATGACTGAAAAACTGCATCATGTAGGCTAAACGCATTAGTATGTCCATGAGTGCCAGCTAAAATAATTTCTCTAAAATAGAAGTCATATGCTACAAATCAAGGAAAAAAAGAAAGGAAACAAGTCATAGGCTACAAACCAAGCACAGACGACAATCAAACAACTTTTGTCGTCATCTTCCGTTACACTGATATTGAAATATACAAGAAGAAAATCGAACACTGGATAGAAATGACACTATCTTTACAACATATACTAAACGACTCTGAAAACTCCGCATTATAAATTGGCCGCAATGATCATTATATCTTTTGAAATACAGGATATTTCGAAAAACATATTTTCGAATAGAAAAATACAAGAAGTCTGCTTAAATTTCATACCAAGCCAAAACGGCAACGCCAGTGATTAACGTCATACAGTATGATTTCAAACGTCGTTACCAAATATTAAACTAAAACAAACTATGAGGACGAAACATATTCCTCGGGTCCAACATGATTTCTGAAAATAAACACAAAAAGCCAACAAAATGTTGTTACATGTTTTTCAATTGCATACAAAATGTGGTAATTACGTCACTTTAATATTTATGAAGAAAACTTTATTTTTTGCGTGTAAAATACCATAGCTTTTGGCGCTGTAATCATATGTCTGTGAGTTTTGACCACTTTACTCTTGACGTCAGCAAAAAATAATAATAATCATAATAAAATAAATAAACTCTAGCTCCTTAAACAGCATTGAACTAAAGTCCCCATTTTGTTTTGCTTTTTTCTCTTGCTTAAGGTTCTACGCATTTGTTTTCACAAAAAGCTTTTTTATAGCCGTCCTTAGGTGTTTTTTTCGACAGACAACAAAAACGTTACGTATCATGATAACAGTATAAGCAAAAAATTCAGCGAACAAATCTTTATGAATAAATATTGTTTATCATGTTAAGATACACACTATTAAATGTATTTTATACTTCAGATTAATTTTAACCAGTTTTGAGCAAAATGATGACCGATGGATAGTGAGGCGTTTTCATTTAGTCATTAAGATGTGTTTGAGACATGTTGTAGACAATTAAGTCATAATAGTGTTTTCTTGAAGTTTGTATAATCAATTTGCAGACTCTTTTAACCTATATGTCAAAAGAAAGTACACCTTACAAGAACAACGCTGAACAAAGGATATGGGTCAAGGTTTTGATATGTTTACATACAATTTTTCTTTTCTCGTATGACCAAGCTATTATTTGTTGAGACATGTTGCAGAGCGAAACTTAAATTATAATACGATGTTCCGTAATTGGGGCACTGAAGTTCAAATAATCAACTTGCTGGTTGTCTATATTTCTTTTACCAAAGTAAGCATCGGGAGTGTCATCATATCCAAAAAGTTTAAAATCCAGTCTATATGCATCTCTTATCTGGGACAAAACATCGTTAGGTATAGCTCTATAAACACTTTCAAAGATTGCATCCTTTTGGTTTTTCACTTCATTAGGGCTTGACTGTTCTCTAGCTTTCATTGCTAGGTTTATAAACTCATTAGCTTCAATGACATGAGCTCTTGTTTTGTTAAGTGGATAGGACTGGCTGATTCCAATAAGACCCCGTATTTGAAGTTTTCTCCACACTCTCATTAGTGCTTCGTTCCAATTCATACACTTCAGGATGTCTTTCTTCCATTTGAATGGACTTAATATACTGTCAGTAATTGCGTCATTGGCAGTGAGATTAGAGAATTTATCACCCATTACATTCACAACTGAATCGAGACCAAATTGCTTTAGCACGTATGTGAAGTCATCTTTAGCTCTTTCCATCTTCCCTATGAACGTGTAATTTATATCACATGGCATACACATCTCCGAGGCAAGGCGAAAATGAAGATTCAATTTCATTCCTGTGCGCAAAGACCAGGCAACAAATTGTGCAAATTCTAGAAAAGATGGATCATGTCCACAATTCAAACTCAATCGGCTTGCATTTGTACGAAACATTTTTATCGAATGTTTTCCAATTTTGTTCCAGTGCTGTGGATTAGGCACTAACAATTTATCGACATAAAGGGAAATTAGTCTTGCATATGGGTTTCGTACGAACATAAACCGGAACCAGTCATTGTAGTCAGCATGTTGATTGTACCCAGTGTGATTTAGTGTTAGCAAGGCAGGGATGGGAACTTCAAATGGATGTTTGTACCCTTTAGACGGCATCTGAAGTAGATACATCACCCGCTCCCAGAATGTGCACCCTACTTTTTCCACAGGGCAGTAGAGGAACTTTTTAGGCGGTATTAAACGCATCTTCTTGAACATGGTTTGTTTCGTCTTCTCAGTCGTTGTCTTCAGACTCTCTAGTTCACAAACGTGCTTGACATAGTTAGTAAGCGAAACAGCTTTCAGAGTCTGAGTCATAGAATGCTGAAAATAATTTAATTTTTGAATAATTGCTCGCTAATTATTTTTTTCAAACATGCATGCCTGAGTTGGTCAAGGCTAAGATGGGGTATGCATTCTGATTGCCACCTCTACCTGCCATAGTTTTGTCAAGTGACCTTGCTTCTTTTAGTGGACTGGTGTCAGTTTTTGTCTACATCCCTAACTGTTTTCCAGTCAGTTCAGTGCTGGTTAAATAATCACTCTATATACAAATGAAATATAAACAAACAAAATTAGTTTACAAAAACGGTCGTGCCGCGACGGGAATGGAATATTTATTGTAATATGGGGAAACGTCTTCCCCAATCTCAAATATATACAGAGTTTCACAGCCAACGCAATTCGTCATTAAATTTTAAAAACTTTGTGTGGTTTCAGTCTGAAATTCCGAATATATTATATGTAGTCGAACCATTTTCAAAGACGGCCTGTGAAAATTAGCCGACATACTTTTTTCGTTTGCATACAATTGCGTAAAAGCTGGCGAAGGGGTCATTTTGATAAATTAAGGAAATCAGCGACTTTAATGAATTTCTTGCTAAACTGTGCAAACCGTCCTAAACTAAAGCAGCTAAACACATTAACAAACACTTTTCCAATAGCTGCAATACACTTATTCAATAAGGCTAGGTTGCCAACACAAAATAAGGCATATGGTTGGCATCTGCAGTGACGTCGACCATGTGATCAAGTGATGCTGAACTCCTTAAAACAAGTATTTTTCGGATACTGAAAATAAATGCCAGCTTCTGACGTTTAGCCGTGGGTGTAAACATTGACATTGCCATACACTCATCGGACGCCCTTCCAAAATTTGAATAGTGTGAATTGTTTGGAAAATTTTCGAACCGCGCGCGCTGGGCTCGGAAAATGCATTTTTTACCCTGGGGAGTCTTACGGCGCATAGCACACAAAGATTTTCGAGTCATTTTAATGATGATAGGGCACAAACCTTTTCACATAATTGACCAATCTAAACGATGAGAGGAAAAAAAGTTGCGTTGGCTGTGGAACTCAGTATAGATTGAATGCATGAGACGGTGTCGCCTATAAAGATCAGCTGGCTAACCTGCACTCCGACACACTTCGTTACCTTGCTCCTCTCTCATGACAGCTTAGCATTAGTTGCCTTTAAATTATGGTCGAACAGATTATGGATTTCGTTTTTTCATTTTCGACCAAGGGCTCATTACACATCATTTCCGTTGGTATGGAGAGGTCTAACGAAATACCGATGGAAATATTCCGTCTATCGCCTATAGTACACAAATACATATATAGTTTACCCGACGTATAATTACTGACCTGATTTTCGGATCTGCGCTCGGGTGTTGATCGGGCCTTTGAATGACTAGTAATTCCTGATCGGACCCTTGAAATAGTCGCTGAAATACAACGAAATTATATAAGCACGCGGAGCGTTTAACAACGATAAATCTAGCGCTATAGAATAATCTTTTACACTTAAGCATCATTCATTGTTGATAATTGTTTTCATCCGATTGTTCATTGATACTAATATGTAAAACTTATGACCTTTTCATTTCTATTATACAAGCTTAAGGTAACTAGTAAAAGCCTTGGTTCAGACATTCTATGATGGCTCCACATAACGTTTAGCTGTGATACATGTACGCCAAGCGGTTTCAAAGGAGATTAGACCAGGGTCACTGATTACCCGAAATTGTACAATATGGCCCATCTTCTCGCTTTGAATGTTTGCTGCTTCCAAATTTTTATTTTATTTGATATGTCATCATGTATATATAGTTGTGTTTTCACGGGCTTCTAGCCTACTGGATTTGGATAAATTGTGTTGCTGTTTCTGTTTTTATATCGTGGGTAGACGACTGATTGTAGCCTAACGGCTCAGCTGAGTTTAGAATGTGAGCTTAATCTTTTAATTGGTACAATTTATCAGAACCAAAAAGGACAAATTAACATGAATATGTTCTTACCGTTGTCTCGAACTGTCGCTCTATTGGGTATTTCTTGTCTGAGATTAAGCCTTTCTGCAAAATAAGAGCGAAATGTAAGAATTAAAAAAAAACTCCGAGTAACTGTAATGTTTTATGCTGGTATGCTAGGGCCGAAACGACTCAGTATTGTATGCTCTTGTCTTGTACACTTTTTACGTATCCGAAAAATCAAGTGCAACCCCAGTTGTCAATAAATCCGCCATTCCAAAATCTAGTCGTTGTACATTACATGGTGTCTTGAAGCGGGTCCCATCTGCCTACAACAGCCGCCTTCCGTCAGATCGTCCAGATAATCGGATGAATAAACATTTCATCTACCATCAGGAAACGATATTTCGTTGGGAAATCGCAAAATAGCGGCAAATTTCACCACGGACTTCGGCTTGTCAGAATTTCGTACACCTGTTGAAAACAACACAAAATGGCATCGGCTATGCAATTTGAACAGCCCACAATGAACTGGGACGCTAGTGACACATACCAAGAATTTCAGAGATTTAAGCAACATGTCGAATTCACGTTTAAGGGTCCTTTAGCAAAGGCTGACAAAAAGGATAAAGCTGGTTGGTTGGGTATGTGGATTGGTGCCCAAGGTCGTGAGGTTTACAAGACTTTCACATGGACAGTAGACCCAGATCACCCTGAAATCATTGAGCAAGATGATCCTGACAAAGTTTTGGGTAAACTTGAAGACTATGTTCGTCCGGCTAAGAACAAGCGCGTAGCACGTTTCAAGGCTCAACAGCGTAAACAATCTGATGGAGAGTCATTTGATAATTTTGTCAAAGATCTCAAGATTCTTCTCCTTGACTGTGACTACGGTGAAACCCATACTGATGACATACTTGTTGATTTGATAATTAATGGCGTCAAACACAAGAAAGTCCAGGAAAGGCTGTTAGACAAAGGTCAAGATTTAACATTAGCCAAAGCAATTGAAATCGGTAGACAGTATGAGCTTAGTCAAAGTCAAATGAAATTAATGAGAGGAGAAGAAGTGTTCGCTGTAAAACAGAAACAAACTCAGAAATTCAGAAAGAATACAGTTCAGTCTAAGAAATTTCGGGAAAAATCGCGTTCCTCGGAGAAAATCGCGGAGAAATCTCTTTGTGGTAAATGCGGTACATCTCATGAAATCTCTAAATGTCCAGCTAAAGGTACTGTATGCAAATACTGCAAAAAGCCTAATCATTGGTTGAAAGTATGCAGAAAACGTCTGAATAAAGTGTTCGTCTGAAATTTACCAGAGAATCATGGAGCAGATGATAGAAGGCATAGATGGTGCGTTTGTGATCATTGATGACATTCTAATAGCAGGGAAAGACATTGAGCATCATGATAGAATTCTGAAAGCAGTAATACAGAAGGCTACTGAGTACAATCTGAAACTGAACTATGAGAAATGTTGTCTAAGACAATCTAGCGTGCCTTATATGGGTCATATAATCTCAGATAAAGGATTACAACCAGATCCTGAGAAGGTGAAAGCCATTACTGGTATGCCGCCCCCTACAGACAAGGAAGGAGTCAGAAGATTCTTAGGTCTCGTACAATATCTGTCAAGATACATTCCAAATTTAAGTAAGGTTGATGCGCCACTTAGAATTCTACTCCAGTCTGATGTTCAGTTCACCTGGGATTTCAACCAAGAATCAAGCTTTCAGGAGTTGAAATAGCTCTGTAGTACTCCACCTGTATTGGGATTCTACAATGTAAAAGAACCAGTGGAAATCGAATGTGATGCCAGTAAAGATGGTCTCGGAGCCGTGCTCATGCAAAATGGTAGAGTAATAGCCTATGCATCCAGATCTCTCACTGAGACGGAGAAGAGATACGCACAAATTGAAAAAGAGTGCCTTTCTGTCGTGTATAGCACTACAAAATTTCATAGGTATATCTTTGGCAAGAAAACAACTGTGTATAATGACCATAAGCCGTTAGAGCAGATATTCTCTAAGCCCCTACTTTCAGCACCTATGAGAATTCAAAATATGTTACTTAAGCTGCAATGGTATGATATAGACATCAAATATCGGAAAGGCAAGGAAATGTACGTTGCAGACGCATTATCTAGAGCTTACATTCCGAGTCATAACAGTGAAGTAAATGACATTGAACATTCAGATGTGATAAATATGATATCTGTAAGCAAGGAGAGATACTCTGAAATGCAAGAACTAACACAATCTGAACTGAAAACTCTGTATAGTGTTATTGTAGAAGGTTGGCCAGAATTAAGAAGTGAAACGCCAATTGAAACAAGACAATATTGGGATTCTAGAGATCAGTTATCAGTGTTAGATGGCATTATCTACAAAGGCAATAGAATAGTAATTCCACCAAGCATGCGTACAGATATGTTGAAGTTAATTCATAAATCGCATCTGGGAATGGTCAAATGTAAGCAAAGAGCCAGAGAAGTAATGTATTGGCCCAACATGAACTCTGACATCGAGAAAACGGTTAGAGACTGTAATCATTGTGCCGAATACCAGAATCAGCAACCGGCTGAACCACTAAAACCGACCATGACTCCAGATTTACCCTTCAGTATGGTTGGCTGCGACTTATTTGACTTTGAAAGCAAACAGTATTTAGTGATAGTTGACTACTATAGTAAATGCATTGATGCCATACAGCTTCATTCAACCACAACTACAGCTGTGATAAACGCGTAAAAGACAGTTATGGCAACGCATGGCATTGTGAAAACGCTAAGATCGGACAATGGCCCACAATTCAGCAGTTCTGAATTCAAGCAATTCTGTAAATCGTATGGTATAGAACATCAAACTTCCAGTCCCCACTTCCAAAGTTCGAATGGAGAGGCTGAGAGAGCCATACAAACTGTGAAACGTATGTGGAGCAAATCTAGTGATAAGCAGTTAGCATTGCTAGATTATCGTACAACGCCGCTGGAAGGGATAAATCTTTCACCCTCACAACTGTTAATGGGAAGACGCCTCAGAAACACACTTCCCATGTCCAAAGAACTGTTAAAACCGAGTGCAGACAACACAGAATCTGTTAAGAAACATTTCAATCTTGAAAAGGACAAGCAGAAATTCTATTATGACCATAAAAAAGGAGTGAAAGAGTTACCACCCCTGAATAGTGACACTAACATTCGGATGAGCCCATTACTCGGTACGAAATCATGGTTACCTGGTACTGTTGTTCAACCGTATGGATTACCAAGGTCGTATGTTGTGAAACATGGGAATCGCATATATCGTCGCAATCGGAAACATCTTAGACAGTCGACTGAAAGTGCGAACATTGAACCGGAACTACCAGACTTTTCAGATCGTTACATTCCTTCAGATCCCGGTAATACACTGGGAACATACAACCGCCCCGATCGGAGGAAACAACCGGAAACACATTGCCTGGTACGGGACTAGGCAACACGGTTAAATCGCCAACAGTTTCGTCTAAATCTCCAGTTACAACACGTTCTGGCAGAGTTGTGAAACCACCTCAGAAACTTAACCTGTAAATTCATTCTGGGAACAAACCAACGTTATTCATACAGAATAGATACCTGATTCCTGATTTACTTATTCTCGAAATTTATTATACATTCATACTGGAGAGAAACCTAGTGTCTATATAATGTGTTAATTTAGGTGCATTTAAAGAGTAGCATAATGTTAAGGAGCACAATAATCTCCAGTGCACTCTTTCAGAACATGAGTTCTGATTCATATTAAGTATTTCATCTAAGGTTCATTTTAAGTTGCATTATACCAAGAGATGCACAGTGTTAAGGAGCACAATAACCTCCAGTGCACTCTTACAGAACACGTAGTTCTGTTTTTCATCTTTTAAGTTTAAATTTATCTTTAACTCTTAATCACTTAACTCAAAGAATCAGGAACAGTCATTCATCATATACTGAGAGCCACAGAATACAGACTAAGAGCTATGTGACAGTATATCGGCAGTGTAGCAGTACAAGACAGTTTACTACATGAAGTTTAAAGTTTATTAAATATTTACATTTATATACAGTACACAAAGTTATGTATACTTAACTGCTTTAAATATGCATCATAAAAAATTGACTTTTAAAGACATCACATTTTACAGTGCATAACAAACATTTAATGTTACAAAATTTAAACGTCTAGTCTACAAATGATCATGTCTTAAAAGATGCTTGGTGCAGTGTTTTATTTGCTCATTCCAAACAAAGAGGGATGTAATGTTTTATGCTGGTATGCTAGGGCCGAAACGACTCAGTATTGTATGCTCTTGTCTTGTACACTTTTTACGTATCCGAAAAATCAAGTGCAACCCCAGTTGTCAATAAAAAGGTACAAGTAGGCAAAGATCAGGAAAAGGCGCAATCAGAAAAAGATTCCCACTCCAAAAACCGAGGTGGGAAAAAACCAAACTAACAATCAGGTACTTATACCATGAAACAATCGTAAGCCGAATGGGCAGCTATTTTCCCAATAGGTGGCCACTCAGTTACCTTAACTTAACTAAAAATATGAAAACATACATAAGGCGCCAACAGCACAAAAAATTTTTTAAACACCAAGACATAAAACAAAAAGAACCACCACAGAAGTATCGACTTGGAACGATCAGTAACACAAAGTTACTGGCGGGCTTAAACCGGTTTTACATGGCCATAACCTCACCCTCAGCTTCTGCAGTGGTTCATAACATTTAGTTAGTTATTCGGTCCTCGTGGTGAATCTCTAACTAGTCAATGAATCATCAAGAACAAACAAATAAATCATGATAGACATCCTGATGAATAAAAAACCAGGACTCACAGACTGAGTAAGCTGCCCGACGATGGAGATCCCTGGGCGCCGAATAACCTACTAACTCCGGAGCAAAAGAAAAACACCAGTTGGACCCCGGTGGGCCAAGCAACAGACAAGAAGCTCCGGCCCCAACCAACTAAAATGAATAGCTTTATGTCGGGGCCATCATAGTCTGACGCCCGACCCACCGGCGTGCAATTAAAGAAGGCAGCATAGTTATCAACCATGATTGGGTTAAAAACTAAGCATGCAGACTGTCGCATAACATTCAAGTTATAACCTATACGTTTGTAACGTGTTATGATTTTTCTGAACTGAAAAGAAAAATCATTAATTCCTTTAAGTTTTTAAATCCGCCATTCCAAAATCTAGTCGTTGTACATTACAGTAACGGACTGACCCCGTGTCCGGTAGACATTAGGAATGGATACAAAGTAATTGTGGGCTGTCCCAGAGGCTATGTTTATTTGTATTTAATTTCCTTTTTTATAAAATTGTGAATGACCATTTTGATATCCCAGTAAAACGTCAACGTCCGGCTAGCTGTCTTAGGAGTGGGATTTTAATTTAATTGCATCAAATTTATTTGAAATGTGCGTTTGCCAGTTGAGCATATTGTTTATTTCTATAACGAGTTCTCTTTCATAGCTTCGTAAAATGGCCATTTTACCAGCCCAGTAAAACGTCACGTCCAAGTTAAAACGACACCGTTCCTTCGCAGCGATTTATTTTTATCCTGCCTTACTCTCTGTTGTGATCATAACAAACGTATGTTTTGGTTGAGACTGTCTGGATGCCAACCTAGACATCTAGCTCTCTGGGTCTGCTGTCGGAAGAAAATGTTTTATGATGGTTTTTTTATCTCCACTCCCTATGTTGCCTTTATTTGGACTTAAGATTTAATTGCATCTATTGATTGTCCCTCAGATAGTGTATTATAGGTATTAACTTGCCTGGTGTGATCTGCCCTGTATACAGTGGAAGTGTTTATCAAACAAACAAATGGCGTAGTGATCAAGTTTTTTCTTGTTTGTTTGTTTTGTTTAACGTCCCAGTCCACAAATTTGCAGTCAGTTTGGGACGGAGCCACTGCTTTCTTGGTATTAACCTGTACTGTACCTTGCTCATTTGGGACACAACACGATGCCGTCAGTGGGAATCGAACGCAGGGTTCGTGTTTCTTATTTAAGATTTGGAGTAAAGTTCCGATTTCTTTTACATATGCAGAGAATAAATATTACCTGCTACTTTATTTCTCAGAAACAACTCGAGCAGCACTGGAAAACAACAATAACGAGAAAATCATAATCTAAAAATTCGCATTGTATATGTATAATATTGTTCGTTTAAATTCAGTATGTAATACTCAAATGTAATTTTACATGATATTTAGTATTGTGAGCTTTACAGTTGAAAGCATTTGTGCTGTGAAAACAGAAAAACAGGGCACTGCAACTGTTTACAGTGTATACATTGTTATAAAATTGGGGATATCATTGTGATCCCGTTTTTGGCTATGATAATTGCATTTTGTTTTTCATTATTTCATTAACGGGCAATTTGAAAACAACATAACAAATGATAAATTTCCATACCACAATCTTCTTCATCGAACCTGGCGAATAACTGGCCACAAAATCTATAGAAAAGGATAAGAACAAACTGAATATAAATAATAAAAAAACGCATACCGTAAATCAGGAAACAGCCGATTAAAACATGAATCGTATACCGATACTTCATTTTGAATATCTTAATTGCAATGGACGATGTACATTTAATGATTTTGGCAATATGTTATTTCAGTCTTTTGTTTTAAAATTAATTGTTTGTGCATTGAATTGATGGATTTGAGATTAATTTAAGATTTGCTAGTACGCAAAAACCTGCATGTCGACCTTTTGACATGTATCTGATGCTAGATTCGCGAACGATTTAGAACTTCGTATGTTTGATAAATAGTACTGGTTAGTTTCGACACATGCTTGATATATATTTTACCTCTTCTAACTTGAAAAATACAACATAAACATATTCTCAAGTTATTAATTTTAGTCAAATCGTAAGGCTTTTGCTTTACGTTCAACGTCGTATCTATTATCTATGAGAGGAATAGATATGTTTGAGCATCTTCTCCCCTGAAACATAATACATTTATAACACAATGAAACAATAATCACAAACTCTAAGCCAGCATGCAACCACACTTTTCTTGCAGTGTCATCCCTCTCTCTCTCTCTCTCTCTCTCTCTCTCTCTCTCTCTCTCTCTCTCACACACACACACACACACACACACACACACACACACACACACATAACTGTATAAAATATTCATAAAGAATTTGGAAAAGAATACTATGCCAACTTTATATGTATACTTGTCTCTCTGGACAGCTTAAACTGGCCGTAGATGTACAGCTTCGATGGTGACCAAGCGCATCTCGCAGTTTTCACATTGCACGACGAAAATGCAACAATGGGATGTTTTTCAAAAGCGTCAAAGTCAAAATACAGTGTGCATATTAGAGCGCCTTTCTTTCTTTTCGAATCCGGGCTCAACGTATTTTCTCCTGCAATTTTCTAACAAACTTTGACACTGTTTTTATTTGGGAAGGTGTGGAAACTATTTGATTCCCTTTTTTGCCCGTTTTACACCTCGCTACCGCACATTGTACCATTATACGGCACTATAAAGTCTTACTATTGATCACACATTGTAATCGTTTAACTGCAGAAACTTATACAAGAAATATTTTTTTTCTTCTTTTTTTTTTCAAGTCACTGATCCAGAGACATGCAATACTGCACTAACGATAGGGAATCTGCGTTTTCGGACATTCAAGTATGTTTATTTCTAGCTGTATTTTTTCATAAATATTTTTCTCCCTTCAGAAAGTTCGATGTTTGACACAGGAAACTGAATCACTAGTAAATCCTTAAAAGGTACTATTATGCTTCACAATCAATGTAATATACATGCATGCCAAAGTCCGATTGGATTGTATTGTATAACGTCATAAGCTCCGCCCACATGTAAGTGCCGGAAAAGACCAGAAAATACCGAAGCGAACGTGACATCAGGAAAACATGTCCGTGTTATACCCCCTTAAAAAGGTACAAGTAGGCAAAGATCAGGAAAAGGCTCAATCAGAAAATGATCCCCACTCCAAAAACCGTGATGGAAAAACTGGGGTTCGCAGGGGGATACCTAATTTTTCTTATTTTTGCTCCAAAACGTAGATTTTTGGTACGCGTTATAACCGCCACAGCAAAATATCAAAATTAGACTTTTGACAGCCAAAAAAAGAAAAAAATATATATGTATATTGCATGGGCAAGTTTTAGTAATGAGTACTAAATCAACGAAAAATAATTATTTTTCGGCCAGTTTGGTCAAACACATAGTTTTTATGTTTAAGGCACGTTGTTATAAGATATTCTGCAGTTATTTTCAGCTAAAATTACGTAAACCATCATCTTTAAGATGACAAATGTGCTATGAAACTTTAAGAAATTTATGAAACTTTAAGAAAAGCCCTAACTTGTTCTAAAATTTACATTTAGTTATGGTAAGATAACCTTTGTGAAAATTCTTGACTTGTTAATCAGGAAAGAAAAAAAACTTGACTTGATTTGAAATTTACACTTAGTTTTGGCAAGATAACCTTTGTGAAAATTTATAACTTGTAAATCAGGAAAGAAAACAAAATCACATTTAACTTGCAAAAGCAGAATTTAGAAATTCTGAAGTTTAAAACAAATTATTCTAGTACGTGGGTTGGGATTTAAGTTCGTAGACTTTCTTAATAAAAGTTCAGATGTACATCACACATAAATAAAAATGATATCATCTGAAAGCACATTCTTTTACCTTTCTTATAAAATATTAAGCATAGTTCTAATCATAACAATTTCGTCACAACAATTAATTAAACACAATGGCCTTTTAACAACCGGGGCACGCCGTGGAAATTTCGACGTCAAAACTACTTCAAATTTCAATAAATATCAGCATTAAAATGCTTTGTTTAGAACAAGACAACACGCCATACCGTTACTTGTTTGCAAGATTTCCTTCAGGGGTTTGTTGATTATTTAAATTTAAATGTATCATGAATATTCGAGGTTTAACTTAAGATGCTGACCGTAGCGATTGTAGATTAATTGTAGTTGTGTGCATTTCTCATCGTGTAAAATTCAAGAACGTCCATCTGTTCTACAACGGTATTGCAATTCCGATCATTTTGAATGTTTCTGTGAGCATTTATGCTACTCAAACATAAAATGTGATCATAGCTCTTGTTTAGACGTTGTTTGTCAACGCCATTTTTCTTTCCCTAAGAAACGCGACTGGCTTTACATTTTCTCGAATAACAAAAAGGTACAAGTAGGCAAAGATCAGGAAAAGGCGCAATCAGAAAAAGATTCCCACTCCAAAAACCGAGGTGGGAAAAAACCAAACTAACAATCAAGTACTTATACCATGGAAACATTTCGTAAGCCGAATGAGCAGCTATTTTCCCAAAAGGTGGCCACTCAGTTACCTTAACTTAACTAACAATATTAGAACACACAGCAGAAAAATATTTTAAACACCAAGACATTAAACAAAAAGAACCACCACAGAAGTATCGACTTGGAACGATCAGTAACACAAAGTTACTGGCGGGTTTAAATCGATTTTACATGGCCATAACCTCACCCTCAGCTTCTGCAGTGGTTCATAACATTTAGTTGGTTCTTCGGTCCTCGTGGTGAATCTCTAACTAGTCAATGAATTATCAAGAACAAACAAATAAATTATGATAACATCCTGATGAATCAAAAACCATGACTCACAGATTCAGTAGGCTGCCCGAAGATGGCAATCCCTGGGCGCCCAATAACTTACTAACTCCGGAGCACAGGAAAAACATCAGTTGGACCCCGGTGGGCTAAGCAACAGACAAGAAGCTCCGGCCCCAACCAACTATAATGAATAGCTTTAAGTCGGGGCCATCATAGAGTCTGATGCCCGACCCACCGGCGTGCAATTAAAGAAGGCAGCATATTATCAACCGTGATTGGGTTACAATTTAAGCATGCAGACTGTCGCATAAAATTCAAGTAATAACCTATACGTCTGTAACGTGTTATGATTTTTCTAAACTGAAAAGAAAAATCATTACTTCCTGTAAGTTTCTTAAATTTGTAAACCAAGTCACCATAAAATTCTGGTTCCGAAAGGCTCTCACTTAAAAGCGTCTTTAACCCAACAGTATATTTGGAAATCAATTCATAGTGTCTACGATAATATTTAGAAAAGGTTTTTCGAAGTTTATGATACCGATAGCCCTGTTGGAGAAGTTTTGCCGATAAACATTTATTTCGAGCGTTGAAATCTGTAACATGATTGCAGACTCTAGCAAACCTAATAAGTTGCGAAATGTATACACCATAAGGAGCACGACGAGGAACGTCACCATCCAAAAACGGAAAAAATTACTATATCAAAATCAAAGTCATCGCGCTTATCATAATTTTTAGAAGACACAAATCCATTTGCAACAGAAAGATGTAGATCTAAAAAGGGGGCTTTGGTATCCGAGATATTGGCTTTGTTCAACTGTAGTTCAGATGGATAAATTTGATTGACCATACCTTCAACATAAGGGTTGTCAATGTTCAAAAGGTCATCGAGGTATCTAGAAGTGGAATTAAAAGCCTCGATAACAACAGCTTGATTATCATGGTTAAGAGAATCCATTAAATCTCTTTCGTAGTAGTATAAAAATAAATCAGCTACGAGAGGTGCGCAATTCGAAATTCCAACAATTTGTCTGTATAACTTCGTCCCAAATCTAATATAAATATTATCCAGGAGATAGGGTAAGACATCGCACACATTCTGACATGACCAAAGTGTATACCGACTTTGGTAAGAGGAAGTGAAAAAAGCCTTTTTGTCATTACATGCCAAATAAAGTGAACCATAGTTTTTTAATGCCCTTTTGAAGGTCCACTTTATCAAATCCAGAAGTTTAATTAGATTATGTGGTAAAGTTGTATACAGAGTAGAAAAATCATATATGGACAAGCTCGCCGCACGGAACCCTCTACACTTCAATTTATTGAGCACCTCACAAGAATTTTTTATTGACCAAAACCAATTTTTATTACTGTCTCACAGTATCTTATAACATGAGATTTGATAGCAGTAAGACAGGCAGTTAATAATTTAGAAAGTTCAGTAGTAGTACAAGATTTAGAATTTGCAAAACAATCTAGCTTTGTATGGTCTGCTGTGAAGCTTAGGTAACCAATACATCGTAGGAAGTTTGTCTTGGCCTTCATTGATACAAACAGAAAACTTAACAGGTACATGTAAATCGTTTAATAAGTGGGCATTAACTACAGACATTTCATCAGTATCTGTCTCCAGATAAGCCCTGGTACCATCAAGCTCCTGTTTTAAGGTGTTAACTTTTCCATTCTTTAAGAGCATAATCCTCAACACCCTCTCGTTTACACCATCGATTACCCAAATCATTCAATGCAGATGCAATCTCCTCTCTACATTTGTCGAAATTATGTAGGAAGGGAATCTATATTTCGGAAAATCAATCTTCGACATAGTGTTTAAAATTTTACATGAAAATAACAAAATGATACTACAATGCCTCAAATTTATTTAGCTCAAGTTTTGGCCTATTGTATAGTTTTAATGGTATGTTCTTCAACGTCATATAGCTTCATAATTATTCAAAATACGGCGTGCCCCGGGAAGCGAGACCTAAGTTGCTATGGAGGCCATTTTTATGTGTACGGCGCAAGATTTCATAAAACATATTGTAAACACGAAAGAAGGGGACTTTGTTTCTATATTATAATGCATCAAATATTGGATAAATGTTGTAATAGAAAATCAGTCTACGAACTTAAATCCAATCTATCGTAAACAAAAGAGTTTATTTAATTAATTTCTTTGCAATTTTGACCAAAATATCACAAAAATATTTCAAAAATTAAAATCAGAAAACTCAGTTAAACCTACGTCTGCTCTCAACAAAAGAATAATAGACCTTGGGAAAACCTAAGCACTCGCTTTTATATTCCCAGATTACTGTATCCCAGATCCCGGAGTAAAATTGCCTGAAATTCCAGATCCCGGGCAAAACAACTCAGGGAGTCCGAGAACCCAAGGCAAAATCCGCTGGGGTCACATGATCCCGGCCTAGAAAATCCAGGGAAGATGTCGCACATTAGACTTTGCCGATGCCCGCCATCATGGACTTTGCCGAAAAACTAATACAGACACTTGAATTCATGCAGAAAATTAAAGGCCTCCCTGAATGGAGTAAACTAAAAAGGTATAAAAATGACACGAAAATGATCCTGAATTATAATTTATCTAAATGGCTGATAGGGTGAGATAACTTGATTCTGTACCGATTAAGTAAAATTGACTGTAACAAAATTGACAAAGTAGAAATCCCTGTGTTCTGTTTTTATTGATACACCTGCACGCTTACACAAATCAATACCCAAAATGCACCACTAACACAGCAACAAAGTGGAGGTAAAATGACATGTGAGGCTTTGGGTCTGCTTAATTAGGGACAAACAATCGCGTAAGGTACAAAATCATGGATTAAAATACTGTAAACCATCGGTAAGAACTTTGTCTACAAAAATGCCGAGTGTCATTTGAGCAAACCAAGCACGAACCCAATTTTAAGCCATGCACATGAAAAATGACCGATCTGCTGATTTGTAAACAATCAAAACATACAGTTTGGACGTTAGGTCACATAATTACCCCCTCCATTCAGGGTCGTTAAAGTCCCATCTAACGATCCTGAACAAAAGCACTGACATTGATACAAATTACAGGAATAATTAACATCAATATGACATGTATATTTAAAACATCCTGGTAACGGCACCAAAAATATGGTGTAGTGCCAAAAATTAGCAACTTTCACAACACAAACACTTGAAATAATCTCACATTCAAATGCCATGACTAGAAGTTGGCAGTAAAATTCAATTAAATTAGATTATTTAAATATATGCAAGTTGAACACTGAACCTTAAATATGAAATTGAGTCCTCCGTAAAACCACCCATCATTAATATTTATTTTATATTGACCATTCAAATCTGCACATTAGCTAACGGTCAATGACGGTGACCAACACGTGGGTTAGACAAACAAACCAACACGTGCTTTTTACAGGTAAATACAGGTGCAAAAACACAATGTTTGTCTAAGGAAATAGGGGTGGGCGTGGCTATACCTTGCTGGCGGAGGAGTCAATTGCAAATAAAAGACTAATTTAATGCTTCACTTGAGACCAAGTTAAGATATTGACTGAAAATTTCTCATATTCACCTTAAAATGGAAAGTACATTAATATGAAATGATGCTTTAAGGGAACATTTAACAAAACCACTTGAAGACGCTGCATCAGTTTGAATACTTAAATGCTTAATTCCATACACCTTAAATGACTTGACCTAACGAATGATGAATGATGATTTAAATTCTGAACAAATAATGGATAATTGATCAAATACTTCAATATAACCACTGAAGACATGTATGTGTCACTCAAGTTAAGTTTACTTTCTCTACGCATTTACGAGTACATTGAATGAAAATATAATACATTCCTTGTTTACAAATTCAACCACACTGAAGACAATTGGCTTCCTAACGCGACCACGCGAGAGACATGAACTTTGTTACATAAAGGCATGTAATTAAATACGAGTTAAATAACATAGATTGCAACTGACAAATTTTAACAAAATATTCAGAAGCCTGTTATCATCATTGTACAATATGATAATTATTACTTTAATCACAACACCAATAACCAACTTTCACTATTAAAGTTCCTTGTAATCATGAATTTGTCCACTAATCACCTGACTTGACTTCTTAGTTAACTGTCAGTTGTATCATGAATGATTTATCCACTGTCACTATTATTATTTGTGACATGTTTTAATAACTTGAAACTTTGCAATATTAATGTTTCTCCTTTCCTATTGCCTATTTCTTTATGCATTTCAGAGGTAGCTTATTTCTTCTATTTGTTTAGTATCATTTGATTGTATAGTACTGCATTCATCAATCATCTTTCATCATCTTTCATCATCATACAGGTTGTCCCATTTATGTGTATTTCCGTTTGATTTTGTTCTTGTCCTGATTACTTTAAATGTGGGGTTTTCTGTCTGTCATCATTGTAATAACTTTTTACGCAAGTCTTTGACACTGTTTTCCGTGTATGTTTTCCCCAAGACTGAGTTTACCGTGTTTTTTTTTTTGTGTGTTTTTTCTCTCCTCATTATTGTTCTTATCCTTCGCGTCTTTTGTCTTCTCTTTATTCTTTACAACTCCACTATTTGATCCTTTCTTACCCTTCTCTCCACATTTCATCTCTTAAGATTACCTTCTTTAATTCTGCTGTCTCTTTTTGCTCCGCATCTCTCCTCCGAGCCTCTCTCCTTTTCTCTGCCACTATCCATTCAGTAAATCCTCAGCAAGTCTCTTCTCTCTATCTAACCAACTCTCCTCTCTCTTTTGCCTATCAGCCGCTCTTTCCTGGATAATGTTCTTAAACTCAGTAAAGGCAACTACCACCTTGTCCAACATGAACATAATCTCCATTAAAGCCTTTTCAGATTTTTCTGCCACCTTCTTCGCTCTGATTGTGCTCTGCGTCTGTCTCTGTATCGTATCTACGAGACCGTTGATTTCCACTAGACTTTCTTGCACTGCAGATCCGACAGCCTGATATCTCTCCTCATCCTTCTGCCTTTCGACTTTCCTCTTCTTAACCTCTGCTACCTCAACTTTTTCATCTACCGACTCTGATTTCCGCTTACACGCCTCTGTCCCGCTTTCAGAGTCGATTTCAGATATTAGATCTAGATCAGATCCCATCAGTTGCGGTAGGATATTCTCTACCTCTTCATCTTCTCTATTCGCTCTGCCTGTCTCACTATCCTGTACCTCTCGAACTTCAGAGTTTACATCCTGATATTCTGAAAATGATCCCTCAACTGTCGTCTGGACTGCTGATTCATTCTGCCTAACACTTGCATCCGTTGTTCTCGCAGGGACTGCAACAAGCACATCTGTGGCACCCTGAGGTCTGGCATTCTGGTTGGCTACCGGAGCTCCTACAACCACCTGGTACTTTGTCGGCCACTTTTGTTGTTGTGTAGATGCCTCGGTTGCTAGTTGGACACAATCACCTGCTGATAAGCAAGTACGGGATCCTCTGACCACCATTTTTGGTTCATCACTTTCTACATCTTTGAGTCGCTCTGACAGGCAACCACTTGGTGTTTTGCACCTGTAAACAGTGACATAACCTGGGGCCGCTGAAATGTTACCTCATTTGATCCTTGGAAGTAAGTAGGATGCCTTCTCACTTGCACCATGCGGAGTCCTTGCTGGCCACAGCTGGTTGACTTGCATACGTGAGTCCTGGCCTGCCACATGAGTCTGTTAGATGGCTTGAGCTCCCTAAGCCGAAGCTGCCACCTCCACTGTCATGACTTCCCAGACTGCTTCTTAAGGAAGTATAGCAGACTTTCCTCCCGTGTAAATTTAGCCATATCTGCTTCCCATATCTAATATCTAATATCTATCCACTCCTCGTGGTTGATGATATCATTTTCTTAGATGCGGTCACATGGCGAGAATAATGTTGAACAAGGTGGTACCAGGCTTGGTTATTGAAGGTACATAGCCTACAGAAGTAAAGAACCCGGTCCCGACTAACGTGGTTCTTGAGAATGTGATCCTCAATGGGCAAGGGTTCTCCACCCCTCTTCTCCCCCGTCAACCGTAGTAAATAAGGCACAAGTAGGCTCCCCCTCCCCCTCGTCTTTGCCTTCTTTATCGCCTCCTTCATGTACAACATACTAAGGATACTTGAGCTCATCTCATTCTTTCTTTTAATGCTTTGGGATTGATAACTGACAGACATGCATTCGCCGCTTACTTACGAATTTCTGTTTCGACTCGATTCTATCTAACCTCGCATAGCCTCAGCTGCGCATAGTCTAGATTAAGAAACCTTTTTTCTGCGAGGCAGTTACTCATAAGGTCTATCAAATCCGCGTCTATAAACCGGTTTTAGTTTCTGGAGCTCCCCTCATATAACACTCAAATTGTTATTCTCTAATACTATAACCCGCTTCCTAGCTATTATCTCATCAAAACTGCTGAACTGTACCCTTTTCAATAAGAGAACCCCGATTGTCACTCCTGTTAGGCGTACTCTCCAATTCTACCTTACACTCAATACCTTTTTAGCTGCACCGTGCTGTGTTAGATTCCTGCTTCCATCTCTTACTATCCCGCTTTCTATGTCTACTCGAATTCCATTCCTTGTATCTGTAAAAAAAAATTTAGCATCGTACAGTTCTTTACTTCTCTTACCTTTAAGATCTGCTTTAGCACTTTTCTAATCAATGATGTAGGCAAGTGGTACTCGCCTATTATCTGTTTAATTGGCGTTGCATCTTCTGTTTTGATAAGATGTGACGTTAAACTGTTCTGTTCTAATCCCCACTCATCTTTCGAGAAGGTATTGCTGACTTTGTATAGTTGTTGTGCTACTGTTTCCTTCTTAGTTACATTTGAACTGTTTGTAGTTTTTTTCTAACCAGTGGGATTAGAAGATCAGGCATTGAAAAATTATCAGACTCTTTAACTGATGTACATACGGTTGCTTCTGATACAACCTCTTGTCGGTTTGACACATCTAGCCCGTGTATATAATTTACTTTTTTGTCTCGTCTTCTTTATCTTCAGTCACCACTGTTTTACCTTCTACCCGCTTGGCTCTCCCGATAACAGCACCCTGTTTGATACATAGACATCTAGTATGAATAGGATTGACCATTCTAACTTTACACGTGCACGCTCTATTAATGTCAACTAAAAGTGGGTGCCATATGTATGGGATCCTATTCCTGAAAATGTTTTGATGGTTCAACAAGGAATTCATTCTCGTGAGAGAAATTGTCATTCTCGTGTCCTTTGGCAATTACGTCTACAAAACACTCACTTTGGGCTGGTATAACAAAGTGGACAGATGGAGTTACCTTTCGTACTCTACTTGGCATCCCAACCTGCATCATGGGTGTTTCCTCCTTGTCCAGTACCATCACCCCCTTTCGCATAAGTAGGTCAGCTGGACAATTTTCACCATTCTGCAAAATGTCTACACCTAGGAGACCATCGTCATCCATCTCGGCCACTGTTGCTTCTATTTTCAATTCAACAGGACCTTATTTTATGTTGAATGTACCCATTCCATTTTCGTTAATACATATACCGCTTGCATCAACCAGCTTCGAAATCTTCACCAGATTGGGTCTGTCCTTTGGTTTCAAAGACTCTGTTTGATAAAATTGTCTTTGAAGCCCCCATGTCTGTGTTAAACAAAATTGAGTACCCTTGTACTGAGCTAAGAAGATACATACCATCAGGCAACTTCCTTGTGTCTTTTAATGACTTTATGACATAAATGTTTGCTACATATAGTTGGCCTTTAGCAAGTGAGCAGGCTTCTATGTGGCCGTCAGAGACAGCCTGTCCTAGTTTAAAGTATTACTACCTGATTCCCCTTGATTCTGGTAAGGCCATGGTATATAGCCTTTTCTATTACCCTCATTAGAGCATGACTGTCTAGTGGGGCAATCTCTAGCAAAATGACCTAATTCATAGCAAGCGTAGAACTGAATCTTCACCTTACTTGCAACTGTCTGCTGCTGGGTTTTCATACATGTATTACTACTATCTTTCTTCGCCAATGGACTTACTAATGTTTGAAGCAAGTCTTTGGTCTCAGTGATCATTTTCATGGTGCCACTTTGGCCTGAAGCATCAGTTTTACCTTTTCCGCCTTGTTAGTTCATTCTACTAGACTTCTTCGATACATTCTTGTCAGTTTTGACAGGTATTCTATATGCTTTTCATCTACCTCATCCTCAGATTCTAAGTTATCGTCATCATCATTTTGGTCAGCATAATCCAGATTTATTCTCCTGGCATATTTCTTAAACCTTCTATCATGGTTTTCGTGTGAATTCTTACGCCTAGTATGAATAAAATTGACTGCATGATAAACAGCCTGATCTATATCATCTGTTTCTCTATGGTACTCAATTTCGAAACGGGCCTCACCATCTTTCACACCGTCTAAGAACTTCTTTCTTCGTTCAACTATCTATATTCTTAAATGCCTTGGCATACAAACGTTTAAGCTTGGCAGCATATTTTTCTACCTCATCAGCTCTTTGGCACCTCTAGCTAAACTTAGCCGCAAATGACTTTTCCATTTCCACTACTCTTAACCTATTGTTTAATTAACTAACCCATACTCGGTTGCAAATAAGGGTTTCCTTGGATGGCTGCGAGAAAACAAAATCACCTGTCTTACCATGCAGTTTAGGCAAGATGTTGCCTATCTGCTTTCCTCATCCCAGGGTTTCCTACCTGCCGTAGCCACAAATAGATTGATCCAAGTCTTCCAGGTTTCCTTACCACTGAAAGGTGGTATTATACGGCCATACCGCTCAGAGTTCTGTCTGCCTCAGACCTAGATCTGATCCTGCCTCTGCTACGAGAACGATTACCACCTGATGTTTGTCTTAATGTATTTATAATGAATTGTTCTTGATGGAGATTACCAATGGCATTTGATGGACCTGCCATAGTGTTTTGCATGTTTATTTGTGAGTACATGAATGTATTTTGTGTCATATTCACATTTTCGGGTAGCTGGACCATGTTTCTATTATTTAAGCTCGAGTTGCTATATGCCTGATCACCTTGACCACCAGACACGGTGTTATTGGCGTCGCTAGTATATAACTGTAAAATAGTTGAGGCGTCGATGACCTAATAGGTCCAGTGGTAGGGGTCTGTCCTTGATTTGGGTCTGAAGAGAAGTTATTTTTATGATTGTCGCCATTGCCTTGGTCACCTTCTGTCATGGTTTCAGCCTGACAATTCTCGCTGATCATCTTGGTTCAAATCTCCCGAACTGATTAATGAATCAGATCATTGCACCGCCGGCCACCACAATTTTATGTTACGACCTAGCCTTGCAGCACAGAACGTATCTTCTCTTCAATATATCGGCAAGCTCGGGCTCAGGCTGATACTACAGCGAGAGGTCGTGCTGACAACACGATGCTCTAGATGCAGCCAAGGCCTCGTTTGTAGTGGGCTTTGTGATCTTCAGAAACTGAATATAACTTAAAAAGTTTAGTGGGAATGAAATCAGACTAAAGACATGGCTTGATGGAAAAAAATATGCATTTTAATAATAAAAATAAACTTTTAGATATGTAACAAACGATGTTTTTTTTTATGAATAATGTAATGAAATATTTGCAATGTAATTTATACGAACGGATGTTGACACGAAAAAAAAAAATAAAAAAATAAATAAAACAGCGACTCAGTGATCAATAAAAAATAGTCATAAACTATGAACAACGGTGATATTTAAATCATTTAAAGATGAAAACTATACTTGATATTTGATAATTAACGCTTTATGCCACTTTAAGAAAGCATTAAATTGTTCTGAAATTTACACTTAGTTTTGTTACGATAACTGTTGTGAAAAGCCTTAACTTGTACATCAGAAAAAAAATCACATGTAACTTGCAAAAACAGAATTGTGAAGTTCTGAAGCTTAGATAAAATTATTCTATTGAAACAAAAATAGTTTACGGAGTGGGAATTTCTTTCTGATTGCGCCATTTCCTCATCATTGCCTACTTGTACATTTATAAAAGAAATCATATTTATCATTTTTCAATGAAAATTTCAATTTTAAATGCTGAAAATTCTCTGTATATTGCATGGGCAAGTTTTTGTAATTATATTATGTACTAATGTTTACAAAATACAAATTCCATGTTGCAAATTACAGCGTGCGAATACAAATGTCGTGTTGCAATTTACCGATGGATGTGCGCTGTGCTGTAAGCTACTTAAGAATACAAAGTCGAATGTCAGCTACTCTTTGACAGACGTTCATCATATTACTCATGTTTGCAAATACAAGTTCCCGCCGGACGATCGTAGTAAACTTACGTCACAGTTTACTGTTGGGCGGCCCCCGTGGCCGAGTGGTTAAGGTCGCTGACTTCAGTGCTCTTGATCATTCGATCATCTCACCGATGTGGGTTCGCGCCTCGCACGGGGCGCGAATTCATATGTGAGACAAGCCATGTTCTGCTTGCGGGTGTGCCAGGTGGTTTTTCCCCGGGTACTCCGGTTTTCGCCCCACCTACCGATTGATTCGTCTCGATATGAGTGAAAAAGCTTGAAAGGGACGTAAAACTGAATCAAAAAAAAAAAAAAAAAACAGTTTACTGTTATTCATATGAATTAATTGAATGTAGCGTAAATGGACCAGTGATCGATCAAAAATAGCCATGTTTGAAAAATTTGCGGATTAGACATGCAGTGGAGAATGTATGTGTACATACCATATGCAAGCTTGAACCTTCGCCATGTTTTCCAATATGTCAATTTATGACGTCATCACATCACGTTCTCAGTGACGTCATTTTAACACACCCACCATCATGCAGCGTTAATCAGGGTCAGGTGGACCAGTGATCGATCACCTTCTTTTTCTCTCCAAAACCGCGGCTAACTTGGAAGGTATGTACATTTTTAGAAAGAATAATTATTGTTTACCTCTAGCCACGAAACACAGTTTGGAAATTTTCAGTGAGGTAAAAGAAATAAGGCAGAGAAATGAGGTGGTCGAAAAGTATAAACGTCCATAGAAACAATGGAAAACTGTTGAAAAAATAGCTCGAAAATCATAGAAATCGTCCATTAATCGCAGTGTTATCCTATACAATTTGAAATGTGGATCAGATTTGTTTAGTATGCAGTAAGGTTAAAACATTTAGCCAGTCGGAACAAATGCAAGTTGTTTCATCTTGAAGAATTCATTGAACAATCACCGCTTTTAAGCAGTACAACTAAGACCCCCTCTTCGTAAAGTGAAAGAAAATCCAAGATAGAAAAGCTTTCCAAAATAAATCTAAATCAGTGTTTGTAAGGTAATATAATGCGCTTTAAGTTGAGACTAGCATAAGATTTACTTAGGTATCTTTTGAGAATTAATAGCCGATAATCACTAGTTGATCGATCACTGGTCCCTGATCGATCACTGGTCGTCTTACGCTACTTGACCTGTGTGTCCAATAAGACTAGACATGTCAATCATTTTATTACATTAAATCTGTGACGAAAGTCTACTGCGATCGTCCGATATACAATGTATCAAGTAACTAGTGTTTACAAGTACAAATGTCATGTTGCAAGTAAATAAAGTGTATAAAGTGTATAGTGCAAATGCATTGACATTGCCGATTGGCATCGCGCGATAAAGTTTTGTAAACGCTTGAAAAACAAAACGACACCTATCAGTTTTATTTATTTTTTTCCATTTTTTTGTCATTACGAAAACATGACCATGCAATAAACAGAGATTTTTTTAGCTTTAAAAATTGAAAATTTTCAGCTGAAAAATTTTGATATTTTTCTTATTTTTGCTCAAAACATAGATTGTGGGTACACGTTAGAACCGCCTCGCCGAGGCGGTTCTAACGAGTACCCACAATCTATGTTTTGGAGCAAAAATAAGAAAAATAGGTATACCCCTGCAAACCCCAGTTTTCCTATATAAAAGTGGGGTTCAAGGGGGTATACATTGCACGGACATCATCGGTTTTCCTGATGTCATGTGAAGCAAGTCACGCAATATTTACCATTATAGAGTATCATTTTTTGAAAACATGTTTATTTCGATCAACAAATGCATGTCTTTGTCAAGGGTAAAGTGGCACGGTCAAAGTATTTGCACTATACAAATACTAAACGTTTTGTTGTAGAATACTCTTGTATAAAAATATCTCATGTTGTAAATTGCTAATTTTACACATGTCAGTGAATTGCTATAATTTACCAATATGTACATATACGACCACGAACCGCGCTGCAAATCAAATTTTACTCATGTGTACAAATACAAATGCCAGAATCAGTGCAACCGCCTCCCTTGTGTCCTTTTCGAATGCAGTAGTCCACGCACGTTTCGAGAGATTTCCCTAAACAACCATGACCCCTCCCGCTAAAAGGAATAAGATATCTGTTAAGATCTGGGACGATCGTAGTAGACTTTCGTCACAGATTTAACGTTATAAATATGGCATCTCTGTTCCTATTGGTTGAATACATTCGTTTCATTCATATGTACAGCTGCGTTCAGTTATTATTATACTCCCGCATTATTCAGAAATAAATTGACAACTCTTCTTGTTTTTGAACAATCGTCACTGGCAAAAATGGTCAGCTGGAAGAATTTGCTTATGTAATGTGTTCAGTTTGAGTACAAATATTACTCTGTTAATAAAACTTCCAGATCTTGTGATGCTGTATGCCTAAATTGATTACATAACATAAGGAGCCAAACTTTTAGCAAAAATTCGTTGATGTTCGAGTTCCATAAATTCCACAAGGAACCATGGTTAATGGTTTGTAATTTCATTTATAACTTCTTATGAAAGAATAATTATTTTTACACTATGGCTGAAAACTTGGTGCCTGTAAGGGCACTATTTACAGTCACAGTCTGATTTTCATTCATTGTACATTTTAGAATGTCAGTGTTTTTTTGCAAGAAAACGTATATTCTACCAGGACGGTCTTACGACCAAAACTTGCTAGTGAGTGGGTTCCTTCGTGAGGTAAGCATGCCTTAAAGCACTGTTGAGGCACCCGTGGCTTTGTATTCTGCCATAACGTGGGTTGGTTTTTCATCATACAGTTTCATGATTTATTCCTCCGCAACGAATACCATAGCGGGCTAAATTTATTGTTAGGCAATGGCTCACATCTGCTCTTCGTGATATTTCAAATCTCTTCTATTGTGTTTAAGTCAAGGAAATTAACATGCCAATGAAGGATTCAAAATCTAGTATTCAAGTTATGCAAGGCAATGTTCTTTATATTTATCCTAAATACGCAAAACACATAACTAATTTTAGAGGAATGTCTGTCTTTGAATGTCCTGGTGATTCCCTGGACTTTAAACCTATACAAGATGATTGGAATATCATGAAGATGAGCTGGGAAAGATAGCGTAACAATAAAAGCTTCTATGTGAAAGTCCCAGACCCCTATGGTATTCTGTTCCGAGAGAAAAAAACATGAATAGTATGATAATATGCTATCCACGTTTTGGCAGAATACAAAGCTATGGGTGATTCCACAGTGGTTTAAGACATTCTTACCTCATGAAGGAACCCACTAGCAAGCTTTGTTCGTAAACCCGTCCAGGTAGAATATTAGTTTTCTTGCAAAATAACACTGACATTCTAAAATGTACACTGACTGAAAATCAGGCTGTAATTTTACAGCGAGACCAGCGAGGGTATTCTGAGAAATCAGAAAATAAGTATTGGTTTAGATTCCTGTTCTAACCAACGTTTAATATATTTGGTCCCGTTTGGATTATAAAAGGCTTTGTATCGACTATCCTTTTGAAGGTTGCATAATTACAGTTATTCTTTATGGCTCCATGTTGCCAAGCTAGAGGGTCACTGAATAGGCTTAAGTAGCCGAAACCGCGGTATGGCCCATCGCCTTTCTCATTAATACGATCACTGCTCATAAAGGATCCCAGTTTTATTTTTATTGTAAATATTGCTCATAAAGACACCAAATTGTCAGCCTTAGTACAAAAATAGCTATTCTTTCATAATTTGCAAATGAAATAACAAATCATTAACATGGTTCCTCAGTGGAATCTTTAAAACTCGAATATCAGCGATTTTTTATTTTAAATTTGGCCCCAAATGTTATGTAATTAATTTAGGCATTTTACATCACAAGATCTGAAAGTTTTATATACAGAGTAAATATTTATGCTCAAACTTAACACATAATAAAATCAGATTTATCCAATTGTTCAAAAAAAAGAATTGTCAATTATTTCTGAATATTGCAGGGGTATATTAATAACTGAACGCAGCTGTATAACGGTAAACCTGCTGTGACGTATGTCTACTACGATCGTCCGAGATCTATAAAAGGGAGAAATTATACATAAACTAGGTATAGTGCAACTTCTTTGACATCGTCGGTTTACCTTTGACATTTATATAGCATAATACTGTATGTCAGAGGGAAAACGACACGGTCAATATGGTGAACAAAAAATGAAACGAGCCGCGGTATGGGAAAACCAAAAATCTGCGTAGGCGAAAACAAAGGTGCAGATCAGCTTCGCAGTGTCTGCGAAGCTGATCAGCGCCTTTGTTTTCGCTACACGGATAGTACAATTCCTCTTCTTTCTAAATTCAAAATTTCCACCCTCTAGCCATATTCAATGCTTGTACAGGCCGGTTTGTGTCTGTGTCTGACCTGGTTGGAAACACAAATTGTTGGTTTTCTCTCGCACAGGCTCAAATGTCTTTTACGTGTACAATCTCAAATGAGACAGTCCAGATCTTTGAAAGAATTTTGATGTTACCTGCCTTTTTTTTTTTTTTTTTTTTTTTTTTTTTTTTTTTTTTTTTTTTTTTTTTTTTGTCATTGACTAGTTCGGAACTCGATCGGTTAGTTTCGTGAACGAAAATTAGTGCAATGCAAAGCTTTACTCCTGGTTGAGTAACACTTCAGATTTCCTTTCATAGTTAGTGTTATATCCTCGGGGGGTAACTACCTATATATGACGTAGTAGGGATGTGCCGACCGAATAGCCCCCTTTTTCAGCCTCGCCAGATATATGAATAGGTTACCTTTTTCAAGTCAAAATATATGAATGACCCCATTTTTCGATATTTAGTCTATGAATGACCTTTTTTCGGACATCCATGTTTAAGAGCACTTTTTTTTTGCTGACATACACAGCTCAGAAAGTCGAAATATTTGTATATAATTGTGTATAGGTCAAAATTTTGTACAATCAAATATATGAATGAGTCACTTTTTTCGAAGGCATGATATATGAATGGGTCCCTTTTTTCGATTACTAGATATATAAATTGGGTATGTTTTAAAGTATCGGGCGGCACGTCCGCACCAAAATTACCTCCGAGTTACCCCCCCCCCACCCCCGAGGTTATATCCCTCTTTTTCAGTGTATAACTAAAACACATGACTATCATTCGAGGCCACTCAGACCCATTTTTGCCGGACCCGGTTGGATAAGAATGAAAATGCAAAATAAAATAAAATCAATTTTAAATTAGATAAATATTTAAATAAAAGCACGTACTCATCCGAACAGTGACATGCAAATTTGGAGATACAATATCCAAAGATGTGCCCGTACTTCGCGCAGTGATTAAAACACGCTGTATGGCTCAGACACATTGCATCTGTGGTACGCGACCAATCTGTAAAAATAAAATGAGCAGCCGCATGTGAAAACCAACGAAATGCTTAGGCGAAAACAAAGGCGCAGGTCAGCTGTGCAGTAACTGCACAGCTGATCAGCGCCTTTGTTTTCGCCACTGGGATAGTACAATTTCTATTCTTCCTTAATCCAAAATTTGAAGGTTTTAACAATTTTCTGTGACTGTACTGTACAGGCCGGTTTTGTGTTGGACCTGGTCGGAATTTCGGAAACCCAAATTGTTGGTTTTCTCACGCACATGCTCAAAAAACAATGACTGGAAATGAAAGACAAAATAATTTATAGTGTATACACGATGGACAGCATTAAAGGTTACAACTCCAAGACTTTATTTAGAAAATATCTTTTGCTCATAAAAGGTTATTCAAGGAAAACTTCTTGTTTAAAAAGGATATCTTAAGTACCGCAACAAGGGCGTATATTTGAACGATCACTGATATATTTATGAATTTGTAACGTCAAATGTAAAAAAGACTTAGTCGATGAACGGATACACCACAATGATAGAAAGAAAAACAAACGTAAGCAAACATTCTTTACTCACAAAGTAACTGCAACGCAATGGCTAAAGTTAACGTGTATAACACAGACATGGTCTCTAGATTTTCTGGTTGTTTATAATATACAGTCTTATGTATCCTTGATAATTGTTTCAAATCTTATTAAATAGCAGGTATACCGGGGCACATCAAAACGTCCATGTTTTAATGTTTGTTTTATTTAAAGTAAATTTCGAGTATCAGTGTCAAAATAAAGCAAATGGAAAGAATTGTTTGCTTTTTGATCAATGCTTTTGTTTTTAAATATCGCTATGCAGGAAACTAATGCCAAATTAACATAGCAAAACATGCAAACTACTACATTTCTTCTGACTTTGAACATTAAAATATCTGGTTTTCAATGCATACTTGTGTGCAATTTGATCATTTTCATTTGATCTGAACAATTGACCCCTGAATAGCAGTGAGAAATATGAATCAATTCGTACAAAAAACATGAGCAGATATTAATAAATTCGAACATCTATACATGTACATGCACTATATACGATATATCAAGGACAAATGCTTAATACGAGGGTTGTTCTTTAATGCATGTCATTTGCTCGATTACTTGTCCTGTGGACAATGTAGGAGAATGATGTTTATATATGGTGAAAGCTTAATCTTCTTGGTCAGACTGGTATCAAAATTATTGCTCTCTGACTCCCGGTCGTATAGACATCACCTTCTTAAACAGGGTACTATATTGTTTTCCAGTTAATGTAATTTCGATCACTTGTATAGAAAATGTTGTAACATTCGCAACAATATGTACATGTACAAATCTGCTTTCATTTTACACATAAACCTGCCACTCTTATGGGCATTAGAAAACACTTTTGTAGAATGTTTTCACTTTGAATTTATAGAATTATTGCCACTGCATTATGACGTCATAGTGTTTTCATTATACACCATTTAAAATAACTGAACAGGTTACGTCTTTCATGATTTGCATATTTTGCAAAATGGATTATGTGGTAAATATTTCAGATTTATTGTTATCTAAATTTAACCAAAAATGGTCTATACATGTATGGACAACCCCTATAAATTGCTAAATTGGCAATTTAACAATTACGTCAGGTTTAAGGTAAAGCGGTCACACAGCTTCTAACGAGTACCACAACTTACGTTTTGGATCAAAAATAAGAAAATTAAGTTAAAACCCTGCAAACCCCAGTTTTTCTATATAAAAGTTTTCCTGTTGGATAAAAAAAAAACATAGCATGGCCTTGAATAAAAACAAACAGTTCTTGAAACCTGCACGTAAATATTGCTCTACCGCCGACCGTCGGTCGGAAAATAGAGAAACTGTGATTAAAGTTCAACAAACGCTTGCCAAAAATTACATAAAATGTGAATTCATTGAATAATTTGATTGTAAAAAAAATCGGCGCATTCCTTGTATTTAGCATAAATGTATGTATCAAATATTGTATCTGCCAGAGTTTGTATATTTGGTGATCACCATTTACACAGTAAAACTCAAAAAAGGACAATTCCCACAAATCGAACCCACCCCACAAACTGGGCATATCCCACCAGTTGCTCAGTTTGTGGGATTAGCCAAGTTTGTGAGTCCTATTTCACAAAAGGCTTAACCTACACGTCGTGATTTATATTACCCGCTTTTTACGTAAACCCTTCCGGTAAGAGGATTTTACCTGCTTTATCCCGATAAAGTATTGAGCTACATGTATTAGGACACAGAGCCAAATGTCGCCTTTGACACGACAATATGAACATTTGGGGCGTTTTGCGGAACTGTGTCTGGTGAGCATCAGTATAACACGTCCGTGCAAAATACCTCCTTACATCCCACTTTTATATAGCAAAACAGGGGTATGAGGGGTATACCTATTTTCTTACTTTTGATCCAAAACATAGATTGTAGGTACTCGTTAGAACCCGCCTCAGCGAGGCGGTTTTGTTGATGACTTCTGTGCATTTTACATCTTATATGCGCTTTCATTTTAAGTTCGTGTAACTAGGTGGCTACCTATTGGGAAAAAGCTGTTCACTGTTTACTGATCTGATTGTATTAGTATCTGTTAGTCAGTTTAGTTAAATACATCATGTAAAAGCAATGAACGCATGGCTCGAGTCGCGTCCACCCATATCATTTCAAATAGGCTGTTTCTTGGCTGCACTTGAACGTACATGTATCAAGTTTCGTCTACGCTATGCGATACAAAAAAATTCAACTTTGAGAAGAATGTAAGGAAAATTTCAACTATGAAAGGAATGTAAGCAATATCTTATCAAATACGTACAGTTGAGTGTAATAACATCTATTCATGTACTTTATTCTTGCTCCGCACAGTATGTCAACATTTCTGCACATGAATTGATTTTCAACTTCACTCGTATGACTTTTCTTTTGTTTCATCGGCTTCAAGAATTGCGACCTCAGTTATGAACTGAGTCATAAATGTTAAAAATCAGCTTCAACCCCAGCGGGCACATGACGTCAAAATGACGTCATATCAACGTCGATGCGACGTCATGACGTCGCATCGACGTCGATCTGACGTCATTTTGACGTCATGTGCCTGCTGGGAACCATAATGATTTCCTTACTCCTCTGCTAGGTCTGATTAAAATGAAGGCAACAGCAGGCATTTTAGAAAAAAAAACTCCATTGGGTTAAAAAATGTGCAAATTGAATTGTCGTTTTCGGCTTTAAAATGTTGGAATCATTGAATCTGTTGTTATTTTTCAAAGCATAACTACCATTTGACTTTCAAGTACGTTTATATGTAACTATTCAAATGACGTTGTGGCGTCACAAGAAACGTTAAAATGTGTCCTTTCAAATGCTCACAGCTTTAATCTTCCAGCCTGGAAAATGAAAAACGATAAAAAGAAAAAAAAAAAAAAAAAAAAAAAAAAAAAAAAACACGATGGTTTAAAATATCGATATTGAAGGAAACAAATTCTCTGTGCTAATTGCAGTTGCGTGGATATGCATATACACTAGCCCAAAGAGCAAACGCAGGAGTGGATTATTTTGTCAATTTTACTTACTCTGACATATTCGTCGGAATATTTTCAAAACCAACATGTTGGGTTAATGCAAACATTGCATAGAATTTAAATTTTAATCATCAGTCGCTATGGCGCCATGAATCAGTCGATTTAACAGAGGCTGTATGTCTGTAAGAAAATGCATAGGGAGTTGCTGGTATTCGGCATGTGACTGAAATTCGTACACTTGAAAACGAAATTTCGATAATATCGAAATGTTGGTGTTTATGAACCATCCAAACGTTTTTGAACATAAGTGTGTTATACGTTGCGTGTTTGATTCTAATTTTGAGGATCGCTGATCAGTTAATATCTACATGATTTGCAATTGAATGATGAAAGGTGAATATTGGGCCGAAACAAAATTTTGTGGGGAAATCAGTTTAGTTTTAAAAAAAAATGTGCTTAGAAACATTTCAAAGCACCGGTTTACATTTTTAAACTTAAAAAAAATGTGCTTAGAAACATTTCTAAGCACCGGTTTACATTTTTAAACTTTAAAATGAATAGAAGTCAGTGTTCTAGTGATTTTCTTGCATTTTTAATTTGCAATGTTTGAATAGGCTTTCATGTGCGAAACACAAAAATGACAATGTGTTTGAGTTCAAATTTATGATGTGAGAAACTGGGGCAATATTTCCTCATGCAGCAACTTTTATAAGATTTGACAGTCGTCACATAATGGCAAAGTGCAAGGCCATGGTCAATCAAGCGTGAAGAATACCCGGAAAATGGGAAAAAGCGTTTTGACCAATCAGAACACAGCTTAGTGATCCCTAATCCGTAGAACAAATTTAATGGCTTTAAAATGTTTGTTGGCCATTATTGACTAAATGCTGCCAGTAGAGTTTGCCAGGACAACTTTTTTTTCTAGCAAAATCATCCCTGTTTTATGTGGCGTTTGGGTTTGCATCTCATATCTTAGTTATACAAAAATTAAACAACTTTTCTGAAGACAATAAAAGACGTTTATTTGTTTATAATAGTATAATTGGTCAAATAGGTCACTGTATAAGCGGCAACTTTAATATTCATATCTGGGCGTGGTCGGCTAGTCCTTCTGTTCAAGTAGGGAGATTATAGGGAAGTCGAACTCAGTCAGCCTAGAGTGCTGGGCCACATATTTACCGTTAGAGATCAGCTACCTGTATTTTGTCCAGTCCAGTGAATTAGACATATCGTTTTTCATTCGTATTTTCTAACGGAAAAAATGTGAGTTGAATCTTTCAACTGTATACCTTTAGCTTTTACCTAGGTCAAACGTAGACCATACCCAATAACGTATTCATGAGGTAACGCCCATACAGTAGCCTATTTGCCGAATTATGTATCTAACTTTCATATACATGTATAGTATCATACATGTTTTCCAATATACTTGATTGAACGCCATTTTCTGTTTTCTTCCACTGTAAGGCTTTCCCAATGGAGCAAAGAGAAACTTAGGTACCTCAAGAGTTACCAACAAAACATTTCATAAGGATGACATGTATATACATGAAACGCATTACCCTCTTAAATCCCACTTTTATGAAGTATAACCGGGATATACAGGGGGTATGCCTATTTTCCCTAAATTTGATCCAAAGCATAGATTTTGGATTCACGTTTGAACCGCCTCGCCGCTTATAACGTACAGTCTACGTTTTAAGCAACTCTTTTTAAAAAGTCAACCGACAAATGTCTTAAATTCTGTGATCACTGCATGGACATATTGATTGCATCGTAATGCCAAGGCGGTGTTACTGTAGTGGTTGTAATAGTGCAATGTTTTGATTTTTATTTCTGAACTGTACATGTATGTTCACTGATGTTGAAATTCATATACATGTATTTAGCTAACTTTAGGTAACGCAGTTTGGCTGACAATCGTTAGAACACCAAGGAAACATGTCCGTGAAATGTGTACTCTCTTAAATCCATTTTCATATAGAAAAGTTGGGGTTTGCAGGAATATATAGTGCCATTTCACGCAGTGAGCCGTAAATGTACTTTTAAGGTTTACTCCATTCCTTATTTCAGGTAAACCATCTTACTGATAATGTCTTATAACAACACTCTTCCATTTTAAGTCTCTATGGCTGTTAAGGTCTGATTGCAACACCTCCGGGCCATCTTTATTTTTACAACAGAAAAACATTTCCGTATTAAATATACTCGCTCAAAACCCATTGGCCAGGCGGCTCTAACGTGTACCTACAATCTATGTTTTGAGTTAAATATTCAAAATGTGTGTTTGTTTTTTTTTTTTCTGATATTTCTTTTTTAATTTTTACAGCTGAAAAAAAAATATCCGTAAATTTAATTGGCCAGTTTTCGTAATGACTATAAATTGATGTACTGGACAGCTGTTAGTCAAATTTTATTAAGGTTTTATCTTTTACTTTTTGTTTCGATTTTATCTTTTACTTTTGTCCTGAACAAAGGCAAGACAAAGATATTATCTGTGCTGCAACATTTGGTTGTGAGTAAAAAGAAAACTTGATCGAAACACAGGTATCAATGGATACTAACGTACAAAGGACGCATCCATATCTGTACGCCTCTTCGAGATAAAGCAAAGGGACATAGTTTTCGGCTTTCCGTCCTTCCATATGCCCGTCTGCCTGTCCTTCCGTACTTCAGTACATGTACGTCCGTATATCCGTCATTCCGTCCGGACTCCCCATATATATAGGAGTATGTACCTTGTGTGCGCAACTCCTCCTACAGTTTAATTCCGATTATTTTGAAACTTTACAGATGTTGTGACAATGCTTTGAAGAGGTGCATATGGTTTAGATATTATCCTTTGATAATTACTTTTGACACTTTTTTGCAATTTGAACTTAGTCGTTTTTCAGGCATTTTTACAATGTGAAAGTGGGTACCTTGTGTGCACAACCCCTCCTACGGTTTTATTTCAATTCTTTTCAAACATTACAGATGTCTTATCCATGCTTTGAAGATGTGTATGTGATTTGAATATAATCCTTAGTTTAATATTTGTCTTTTTTTTTTTTTTTTTTTTTTTTTTTTTTTCAATTTGAACTTTGCGTTTTTCGGGATTTTACCTAAAGAAAGTGCATGTGGTTTGGGTATGCTGCAAATGCTGAAACTGCAAACTCGAGTGAAAGGGATGTAAATTCTCTGAATTCGCTTGATTCCTTTCCCAAACAAAGGACATCACGCTTACATGTCCATGTAATAAATACCCCCTTATAACCCACTTTTATCTAGAAATAAAACTGGGGGTTTAAAGGGGTTTACATACATTGTTTTTTATCCAAAACATAGATAGTAGGTACTCGTTTGAACCATCTCGTCAATGCAGTACTTATGTGTACCCGCAATAGATGTTTTGAGCAAAAAGGTTCCCTCTTCCTGTTGTTTTTTTTTTTTTTTTTTTTTTTTTTTTTTCAATTTTTACTGATTCCAAAAATACTACTATATATTACACGGGAAAGTTTTCGTAATGGTGTATCTTTACGAGAAAGGATTCCCCAGATTTATATTCCGATTATCCGATAAGTTCACGGCTGTGTCCCATTGTTGTTGTTTGTAAAAAATAGATAAAACTGTTTAAGAAACAAAATACATGTTATATCGTCAATAATATCTTCAACAGCCTGGCATGACACAATGATAACGTTTAGACTGTATTAGATATTGTGGGTTTATCTTTCAACAGTCTTTTAGAACAAAGAGTCTCATTGATTGAATTATTTTTATCAGTAAAAGAAGTTCCAACAACTAGATGTGCGACAGACAGATCATCAATGCGGCCTCCTGGTGCATAGTTGGCAAACAAAGAACATATGTTCACCAGGTGATATCATGGTATAACACCCATGCAAATGTGAATTTCTCTCGCATTTAAATATTTCTGCTGATTTGAAAATATTGACTGCGGAATCACATAATCTAAAACAAACGTTTCTCCCATGTGATTTCATTCAATATTAATCAATAGCAATGCAATATTAATTCCCAAAATTTGTCAAATCTGCTATATTACAATATATTACTCTTAAATTCGGTTCTGATTGTGCATGTAAAATACACGACCATGTTAACATGTTGTTTTGTATAAAGCTTAAAGAGGCGATGGCATCTTCCTATTCAGATCAGTTGTGTGCCTTACGTTGGACAGAGCGGAGCCATTAACGACTCTGTGACTAATAAGATAGAATAAGATAGAAATAACTAAAAGAACAGTAATAATAAGTGTCGTTTCGAAGGGCTGTCTGTGGAAAAGGTATTAAATAATGTACCGTAATTGAGATCCTAAGCACGTTCGAATATTTTTATTTGGGCCCTACCAGGGGTTTGATGATCTGGGGAAAAGGAACAAGCGAAACTTTGAGGAGTTTAGAAACAAGGAGCAGGGATTGGGGAGAAACAATTTAAGGAAGGTGGTGAGAATGGTATTTTTCCTTCTAGGGTGCAGGGACATAAAATAGCCTGGTAGGGCCTTATTATCGTGCACACGTTTAAGCGAAACACATTGTTTACTTTTTCACAGGGCACCCACTGTATTTACTTGACGTCGCTATTTTTGGTCTAAAAATTGAGAGATATTTAAACGATAGCATATCACATTAATAAAAAGTGACATTTCGATATACACGTAACTCCGGGTATAAGTAATGTTTATGCTGTGTAACGCTGTAATGGTGACGTTAATTTATGTTTTCAGAGATAAGAATGTTCGGGAAATTGAAATGGTCGAGAAATGTCCAATGGGCGATTGCATTTCTTGTTTCATTGATGGTAGGCGCCTTCGTAGGCGTAATGAAACCTTCTATACTCAGTTATTTCCTGACAAAAGCAAACGCGGCGTCGGAGAAGACAGGACAACTCATGGGTGCATTTCAAAAACGAGGGACACGTGGCGTTCAATCAGTTTCTAAGTTACCGACTGGCAGCTTATCGCAATCAAATATGAAAGGAAACTTTACATCACTCAACAAAGAACTGCAGCCGTTTGTAGGCATGTATGACTCCAATTTACTACTCGACGCACTAGAGTCCTATATGAAAGGGCACTTAAGTGTCGGTCACACTGTAAAAGATCAGCCTATTGTTAGGATATATGACTATGTACCTATAAAGGAGTCTGTCGAGGAGCGCCAACGTAGATTTAATCGGATAAAAGCATGGCTATGTGGTGTCTCAGACAGAAACCCCGATTCAACACATAAATGCACAACACCTACAAAACGAATTCTCTGGCTGGATGTCAATAACGGTGCGCATAGTGGAAGGGAAAGTGGCCGAATGGTGGACTTTTCAAAATGTGCTTGTCGCTGTGAGGTTGATTACTTCATATTCAACGAATCGGATGCGCAAAGCGTTTACGACCCATTCGGTGCAGATGCAGTTTTGCTTCAAATCAACAAGCTTGAATTGTTGGCTCATCCGCCACTTAAACGTGAAGGTCAAGTCTTTGTTGCAGTTGAAAGAGAAGTGTCGGCGACAGATAGACTACTACTACACAACTGGGAATATATTTTCAACTGGACAATGTCATTTCGAACAGACTCTGACATATTTTACCCGTACGGTAGAATTAAAAAGAGGACGGAGGAGTCATCGCTTGCAAAGAATTATACGGACATTTTCAAGCAGAAGAAATATGGCATTATTTGGTTTGTGAGTAATTGCAACACAAGCTCTAAACGTGAAGATTTTGCAAAAGAGCTAAGTAAATATATTGATATAGACGTCGTTGGGAAATGTTGGAAAGAGTTATGTCCCAAAAATTCAGTCGAGTGTCTGAAAGAGTTTGAAGAGCAATATTTCTTTCGCATTGATTTCGAAGATGCATATCATACTGACTATGTGACAGAGAAAGTATTTGAGAATTTTTCATCTGACATCATACAGATCATAGGTGGTGGTGCTGATTATGAAGATATAGTTCCGAACAAAACTGTGATCGATGTCAATAATTTCAGATCTCCCAAAGATCTGGCAATTTATCTGAAGTCGTTAATGAGGAGTGAGGAACGATATACTCAGTATCTGAGAACGAAGGATAAATATTATGCACAAGGCTTAGAGGACGAATCTCAAAGAGCATACTGCGAGTTGTGTAGTATGTTACATGATCCACAGAGATACAAGAACCTATACTTTAGTGTAGGAGACTGGTTTCATGATAATCTAAAAATGACGAAAACTGCATTTCCACAATCCACTTAATTTATTGTCGGAGACTAAATTAAATTTATTAAGTATAAGGGTCGTTTGAAAACCGATGTTGCTCACTTTGCTGCACATTTCATCAGGAAAACATGTCCGCGCGATATATACCCCCTTAAACCCCACTTTTATATAGAAAAAAAAACTGGGGTTTCAAGGGGTATAGCTAATTTTCTTATTCTTGATGCAAAACATACTATGTGGGTACTCGATAGAACCGCCTCGGCGAGGTGGTTCTAACGTGTACCCACAATGTATATTTTGAGCTAAAATATCAAAAATATCCAAAATTTTCTAATGCAAATTTTCGATTTTTACAACTTAGGAAAAGTCTGTATATGTACATGTACATGGGCATGTTTTCGTATTATTTTTTTTCTTGTGATCGGGACTTGACGGGTGCCTTTGTCTGTACACATCTTTTTTCAACCATGATCTGACTTAAAGTTTTAAAGTTTGGATATAAAGACATGGACCCTTTCCATTGTTTTATCACAGTGCATCGTTTTATTTTAATGTAACCGTAAGCATTGAAATCATTGCACGAGCCATACATTATTTGTTTTATATGCTCTAGGCGCTTGCCGTGATGCAACCCAATTTGTTTCAGCGGGGATTGATGCAACACCACACAAGTCTTGACAAAATGATTGGGCACCTTATTGATTGGACACTTCGCTGTAGGTTGAAGCCCAATCATTCAGACTTCCCATCACCGCTCTGCATTTTGTATCGTGTTTGTTGTGTGATGTTGCATCAGTGTGCGCTGTAAGAATCACCGGGGTTATAGAACATATAAGCCTATGTGTATTGTTTGTGACGAAGGGAGTTTCTTCGCCCTCTGGATTCTTTAAATATGTAATGGTTCAATAGCATTATGGCGTGGATTTCCCTTGCCATTCCGTTTACCTATTTTGTCTCTGTCAAGTATTTTAACAATTCAAGTGTTTGGTGTGTGTGTGTGCGTGTGTGTGTATCTGCGTCTGTGTTTATTCACGTACCAATTATTTCGCGTAAAACTATAGTAAATCATTACGAAAACATGCCCATGCAATAAACAGAGATTCTTTTAGCTTTAAAAAATGAAAATTTTCAGCTGAAAAAATTTGATATTTTTCTTATTTTTGCTTAAAACATAGATTGTGGGTACATGTTAGAACCACCTCGCCGAGGCGGTTCTAACGAGTACCCACAATCTATGTTTTAGAGCAAAAATAAGAAAAAAAAAGGTATACCCCTGCAAACCCCAGTTTTACTATATAAAAGTGGGGTAAAAGGGGTTAAAGGGGGTATATATTTCACGGACATGTTTTCCTGATGGTAAATTAATCATGGAGTTAAAGTAATTTACCGGAAGCTACATCGACCTTTTTAAGGTGGCGATTTCGATGCATTCCCTTTTTAATCATCAGGAAAACATGTCCGTGTAATATATACCCCTTTATACCCCACTTTCATATTGCAAAACTGGGGTATGCAGGGGTATACCTATTTTTTCTTATTTTTGCTCCAAAACATAGATTGTTGGTACTCGTTAGAACCGCCTCGGCAAGGCGGTTCTAACGTGTACCCACAATCTATGTTTTGAGCAATGATAAGAAAAATATCAAAATTTGTCAGCTGAAAATTTTCAATTTTTAAAGCTTAAAGCTTAAAAAATCTCTGTTTATTGCATGGGCAAGTTTTCGTAATGTTATAAAATCATTAATGTGTTATTCATTTATTTTATTTCCTATAACATGTTTACTTATTAGATTTAGGTGTAATACATGTGTGTACTCTTGCCCTCAGAGATGCCTATAGTGACGTATAGTGTAATTTGATACTAATTAAAGCAGATACTGCGATTAATAGACATTTTTCACTTTTGAACGTAAATGCTGCTGGCGCTTGCGGTTACGACTTTGTGTGTGATGGGCGACGACTCGTGAGGGCATATTTGAGACGAAGGCGAGGGGTGATATGAAGAATTACTTAGTCAAAACTACCAACACCCACCGGAGGTGTATTAAATGAGACACGCAAAAAACGAAATTGTCCAAGACGAATAGCTGAATAGTTCAGTAGGTAGAGTGTAAGATGTAGAATCGAAAGGTCCTGGGTTCGAGTCCGGGTAGGACAAAAATTATTTTTCCTTTTCTTTGTTTCTTCCTTTTTTCGCACCTGTGACATTAAAGCTTAAAAAATTAAAAAGAAATAAAAAAAGGAAAAAAGAAAATAAAATTTTATCTATTGGCAAATGCAAGAATCACAAAATGCAATGCTGCATTTAATACTAAAATCGTAAGTTTCTGGATTAAACTGTCTAGTGAGAAGGCAGACCGCATGTATAGGTTTTTTATATAGGTCTTGTTGGAAGCCGAGATATTGATCGTCATTAGAAGAACGGATCAGCGACCGATCCTAACGTCAACATTTATTTCCTGACTGGCTGGTACAGATAATGTGGATAGGATAAGCTGACCGCCTCTAATGACTAAAAAAATACGCAAGCGTCCCCCGTGGCCGAGCAGTTCAGAGCGCTGTTTCATAATCACTGAATCATCTCACCGTTGTGTCTGGTGTGAGTTCGAGACCCACAATGGCCACATGTGAGACAGGCCAAGTTCTGTTTGCGGGTGTGCCAGGCGGTTTTTCTCGGGGTACTCCCGTTTTCGTCCCACCTACTGTTTGGCGCTTTTCATATGAGCTGAAATAATCTTGAAAGGGACGTAAAACTTAATTTTAACAAATACACAAGACACCAAATCAAAAAGTATAGTCACCGTACATGTTCACATATATGTGTATTACGTATTAGATGTAAAAATACAGTTTCACGTGCTATCTCGTGAGCGAACGATGTTTATTTTGTCGATGTCTCGTTTTGAGTCCATTCGACAGTAGGAAGAGCGATGGGGGCAATACCCTACATGTAGCTACAATATGCCTAGCCACACAACTGTTTTTGTTAATTGTAGACTTTCAACAGTATTTCTGCCATATCGAGTGCGATGGTTACGATGTAGAAAATTAATTTGGCAAGACATAAGCTTTCGTTCTGATCCTCATTTATTCTGTGTGATAGTATGCGTGTTGTTTCACCTGGTTGAATTCAAATAAATAAATTAAAATCAAACTAACACAATTATATTATTTTCATGAGTTTCTAAAGTGTTTCCGTAGAGGACGCATAGTGTTTCAGTCGCCCCAAAGTTTACTTTTGATGTTCGCCATTTTCACATACACGTAGAAGCAATTTTGGACACTACACATTCTGTCAAAGTGCACACATTATTCATTTGTTTCACAAATAATGGTGTATACAGTCTTCACATTGACACGTGTTTTCTTAAGATTATTGCCTCGTGTATTGTCCCTTTTAACAGAATGGACGCTGGTCTTGTTTGGAAAGAGCTAGTAATTTTGTTTTTTATGCCTGTTGTTAAATTGCTTGTGATGTGTTGCACCGCCATGTCTCTCCCGCCTGGTGTCTATGTTAGGATGGGAAATTTAATTGTATAGATTCTTGGTCATTCTATTGTTACTTGATTACAGATAAGGGTCTCATTGTGCTCATTTCTGATCATAATGATGCATTTTTATACAATTTTCGGCCCGTTCAAGATTATTTTAGTTCATATATACGGGTAAATCAGTAACAGGAGGAAAAGAGGAGAACCCTGAGAAAACGAACTTGCACACCCACAAACAGAACTTGGTTTTGTGTCACCCTTGATTGTATTACTGATCAATTGGGCAGCAACCTAAGGCGAAGAGTTCATTGTCTTGGTGTTGGTAGTTGCCAAAGCGATATTGCTGCGCTGAAGGTTGTTTTAATCCATTTTATCACATGTTGTGTGATGTTGCATCAATCTTTGTTGTAAGGACTTTGATTGTATCGCAAGCATATACGATGGTGCTGACACTGATAGACAATACCCGAATACACATATTCATGTACAGTATACCACGCAGACATTTCACGTGTCCATTTACCGACCTTTTACACAAACGTACCGCCATTCATGATTCTAACATATATACATGTAACAGGGGAAATCTAATTGTGTTGTGTTTGGCTATTGAAATTTTGTCCTAGGGCCCATCGACAAAACAAAGATCATATCAAGCCGGATCAGTTATCAAACCACATTGCAGCTTGGAAAGCCGAACGCAGTTGGTGTTTAGGGCATGCGTTCTTTTGTCCTTTTTTAACATTTAAAAGTACGATTTCTATCATGATAAAGTTTATACTGAACCTATTAAGCAAGCCTCTATGGTGCAGTGGTTATTTCACGTGCCTTATAAACCAGAGATGGCAGGTTTGATCCGGGTCTTCTTGAGTCTGTCGGATGAGACTATAAACTGAGGTCTCGTTTCCATATGACCTTTGCTGTTGGATTAACGCTCAAATCAACAAACCGATTCAATTTATTATTTATTTAAATTCAGATTGAGTAAGAAGCTTATGTGCTTATATGCTTGCCCGATTCCGGACGTAAAGATGGGTCCGAATGAGTAAGGTTGAGAATGATCAACGTCAGCATGTGTAATACATGTGCATTAAAACGGTACCCTATATCATGACGATATCATTACAAAACCTTATCAAGCAAAATACAGTGTTTTTTTTTTTTTTAAGTTGAAAAAAAAATGAAAATTTTCAATTCAACAGTTTTGATATTTTCTTATTTGTTCAAAACATAGATTGTGGACACAAGATAGAACGAATACTCACAATCTATGTTTTCAGAAGCATAGACAACCTAAGTTGACCTTGTCTTATAACAGGTTAATGTAATCCCTGGATCATATATAGACTTTGTAGATGCTTCATGCCAAGTTTCAAAATCATAGGCCTTTTGGTTCTGAAGAAGAACAATTTTAAAGGTTTTTCAATTTATAGCCATGGCGGCCATTTTGGTCAAGTTACCTTGACATTAATACAAACTTTCGTTCCCCTTCCACGAAGTTTGGCTTTGATCGGCCATGCGGTTGCAGAGAAGATGTTTAAATATTATAGTCATATACATGTATATATCCCCCAGGCAGGAGCTGACAACCACCCGGGTCTTAATGTTTTCATAAAAATAAATCTGCCCATTTGTATTATCATAGCAAGTTTCCACCCATTTAATTACATTTAACTAATTTCCCCATTTAAATGCATGGGCGACCTACATGTAAGTTGATCTTACCGTAAAATAGGTCAAGGTCATCCCAGCGAAATGATTTATACAATCTTTGTAGTGCTTTTAATATTGTTTGATGCTTCATGCCAAGTTACAAAATCATAGGCCTTCTGGTTCTGGAGAAGAAACATTTTAACGGTTTTTGCTATTTATAGCCAAGGCGGCCATCTTCGTCATGTGACCTGGTCCATTTATGCAAATTTCGTTCCCCCTTCCTAAGAATGCTCCGCAAACAGTTTTAACTTTGATTGGCCAAGCTGTTTCAGAGAAGAAGATCATGGTAATTGTTGACAGACGACGACGGACGGACGACGGGGCATGGCCATCCTATAAGCTCACCGGGCTCATGTGAGCTAAAACTAGATATACCCCTGCATACTCAAGTTTTGCTTTATAAAAGCGTTGTTCAATGGGGTAAACATGTCACGGACATGTTATCCTGATGAGGATAACAGACCATGCTCGATATTACTTAAAATGTGTCAAAACGTTGTAAGGCGTAGAATAAAAAAAAAAACTGCACATAAAATTAAAGATCAACTAAATGTTTCAAATCGTAAATCTTGCCATGTTTACATGTAAAAGGAATTCTGTGTGTTCACGAAAAAAATGTGAAATGTAGCTAAACAGAACCAATGTACGTATATACATGCACCAGTATGTTGAAAGTCACATGGCGATAACAAATAGTTGATAGTTGTTTTCCCACCAACAGTTATCGTCATATGCAGACGGGATCTCGGTTTATAGTGTCACCATAAAGCCATGGGCAGCTCAGAATTGAGTAAGCGATCCCTAGTTATACACACGAGTGTCAAAAATATTCTGCACTGGAAGCTGTTTTATTCGCGCCAAGCATTTGTAAGGCCGACTCGCGTTGAACGCGTAATGTATCGTTAATGGCAATCATGACAGTTGATGATGCGATTTTGTAAACATGTCGTGTCAAAGGCCACTTCTGGTTCATTGTTCAATTAGAATCAGACAGTTAAACGGGAAGACAACAATAATCATTGTTACCATTGCATATGATAACATTGTTTACGATTTATATGTTTAATTGCTGTCTGGATTTCTTTATTTTGGCATTTTACCAATGCATATAGGTTTTAAGTTTTTATTTATTTTATTTTTTTTTTTTGTTTTGTCCCAGTCAACATTTGTTTCAGTCATGTCGGGACGGAGCCAACGCTTCCTGGGTTTAACCAGTTAGTAAGGAGTTAATGTGTCTTGCTCAAGGACACAACACGGCTGGCGCCTGTGGGGATCGAACCCAGGACCTCTCAGGAGTCAGACGCCCTACCACTACGCCACCGCGCTCCCTAATAATTTTGTACCAGTCTTATATCAACTACATGTACGTATTTATTCTCGACATGTGATTTTACGTAGCGACTGACTGAACCACTGCGACATGAAGTCATCTACGGAACTTGTGTGTGTGTGTGTGTGTGTGTGTGTGTGTGTGTGTGTGTGTGCTCGCATAAAGAACATTGTCGTCCTGTTTTAGGGTAAGCAAGATACGTTATGAAAAAACGAACTGTATGTTTCTCAGTCTATAAACATTCATTTTCTTGAAAATGATACTGTTTTAGTTTGAAGTTTAATTATACTCGTATTTATTTGAATTCACCCAGATAAACATCACGCATAGTTCAAGAGAATAAAGGAGGATCCTTTGACTTGGAAAAAACATCCCAAAAATCGTAATTATCGCATTCAAAATGCTGAAATACTGTGGAAGGTCTACAAAACCTCAACTTATTTCTATGTCTATGCAAAATGTAGCTAGGATATCGCACTTATGACTTGCAGATGATTGTCTAATGGACTCAAAACGAAACATCAACCGTATAAATAACATCAAGATTTCGAGTATCTGTTTGAAGTACATGTATAAACATGCCAAAATAAATTATGTTCTCTCACGAGACAGCACGTGGAACTGTAGGTCTTACACCTAATAGATATACATATATCTTTACATGTACACTATACAGTGTACTATTTGAGTTAGTGCCTACGTCCGCGGAAAACATTTTTAAGTCGTTCAGGTCCTAGCCACATTATGCCTGTACAAGCCTTCAGTATATTCATATTTTCATGTCTCCCAGAAAGAAATATTGACGCGAGGATAGATCAGCTCTTATACCAAAAATACGATCGAGCTCCCAATACAAGAGAAAACATACATGTGGGCTGCCGTCTCAAACTTCAATTCCTTTACGATTTAAGAATTTAATGTAGTAGGGCATTTCATGATTCTTGCATTTGCCAAAAATATAATCAGCTGATAATATATGTTTTATTTCCAAAGCACTTTTGTCACAAGAGAGACAAATAAAGAAAAGAAAAAAGTGATGCGTCCGGGACTCGAACCCAGCACCTTGCGCTTTCAGTTCCAAGCACGCTAGCTACTGAGCTACAGAGCTAGACGTCCTACGCTATAGCATTTATTGCATGTCTTATTTCATTCGTCTTCGTCGGGCTATTGGTAGTTTTGACTAAGTAATTCTTCATATCGTCCCTCGTCTTCGTCTCAAATATGCCCTCACGAGTCGTTCCCCATCACACGGAAAGTCATAACCGCAAGCGCCAGCAGCAGTTACGTTCAAAAGTGAAAAATGTCTGATATGCATCGACGTTTGGAAAATACCTTCTATGGTTACAATTAGTATCAATTTGTTATATTGTAAGGCACATAACTCACTGATACTTTCAATGCAGTTATATTAGAAAATTCCATAGTGAAATGCAGAGGATTGTTTATCTTTTGTAGAGAATGCTAGATACTTGAAAACAGATAACAACCTATGTTTCATTTAACATGTTTAACACTAAACATGTCTATTCTAAACATTGTTGTTATCACTTATTTAAAGTTGTTAAAAGATTGAATTTTATGGGGTACCTCATATTACTGGAACTGTTGTGCATAATTGGAAAAATGAAGATGATATTTTATGGGATGTCTCATATTACTGAAACTGTTGTGCGTAATTGGAAAAATACACGAATAAAGATGAATTCAGTTATTAGATTTGTCGTATTATGTTTCCATGTAATCTAAATTTTTGCGTGTATCAAGCAACTGTGTAAAAAGCTGCATACATTACGAAAACTTGCCTATATTGTTTTAAATTAAAAACATTTTTTTTTTTTTTTTTTAAGCAAAAAAAATGAAAAATTCATTGGATTTTTTTTATATTTTTAATAAATTTGCTCAAAACATTTATTGTGGATACACCTCGCCGAGCGGTTCTAACGAGTACCCACAATCTGTGCTTTGGATCAAAAATAAGAAATAAGTATGAATGACCTGACTACAAGTCCAGATAACTGGTATATCAGGAGAACCGTATCCTTGTAATGTATACCCCATTATACTCCATTTAATGTAGTAAAACTAGGGTGCACATGGCATTACGGAAACATCTCCATTTGCTCAAAGTATTCTATAATTCAGCTTTTTGCATAAAGTACACTTGTTGTCCATAAAATCATTTATTTTATACTTGACAGAGAAAACCAATGTATATCAAAACTTGATAAAATTGGTATTTTCATTGATATGAAATTTCACTGATATCAAATCTCACTGATATGATATCAAAAGTCACTAGTGACTGATATCAGCCTATATTTTCACTGTAATGACGTCAGATTTTTTGGATAACTTCTGACGTTTCCATTTACTTGACGTCATTAGATAAGTCTCACTTCAGAAATTCAAACGCCTATAACTCCGTTATTTATGAACGAAAACATGAAGTATGGGTATTCATTTTCTTAGTTAGAACGTAAGGAACAATGTGGTATTAAAATTACTTGTGTTTTCAAAAAAATTTTGTTTTTTGCATTTTCACCGCCTGCCTTGTGAATTGTAAAATGCCTGTGTATTGTATATAATAAAAAGAAAATTTGCTTTTTTTTCGGTGAATACCAAATATATTTCATCTCGTGAGTTGAAAACATAAAAATTTTCACTCGTGCTGCGCACTCGTGAAAATTCTGATGTTTTCAACTCACTCGATGAAATATATTTGGTATTCACCTCAAAAAAGCAAATATCCTCTATGTATTTTGAGTATCTGTTATGAACCCCTCAGTGATTCGATGATAACAGATACCCACAATACATGTATATGATTTTATGGCTTAATATCAAAAATCGATAATTTCATAATGTACCTACCCCTGATTTTTTACTATTTGTAAGGTGCAAATCTGGGGTAGCTTTCATATGGAGATGTTTCCATGGTGGGTATTAAAATGCTTTAAATTTCATATTTCTTGTCCAAAACATAGATTTTGGGTACTCGTTCGAACTGCTATGCCGAGGCTTTTCTAACATTAGTCCACAATCTATTGAGCAGAACGAAAAGGAAAGAAAATATTTCCATGTGAATTTATCATTGATGAAAGTGCAAAAATCTCAGTAAATTGCATAGGCGAAATTTCGTAATTATTTCTGGATTAAAAAGGTACAAGTAGGCAAAGATCAGGAAAAGGCGCAATCAGAAAAAGATTCCCACTCCAAAAACCGAGGTGGGAAAAAACCAAACCAACAATCAGGTACTTATACCATGAAACATATCGTAAGCCGAATGAGCAGCTATTTTCCCAATAGGTGGCCACTCAGTTACCTTAACTTAACTAAAAATATGAAAACATACATAAGGCGCCAACAGCACAAAAAAAATTTCAAACATAAAGACATAAAACGAAAAGAACCACCACAGAAGTATCGACTTGGAACGATCAGTAACACAAAGTTACTGGCGGGCTTAAACCGGTTTTACATGGCCATAACCTCACCCTCAGCTTCTGCAGTGGTTCATAACATTTAGTTAGTTATTCGGTCCTCGTGGTGAATCTCTAACTAGTCAATGAATCATCAAGAACAAACAAATAAATCATGATAAACATCCTGATGAATCAAAAACCAGGACTCACAGACTGAGTAAGCTGCCCGACGATGGAGATCCCTGGGCGCCGAATAACCTACTAACTCCGGAGCAAAAGAAAAACACCAGTTGGACCCCGGTGGGCCAAGCAACAGACAAGAAGCTCCGGCCCCAACCAACTAAAATGAATAGCTTTATGTCGGGGCCATCATAGAGTCTGACGCCCGACCCACCGGCGTGCAATTAAAGAAGGCAGCATAGTTATCAACCATGATTGGGTTAAAAACTAAGCATGCAGACTGTCGCATAACATTCAAGTTATAACCTATACGTTTGTAACGTGTTATGATTTTTCTGAACTGAAAAGAAAAATCATTAATTCCTTTAAGTTTCTTAAATTTGTAAACCAAGTCACCATAAAATTCAGGTTCCGAAAGGCCCTCACTTAAAAGCGTCTTTAACCCAACATTATATTTGGAAATCAATTCATAGTGTCTACGATAAAATTTAGAAAATGTTTTTCGAAGTTTATGATACCGATAGCCCTGTTGGAGAAGTTTTGCCGTTAAACATTTATTTCGAGCGTTGAAGTCTGTAACATGATTGCAGACTCTAGCAAACCTAATAAGTTGCGAAATGTATACACCATAAGAAGCACGACGAGGAACGTCACCATCCAAAAAAGGAAAATTTACTATATCAAAATCAAAGTCATCGCGCTTGTCATAAATTTTAGAAGAAACAAATCCATTTGCAACAGAAAGATGTAGATCTAAAAAGGGGGCTTCAGTATCTGAGATATTGGCTTTGTTCAACTGAAGTTCAGGTGGATAAATTTGATTGACCATACCTTCAAAATAAGGGTTGTCAATGTTCAAAAGGTCATCGAGGTACCTAGATGTGGAATTAAAAGCCTCGATAACATCAGCTTGATTATCATGGTTAAGAGAATCCATGAAATCTCTTTCGTAGCAGTATAAAAATAAATCAGCTACGAGAGGTGCGCAATTTGTACCCATCGGAATTCCAACAATTTGTCTGTATAACTTGGTCCCAAATCTAATATAAATATTATCAAGGAGATAGGATAAGGCGTCGCATACATTCTGACATGACCAAAGTGTATACCGACTTTGGTCAGAGGAAGTGAAAAAAGCCTTTCTGTCATTACATGCCAAATAAAGTGAACCATAGTTTTTTAATGCCCTTTTGAAGGTCCACTCTATCAAATCCAGAAGTTTTTCTTTAATTAGATTATGTGGTAATGTTGTATACAGAGTAGAAAAATCATATGTAGACAAGCTTGTCGCACGGAACCCTCTACACTTCAATTTACTGAGCACCTCACCAGAATTTTTAATTGACCAAAACCAATTTTTATTTGAAGTTTCATACACTGTCTCACAGTATCTTATAACATGAGATTTGATAGCAGTAAGACAGGAAGTTAATAATTTAGAAAGTTCAGTGGTAGAACAAGAGCTAGAATTTGCAATAAATCTAGCTTTGTATGGTCTTTTGTGAAGCTTAGGTAACCAATACATCGTAGGAAGTTTGTCTTGGCCTTCATTGACACAAACAGAAAACTTAACAGGTAAATCGTTTAAGTGGGCATTAACTACAGACACCTCATCAGTATCTGTCTCCAGATAAGCCCTGGTACCATCAAGCTCCTGTTTTAAGGTGCTAACGTAGTGAAGCCTACAAACGACAACAACATTGTTTGCGGCTTTATCTGCCGGAACCAAGACATACTTTCTATGAAAAGTCCGATCCTCTGAATTCTAGATTTTATATTTTCTTTTGTCCATCTTTATATAATCGGCATTAATCTCGAGACCTTGTATCTGCCATAGTGCAGTACTCATATTTCTTATTTACATGCGATGTTTAATTCATGAGCAATTACTGTTAAAACGAAAATATTTGTTATTCAATCACAGTATGTAGACTACTAGTAGAAATCTGTGTCCCATAAACTCGCTTAGAGACCATTAGTATTTTTCTGAACCTTTTAAGGCGGTTCTGTATTGAAGTTGATAGAAGAAAGGATGATAGAAATCTTCAAAGATGATTGGAAAATGAAAGTCTCGTCAAATCAGGGTACACGACTCTCTCAGTCAAATAAACTAAGGACTTATAGACTGTTTAAGGCAGAATATGGAGCAGAACATTATAATGTTGAATCTATCTTGTCAAGAAATAATAGAAATGCCAGATGCGGAGTAGCACCGTTGAGAATTGAGACAGGTCGCTTTGAACGCCTACCAGTTGAAGATCGCTTTTGTTTCCATTGTTAGTAATGGTTTAGTCAAAGATGGACTTCATGTTCTAACAGTTTGCCCACTATTCCAGGACCTTCGTGATACTTTATTTTGTAAAGCCAAGGACGTAACATTGCATTTTGATACTTTAAGTGACACAGATAAACTATGTTTTGTCATGTTCAGCCCAGGAATGGTGCATTTAACTGCCACAACCTGCAATGAAATTTTAAGTAGGAGATGAAACTTAATTTATAGATTAAGAATTATTTTAGCTGCAGATCATACACGTAAGGTCTTATACTTAACGTATTGCGCATTATGCTTGTGGCCTACACAGTATGCTTTATGTAGATGCTTTATCTTTATAATGTATGATATAGCCTCTCGTAACTTTTATTGAGTGGTTTTGTACTGTGATACATGGTTTTACTCATTTTAGATTTTTATTGTAACTATGTAGTGAGACTTTAATTAACACATGCATTCTGTATTCTATTCTGCATCTGTTTGATATTTACTTATTATGTCTGTTTCTCTGCTGACTAAAATGTTTGATTTGGTTAGAAGGATAACATGTCCGTGTAATACATGTATATGTCCCCTCGTAACCCACTTTTATATAGCAAAATTGGGGTATACAGGGGTATATCTAGTTTTCATATTTTTGCTCCAAAACAGAGATTGTGGGTACTCGTTAGAACCGCCTCAATGTTTTGAGCAAAAATATTAAATACATCAAAATTTGTCTGATGAAATTTTCAATTTTTACACATGAAAAATGTTTCAATATGTTACACGGATACGTTTTTATATTATGTCTTGTGTTGTCATTTCAACCTGGGGTCAGTTGTTTAAAAATAACGATGGCGTTAATAAACGACTCGTAAAAATTTCAAATGACAATATTACAAATACACTGTTATTTTTGCTGCAAAACTGTGAGAATCCTTTGCAAAAATAACAGTGTATTTGCTTTGGAAGTTGATATAAAGAATTGAGGGCTTAACGACAGCTTAAGGACAGGGATAAAGAACATAAACACATAACGAAAATTTGCCCATTTAATAAACATATATATATATATATATATATATATATATATATATATATATATATATATATATATATATATATATATATATATATATATATATATATATATATATATATATATATATATATATATATGTTTATTTCATGTGATTTTTGTGTATTTGTGTATTTTTGCATTGTTTTTTATTTATTTTGTTTATTTACCTATTTTCATTTTTTTTCCAGTTTTTACCTGTAAATACATATTGACTCTGAAGAAGGCGAAAGCCGAAAGCGCGCTTAGTTTGATTCATTCTTGCACTGTTAATGGTTTAATCCCCCTATATACTTATTTCAATCATTTTCGAATCCTTTCTTAGGATCCAGTGCCACCGGGAAGATTTTTGTTTGATGTTTGTCCTATTTCTCCCAATATATATATATATATATATATATATATATATATATATATATATATATATATATATATATATATATATATATATATATATATATATATATATATATATATAAGAGTTGACGTCACATGTTTTTTGGCTTTAATAGAAAATATTTTAAACAACGTGTCAACGCGTTTCGCTCAGCCCTTCAGGACTGTTGCGTAGTAACTAAGTAACGTCGTCACGTGCGTCGCGTTACGCGACGAGATCTCACGTTACTTCAGTGTGTATTCATATAGCATTTAGTTTCGGACTGAAACATATATATATATATATATATATATATATATATTAGCTTTAAAAATTGAAAATTTTCTGCTGAACAATTTTCATATTTTTCTTATTTTAGCTCAAAACATAGATTGTGGATACTTGTTAGAACCGCCTCGCCGAGGCGGTTCTAACGAGTACCTACATTCTATGTTTTGGAGCAAAAATAAGAAAAATAGGTATACCCCTGCATACCCCAGTTTTGCTATATAAAAGTGGGGTTCAATGTGGTATATAGTACACGGACATGTTTTCCTGAAGAATATATCAATTATTTAATTTATTGTCGATTATTTTCTAATGTACATGTAGCACCATTGTAAGCAACAGGAACCCATCCAAAATTTATAAAGTTGATACAATATTTTGACACACGCGCAATGAAAGATAAAGTATTTTACAACAGTAATATAAGTACATGCAATAGCCTTCTTGCAATAGCCTATAAGTACATGCAATAGCCTATTTGTTCATTGTAGCTATATTCTTCTGTTGATGCGAACATGCGAAACACAATTCGTTCTCTTCGTCATAATTTATTTGAACACATTCATCCTTGCAAAGGAACCCCATCATTATTCGCTGCCGTTGAAAGCATACTTCACAAATCTCAGTTAACGCCCATGGATTCAAGGACGTGAACTTACAGGCAAAATGACACATAACATTATCTACAGGGGGATTTTTGGCACAACGATTACAGTACCATTTGCTTAACAAAAGAAATGTCTTGGAGCACATCAGAATACAATAACCTGTACTCGGGCTCGCTTCGGCTTTGTGGATGTAGCCAAAAATGGTGAATGATAGAAGAAACGTTACTGAGTATCGGAACGTCCTCTGAAAAGTGAAATACATCAGGTAAGGTAAAAGTAAGAGATGATCAGGTCTAATGGAACGACATTACGAAAACATGCCCATGCAATATACAGAGAATTTTGAGCTTTAAAAATTGAAGTTTTTTAGCTGAAAATTTTTGATATTTTTCTTATTTTTGCTCAAAACATAGATTGTGGGTTCACGTTAGAACCGCCTCGGCGAGGCGGTTCTAACGAGTACCCACAATCTATGTTTTGGAGCAAAAATAAGCCTTGATAAATAGGAATACCCCTGCATACCCCAGTTTTGCTATATAAAAGTGGGGTTCAAGGGGGTATGTATTACACGGACATGTTTTCCTGATGACCATCAACGGTTACCCAGATTGATTTAAATATATGACTTCTTACATCAATCAAAGATGTTAACAGCATAAGAATTCAGCACTAAACATAAAACAGTTAGAACCACAAACATAAAACAGTTAGAACCACAACAGAAGTACCGCACTGGAACTTGACTTTTTCAAACTCGTAAATGAGCAAACTGGATTTTTGCCTATGCGAAAACAAAGGCGCAGATCAGCTTCGCGGTAACTGTGAAGCTGATCAACGCCTTTGTTTTTTGCTACACGTATATTTCAGTCTCAAGCTTCAAGCTTCTAGCCTGTTTCTGTGGCTGTACAGGTCGGTTAGTGTAAGACTTGTCGAAAACCCAGATGAGGTGTTATCTCGAGTCGCGGCTCAAATGCTGTGTTATGTTATGAGCTTGAGACATCGGTTCTATATTCGGCTTGGTGATGCTTTTGCGAAGCAATGGACTCGACAAATTATTCTTATATTAATTTGAGTTAATCACCATGACATCGGAAAAAGGGGAACGTGATTAAAAACTGCAGTGTTTATACAAAGCTTTGCTGCGAAAAGATTCGCAATATCAGTAATATTGTAATGGGATTTCTTACACTAATTTTAGTACTATTAAACAAACTTTGCTTAAATGTAAACTGTTTAGGAAATATTTAAAACTCACCATTTCTTATGTGAGCTGTTGTCTAGTGGATAGTGCAGTATTGGTGGAATTTTAAGTATTTAAACCAGGGGACGAACTTGACCTTTCTTTCTTGAATTACAATTTACGCAGTAGTAAACATGTATCTATTTACAAAGCTTAACCTTATATATACTATACAATGCAAATGGACCAAGGTGGTTCAGTGAATTTACGTGTAATTAAGCATGGCCGTTTGCTTTGTTCGATCACTTTTGGTTTGACAAAATGTATATCGTCTCATTAATTTCTTAACAATCCTAGTATACGTATGCGTTTACAGTCTTTTCTCAGAGCAAGGCTTGACCTTGCCTTGGACGACTGCATTCCTTTAGGAATATGTAACCCAGTGAACCCCTCTTCATTTACCTGAATACCAACTAAAGCTTACGTGCAGTTTTATGCAAACGCTGAAATATTACCCAGTTCAAACTTGACATGATTATTCACGAGAAAGCTTTGTGTTCTTTTCAGATATAAGCCGCTACATCAGAAAACCAACAGTTTGCATATGAGCCGCATCATGAGAAAACGGGATTATTGCCTATGCGAAAACAAAGGCGCAGATCAGCTTCGCGGTAACCGCGAAGCTGATCAGCGCCTTTGTTTTCGCTACTCGGATAGTACAATTCCTCTTCTACTTAAATCCGAAATTTCAAGCTTCTAGCTCTTTTCTGAGCTTGTACAGGCCGGTTTGTATCGGACCTGGTCGGAAACCCCGAAGACCGGTTTTCTCGCGTCGAGGCTCATATGCTGATCAGCTGATCAGCGCCTTTGCTTTTGCTACACGGATAGTACCATTCCTCTACTACTTACATATAAAGTTTCAAGCGTCTAGCGTTCTTCTGTGACAGTACAGACTGGTCTTCGTCGGACCTGGTCGGAAACCCAAATTGTTGGTTTTCTTACGCGATGGCTCATATTACATGTACAACAGCGTTTGACACCGCATGCGAGTTGGATACACGCAAACCCTGTCCATTTAACATTACGAAAATTTGCCTATGCAATATACAGAGATTTTCTGTCAGCTGTAAAAACTAAAAAAATTCATTGGAAAAATGGTATTTTAATATTTATTTGTGGGTACTCGCTGGGGCGGTTCTAACGATTACCCACAATCTATGTTTTGGATCAAATATAAGAAAAATGGGTATACCTCTGTGAACCCCCGTTTTACTATATAATTGTGGGTTTTAAGGGGGTACACATTTCACAGACATGCTATCATGAGAAATATTTGGCTTCCCATCACAAAAACATGTCCGTGTAATGTATACCCCCTTATATATGGCAAAACTGGGGTATGCAGGGTTATACTTATTTTTTTTATTTTTGCTCAAAAACATAGATTGTGGGTACTCGTTAGAACCGCCTCGGCGAGGCGGTTCTAACGTGTACCCACAATCTATGTTTTGAGCAAAAAAAGGAAAATTACCAAAATTTTTCTACTGAAAATTTTCATTTCTTTACAACTTTAAAAATCTCTGTATGATGGGCATGTTTTCGTAATGCTGGTGCTAGCTGAAAAATGCTGATAATCGGAGATTCACATTATACCAAACTTATGGCTTTAAACTTAGATATGGTGGTAGATAATAATAGAAGAAGAAGAAGAATAATAATAATAATGTTGAAGTATCTGTTAGATAATTGGCACAAATTTATTTTATTCATTTGTCAACATTTCTGTCATCGCAGTTATTGCCGACAAAAAAAAAAAAAAAAAAAAAAAAAACAAAAAAAAAACAAAAAAAAAAAAAAAAAAAAGAAAAAAAAAACATAGCTTGGGAAAATTTATGCAGTGGAAACGATATCAGAATGAATGTGTGCGTACAGGGAGATATTACGTGAAATGGAATCCTATCCAAAATGACTGAATTTTGAAAAATGTTTTAAATCTTATTGGATGCTTCCGGAATGGCAGTTGCTATAAGCTGAAATAATTTTCGATAATGGCATGCATTTGACCGACTATTTTAAAATGAATTGCATTACGAAAACTTGCCCATGCAATAAACGGAGATTTTTTGAGCTTTAAAAATTGAAAATTTTCAGCTGAAAAATGTTGATATTTTTCTTATTTTTGCTCAAAAATGGAGCAAAAATAAGAAAAATAGGTATACCCCTGCATATCCCAGTTTTGCTATATAAAAGTGGGGTTCAAGGGGGTATACATTACACGGACATTTCCGTGATGACCGACTCCCGGATAGAAAGGGTTATGGCAGACTTGCATACTGATCAAGGTGGTGGAGGTGCACTAGATCATATTTACATAACTTAAAAGCAATCCGTTAATAACGACTTAAAATTCATGCAAATGTATTCGAAGCAAGAAATAAAATAAGCTAGAAAAGAACTACGAGGGACGATTGGAAAGTACGTAGTATGGTATCGTAATTTCCTAATGCGTTGCTAAATATATTAAAGTAATATATGTATAGAAAGAAGAATTTCTCCTTTTCAAGATGATGCATTGATTTTTTTAGAACGACTAGTCATGCACGTGCCTTGTGCGCTCAAAATGAAGGCATGTTTTTATATTGGCCGATATTTTCGAAAAATATATTGAGAAAAATCAACAAAAAATCAGTGACCTAATTCGATATCACATCATAACAAATAAGCGATATCTCTCGGAATTCTATTTCTGTAGATGTCATCTGTGGCTATTGCTTGCACGGCTAAGAGAATTAGATGTGAAAAATATTGATTAATATTAAAGTTTTACCGTTTCAAAAATAGCACTTTTGCGGGTTTTTTTCCCTATTTATTTTGAGATTAAGGCTCATACTGCAGCAAGATTTGTGACATCTTAGTATATTTTCTGCGTTATTCGTTGTAAACAACGTACAAAGGGAATTTCGTCATGCAAATATGTCGTCTCATCTTACTCGATTCCTATTAAAATTAAACTTAATGACATTCCCCCCTATTTTCAAGAAGTGGGTGGGGTAACTAACCCCCTCATATCTTATAAACTGTAGAAACATCAGGAAAACATGTCCATGAAATGTATACCCCCTTAAACCCCACTTTTATATAGAAAAACTGGGGTTTGCAGGGGTATACCTATTTTTCTTATTTTTGCTCCAAAACATAGATTGTGGGTACTCCTTAGAACCGCCTCGGCGAGGCGGTTCTAACATGTACCCACAATCTAAGTTTTGAGCAAAAATAAGAAAAATATCATTTTTTCTGCTGAAAATTTTCATTTTTAAAAAATTAAAAAATCTCTGTATATTGCATGGGCAAGTTTTCATAATGGCTTCTTCAAGATAACTTGTCAGTCATCACTCTAGTAATTGGTTTTAACTCACAAACCTTTCTTACCATTCTATTTGCCACAGTTCTCAATTTATACAAACAAAACTATTCCTCCTAGCTTAAATCACCCATACCCATGACCCGATTTAAACAGTTATCTACCATTTGTTGTGCTCTGAATAATTACGTTACGAAGCAGAGAAACTGTGCTTGGTATGAAACTTAACTTTAAATAAATTTAAACGAATGCTGTTTTTTTTTTATATATTTTCGGATTAAAATCATTGTGACGGGTGCGTTTTGACAAAGAAAATGAACAAAATGCAGAGAATTCCAAGAGACGCAGATATTGCCGTCTCGTTTATAAGTTATAAGAATTTGCAAATTCATTCACGACTTGCATAAAAAATTACCTTTATGATGGGTTACAAAATGGTGCAAAATAATCTTATTCCATCAAATAAGTTTCTTGCACTGCTTAATTTAAAAATGATTATAGATTGTCTATTTTTTTGAAATTTCACTTTTTCCAGTATACAAACAGTACCCATGTTTACACTGATGTTTTTTTCTGACTGCATCATGTCACCTTCATGAAACTAGTGTGAGAACGTGGAGGGAAGATAGTTGTTTAAAATAATACCAAATATGTACATGTATTGGTTTGCCAATCCGTTACTGGAATAATGGACCACGCTACGTACTTTCCAATCACCCCTCGTACTGCCTTGACACTGGCTTAAAACTGACCACGATATTTTAAGTAGTTCTCAATCAAAAGTTAAAAGTAATCGGAGCGGCATGTGATCATTACAATGTTACGTTAGACAGCGGAGCACAATATCTCGTTTCAAACCCTATAACCTATCATGCACACATTAAGCTGAAACGGTGTATGGCAATGAGAAAGTGGTCTCTGTTATGACAAAACCCTGTTTGAATTTGTTTTAGAAATTTTCAAAAAATATGAACAAAAGAGTGTTAATTTCAAATTTGTAAACGACATTGGTTTATGCGAATTGACAGTATTGTTGGCGTATCCCATTATGATTCATATACTGAACTTCCTTCTGTCGACATAGCCGGAAACACCATCACGAAAACATGTCCGTGTAATGTTTACCCCCTTGGACCCCACTTTTATATAGTAAAACTGGGGTTTGCAGGGGTATACCTATTTTTCTTATTATTGATCCAAAACATACATTGTGAGTACTCGTTAGAACCGCCTCAGCGAGGCGGTTCTAACGTGTACTCACAATGTATGTTTTGAGCAAATATATTAAAAAAATCAAAAATTTTCTGGTGAAATTTTAAATTTTTATAGATGAAAAAAAATCTCTGTATATTGCATGGGCGTGTTTTCGTAATGCTAAGATATTTTTCGCATTGTGTCTCGTAACTAAAGTACGAAATTGAAACATACGGGATAAAATCAAGTCATGATAAACTATACCGTAGCGTCACTGGCAACATTGAATCATATATAAATTTGTTCATATCACTGCATCTAAACTAATGATAACAAAGAAATTCATAAACTGTAACAACTGGAGAGCAAGGAAACAACATTCTTTCGTAAAAGAAAGAACTGTTTGATAATATGAATTGCAGTGACCATAGCTTTAAATGATCCCTCGCCGGCTTACTTTATTTATGAGGTAAACTAAGAGCATAATGATCAAATGTACAAAAAAACACCGTAATTTTTTATCAATTTTTGATGAATAAACATACAGGTATGAAGCAGTGAAATGCAGGTATCTGCCTGTCTGTGAAAACAGGTATTTTGCTGAGTATCTTTCGTCTCTCTCTCTCTCTCTCTCTCTCTCTCTCTCTCTCTCTCTCAATAACTCGTTGTGTAGGGCTATCTATCTATCTATCTATCTATCTATCTATCTATCTATCTATCTATCTATCTATCTATCTATCTATCTATCTATCTATCTATCTATCTATCTATCTATCTATCTATCTATCTATCCAATAGTATTTAAATGATAATGGTACTTTTGTTTTCGTTTTGTACAAGGGGGTTTCAAAAAGTTCGCGGAAAAGTGCCATCATATTCTTATTTTCCGAATCAGGTGAATTAAACTAATACAGTTATATAGACCAACATGATTTGTACTTATACAGCAAATTTTGCTGCTCTGGCATGAACACAATGCTAACAGTGGTTGCTATGGAAACCGTACATCACGATTACCGGCCCACTTTTGTTCATTTTTGCAAAAAGTCGATGTCTAATGATGAGAGTGCATTTGATAATTAACCATGCTTTTTCACCAAACATTGTATGAGCAAAGTTCAATATGTTTGCGATTAGCACATTGCGTCAATTAAGTGTGTGACGTCATTTAGGCGTTAAGCGCCCATATTGTTTAGTGGGTATGCCTAAAATGCGAAGGGAACAACGTTATTCGATAAATTGTGTGTTTGGAACGGACTATAAATGAAAGAAACACTGCTAAGAGCAGAAAGCGCATATGGCAACAAGAAAATTAAGAAAACGGCAATCAACAAGTAGTATGCATGATTTCTACACGACCAGAAATGGTCCATGTCGACTCGTGCAGTGTAACGTCAAATAACGTCATACTGTCAAAAATGATCGTCGTGTTAGAAAAGACTAGAATTCGTGAAATACACAATATATCGAATTGTAATTTCGGCACATTTACCGCATTACACACACAGAACAAACAATTAGACGCCCATTTTCCAGGTTTATTCCGAAAATGCTTAAGAGCTAGCCAACAGCGGCATGAATGCGTGTAGCATGACGTTGTTGTTACGTTGGGCCGGTTTAACTGTTGTTACCTTAGAAACGCACGTGATTTTATGCCTTATTTTCATCCGATTTTATTCAAATTTTGTGCAAATGTTAACTATATGTTAATTTACAAAATGCAAAGAGAACGTAAATTTCCGAAGACAATTACAAATTTGGCAGCACTTTTCCTCGAACTTTTTGAACCCCCCTCGTATGTGTTGTGTGTTGTCTTCTTTCCACTTCAATATCTGTTATAGCCAGTCTAAGTTTCAATTTGCTTTCAAATGATACTGTATGAACATTTATTTATTTGATAAGTGTAAAACTTTGTTATATCCATATCTATCATTTGCAATTAATATTTAAATAGATGACGAAAATTTGCACGTAAGCATAGTTAATATGCAATCCGATCAAATGCAAATTCAAGCAATGTTTAGTTTGAATAAATTTAATATAGATCCGAAAGAAGTATTTGTATTACAAAAGAGTACAGTACTACAGTTTTCGAAATCACCCTACTGGTGGCATATTAGTTTCATAATGCAATGCCTCTTAATATATGCCCTATAAACGGATTTCAAAATACTTCTAAGCAATGTTTAAATTATTTGACCCCGTTTAATAAAGTGTCTTTGATTTAGACTTTTCGTGTAAAAGACATCTACTGACAAGATGAGAAAAGTCCCTAAAAGCCTAAAACCGAGGGGTCAATTTTAAAACACGTAATTTAAGCAAACTTTTAAATTGTATTAATAGGTATGTTAAATTGTACAAATTTGGATTTAGCCACATATTTACTATTTTTCACATTGCTAATCTTCATGGAGCAAAAATACAGTTTCCTATGTATTTTCTGCAATTTTTTTGCTATAAAATCGAAGCAAATTGGTTGTTGTCAACATAAACCGGTTTTTGTTTTGTTGTTATTGCGCATGCGCATCATTGGACCCTGCTCTAAAATCATTTTGTTTCCGATTAGAAATTAAAAAATCGGGACCATTACTATTTTTAGTTTTGAAGTTTGTTCCCCCTAGACCTAACAAAACTTTTTTACTGGAGACACCTTATATATATTTGCACGATATATGTTAGCGAGAAGCTGGGTCTAGTGGGGGGAAACGATGTTCACCAGACCGTGGAAAATAAGTATTTAAGTGTGACTGATAGCAGCATGACCTAAACACATGTTCCAATGATGCGCATGCGCAATAACAACAAAACCAAAACTGGTTTATATTGTCAACATCAATTTTGCTTTGGTTTATAGCTAAAACTTGCAGTCAAATACATAGGAAACTATAGTTTCGCTCCGTGAACATAAGCTGTGTAAGAAATTGTAAATAGCTGGATAGGCACAAACAATCAAGAGTTATCTCTTCCTGTTTGCACTTGGGAGCGCTGCCAAATTCATTTTTGTACAATTTACATTTATACCCAATAATACAGTTTATAAGTTTGCGTTCATTTACGCGTTTTCGAAACGTACCCAACGATTTCTGCCTTCAGGGACTTTTCTCATCGTGTCAGTAGTTGTCCTTTCCGAAAATCGCAGTACAATTGTCTAGCTTTCGTTGCCGGCTTAAAAAGGGCTACTGATGAGGGTTCATTACCCGTAATTGTGCAATATAGTCCATACTATCTCCCTTTGAATGTTTTTATTGCTACCAAAGGATCAAACTTTTATATTTCATTTATAATTAATTCATAACACACATCTAGTCCATATATTAGCTACTAACCTACATGTAATTAAAGCCACTTCTATTGACAACGTTAAGTCCGCGTGGCGACTTTGTTTAACGCCTCGTGACAAAGCACGCTAATGATGTCATTTTCATTGACAATTTTGACGTCATTCTCCTTAATGGTTATGCAGACGAAGACGAAACGACGAATGATAAAATATTAATAAAATACTGCTCAGTGAAGAATATCGAGGAGTCCGCTTGCGACAAATTGCTTATCCCCTTACTTCGAAGTCTTGCTGTTTCTTGCCACAATATTGTAGACTACCTTGATCAAAGACAAGAAAAAGGTACAAAGATCAGGAAAAGGCGCAATCAGAAAAAGATTCCCACTCCAAAAACCGAGGCGGGAAAAAACCAAACTAACAATCAGGTACTCATACCATGAAACACATCGTAAGCCGAATGAGCAGCTATTTTCCCAATAGGTGGCCACTCAGTTACCTTAACTTAATTAAAAATATGAAAACATACATAAGGCGCCAACAGCACAAAAATGTTTTATACACCAAGACATAAAACAAAAAGAACCACCACAGAAGTATCGACTTGGAACGATCAGTAACACAAAGTTACTGGCGGGCTTAAACCGGTTTTACATGGCCATAACCTCACCCTCAGTTTCTGCAGTGGTTCATAACATTTAGTTAGTTATTCGGTCCTCGTGGTGAATCTCTAACTAGTCAATGAATCATCAAGAACAAACAAATAAATCATGATAAACATCCTGATGAATCAAAAACCAGGACTCACAGACTAAGTAAGCTGCCCGACGATGGAGATCCCTAGGCGCCGAATAACCTACTAACTCCGGAGCAAAAGAAAAACACCAGTTGGACCCCGGTGGGCCAAGCAACAGACAAGAAGCTCCGGCCCCAACCAACTAAAATGAATAGCTTTATGTCGGGGCCATCATAGAGTCTGACGCCCGACCCACCGGCGTGCAATTAAAGAAGGCAGCATAGTTATCAACCATGATTGGGTTAAAAACTAAGCATGCAGACTGTCGCATAACATTCAAGTTATAACCTATACGTCTGTAACGTGTTATGATTTTTCTGAACTGAAAAGAAAATAGTCCTATGGCTTGCTGTATCAACTTAAGGTGTCAATAAACCTTTAATCACCATTAAATTCAAAATTCTGAGGCATAAACAATAGTATCTACAGAGCTGCATCTATTATAGCTATTGGCAGCTTTAAGTAGCGCTTATGTCGATTTACATAGTCATTTATGCAACAAGGATAAAGCTGTCATTAGGACTTTAACCTGCAAAATTTTATGTTACAGTGTCCTGATGTTTCTATCACAGGATGCATTTGAACTGACGTTAAACATTTAGATCGTATAAACAATTTCATGGAAATAAAAATAAAACTGATATCCTTTAAGAGCAGTGAACGTATTAATGAGAAAGAAGATAGGCCATACCGCGGTTTCGGCTACCTAAGCCTCTTCAGTGACCCTATAGATTTGGCAACTACTGTAAATTTGCATTGTTTTCATAGGATAGTCGATACAAAGACTATTATAATCAAACTGGGACCAAATATATCAAACGTTGGTTAGAAAATGAATCTAAACCGATAATAATTTTCTGATTTCTCAGAATACCCTCGACAGGAAGGAAAATATAATCTGTACTATGGATGATGTACGGGGAGACTTTTTAGGGCCGCCACACGGCACAACACTAGCTGCAATTATGGCAAATAAAATAAACCTGAGATTCTTTAAGCATGTTAAGAGCAGTGAACGTATTGATGAGAAAGGGGATGGGCCATACCGCTTTTTCGGCTACTTAAGCCTCTTCTGTGACCCTATAGATTTGGCAACATGGTGCAAAAGAGAATTACTGTAAATTTGTATTTTTCCACAGGACAGTCGATACAAAGACTATTATAGTCAAATTGGGGCCAAATATATCAAGGCGGCCCCCGTGGCCGAGCGGTTAAGAGCGCTGTTTCTTAATCACTCGATCATCTCATCGCTGTGTCTGGTGTGGGTTCGAGCCCCGCTCTGGCCACATGTGAGACAAGCCAAGTTCTGCTTGCGGGTGTGTCAGGTGGTTTTTCTCGGGGTTCTCCCGTTTTCGCCCCTCCTACTGATTGGCCCGTCTCATTTGAGCTGAAATAATCTTGAAAGGGACGTAAAACTGAATTAAAAATATATATATATATATATATATTCCGGGCAGACGTGCTAACCATTACACCACCGCGGTCTTCCGATTCTGTACGCCAAATTTAGCATCTATAAACCTTTGACGTCATTGACCGCTATTATATATATAGCTGTTGATATATATATATATATATATATATATATATATATATATATATATATATATATATATATATATATATATATATATATATATATATATATATATATATAGTCCGTCATTATACAAAAAAAATCGACTCATCCGCGTTTTACTGGTATGACGTATTTACTACAAAGTTTTACATATTACTGGCCACGCTATCCCAGGTGCTAGATTGCATCGGTATTGATTACAGTTGTTCATCGTTATTTGCCTGTTCGTGAGACAAATTATATAGCCTTATTACAGGGCATTCATGAATTATCTGTATACATTTTAAAATCAACATGTTAGGTTTTAATATTTCAGTTTCAATATGGAAATGTCTGTTCTGGCGTACCTGTTCATATCTATCATTTTGATAGATTTACAATGCTCGAATGCGAATGAATCAAAAAAGCATCATCAAGCTCATGAGGCGGGTAAGTTAATTGCCTTATTACTTTTATTGGTGTAATTTCATAATAATATTGCTATATATACAATTTTCTAAGTGAAACCAAGCTTGTTTCGGGCTCACGGGGAGCATATAGGATGGAACTCGATGGTTTTGTAGCTAATGCTCAATGTAATGCACTGGTATTAGCAAAATTTGCAAGCGTAATGTATTAGAATTAACATTGTTCTAATGGCAAAATTAATATTATCATGGAACTGGCTAATGCATTGCAAATGCATTGGCATTAGTTTATGCATTGCCCAAGCATGATGTACATGTATATTATCATAATATTCAAACATCTCCTCTGAAACCGCTTGGCCAATCAAAACCAAATTTTATAGGAAAGGTGAACAAATGTGTATATCAATACTTCAGGTCACATTACCAAGATGGCCGCCATGCCCACATATGGAACAACCCCTTCAAAAATCGTCTTCTCAAAAACCGGTGGACCTATTTCAACGCAACTTGGCATGAAGCATTAATGACTAAAGTACTGCAACCAGTATATAAATCATGACCATGTGCTGACCTTGACCTAGTTTACGGCAAGGTCAACATATGTGGCATATGCATTTGAAGGTAAAAATGTCATTTAAAAGAAACATCCTGCAGGCAATGCACAGTGGGACTGTATATTAATGATTCTGAAACCGCTTGGCCAATCAAAGGCAAATTTTATATGAACCATCTACAGGAAGGAGGAACAAAAAGTGTATATAAAAATCCAGGCCACATGACAAAGGCCCCAACTACTTTTCGTTTGTCCAGTATGCTTCTTGATTAAGGTGAGCGATCGTTGACCATGGGCTACTTGTCTTCATTCGATAGTTAATATATGCGGTATATTTTTCAGACATTCTTTTGAGAAGATGGCGGCGATCTCCAGCCAGTACTATACGTAAGATGTATTAAATATAGTATTACATTGAAAAACAGTTGAAGGATATTGAAGTACATTCGGTTATACATGTATCACAATGGAGACAACAGTTCCCAACACCATTATTGATACATCTGGAAGAGCAACGCATATGAAGACAGAAGTGCAAATATGATTTTACGCATCACTGATTATTACACAGTTATGTCCAGTTTATTTCTTGACTGCCCACGATAGTGCGTACAGTTTTATTCGAATAATCGAATAGATTTAATGAGGTAGAAGAGATACATGTACATTGATTTTTAGAGTATCATTAAAATTGTAGAACATTAAATATATCGGAGTGGCTATTACCAGTTAACTGGTAATAGCGATTTTACGTTAAAATGGCTGCTGCCAGCTGACTGGCAATAGCGATTTTACGTTAAATTCGCTGCTGCCAGTTGACTGGTAATAGCGATTTTACGTTAAATTGGCTACTGCCAGTTGACTGTCACCAGCCATTTTTACGATAAATCGCTGCTGCCAGTCAACTGGTTATGGCAATTTTATCCTAATAAAAATAGCTGCTGCCAGTTGACTTTCATATTTTACAAATTATTACTTGTACATAGATGAAGTAAAGACAATGTAAGAGTTGTCAAAATATGAGTGGAAAATGTATCAAATGAATGGGTATCTACATTATTTACATTACAGTGTTGTCAAAAGTGTCCCATTTGTGCCCAAAGCATGTACGAGAGTGTATTATGTTTGTAGAAGCCTTCTTTACATCTGTTTTGGAATTGTCTTGTAAACCAAGTGTGGTAACCAGGGGTCGCGGGTTCGATGCATAATTTCGGGTTTTGAAATAGCCTTTTTCGAAGCTAGCACTTGACTAAGGCGCCCACTTTGCCTACAGTGTAACATGTTACATGTTGGTTTACATTTATCATTTTTCCAATCATTTGAGTGCGGTGCAACAACATTGATCGCTGGTCTATCTAGTGCATGTACATGTAGTTTATGGCTTGCTGTTCGCATTGTTGCAACATTGCAAATTTATAATGTATAGAAGCTTCAAGTTCAAGCCTCTGTAACTACACCAGCCTGACCCCGAGCGTGATTAGGTCCATAATGGGCCTTTCTAAAATATGCAAAATCTGTTCAATTCCAGAATTGTCCGTGTGCAAAGTAGGAATTTTGACCAAGTAAGAATCTACTATTGTCCTTGCACAAAGTAGGTTTGGAACAAAGTAGGAATTATATCTTTTCTCAGAGCGGTTCAGGCTACAATATGCTTTTCTTTTATAATGCTTTTTAATTTTAGCGGTTTGCATTCTGATCATTCAGATGGTCTTTGCTTATGTTTATTCATCTCCCCATGATCCAAGATCGGTAATCTAATGTGCTCTTAGTATTGGCAATCTTCTAGGATAAAGGTGTGACTAAGGTAATTGATCGCTGCGGCATCACATAAGCTGTTGACCATGGGCGTACAGACAGCGGGTATTTAGCATTAAATAATGTTGCTTCAACACTGCAGTTATTCAGTCAACTTCCTTCGCTGCCAGAACTGGTAACCTCTCTGTGACTTCTATGGCTTAAATCTTACAACGGCCTCATTTTGACGTGCCCCCCCCCCCCACAGGGGGTCTTTGCTCCCTGCTCCCTGAAAGAAAAATAAAATGATCTTTCTGCCCAGCTCCCTAAAATGTTTTTCCTCAGACCCTCTGCTCCCTAAAACCCCAAAAAGTTATGCTTTCTCTCCAAATTTCTGAAAATAAATGACCCGTCCCCCCCCCAAATCCCTGAAAATAAATAGCCCTTCTCCCTGAATCCCCAAAACCCCTGGGAGGGCCTCAAAACGGTGGACGGAAAAAATAATAATATTTTTTCCTAACCAGAAGTAGTGAAAAGGTGTAATTCTTTTTGTGACTTTTTTCCTGTGACTTTTTTCCTACATTCATTAAATCAGGATATGGCATAGAACGAGGTGTGTCAATTATGTTATCATGGTGTGTCGAAAGTCTTCTTTTTGTTGGGCCTGTCCCGATTCAATGACACCTTTTTTTGGATAAAGCCAATCAAGCATTTCAAACTGTAGAGCCTCGTCATAAAAAATACCTTCGGGATTTCTGATTAGCTCTGAAGCCGGACAGTACAGACACAGTTCATGTCTGAGGTTTGATTTAAGATGCATTGTGCTAAATAAGTAGTGAAAAGATGGGGCCTTGGCTAACGCTGTGCATAAACTACACTTATGTTTTGATTAAAATGGTCAAATATATTTTTCTTGTGGTGCTACTCAGGTGTCATAAAAAGGAATACCCCTAAAATGTTTTTACAGTACGCGTGTTAGAACTTCTCTTTTCACACCTTGTGGCATTTTAGGACAACTTCGCCAATCTTTGATAAACCGCGCCCCCTTGAGATGAATTACCAAATTTGATTATACACATTAAGGATAATCTATCGGACATCTTGGTCTTCAATTTGGGAAATGTACCAGGATTTCATATAGTTAGAGCAAAAGTGGCTGGCGTTTTTAAATTGAAATTTCACACAACATACCGTAATATGATTATCTATTCCTCGAGACTCGATACACAAAATCCAGATGTCACAGTGCAACGCATTTCGACATTTAAGCATGTCCAAGCACATGTTTTAATTTATTTGTGGTTCCGAAATGTTTGAAACACACCTGGGGTACCATGACACAACAATTTACCTTATATACTCACCAACAAACACAGAAGGCAAATGCATAAGATATACTTTTTTTCAAAACCCTTACTACAGTTTTTGTTTGAAATGATGCTTAACATCCCAGTCAATAGCAAAGGTCATGTCGGGACGTGGCCCCCATTTTATTAGACTTTTACCAAAAAATGAGGATGTCATGACATCCAACTTGTGCTTCAAATATAACCATCCAACTAAGCCACAAAGGCTTGTTATATACGTATGAATGGTTTGACTTGAACCACTTTTCCTGGGCAGGCTCAAAGGCAGAAATTAGCTGGTCAGTGAGTAGCGCATAAGCTTTATCTGGAGGCACAAGCAGCCCATCCATTTCTTTAGGCCACAATCATTGTGGTTAATGTTGCTTTAAGTCCCTGTACTCTTTGGAATTCTCGCGGCGTTTGCACGGCGTTCTTAAATTTTCCAGAACGCCGCGAGAATTCCCAAGAACAAAAAATTATTTGTGAAAAGAGGAAGCCATGAAGTCCAATGCATTGCTACGGAGTTCGCACTGTGTTCTACCGCGTTCCTGTGGCGTTCTGGGTGGCATTTCATGGTGTTTGCACGGCGATTTCAGTGCGCTTGCGCGACGCTTTTGGTGTATGCACTGCGTTTCCATGGCGTTCGCATCGCGTTTCCACGGCGCACTGCGTTGACGGCTTGTAGGCAAAGCAGATATGATGTCTCAATCATTTGTTCGTTTGCTTTGTCTGCTGTGCCTGCATATACAAGTACACAAATAGAAAACCAGTTCGTTGTATGGTATTTTTATCTTTATATTCGTTGTACAATATTTGTTTGAAAGGTAGTATCACTGCCATATTATCACTCGCATACATATTGTAGATACATAGTATGATGCATCACAGTTTGATCTGACAAATACTCATCTATAATATTCACATATCGTACTTGGCGATGGCACGATAGAAGTTGCGGCGGCATGCAATGTCTCATTTCTTCCGATCTTGCAGCAAGTGAAGTTTCATGAAAAAGCAATGTGGTAATCGCTGTTTCCCTTTCTCAAAAACGTATAAATTTATATGCTATAGAGTCCTTGTAGAATCGTATGAAATGTGTGCAGAAGGTCGCCATATGGACGCCACACGGAAATGGTAAATCTTGCATAGTTCGAACGCCGTGAGTTAATTGCAAGCCAAAAGCTAGTAAGGCATCCATTACTTAAACCACTTAAACCCCGCTGCAAACAACCCTGAGTTGGCAGACTCGCTTGTTACTGGTTTCTATTTGAGTCGCCGCATGGGAAAACCAACTCTGCATAGGTAAAACCAAAGGCGCAGATCAGCTTCGCAGTAACTTCGAAGCTGATCAGCGCCCTTTTTTCATTTCATAATGTTTTACTGGATACTGTTCCTAATAAGTGGCTGTTGATGAATTATATGCCCAGTTGAGGTTAAATTATATGCCCAGCTGAGGTTAATCTGAATTAGAAATGTAACACCTTAAAGTTTTTATTCCCTTAAAATGATATTTTGACAATTTTCGCCATTCAGATGCATGGACGACCTATGTTGACCTAGCCGTAAAATAGGTCAAGGTCATCTCAGGGTCATGATTAATACAAATGTGTCCATGTGACCTGGACCATGTCATGTGAGCTGGACCTGTTCAATAGAATTTTCGTTTCCCCTTCCTAAGGACGCTCTACATGCAAAGCGGTTTCAGAGGAGAAGATCTTTGAAATTGTGGAAGACGGACGGACGACGGACGGACGGACGACAGAGCATGGCCATCTTATAAACTCACATTTTCAGCCTTTGGGTCAAGTGAGCTAGCAATGCAATGATTATAGCAGATAAATAGTACTTACAATATATGCATGTTCACGTAAGTTTATATTAAATTGAATGTATAGTGTATGACTCAGATAGAGTTTCGGAAATTAAATGTTCAGTTGTTGACAGCAGAAAATGAAGTTTTAGAAGAATGAAGCCAGTTTAAGTAAACTTGCATTTATTGTATACGCCGTAATGCGTTCTGGGTAGCGCAAAATAGCATGCGAAAGCCGTGTTAACGATCTCGTGAATGTTTGATGTACCCACACTGTGACGTTTGTGTCATTTATCCTTTAATATGTTGTAGGTTCCATATTAAGCAAGTCTGTGATAAAGTTTCAGTCAAAGGGGTATCTATACGTCCAAACGAACGGCAATTACAGAGACGCAGTAAAGGATTTTCGTCGGCTAAATCCAACTCAAGTCACCAGACAAGGGGTACTACATAGTAAATAACTACCCCGTGACCAAAAATAAACCGATTTATCACGTGAGGATTAGTAAGCAGATGAAAGGGCGAGGTTTGAGCGAGCCCTTTTATCTGCTTACGGTCCGAGCGTGATAAATCGGTTTATTTTTGGCCACGGGTTACTTATTCACTTTATAATGCAACGAAAGCCTACAAATTTCGCGATAAAACTCACCCGATGTGAGGAGATTTACTTTCCGCCATTTCGTTTATTTAGTCAACAGCTCAGCAATCACTCCGCATAATGACTCCTCAAAATTCGCCACCATAGCAGTAGATTTTGTTGATAATTTAAGATTTTCTTGTCCATTGTTTCATCTACGTAACGTTGCATAACAATGGCGGAGATAGACGTCACAAAACGTGACTAAATTTGACGTCATTGACGCGCTTCTTTTTGTTGCGTTAAACAAAATTGCAACGCGGTCTTTATTCAGTCAGTAGAGATGGCCTTTATTCGGTCAGTAGCTAAATAAAGCTTCTATAATTTACATGTATGAACCCCCCTTTATTAGGCCGATATGTAGGGTTGTTGCATTATAAAAACAACTACAGAAAAAAGCAAGAGGTTAAAACTTTAGGATATACGTAGAAAAGGAAGCCTTCCATCCGTGTAGCGATACAAATGCGTTGATCAGCTGTGTAGGCTGCGCAACAGATCCATGTCTTTATTTTCACGAAAGCATAAGCAAGCGTGTTATGGCTCAAATATTTCTTCGAACAATTAAGACAACGACCCATTACGAAAACATGCCCATGAAATATACAGAGATTTTTTAAGTTGGAAAAAATGAAAATTTTCAGTAGACAATTTTTGATGTTTTTCTTACTTTTGCTCAAAGCATAGATTGTGGGTGCACGTTAGAACCGCCTCGCCTCTTTTGGAGCAAAAATAAGAAAAATCGGTATACCCCACATACCCCAGTTTTGCTATATAAATGTGGGGTTTATGAAGGTATACGTGATGCGGACATGTTTTCATGATGTTATTTTTTCCATTTTAGCTGCGAACGAGGGGAACTTCTGGTGATCTGATGATCGAGCTTTTTAAGGGTGAAGGAAAACGAGCTGACCTTACGATACATTCCAGGCACGAAAACATAGATGAAAAAGTTGTGATTCAATATATGCCAAGATAGGAGGTGGTGCGCTATTGACGTGTAAATTGAAACACGTCCCATAGACACGATGCGACAATGACAATGATAACAGAGACAATAAAACCTTTAAGAGCAGTGAACATATTAATGAGAAAGGGGTGGGTCATACCCGGTTTCTGCTACTCGAGCCTCATCATTGACCCTTTAGATTTGGCAACATGGAGCCAAAATAGAATTACAGTTAATTGGCAACTTTTAAGAGGGAAGTCAATACAAAGACTAGAATTAATTAAATGGAAACAAATATATAAAACGTTGGTTAGAAAATGTAAAACCAATAATAAATTTTTGATTTCTCAGAATATCCCCGCTGACCTCAAGGGATAAATATAATCTGCACTATGGATGATGCACGGAGATACTTTTTAGGGCCGACACACGACACAACACCAGCTGCAGTAATAGCCCATGATATAAATGATGCGATATACAGTTTTTTTTCTCGGGATATGATTATGCCAAATATCATTTCTAATTTGGAATTATATATGAGCCGCCCCATGGGAAAACCAACAATCTGCATAGGCGAAAACAAAGACGCAGATCAGCTTCGCGGTAACCGCGAAGCTGATCAGCGTCTTTGTTTTCGCTACACGGATAGTACAATTCCTCTTCTACTTAAAGCCGAAAGTTCAAGCTTCTAGCTCTTTTCTGTGCTTGTACTGGCCGGTTTGTGTCGGACCTGTTCGGAAACCACATTGTTGGTTTTCCCACGAGGTGGCTCAATTATGTTGCTCTTCTGCAATAGACGCAATTCAACCTTGGAATCGAATGTATGTGTCTGTCTGTCTGTCTGTCTAGACGCCATGGGGCAACAAGTTTATTGGCTGTTACACTGATTTACATTGTACGTTTTTGTTTTGTTTTGTGATTTTTTTAGCTCACCTGAGCCGAAGGCTAAAAAAGTTGAATTTATAGGATGGCCATGCTCCGTCGTCCGTCCGAGCGTCCGTCCGTCCGTCGTCCGTCATCTGTCCACAATTTCAAAGATCTTCTTCTCTGAAACTGCTTGGCCAATCAAAGCCAAACTTCGTGTGGAGCATCCTTAGGAAGGGGTAAAAAGGTTTATATAAATGGTCTAGGTCACATGACCAAAATGGCCGCCATGCCCATTTATGGTAAAAACCATAAAAAATGTTCTTCTCTGGAACCGGTGGACCGATTTCAACGAAACTTGGTGTGTATCATTGGGGACTCTGGCCCATCATAGTTTACATAAATCGTGACCTTGCATTGGCCTTGACCTATTTTACGGCAAGGTCAATTTTGGTTACATAGGCTTTTCAATGAAAAAAGTGAAAAACATTGAATTTTTCGGGAAGTTTTGTAGCCTGTGACCTGAAACTTGGTAGATACAAAAAAAACATGTTGAGCTTGTGAAGTGTTGAGAGTATTTAAGTTAAAGGTCATTTCTTGACCTTGACCAAAGGTCATTTACAAATTAAATGTAAAACAATTTTCTCAGTAACCGCTCGACCAATCAAAGCCAAATTATATATTTAGTATCCTTGGGATGGAGAATGAAAGTTTATATAAATAGTGAAGGTCACATGGCCAAGATGGGCGCCATGGCTACAATGTTTATATAAATCATAGCCCTGGGGTGACCTTGACCTTTCTTATGACAAGGTCAACATAGGGCACCTATGACTATTCTGCCAAACGGCCATGAAATAACTGCTCTATTATCCAACTAAGCCAGAAATCATTTGCGATTTCGTTACAAAATTAACTACTAATTGCCGCGCGACGTTATTTACGCTCGAGATATTCTACGTTATGCTCGTGACGTTGACGTCATCGGTCACGGTATAGTTAAAACTATTCCACCCCGTTTTTGTATTACGTTTGCATAGGTGACGTCACTAGCATAGTATTCCGCTTATCAGAAAAGATGGCGATGACGTCATCGATAACATTACCTATGAACTCACGGGTACAGAGTCAATAAATACAGAGAATTAATACACATATTTGTGCGGGGAAAATATGTCATTGTTAATATACGTTTAAAAAAAAGCTGAATTAACTAAAATAAATTTAGGTTAATATGAGAACCACTGAAAAATAATTATCTACCATCTGTCTGAAAAATTATTTTGGCAATGTTTGTTTTAACTCGGAAAACCGAATCAGCTTTACATGCTTTTGGATAACTTAGTCCAATTTATTGACCCATTATTTTCAGCTCACATTTTTCTAGATTTGTTTTATCTAATGGCAGCTCATATTGCACGATTTCATTTTGTATTTATAATAATTTAACTGATAGAATAGATAGAAATGTACAATGACCGTGCCATTGAAGTTGTTGGAGTTTTAAAATTCCAAACATGTGTGGTACGTTATCTTAAAAATGCCTCCTCCAAAAACAGATACTACAAAACGATAGCAGAAATACTTAGGCGTAAAACTGTCATAAAATTTCAATGTGATTTGAGACTGACGTGCCTCAAATTGTGTGCATATTAAATAACGAGAGATCAAAGCCGCCCGCGCGTACCGAAAAATCAAAATATTTAACTTACCATTACTGATTTGTACCCGTGAGAGTGACCCGGATGCTGATGACGTCACGCCATCTTTTCCGATAATCGGAATAGTCAAAACTATGGACCGGCTAGTGACGTCACATTTGTCGCATTACATGCATTTCGTACATCGCGTGCCAATTAAGCACTGAATTGTGCAGATAGTCAAAATTATTCAATTTATTTTTATACAGGGGGTTGGGTTTATGACCATAATATTCAAACATCTTCTTCTCTTAAACCGCTTGGTCAGTCATAGCCGAACCTTTTTGTGGAGCATCGTTAGGAAAGGGAATTGAAAGTTAATATATAAATGGTTTCAGGTCACGTGACCAAGATGGCCGCTATGGCTATAAATAGCAAAAAAGATTTATAAACCTTATTCGCGGCCCCCGTGGCCGAGCGGTTAAGAGCGCTGTTTCTTAATCACTCGATCATCTCACCGCTATGTCTGGTGTGGGTTCGAGCCCCTCTCTGGCCACATGTAAGACAAACCAAGTTCTGCTTGCGGGTGTGTCAGGTGGTTTTTCTCGGGGTTCTCCCGTTTTCGCCCCACCTATTGATTGGCCCGTCTTAGATGAGCTGAAAAAATCACGAAAAATTACGTAAAACTGAATTAAAAAAAAATTTAAAAAATAAACCTTATTCTTCAGAAGCGGAAGACCTATAATTTGGAAGCTTTGCCTGAAGCATCAGTAAATGGAGCTTTACAAAGCTTGTATAAATCATGACCCCGGGATGACCTTGACCTATTTTATGGCAATGCCAGCTTAGGTCGCATATCTCAGATCTCAGGTGAGCGTTTATAGGACCATTGGTCCTGTGATTTTAATTTAGTTTTCGGCGTTGCCCACGGTAAAAACGATAATCTTTGTCCCAGGAAAAGTCGTTTATCTTCAATATACTTGTCCCCAGTAAAAACGATAATCGGTGTCTAAGTAAAAGTGGTTTATCTTCATTATAATACTATTTATTGTGCTTGCTTCCTGTAGTGCTCGTTGCCTTTCGTTCAGGTTGGAAATTAGCCGGATGGCTACCTTGTTGGGGAAGAGCTAGGCATTCTGCTCTTCGTGTGTTGTCGGAAAAATGTTTTGTTGTGTTTTATGTTTTTTCTTTCCCACCAGGTGTCTATGTCAGGACTTTTAATTCCATCGATTCCTGGTCCCTCTATTCTTACTTTACGTCCCTTTCAAGATTATTTCAGTTCATATGAGACGGGCCAATCACTTGGTGGGGCGAGTACGGGAAAACCCCGAGGAAAACCACCTGGCACACCCGCAAGCAGAACTTGGCTTGTCTCATATGTGGCCAGTGCGGGGCCAGCGTTGAGATAACTGAGTGATTAAAAACAGCGCTCTTAACCGCTCGGCCATGGGGGCCGCCTACATTGTGTTGTACAAGGATTTTGGTTAATAAGTTTCATGTAAGTTAAAATTTGCTTTTCTTGTGTTGTGTGGTGTTAAAATGTATTTGATGATACATGTGGCTACCACCGTACACACTATGTGTACCGCAGTGACAGCATGTAATATGTGTACGTAAATTAACGCTGTTATTAAGCAGTGATAGTTACAACAATATGAAAAAATACTTACGGAGACACCGATTATCTCAGTTTTAATTTTTATTATATTTTGAATTGCGTAAAGAAGGAATGAACAATCTTATTATATGCAAAAAGAAAAAACCTACGTTTATGTTTGGCAGTGAAACCGACAACGTACACTTGCTAGATTGACTACAGTTCATGTTGCCTAACGGTAAAACTTCGGACACCGAATCGAGTGATCATCCTTGGTGGAGCCCGTTGGGTACCTTGTTGTGTCCTTGAGCAAGACTCATTCACTTCAGAAAGTACTGGTTAATACCCAGGCAGCAATGTCTCCATCTCGACATGACTGAAAAATTGTTGACTGGGACGTTCAACCTCGAAACAAACAACGATATTAGTGAGCGCGATGGCGTTGTGGTAGAGCGTTGGACTCCAAATCGAGAGGTCCTGGGTTCGAACCCCACAAGCGGCACCGTGTTGTGTTCTTGAGCAAGGTACATTAACTCCCTACAGTACTGGTTAAACCCAGGAAGAGTTGGCTCTATCCCGACATGACTGAAAAAATGTTGACTGGGACGTTTAGCCTCAATACAAACAAACAAACAAACAAACAACGATATTGTCAATCTGAATATTATTTTATCACTATTTGTGTGATTTTTGTCTACTGAGACTTTCTTTATTTCTTTTTTTTAATCAGTTTTACGTCCCTTTCAAGATTATTTCAGCTCATATGAGACGGGCCAATCAGTAGGTGGGGCGAAAACGAGAGAACCCCGAGAAAAACTACCTGACACACCCGCAAGCAGAACTTGGCTTGTCTCACATGTGGCCAGAGCGGGGCTCGAACCCACACCAGTCTCAGCGGTGAGATGATCGAGTGCATATCATTTTCGAAACAAGCATACATTTAGATTACGTAGTAATTACCCGCTGAGCGACAGGTGGGTATGATATTTTCCTGACCTGTCCAGCCAAAAGCATGTACCGAGAGCCCGAAGGGCTCGAGGTACATGCTTTTGGCGGGACAGGTCAGGAAAATATCATGCCCACCTGTCGCGAAGCGGGTAATTAACTTACCTTATGACCCCACATAGTGAAATTTTAGTTTTTAAGATCTACACAACGATAAAGAACACCGGTAAAGTGACTTTTCTCGCGGTGTAACTATTGACCGAACACTGCACGTGCAAAACGAGGAGGCTTGTTAACTGTACCGCGTCGCTATTGTCAAAAATAGATCACAATGGAGTATCATCCCTTGTGCATTTAAAACATTTTGAAACCTATTTTTTATTTTGTGTTGACCGTTCCTTTCTCAAATTGTCTAATCAACAATAGAAATTATCTTTTATTGAAACAGTTAACAAACTGGGAGAGCAAATATAAATTACCTTTTCTTTTATATGCTAAAACGTAATACCATTTCGTAATGATTTTCAGATAAGTATATTTAGCGTGTGTAGGTTTGTAATTGTAAGGTTTGAAACCGATGGACCTAATTTTCTAAAATCCTCATAGAAAGTTAGGGGACCAGTGTACAAATGCCCAATTGTATGTAAGGGATACAGCTGGTCGTTTATCATAAACATAATCGCAATGCAAAAATGTGTGAAATTGGTTTCTGGTTCATTGTTCTTGCACTTTAACAACAATAACCCACTAACAATAATATGAGAACCAGAAACCAATTCCAACTCAAGAAGACTCTCAGCTCAGTGTAACTGTCCAGTCCGATCAGTGCACCGCAATTGATATTCATGTGCACTGGTCATGTTGATGACATAGATTTTTGCAAGGAAGTAAAAGCAGTTACATTGGTGAAGTCTGCATCAGAATGGATACCCACGCTTTAGTGCATTTTTATTCATCAGCTGTCAGAAGGTAGGAAAGTCACTTTCACCACCGATCTGGAAGTAAGGAAAGTACTTTCCTTACCTCCAGGCAGGTGTGAAAGTATTTTCTCTACCTCCATAACTGCCCTAGACACCGCGCATGCGGTAAGGTATGGAAAATATTTCCCCATGATTAACATTGCAGTCATAAGGGAAATTATAAAATCGTCAGCGGTCAACATAACTGTGTTTTACACATATTAGAGAGGTTGAGAAAATGAACTTGTAACTTGTACGTGTACGTGTAGAACAGTTTTATCCCCAAACTTCGTCATTTATTACAAGTTCAAAATACTCGCTACACGTTGAGAATCAGTTAGGCTGTGAATGAAATAAATTTGCGACTTGTAAGTTTTCTTTATATGTTTCCATCGATAGGTCAGGTAGGTACAAGCAGAAACCCTTTTCAAAAGAGGGCACATCGGAGCCGGAACAAACTTGTGACAATAAAATTAACTCATCATCGTTGTCTAAAAGTCCGGCTAACAATAAATCATCCATATTTACTTTCATATATCAACACATGTATAAACAATAAAAAATTCAGCTGTATATACTTTATGAAATCTACACGTACACGTTCGATTTTCTCAAACGATTTTACACTCAAAACGATCGTGTACGGGTAAATAAAGCTACAAGTACACGTACACGTTACAAGTTTATTTTCTCAACCTCTCTATTATATCACAGATACTTGTAAAATGATATGCGAAATGATGCTTTTTGAAACATTATACATATTGTTTACTATATGCCTTACTGAGTTTGTTTATTTGAAAACTTCATATTTGTATAAATTAATGGCAAACCATGGGCATCACATTGTCGATAAATGGAAAACAGAAGCGAAATATGAAGGTGCGTATAGACTATTGTAGTGGTACATGTGGCACGATGCTAGCGTGTTATGTCCAGTATGGTACAAATAAAGAATAAATGACAAATAAAGAATAAATGTTTGTTGGAAATCCATGACTGTGAAAATGAAATGAAAACAAAAATGAACAACAATTTCTCTATTAGTATTCATGTCTATGATATGCGACATATTCTTAATGGCCATAGCAATGGGGTGAGAAAAAGCTGGGCTGTTCGTGCCCTCAGGCGAGTCTTATCACCGACTGGCCGGCCACCTGATCTACATCTGCATCACGAAATTACGAAAACGTGCCCATGCAATAACCAGAGATTTTTTTAACTTTAAAAAATGAAAATGTTCAGCTAAAAAAAAAAATGATATTTGATATTTTTGTTCAAAACATAGAATGTGGGCACACGTTAGAACCGCCTCGCCGTGGCGGTTCTAACGAGTACCCACAATCTATGTTTTGAAGCAAAAATAAGAAAAATAGGTGTACCCGTGCATACCCCAATTTTGCTGTATAAAAGTGGTGTATAAGGGGGTTCACAATACACGGACATGTTTTCGTGACGAAATTACTTTTAGGACACTTTTTTTCGTTTTGCTTGATTGATTTCTCTATCAAGTTTTTGCTTAATTTATTCCGTTGACGTTGTTTTATTGTAGCAAAATCAGACTGCAAAACGTTGTCTTCAAATTTGCTATGAATAAAAATTAAAACTGAGATCCTTTAAGAGCAGTGAAGACACTAATGAGAAAGGGGATGGGCCATACCGCGGTTTCGACCATTAAAGTCTCGTCAGTGACCCTTTAGATTAGAACTCTACAATCCTTGTCTTTAATTATGAATAAATTATTTCATTGATTTATTATTAATATGTGAGCATGTGTACATAAATATATAAATACTATGTCATCGACAAAATTTCATCATTAACTATAGATCATAAACATACTAGGAGAAGAACTATAAACGTACTTGTGCTTTCGTTCCAATCTTATGAATTGTTTGTGTATGTCAAGGTTTATGTATGTTGCTAAACCTGATCACTCAGCCTCTCTGGAAGAACAAGAGATGAGTGGAAAGCTCTGCAAGTGATATAGTGAAATAGTATTTACATTTACTAAATCAAATTTCTTTGTACGTGCACATAAGAAAAAAAAAAGAAAACAATACTTGAAACACATTATGAAAACTTGCCCATGCAATAATACAGAGATTTTTTGAGCTTTTAAAATTGAAAAAATTCAGCTGAAAAAAAAATGATATTTTTTCTTATTTTTGCTCAAAACATAGATTGTGGGTACACGTTAGAACCGTCTCGCCGAGGCGGTTCTAACGAGTACCCACAATCTATGTTTTGAAGCAAAAATAAGAAAAATAGGTGCTAACTAACCCCTGCAAACCCCAGTTTTACTATATAAAAGTGGGGTTTTAAGGGGGTATTCATTGCACGGGCATATTTTCCTGATGAATCTTCAAGCCTTCATTTTAATCTAAACTAAAACACTAAAACAACATAATTAACCAAAACAATTAGCCTGGTGTTTTTGCAATCAGTATTAGCATGCATAATATATATTCCAGGATCCATTCAAAAGGTCCAACAAACGGGTAAGAACAGGTGGCGTAGGTACAAACAACCGTACTCGGGGATTATCACGTACGTCACGTACGGTATGTAAAACTAAGAACATTGTATTCCCAAGCAAAGTTAGAATAAATGTATTCTTAGTGATGTGAAACACCAACGCCGCGATCATTTTTCATTAGCTATATAGTTAAAATAAGAACTGTACAATGACACATCTCTAATATTGGGGGACAAGTATTCTTCATACTACTTTCGCGTTTTGTAGTGAAAATGACCAACAGTAGGCACTTTAATTTATTTTTGTGACATTTAAATGAATTTCATATGCTACAATCATCACTACTGAGAATCACGTGGTATTGTTTACATACAAACCGATCAATGATCGTGTGACACACAATGTAATTCTGCCCGAAGTTCAGGCGAAAAAAAACTTCGTACAGAATTTCATTGTGTGTCATCCGATCATCTATAGGTTTGTATCTCAGTAGTGATCATGGAAAGATAACTCACCGATGGAAGTAAAAAAAGGCGGGACATTTTCAAAAATTACATACAATTTAGACCACCTAAAAATCGATTCTGGCGTTTTTAAACAAACTTGTTTGATGTTCAAACTATTTTCTATGAATTTAGCAGTAAAAGTTGCGAACATAAATCAGGAAAAATACATAAATAATAAGAGGATGGGGTAAAAATATAAAGTGTTATAAAGATAGATTAGCATTAATATGATTTATTTTTCAATGAATTCATCTGCATTTGATTGTTATGAATTACAGTTCATTGATTTTTTTTCTCAAAAATGTTCCCTAATGGAATATTTTGGACATTTCAAAATTAAGTTCATATTTAGATAAGATGTTAACTGATTTAAGTCAGCTACACAGGCATTGCCAAGCATAATCATGTGATAAAAGAAAACAATACGAAAACATGCCCATGCAGTATACAGAGAATTTTAAAGTTGTAAAAAATGAAATTTTCAGTAGATATTTTTCAATATTTTTCTTATATTTGCTCAAAACATAGATTGTGGGTACACGTTAGAACCGCCTTGACGAGGCGGTTCTAACGAGTATCCACAATCTATGTTTTGGAAGAAAAATAAGAAAAATAGGTATACCCCTCCATACCCCAGTTTTCCTATATAAAAGTGGGGTTCAAGGGGGTATACATTTCACGGACATGTTTTCCTGATGAAAATAAAGTCATCATGAAAACATCTCCGTATGAAAGCCACCACAGATGTGCGCCTTACTTATAGTAAAAATGGGGAAAATTAGGGGTAGGTATGAAATTTTCGATTTTTAACATGACTCCATAATATCATTTATTGTGGGTACATTTTGTCATCGACTCGATGTGAATATCATAACAGATACTCAAAATACATGTTTTGATGAACTACAAGTGTAATTCATCAAAATAAGCTGAATAATAGAATACTTTGTGCAAACGGAGGTGTTCCTGTATTTTTAAATCGATCTACCAAGAGAGAAATCATATACAGATTATCAGAAATATTCGATTGTCCAATCTGTTGCACGTGCAAAATATTGAAAATTGACATGATGAAAGGTTATGTCTATTCAAACGTTTCAAAATGCTATTTATCTTCATCATTGCATTGTGTTATTGGTAAAGCTGTGCAAAATATGGAGTCGATTTGATGAGAAAATATAGACGATCATAAACTGTATACCTTCTTTTTTAAAAAATGCCTCTGAGTAAATATCGCCGAATGTACCCGTGCAGATTAAAGTACAGATAAAGTAATGAAAAAGCTTGCATATTTAATTTTGGCGGACACGAGCTCTTTCAAGACTTTATTCATACGATTATTCGCGCTGCATACACTTGGCAAAAATGCCAACGCATCAGTTTTAAAAATTGAATAACTTTCATTTCATTAAATATTTTGCTTTCCAATTTTGCATACTATTCCTTGAGGAACATTTGCGCATAATAAATAGATAATTTCAAATAAATTTAATCACCTGATCACGTCATAAGAGGATCATGCAAAAACAGTTATTTCTGCACCTGCTGATCGTGGCGACTGTCGTTTGGAAATACTTGAATGGAATTAGATAGCTTGATGTTCGCCAAATGGAAGTCGAAAAATTCGCTAGAGCGGCTGGCTAATTAGAGAAGGTACATGTAGCTCGTTTAGTGTAGATACGTTTAAAATACGTTTACAATCAATGGAACAATGGCGTTTTATTTTCGTATTCTAACTCTAACAAGTCGCATGATATCATGGTACCTCGAGTCTGAGCGTCGAACGTTTCTTCTTATATTGACATTTTCAGTCACTTTTCCCTCTGTCTGTCGTCCCAAGACGTCGCACTTAACAATAATTTACATGCAAGTGGTAAACGTTAGGTTTTAATTCTGCGCTGCTCAGTGGGCTAACAGTATTAAAATTGTAGCCGGGCAACATTCTATCAATGCAGAATCGCTTTAAGTGCTAGTAAGAGCAAATGTGTTTCGAATATCCACCAGGAACTGGCTGTGTAAGATAAAAAGATCTGGATCCTTAAGAAATCAAAATGTTAATTACAAGTGTTTTGAGACACTTTTTTTTTTTTTTTTTTTTTTCAAAACAAAACTGATTTTCATTTCACTGCCCGTTGCACTTTTTACTCAACTTTAATACATTATTGAACAGATCATGATTTTGGACTTAATTTGCTATTTTCACCGGTGTATCGATTCTGTTGTTTTTATTTATTTTTCAAATGAAGGAGTTTTTTTTTTTTTTTTTTTTTTTTTTTTTTTTTTTTTTTTTTTTTTAAATGAAAATGGTTATTTGCATCATTTGGAGAATTCGAAGACGTACAGTCGTTTTTAAAATATTTAACAAGCTATTACAAGGTGCGTTGGGAATTTTGTTAAGTATATATGTGTGAGTGCATGTTTGTGTAAATGTGGGTAGAAGTAAAATCATGTTTTAATTTCTTTCCATATCTAGCCCCAATGTCACTATGACGACATAGATGCGGCTCCGGAATTCCCTCCTATTACGGCGGACGATGACTATTATTATATGAATAGAGTAGGTATAATGTAAATAATGAGCGTTTCTTGTATGTATGTATGTATGTATGTATGTATGTATGTATGTATGTATGAGTTTTTTTAGGGGCGGGGGGAAATGCCATGCCTCTATAAGTGCTTGTTAATATGACATAAAGGTACATGAAGACCACAAATAAGATGCAAAATTTCATTTGTGTATTTATTTTATTTTTTATTTTACTGAATAATGAAAGAAAATGGAATAGACGAAATGAACCGGTGCAAAGATGTGAGTGTGCGCGTAAAATACCCCGAAAACGTCATTCATTCGAAGAGGTTAACATATTTTGGACATCGCAAAAATGGTGTCATTTCATCGCGTCAAAAGCGAGAAATATGAATTATGCATCATTATACAGCTATAATGTCGTTTTTGAAAATATATTCGAATGAAGCAATGCGTCATGGTCCATGTCATAAATATCTTCAAAACACGCGTAAACTTAAAATTTCATGACGGTTAACACAATTTAGGACATTAACATTTTACGTGTTCTTGGCAGCAGGTAGAAATCGCTGGAAATAGTTATTGTTAAATGTTTGTTGAAATAAACTCGTTTCATGTAATGAAGTCATTTTTGTCTTTTAGCATCAAACTTACACACCATGTGTCTCAAAATATCACATTTTGTAACAACTTTATGAGTGTGACACATATTTTTGAAGCTCGCATTCTATTCATTTCGACTAGCATTTTGTCTGTTGAAGAGATAAGGATGTATGAATGGGCCAATCTGTTCAACAAATGATATGCTAACTAGAGAACTAAGTTTTAGACATGATGGCTGCCATACGCATACATATTCGTGATTTTTTCGGATGTATTAAAATATTTGCGCAACGTGTGACATACCATTTTCAACTGAGTTATGCCAATATTTTGAATTCTTTGCTATCTTCTCTGGAACGGTGAACCGATTTCCATGAAACTTGGTATGTAGCATCGGTGACTCTGGTATAGTGTGAATAATCATAAGAGTATTGGAAGAAATGTTTACTTTGTACCTTGACCACCATGACCTTAGCCAGAGTTCATTTATCAAAGACTAGATCTCAGGTGAGCGATATCAGGACCATTGGTCCTCTGGTTTTACGGAGATAACCAACTGTTCACGGTGATGATTCCATAGTAAAATAAGCAAAGTTCATGAAATGGCGCAATCAAAAACGGTGACCCACTCCTAAATTCAAGGTGAGAAAAAGTAAATTGACAATAAAGAAAGAAAACATATCGTAAGCCGTACGGTCAGCTATTTACAGTGTACTATTTCCACTCAGACTTATCGTTCATAAACCTTGAGGTGCAAAATGCACAGTAATGTCAGTAATTTAAGTACGCAAAACGACCGGGTCGTGAATTCACCGCCATGTATATGATTGAGATGAACGTATTTAAAACGTAAATAATTGAGCATGTCCATGGGAAAAGGTACAAGTTGGTCACAAAATTCAAAATTTAGTTTTTTGCATAAAACAGTAGTTAAATATCATAAGATTAATTTTTAGGTAATTTTATAACCACATTTTCAATATAACTAGTAAATGACGTCATCATACGAGATCACCATGGTGACGTTTTTACAAATTTTATGAATTTTTTAAGAATACTTTAAAATAGTATGTTTCAGGTGTCAGTAACCTCATTGAAACCATGGAAGATGTATTATGAATGTCAAGGTGGCTGCTGGAACCAATTAGCTATTGACATATTTGACAATTTCATTTGAAATTGTATCGTTTCCATGGCAACACTGGTTAATTTTTGGAAATTGGTATGACTTTTGATATAAAATCGGTATCTATGTGTCTGTTCAATACTTAAGCATCGTTTGAATTGAATTAAAGCGATTTGCACAAGCATCACCGCTGTCACAGTTGATATTTTTGTTTATGCAAATACACTCATTTGAATATTCATAAAGGTAATGTCATTAATATTCATTAAATTGATTTTCCGACCTCAGTTTTTCTGACAAATGACATAATAATTTGGATCACATGAGCGCACACTTTTGTGTTTATTTTATCTGCACGCATGATGCTAATGGTAGCACTTGTTTCAAGTAAGAAGGCAACACCGCCAACAAGGTTAACTTATAGATTTTTAACCTGGCTGTCGCCATGGTAACCTAAGCTTGTCATTATTCAAAATAAAATCTCATGAAAGTTGTAAATGTACCACAGTGTAATCTAATTTTAAAGCACCCTTAGTATTTAGTTACAAGACTAATACCAAACTTAAGCTAATAATGCTCTCAAAAATCAAGATATGCAAATACAGATATGTAAATGAGCTCATTTGAATATTCATATATAAGTGTTTAAATACATGTATTTAAGAACTAACACAAATCACAATGCTTAAATGTAAAAATAGTAACGAAAAGATTATATGAACATGCAAAACGCACTGGAAGAACATTCGTCGTACTGAATTAATGGAGGTTTGTGGCAAAAATGTGTATTGTCATTATTGTTGAAAGCATCTCAGTTTTATTTTTATTTACATCATCTCATCATTACCATGGCAATCAATGTTATAGCGAGGTGCTGCTTAAACATCACCGATACAGATCAGGTCATGTCAGGCCAGCCGGCTATAACTTTGTTGGACTTTTTCCTATCACGGAGATGATTGATAATCTCCCAAAAATAGATAGATAAATCCAACTTGACCTCAGAAATAGGCTAGGGTTTTCATTATTAATATACAAAACTCTGGTAGCACAGGTCAGCAAGACATATTATCTGATCATTAATTCCAGGCAAATTTGCACTATTTGGTGCTTGTTTTACGTGACTTTTATTCTTTGCATGTGGTGTAAATCTCTTAGAAATATAAACCAAACATATATGGCTTATATGCAATATATTTTGTTGAGTGTCTAATGCGCACCAGAATCTAAAGGAATGGTGTTTCACAAAGCCAATATCACTTGCGTTGCTTTTTTGCGTGCTTGGTATACTTCTTAATTCTCTGTGCTCTTGCATATACAAGCGAATAATTGATAAATGTTTGGATGTGTTTATATGTGTAACATGCATTATTTGTCGCACTTCGTTTTGTTGTGTGATTTCTCAGGTCTAAATTGATGTCAAAGCAGATATAATGTATTAAAATTGACAAATTAAAATGCAACTTCAGATTTTCAGTGATGTAGTTTGGCACTCAGAGATCTCCATCGCCGGTCAGCTTTTTGTATCTGTGTCCTCGTTTTTGATTCATCATGGTGGTTATCATAATTGATTTGTTTGTCCTTGATGATTTATCGACTAGTTAGATATGAGGACTGAACAAGTAACTAAATGTTATGAACCATTGCAGAGGATGAGGGTGAGGTCAGGCCTGTGAAACTGGTTTAATCCCCCTGTTATTTTATATTATTGATCGTTCCAAGGCGATACTTCTTTTGTGGTTCTTATTGTCTTATACTTTGGTGTTTAATTGCTGTGCTGTTTGCACCTTACATGTATGTACGTTTTCATATAACGGTATTGAACGAATAGCCACTTAATGTTTAGTACATGTATACTTAAACGCAAACATTTCGCAACACTTATACAATGCAAATTTCTTCTTATTGACTGAAACATTTCTTTCGGTGTAATTATGATTTACAAATCCAGTTCTTTGCCTTGCATACAACATGATACTCAGAACGGTGTGACTTAGGTTGCCGAGAAAACGTCAAAACTTCGATGTTGGTGCAACACCTTACATTGTATGCGAAAATGAAAATTCAACCAATGTAAAGGACAGTAAACACAAATTTGGAAATTTGATGAACCGGTAAAACATTTTTTTTTCTGAATGTTTGCAAATCTATGTTAGGTTTGTGCATCAACAGACATGTATATAGATCAGGATCGGCTAGGTCTTATGTTGGTATTAACTGTCTTGCGTTTATCATTATTATTATTATTATTATTATTATTATTGCTTAGATCAGCTCATTTATAAAACACATTTTGTCATAATCTGATGTGAAAAGGTATCAGTTACAGACATGGTTGCCATGCCCCTCTTGCAATGATTTTCAAAATTTCATAGCTTCGCGAATGCCATCTACCTTTTATTATGGCCAAGTATATGCATTTATCCCTACATGCATTTCTCTGTAATTTGAATATTTTGAGTGTAATGCCCCAACAAGGTAAGATGTTCTTGGGTGTGTGCGTATGACTTATACAAATTTGTGTTGTGGGAGTTTGAAGTCTTGCTTTAATTTTAAATTTACATACTCACTTGCACACATAACAGCATAATACTCAGAGATAAGGATGCCGTAGTATCTATACACATATACATAGGAATTAAAGATAAAATGTTTGTCTTTGAAAATTCAGGAAACAGTAAGTTCACTTATTTGGATAATCTATTGAAAAAAAAAAAAAACTCATTAAAATTTGATATTGTATCTGCTTTGTAATACAATGTGAAATAATGACAATAGCAAGTAGCCGTTTGCATCGTTAGCACATCTTATGAAACATCGGTTGCCATGGGAACAGAAATGCTTTAACACTGCTAACACAAATATACTTACTCGTGTTTTGCATCATACGAGGGGCGTTCGGAAAGTTCGAATAATTGTCTGATCATTCACGCAATATTCATAGTAAAACAAAAAGAAACTTGTCTATTATAATTTCAACATGTCCTCTATAAATGCTGTGAAAACCAAGATGATGCACTAAGACATAATAAAAATATGGTCATTACAAAAAGGTACGGTATGGGTACCCGGAGCACGCCAAAGTCAAAATGACGTTGCGAAAACGTCAAAAATTATTTTAATCCAGTTGGTGATGATCACACTTTCTCAGCATAATCACCAACAATAACTACGCATTTCATGAGTATGTTCATTCTTTTGTAATAAGTTTTCGTAACCAGTATCAGTATGTGCTGATACATCTCCCTGAGTCTATTTTGGTAATATTCTCCGCTGAATATTCCAATTTTTCGCAATTCTTAATCGAACACGATTCCACTGCCGGTTGGTTACTTCTAAAATCGCCATTTGTTGTTTTTATTCCACTCTTAAACATGAGAATCATTTGTACTTAAATGCTGAACTACATTATTTATAGCTTTCCAGTTTATTTGACCATCTTAAGCGTATCTCTTGGTGTTTTATGAAGAAAATATAGAAGTTCTTAATCTTTTGCGACGCAACGACACAGTTTGACGTCATGGTTTTTCCCAACAACCCTCGAAATAAAGAACCATAACTACTTTGTGGAACATCAAATTGATTTAAAATTTTCAGGAAACAATGTCATGTTGTTGAAATATTACAAGACGATTCCATGCTTTTCTAGTGATGAGCAAACAGTCAGAAATTAAGTTTATTTCTTTAAGACTTTGTTTAGAAAAGTGATATTTTTCGGACTGCTCCGGGTACCGATGATGACGTTGCCATGACAACCTGTATTTTTGGTTACTATCGTCACTTTTCTTTCTTTTTTCTTTCAACAATTTAGAATAGATGGAAGTTCACGCAAACCAACTTTCCAGTACAATGGATGAAAATTATGAGAGATATAACAAAATTACACGAACTTTCCGAACAACCTACGTAATCAACTTTTACATCTAAGGTATTTAGACGATTACCTATAACATTTTGGCATGATTTTTGCATTTTAATAATATTTATGTTCAACTAATTACTAAAATGGTAAAAGTGCTATATTTCAATGAATATTCATGATTATGCAAATGAGCTCATTTCTTTATGGTGATATAATGATATAAAAAATTTATTCTCTTTGATCTGACACCAGTTTTGCTAAAGTGATTTGAGTATTAAGTAAGTTATGGTTGAATAACCATTTGCTATGTCAGCTCTGTCTTTGATACATTGGTTACCATGGAAACATAATTCTTTAAATATGGTATATTACCTATCTTGATTTTCTTGTCTTTTGCAATGGACAATGTTCTAAAATATTTATAGCTGGTATTTAAGTACTGACGCCTTGTATTTGACATTGCCTTTAAGTCTAAAGTCAAAATAATATGAAAAAGTTAAAATAAAAATGGATTATTAATGAATATTCATGAATATGCAAATGAGCTAATTCAACGCTACTATCAAAATAATAAAGGGCATTCACTGACCTTTCATTTGATACTATTTTTAAGAAAATACATTAAGTACAAGTATAGATATCACAGTTTACTATTTGCGATTTCACTTCTAAAATTGTGCTACTGGTTGCCATGGCAACACAAATGATCTTGTGTTGCTATTAGTAACAGACCTAACATCACTCAGATTGATATGCTGAACAATATTTGCATCAATGCGAATTAATTTCAAAGGCTGAAAGGTAGTTTTGATAAATATATGACCAATAAATGACATTAAATTTTTTAAATGAATTTTCCAGAAAATTAGGATTTGTGCCAACTTGTACCTTTTCTCACGGACAGGCTCAAATGTCTATCAAATATCGCGAATATATCAAATAACGTTACATGTATAACGTGCACATACACTAAAAATGTTTTAGCTCTGTGTATTGGATGGTAAATGTAGCATAATGTCATTTAAATATCTTGCAGTATACTTAGACATAAATAAATTAATAATTTTGGTAATACAATATATCTATGTATACGTTCCGTTTAGTAAGTATGTAAGTAAAAGTGAGTGAGTGAGTGAGTGAGTGAGTGAGTGAGTGAGTGAGTGAGTGAGTGAGTGAGTGAATGAGTGAGTGAGTGAGTGAGTGAGTGAGTGAGTGAGTGAGTGAGTGAGTGAGTGAGTGAGTGTGTGAGTGAGTGAGTGAGTGAGTGAGTGAGTGAGTGAGTGAGTGACAGACATGCTGATGTGTATGACAAAAGAAAATCGTAATGCAATGATGTCGCCTTATTATAAATATAACGTTTCCTCACTACAGGATAATCATGATTCCAACAGACCACGGAGTGACAGCTCTAATGACTCGGCATTTGACGACATTGGAAGTCGACTCTCAAACAAATCACTGGACGAAGACGTCGCAAACTCGAAAATACCGGCTGGTTCCCGATTAGATTCGACGACTAGGAGATATGAGAGTAAAGAAGCTCGGATTGAACGGATGGTTGACGCATTTCGACCTATTATTGAAGAAATCATAAAAGTTACGGAAGTTCTTCCGTATCTTCTGTTTCTTGGTAGTGCTTTATACAGTATATTTTAGCATCACGATTATTATGTATTTTTGATGGATGGCACTGGCTAAGTCCGTAAAATTGTTTTGTGTACACTGTTTATAAACTTTCCGAAAAATGGTAGGATAACATGGTCATTAACTTTTCATGTGTTTTAGTATTTTATGTGACGGACAATTTAGGCGTTGTATGTTTCATTCCTGCCTGGCTTATAGGTTTGGTGTTCCTTGATTGCGCCTGTTTCTGGGTTTTCTTATACTTGCTTTGATTTCTAACATGTATGATGTAAAATCCTGAAAAGTATACGCTAGTTGGATCTGAGATCCTAAACCAGACACCAGGCGGAACAACGACACTACTATAGACATCGTAATAAATAAAACATTACATATTGCTTGCAAGATGACCAGTAATTGCCCAGCATTTAAGGTGGTCTTCAAACCTAAGTTAGGCAGATTATGTCAATTTTCAATAAAAAACGTACATAAAGTGAAACAAGCTTGAAATGTGGCATGGACGTTCAGAATGCCCAACTGTTTTGAAAAATAACCACGCGAAAATTCAAAATGGCGGACAAAATGGTGGTCATTGTCAAAGTGGCCAAACCGCAAGACTACGTATAACAGAACTTCACTTCATTTATCGTTGTCCACGCGAATATTCAAAATGGCGGACAAAATGACGGCCAGTTTTAAATGGCCACACCGAAAGACTACTTATCACAGTTTGTTATCTAAAACTTTACTGCATTGACTGATATATAGGTTTTTGGTATCAATGTCCATGTTTAAAACTTATTGAATCTAAATTTTTACTTACTTTTCATAATGGCGGCCACTTTCAATTACAGCTTTTCGTCTTACACTTCACTGCATAGACCGATTTTTATGCTTTTGGTGTCATGAGGATACTTTAAAAGAAAGTTCATCTAAAGTGCATTGAGCAAGCAATGTTTTGTGTGTGATGAGGATGCAGGTTCAGTATCAGACAATAGTAGGCTGAGGCTGGTATAGATATTATTGCTCAAGGCTTTTAAGTATCATGTGTGATGTCTGACTGCGCTCTACAATATAAATGGAAGAACTCATCTTTCGGCAATCATGTCTATCGAAGGCAAGTCCTCGAAGACTTGCATTATGACCACGACCTTGCCATCAGATCCAGTGGGATATCTACCAGGCTTGAAGTATTAATGTCATATGATGAAATACGTCCAACTCTGCTTCATAAAACAATTTCACTTCGCAGATACTATGGCCAACAATACCTCCTACAATAGGCGATATCAGTAAGCAGCTAACAGAGTATGGCTGACTGCAGATGATACCAATGTTGTTAATTAAAAATACAATGCCCTGAATTGTACAGTTACGAATGCAAAGGTTCACTTACAGTATTCACTAGAAAATGATCAAGCATATATGATATAAAGATAAAGGGCTGTATAAAACGCATTTTGCGCATCTTAGTATGTTCATTAACATATATTTAGACACTAAAAGTATAAAAATCGGTCAATACTGTGAGGCTTCAGATAAAAAGCTGTAATTCAAGTCATTTATGGTGGCCATTTCAAAATGACCGCTATTTTGCCAACCATTATGAAATACAAGTGAAAATTTAGAACCAATGGGTTCTTAAACATAGCCATTGACACACAGAATCTGGCAATCTGTCAATGCAATGAAGTTTAAGATGACAATGTGTGATAGGTAGTCTTCGATGATGGCCATTTAAAAAATTGCCCGCCATTTTTCCACCATTTTGGATGTTTCGCTGGACAACGATATTTTTCAAAACAGTTGGCATTCTGAGCCTACATGCCACCTGGCATGCTTCTTTCACGAAATGCACGATTTTCAACGCATGTAAAACACACTATATAACTAGTATTTTTCAGATGACACCGAATCTGTTCTTGCCAGAGAATTATACTTTCCAAAAGGGGCCGCAAGCCTACTCCTGGACCTACTGAAAAATAGTACAGAAAGAGGCAAATGGACAACGTTTCTAAACGCTCTTAAATTTGCAGGTACTGACTGTATAATGTTCTCAGTGGATCAGTAGAAAATATATAAATAATAAAAATGGTTAGCGTACTCATGTAAATGCAGCTTTTATCCCAGATACCATTCATACTTTACAAATAACTATTTAAAAGACATGTTTTTCGTAACATTACAAGAAGGTCAGATGAATCGGACAGTAGAAAAAGTATGTCCTGCAATGGATGCAATTTCAAGTAAAATCCCAGACGAATGAAAGACTAACACTAAACTGTCCTTCTCAACCTAAGCAGTCACCAGGCTGAACATTTAGTTGATACATTAGACGACATAATTGGTAGGATTTGTTCTACCCATTACGAAAACACGCTCATGCAATATACAGTGGTTTTTAAAGTTATAAAAAAATGAAAATTTTCAGTGGAAAAGTTTTGATATTTTGCTCAAAACTTATATTGTGGGTACACGTTAGAACCGCCTCGGCGAGGCGGTTCTAACGAGTACCCACAATCTATGTTTTGGAGCAAAAATAAGAAAATAGGTATACCCCAGTTTTGCTATATAAAGGTGGGGTTCAAGGGGGTATACATTACACGGACATGTTTTCGTGATGATTGGTAGGATTTGTATCTACCTTTTAGTGTAATATTAATATGATGTTTTTAAATAGCGAAATATTATATCTGCTAGGTTATGAATACCTAGTCAACACATTGTTGGGCGACTCTACACACGATACCACTGACCAGAAAAAGATCCTGAAAATCTTCACCCCAGCGATTATCAACGATCTATTACCGAGCCACTTAATTCACCATCTGTTCGCAAGGAATGTCATCAGTCAGACCGACAGAGAAGAAATTGAATGCGTTCTCAGGAATCGAGGGACCACCACTGCTTGCTTGGGTTTGCTAGACAGGATCCCACGAAGGCATTCCAATTGGTACCAAGAGTTTCTTAATGCTCTTAAAGAGTGTGGCTTCACTTTTTTAGCAGATAAGCTCGATCGGAATGAAGGGAAACTGTATTTGACACCAACTGCAAATGGCGTAACTAAACCCAAAGGTATGTATGACCATTTATTTATCGTATGACGTCGCTGTTTTCCAGTGGATAACGTCATGTCATAAAAATCATATGACCACACGTGTATTAACACTTTTGCGGGAATACGTAACGACATTGACGACGTCCGTAACAACAATGTATATTTTCATTGAAAATATGTCCACTTCCAAGGCGATAAAATCTCTTCTAAAAGTCATATGATAAAACGAATCTTACACTCGTGGTCATTTCATATGAAATTTATTAAACTCGTTTAAGGCTCGTTTAATAAATTTCATATGAAATGACCACTCGTGCAAGATCCTCTATATGTGTAATATTATGATGATATTTCATATTAGCCAACGTAATATAAGAATTCAAAAATTTTCGACAGGCTGAAAATGAATCACCGTATCAACACGTCGCATGGCGGGTTAGATTTTTTTTCTTTTTTTCGTCGTAAAACGTATCATCACATGAAGGGTAAGATTTTGTTAGAGTAAAACCAGATTGGTGAATAGAAATATATTATTGTCAGAAGGTACAAGTGGCGGATAAACGAGATATATCAAAGGTCAAGAATGTTGTTACTCAGCGACTTAAGTAGAGGGCTTAGCTGATATTGGCGGATATTTTGTTGACCTACATCTTGGAATCTGAGAGAGGTCGAGGTCACTGACCAAGGACAGGCGTAGCTACAATCATCTGGATTATATACAAGAGCTAAATTGAAACTTAAGGGAATGCCATAACAATCCGAAACCTATCCCGAACGCCCTTTGACATGAAAAACGCATATACACTGTACAGGCAATCGTTTGTTGAATCATTACCTGACTACCATACACAATCCGCTGTAGTTAATAACAAACAAAAGGTTGGGAATATGGGCCCCCGCCCACTGGGGCCTTCGAAAAATTGATGGGCTACTTGCGTCTCAAGGCAAAGCTTCTTAACTACTGACCACCATCTGATTACTGGTTAACCGCTCGAGGCTGAGCCTATCCAGGAAAAATGGTTTATTCAATCCATCCATACATTATTAAGCCTTTATTGGCTTAGTTGGGTGGTTATATTTATGAAGCACATTTTGAGCGTCATGACATCCTAATGTTGGGTAAAAGTCCCATTAAATGGAGGCAACGTCCCAACATGACCATCTCTGTTGACTGGGACGTAAAGTATCAATTCAAACAAACAAGTGTGTTAACAACTATGCAAGGGAGCGCGGTGGCGTAGTGGTATAGCGTCGGACTCCGAATCGAGAGGTCCTGGGTTCAATCCCCACAAGCGGCATCGTGTTGAGTCCTTGAGCAAGACACATTAACTCCCTACAGTACTACAGTTAAACCAAACGGAAGCGTTGGCTCCGTTCCGACATGACTGAAAAAATACTAGTAATGACTGGGACGTTAAGCCTCAATATAACAAACAAACAAAGCAACTATTAGATGCATTCTCATTAGGGATGCACAGTCATGTCATTAGTCATAACGTTTTTGGAATACAATTAGCAACAAAAAACAGTTTAACACTCAAAAGAATCCCATTTTCTGACTTCAGATATAAGTTTTATAAATAATATTCATGTCTGACAGCTATTTACCCTGTATTCAGCTGAAGCTGCGCCGCCAGTCCCTAGTAGAAATCCCAGACCAGACAATACCCAACTGAAGCCCCATGTTGACAATCGATTGCATCCCTTACCCAAGCCTCCGAAATGCCACTCTATTCGAGACACTAGGTCTAAGGGTTACACGGAGTTGTACGAGGAGAAGAAGATGCTGGTGCTAGAAATCATGGTGTTGAAGGAAGAAAAACGGTTAAAGAAGGATATCAGGATGCTAAGAGTAGAGAGAGATGAATTACTGGGTATTTTTTTATAAATGTATCATAACAAGGTACAAGTAGGCAATGATCAGGAAATTATGCAATCAGAAAGAAATTCCAACTCCAAAGACCAAAGTGGGGAAAAAACTAAATTGACAATTAATATACAATTACTGGCAGGCTTAAACTAGATTTAAATTCACTAGTTTGTTAATTCAGTTTTTTCCCACCTCGGTGGGAATCTCTTTCTGATTGCGCTTGTTCCTGATCGTTGCCTACATGTACCTTTCTGTACTTGCTTCATTTGTTACTGCCCTTGGATAACTAGTTCATAAAGTATAAAATCTAAAAATAGCCACCAAATGCAATCTCCTTTCGTCTTACCGTCATTTTGGTTATTTAGTGTATTAAATTTAGCCCTTTCTCATTTATTGCACTACATTATAATTGTGAATAATAAGACCAAAAACATCAATTAGATATTGGAATACGCATACGGAAAAGGCCGTTGTTTGGCAAGTACCTGTATTTAGACAATAGGCAATGTCGGAAATACCCGGAAATCAACGAATTGCTTAAAGTGTCATGAGCAATATTTAGCGAGGACTTTCAATTCGCGAGTTACCAAATTCGCAAATATTAGCGAAAATTAAGTTCTCATGAAAATTTCCGGATTTACAGTATCTTTTTTGAGTATACAAGCAGCATGATAGCGATTTCTTTGAGAAAATTACGAAGTTTTATTTCAGCATGTTCATTTTGAAGACATAACAAAAATTTCATGTTCCATTATATTCCATCTGAGACCGCGTAAATTGTATTTGAATTCCTTCTTAAAATGAAATTTACGAGTTCAATATTATATTGAATATATTAAATGTCGAGTATAAATAATAAATGGAAACAACGAATGTCCTCAAAAAGAGAACTTTCGATAAGCGACAGAGCGTAACTATTTATATACACATACTAAACAACCAAGATTTAACCTTTTCTTTGTTTCAAGATGATTCAGACGCAGAGGAAACTGAAAGGAAAGTCGTGTCATCTCCGACCCATTCATCCATTGCCCCTGTGTCTTTTACTACACCCACAATGCTTAACAAGTCCTGCAGAATCGACAAAAGAAATAAACCAGCAAGTGATGATGATACGAAGATGTATTTTCCACAAAACCAAACCCAACCAATAGAAGCTTCACAGAAAATATCCGCACCACCTTCATACAGTGGAATCCATAACACAACGGAGACAGATGATTCCTTGCAACTGGTTGATGACGTCACTGACAAAGTATTGGAATCTGACAGGGGCCCGACTACACCTACAACCGACTTCGACGCAGAACAAGTCATGAGTCATATGACGTTCAGTTTCAACCGTGCAAAATTGTACAGATCCTTCAAAGATCTAACTCTGAAGCTGGACATTTCGGGACAAATACCAATTGCAAGTGCGCGTAGACACAGTTTTTGTTTTGACTCGGGTGTAGGAATGTTGCCCCTTAACTATTATAATCATGGTGACCGTCCTTGACACAGTTTTTACCAAATATTGTTAACAATAATTATCACTTTTTATATTATAATTGCTATTGTTATTATTATTATTAAACAAGAAGAAAACGTTTAATTCAATCAACATATTCGTGAAATGTATACCAGCTTATATCACACTCTTATAAAACAAAGAGTATACAGTGGTGATTTGTTTCTTATTTTCAATCCAAAACATAGGTTGTGGGTGCTCGTTAGAATGTGTACCCACAATCTATGTCTTGGGTAACCATAAGAATTTTATTCTCCTGAAAATGTTCGATTTTTGAATCTCTAAAATATCTTTATATGTATTGCTTGATAATGTTTTCATAATGTTTGTTATTTTATCTTGAGATATTTTTGATCTGTTTATTTTGCTAGATCGACCAGAGAGACAGAGAGATATACAAAACAAAATATTAACTTTCATAGAAAACGACACAATGGTCTAGGAAATTGTTCAGTTATGATATACTATGCAAAACAAATAGAAACACAAGAATGGAGAAGAAGAGAATAATGCTTAAAACTTGCATCAACATGACGTGGTTAATATAAAAGTGGGGTTAAAATTTGGTGTATCATACGAGTGGTGGGGGAATATATTTCTCGTCTTCAGATCGTTACAAGGGAAGCGCCACAAAGACAGGACTTTAACACTAAATTTATTCACAGTATACATCCTTGAGCACGACTGCATCTAAACATTCGCAACACCCCAACATCGATTTACGGCTTAACATCCCAGTCGTCATTTATTCAGGCTGTAAACCAGTTCTATAGAGAGCTTAATGTGTTTTGCTGAAAGACGTGTATCGAACCCAGGACCAGTCGCTCCGGAGTCCCGCACTCTACCTCTAGATCACCCGTTCTCTACCCCTAGCTCTCCTAACAGTAGCCGGGTGGGAATAGATGTGCTGCCTAAAGAAAAAGATGGGCTGCTTGTGCCTCCAAGCAAAGCTTCAACGCTACTGTCTGTCCATCTGATTACTGGTTAACCGCTCTGCTCTGAGCCTGCCCAGGAAAAATGAGTCAATTCAAACCATCTAAACATGATATAAGCCTTATTGACTTAGTTGGGTGGTTATATCTAAAACACTTTTGGGATGTCATGACGTCCCAATTTGGGTACAAGTCCCATAAAATGAAGGCAGCGTCCCGTCATGACCTTAGTTGTTCACTGGGACGCTAAACCACAACTCAAGCTCAAAATCTCTTTAAACATTAAAACTATAAGCTTTAATTGAAAATTTTATCTCTGAAATGCCGCGTTTAAAGCGCTCAACTGGCTCCTGGTGCTCCTGGTGCTATGCGTTGACTAAACTTATCCCAGCCGTCTGATTGGGAGAAGCCCCTATGTGTCTTACTTGCTCGGTAACTTTAAAACATAATTTAGTCGGATTGGGCGTGCTGTGAAGTAGGCGAAAGGTGCCGAATTGGATGTGGAATTCAATTTCATGGACAATTATATCCTGATATGCACCATACTTAGTATCGTTGATTTGTAAATCTGATTTTATAGATCTTTACAAATGTTGGCCAGTTATAAAACCCCATACAAAATGCATAGCGATAAGCGTTTTGCGTTCATATGCACAAAATACACCCGGGTGCAAAAATACACCCAGGTACAATTTCAATTGCTCCACCTCGAAAGTAGGGGCAAATTTGCACCCGGGTGTATTTTTGCACCTGGGTGTATTTTCATAAAACACCGTTTACATGGCATAAAATACACGCGGGGTGCAAATTTGCACCCGGTGTGCAAAAATACACCCGGGTGCAAATGTTGCACATGAACACGGCTTTAGGCACATGATACGATGAATTTAAAAACGCCATCATTTAAAGAGGCTTCTGGAACTACCAAGAAATACAGAAAGGGTGTGAATGCAAAATTCTCAACCATCGAACACAATGCAAACAGCTGACTTTTGTTACGTCCATTAGGTCCATCCATTTCACCCCTACTTAAAGTTTATGAACGTTGTTGATTATGTGACAAGTGAGATTGGGCCTTTTCGGTACAAACTTTAGCTGCCAAAAAACGACGTCAACGCGCCGTCAAGTGGTCGAAATTGCCTTAATTTCGGGTTACTGAGTTTTCATTGATTTTCATAAAAACAAAAGGAGACAAACAAAGCACAATGTAGCCAATACCGTGGTCAGTAACACTTGAAAGTTTCAGAGCCATAACGCGTCATGCTACTGAGATAACGCTGACGTTAAACCCAGTATTAAAGTTAACGTTTTGAAGCCAAGATAGGGAATTTAGCAAACTCTCTTAATTTTAATATATCGGTATGCATCAGACATTTGAACTCATTGCGGATTTTTGGTAAATTCCAATTGCAAATGTAACTGTAAGGCGATAATGTAGGAGCCAAAGAAAAAACGTCGAACTCTAAAAGCTTACCAAATGTTTTTCTTTGTTTTAATGACTTAACAGTCGCATAAGCATGATTTTGATTTCCCACTTTAAGCAGACCTGCAAGTTATGATCATGTGTCTTAAATTGTAACGTCACGTCAGTATATCCCTAAGGTTTGATTTTGTTTGGAATTTTGCGCTTGCAAGTTCTTGCCGAAAGGTTATAACTTACGCCCATATTCAAAAATATAACTTTTCTTCATTGTATGTAGAGACTGGCGAATGTTACGAAAATTGCTAAATTTAATTTGCATAGTATATAACAACACACGTCCACTACCTCTCAAAATTGTCTAAGACATCTGCATACATTGTATATCGTAATGTAAGACACCTAATATGTTTTATTAAACGGCAACCCCAAAAGTCCCAGTATGTCCTCTTCATTTGCGTTATTGTAGACAATGACTCAAAGTACTGCCTACAAAAGCTCTGATACGAAGAAATCAAATGCGCCTGTGCTTGAGAAAACCAACAATTTGGGTTCCGACCAGGTCCGACTCAAAGCAAGCTGTACAATTACAGATGAAGGTTAGAAGCTTGACATTTCGGGTTTAAGAAGTGGAGGAATTGTACTACCATTGTAGCGAAAACAAAAGCGCTGATCAGCTGTGCAGTTACTGAACTGCGTCTTTGTATTCGCATATGCAAATTGTTGATTTTTCCATGCGGCGGCTCAAATTGAAGTATTTTTGTTAATTTATGAATTTTCAGAAACAAATGCTATCGTTTCATTATTTACAATAAAATGCAAAACGTTTGCCATGGATATTTTACAGACATTTTTGGCTCCAACTTTGTCAAAATAATTCAAATGAAGAGTACATTTTAGGATTGTCAAATATGACAAACGCTGGTAGTCTTACACTCCGATGTATGGAAAAAAGAGTCATTATAATGAAAACATGTCCGTAAAATGTATACCGCCTTAAAACCGCCGATTCGGTTCTTACGAGTACTCACAATCTAGGTTTTGGATCAAAAATAGGAAAAATGGTATACCGCTGTGTACCACAGTTTCACTACATAAAAGTGGGCTATACTTTACATGGACATGTTTTCCTGATGAATGGTCCTTTAAATATTTTAGTGCAGTTGCGAAACACGGAATTCGCATGTGACCTGGAAATGTGTGCCGGCAACTGCCAGATTGTCAGGTTTGCTGTCAATCTGTCAATTTTGTGGACTATGTGCCCAGCAGAAAGATTCAGTTTACCGTGTCAATAGTAAGACACTGGGGAAAAAAGCATTCTTTTAAATGTGGGATATATACTAAAGGAATTAAAATACGCAACAGATGAAAATTTATGTATAACGTATGTATTTGACGTTTTCATAAAATCTCCTATAGATATGTCTTGCAGAGTACTTTTGACCTGTGATGAAACGAGAAAACGTCATTTTATTGACAACATTTACGTCAAAACGTCAAAAACCATGAAAAAAGCAAATTGTGACGACAACGTCTATGCCAAATGTTGTGCGTAATTGGTAATCTGACGTCGACTTGATAATGTGCAATAAGGATTGGCGTCATTGCATTCTTGGGTGCCATCCCATGTTGCGTTAAATCTGCTACATGGAATGCAAAAGTGCATAATAATGAAAAATGAACAAGTAACACCATTAACATTGTTTTAATGTGGACCTTGTGTGCTTATTCGGTATTTATCGAATGGAGAGACGATACGACATGCTTTTCAAGCAAAGTGACGTCACAGGTACAGTAGAAATCGGGCTCCTAGCGTTTTTTTTCTGTCATTGATGTTGATGATGTAAACCGTCAAAAATCATAACATAATGCTACCAACCGGTCAATGGATAAATCTGCAATCACTTTTAACAGTTTGGAATCAACAAAACTGTTTTGGTTCAAATTTGACTATTATTAATCATGTTTCTAGCCTGTGCTACCGTGGGTCAGCGAGGTTACTGCGCACGTCATCAAGCATACATAACCGACATACTGGCTTTACCTGCTGTATTTTTACGTTTGGATACTGCTTTCATGAAATAAGATCGGATACACCACATGCTTGCATCATAAAGCCAGCCAACAATACCACAAGGCGTTTGTTGCGTTTCTTTATTCCTTAAGTATATATTAGAAGTTTCATTGTTGCTATCCACATGATGTATTCACAACATTATTGCTTTAGACATGTTTTGAGATTTATATGCCTTCACCATATCATCACTTAAATAGTCTTGATTGACTCTATCAGCATAAATCTTGTAGTTTGTCTTTCCTACCCTGATCTGCATATCGCTATCCGGTAAATTCTATCAGAATTTCAAAGCCTTGTATACTTTCTAAAGCCCGTAGCCAAAATGTCTTTCAAGATAAAGAAAAACAAAATCTTCACACACAAAGGTTTGTTTTGACGGGGCCAATATTTTACTCAGGGTTTCATGAGCTTGACTATTGTAAAAGCAGACGGTTTCCCCCATGCATGCAGAATATGAATTCAATTTGACGGAATTTTAACGTTATTTAAAACATGTGATATTTCATGTGTTTCGGATAAATGGATGATTTTATCTATCAAAATGCACATATAGCTTCAAAGGGGTAAGTTAAAGAAAAGCTTTGATAGTTTGTCGAAACGCAAATTTCACTTAGCAAATTTTACAACCATGCGAAAAACAAAGTTTTTTAAAGTGCAAAAAATGCTCCATGCATAATTGTATAGGCGGATTCTGTAGGATATGATTTAGTATTTCCTGAAACACAAAACCCGGCATTTTTTTCCGAACTCAAAGTATTTATTTGACATACAGAAGTGTCTATTTTTGTCAAGAAATTATTTTAAAACAAATATTTACTGATCCGATGAAACATGGCTCTTTATTTTCATTGAGAAGGGTCACATGGTGGGTCTGTCCATAGAGGGCGTGGTCTATCGTGCAAAAGTGCCAACGCACATTTGATTGGCTGGCCAATTTCGTGCGCTTGTCGTGTGTCCCAAACGCAGATATTATCGCGTTTCTTACTGGTTAAAAAACCAACGCGAAAAGTATTGGAAAAATGCGAAGGTTTCGCGTGAGTGGTTCGCAGTTTATATTGGTTGAAAATCCATCGCGAAGATATTGAGAAAATACGTTAGTTTTGCGAGTTCAGACTAATTTCTCATTGGCCGAAAATCCCTCGCGCTAACTTCGCGCGGTAGTGCGTGGCCTATGACTGCGTATAGCGTGCGTGGGCAACGCACGGCGCGTTCGAATGCACGGACAACTTGCTAGTTTTCCAATGAAAGACTTGGAAAGACTTTTGTGATTCTGCGTAATGCAACAACTTTATAGAATATTTAATGATCTAACACAAGTTTTGATGACACAGTTTCTTTCACAGTTTCTTTGCTGAATTATTATTTTCGACCAAGTTTTCAATATATCCCATTTCCGTCAGTGTGGAGAGGTCTAACGGAACAGGCGTTTTTATTCCAGACTATGTCTTTCATCTGTGTCATTATCATCGGAATAACAAGCAACGTCTCTAGCTATATTAATAGCTTTTTGTTCAATGGCATGTGAAAAACACTCTACTTTACTATATATAAGTGGGGTTCAAGGGGGTATACATGTCATGGACATGTTATCCGCATGAAGTTCCACAGCGTCTAACAACATGGCAGACGGAAAAATGGACTCAACAGAGAGTTTATCAATGCCTTGCCAGTCTGTCGCAGTATGTGGCAATTGTTTATCATGTTTTATAAAGTATGTTTTTGACGGACTTCTAAAGTCTGGTCTATCCTATGCTTCTTTGATATACAGTTATGTATGTGCTTGTCAGTCGTTAGAAAGATATACGTATGTACCTCCAACCTATATCGTTTTAGTCTATGATAACAATGATGTTTCATGTGCAGTTCATCTGGTTTTAATCGTTTATCATGGAAGCATGGTCAGTAATGTGCTTGCATTCCTATTTGTGTTGTGCTTGACAATGTATCAGCAGCATAATATTCTGACCTATTACCTCTCAGTTGCGGAAGGCTAGAATTACGTGTTATCCTTGCTGACACTGAATAGTATGCTGAAACGAGAAACACGTGGACAATGGAGGTCAAACGAATACGAAGTTGCCCTTTAGTAAAAATGGTGTGCGTTAAGTATTATTAAACACTAAAGAATTATAAAAACACAACGATCTGTGCCCATTAAGTTGACTCTGTAACCATGGTAACGTGTATCACAAACCCGTAAAAGTGGAAATTCTCAAGTCAACATGCTTGTTGTTTCTGTGCCGTTCGTCCATCGGCTTCCGTCCCACCATGGTATTTGAGTGGCTAATTGAAGTGACAGTGCAGATATTCAAACTAGCACAATTTATGGCTTTTCATCATGTTTAATGGACCTTTTAAATGGATTTTTTAAAGGTTAAAATAGGCAATTATCAGGAAATGGTGCAATCAGAAGAAAGTCCTACTCAAAAAAATCCGAGGTGGGAAACAACTAAATTAACAATCAGGTACTTATCCTAAGAAAACATAACGTAAGCCGTGTGAGTATCTGTATCCCGATAGGCGGTCACTTAGTTACCCAAAATTAACTATTACGTATTTATCGTTCCAAGTCGATACTTCTGTGGTGGTTCTTTTTGTTTTATGTCTTGGTGTTTAAAATATTTTGTGCTGTTGGCGCCTTATGTATGTTTTCATATTTTTAGTTAAGTTAAGGTAACTGAGTGGCCACCTATTGGGAAAATAGCTGCTCATTCGGCTTACGAAATGTTTTCATGGTATAAGTACCTGATTGTTAGTTTGGTTTTTTCCCACCTCGGTTTTTGGAGTGGGAATCTTTTTCTGATTGCGCCTTTTCCTGATCTTTGCCTACTTGTACCTTTTTAAGTATTATAAATCTAACGTGCTTTTGTCCAGGGACGGAAAGAAAATCGCTCAAAGCTCCATGAGTTCAGGAGAACAATTTTAGTCAACAGCGTACTGTCCGTGATAAAAGCAACATGTTATTAAACGTGCAATACGTTTAATAGTGATTTAAATGTGATCTTCGATGAAATAGGCCCTACAAACAAATCAGTTTCAATCCATTTTTATTTAGACATAAACTGTTATAAGACGGCTTAATTGGGGAAAATGCACAAACATCAGGCGATCACAGGAAATCATTAAGAATAATTCTAAGATCACTGAAAAATGAGCCACGAAGCTAGAAAACCGGTTTCCTTAGTTTCCGACCATGTCCGACACAATGCGGCCTGTGCAGCTCCAGAAGATGGCTAGAAGCTTGAAATTTCGGATTTAGGACGAAAAGAAATTGTACTATCCGTGTAACGAAAACAAAGGCGCTGATCAGCTATGCAATAACTGAACAACTGATTTGCGCATTTGTTTTCGCATATTATTAGGCAAAACCCTTTTTTCTCATTAAGCGGCTCAGTGTCAATGACTTTGCTGTCGTTGACTTGTCAGGTAACCTTCTAAAAGTATTGTAAGAGTTAATGTTATAAAGAATGTGTCCAATTAAATAGGCATGTAAAACATATAATATGCTCATTAAAATAATCTAAGGGCCAGAAATGTAATTTTGCAGATTTTGTGAACGTCAAATAATTCATTTTATTTCATGATGTATGTTCAATTTTCAATGTATACCCTTACCAAGAAACCAAAAAAAGCTTTAAATCAATCGGCAAGTAATTTGTCAGTGAACATGTCAATACACTATCCCCCAAAGTTGGCTATTTTACACATTGTTGTTGGGGTCGTAAAATTCAGAAATTCTTATTTTTTACAGCATTATGACCGTTTATGTCAGCTTGATGCTGGATAAGTTCATCTTGGGCCTGTATAGCTTCCATGCAATGTGACCGGAAGCTCTAAATCAACTTCCGGATGTCTGCAAGCTTAATCATGCCACGATCGTCTACCAGCTAACGTTCCAGACTTTCCGGCGTCCCACATTGAACATTAGATGCCGCGATTCTTCTCTATAGACACCCCAACACGAGCCCAATCGGGTTCCTGACAGGAGGACGTGCTAACCAGTCCATACGCTGAATTTACTCGCGTCCAAGGAACCCTATAACCTCTCTAGTCCTTCGTATTTGGTCGTTGTCGACCATTAAAATAAACTCAGAACCCAATGCGTTAGCAAATGGATGAACAATGATGCATAACGATCCATATTGCATACCAGTCAGCGACCCGTTCTGTACATCTCCACAGAACCAACATTACAATGTTTGGTGTTTATTGTTTAGGGTACCCATTGAACATTCATTATACAAATGACATCACATGGTGTCATTTCAAGCATGTATAATTAAATGGACATAGTAAAGGATTAATACCAATGTTTTGAGTCATTTGATACATTAACTTGAGTATATAAGCAGCGCGATAGCGATTTCTTTGAGGAAACTATGAATTTTTAATTGAATATGTTCGCTTTGAAGACATATCATAGTTTCTTTGTTCTCATTACAGTCAATTTAAGAACTCATAACTTTTATTTCAATTCCTTCATACTTTATTTGACTTCAAATGAAGTTTACGAGTTCTAAATATTGAATGTTATGTCGAGTATTCATAAAAATGGAAACAATGAATGTCTGCAAATAGAAAATTGTCCAATAACAGCAAAGCGTAACAATTTATATACACATATTAAATAGTGATCAGTATTTTAAACCGTTTTCTTTCAAGATGAAAACCGCGTCATCTCCAACCGAGTTATTCATGGTCCCTATGTCTTCTTCTACTACACCCACGATGCTTAACAAGCCCTGGGGAATGGACAAAAAAGAAAACAAACCAGCAAATGATGATGATTCGAAGAAATATATTTTCCATAAAACCAAGCCCAACCAATAGAAGCTTCACAGAACATAACCTCAACAGTGGAGTCGATAACACAACGGCGACAAATGATTCATTCAAACCGGTTTATAGTATTGAAATCTCACAGTGGCCCTACTACATCTATAGCATACTTCAACGCAGAACAATCACCGAGCCAGATGACGCTCACTTTCAACTGTGCGACGTTGTACAGATCACTCAAAGATCCAACTCTAAAGCTAGACATTTCGGGACAAAAACCAATTGCAAGTGCGTGTATAAATAGTATGTGTTTTGACTTTTCTTGACATCGTTTGCACTAAATATAATTACTATAATCATCATATTATATTATTATAATTCGAACTTCACTAATTTCCCACAAAAACAAAATTCATCCCTATAATTATTAATATTCTTGTTCTTCTTGTTCTTCTTGTTCTTCTTCTTGTTCTTCTTGTTCTTGTTCTTCTTCTTCTCTTCTTCTTCTTTAACAAGAAGAACCATTTTATTTAATCTGCTCAATTGGTCGGAGAGATATTCAAAACAAAACATTATCGTAAAAGTTTCATAAAATACGTTACTGTACAATACTCCATGATATTGATTAGTTAAGACATAACATCTGCCCACTAAATTAAAAATAATTAAATAAAGGTAAAGGTAGGCAATGATCAGGAAATGGTGCAATCGAAAGCCGAGGTGTAAAAAATAATGTTTAACATCCAAACTTCTCCAGCAGGGCCATTGCAGACACTATGAATCCAAATTTAATGTTTGGCTAGAGACGCTTTTACGTGAGGACCTTTCGGCACTAGAATTTTATTAGTTTTTTTTAGTTCAGAATAAAACATTACACGTTACTGACATATAGGATATAATTTAAATGTTATGCGACAGTCTCCATTCTTAGTTTTTAACCCAATCATGACTGATGCCTATGCTGCCTTATTATTGCACGCCGGTGAATGGGGCGTCAGACTCTATGATGGCCCAACTTAAAGCTAAGGGTGGTCGGGTGGGAGTATTGGGCGCGCCCATTGGGTCGTAGGAGAAGCAGATGGACTGCTTGTGTCTCCAGGCAAAGCTTCTAAGCTACTGACCGGTCATCTGATTACTGGTTAACCGCTTAAGTCTGAGCCTGCCCATGAAAAGTGGTCTAGTCAGACCATTCATACATATAAGCCTTATTGGCTTAGATGGGTGGTTATATTTAAGAAGCACATTTTGAGTGTCATGATGTTGGGTAAAAGTTCCATAAAATGGAGACAACGTCCCGACATGACCTTTGCCGTTGATTGGGACGTTAAACATCTTCAAACAAACAAGCAAATGTTAGTTGTTTGTGGCTGTAGAGTCTTGTCTGTTGCTTGGCCTACCTGGGTACCTGTTGTTTTCATTTTGCTCCGAATTTTCAGTGAGTTATTTGGCGCACAGTGATCTCCATCTTCGGGCAGCTTGCCTCGTTTTTGATTTCATCATGGTGGTCAACATGATTTATTTGTTTGTTGATGATTATTTGACTAGTTAGAGAGTCACCACGAGGACCGAACAATTAACTAAATGTTGTGAACCACTGCAGAAGATTAAGGTGAGGTTAGAGCCCTCTTTCACCGGTTTAAGCCCCCCCCCCCTACCCCAGTTATTTTATATCATTGATCGTTCCAATACTTCACAAACGATATGTGAAATTGACACACAATATATGTTTCAGTCTTGTAATACAAAATATACGCATAAAAGTGACAATTTATTGCTATGGAACATTCTGACAATTATCAAGGAGCCCTAGGGTGAGTCAGTCTTAACCTATTTTTGTCATGGTTCCATTATCAATACTTAAATAAGACCAATTAGACATCATGCTGAGCTGATCCTTATAATGGTTCGTGCCTTAAGATGAGCCATCAGCACGCTCATATTGGCATAAGACATGAACATAAGGAAATGCGATTAGAAAGCGCGCTGTGACATAAGACAGTTACGTGTCCTTTAATTTACTTAGCAAAAGTACCAGTAATGTAGACATACACGTTTAGAATGTTCACGGTAATTTTATTAGGGAGAAAACGGCGATCAAGTAACCCAATTAATACTGTATGACATTTATCACTGGTATTGACGTTTTGGATTTGTTTTGGAAAACAAACAGAAAATATTGTGCCGAGATATCCCGAGTGTTAAGTTCTAAAAGTGTGAACCAATGAAGAAAAGTGAATCGTAGCTAAAGTCTTTTAGCTTAGAATGTATATGAGGGTACTAAGCAGATCTCAGTTCTATTTTTTATTTTATATAAAATTTATTGCATCCCTGAGAATTATCTGAATCAATAAAGTGAGGCGCTTCTTAAGTCCTTTAGTTTAGATTGTATATATGAGAGTATTTAACACACTTTTTACAACATATATTGCACCCTTGACAATTCACTGAGTTATAGAAAGAGGATTTTGTCCACCGTCGCTTATTATTTCCGAGTATAATAAGTCGCAACTAGCAGAAATGCAGGTCATTTTCATTGCAAAAAATGCCCATGCAATACAGAGATTTTTAAAGTTATGTAAAAGGAAAATTGTCAGAAGACAATTATTGGCATGTTTCTTATTTTTTGGTCAAAACATAGATTGTGGGTACACGTTAGAACCGCGGTTACCAACAATCTATGTTTTGAGCAAAACTGTTAAAAATATCAATTTGAAACTGTTTCTGATGAAATTTTCAATTTTTACAGGTGAAAAAATCTCTGTATATTGCATGGGCAAGTTTTCGTAATGTAGTATAATTAGCCGCAACTAGCAGAAATGTCGGTCATTTTACTAGGACATAAATTTTTCATATAACACGCTTCTATATAAGAGCTACATAAACTGTAATGAAGTGTTATGTTTATACAATATGAATGGTTTAAAGTAAAAACAGAACCGTTATAAACAAATAAAACCGAGACAGTCTCGTTTTAGAGCTTACAGTTGCGACTTATTTCTGCAAATAATTAAATAATATTAATTATTTTTCAACGGACAACGCTATCCATCGTGCAAGAGTCCAACCCTGTGCGCCAGAAGGATTCGAACCGAGATGTCTCGTTTCTGAGTATTATTATGACTTTTAAGCAGTTTTGTTCCCATTTGGTGAAGCAAATTTAAGGGGTCTCGATACTATTTTTTGTTGATAAGTAAACATATCATTTTAAGACATCTTCAAATATAGATATGCAAAAACATTGTAGCGGTATCCGTGTTTTTAAAACTTTAAATGATTTTAAAAAAAGAGAAAAATCGACTGTTTTTAATATTTTTGAAAAGATCTAAAATATGTCAACGGAATGTGTTTGAAACTATATATGTATTTACATAAAACTTGCCAAATAACAAAATTGAATATAAAGAAAATATATAGGAAAAAAGTTTTTGATTCGTCACTTCGAGGTCTAATGCACTGACTAGTAGTGTATAAACAGCTGATGCTAAAAGAGACGTTCTTCAAGAAGAACAATATTGACTTGAGCCTAATTGGTCTGATTTTTAAATGGCTAATGGATCATTAAGGAGTAACAAATCGTATTAAAACCCGAAAAAGGAAGTATTAGCCTAGCAAGCCGGTAAATAATTGGGACGAAATGTGCTTTTAACAATATGAAAAATTTCCTACCTTCTTCATTCGCTACATTAAAAGCGAAAGGTGTGATCGTGAATTTAGGGAACCCAAATTGTCAGAAATGTTAGAGGTTTGGTGGCTTAGCCTCTGGCTTTGCAAACCAGTGATCGCGAGTTCGAGACCGGGCTTCTTTGGACAGTCTATCGGGAAAGGCTTAAATACATCTATGGCTTTAGCTTTTTACATTATTTATTTTTTTTTATTTTTTTTTCACGAATAGCATCACCGACTGCTACGAATATGTATACTGTACACGTATATTCATTCTTCGATAGGTTTCAAACAATTTTGCTATACCTCGCTGAAATGTATCTCTCATGGTGGCTCGCACAATTACATCACGAAAACATGTCCGTGTAATGTATACCCCCTTAAACCCCATTTTATATAGTAAACGTGGAGTATGCAGGGGTATACCTAGTTTTTCTTATTTTTGCTCCAAAACATAGATTGTGGGTACTCGTTAGAACCGCCTCGGCGAGGCGGTTCTAACGTGTACCCACAATCTACATGTATGTTTTGAGCAAAAATAAGAAAAATAACAAATATTTTCTTCTGAAAATTATCATTTTTTACAACTTTAAAAATCTCTGTATATAACATGGGCAAATTTTCGAAATGTCATGGTGGCTCGTACAATTAATCTTCTGTACGATTGGCATTATCAATTTGTTAATGCATATGAGACTAAGCCAACGAGGCATTTAACATTCCTCAGCCTTGTAAGAGAATGTCACTTTCAGCAGTTGTCTTGAGTCTTTAGTTTAAAACTTGAAATATTCGGAAGCTGCTTTCGACATGTTCAAGATAAAAAAAAATTCGACGTCTAATTTTCTGGATTTATTAATCAACTTCCCTACATAACTTACACTTTGTTGACTTGGACCTCAAACCGCATTGCAAAGCAGCATGTAATAATATTAAAAGAGTATGTTTAATATTCGCCATGCAACATATTTTGACGTAAAACGTTTAAGCAATGTTTGTACTGATGAAATCCTTGAGAGACAAACATCATAACACAGGATGATAAGACACACACAGATCTTGGTATCCCAACTGCATGATCTTGGACTACATTGTTTGCTCAGAGAAATTTCTCCGAAACAAGGAAATAACAGTTTAAATTCATTCCTAATAATCCAACATACCCAAATCATAATGACGGAAAAGGCGATTAGTTACCAGTCCCTTAAATAAGTGTCATTATCATTTGTATACTGACTGACAAAAGCAATGCCATACCTTAAATAGCATTTTTGTTTTCTCTTGCTTCCTTAAACACCCCGTTGATAGATGAGGCCAATCCAAGTGGTTTGAATATATACACCCTAACCGAGGGATCATAAATGTGCTGATATGTGATTTGACTGGCACGATAATGACAGACTTCAAATTGTGCAACACCTACGAGCAAGCTACACATTATCAGTTTTCAGAAATTCACCCTCGTTTAAGTTTTGATACTGAAGATCCTTATTTTGAAGGCACGGTCAAGCAAAATTATCCACCTGAACTACAGTTGAATAATACCAACACCATAAATACCAAAGTCTATTGTTAGATTTACATCATTCTATTGCAAATGGATTTGTTTCTCCTAAACTTGATGATAAATTATTAATGCGATGACTTTGATCATGATATAGTTAATATTTGGATGGTGACGTTCATCGCTGGGCATCTTATGGTGTGTATGTTTCGCAACTTATTAGGTTGCTAGGGTCTGCAATCATATTAAGGACTTCAATGCGCAAAATAAATGTTTAACGAACAAACTTCCCCAGAAGGGCTATCGGTATCATTAACTTCGAAAAACATTTTCTAAATTTTATCATAGACACTATAAATTGATTTCAAAATTTAATGTTGGTTTAAAGACGCTTTTACGTGAGGGCCTTCTGAAAACCAGCATTTCATGGCGACTTGGTTTACAAATAAAAAAAACTTTTTGGAAGGAATGATTTTTCTTTTCACTTTAGAAATTACTTTTTACGTTACAAATGTATAGGATATAACTTAAATGCTATGCGACAGTCTGCAAGATTAGTTTTTAACCCAATCATGGTTGATAACTTTCCTGCCTTCTTGAATTGCACGCCGGTGGGTCGTGCGTCAGACTCTATGATGGCTTTATGATGAGCTATTCATTTCAGATGGTTGTTGCAGGAGCTTCTTGCCTGTTGCTTGGCCCACCGGGGTTCAACTGGTGTTTTTCTTATGTTCCCGGTTTTCAGTCAGTTATTGGGCGCCCAGGTATCTCCATTGTCGGGTAGCTTACTGAATCTGTGAGTACTCGTTTTTGATTCATCATGATGGTTATCATGATTTATTTGTTTGCCCTTGATAAACCATTGACTGGTTAGAGATTCACCGCGAGGACCGAACAACTAACTAAATGTTGTGAGGTTATGACCATGCAAAACTAGTTTAAGACTGCCAGTAATTTTATATTTCTGATCGTTCCAAGGCAATATTTCTGTGGTGGTTCTTACTGTTTAAAGTTTTGGTGCTTAATTTTTGTGCTGTTTTCGTCTTAAGTGCGTTTCCATATTTTCAGTTACGTTTTGGGTAACTGAATGGTCGCCTATTGGGAAAACAGTTGCTCACTCGGCTTACAATAGATTTTCCTAGTATTAGTACCTATCTGTTAATTAAGTTTTTTCCCATTTCAGTTTTTTGGAGTGGGAGTTTCTTTCCGATTGCGCCATTTCATGACTATTGCCTACTTTCACTTTTTTACGTATGTTAAAACTGATTAACACTATTGTACATCGGATACGCTCAATGTAGATGACACGTTTCCATTATCAACAATGAGTCTGAGAGGAACTGCGGTGCAATTGGATCCATTCTTCTTTGATGATTGCGACAAATAAGTGTCCCGTAGAGATTGAAACGTGTTCCGAAATGCAATTTTGAAGTCGCTGTTATGACATACGTAGACTATGGGGTTTACCATGCACGCTGTTTTAGCCATCAGACATGGGAGCTGCACCTGGAAACAGAACAAGAAGTGCGTTTTGACTTTTGCGAATGTGAAGCTGCAAATAAGTTGCCGACTCGATCCCTGGCCGGTACATGCCTGTCATGTTGTGACACTTAATACTTAATAGTGGCCATCCGTCCATAGCATATAATTTTGTTTGTTGTGTGTTCGGAATTATCGCACAACTGAGCCTGGTTATTAAGCAGTACCACGAGAAGTTAATATGGATTGCTCGAGGAACATTCCATTCGGAGTCCGGCGCTCTTACACTAATACCGTGCTTCCATTTATTTTCTTTCTTTAACCAGGCGATTTAACATCTGATTCGTTGATTGCTAGTGGAGGAGAAGGATGTTTGGATTTGGATAACATCAAGACAATTTCCATTTTTGGGGCATGGCTGAATTGCTCGGCGCGTCAGACATTCACGGTCGATAATTTCAAATAAAGGCTTCCAAGCGACTCAGCTAACTTAAGATATTTTAAGTAAATAAACGGTTTAACACATACACAATTTACAACGGGATCCAATATCATCAAGCAATTTAGCCAAAAGACCGTACCAAATTACCCCCATCACTGCTTATGCGAAATGAGTGCGTAAAGATTTGCCCTATACTGAATGATGATACCTTCACGCTCTTGATAACCGCGTGACTTGCACAGGTAAATATGTCGATTCAGTAAATATGTCGACCTTATCGGAAATCTGACAGTGGGGCCTTGGGAAATACCTCTTATCATCAGGAAAACATGTCCATGTAATACATACCCCCTTATACCCCACTTTTATATAGAAAAACTGGGGTTTGCAGGGGTATACCTATTTTTCTTATTTTTGCTCCAAAACATAGATTGTGGGTACTCGTTAGAACCGCCTCGACAAGGCGGTTCTAACGTGTACCCACAATCTATGTTCTGAGCAAAAATAATAAAAATATCAAAAATTTTCCACTGAATTTTTTTTTATTTTTAACAGCATCCGATTTCAATTGAGGTTTTCCAGTTCCTCAATTTCAAGCGGGCTAAGGATAAGCACCCTTATCAAACTACTTTTGTTATGTACCACCACTTTGCTGTTTTGAAGCTGGAAGCCCTTATCATAATTTCGATAGCTCGTTTTGTAACGAATCAAGCTTCGCCTTATCAAAATTCTGATAACATGATTTCTTGAGACTTGGGAGTTATCATAATTTTGATAAGTGTTTAATAAAATAATTATTTCAAGGAACGTTTGAATCGTGAATCGAAATTATCAGAATTTTGATAAGCCTTGACAATCAATGAAATACATTTGTGGTTTTGAAACATGTCAGTAGGTAATTTTTGTATTAGCTGTAAAATCGAATTGTTCGTTTATTATAAATTACGTAGGACACGAAGGGTAGATCAATAAACTTAGTTTATAAATCCAGTCGCTGAGAGCTTTCAGAGTTAGGTATGCTGCAAGATGTCTTCCAACCAAATGATCAGCGTCTTAGCTGTTCCGGGAATGCATGCAGTGGATGTGTCCGACCATTGATAAGTTAGTTTTGGTTTTGGCTGTGTAATTGGGCACTCAGCCAGCATAATTGCAGAAATATGGCGTCTGTAATCCCAAGATCGAGTTGTGGTCCTTAAACTTTATATGGAGACGACAATTGTATCATGACATGATACATGTGATGCTGAGAACCATTACGACAAAAGAAGCAAACTTTCATAGGGCGCCTCCCCCCCCCCCCCCTTACCTCTTGGCCGAGTGGTTAAGAGCACTGATTTCATTAACGCGCTTACTCATTCGATCATCTCATCGCTGTGTTTGTTGTGCGTTCGAGCCCCATGCGGTGCAATTGTGAAACAAACCAAGTTCTGCTTGAGGGCGTGACATGTGGTTTCTCACGTTTTCGTCCTACCTACTGATGACCTCAAACAATTTTGAAAAGGGCGTGAAAATGAATAACACCTTTCAATTTTTAAAATTATTTTTCAATGTTTTCGGTGTCTTCAGCAGTCTTGATCGCTTTGAGTCAGGTACAAAGTCTGAAAAACATATACAAATTATGATGTCGCTTCACATTATTATGTGATACAAAAAGAAGTGCTTGTGTGCAGATAAAATCACAACTTACAATTAAGACTGAGTCCAAACATTGACATTATGTGTGTTTGTGCATGGGGGGTGTAAAGATGTGTTTATTCAGCGGTGATAAGATCCTGTGCTTTCGTAGTAATGCAATGCATACAATAGGGTGGTCACATTCATTCCCTACTCCAATACAATCAACCAATCGCTCCCAAAGAATACAACGTTTGCAAATTATGCACATACTGATGATCAGACTAAAATGGACAGAGTTGGATGATATCTAGCGCTTTTGTGCTTTACAGTGCAACCAAGAAAACAGAGCGATCCTAACTTGAACAGGCTGCACTATGAAATTAGACAGAATTAGGGTCAGAAGTTTCCCCAACATCTCTAACATATAATGATCAAAAGCATTGTTTGAAAATCACTTTCACAACGTGACGATGAACTAAGAAACTAATAGAAGCATAAAAATACTCCTACCTTCAACGCGCCGTTCCAATGATTTTATGGCTCGATAAAATTGAAACCCGCGCTAACGCAAGCCAACGCCCAGAAAAAACACATCAAATTGAATTATAAGGAACATCGCAAACAGTCTGCCATTTCATGTGGACTATTCAATATTGATAGAAAACAAATCTCGCACTTAAATGCAATAAGTTCTAAGAGGTCGCATGATTATGCAGGTAAATATGTCAAGATGCCAGCGTACAAGCAGATTTTTCCGTGGACTAGCCGATTCACGCTGTGGAATAATGCAATACAAAAAGTCCGAGCGCTTTGTGTGTAAATCAGTCACTGACGTATTAAAACAAATAATAATAATAATTACATGTATATATTAATTCCTGAATATTGGTAACACAAAACATACTCATATACTTACAATTTGGACGCCGTTTTCGAATGTTTTAGAAATGTAAGGATGTAATTATTCATGTGAAAGAAAATGTACGCGTGTATATGAAACTTGTCCAATCCGGGGTTACAACCATCTGCTTGTCATAATACATCAATTCTCAAGAGCAACGTTTCAGATCGCGGATCAGTTTCCCGCATTAATTGTTTGTCTCAGATGGACCCGGACGATGCACATGGCGAAATCTGCAATGTGCCAAGCTCGTTTTTTGTCATTTTATTTCATTTGGTTATGAATTGTCGCTACAGTGATCTAAAGAAAGCGTTGCATAATTTATGCTGTTTACAACTAAAAAAATGCGGAGCTGCTTACAAAGATAATTTACCCTGAAAATCTTATTTAACAGCTGAAAAATGAATATTGAGATACTCATGCAGTGACTCTTTCTCGATCTAAAAAGTTGAAAAACCATTCAAAATGCCACTCTCTTTGCATGATTGATAGTTCCAGCATGTTGAAAAACTACCTAGTACATATATCAAGCTAATGCCATCAGAAATCATGCTCCTGACATTTTTTTTTTTCAAAATGTAGTTTCAATTTAGTTTGCATTGCCTAAATACCATAAGTCGTCTGTAATAAAGTGTTTGCGCGCAAACGCCAGTGAAACAATATAATGTTTAATAATGTCTAGGTCACATTTGACATAGTTTCAGTTAAGTCAGCCTACGTCGCCTGTAATAAATAAAGTTTAGGCACAAACGCCAGTGTAAAAAGTATATGGCTATTAATACCTAGGTTACATTCGGCATATGATTGCACTACGATGACCGTGCGATGCCAGTGTTTTGCATTTTTTGCGGTCTCCGCAGGGCGACCCTACGATGTCCAGGCTACGATTCTACGGCTTCCTTCGATAGCTGGAGCCTCTACGATTTTGTAATAGTCTGCACGTTGACAAATGTTAAAAAATCGTAAGACCGTAGGCCGTAGACATGTCATAGTTGCATCGTATGGGCGCTCTACGGAGACCCTGCGGTCATCGCACGATTTTCATGATAATTTTGGGACAAAAATCGTAAGATACATGTAATCTTAAGGTGATCGTACGGCCTCCGTACGGCTATTGCACGATTGTCGCAAGATGTTCGTACGATGCCATTAAAATCATGCGGTCGTAGGAACATCACATGGGCTCTGTAAGATTTTAAATACTGCGGAGACCCTACGATTTCCTTACGATCTCCGTATGTTTTTGTCTCAGAATGTCGACTAAAACCAGAACAATAAATCGGACGTATGAATTGTAAACACATACATGTACATCGTAGTCAATGGTCATCTGCGATGTCCAAAAAATCGTAGGGAAATTTGCTGGCAAAAATCGTACGGCGATCGGGGCAAATTCCTATAATATAAGGTTATAGGATGGAACTCGAGCCGTTGCCCGTGTGTTCTTTCAAACATGTAGTACGTATATCTCGTAGACAAACAGGTCGATCACAGTCACACTTCAATAAAGCAATCAATCAGATGCATCGATTCCAATTCGTCAGAGCATGGTAATTATTTGATAATTCAGAACCAATTTCTCATCGTTGAAAAAGCCATCCCCGTTCTTCAAGGGTGGGATGGATACGTACCAATTATTCACACGTCAAAATACCAAATATTCGCATATGTGAAAAATTAGTATCAAAGATAGGATAAATTCTTCAGTACTTTAGATTACTGAGCGTTCCAATGTGATGCTTCTGTTGTGGTTCTAGTTAGTTTGTGTTTTGGTAGTGATTTTTGTGCTGTTTGTAATTTGTTTCGTTTTCACAAGTTAAACGATCGTGTAACTGAGTGGCCACTTGTTTTGGAAATACCCGCTCACTCGGCTAACGACATGTTCTCTTTGCATTAGTACCTAGTACCTAATTTTCTATTTGTTTTTCCCACCTTGGATTTTGGAGTGGGGATTGCGCTATTTCCTGGTCATCATCAGGAAAACATGTCCATGAAAACTATACCCACTTAAACCTTAAACCCCACTTTTTATTGGAAACATGTAGATTATGTGTTTCATCGCGGTTCTTATGTGTACCCTCGGGCAAAATTTCTTTATTAAAATATCGATTTTTTTTTCAAAGAAAGTTTCAGTTTTTCTGCTGATTTTTCTCTGTATTTTGCATGGGCAAGTTTTCGTGATAATTGCTTACTCTTACCTTTTCAGACACCAAGCCAAAAATTGTTTGATTATTGAGTTTAAAGTTCATCCAAAAACATCATATCAAAATTAAACATACGCAAATATCACAATTCTACATGCAAATGTAATATATTGGTACGAATTATTCACACAGCGGATGTGAAATTTGCGAAATGCGAAAACCGTGGTTGTACGGGGAGACTTTTTAGGGCCACCACACGGCACATCACCAGCTGCAGTAATAGAAAATAAAATGAACTTGAGTCCATCATAATAATTTTTCTGAATTCCCCTTCGTTTATCTGAGATACGAGTATAAACACGTACGGACGGAGGGACAATTGCTGATTGTAGTCCAGGGGAACTGAAAATGACTGACAGAATCCATGATGTTAATCAAGGTTAATGGCATTTGCTCACAGTATGATTTCGTAATGGTTTCCGCATAGTTGGTCATCAGGTCAAATTTAATTTCTTCAAGATCAGTCTTGTAGAACAGAAGAATTAGAGTTATCCAAAACATGTCAGGTTATGCTTTTGGAAACATCAGTTTATAATAACATATAGGGTCACAAGTGTGTGTGTGTGTGGGGGGGGGGGGGTATTTGATTATAATCTTTCTCTTTGGCTGTTCAAAGAAGAACATTTGTCAGACAGTGGTGAAAGAAATATGTGCATTCAGTACTGGTAATCTGCCACTTCTGAATTTGTCCAGTAATAGTGTGGCAAGGATACCTGGCCGTCCCTTCATAGCCTTAGTACAGTAGTAGTTGACTGTGAGCGTAAACGAGTAATTAAAATAATTAATAGCCTTTGAACCATTTTCAAAGTGAGTCATTCTACACAAATAGACTGCTTTCAAGCACTGCTTAAAGTAGAAAGTATAGGAGACCATATTTTGTTACTACATTCTCATGATCCAACAAAGGGATTTCATTCATCACTAAATGGACACATTTGGCAATACAGAATGGTACAGACCATTTGAGGTTTGAGAAAATGAAAGAATGCAGGTCTTGGCCAGTGAACCTGTTGTCATTGAATAGATGCCATTACGAAAACACGCTAGTTCAGCTATAAAAAATTTGTTTTTATATTTTTGATGTAAACAGATTGTGGCTACACATTATTCGCAATCTATGTTTTGGGGCAAAATTGATTTACTAGCCACAATAAAAGTATCTCCAAAATCATGCATAAAATTTGAATGTCAGTTGGCTCAAGCAACTTCTAAATTGGACTGATGAGCATGTAACTGCAGATGTTATCAGTAATTGACTGTGTCCTGAGGCCAATAAAATTCAATCAATGTCAGGTTTATAGCTAGTTTCTTCAGGTATCTTTTAGAGGAAGAAAATGGTATCAAACCCGCCCTTTAACGCAAACAAATTATGTTTTGTATGTTTTCTAGTTTCTCGCGAACATGAGTTTTCGTGAAAAACGCAGATTCACATTATAGCATTCAGACTTGTTTACAATATGCATGTATGACTGACATCCATCCATTTAAACCAGTTGTTCTAGATGCCAAAATGTGTTTGGCAGATTATTAACGGACAATTTAATGCAATAAATTGACCGCTGCCATACGATAAAGCGACCGCAAATAGAGGTTACTGAGTAAAGTTTCATTGATACAGACATGCTTACAGTTTTAACACAATGTTTTTGTACAAACAACATGCGCATTTTAAAAGAATCGCGCAAATAAGAATATGAGCGAGGTCTATTGTTGGCATTTAGATTAAACTTTTAATACGTACATACGGTTGACTATGAGTACATAATTGTTAGGCATGCATATTAGAATAGGCTCGGTCAGACGAATAAAGTACAAACATCAACCCAATATTTACCGAAATCTACGATACATTAAACAGAAGCATTTAGCATATCATTGTACGATACACTGTACATGCAGAGGTGCTACGTTTTTATTTGCGCACTTAAAAATTCGTAGCACGTACGTGGCAGGTCACACATATGTCAGACATACGAAAGAAACGTGGCAGGAACGCCGTAAATACGTAGCTCATACTCCTGGTACGCCACACATACGTCACGGTTAACATGCCACGTAACCGTGACGTACGTACAGCGTATCTTTTGTATCTGCTACATGCGTATGTGCGGTGTATGTGTGGCTTACCCTCGACTCTCTTTTCGTATCTACGGCGTGTCAATGGCGTATGCGTTGCGTATGTGCCACGTACGTTTCGCTGCTGTGGAGTATGAGTGACGTATTAGGAATATTTTGTGGCGTTCCAAGAGAATCTAAATGCTTCTATATTAATGTTTTCGTTTTCCGATGTTTCTCACGGTTCTGGGTGTCATACAGGGTTCATTCAGGACTACGCTTCGTGTAGCCTTTGTCTTTGTTCATGTCGTCTTACGACCAGGATGGGGAGCTTGGAGATGTTTCTACCCCCACTACCACCTCGTTTTTTTTCTTAGATGGTAATCTAGATTACTAGTATCTAAATTTCTCGGGTGGCAGCTTCAACCGCTGATAATTGATAACTGTAATGTGCGAATTGCATGATCAAAGGGAACACAACCTTTTGTTTTGATAGGTATTAAAAAGCAATTGGTACAGGTCAGATATGCAGCAGATAATTCTGGAACGTAGTACATACGCCGTAGATACGTCACGCATACATTTCATACGCGGGAACGTAACAGGAACGTCACACGTACGTGGTACATACGTCGCTCAAACGAAATACGGCTCAGACCTTGGCGTATCAAAACTCTCATAGATACGCGAGCGATACGCCGCTGATACGTGAATATGTGACAGAGCTATTACATCTCGATGCATGCCATGGATGGTCCTGTACATGTTTCTCCGTAATCAAAGTAATAATAGACATTTACGCATTAAGACGGTGACGGATACGGACATTGAACTTCAGTTGAAATCAAGCTTAAAATCAGGATCGTCTCAAAACCAAACTAAGTAAATAGAGAAATGACATATTTTATGTATACACGACATTGTAAAACAAATCTTCACATTATCAAATAAATCTGTTTCTTCCTGCACACAAGATTGTCAAAAGGCGGGGCAACGCCCTCCGACGGTGTCTCCATACCGTCCAAATTAGGAAAAACGGTTCTGTTAGCAGCAATTTCTCTGTTGCCAAAACGGTCAAGTTACCTGCAATTTTGTAGCAGCAATTTTGCCAGTAAGCAGCAATTTTGCAAGTAAATAAAAACGAAAACTGAGAGCCTTTAAGAGCAGTGAACGTATACTACTCAAAGTTTGATAAAATAGTACCAACACTGTGCAAACATTCCATCTTTTTTCACGTTGCCTGCCAGCGCTTTTCGCAGACTTGCAGAAACCATGGAAACTCCCTGAAACTGAAGTTGCCACTGTTGCATACACTAGCCAATTCTATCATTCATCTCCTCTTACTGGTTCAATCAACTGCAAAACTGTTTTGATATCGAAATGTCGATAGTTTTGTGTCTAAAATGCACTTTTTGAAAATTTCAAAAAATCTGTGATTTTTGGTTAATCACGATTTTTTACCAAAAGATTTATTTTCGCTCAAAACGTTGCCCTTTGGGCTTCGAGTATGGAACAGAAAACCGATTTGAGCTACGGGCATTGGTTTCGATTTTACAGCGTTTTAAAACATTTGTCATTGGACTGAACGTAATTTGTACTATGTGATTAAACATCTGACAACAAATTTTAAAAACGCTGGTTTGAGCTAACCAAAGTGCGTATTCAAAAACGGTTTTCATGCTCACCATGCAAAGGACAACATTTTAAAGCGGAAAAAAGTTTTTGGTAAAAATCGTGTTTTTAACCAAAAATCACAGATTTCTGTAAAAAATTTCAAACGTGCATTTTAGACACAAAAGTATCGACATTCGATTATCAAAACAGTTTTACAGTTGAATGAACCAGCAAATGAGGATGAATGACAGAATTGGATAGGGTAGGCAACAGTGACAACTATAAATTCAGGGGGTTTCCTTCGTTTCTGCAAGTCTGTGAGAAGGGCTCGCAGGCATCGCGAAAAAAAAAGCACGGTGATGGTGCTGCTATATATCTATAGCAAAATTTCGGGTGTTAGATTACCAATATGTCCTGTAATCAAAATAAAGTTTTGATGCTTATCAAAGTTTGAGAAGTATATTAATGAGAATGGGGATGGGCTATACCATGGTTTCGGCTACCAAATCCTCTTCAGTGACCCTTTAGATATGGCAACATGGAGCCAAAGTGAATTACTGTAATTTTGCAACTTTCAACAGATAAAATATGAAGGTTTGATCCTTTGGAAGCAGCAAAAACATTCAAAGGGAGATAGTATGGACTATATTGCACAATTTCAGGTAATGGACCCTCATCAGTAACCCTTTATAAACCGGCAACGAAAGTCAGGCTATTGTACTGCAATTTGGAAATTGGAAAATTTACATGAGAAGTCTAAATCCTAAACGGGATTCCTAAACGGGGTCAAATAATTCAAAAATTGCTTACAAGTACGTATATTTCTCAAAGGGAGTGTTTGAACACTCTGAATATCTTTACTGATCTCAAAGAACCTAAATAAAAATATAATCTGCACTATTGATGATGTACGGGGAGACTTTTTAGGGCCGCCACACGACACAACACCAGGTGCAGTAATAGCAAATAAAATATAAAGGTTTGATCCTTCGGAAGCAGGAAAAACATTCAAAGGGAGATAGTATGGACTATATTGAGTATTCAATACTATCCAAATTGGACCAAAAATTTTAAATATTGGTTAGAAAATGTATCTAAACCGATAATATTTTTCTGATTTCTCAGAATATCCTCGCTGATCTCAAAGGACCGAACAGAAAATATAATCTGCACTACGGATGATGTACGGGGAGACTTTTTAGGGCCGCCACACGGCACAACACCAGCAGCAGTAATAGCAAATAAAATGAAACTGAGATCCTTTAAGAGCAGTGAACATATTAATGACATATCATGGTTTCGGCTACTTAAGCCTCTTCAGTGACCCTTTAGATATGGCAACATGGAGCCAAAGTGAATTACTGAATTACTCTAAGCAGCAATTTCTCCTCAGTGAAAAACGGTCAACGTAGTAGCAAATTTGCTGCAGCGATAAACGGTCCAAGATAGCAGCAATTTTGCTGCAGCGAAAAAACGGTGAAGTTAGCAGTAAATTTTCTGCAGCGAAAAACGGTCAACTTTGCAGGAATTTCGCTGCAGCATAAACGGTCATGGTAGCAGCAAACGTGCATGTTAACAACAAGTCTGCTACAACAGGCAAGTTAGCGGTAAATTTGCTGCAGCGAAAAACGGTCGTTAGCAGCATTTTCTGCTGCAGCGATAAACGGTCTAGCTAGCAGCACTTTTGCTGCAGCGAAAAACGGTCAAGTTATGCACAAGTCACTTGGAGCCGGGGAATACCGGGGCGTTTAACATTTTAGTTTTAAAGCCCCGCTAAAAGCCCGGCACTGCGGGGTCAGATTTGTGGCACAATCCCTGCTAAAAGCTGCGGCTCCCCGGAGGCTGACCATAATATGGAACAACAGCTGGTTTTGTTCTAATAAAAAAAATAAATGTACATGAGAAACAGGCTTGAATTTCTACATGTAAATGTACAGGTACATTTGCAAATTAAATAAGGACCAAAAATTTAATAAAACGTTAGAAAATACAACTAGAATCTAATTTGAATGAATGTGATCTTATACTGGATGGAAATTAAAACCTCGGCACATCCCCAGCAATGCCGGGACTCAAAGGTTAAACCCCGGTACATTAGTCCCGCTGCCTTCCCACTATCCCCCGCCCTAAAGAAGCCGTGGATACAAATGAGTGGTGCATTAGCAGCAAAGTCGCAGCAGTGAAAAGCGGTCAGGTTGGCAGAAAATTTCGCTGCAGCGAAAAAACGGTCAAGCAACAGTTTTGTAGCAGCAATTTTGTAGCATCAATTTTGCAAGTTGGCAGCAATTTTGCTGCAGCGAAAAACGGTCAAGTAAGCAGCAAATTTACTGCAGCGAAAAACGTTAAATTACATGTAGCAGCAAGTTGTTGCAGCGAAAATTTTTGTCGAAGATTTTGTTTCGTTTTTGCCTGGCTGTAAGCGCCATAGAAAACGATGATGAATGCCGCAAGCAGAATTTTGCTATCCAACCAAGGACCCAACGTCAACTTATTGTTCTTTCGCAGTTTGATCTGGCTGTAAGCCCTATAAAAACGATGATGAATGTTGTAAACATTATTTTTAACCTGTGAGCCGAGTTATGGACCGAAAATCCTTGCCAGCATTAAGAGTGAAAATAAAACTGACGATATTTTGTTTACGTTTTATTCTGGCTGTGTGCGTTATAGAAATCAATTATGAATGCCGCCAACATTACTTTTCGAACCTATGGCCCTAGTTATTGAGAAACATTTTCTGCCGGTAGTAAGAGTGAAATTTTTGTTTTCGTTTTAATCTGACTGTGAGCGCTAGAGAAAACGTTGATGAATGCCGCAAACATTTTTTTTATTTTCATATGTGCTCACAGCTGCAGCAAACTTGCTGCTACATGTAACTTGACCGTTTTTCTTCGATGCAGCAAAATTACTGCTAACATAGCAGTTTTTCGCAGCACTAAAATCGCTGTTCACAGCCTGACTTAAACGAAAACAACCGGAGACAAATTCGCTGCGGCAAAATTGATACTGACTTTACCGCTTTTCCCTGGAGCAGGTCTGCTGCTTAATTAACCCTTTTTCGATGCATCAAAATTTAGCCACACTAATACAAGACCGCTTTTCACTGCAGCAAAATTGCTGCTAACATGACACTTTTTCGCTGCGGCAAAATTACTGCTAACATGACCGCTTTTCGCTGCAGCAAAATTGCTGTTCACATTCAGAGTGAAGTGAAAACAATCGGAAACAAATATTTGCTGGGGCAACATCGCTGCCTACTCGACAGTTTTTCGCTGCAGCAGATTTGCAGCTAATTTGGCCATTTTTGCTGCATTAATTTGTTTGCTAACATGACCGTGTTTCGCTTCAGCAAAATTACTGCTAACATGACCGCTTTTTTTTCGCAGCAAAATTGTTGTTCACAGCCAGACTGAAACGAAAAACATCGGAGAAAAAAATGCTGAGGCAACATTGCAGCTGACATGACCATTTTTTCGCTGTAGCAGGTTTGCTGCTAATTTTTTGACCGTTTTTGCTGCATCAAAATTTCTGCTAACATATAAATAACCATTTTTGCCATCAAACCTGCAGCTTACATGACCGTTTTCCGCTGCTGGAAAATTGCTGTTACATGTAACACGGAAGCTTTTCGTTGCACCAGAAAACATTGTTTGAGGCATTCGTCAATGTTTTCTATAGCCACACTCACAGCCACACTATAACTTAAACTTAACAATTTGTCGACAAAATCTTTTAGTATTTTTCACTTTTACTGCTGGTTTGGTTTATTGCTTGGGTCATAGGCGGGATGAAAAGTTCTGTTTGCAACATACATCATCATTTTCTATAGCGCTCACAGCCAGACAGAAACAAAAATAACCGTAAACAAAATTTTCTTCAGCAAAACTGCTGCTACATGTTAAAGTACCATTTTTCGCTGCAGCAAAATTGCTGCTAACTGGATCATGTATCGCTGCAGTAAAATTTCTGCTAACATGACCGCTTTTCACTGCATCAAAATTGCTATTCACAGCTATACTGAAACGAAAACAATCGGAAAAAAATATGCCGAGGCAACATTGCAGCTGCTAACTTGACCGCTTTTCGCTGCAGCAGGTTTGCTTCTAACATGACTATGTTTGCTGCTTACATGACCGTTTTTCGCTGCAGCAAAATTGCTGCTAATCTAACATTTTTGGCTGCATCAAAATTGCAGCTAGCATGACTGTTTTTCGCTGCAGCAAAATTGCTACCACCTTGACCGTTTACCGCTGAAGCAAATTTACTGATAACATGGCTTTTTTCACTTTTACTACTAGCAGGGAATTTAATCCATAACTCGGGTCATAGGTTTGATAGAAACGTTTTGTTTGCAACATTCATAATCGTTTTCTATAGTGCTCACAGCCAGGCTAAAACGAAAAAAACTCATCGACAAAAAGTGTTGGTTCATGAAATTGCTGATAATTTGATATTTTTCACTGCAGCAAATTTGTTGCTAACTTGACCATTTGTTTCGCTGCAGCAATTACTTAAGGATTGGAATTCAGATTTAAGCTTTCACTGGATGATGAACAACATTAGGCTACTTTAATGTCTGTGAAGCCCGAAGGGCTTCTCGGAGACATTAAAACAGCTAATGTTTTTCATCATCCAGTGAAAGCTAAAATCTGAATTTCAATACTTATATTTACATTTTATATTATCAATCATGTATCAGATTTTCAGTTGCACATATCATCGCTCATTTTCATGTTATTTGACATTAATTCCGACTTAACGTAATTTTGGAACAGCCAAAACGTCAAATGTTTGCACTTAACGTCATGGTGGGACGCGACCGACCTCACGCCAACAAGAGTAAATAAACAACGTCACTGGTTGGTTTTTGACGTCGCCCCGCCAATAGGCGTGCCCTCTAGTTCACGTGACTTAATGTTTATCATTGGGAAATGAAGAACATCAAGAAAGATACTTTCATTTAGGGCGATTGCAATAAAAATGTAAATATTAGTCCATAAACGATTGAAAAAACCAACATGGACGAAAATAAGGGGTTGCGGTGTAAGATTAAAGGTTCGGAGGTTTGGAAACAAACTTCCGGATGGTTCGAACCTTCGGATCATATGAGCCGTGACGCGAGAAAAATCGGTCTTCGGGGGTTCCGACCCGGTTCAACACAAACCAGTCTGTACAGTCACAGAATAAAGCTAGAATCTTGAAAGTTTGATTATAAGTAAAGGTGAAAATGTGCTATCCATGTAGCGAAAACCTAGGGCGTAAGGTTACTGCACAGCTGATAAGTGCCTTTGTTTTCGCATATGCAAAAATCCGATTTTCTCATGACGCGGTTCATATATCGAACTAGATCATAGTTCTACATGTACATTTATGTAAATCCAGTGTTCCTACGATGAGCATTCATAAGCAAGAGTTGCTGAACTTAGCTTGTGTTGCCGTTGATGTGACGCAGAAAAAACGTCATATAACATCATACTTAAAGTTGAAAATAGCAATACACATATGTTAAAAATTAAAAACATATTTTATTGTTAAAAGTGTCACTTTTACAGCCACCGGAAGCAAGCCACATTTACTGACTGTGACGCATATGTCATATATTTACTCCTTTCTACATTTCAGTTTCGGCAAAATTATGCCGTCATCAAAACATTCCTGAACATTTACTCAAGTTCCCATTTTGTCAAACTTTCAGCGAACATTTAAGTAGACACTTCATAGATAATCATAATTATTAATGGAATTCTATTTCTTTCCTGCATGTATACACACACCAGCTTAAGAATTCGCTCATTAAAGATCTGTCAGGCAAAGACCTTGACATGTTATCATAACGTATTATATACTGGACACTTTGATTTTTAGCGAACCTTCGATGTGACTGGATCCGAACTTCGGAACAAGATCCGAAGTCCGAACGTTCGGACTCCGGTTGACATCGCTATATTTTACCCGAAGTCCGGGCTCTCTTAATTCGAAAATCTCTACTAGGCTGCCCCCGTGACCGTGAACAAGCGGTTCTGGAAAGAATTTTGAAAACGGTGGACAGCAACGGACGACGGACGGGTACCGATGAAAGCCGATACTAGTAAAAGCTTTCCGTGAGCCTAACGGCTCAGCCTTTTTAAGCTATAACATCATCGCCCGAGACGTCAAACTTTCATTTCCAAATTGAACACTTTTAACTTCGAATTGCAAAAGATGCTTCTCGTCGTCTTTATCATGGTGTAAAATGTCGTAGCTTATTAGGTTTGCTAAGGTCTGCAGGCATGTAACTGACCACAGTGACCAAAATAAATGTTTAACGGCAAACTTCTCCGGCAGGACTATCGATAAACTTTGAAAAACATTTTTTCCGACTACACTACGAACTAGTTTCGAAAGTTATTGTTGGGTTAACGACGCTTCTTCGTGTACTTAATTAAGAAATAGATTCCATTCCCTGATTTTCATGGAGCTATGAACCACAGTGGGTCGACTGTAAAGTAACTGAACGCCGAAGGGGCTCGTGTACAATTTGCAAGCGACCCACTGTGGTTCATAGTTCATAGCTATTTACGCTTCAAAACCAAACTCATTGCTTATATTAACATTCATTTCTCTCTATGGCGTATTGAAAAATTATCAAATTGATCACATTAACAAGCAAACAGAGAAATCATGCACGGTGTGTGTTCAAACAGCGGAACGACATCGATGACGTCATGACGTTTACAACGTCCAATTACACCGAGAAGAGCCATGGGTTTGATGACGTCAAATTTGGATCATGTCTTGTCGCCTGACACACTGTTGTTGTTCATGGAACTACATTGTATGAACAGCATTTCCGTTCTAAAGATTCATTAAGACTGCATCAAAAATGTAAATATACAAAAATATAATGAAGAAACTTCTGGTGTCAAACTTTTGCTTTTGAAAAAGAAGATTATGTTTGTTAACTCAAAGTCATCTCAACTTTAAGATCAACATACGGCCAACTTAAGTATTTCTTAAACCGTGCTCATATGCAGTATATGCACCAGGATGCAAAAATACACCCGTCAGAGTAAATGAAAAATATTACAAATTAGATAAAATAGAAGTAAAATTATTAAAAACATAAACTGGAGTGTAATGTATATAATAGAAACAAAATAATGGTAAAGCAGAGTATAATGTTCGACACTTGCATCAACATGGCTTCCCGATGCACTACGGACCGCCTCCAAGTTTCGCTACGTACTGTAACATGTACGTTCTGTCACGGTGTGTTACGTTCAGTCCGTTTTATCACGGCCCATTACGTTTCTCGTTTCCGCCGTGACTGCCGTGGCAGATTTTTAAACTGTCAAAACATTTGCCACGGTGCTACGTTTGGCTATCCCGTTCCCCTGTGTTGCCTCACGTTTATCCCGTTTTGATCACGGTTGTCTGAAACGTGGCCGCCGTAACCGCCGAGAACATAGTGTAAACGCAACTATAAAAATAAGTTTTAAATGAAAATTTTTCTTCCGAAATACCGCGTTTAAACCGCTCAACTGGCTACAGTGCCATATTGCCTGGTGCTATGCGTTGACTAAACTTATCCCATCCGTCTGACTGAGAGTAGTCCCCATGTGCCTTGGTTGCTTGGTAACTTTAAAACATATTAGTCGGATTGGGCGTGTTGTGACGTGGGTGAAAGAAGGCCGTAGTGGAGTCAATTTTCTGGACATTTCTATCCCGATATGCACCAGACTTTAAGTATCGTTGATTTGTAAATCTGATTTTATCGGTTCGACTTTGGGGCAAAGCGTCTTGAATCCGTGGTTTATCGTGACTTTGCACTTGAAATTTGGACGCGCTTTGCATGTCCGTGTGGTTTTGCGTTGGTCAAAATGTTACTTATGACGTCAAGAATGCATATTTTACGTTTTCGAAGCCAATGATACACGTGTTAGCCAGCTGAGCACATTGTGTATTTTTTTTAAAATCCGTTTTTAGTAAATCATGTATACAATTTCGCTGTCCATGTAAAAATGGTAATAATGATAATAATAATAATAATAACCTCTATGATTCTGGTGTCGTAGGTTGGGATTTAAACTTAATTGCACCAAAAGCTTTTGGTCGGTTTAGCATATGCCACTCAGTTGAACATAATGCGTGTTATATTAAATTACTTTCTTTATAATCCATAATGACACGAGTCACAAAAGGTAATTGGCGTCCCGGTAAAAATGATGTATCTTTATTCTGTCTGCCTCTCTGTTGTGCTCGTTGCCTTTGGTTTTGGTTAAGACTAGCCGGATGGCTACCTTGTTGGGAAATTGCTAGTCACACAGCTCTTCGAGTAAGTTGTCGGAAAAATTGTTATGCAGTGTGATACATTATCGTTCCCACTTGTTGTCTATGGCGGGACTTTGAATTTAATCCCATCGATTCCTGCACCAGGTCCCTCTATTCTTACTTTTCTGAATTCTAAAGTTCCCTTCATCATGTGTCATGATGTGTAACTGAAATGTTTTGAACGTCTTTCACATCGAATTCTGGTTTTGCGAGCTTTTTGACAGTTAACGTGTAAGCTGCCTTCGGCTCACGGCATTACTTATCAGAAAACATACCTTGTCATAATTTTAACAAGTTCACACATAACGAAACAGAAATATTAAGCCAAAATAAAATATTGAACTTTTTATAATTGCTGCGTTTTCATTGGACAGTACTATACATGTAGCAATTCTTACATCTTGCACGTTTCTCAATTATTTAAATTCATAATCAATTAATATGTAAATTGTTAGTACTTCTCTCAATGTTAGCGCCAACATTGCGACGTTGATGCTGTACATCTGTGACGTTGACGAAAATTAAAGGTGCAGTGGACGGGTGGGTGTCGTGGCACTCATAAGGCTAATCAGTCAATGTCCAGTCTATGGGATATCTAATTTGATGTGCAACCAAGCCAGATTGTGAGTTCGATCCTCCGACCGGTATATGAGTGTCATGTGAATGCCGAACGTTCCAAGGCAAATCTTCCATTTTTAATTAAATATAACTTTTTGATACTATAAAATTAAAGATAAGCGCACAATTTACTCGTAGTGTAAGCAAATAACTTTTGTTTGGATGATACAGCAAACAGCTTTTAAAAAGGCTACAAAAGGCTCGGCTAGCATAATGTATAACGGACAAGAAGGGTCAGATAGGTTAGGGTTAGGGTTTGGTTTCCGACCTACACTAATTGGTTATTCAGTAAGTCGTAGTACTTCTTTCAATGAAGCGACTTTAGAAAAGTAGGGCCGTTTCGGGTGCAAACAGACTCGGTCCCAGTAATATGGCATTCATTTACATGGTTTACTAGGTGTGAATGCTGTTTGTGAAAATGACGCCACTTTGTTCAGAGTGCGGAGAATGGTCTATACCCGACCTGTGCTTAAAGCAAGATGTTGATTGGCTAGATTACATTTACCCAATCACTGCCAACCTTTTAAAGATCAAATGTCTACGGCTTACCGGATTAGTAAGAATCAGAAACCAGCCATTTTGTCATGTGGACTGTTCGGGCTTTTTCATAGGTTCCAAGCGAAAACCCTATCGCATATAGGGCTCGCAAACCAAGCCGCAGAAACGTGTGTTTGAATGACATTTATACAAATGTGAAAGTAGGCAACGATCAGGAAATGGCGCAATCAGAAAGAAAACCAAGGTGGAAAAAACTAAATTGACAATTTGGTACATGTACTTACGCTCGTACATGTAAAGTCACAAAACTTATTTATATTTTATCGTCTTTTCTAGTCATTGCAAATCTGAATCGATAAGCAATTGCAACTACGTGTATTTTGGTGGCTTTCAACGTAACGTTAATCATAGAAATTCAATGATGTTTCATGCTGAATGTGTTTTACATGTATGAGAGTTTGAAGTTCCTGAATGGCCGTTATTGTCAGCGCTACACATTAGATAGAATCGCATTGAATCTCACATTGCTAATCAAGAAGACTGGGTATTCTTGAAACATTCTTGTATGAGTCCTTCTAGCATCGAATACAGATTATTTTATGCCTACCAACTCAGCTCTAGAGGGCTCAGCAACACGCTTATCAGCATTGTTCAAGTTACTTCCAGGTTAGATTCCGTTTTCATCTGTCTGGCATGCTGGATAAATTTTACCAAATGCTACCTCCATAAGCCTGACTACAATCTATGAAAGTTTGTCCACTCAGACATTATTTCTTCTTATGTAAAACATGGTACATTGTAATTATCATATGTGCTGAAAAAAAAAAAAAAAACGCCTAATAGGCCCGTCAATCGCGCTTTATGCCCTTATGCTAGGGATACGTACAACCGTATCTTACACTTTATCTAAGACAGGGAGATATTGACTGCGCAAAAGTACCATTACGCTTTAGAAATTATGAATGGCAAAAATCGTGACCCGACCTCACTTGGCGGCAGGAAAAGCTGACTTAAGTCCAATTCGCATGCGCCATAAATACACGCGAGTAAATATACTCCGGTGTGCAAATTTTACTCGGGGTAAGCAAATTGCGCATGCGAACGCAAATACACACCGGAGTATATTTACATATGGGTAAATTTACTCCTGGGTCTGACCAGATGCAAATTTTATCTTTACAAATGCACACTATTTTGTCCCATGAGAACGCAAAGTAAAAATTACCCATGAGTATTTTTATTTCAGTCAATATTCTGGCTTTAGATAACAAAATTTCACATTTTTTGTTCATAACTGATTAAAATGACACTTGCTGAAACTGTGGACATTGTTGCTAAATAACATTTTATTGCCATTCATCAAATTTTATATCATATGGAGTGCAAACAGCCACACTATTTCTTTATCATTCTTGGTGAGATTCTTGGGGCATTTTAACAGTAATTCCATGTGAAAGGATGATAAAAGGGAACTGCTAAGGTTATACCTGGCCATTACATGATTCTCCTCTGCTGCCAAAGTTTACAAGAACACCTTGAAGCAGCCTCTTCTTGTTTTGCAAATACAGAAAACTTAAATGAACAGGTTTTAATCCAGAAATGATAAATTTACATACAAAATACTTCTGGTGATAAAACCCATGCGAACGCAATTTAAATTTACTCACAGGTTGATTTGCACACCGGAGTATATTTACACGCCAGAGTATATTTACACGCGTGTATTTTTGCGCATGCGAATTGGACTTTATACTGTATTACATTATATATTACATTCTAAAAATCAAGTAGTGTGTTAGTCAAATAGGGAACTGGTCAACAGTTCCGTGGTCAAATATACGAGTATATGTGCGCTTTTTTATGACCAGAACAACGGGATTTTTTTTATGTGTGTGTGTTGTGTGTGTGTGTGTGGGGGGGGGGGGGGTTATTGTCCAAGGAGCACCCGAAGGCTCAACAGGGAGGTTGATTTTTGTTGTTGCTTTTGGAAAAGCCTGCGCTTAACTTTTGTTACAGTATATGAATGATTTATTTCTGAGGTCTGAGATCTCGTGTTTGCATGGTGTGTTTAATCGTTTTATCAGGGAATTTGGCCATTAATTACACGTGTCAAAGGATGTTGATACCAGAAAATCAGCTGTACAGGGCAATCATCGATAAATCAAAGCGGCCGCTCCCAAATAAAATCTAGAGGCTGGCGAATATTACGTGTTTCTGAAACATCGATGATTTCGTCATGCTTCAAGTTACCATTACATTTATTGTTGTATCCATTTGTTCAGGAATTGCATTCGGAGCTTAATGGATTTGCAAACTATATCAGTTAAGTACTGTTGGGGTGTTTCAATTTTGCAATGCCTTGGCTTTGATCCGAATATTAATGCCGTTTGTTTGATTCTAACATGGAGTAAGTAACACGGTAATATTTTTGTTCTTACATGTAGTGGTTGTATTTTACGGACGAACTGATATGAAACGTATTCGTATTAATTGTATGTATATTTCATGTATCAAAACTTTAATTGGTCAAGTAGTAGCTGACTATTCAGAGTGTGTACTGTTTCCAGGTCCGCATTTCTGCATGAAACGGTTGCTCGGGGGGAATTTAAAAACATGTGGAAAAAGTCTCCTCAGCGCGTCTTATCGTATTATCAGCTTAGGGGATTAGTGGTACAGGTAAATCATCTTCGGTTCTTTCCGGTGATTTACGATTTACTTGGCGCCTCTGTCCGTAAAATTACCTGTGTAACTTTAGCCCGAGGGCAACCATAAAATTTGATCATAAATTGTCTTAAAAATTTATGAACTCAAAACTTCGACTATGAAATAATATGAAAATATAAGAAATACAAAATGTGTGGCTTTGATGACGGTAAAAAAAAAAAAAAAAAAAAAAAAAACACGATTTCGAATGAAAGAAAACTCGTGTTTTTCCCATTCAAATGCACATTGTGGGTACACGTGACAATCGCATCGTCGCGGTTAAACTCATGGACCAGTTTGTACTGTAAGCATTCAGTTGTATTATTTTTATTTTTAAAATTATTTATTCATGTATTTATTTATTTATTTATTTATTTATTTATTTATTTATTTATTTATTTATTTATTGCTTCCTCAAAATAAGTGCTATGAGTATATGATATATGTTACATATTAAATGTAAGCATTACGAAAACACGCCCATGCAATATACAGATTTTTCCCAAATTGTAAAAGTAGAAATTATTTGATATTATTCTTATTATTGCTCAAAACATATATTGTGGGCACATATTAGAACCACCTCGCAGCCTGATCACTAGCTTAATCTTTATTTCTAATTTTCAAGTATTTATGTATGTGTAGACCGGTTTGCTTTTGAATCCGTCAAACCTCGCTTGGACAAGTTTTTCAAGTGCACAGGCTGATCGACTCCTTGCATTTTCGCAATATTTATATAACAGGTACACCTTCCATTAAAAATGAGCCGCGTTATGCGAAAACCGGAATTTAACTATGCAAAAACAAAGGCTCAGGTCAGCTGTGTAGCAGTTGCCTAGCTGATCAACGCCATTGTTTTCGCTACACGGGTAATACAATTCCTTATCTTCCTCAATCCGAAATTTCAAGCTTCTTGTCAAATGGTGTAGTACACAAGCCGGTTTGTGTCAGACCTGATCGGAAACCCCTAGTACCGGTTTTTTCACACCGCGGCTCAAATGTGAAATGGTATAGTTTTATAATCCGAGACTGCATGTCATAAAATCAGGCACGCTTTAAATCATACCCCTAGGTCATAGATAAACTAAAACAACATTGATGCGCCACTGATCGTGATCAAAATCGTGTCGCATTTTTTGTGTAAAATTGAATTATAGTACTAATCTTTTTTTTTTTTTTTTTTTTTTTTTTTTTTTTTTTTTGTTTAAAAAAAAAAAAAAAAAAAAAAAAAAAAAAAAAAAAAAAAAAAAAATGTTGTAACATACACATACAAGCCGGTTAGTGTCAGACCTGGTCGGAAAACCCCTAATACCGGTTTTCTCACGCCGCGGCTAAATTGTGAACCGTTAAGGTTTTAAAATCCGAGACTGCATGTCATAAAATCAGTCACGCTTTAAATCATACCCTTAGGTCATAGATTAACTAAAACAACATTGATGCGCCACTGAACTGTTCAAAATCGTATCGTCAATATCTGCATTTTTGTGTAATATTAATTATAGATCGAGTACTAATCTTTTGATAAAAAAAAAAACAACAACAAAAAACATTTAATGAATTTTTAAAAAGTAAAAAAACAAAAATAATGAATTGATGTATCTTGCGACTTGTGACTGGACCGTGGCTGAGAGCAGAAATAAAATAAGAAAATAAGAACGAATCAGCGTAAAAAGTAGCAACACAGTAAAAACAAATCTTAATTTCATTGAAAACAGTGTACAGTTTCAGTGTTTTTCTGCAGCTTTAACGAGAGAGAGAGAGAGAGAGAGAGAGAGATTTGAATGAAGATAATTAAGAATTTCTATGTCGGTTTTTGCTTTGTTCAAACTGGGACACGGAGACGCTATTGTTTGGTAATCAGATTGAGTAAAAAGTGTTACTTAGGTGTGAAATGCAAACTTTAATTGGACCAATTGCAATTACGACAATAATGTTGATGTGCATTCTTACAATTCACAATGCGTTTGTTGTTCAGAGGTGTCACATTTTGTGAGGATATGTAATGTTTATAAAATTATACTCAAAAGTTAATCGCGATCATTGTGTAGCATCTTTCATAAATTTTAAATCGATTATCATTCGAGGTGAAAAAAAAGACTTTTTTTTTCTTTTGTGTAAATAAGTAATCTCCATGTTAAATAAATAAATAAATAAATAAATAAATAAATAAATAACAAGGAAAAGAAGTATTACACCTTTATGCGAAATAGCAGACGGTTATGCACAGGTATTTCGTAATTCTCCGCCCGGTTTACGGGATTTGCCGATAAAACTATTGATTTACGGAAATTAGAAAATAAAACTCAAAGTAGCTATAAAACACACGCAATTTGTCCACGCCAAATGTCGCTTGATTTTGAAGTTAAGCATGTCTTTAGAAAGATCATTTTCTTCTGATGAATAATCCGAAAGAACAAATTTAGAAAAAAGGTTTTGGAAACGATATATTTGGCATTCAACCAAAGCACCTTTGGTAGATTTTACACTTTTTGTATATCAGATATAAGAAATGATGCAACCAAATAGGACCTTTTTAAATTTTGATTTTGCCCATTCAAAAAATCAAGATATTTTAACGAAACAATATCCATTAAATCAGGAATACATTAAATTACAATATTCCGAAAGAACAAATTTGATATCTGCCGTAATTAAGTTTTAATTAAACATTGAAAGTCAATGTCCTATTCATTTATGTACATTTTTTATCGGCAATAAACTGAATTACAGGTAAGGTATCGGCTCAATATTTCTCCGTATGAAAAAAAAAAAAAAAAAAAAAAAAAAAAAAAAAAAAAACATTTGTCTGGCTATTTTCCCGTACAACTTTCTAATCTGTTGCTTAGGTATTATTCCATTGTGCATTCATTATTTGATTTTTCGTTACATGTTCTATATTATGCCTTTTTGCTTTCATAATAAATTCTAAATGGTCTGTGTTTTACATGTGTTACTAGAATAATCGTTTTATTATTTTGCTTATTTCCAGACTAAGCAGAACCACCAGGAAACAGGATACTTAAGATCGTTGTTTATTTTGAAGGGTTGGAAGGGTGCTCAATTTTTAATGTCTGCCTATCAAAACGGTATTGTCTTCGTAAATGCAAAACATGCAAGAACACGAACAATATATATCATATCGGGATATCATGTATGGTGCCGACTTTGTTACAAATGCGATTTTAATATTTCGCATCGCATATTCTACAGTCATGTTCTATGAAATTGTCAATTCATTTTAAAAAAAAGATAAAATGGTGGTATGGTGGTTCCAATGTCATAAATTTATTTTCAAACAAAGCATGTTTCTGATTTTATTACTTAAACCCCTGTTATACCAGGGTGTTGTTCTCATGGCGCTCTAAAAATGTAGAACGCCGAGATAAGAGCGGTACAAACGCCATCAACGACATTGCAACGCATTGGCATCGCCAGCGAACGTCGTGGAAACTCCTAGAACGCACAGGGTCGGTGTTTCTTTTGGACATGCCAAAAACAAACGCCGTCGTTCTGCATTCTAATTAGATAGCAATGTGGACGTCGTGCGGACATCGTGGCAACGTAGTGAGAGCTTCATCAACGCCCCTGGAGCTCCACTGGTGCGCGGTGAAATCGTTGTGCAAACGCCGTGGTAGGCAATGGCGTTTGCACAACGATGGTATGGCGTCCATCGCGATCTCACTGCGTTTTCACCGCGCTCATACGACGCGTCTACGGCGCTTTTACGGCGTGTCATTAATCTTACTACGCCTCTGTGGCAGCTGTAAGGCCCTGTCACGGCGTTTGTTGCGTTCACATGAAGCTTTTACCGCGATCCCGTGGCGTTTGTAAGGCGTTGTCACGGCGTTAATTGCGCTCGCATGGAGCATTTACCGCGTCCAATGGCGATTCTTGTAATACAATAGATGAAAAAGATATGCAATTTTAAATATGTCAAAAGCAAACAAAACACTATTTAAATGAGATGCACATAAATTTATTTCACTAAGTCTATCGAACAACAAGCTAGTTTACTTATACAAATTGCTGCTGCTGCTACCCTCTCCATCCCCTGTTGCCAGCTATGTTACATGTTTGAAGGCAAACGTTCAAATGACGGAGAATTTGTTTCTGACTTGCCTACAAGCCGTCAGCTCAGTACCAGAACGCCGTGGAAGCGCGGTACGAACGCCGTGTGAACGCCAAGAGTGCATACACCAAGAGTGCCGCGCAAGCCCATGAAGGCGTCATGCCAGCGCAATGGAACCTGATAGAACACACTATGAACTCTTTAGTAACGCATTGGATTCGATGAGAACGCCATGGTTTGCATTGTCACAAATAAAATATTTTTTCCTCGGACTTTCGCGGCGGTCAGGAAAATTTAAGAACGCCGTGCAAATGCCATGGAAACGCCTTTTGGTTTGACAGGGGTAAACTTAACCAAAGCCACTCGCCTTGTCAACCAGGAGTCGCAGGTTGGACTCCGGACATCCCCAGCCTTTTTCGTGTGACTTCAGACCTAGGTCCCATCTCGTATGACCAGAGCTATTTGATTGGACGTGAAATCCTAAATAAACCAACATACAGGTGACTTACCAAACATCAATTATCGTTTGCCGCGCAAGCTGTCGGTTCTTGTACCAAGTACAGACTTATCAAAATTTTGATAACGGTGTGTTCCACAGCTAATATGATTTCATGTTGTTATCAGAATTTTGATAAGGCGTTGAATGTGACTGCGTTTCCCTAAAATAGGATAGGCTATCGAAATTCTGATAAGGTTTTACACATAGTTGACAAACCAAACACCAATCATCGTTTGCCGTGGAAGCTCTCGAATCCTGTATCAATTACAGACTTATCAAAATTTTGATAACGGTGTGTTCTAGAGCTTATATTAGTTCATGTTGTTATCATAATTTTGATAAGACGTTGAATGTGACTTTTCGTTTCCCTAAAACAGAATTTACTATCAAAATTTTGATAAGGTTTTACAATGTCTTGAGAGGACAGCAATACATTATTAAATGTGTTTATCACAATTTTGATAAAGTAATATTATAAATATTTTGAGAGTAAAGATTTTATACATAATAACCTACAAGGCAGTTAAAAAGTAATCAAAGATTCATACATAATATGTTATCAGAGGAATTCATTCTTATCCTTAGCCCGCTTGAAATTGAGGTACTGGAAAACCTCAATTGAAATCGGATGCTGTTTTTTATCAAAAATTTTCCACTGATTTTTTTTATTTTTTACAACTTTAAAAATCACAGTATATTGCATGGGCATGTTTTCGTAGTGTTTACGAGAACTTCTGTATAAATTCCCTTGAGGAAAGCGCCAATATTGTTCCAACATGTTGATAAAAACGTGGTCCAGCTTTGTTCCTTAAAACAAGTGACATCTTTGATGGTATCGACACGATTTGGTGCATGTGCCCCTGTATCAAATATAAAACTATTGGTTTGGAGAAAAGAAAGATCATGGTTTTCTATAATATTGACCCCAACTCAACTGCACAACATGAATCGAAGTGCGATAAATGAATCTTATTTTCTCCTCTTTGTCACATTGTTAAGCAAGTGTCAATATCAGATCATCATACAAATATACAAGGGAGGACATTTGCCTGAAATCCGTTAGAAACAAATTTCATTAAGTCACGAATATATTCTTCTGCACGCTATATAAGTAGTATCATTCATTGACGCCCTTTGTTATACACTGTATTGTTTCAGTAATTATCATCATCATCATTTCTGTGATGGAATTTTAATCATTTTATTTATAGAAAGAGCTAGTTGTATGGCCCATCCCTTTCTCATTAATATGCTCACTGCTCTTAAAGGATCTCACTTTTATTTTTATTGTATATAAAAGGCTGAACCCATTTCAATCTTACCAGTATCCAGGAGACGCTGTACACATCTATATCAAAGAAAGACTCACAGAGGCTGACTACGGCGTATGGAGTCCATGATAATAGAAAACATACTGAAATAGAAAGCAAATCCTTTTCAATCAAAAGGGTGCAGAACGCGGCATCCCATCTGGGGCTTTTCTGTTTGCTTGGAGGAATTTCATCGAAAAATGAGATAAAAATTACAAGTCACTCCTTACACCCCTAAAAATGAAAGTGGACTCACCCAAATGATACTGATGGGAAAATCCATTTGTCAAATATGGGTTAACTTACTAAGGAACTGTCAATTTGGCTAATTACATTCTCATTAGCGTACAAAGGGCCAATGCTGCTTTCCAGAGATATTTACAACGTTACAGCTAATAATTTATCCTTGCGTACCCAATGCCAAATGAATGCAACCAAAACTCGTTGCTGACTTAAGGTAAATTCATTATATTCCCAACAATTGCTAGACCTTAACTTCATGGTGTATAGCACTTTCAAAAAAAAATCCTTCTATCAGATTGGTGCATTTGCTAATGTCAGTCTAATGAATGCTTACCTATAGTCATTGCAACAGAAAATGTGACGTGTATTTCCTTTACAACACGTCTTTTTCTTATCCATTCTGATTGCTTTCGTCTTTCTTTCCACACCTAAAAATAAAACAGAAATGAAACGATACATTTCACAACTGAGAATCACGTGGTATTGCATACATACAAACCGATAAAATGATCGGTGAAACACATTGCAATTGCTTCCGAATTTGAGGTTTGATTTTCGAGTTTTATCCTATAACGTTTACTCTATTGACTGATATATAGGTGAAGGCAGTGCAGAAATTGAACATTTATTGAAAGAAAGTAACATAAGAAACACCGATTATTTCGTTTTCGCAAACACTTCAATGTGCGTCACCCATTCCGTACCAAGTGATTCTCAGCTGTATATTAGGCTTGGGGTCTTCAATTTGTTTAAGGTTGTGATTTATCATGAAAACACTAAATTTTAAATATAAAATGGCATAGATCAGCTGGATAAAATGCACTCCGTTACACTTTGTGTTCTTCCGTATCAGCTTACTATAGCATAAATAAAATGACGCATTAGTTGCATTTTAACTTATGTCGAACTGATCATTGATATCGTAATCTACTTATATAGCTGCATAATTTGGTTATAACATTTTGAATTTTTCCATATATTTGGAGAGGAAGCAAAAGCATTATTTGCCTGCAAGGTGAAAATAAACTTAGTAAAACGAATAATTGCGACTTCTTGGCGCCAATCCTAGTTATTTTTCCTGATTGTTTATAGACCTCTGTTCCATTGTTTGTTTGTATTGATGGTAAACGTCACAGTCAACAATGTTTTAGTCATGTCGGGACGGAGCCACCGCTTCCTGGGTTTTGTAGGGATCGAACCCAGGACCTCTCGATTCAGAGTCCGACGCTCTACCACTAGGCCACCGCACTCCCTTATGAGCCATTTGAGGACTCTAAATACTTGTACAACTGGTATGGTTATAATTTAAAGTATGTGTGTCTGAAAAAAAATAACATAACACAGTGTTTCATTTGTTTGTTGTCTTCGTTGATTTTTCATTTTAACCAAGGCCCCAATGCAAATTATTTCCGTCGGAGTGAAAAGGTATCACAGAACACAGACGTGAACAATCATGCCCATGCAATAAACAGAGATTTTTCGAGCTTAAAAATTTGAAAATTTCAGCTGAAAAAATTTGATATGGCGAGGCGGTTCTAACGAGTACCCACAATCTATGTTTTGGAGCAAAAATAAGAAAAATAGGCATACCCCTGCAAACCCCAGTTTTGCTATATAAAAGTGGGGTTTAAGGGGGTATACATTTCACGGACATGTTTTCCTGATGGTCTAGAAATGGCACTGCTATTGTTTTATCTGGTATTGATGTCAATGCTCGGATAATTTGGCAATATGTTCATGCCATAAGGGAATCCTTAGAGCAGACTATGAATGGAAATCACAACATATCATCAAAATTTCGCCACCCAAATATTTTGTAGTTCACAGAAAGTCAGTGCCTCTAACATCCGAACTTGATTTAAAGCTCTTACTATACGCTATGTTAGCATGTCGCGGATTGTGCCAGATCTAATGGAACATCAAGCAAAATTGCAGGATTCTTATATCGCTAATTAAATTAAAAATAAAAAATAAAACGTACAATGTCTTACCTTGTAAAGTATCTGTATGTAGCAGAAAGCTAAAATAATACAAGGACCAAACAGTACAAACACAAACATGGAGAGCGTATATGACTTGTCCGAAATGTCACTGGATTTCCAGTTTGGTGCACACGAAATCCCAATCCCTTCTAAGAAGTATGAACCCCAACCGAGAAGTGGGAAGACTGCCCACAAAAATCCAAAAATGAAACAAAACAGGATTGTCACAAGAACTCTACTTTTACTTAACTGCGTCTGTTTATAGGCACGGCACATTATACAGTAGCGCTGCACGGAAATACCCGTAAGCAAAAATATGGAAGAAGTGCCTAAAAGTGTGACTATAAACCCGTCCCATTTACAACCAACTTCGCCAAATATGTATTCTTCCGCAAAACTGGAAATTATCACAAACGGAAAGGCATTTATCACAATTAGCAAATCGCAACTAACCACAGACACAATCCAATAATTTGTCATCGTATGAAGTGTTTTCGTCCTTTTGTATACAAGTAGCACCAATATATTTTCAATTAACGCAAATATAAAAAGCACCGACATTATGATACCGATTGCAAGGAATACTTCACTAGACACCGGGATTTTCGCGTTTTCAAAACCACTAAAGTTGGCTTTCTCGTTATAAAGTCTAGTCAAATTCATCATGCACAAATGTCAATTAGGGAGAACTTCTCGGAAGTAACAAACACATTGTTTTAAAAATAAAACACTTTTCCACCAGGTTAAAGCAGTTTCTATCGAATCAAATGAATATAAAAAGTCTCATGTCACTATAGTTTTTGACAGCTTATACACTAGAAAAAGTTGCTCGCTTTCAATATTTTGATATTGCCGTCTTCTTGTTACAAGGATGATCTAGTTTTCAGAACATTATCGTAGATTCTCTTGGTGGCGTCAGAGTTAGTTGGTATAATTCAAACGATAGTCACAGTTTTGTTGTTTTTGTTGTCACAGCTTTTCAATCTTCAATAAAATTGGAAGTTATGTTTTTCTTTTTGCATGTAGAATCACGCTGTAGATCAAAATTATTTAACAAATTTAAGAACATATATTGTCTACAATAACAATTAGAAGATCCAATCAATTTAAAGCAACTGTTTAGTTCGTTCAGTTATCAATAACAAATTCTGATTTTCATTTCGAAATTCTAAGCTGACTTCTGTCTTATCCCCTCGATACTTTGTCTTCTGACAGTTTATTTAATTGAATCACAATTTCTGTCTGTTTTTAAATATATCGTCTAAAACGTGTCCTATCGACAGAATATTTCTGTAAAAAAAAATTCTGATGTTCGCGGAAAAACGTGTTATTGCTTAATCGCTTTTTACCGCTTTTTTCGTTCAAGTAAATTCCAAAATAGTAGTTATTCCTAAATGCGTATTCAAACTTTGTGTTTTTGATTTCCAGTGATATGTTCATATTCATATTATACCTGATTAGTTCGTCTCTTAACAGTCTGCTACTATACCGCCGTAAGTAAGAATTGATAATTGTCATTGTTACTGCTTAGAGCCATGTAAAAGGCATGATATTCTAAACAGAAAAAGTCTAGCTTATATCAATATACGTTATAGATAACATGCCTGTATAAAATATCAATGCCTATGTTTGCCAAATATCGCGGCTGCCATACGTTGTATTCTGAAATACTGGCCGTGGCTTACTGCCTACTGAGTATATCAACTCAATGTTTAATATCAGGATTAACATTATTTAATCGCGAATCTTGCTTGTCGGCTTTCTGAATAAAAATATCCAATACTCTTTGCTCTCGAGAAGCCAAGCGAATGCCTGTCCGCTATGATATCAGATTTTAAAGTAAAAGTGCAACGCGATTAAATCAACTATAGTAGCAGATAAGTTCTGTAGACCGGTTTTTCTTTCATGACCACAAAACATTTGCGATGTCTACACATAAATTAGTCAGCTCACGACCACCTCTTCATACAGTTTAGTTTTTTAAACTCCCTCATATCAGTAAAAAGGTACAAGTAGGCAAAGATCAGGAAAAGGCGCAATCAGAAAAAGATTCCCACTCCAAAAACCGAGGTGGGAAAAAACCAAACTAACAATCAGGTACTTATACCATGAAACATATCGTAAGCCGAATGAGCAGCTATTTTCCCAATAGGTGGCCACTCAGTTACCTTAACTTAACTAAAAATATGAAAACATACATAAGGCGCCAACAGCACAAAAAATTTTAAACACCAAGACATAAAACAAAAAGAACCACTACAGAAGTATCGACTTGGAACGATCAGTAACACAAAGTTACTGGCGGGCTTAAACCGGTTTTACAGGTACCTAACCTCACCCTCAGCTTCTGCAGTGGTTCACAACATTTAGTTAGTTCTTCGGTCCTCGTGGTGAATCTCTAACTAGTCAATGAATCATCAAGAACAAACAAATAAATCATGATAAACATCCTGATGAATCAAAAACCAGGACTCACAGATTGAGTAAGCTGCCCGACGATGGAGATCCCTGGGCGCCGAATAACCTACTAACTCCGGAGCAAAAGAAAAACACCAGTTGGACCCCGGTGGGCCAAGCAACAGACAAGAAGCTCCGGCCCCAACCAACTAAAATGAATAGCTTTAAGTCGGGGCCATCATATAGTCTGACGCCCGACCCACCGGCGTGCAATTAAAGAAGGCAGCATAGTTATCAACCATGATTGGGTTAAAAACTAAGCATGCAGACTGTCGCATAACATTCAAGTTATAACCTATACGTCTGTAACGTGATATGATTTTTCCGAACTGAAGAGAAAAATCATTTATTCCTTTAAGTTTCTTTAATTTGTAAACCAAGTCACCATAAAATTCAGGTTCCGAAAGGCCCTCACTTAAAAGTGTCTTTATGTTATGACAGCTTTTGAAATACTGTGGCTGTTTTGTATATGATGCTAATAAAGTTCTAAAACTTTGCTTAATTGATTTTATATACTATTTACTTAATGTAAAGCATACTAAAGTCTTAAGCATGAATTTTGTGATTTTAATGTATAAAACATATGCAAAACTAGAAACACTCTGACTCGTCAAAGCAAATAAGCACATTGCTCTTAGTATTGTACGCGGAAAACAAAAACTATTCAAACTGAAAACATGCATTTAAGTGTAACGTATCTGAAATTGCCCACATACCAAATGTTCTCCTTTCTTCAGCCTACTAAATGTTGTGAACCACTGCAGGAAGTGAGGGTGGGGTTGGGGCCCTGTGGAGCCGGTTTAAGCCCCCCCCCCCCCCAGTAGTTTTATATTACTTACCGTTCCAAGGCGATACTTCTGTTGTGGTTCTATTTGTTTTTTAAAATTGCTAACATACCGGTTCTTCTTGATGCTGAACTTTCTTCATTGATCCCAATAAGTAGTGCGCTATAATCAAACTAGTTGTCAACGTTTAAGCAAAACAGTCAGCAATCATGACGAACTTGTCTCCATTTTATGCTGTTTTCAATTGTCATTTGTTTAGTATTCTTATTTCGAGCGGTTTATCTGATGACAATCCTCATGTACTTGAGAAGATCCACATTATCAGCCAGAAGGGCTACCTTTGCATTTTTCATAGTCGTTTCATCCCCCATTGATTTTATATTTGATGAGATGATCTCATGGCACCTCTTGCCATGATCTCCATAAACTACATGACAAAGTTTGCATGTTTTAAATTTGATTATGCTCTTTGTTTAGTTATTCATTATCAAGCATTATTTCCATTCTCCAGAAATCAATGATACGGATCTTGATAATTATTTTGCCATTCATGTTAATAAGATATGATGTGTCGAACATCCTTCCCTCACAAGTGCATCACAGAGTTACGAGGTTTGCCAATGCAATGAATAAACATTAAAACTGAGATTTGTTAATATATTAATGAGAAAGGGGGTTGGCCGTTCCCATATTTGCACAGTGTACGTGGATTCTGTGCGTGTTTTACAGTCATGTTTGGCATTGTTACTCTGGGACGCCAGCTTCACGTTCAGTTCAGTCAATGGTGTTCTTCGGAGGAACAGGCCAATATCAGAGATGGTTATGGTAGAATGAGTCCCTATCATGGGGTGGTTTTAGCTCCCTGCTCCCTGAAAGAAACACGACCTTTCTCCTCAGATCAATAAATTGTATTTCCTCAGATCCCTTTTCCCTAAACCCCAAACGATTGTGCTTGCTCCCAATAAATGGACCTTCCAAAAGTCTTAAAAATAATGTCCCTTCTCACCAGATCCCCAAAACCCCTAGTAGGGCACAAAGAATTGTTGAAGAAATTGTTGAAATGGTTGAATGGTTATCTCCCGATCTTAACAACCTTTGTGCTGATCAGTGATGTGGCGGCAAGCGTTAACGGACAAATTGTCATGACCGTTGCATGATTATAACGTATTCTTTTGAATGAGTTTTATTTTAAGTGTAGCGCTGACCACGATACTGAGAGAATGATGCTGCTGAAAGTAGTTTTTTATCTATCTCTCTCATCAAATTATGTCTATTTGTCAGACATATGATTATCATGATTCCTCGTAGGACTATTTAACATCAAAATGAGACGAGGAAACGTTTTGATAACACTTCATATTACCTAGTACATGTACTAGAAGGAGCATCATTGCAAAATCCAATTCCTTCTTTTACCAAGACATTCAAAAGCTCATAGAAAAGAAGGTCTGTCTAAGCATACGGAGATTATTATAACTTGGACTTTTAATACAAAGTGCAATGTGATCTAGCCGGGAAGCAACTGGTGCATTGCTTAGTTTTGTTGCAACATGTTTTGAACGCAACATCTTAAAACACATTTATGAAGCACTGAAGCATAAATAGTTTTCATATTGTAAAACACACTATTTCGTTTCAAAAATCTACAGGCTTGAAAGGCTAATACTTCCTTTTCCGGGTTTTATAAAATTTGTTACTCCGTAATAATCCATTAGCCATTTGAAAATCAGACCGATTAAGCACTAGTCAATATTGTTCTTAAATAACATATCTGGTTAAGCTCCAGACAGTATATCAGATCTCGAGATGAAGAAGTACGCAGTGCAGATTTCTATCTTTTTTCTGTTGTCATATATATAAACTTTTCTGTTACAGAATTGTTTCTGCTTTAGGTTTGAAGCCCTCAGGAATACGTTGCCTTGTGTAAAACGTCCAACTTCCTCAAACTCTACTCTACTCTATACACTAAATTGCTTCTAAAAGTGTTTTTTATAAAATTCAAAACTAAGATCCTTTAAGAGCAGTGAACATATGAATGAAAAAGGGATGGGCCATACCATGGTTTCGGCTACTTCAGCCTCGTCAGTGACCCTTTAAATTTGGCAACATGGAGCCAACATGGATTACTGTAACTTTGTAACTTTCAACAGGGTAGTTTCAACAGTGTATTCTCATGCCGCTACCGTTGTTGACAGCTTATATATACTCAGTACTAAAAGAAACGCAAAGTTTTTTTTTGTTGTTGTTGTTTTGCGTAAGTATAATATATTTTCAAAATCTAAGTAAGTCAAATGATTCGCCATTCATATGAAAGTTTCTCAACTGAGTTTCGTTGCGATTTGAAATAATCTGGAATAATGTTTAGGCAAAAACTTGAGAAATCATTATTTTTCTCCAAAAAACACAATCGAGAGAATAATTAAATAAAATTTTGCTTTGAGTATTATCAGTGTGTTCAAGCACTTTTAAATAGTAAAAATTGGATTTAATTTTGATCTAAAACATAGAATGTTGGTACTAATTAGAAATATTTTAAGTGATAACATGCGTTTCAAGCGTATTATGCCTGAATTGGCACAATTACCAGAAATTCATCTTCATGCTGTCCGCTATCAACTTTATTCTTAACCGCTGTGAGGTGTACAGTCAGAAATGACAGACTGGTCCCCGTTCTGTGTTGTTTAAATTTCATTTTAGGTAATCTTATTTATGGTGTTGCAGATTTATACGGTCTTGTCTCACTCACTTATCACATAGATACAATCTAATCTGAATTTCAGGAAAAGTAACCATTGCTTCTTTTCTCTGGATACGTACAGTTACAGCGGCGTATTTTTTGTCAACGAAAACGAAATACAAACGAAACGAAAACCAAGCATAAACGGGCCGTAAACCAAACGAAAACGCCAAATAACGGGTTTATTTAAAACGCGTTTGACCTGTTTAGAAACGCTCTTATCGTTTAGCCAATGATAACTGTCTATAAGCGTTTCGCTAAAAACGATTGTAAAACTAATCGGAATAATCGTTTTATTGTTCAGCCAATGACAAATCGATCGTTTAAAACCTTTACCAATCAATAAGGGAAACGATTTATCAATAACCAATAATCACGCTTTAGAGGTAGGGCCGTTAAATCGGACAACCAATGATATAGCGATCGAAAAAACGTTACCCAATCAATAATCCTGAGTCATATACAGGGCGGGGCGATTAACATGACCTCCGTTTACATTCACATAATGACATTGCATTTAATTTAATTTATTTATTTTCCGGAGCGCAATAAATTAGCGCATATTTCACTTATATTGCAACGTTCTTTTCTCACCAATTCTTTTTTCAATAATTGGCCTGCTTTTTTAAAGCTGTTATTCACTTATTTCAGTTTTGGTTTATATTTTATTTCCTTACTGCTAAGTTCGACGACGATCTAAAATGATTTTCAATGCCGAGTCGAGGATTTAAAGTAAGCAAGTTCGTTTACGTTCAGCAAAACACACTCAGATGATTATAAATAAACAATATGATTATAAATAAACAATAGCTAAAAGTATACATGTATATATTTATGGAAATTAAATTGGTACAGTTCTCTGCATTTTTTTTCGTAGGCTTAAATATGATAGTTTATGATTTCAAACTTCGATTTTCTTCGTCATTCATTTACTTACATGTCGATGTTCGCATTTTACATGCGTAAGTATTTATTTGTGATTTTTCTTATATATACGTACTTCTCTTTCTTTTTTGTTTCATTATATTGTTTGTTTGTTGTGCACATTTTATAATTTTATTCCAGATAAGAATTTAAGTTCGAAACGTAATGGAATTTAATAATTCAAATATGAGATTAAGAATATCATGTATGACTAGAATGGTGACACGCTTCGTAAAACAACAACAGACAATCGGTTTTCTTTTATCCAAACTCTGATATTTTCGTAGATCTTTTTCGTCTTAACATGCATTTTTTCTCGTATTTTAATTTAGCCAACTTGTCGGCTTTTATCTGCACAACGCAGTACAATTCGCCGCACAATTATGCATTTTTCGGAAGTTAAACATATGTTTGCCATATTCATATTATATATTGCTTTCATTTTTGGGTTTATCGTTTACTCGTGCTGCACATCTAAAAAAGTTAACATTGAAGTTCAAATATGCAATGCAACAAAATAATGCAAAGGATGAACCTCATGGCATGCGTCTAGAACGGTGACACGCTTCTTGAAATAATAGTCGGCCTTCTTTTATCAGTTTTAATGCACAAATATAGTTTTTCATTCTATTGTCGAAGGTTAAATAATAGGAAAGTAATAACTTTAACAGATGGCTTGAAACGGGCCTTATGAACAACATGAGCATAGGATTTGTTTCCGCTTATTTACGCGTCGTCCTAAGTTGCATGTTTTCGTACAAACATGTATGTAAAGAATGAATTTATTTTTGTGTTTTATTATTATTATAATTTCTAAGTCTATCAATACTTTGTTTTGCGCGTTTTTTTCCAGGATAAGCATCATTATCTTTACTATATGAAGATAAATAAATAAAAACATCTGAGATTAAGGATGCTACGCGTGACTACAAAAGGTGACACGCGTCTTATAAAGTCAAGAAACTGTCGGCTTTCTTTTATCGTTATTCAGAAATTTTAAAATTTTTATTGCATCAGTTACATTAACACGCATCAGTAAACGACAACGAATTGTCGGCGTTTTTGATTAAAGCCAAAAAGTTGTACAGACGTCTTTAAACCGCACTAATTTGCATGTTTATGGCAGTAGCCCATTAGTGTAATAATTTTATTCCGCATGTTGTTACTGTATGGTGCATTATGCACCAGAACAAAAATCACGCTGCTGTTCGCTTCATTCTCATTGATACTACTGAACATATATGTGACTCTTGTTATTTTCCATAGTTTCCATTTGACAGTAACTGTATCGTTTTAATCGAAATTGCATATACATGTATATACACATGTATTATTTGCACAATCTAAAAAGCGTGCCACAAGACATATGGCTATAGCCTGACTTTAAGTTTTCGAAAAAAGAAATTGAGGTTTATTATTATTGTTGTTATCAATAAAAACTTTTTTTCGTTAGTGTTTGTTTTCACGTATACACTGATTCAATTTTGGTCAAACGATAACCATGCTCTGTGATTGGCTGAACGCTATTATCAACAAACGTTTCGCGCCCACGATTGGTTGAACGCTTGATGGTTTTAAACGATTTGGTCTTATTCCACACTGATTGGCTGAACGCTTCTTCGTTTGGAACGTTTCAACCGGGATAAACAGTGGTTGGTCAAACGCTAATATCGTTTTTCTGATCGTTTACCTGAAACGGGTTTTTGATTGGCTGAAATATAAAAACGTTCTGAATGACTGTTTTGATTTAAACGGGGTTTAAAAGACATTTCAATTGGCTAAACTATTAAATAAAACGCGTTTGTAAATTTATAAACGATAAAGAAACGAAACGAAACCAAAACGCGAGTACAACGAAACGAAAACGTTTCGAAAACGAAAGTCAAACTGGTTTTTGGACAAAAAAAACTACGCTGTTACTGTAAGGTAAGTATAATCCATAGCGCAGATAATATTTGCCGTTGGTTCTTTGAGATCAGCGAGGGTATTCTGGGAATCAGAAAATTAATATCGGTTTAGATTCATTTTCTAACCAACATTTAATATATTTGGCCCCATTTGGATTATAATAGTCTTTGTATCGACAACCCTGTTGAAAGATGCAAAATTACAGTAATTCTCTTTGGCTTCATGTTGCCAAGTCTATAGGGTCACTGAAGAGGCTTAAGTAGCCGAAATCATGGTATGGCCAATCCCCTTTCTCATTAATATGGTCACTGCTCTTAAGGGATCTCCGTTTTATTTTTATTTTTTTACGTATTAAAACTGGAACCTGTGTATGCTTAACAAATGACGAGCGTTATATATAATCAACAACACCATGTTCTTGACAATCTCTTACAAATTATTGGCCAGAAGGGCATCTTTACATTTTAAATTTTGTTTTGCCTCACTGTCTTTATATTTGATGAGATGGTCCATGGCATCTATTGCTATGTTCTCCTTAAACTACGCGGCAGTTCTATGTTGTTGTTGTTGTTGTTTTTTATTTGATGCAACAACTATAGTCATGTCAGAACGTGGCCTCCATTTAATGGACTCCTACCTAACATAGGGATGCCATGACATGACAGCCGAAATATGATATAATGTATAAACAACCAAGAAAACAACTAAGCTTATATGTATAGATGGTTTGACTCGACCACTCATCCTTGGCTTGCTCAGACCATGCATGCGGTTAACCAGTAATCAGGGCGATTCATTTTTGTGTTGCACTTTCGAGGAAAGTGTTGCTAAGAATGAATTATTTACCACAAACTGCCTAGCGCTCTCATCAAGTTCTGTCAATTTGTCAGACATAGTACATGTATGATTATCATGATTGCTCGAAGGGTAATGTATAAACAAAATGAGGCGAGAAAAGTTTTTGATAACACTTCATAGTACCTAATTGGAAGCACTCCTTTGCAAAATGTAATTTTAACATGTATCATGGGACTCAAAAGCTCATCAAAACGGAAATGTGCCTGAACATACGGAAAATATTTCAAGTTACAGAGGCAAACTTAGACTTCAAATAGCAAATAGCAAGTGCAATGGGATCTTGCCGGAATGTAACTAGTGCATTACCTGTTTTTGGTAACTTTTCAAAACATTTTAAGATACTTTTACGCAGTATATTAAGTTTGGACATGTTTTCATCTTGTTAAAACACATCTCTTTTCAAATTATTACATTCTCTTTCCTAAAATTGACAAATCGTTAGCACCTGAAGGCGACCGGCAGGGTCAAAGATAGTTTTCTATAAGTAGATAAGAGTCTTTTTCCTATAATTGACAATACGTAAGCACCTAAAGTCGACCGGCAGGATCAAAGATAGATTTCTATATGTCAGACAAGATGAACACTATTGCGCATCGGATATACTCAAGGACGATGATAAGTTTCCATTATCAACAATGAGTCTTAGAGGAACTGCGGTGCAATTGGATCCATTCTTCTTCAATGATTGCGGCCAATAATTGTCCCGTAGAGATTGAAACGTGTTCCGAAATGCAATTTTGAAGTCGCTGTTATGACACACGTAGACTATGGGGTTTATCATGCACGCAGTTTTAGCCATTAGACATGGAAGCTGCACCTGGAAAGAGAAAACGAATCGTACTTTGATTTTTACAATAACTATTGTGAAACCGCAGATCTGGTGAACGCTCACCGTGACCGCGTAGTTAAAATTGGGTGCTAATCAGTACACATTTCGACATAAGTTGGGTTCAAACCCTAGATACCGTGTTGTATCCTTGAGCAAGAAACATTAACTTCCTATAGTACTGTTCAAACCCAGGAAGCGTCGGCTCCGTCCCGAAAATTGTTGACTGGGACGTTAAGCCTCTCGAATCGGAGTTAGACAATCTACCACTAGGTTACTGCGTTCCCCTTTATATTGTGGCGCTGCTCACTGGTCGGTTGGGGAAAACAGAGCTAACTTTTCTAGCGTTGGATTCTTTTTATATGCTAGTCATATTCAATAATCTGTGCTCTTTCTTATGTTTTCGGGTCATGATTGAATATGTCGGTATAAAAATTTATTCTTAGGCAAATCAAAGGTAAAATATATACATAAGACCAGTACTCACTATTTTCTAGCAATTTTGACAAGAGACCGTACCGAATCAAATCTGATCAGTACTTAGCAAACCAATTGGATAAAAAAATTGACGGAAACGGGATTTGATTAGTAAGCTTAAAATAGACAAGTGGTATCTTAACTCGTATAAGCCTGGCGTCCTTTATATGGGACTTAGGCAAACACAAAAGCCCAAGATGTGACGCTGCAGAACGCGGCGTCCCATCTGGGGCTATTCTGTTTGTAAAATTTATCCAAAAATGGAGTAAAAATTCGAAATCACTCCTGATGCCCCTAATATGAAAGTGAACTCTTCCAAATGATAATGATGGGAAAATCCATTCGTCAAATATGGGTTAAATATCGTTGATTAGAAATGGAAACGACACTACTATGTCGTCTCTTTGTCCCTGCATTGTATACAGATATATTTTTGGAATAAAGATCAAGTTGTTTATAGACCATGAATGAACTGGTAATCATGAATGGACTTTGTATTAAATGCATCTTATTTTCTCCTAGATGTCATATTGTTAAGTAATGCAACTGTCAATATCGAAGCATCACACAAATATACAAAGAATGACATTTTCCTGAAAACCGTTAAAACAAATTTCATTAAGGCACGAATATATTCATCTACACGCTATTTTAGAAGTATCATTCATTGGCGTCTTTTGTTATTTCGAATTAAAGGGTACACGTAGGCAATGATCAGGAAATTGCAATCAGAAAGAAACTCCCACTTAATTGACAATTGAAAACTTAATTAAAGAACTTAAAAAAAAATTGACACTTAGGTACTTATACCAAGAAAACATATCGTGAACCGATTGAGCAGTTTTTTCCCAATAGGTGGCCACTCAGTTACCCAAACCTAACAAAAATATGAAATCGCACAAAAGGTGAACACAGCACGAAAATTCATCATAAAGACATAAACAACAAGAACCACAACAGAAGTATTGCCTTGGAACGATCAGTAATATAAAATTACTGGCTGGCTTAAACTTGTTTTACAGGCGCTTAACCTCACCTTCAGCTTCTGCAGTGGTTCACAACATTTAGTTAGTTGTTCGGTCCTCTTGGAGAATCTCTAACTAGTCAATGAAACATCAAGACAAACAAATAAATCATGATAACCACCATGATGAATAAAAAAAACGAGGACCCACAGATCCAGTAAGCTGCCCGACGATTGAGATCCCGGGGCGCTCAATAACTTACTGAAAAAATCTTGAACAAAAGAAAAACACCAGTTGAACCGCGGTGGGCCAAGCAACAGACAAGAAGCTCCGGCCCCAAACAACTAAAATGAATAGCTTTATATCGATGCCATCATAGAGTCTAAAGCCCGACCTACCGGCGTGCAATTAAAGAAGGCAGCATAGTTATTAACCGTGATATCTTGTAATTTCTGACTAGTTCAGTTTCTGTTGTTGTCTCAAGTTCAATTTGTAATTGTCCCATGAATTGGTATTATCAAATTAAAAATCCCAGCATCGACACCAGGCAATTAAGACATGTCTGGTGTCGATGCTGGAATTTGAACGACACGTATAAAGAGAAAAATTGCATGCTCCGTCCCTGCAAGGTTGTCATCTGGTCAGCAACAACCAAAAAGAAAGGTATTGAGTAATACTGAGTATAATCAAGTTGCAAGTGAACGATTATTTAACATATTTTAATTTAATTCGGGCTGTAGGAAGCGAAACATATTTCAATCGATTCCTTATGCAAGAGAACTTTTTGGAGTGGGAGTCTTTTTCTGATTGCGCCTTTTCCTGATCTTTGCCTACTTGTACTTTTTTGTAACTATCTTAACTATCTTAAGCATTTTGTTTACGATCTTAAAATGTAGGGTCGGACTCATCCTGAACTGTATCGTCACTATTAATAACGTTTGGCCTTTGTTTAAAACTCTTTCCTCAAACATGTTATCCTGATGGGAAACGACAGAACAGCCTCTGTATATGCCTTGCATAGAACTATATTTTGAGAAAATATGGATCATTTCGTCTTTATTGACCCTGAATGAACCGGAAAACATGAATGGGAGACGTGATAAGTGAATCTTATTTTCTCCTGGTTGTCACATTGTTAAGCAAGTGTCAATATCAGATCATCATCCAAATATACAAAGTAGGACATTTGCCTGAACAAAATCATTAAGATACGAATATATTCATCTGCATGCTATTTTAGGAGTATCATTCATTGGCGCCTTTTGTTTTATTGTATCAAATATTTTGCGACTGCTACTTTATCAATTTCTGTTGTGGTCTTCAGTACACTTTTAATGGCCTCATTATCTAATTTTGGACAAGCATGTTCATGTATTCGTTGATCAATTTTCATTGTTTCCTTCTTTATCACTCATGGGATACATAACAGAAAACTAATGACAAAATCAACGCAGGGGTTGTTTCTCATACAACATGCGAATGACGAATAGAAAGACAAGATATTTAGACAATTAAAAGATCTACATGTATAAGATGGGAAAACCTTCTGAATGTCTAAAATCGAGGGGGAAATTTTTAAAACATATAATTTAAGAAAAAAGTAAAACTGTACTTTTGTGCATATATGTAAATGGTAAATAAAAAGGATTTGACAGCTTTCCCATATGCCAAAAGGTAGGGATAACGCTTGATTTTTGTACCAACCCAAATATTTTCAATATTTAAATATATTCACAGCTTATGTTCTTCGAGCAAAAAGATAGTTTCCTGGGTATTTGACTGCAAGAGTTTGCTATAAAACGAGGCCAAATGAAATCCTATCACTGACGCAAGGCGGGAAAGAATTGCAATACATGACACTACCGACATTTTAATTGCACGTAAGGAGAGCAACGACAACATGTACAAGTACTAAACAATACATTATGTAAAAGTGGTTGGGTGGTAATATTGGCCCACGCCCGTTGAGGCCTTAAGAAATATGTGGGCTGCTTCTGCCTACAGGAAAGGCTTCTACGCTACTGACTGACAATCTGATTGCTAGTTAACCTGCCCAGGAAAAGTGGTTGAAGTCAAGCCATTCATTCGTATATAGAAAAATAAGTGTATTTCACACATAGATACATTTGCCTCCTAACGGCCTGTCACACACTCACGAGTTGAAGCCCCGACATGCTACGAGTTGGTACGAGTTATAAGTCGCTGCTTGTCGCGCGAGTTGCCACGAGTTACGTTGAAAAAGTTTAAAAGCTGTCACACACTCATGAGTTGAAGCTACGAGTTAGCGCAAATCATAACTCGCCGCCGCTTGTCGCGCGAGTTGCTACGAGTTGTAATGCCTTACGAGTTCTACACGACATCCCTACGATATAAGTCGTTGGAACTCGTGGATACTCGTAGGAATGTCGCGGTAAACTCGTGAGATGTCGCAGGAACCCATGAGAAGTCTCCTTCAATATCGTAGCAACTTGTAGGTATCTCGTACATGTAGCAACTCGTAGGTATCTCGTAGGCAACTCGTCATGTTTGACAAGACGCCTAGAATGCACGACATCCTACGACATTACTACGAGTTCTGTGCGATAAGCTACGAGAACAGTACGAGTTATGCTCCGCCCATGCCCTGCCCACTTTAAGACGGCGAGTTGCTAGACTTGCTACGAGAAACTTAAACCGTTTAAAATTCTCGTAGCCTTTCCACGACATGCTACGAGTTGCGAAGACTTTTGTGCGACCACCGCCGACATAGGGCGAGTTATCTACGAGTTGCCACGTGTTCACCAAAAAAGTGGGCGGAGCTTAACTCGTAGGTCCAGCTCGTGAGTGTCTGACAGGGGCTTTAAACACCACCAGGGATTTTGAAAACAAAATCTGATATTATCTGCTTGATCCATTAGTTTACTCAAAAAGTCCTTGACAACTGTGCTCGTTTTCATGATATTTAAGATTTTGCTATTGCGATTTTGGTAATTTCCGCAGCGTATTGTTTTGACACGAACGGGCGTCGTATTTTATTGTGTGAGAGACGCAAGAAGTACGAAGTATTTAAACTTTATGTATCTTACGGCAAGAATTTCATTTCCATGTTTTGGTCAAAATGTACCACAGTCTTGTATGGTGAAAAAAATGTAAAGATCGTACTAAATCACGTAAAATGTAATGCTTCCTCTGGTTTGAAAAGGCGCAACGTAAGAGCGTCGGCTCTCGTTCTATCGGCGTCGCAAAGGAACGTCGCACGTAGCGTTGCAAACCAACTATTTACAACATCCTGGCTTAAACAGACAATGACGCTCTAATTTCATCTCGATAATTTTGACACCCAATTTCACTGCTGGGAATCACGTGATACGCAATGTTTATGATATGTGCAAATTGTAAACAAGAAGCCGCCATTTTCCACCGGGTCTAGGTAAGTCTATCGAGTTTTCTTTCAAATGCTGAGGGATAATGATGGATGAATATGCCCAGTCCATGCAGATACATAAGATTTATTTAACTATGTGCGAGCTAATCTTTCAAAGTGTTTTGTTTGTGTAAACACCTCATTCCCATCATCAAAATTGTTTGTTGCCATGTACACCAAATATTTATTTTGGGCCTTATTCATTCTTCCAGCAACAATGCGTCCTTTCTTAGAGGTAAAATAACATTTTTTTTCAAAGGACAATTACCTCCATTTTACAGAAATATGCTAAGTGCCACATGAAAAAGATAATCAACATCATTGACATTGCATCCCTATACACATGCAATGTGGATTGATACCCTCCACACTAAAACAAAAGTCATCATGTTTCTATTCTTTCGTCGATAAATGTATTGATTGCTAATGCACCAGTCCTTTGTAACCATTGCCCCCCCCCCCCCCCACCCTTCACACATACCTACGGTGAAGGGTGGGGGATAGCCGGGCTTAAGTGCAGAGCAATTACTTGTCGAGTGTATCCGCAGTGCAGGGGGAATTACGAGGTTTTTTATGCATTAGGATCCTTACTCCAGGGCAATTTTCTATTTCTAAGGTGAGGCCAAAGAGCAAAGTTTTGACCCCCCAGTTTGCCCCCTGTGTGTGAGGCTTATAGCAGGGTACTGAAAGCAGAAATGACACAATCACCGCCCTTCCCCGTAGGTGGATGAGCAGTGGTTACAAATGACTTGTGCATAATTGCAGCTAAAATATGATAAAAAAAAAAAAAAAAAAAAAAATAGCCATTCTCGGTTTTGTTCAATATTGAGAACGAATCTTTGAATGCTTTCCTGGCTTTATTATGTATCAGCAGTCACACCACATTAGCGTATAACCCAAACGCGCGTCTGGCGTATGAATACTCTCAACATGCTTTAGATTTTGGACGTATAAAAATAATTTGTTCCTTTAACTCGCTTTAGCAGTCACACATTAGCGCCTGACTGAGACGTGTGCCGGACGTACAAAAATCTCAAAGTGTTGAAGTACGTTTGTGTTACTTCCCAGACGCGCTAAGCATGTGCTACAGGCGCACAGCAAACGTTCAACGCGCGTCTCACAAACGCTTAGGGCACGCTACGGAAGCAATATCTCATAAAATCTGAAAACGCATGTGGCGTACACTAGCGTGCATAACACGTGCGCCAAATGCGTTCATAGCGTATTCAACGCGCCTGTAACGCGCATGGAACTTATTCGAAACGTAAAAGACATTCGCACAAGACACGCCCAGCTTCTGGAAAAATTTTAAGCATGATTAAACACAAGCGTGCCTAGAGCGCGCACCGACCTTTAGCGACGTATATCAACGTACACCCAGCGTACACCAAGCGTACACCAAAAACACACATGTAGCGCGTTTCTAATGTGTCTCCGACGTGCTCCTGACGTAGGTTGAATCAGTCAAAGTTTACATTTTTGTCAACACGCCCGGCGCGCGTTGGCTTATTCTGCTATTTTAAACAGCAGTCACACACTAGCGTATAATCCAAACGCGCACCGGGCGTGTCGACAAAAATGTAAAATTCAAAAAAACGCCAGGAGCACGTTGGAGACACGTTAGAAGCGCGTTAAACGCGCGTTTTTTTACGCTTGGTGTACGCTTGTTGCACGTCGATATACGTCGCTGTAAGTCGATGCGCGCTCAAGGCGCGGTTGCCCCCCCCACCCCCCACCCCCCCAAAAAATCAAACATGCTTAAAATCTTTCTAGAAGATCGGTGTGTCCCGGGTGTGTGTCTTATACGTTTCGAATAAGTTCCATGCGCGTAACATGCAAATTAAGCATGACCTGAAACAGACAAGCTACTTTCAAACTAGATGCACTGCGACAGGTAAAATGCAGGTTTGTCGGACACGCACATTTAACATATCGCAAATTTTACACCCATGTACACCACATTAATTTTGAGAAATGTGACATTAATTTTGCGTATGCCAGTTTCGATAAGTTTTTGGGTATCATGTATGCTCCAATTTAATACGTTTTTATCATTGTCGTGTGAAGACTTTGTACGTATTCATCACATCTGTGAAGAATTTTTTCTTTAATATATAAAAACGGTACCAACATTCACGTGTGTATTTTTGACATGTGAAGAATTGGTGCGTATTCTGCAAACTTTCTGTCAAGAACTGTTGAATTAAACTGTGCGTATGTTCATTTTCTGGGGCACATGGCGCTCTTGACGGTAGAAAAGTCTATGCTTTTACATGTCAAAAGTGAGTATAAAAAGGTAAGGAGAAGTTTTTGATATGTGTAAAAAGCTAACTGATACTTTTTGCATACTTTTTGCATTAATTTAGAAGCGTGTGAACTTGTCTTTGAGAGACTCTAAAAACTGGTTTAAGGCCCCCAGCATTTTTTACTGATTGTTCCAAGGCGATACTTCTGTTGTGGTTCTATTTGTTTTATGTTTTGGAGTCGAATTTTCGTGCTGTTTGAACCTTATGTACGTTTTCATAGTTTTGGTTAAGTTCGGGTTACTGTTTTGCACTTATTGGGAAATAGCTGCTCATTCGGCTTAAAGGGAAACATAATTATTAAACTCCCGCATATGATTTTCATGAAACTTCACATGCTTCAAGATAATTGTATCCTTGGACTAAAGTCGAAATAAAAGTGGGATGTCACCGGCATCGTTTCCATGGTATCAGAACTTTTTTAATGTTTCTCAGAAAATCGCTTTCGTAGCGGACATGTGTTTTAATATATGTGTTATTTTTGCATAAACACTTTAAACATACGATCAGTGTTATTTTCTTAAATTTTGATACTATTTGCTTTTAAACTGAGGAGATTACAAGCAAAATTAACTTTCCCGCCATGTTTCCAAACCTGGAAAAACTATGTATTTTTGCGATATCTCCTAAAGTACGCATATGATTTTAATTAAATCAAACCAATAGATATGAAACGCTGTAACCATTCAAAAGTTGAAATAAAAAGTGGGGGTCATCGAATTGCATTGGAAGATTTAGAGAAAACCGGTTCAATATTCCCGCCTTTTTCGTCACAGTTTAATGTCTTGAACGTTGCACTGACGTCGCGTATATTAATGCGATGTCATCAACAGCGAAATAACCGTTTTCACATGTAATTAACCTTATACACGAATTAGGGTATATCAATTGTCGCATAACTAATTTAAAATAAAAATGAACAATATGTTTACCCGCTTTAGGACTTAATTATGCAGAAACAAACAAAATAAGATTCTACAGCTTGCAACGTTATTGGAAAATCAAAACAAAACGACGCTAAAAGCTATGCATACACTAAACGCCGACATTGCGCAAACAGTGTACTCATAAACAATAGGAATTTCATTATGATTGCGCCTTTTCCTGATCATTACCCACTTGAATCGTTCTAATTTGATCGCTCTTGATCGGTACAGCTAATAAAAGTTAGCCTAAAACTTTTCATGGCTTATACGGTTTAGCTCCAGTAAGCATTTTTGTTTAAATTAGGGTTAAAACAAGAGCTACCAAGCCTTAAAGTAGAACGTTCAACGACAATACGTTTTAAATCCGAGAAACATTTTGGTGCAAATTTTGTTCAAATCGGTCAAGGATCAAGTGAGATATTATGATTTGAAGTTTTGGAACGAAGTGAAAATTTAATTAGAAAATTGTAAAACCATAAACAATGAATAAATTCTATATTTCAAATTTTTTATGGAGGTATACGTCCAAAATTGATAGTAAATCAATAGTACAAACCAGTGTAACAAAAATTAACAGAAAAAATATTAATAAGGTTTCATTATTATTAATTATGCATATTTAAGTAGAACTTTATGACGGCATTAAGCCTAATGAATATCCAAGATGGCCGCATCTTTTAACAGAAATTAATGTATATTCAAACCAACACAACTTTCTCAATATCCATCTGATTTTAATAAAACTTGTACCAAATTGTTAACAGAGGCACCTACTTTCATTTAAGATTGTGTTTTAACCTTGCCTTTCCCTTTAAGGGTCCATGTTTGAACAAAATGAGAATAAAAGATGCAAAGAGTGTGTGTCTGGGGTCGTTGAAGTGTGCTCAAAAGATTCTAAACATCTAAAGCAAATACCAAAGTGAGGGTAAAAAAGGTGCAATTTTAAAGTGACTTAACATATGACCCCCACCTGGTTGATGGCTAATTTTTGAAGCACAGTTTTTGCCCATTGTTCAAAAGTGTGATCGAATAGTATATCTATGAAATGGAATCCATAAAATTTTGTTAATTCTTATGAGCTTTATGGAAAATTGGTTAATGGCATCATTACGTTTCTAATTTTGTCGGGTAAAGTAAATAAAGAAATGAAGAAAGAAAAAGGTATTCAACATGAAACATTTAAAAGACCATTGATGGATATGAGTGGTAAAGAGTCGCACAGTTTGTATGATCTAGTACTTTCTGAACTAGCGATAACATGGCTATGTCCGTCATTGTATTGGACCTAATCAATTTTAGAGAGCCAAAATTCATCTACTTAAAATTCAATATTAAACTGACAGAAAATAAGAACACAATTTGTTTGTGTGGGAGGAATCAATTTGGTTTGCTGTGTACATGGTATCTAGCAAAGTAATCTGCTCGTAAAATTGCAGAATTTGGTTTTATCCGTTATGAAAAAAACTTCCCACGTTTTTATAATACCACAGCAGTATGTAATGAATTTCAATGTAATGATTAACATTTAATATTTAAGATATTGAAGGAAATAAAGCTTATGTGTGTAGGGTAACAGCGTATTTTAAGTAAATTTTTGAAGTGTTTGAAACACTGGCCAGGTGAAATGCCACAAACAATGGCTCAAATTCTTCCAAATAGGGTTGTCCATGGAATGCACTAGGTGGCATAAAAATCAACAGGCGTATCTTGAAGTTATTTGGAAAGAAAACAAAACTGATGACGTCATTTGTTTACATTTTGGTGTATATGGAAACATTTGCGGTCACATGATTCCCAGCAGTGAATTTGTTGAATAACAACAAGAAATAAAATTTATATATTTATTTACATATAATACTATTGGCAACCCCAGGGACCGGCTCAGCATGGCGACAGAATAACGTCTAACAGCTGATGCAAATATCCAACAGGTAAACATCAGCCCTGTCTAGCAGAAATAGTGTCGAGAAAACTACATTTTTGGTAATAACGATTGTCAATTATTATTCTTCCAAATAGTTCAAGGGAACAGCTGCTCTCGACCCACACAGAAGGTAATCTGTGGATATTTGCGCTCCTGTTTAATCGATGCTATTTGAAATCAAAATGAATATTCATGATTTTTGCAATAGAAGTTGATTTTATCTTAATTTGATTTTCGAACGCGATTATTGAAATAAAATGCATTCCAATCCATTACTTTTGCGAGAGAATCTTACAGCAATCTTGAGCATTTTCATGATAAGAGTGCAAAAAGTTAGCATATAAACGTGTTTCTTGAAATCTAATTTTATCATCATTTTAGAATGATATCTTTGTTGTGATTTTACATTAACATCAGCCTAAGTATGCTGTGATCCTACGTATAAATTGATGGCATATACTTTGTCTGCATTCCATGTGTATGATCAGTCTCTCTATATAATCAGTTTGATCATAGAATATCGGTGTAACGGACGGACTCATAATCACTCATTTCCTTTAGTTAAGTGTACCGTATCCTTTGATAATGTGGTCATCATTGTCCATTTCGTTCTCTTCCTTTCCTCAAACAAACTTGCCGTCGTGTTTTGGTACTGTATATAAGCAACATTAATAGCTCCGGTTATCAGGCCACGGAAACAGAGGTACAGTCAGTGGACATAATTATTCGCCACCTTTGGAAAATTCCATAGACTTACATGTATTTTCATGTTTGCAAGAAAAAATATTCTGCTTCTCCTGGTCAACATATTTTTATGTTTTTGGTGTCATTTGAAAGGTAAATGAATAAAGCAATAAACAAGATATTTTCCATTTAATTCCATGTCTGCGTTTTAAAGCTACAATTTTTTAAAAACTTGCGATTTTTTTTTGGACACTTTTTGGGCAACGTCACCATTGACGTCAATGGGAAAGTGGCTTTTTCAAAATTTTCCGAAATTTTAAACTGCTGTACATACAAAATGCAATGTTGAAACTTCAGCAACTAACCTTTGTTTATTGCCTTAATCATTTAACTTTCAAATGACACCAAAAACGTGAATATATGTTGACCAGAAGAGGCAGAATATTTTTTCTTGCAAACATGAAAATACATGTAAGTCTATGGAATTTTCCAAAGGTGGCGAATAATTATGTCCACTGACTGTATGTGCAATATGCTTTATTATTTGAAGTAATAACCGCCGAACAAATAAAAATATATGAAAACTTTCTTCTAAATAGGCTCATAAAAATGTGATTCTTACCAGTAGCCAGGAAACGTTGTTCACATCTATATCAAAAAAAGACTCACAGAGGCTGACCACGGCGTATGGGGTCCATGATAATAGAAAACATACTGAAATAGACAACAATTATAGCAGCATATGTGTAGCGTGAAACAGTTAAGCCAATATTTAGAAGCACATGTACGTAGTTTGCCCGGAAAGTTTGTAGGCACCATTGATATTTGCAAAAGAAACAAAATGCTGTCGAAATGAATATATCTTGGTTTGCAAAAATATTTCATTAGCAAAGTCAGCAAATAAATAACATTTTTGCTGTCAGTGCTTTATATATGTGTAACAAGTTCAACCAATGTTTCAGACTTTTTCCGCATAGGGTCCTTGGATATTGGTACATTTGTATTATGAGTAGCCAGCTGTCATATGCAGATCTGTGCCAACCGTCGCTACACGACCGATTGAACAAATGAAACCATTTTCATTCGTTGAGCATGTAAGACGAGTGCCTTTCCGCCGCTGCTAATTGTTTGACAAATCCACTTTCTCATTAATATGTTTCACAGCTGAGAAACACGTGGTATTGTATACCAACAAATCGATAAATGATCGGGTGACGCACAATTAAATTCTGTTAAATGTTGAGATGAGAAATTCGAGTTTTCTCCCATTACGTTTACTCTTTTGACTGATAGATAGGCGCAGTCAATGCAGAAATTGAACATTTATGGAATGAAAGTAACATATGCAATCCAGATTATTGCGTTTTCACAAACACTTCCGTCCCATGAACATATATTACTTCCCATACAGTTGTATTGAAGTGTTTGCGAAAACGAAATAATCGGGATTTCTAATGTTAGTTTCTTTCAATACATGTTCAATTTCTGTATTGACTGCACCTATTTATCAGTTAGTAGGAGAAAACTCTAGTTCTAGTTCTTTATTACACTTCAGTTTACATATAATGTAACAACAGAAGGTACAAAAAAGAAATGCAATTTCAAATATCAGCTTTATGGCGCTTAGCCTTCGCTGAGTGAGGGGGCAACAACCAGACGCCTCTAAAGTTAACCAGGTCTCGGGGAAATACTAGCGTTAAAGATACATGTCACGATTTACTAGATTTGTAGATGTCACAACTGCGAGGGTATAAACAAAAAGTATGCTTTCTAGGAGTTTCCTGTAATGGAACCGCCGGGTTGTTTCCACCTCACTACAGCTACTTACTCACTTGCTTACCAACGCGATGCCATCCGACCAGTTTTACTGAGGCGTTTGGTCTCAATAAAACTCGACGTTCAGCATCACGACCGTAAATTTGTAATAGCCACTATTTGGATGTAACTATCTACCAAAATGAGACATAATTTACAAACACTATTTTCATTTTACTATTTATCAGTACCATCTCTGTGGTCAGGACATGGTCTGGGTCCACTCTCAGGCTACGGGTCTGAAGGGTGCACGCATACCATATCATGATATTTTGCCATATTTCTCATCGGAATGTAACAATTTTCAATTATTATATATCATAGACGTGTTAACGTATTATCCTTATACAGCCTGTCGTATTTGGGTGTGTAGACAGCGATTTGCTGCTCAAAACAGACTACATGTAAATGCACTTTTATGTGCAGTTAAAGATTCCGCTGCAAAGAGAGACAATCACTACCTGTGCGTTTTAATTTGCGCAATCTGATCCGCACCGTTGTTCCGACTGTGTACAAAAACCGGTTTTTCTCATGACCCAGCCAGTAACCTGCATTTTTGTATTGATAACCAGGACAATACAATAAAATGACACCTCGTGCATCACGGGATAATGTGTATCCCGGGCATTTAGTCATAACACGTGGTGTACAAAAGAATGTCATTCATAAATCTGTGATCATTCATTTCAATGATATATATAATATATAGAAATGGAATTTAGACAATTGAAAATTTATGGATAATAAATATGATTCTACTTTTATATGAAAGGTATTGTATACTTGTTTCTCATATCAGTCCGGACTGCGCGGTCGCGCATCTGCTGATCAGCATGTGCTACAACAAAGGCTGGGGTACCACAACGAGCGTGTAATCAACAGATTGATTTTTGCATACATTGAACATCATTTTCGCAATGCTGAGCGCTGACATCGGTATTATTAATAATAATTTATGCTTGTATTTATACACCATTTTACGCATTGGATTTTCGATTGCCATTTTCATTATTATTAATTGTTGTTGTTGTTGTTGTTGTTGATATTTTGCGAGAATGATTTCATAATTAATTCTACAAAAGAGCACAATTTGCGTATAGTTTGTTTGCATTCATTATTCATAAGTTGGTTATATTTAAGCGTGTTTGTACGTCTTCTGTAGTATGGCTTAATATATTTTTTCCGCTCGTCTTCGAAGTAACTACATTCCATAACATAATGATATTCGTCGCCAATTTCCGAGTTGCATCGTTTGCATCTACTTATTGCTTTTGAATTTTTTATCCATCGGCCAACTTCAACGGGTAGCCTATGATTTCTGGTACGGAATCTAGTAAGGATACGACATTGTCGATTTGAAAGAAAGGTGAAATAATCGTTTCTCTTAAAACTATCTTTAAATAACCGATAATTTACTCCACTCGAACATTGTTCAACACGCGCGTTCCAGCTTTGCAAGTAAGAATCTTTGAGCCTTTGTTTCAGAGATTGTACAATCCAGTTTGCATTAACATCATTTGGAGCCATCCATACATTTCTGTAGCCGTTCGTTTCAAGGATATGTTTAACATTCTCTATCCAAATGACTTTTATTTTACCTTGTCTGCGTAGAGTATTTAGTACTTCATATACAATGGAGGATAGTTTATGGTTTTCCATACCCTTAACTAGTTTAGACCAAAATGCTAATATTCTAGACTTTATCTCAATCGATAATGGGAAGATCCCCAGTTCCCCATAAATCATAAAAGTAGGAGTAGATGTTTTTAAATGAAGAATTTGTTTTAAGAATTTCAGTTGTACCTTTTCGATAATATCCAAATTTCCCATGCCCCATAATTCACATGCATATAATAAAATAGGCTTTATTGTTTTGTCAAAGAGCTCAATTTGGATTTCAATAGGGAGATTTAATTCTCGTATTTTGCGGAAAAGGCCAAACATGGCTTTATTTGCTTGTTCAGCAATGTGTTTTTTACAATTTGTATAAGATGCATTTTTTGATAGGAAAATCCCCAGATATTTGTATTCCTCGACAACCTCTAAGTGTTTACCTCTAAAATAAAATTGGTATTCTTCCAAATCTTGGCCGGAGAACACCATAATTTTTGTTTTTTCAGTGTTTACTGTTAATTTCCAATTTGTGCAATATCTTTCAAATTCATCCAAGCAAAATTGCAAATCTTGTTCGTTTTTTCCAAATAAGACCGTGTCATCAGCATAGAGCAAAATAAATATTCGTAAATATATATAAATTTCAGCAAAATTTGCCTCGCAAGTAATTCCCTCGACATTGTGTCGAAGTAGGTAGTGTTCTAAGTCGTTTACGAAGATAGAAAATAACAGTGGTGATAAATTTTCACCTTGTCTGACCCCGGAATTACACGGAAAGAACGCCGAGCATCCTTCTTCAGTGCTTATACGAGATTTGATATTTGAATACATATTTCTGATTAAGTTGAAGCATTTTCCATTTATATTTAGTTCTAGTAATTTTGTCCAGAGACCACCCCGCCAAACAGTGTCGAAAGCTTGCTTAAAGTCAACAAAAGCACAAAATAAAGTATTTTTAGTCGCCTTCATTATCTCAATCAAACTTTGAATAACAAATAAGTTGTCAATGGTAGAATACCCTTTCCTAAATCCGGCTTGGCATGAATTAATAATTTCATATTTTTCAACGTAGTCCGTCAGTCTTCTATTGATTATGGATGTAAATAATTTTCCAAAACAGCTTAGCAGCGTTATAGGCCTGTAATTTTCTGGTAAACTTTTATCACCCTTGTTTTTATATATTGGGAGTATTTCTCCAAGTGCCCAACTTTCAGGAATTATTCCACTGTCAAATATCATATTAAACAGTGTCTCATAAATCGGTAACATATGGCTTGTCGTAGATTTTAAGTGTTCATTCAATATGTTATCAATACCGTGACTTTTATTATTTTTTAGTTGTTTTATTGCCGTCAGTATCTCATTTTGGTTTATAGGTTTGTTTAATTCGAAATTGATATTTTGCGTGTTTTGTTGATCCTCAAAATGTTGATTATTTGATTCTGCTGAGAATTCAGACTCAGTTGGATTGTTGACTGATTTGAAGTAACTATGCAGCTTTTCGAGAGGCGCAAGAGGTTTTTCTTTCTTGTCGACAGAATTGATAATTTTCCAGAAATCTCGCGGTTTGTTTGATCTTAGCTGCTTTATTTTTTGTACTTTTTTATTTTTGTAAGTCTTAACAGATATTGAGATTGTTCTTTTATAATTTTTACTCACTGTTTTTAGAAGATTTTTATAATATGTCGTTTTATGCTTGTTGTACAGCTTACGCGTGTTGTGATAAATGTTTCTCGCGTTACGGCAATCTGAGTCAAACCAAGGCTTGTTTTGGTGTGAGTTTTGGGTTGAAGATTGTTTTTGAAAACCAAAACTTGTTTTTGCATTTGAGATGAAAAGATTTTCTATCTGTGCGACTGCGTGATCTATATCGACACGGTTAAAACCGTTTAAAAGTAACGAATTTAAATGATCGCTAATTTCGGCTACCTTCGAATATTGAAAATTTTCGATGTAAGCATCAGCATTGCTTTCGTCCCATAATTTTACTTTCGGTTTGCTAGACTGACATGGGGTTGCAGCATCCAGCGATACGTCACGAATGTTTATAGCCAACGAAATAGGGCAGTGTGCGTCAGAATATAAACGATTAAATTCCTGTATCTCCAAAGATGTAATAAACTCAAAGATATGGGCCGTGGATAGAAAGTAGTCCACAGTACTACTGTTTTTACATGTACGTTTTGGACAATCTGCATCGGGTGTAATTCTTCCATTCAAGATAAAAATATCATTGTTTTTACAAAAATCTATAAGTTGTCGGCCATATACATTTGTCACGTGATCAGATGCATTTCTTATCCGATTAACTTTTGTCATTTCGAAGCAGCGTGCAATTTCCGCTGATTCATCAGTCATTCCAAAATTTCCTTGTAAGTCACATAGAAATTCATCACAATCAACAAAGTCCTGTAACGCTGCCGACCTAGAATTAAGGTCGCCAAACATTAAGACATGTTTTAACGAACAGCGCAAACTCTGAAGCTCTGTTTGCAACACAAGATACGGGTCTGGGATAGAGTATCTAGATTTATATGGTGGAATATATACCACTGCACATGTTATATCTTCTTCTGTTAGCGAAATGCGCTTCGAGATTTTGAACCATAACGCTATCTTGCTATTTATATCGAGGACTTTGATAAAAGGTGAGAGTTGGTTTTTGACTAAAAGTGCTATTCCTCCCGACCTGTATCTTGTGTGTTCCTCGCGATTTCTCACGAATATTTGATACCCGTCGACTGTAACTTGGTCGACATTATCTAGCTTACTCTCCTGAAGTCCTATTATATCATAATGCTTTATCAGTGCCACAAATTCCGGGCATAAAAGTTTGGTTTTAAGCCCACAAACATTTATTGACAAGATGTTTAATGTTTTACCACCCGCTTTGTTTTTCACGGATGGTGATAAATAGTCGTTTTCGTTTTTAGCGTTATGTTCATAATTATGATTATTATTATTGTCGCCCAGCGGCCTGCTAGGCGTCACTGTTGTCATGAGTGGGTGTTTGCTCAATTGGTCTAATTGTCTGCTTGGTGGGACCAATGTTAAGCGTTGCTGCGTTCAGGTAGCTACATCCGGTTGTTGTTTGAGCTTCATTTCCGTTACCATGGTTATTAAGTTCAATTGTCTGAGGGGGTTGCACAGTTTTTGCCGAGTTAGAATCATTCGGTGGGTCACTCTGTGGTGACCTATGTGTAATTACTTCAAGGTCACTGTCCTCACTTGAGCTTTCGTCCGAACCTTCACGGTGTTTTTTCACCGTTTGATCTCCGTCTGCTGGGGAAGAAGCAGGGTGTTTTCCAGCACCGGGCGTACCGCGCTGGCCAAATAAGTCCGTAGCGTTCGATTCAGATCTATAAGGAATGCTGAAGTTAACACTGCGATTTGAATTTGGCCTTGGGGTCTGCATCATTGGGGGTAATGATTCAGCATTTTCACGGTTGGAACGCCGATATACACTCGATTTGCTTTTTGCATATTCGTGAATACGCGACTCCTGTCGCTGTGCCCGCTGACCTCGCCTGAATATCCGCGTACCAAAGTTTGATCGGGACCCAGTTCCCGATCTGTAGCCGCCCTGGTTATTGCGCGGTTCGTAATCAGGAGTGTCATCATCCGGTATATATTCCTGATCGTTCACGTAAAGTTTGTCTCGCACTAAACGTATTTTATTCTGTGGATTTTGTCTTGCTCGTTTCATTTCAGGATATAGTTTTCTCCTTTTTAGTTCAACACTTTTGGGGAATTGCTCGCGAACGCCGAATTCTGTGTCCCTGAGTTTTGTCGGCGCTGCTGTACGCACTAGCTCCCTGTCTTTGAATTTTTCAAATTTAGCCACGATATGCCGCGGGGTGCCGTCCTCAGGTCTAGTCTGACCTAGCCGATGGACTCTATGAAAAGGGATGGGCTGTTCTATGTGCATTTCCGATCTTAGAAAGTAATTTAGCGTGTCTTCGACATTTTCATACTCATCCTCGTTCAGTTCCGGCTCACTGATACCAGTAAAGAGAAGATTGTCTCTCATACTTCTGCACTGAAGATCAATGATGATCTGTTCCGATTTTTCCTGTTTGTCTCTCAATGTTTTATTTTCGATTTCCAAATCTTCAACTCGTCTATACAGATCATTAAGTGCTGAATCCGATTCTATCTTTTCCGAGCTGATGCCTTCGCACATATCACTATAGGATTGCACAGAACTCTCAAATTGGGATAACTTGGCATGCGTAGCTTTTACTCTCGAGTCTAACATTTTCATAGAATTTTCCATAAAATGCATGGATTGTTTCATTTTTGGAACTTCGTTAATTTGTGTTTCGATATCCACCATTCTGGAATTCTGATTTTGCAAGGTGGAACTCTGGGTCGCAATTGCTGTTTCAATATTTTGCCAATTATTATTTTGATTTGCCAACTGAGTTTCTATATGTTGCAATCTAATGTTCAAGTTACTGAGGATATTTGCCATCCAGAATTGCGGCCCTCCGTTTATTCCTCCATTTATTCCGTTCCCCAGGTTCATATTTACCGGGGCTTGGGTTGTGGGTGGGGGTGGGAGTACTGATGGCGGTGCTGATGGTGGCAAGGCTTGTGGTTCTTCATACTGTTGACTATAATTAGGGTACATATGTGTCTGCATATTAGCGTTTGTACTACGTGTGTACACTTCATGTGGTACACTTGACTGGGCAGAGTTTATGTATTCACCTCTCATTGTTGTTGGAATGTCTGTTTGGCCCGAAATATTTGGCATATTGTACAGCACATTTCTTGATTGTTCTAGTAACTCTGTCGCAAAACCACCACTGTCGGTGGTACTTGTGTTCATATTCACAGACATTGTCTCTCTTTTGTTAATGTTCGGAAATCTTACCGCTGCTGACGTGGCCTCATGACCAGCTCCATGTTTTGTTTTCACACAAATGTCACAAAATGTCACAAATAACGCCAATATTTATTCAGTTCCATAATCCGCACTACTAAAACTTTCATTCTAGTCCATAAAATTTCACAAAACTTCTTCTTAAATCTAACGTCAAATTCATTTTCATTGTAGTGTGTGTCACCTGATCATTTACCTGTTTGTATGTAAACAATACCACGTGATTCCCAGTAGGTTGTTTACTGCTTTTAAATGATCATAGTTTTTATTTTTATTTCGCTCAGTTATTTACACGAAAAAGTCAATCTATATCCTTGTTTATAGATCCTGAAGACTCAAATGACAGTTTTATCTTTGTAAATATAAAATACATAAAATTCAATGTATATGTATTTGACCAATTGGAGCAGGTGTGTCATTCATTTAAAGCCGTTACATTAAATCTGTGACATCTGTTTCAATTGTTCAGGAACCATACCCAGCGCCAAATTCATTCAATCAACACTAATATAAATCTATTATGATCGTAATAGACTCACGTCACAATCATGAATGAAATGAATGTATTTACCTATCAGAACAGGAGTGTCATTCCGATTTATAACAGTGCATCTGTGACGTGAATGTACTACGGTCATGATAGATCTGTAGAAGTAAGGTACATTCATTGTTTGCCACCAATTGATATACCTTATATTCACGGTGTATTACAAGAATCTAACATGAGTGTCAGGAATGGATAGACAAATCTGTCCTGAGGGTCACAGATTGGCATCACGAGGCTCGCCTCGAGATACCAAACTGTGACCCGAGGGACAGATTGATCTATCCATCCCTGACACGTATGTAAGATTATTTTTCTTGCACGCCTCAGTGCGGTGGCGTTTGATTTTTATAACATTTACTTTCAAAAACACTGCAATCGCCTCCGCTATTTTAAAATAGAACGTTTCTGACGCCGTCGTGACGAATGTGCTAAACGATGACGTTACGTGACGTCCTATACAACCAGTGTTAAAAAGGAACACGTCCACACAGGTGCAGCTGGGGTGAGATAACAAGGAAGAGATAAGAATTTCTCACACATGGTAAAACATAGGATTTCTCTATCTGGTGTGCAAGAAAACACTTTCTAAAATTGTTTCTATATCAAATTTGTGCAGTTGTTTGTGTCAGTTTAAGACATTGCTTACCTATAGTCATTGCAACAGAAAACGTGACGTGTATTTCCTTTACAACACGTCTTTTCCTTATCCATTCTGATTGTTTTCGTCTTTCATTCCACACCTAAAAAAAACAGAAATGAAACAATAGTTTTGTTTGGGTTTTTCAAGTTATTTGATGGTAATATTATTGTTATTTTGACTCCTTAGCACATTAAGTTGTTACAATTCCTATCTCACTGGAATACTACAACTGGAGACTAGTTCGCGAACAGTTCGCGACTATTTTGCGACAAAGATAAACGATATAAACACAACTTTCACGTTGCAGTCTCATTGAATGGACATGTATGCGACCAATTCTCGAATTTTGGTCTAATTTTGAAAACAATATCCCGCGACTGTCGCGAGACATTCGTGAGAGTGTCTCACGACGTTCCCACGAGTGCAGCTTATTTTTATTTTCATTCGAACGACAGTCGTGAGACATTAGTGAGAGTGTCGCACGACATTCTTACGAATGTCGCTTAGTTTTATTTTCTCGCCAGATTGTTGCGAGGTGTTCGCATGTTTTATCAAGACTGTCGGCGACACTCGCACGACGTTCGTACGAGTGTCGCGAAAATTGCGAATTGTAAATTCACCAAACTTTCGCGGCGACAGGTTCGCCACACTCGCACGAACGTCGCACGTCAGTCGCGCGACAGTCTTGCGAAATATTGTGGCGAAAAAAATCGCATAAAATTAATACAAGGTCAATGCCTCTAGACTCCGACCTTGATTTCAAGTTACTTTCTATACGCCGTGCCAACACTACGGTTTGTGTCAGACCATTTGGAAACCCAAATTACGTGATTCTTATATTGCTAATGAAAACAACAAACAACATACATACCTTGTAGAGTATCTTTGTGTAGCAGAAAGCTAAAATAATACAAGGAACAAACAGTACAAACACAAACATGGAGAGAGTATATGACTTGTCCAAAATGTCACTGGATTTCCAGTTTGGGGCACACGAAATACCAATTCCTTCCAAGAAGTACGAACCCCAACCAAGAAGTGGAAAGACTGCCCACAAAAATCCGAAAAGGAAACAAAACATGATTGCCATCATAACTCTACCTTTACGTATCTGCGTTTGTTTATAGGCACGGCACATTATACAGTAGCGCTGCACGGAAATTCCCGCAAGCAAAAATATGGAGGAAGTTCCTAAAAGAGTGACTATAAACCCGTCCCATTTACATCCAACGTCGCCGAATATGTATTCTTCCGCAAAACTGGAAATTATCACAAACGGAAAGGCGTTTATCACAATTAGCAAATCACAACTAACCACGGACACAATCCAATAATTTGTCCTGGTATGAAGTTTTTTCGTCCTTTTGTATACAAGTAGCACCAAAATATTTTCAGTTAACGCAAAAACAAAAAGCACCGACATTGTTATACCAATTGCAAGGAATACATTGCTAGACACCGGGAATTTCACGTTTTCAAAATCATTGTAGTTGGCATTCTTACTATGATTTTCAGCCAAATTCATCGTGCACAAATATCAATCAGGTAGACAGAAGACAGGTACACGTTGTTATGAAAATATCAAACAAGTATTTTCTAGTAGGTTCAAGCAGTTCCTATCGAATCAATTGAATATGAAAGTCTTAAGTCACTACAGTAGTTCCCAGCTTATATAGTGGAAGAATGTTGCTCGCTTTCAATATTTTCATATTGTCTCCTATTGTTGTGTTCGTTAAGATATCAATAACAAAGTCTGGTGTTCATTTCGAATTCTTAGCTGACCTTTGTGTTTGTCTCTTGGTACTTTGTCTTCTGCCAGTTTATTTAATTGAATCACGATTTCTGTCTGATATTTTGAAATATTGATTTAATGTGTCCCATCGGCAGAACATTCCTGTAAACAGTTTCTTTTGTTTATGAAAAAACGTGTTCTTGTTTAATCGCTTTTTACCGCATTTTCTTCGTTCAAAAATTAGAAGTATCCTCTAAATGCGTATTCAAAATTTGTGTTTTTTATTATGTTTATATTATACATTATTATTTCGTCTATGAACAGTCTGATACCATTCCCGATGTAAGTAAGAATTGATAATTGTCATTGTTACTGCTTAGAGCCATGTATTTAAGCACGATATCCTAAACGGAGAAAGTCTACTTTATACATGTTATATCAATATAAATTTGGGTAACATGGTTAAATAAAACACAACGCATATAGCTAAATATTCGATACAACCTCTGTGTTTTTCCTGCCTACTGAACGTTTTATACGCATGTATACAGATTAACATTAACGCATGCGTGGTACGATTATTATTATTTTGTCGGGAATCTTGCTTGTTGGCTTTCTCAATAAAATTATCCAATACTCACGGCTCTCGAGAAGCCAAGCAAATTGTCCGCTGTTGTATCAGATTCAAAACTAAAAGTGCACGCCATTAAATCAACAACAGTAGCAGATTATACTTTTGTAGACTGGTTTTCCTCTCATGATGACAAAACGACTTGCGATGTCTGTCCATAAAGTGGTGAGCTCTCACATGTTACACCTTCATACATTGTAAGATGTAATTGTGTTTGTTGATAAACTGTGACTTTTCAAGTACTCGGTGCTAATAAAATTTCAATATTAATTCAATTAAACACAGTCATAGCTTATACATGTTTTGGAATTTTACATATCTGAAAAATTTTGTGAAAATATGTTGGTTTTAGGCACCGTGTCATAATAGTGAAAAAGTGATCCAGGCATGATCAACATTTTAGTACTATACTAACTTAACTGTTAAGCATTTTGTGATTTTAAGTTCTAAAAATTATTCACCATCTGAACGTTCGTCTCTCACTGATGGGAAATACCATCTAGATTTCTTTATCAGTAGACTGTTAATGTGTGTCGGTGAGTTCATTGATGGCTGACAAGGCCAGTGTTTGCTCTAAACTGGCGGTGGCAAGTATATACAAGAAATCTCTTCTGAAGGGTCTCTTTTTTCCGATGTTTTACAGAGGAGAGTCGATTCGACCATTCTAAACTTGTTGTTACAGAATTGTCTCTGCTATTGGTTTGAAACTCTCAAAAATCTACCGGAATAAATGTCATATGTAAAAATCTTACTTCCTAATGCTCTATTATATACACTTTTTAACTTGATCCTTACAAGTAATTTTCTGTAATAAAAGTCTCTTGTGGCTACCGTTGTTGACAGCTAATACAGTAGAAACATTTTTCTCGTATTTATTTGAAATGTTTTCATATTGTCGTCTTCTTGTAACAAAGCCGATTTGATCTTGCTGTGGAGCATTATCGTAGATTCTCTTGTTGCATTCAGAATAAGTCCGTATAGTTCGTAAGCTATTCCATCAGGAAGACATGTCCATGAAATAGATATTCCACGTTTATATGGTGACAATTGGATTTACAGGGGGTTTTCTTATTTTTTATCCGAACATATATTCCTGGTACTCGTTATAAAAATTCTAATTTCTAACCGATAACATGCATTTCAGGCGTAATATGTCTGAAACTGCACATAAACCAGACGTTGGTGGCCCCCGTGTTAAGAGCGCTGATATATATTTACCGCGCTTATTTATTCGATCATCTCACCGCTGTGTCTGCTGCGGGTTAAAGCCCCACACGGGGCACATGTGAGACAAGCCAATATCTGCTTGCGGGTGTGCCAGGTTGTGTTTCTCGGGGTTCTCCCGTTTTCGCCCCACCTACTGGTTGGCCTGTCTCATATGAGCTGAAATAATCTTGAAAGGGTCCTGGTCGGAAACACCAAAGACAGGTTTTCTCGCGTCGCGACTATCTGCCTAGCTCTCTCAACAAAATCTATCACTGCGTCAGACAAACTATAATAATTATGATCGCTCGGAGGAAGCTTTAACATCAAAATGGCACGAGAAAGGTTTTGATAACACTTCGTATTACCTATTTGGAAGATCATCTTTGCAAAATCCAATTGATACTTTTACCAAGGGACTCAAAGCTCGTTTAATAGTAAATCTGTCTGAACATACAGCAATAAACTTAAGTTACGGAGGTGAACAGTAATCTTGCTTTTAACAGATATTCTTGTCTGTTCTGTGATATACGAGGGCTGGCCCGGTTAATCGTGGACTTCGGTGATATTTCTTTCTATTTGGCGCCCTGCTAGCATTAAATTTTATAAGTACCTTTTGACATTCAAATCATTCTGTAAGAGAGAGGCTTAAAAAGTATAGTTGTATGTATGCCGTGTAGTTTGTGAATGATTGAATAGGTCAGCATATGTGTTCCCGGTGTAACCCAAATAAACGCATTCACTGCTGGGAATCATGTGACCGCAAATGTATACATGTACACCAAAATGTAAACAAATTACGTCATCAGTTTTGTTTTCTTTTAAAATAACTTCTGAATGAGCATGTTGATTGCTATGAAACATAGCGCAGTCAATGCTCAACCCCATTTAGAAGATACCTGTCAATGGTTTGTGCCATTTAACAAAGCCGTTGTTTCAAACACTTCAAAACTTTACTAAAATTACGATGTTACCATGCACACTAATGCTATATTTTCTTAAATATTTCAAATATTTTATGTTAATCATGACCATGTATTTCATAACTACCTGTCGTGATTGTATCGAATGTGCTGACGTCGTTTCTGAACTGATAAAAGCAAATTCTGCGACTTAACAAGTAGATTACTAAATGGGTACCTTGCATCAAATTGATTCCTCCCACACATACTAATTGGCATATTACTTTCTGTCAGTGTTTGCTATAAAATACATGATACTTAGGGAAATTGGGGTAATTGGAATTGGGGTAAGTGAACATCTGGTGCAAGAGGTCACATTTACGCGGAGATAGGTCTTTAAAAATCAAAATCCTCTCGCTCAGGATACAGATACAATGTACTACCACTATTTCAGTGCACTGGAATGTCATACGTAGAAGATAAAAGTGCACGAGATTTCTCGGGCTTAATTTCATTTATTCGACACACTGTCCTACGTTTTTGATTCACGACATATACGGGGACGGATAATACACGATTTCCGGTCTTGGTTATAAGGTTTGACCGGAAAAGTTTTTTGACTACCTTAGGCGATATGAGCGCCCATGCCTCAGAAAAAGCTGGACAGTTTGACTTAGCGTGAGCAGCCTCACCATTTCATATCGTAGACACGATTGCTCAGATGATTGTTCGGTGTCACGGTGCTGGTGGCATCATGCAGTTTAAAACTGTGTATCCATTGCTCACAACTCCGATACGCAGGTTACTAGTTCAAATTAATCTTAAGAACACAAAATGCATGGACTTTCACCTTTTCACATAGGGTTATGGTTAATTTGAAGCACATTTTTGTCTTTTCATCATGTAGTAACTTTCACAAGAAATTTATTGGGTATTAAGCAATAATAAATATTCATTGTTTCTAAAGAATGAAAATACTTCATAAGAGCAATTTCGTGGATAAATTGTAAAAAGCTGCATTCCGTATCGAGAGCATGTCTCCGAAAGCACCGTCCCGTGTTGTAAGACGAAGAGGCGATCGGAAGAGCGGATCACAGTTTTCCAGAGCGCCATAGGATCTAAATCATGGCGTCCTCGTTGCGACCTAAAGACCAGACACACCCTACCCAACGGTGCCACTACCAGGGGTTGGGTGACCATCTCTGATTTCTTTCTTTGGTGTGCTAGTTTTAAAATTTTGGGTGGTTTTATAAAATGTGGTGTAAGAAATAAAACAGCCGAAAAAGGCTTAAAATGGCGATTTTCAAGTTGTTGGTTCTCTCTTATATGCACACTACCCTGTATTTTTCATTCTTTTATTCAAAAAATATGAACAAGTTCTATGTTGTGTGAAAATACAAGAAAAAGTTTGAATCTGCAAATATGGGTTTGATAAATAGTGATTTTTCCCGACTTTTCAAGTTAGGGGGTAGGGTTGTTAAATGAGTCGAAAAAAAATTGACATCCACTTCAGGATGAAAATTTGTATATGTTTTAGGTCAAACATTGTCTGTTACTTTTGAAAGCATTTGTGATGCATTGTTTGTCCAAAAAGGTATATGTGAACGAATTGAAAATTAAATTAATTTTTCTAATTTTCAAACATGTTGTTTAGAGATTTCATTCAGAGGCCTGTAGCTTGAAAAATGCACACTGCCCTATATTTATTTTGTTTTCATCTGTCTTATTTTATATTTTGGAATCAAAAAAGAGCGGTTAGAAAAAAAAGTTTGAATACTTTTTCATTGGCAGCGAACATATTCGTCGATAATTTTTTGTATAACTTAAAAGGGTAGAATAGAAAAGTTACGTTTTTGTCATTCATCATCGTTTTTATATAGCGCCCACAGCCAAACTAAACGAAAAAAACTCGTCGACACAAATTTTTCACTTTTGCTGCTGTTAGAGACTTTGGGCCAATAAATCGGATCACAGGTGGGATAGAAATGTTCTGTTTTTGGTATTCGTCATTGATTTATATAGCGCTCACAGCCAGAATAAAACGATAAAAATCGTTGACGCATTTTTTTTTCAACTTTACTGCTGACCGGGACTTTGTGTCCATAACTCGAGTCATAGGTGGGATTGAATATTTCTGTTTTCGGCGTTCGTTATCGTTTTCAATATCGCTTTCAGCCAGGCTTAAACGAAAAAAAAATCGCCGACATTTATTTTTTCTCATTTGCTGCTGGCAGGGACTTTGGGTCCATAACTCGGATCTAGGTGGGATAGAAAAGTTCCGTTTTCGGCATTCAATATTGTTTTCTAAAGCAGTAACATCCAGACTAAAGCAAAAACGATCGGCGACAAAACTCGCACTTTGCTGCTAACTTTGTCCGTCTTTCGCAGCAGCAAAATTTCTGCTAACGTGACAGTTTTTGGCTGCAGCAAAGTTGCTGCTAACTTGACCTTTTTGGAAGGGGGGGGGGGATGGGCTGCAGTAAATGTTCTTGTGATTTGCGCACTTAAGTGTCGTATTCTGGTGATACTTTGTAGTAAATGCGAGATTGCGAGATTCTACACAGAATGCAGAGTGCTCACAATACATCATCGAACGCGTGTGGATGAAATTTTCAAATCCACTACATGTATTTTCGTGGGATGAGGCGGAGTGAAATTTTACCGGTGTCACCAGAACTTCATTGTTATCGACATCCGCTTGCTCGTCATTTGACTGGTTCACGGTCCCTATATAAAGGTCATTTTGGGTGATAACGGAGTGGTCTATTTAATACATATATAGACGAAGTGAGTCAGTAAAAAGAAAAGGAAATGACGACTGTCTTTTTAGTGTGCATGGTATCAATCCACATTGCATGTGAACAGGGATGCCATGCCAAATATGTTGATTATCTTTCTCCATATAGCCTTTAGCACATTTCTGTAAAATGTAGGTCATTGTCATTTGGAAAAATGATATGTTAGGTCTAAGAAAAGAGCGCATTGTTGCAGGAAGCATGCATTAGGCCCAAAACAAATATTTGGTGTACATTGCAACAGTCATATTTGATACTGGGGACGAAGTGTTTACAAAAACAAAATATTTTTCAAGATCAGCCTGTACATGGTTCACTAAGTATGATATCGCTGCAGCGCCTGAGCATATTCATTTATCAATACACCACGCCATTTGAAAGAAAACTCGATGGACTTACCTTGAACTCGAAGAAAATGGCGGATATTTGTTTACGATTTACACATTTTATAAACATTGCGTATCACGTGATTCCCAGCAGTGACATTGATTTTATCTCCTGTTTGTTTAGTAAAACAATATTGTAGCCATTTTAGTGTAAATCACAAAACGAGCTATCTGCTTATAGCAACGTTATTTTTACATGGCCACAAAAAATCAAACACCACGTATTATTTGTATTGAAAATGACGCACGTTTGAATGTTGTCCTTTGAATCTACAGCCTAGTGAAAATGGCGAAATAAGTTAGCTTGGATTAGTCCGTCCCAGATAGCAAGGATACGTTGGGCCCACGTGGGTAGTTGGTGGAAATGTGGGCGTGGATTTGTCAACATTGGACCCACATCGGTCCAACGTAATATAGCCATCTAATTATGAAATTATGAAATTTATTAAATAACGTTGATATATAACAAATATCTTAAGTTTCTCCATTCAAGCTAACATATTAAGTTAGTAATCACATTTTTATAGACTTTTACTCTTCTAGAGTACATTGCATCGAACCAACGTCGCATTTATGTTGAAAGTTGAACGTAATTGTATAAAAACTTACGCAATAATTTAATGAGGGGTTTAATTCTGAAACACTTGAAACGCGGTAAACATTAATTGACATGAGCCAATAACAAAGATGGGACCATTTTAAATTGATGCGTTGGTAAGGTCGCTTAAACATGGGTTTTCCGACGCTTTGCACACATTACAATTCAAGATTACATAATAATTGCAAATATTAATGAAGATAAGCAACAATGACAGAAACTAAAAATAAACAACAGTATAGTTTATATTTCTTTTAAACTGTTTGTCATGTTTGGTTGTCATTAACTGTTAATTTTCTTAAAATATGCAATTACACCATTAACTACATTAACACCTAAATGTAATGAACAAATCTTTCAATAAGTATGCAAGACAACTCAGACACGCATATATTCGAAATTGCTCAGTAACAGTGGGAGTAACAGCACACTCTGCATGCCAATTATCGATATTCGACCAACGCCGGAGTGAAATAGCTAACTCCGAGGCAATAGCCAACGCCTGAGGAACAGTGTGTGAAGGGTTGTCAGCAAAACTATGAAATATTTTATAGAGCAAGGGGATAATGTATTTGTAATGATAAGTTAATGTTGTAAGATGGTCTTGCTTCCAAATAAAATTTACATAATGTAACAATTCTTTGACTGGAACATATAACATACAAGAAAACATGCACGATTTTGTGGTTTTGACTGTCAAGATTGCTTTAGAAGTCAACAATTCTTTCAAGTCAAAACTTTTCATTCTCTATTCACACTATAATTTATAACTCATACTCGATGTACAAACTGTTTTACTTAAAACTCATTTCTGACGAAGCATTTAGACATTATTCGCCACCAAAGACTCCTTGTGGAAAAAAGAATGGGATCGCCAACGCCGGAGGAAGGTTACATATGGACATGACCAACGCCTGAGGATGATAACGTTTGCACAGAATGCTGATTCAAAACAAAAAACTATTTGTTCTTGACTTTTACTCGATAGAGTGGTAGCGACAGTATTTGGCAGCTATACCTGTATAATGATACATACGTGCACGCATGTGCACGGTTATGGAAATACCGCGATGCATTTTCTGCTCGTTTTAAGCACATACGACTATCAATTACCATGTTTTAATAAAATTATTACTATTCGTATTCAAAAAGCATGACATGAACAATTAAGTTATGCACAGTAACAAAAGGTTTTCTGAATCAATATGAATGACTCGACCGAGTGAAAATGTACAATGTAAATGCCTGCAAAAGAAAATAAAACTGTGCTCTTTTAGTGCATGTTGCATTGCATGTCTGTGGCGAATCAAGCAAGCCATGATTTTGTTTCAATTATTGCTCGTTTGTATCTTCGTGTACAGAAATATTTTCATTTATGACAAACTACGAATTTGAGACAATAAGTGTAACAAGATGTCCTCAATTCTATGTGTAACAGAAACGTGCGCGCGCGATCCCACGCCACAAGGTAAGCATCTTGTAGGAAATTATAGGCATTACAGAACATTATGGGGTGAAAGTAAATATGATTTCTTGATAAAAAGACCATCAAATCTTGAGAACAAAATCGGGCGTCGTAGTTGGTCTTGTCTCTTCTCTAACATTTCCTCCGGCTGCAGTCGTATCTTACTCCGGCGTAAACGTTACCCTCATTTCCTCACTAAAGAGGGTCTGTTAATTAAATGCTTGAAAGTGCTCAAAATATACCAAATACAAGCGTGCATCGGTTCCGTTAATGTAGAAAACAGATTGTTTCTTCCATATGCGCAATTTTAATCACTATCTTCGTACAGAAACATACATGTAGCTGTTTAAATTAGCTTGTTGTATTAACGTACATCTTTCATAAATTTATCAATTATACGAATATCTTTGCGCCTTATTTTTTTTTTAACTACAAACTCATTGTCATGGGAAGATACAGAATTAGCAAAACTGATTAAAGAGCGTGTTTTCCAATTTATTTTGACATTTTTAGACGAAGAACACGCTCTATTTTCCTCAGGCGTAGGCGTTATCCTCGGAGTTAGCTATCCCACTCCGGCGTTGGTCAAATATCGATATTGGCATGCACAGTGTGAACAGTCGTGCTTACAATCACACTGGGCATCTTCTTCTTAAGGGGATGCAAAATATGAATACTACATATTTTATAGAAATAAAAGAATATCAACTAATTGCAAAGATAAAATTATAAAAGTTGGCTTGACGTGGAACCGACATTCAGGCATATGTCGATCCCACGAGCAAACTTACGTTGGCTCCACGTGGACTGCCGACGTCGGACCCACGAAGTGAATGTGGGCGGTCAACATCGTGCCCACGTGGGTCCAACATATCACTGCTATCTGGGGTGCATGTTCATTTAAGATTCTAATCATCCGTTGTTAAAACCAAGTAGATAAACGGTGGTCATCCTGTTTGGAAAAAAATCTATTTTTGATAACGGATGACCAACTTGTTGGGAAATAGCTAGTCAGTCTGCTGTTGATACATATTGTTCATCCATACATGTAGATAATCAAATGTCTACTTTGCTCACTGCTCTTAAAGGATCTCAGTTCCATTTTTATTTGAAGCCTGGTGTCTGGATTTAGATTTTAAATAGTTTAAAATAATTTTCAATGTACCTACAAAAAGATGTGTATTCGTCCTAGAACATGAAACTAATTTTCACAATCAATTATTAATTGACAATTGGGGCAACCGCCCATTGGGGCGTAAAGAAATTGATGGACTGCTTGTGTTCCCAGGCAAACCTTATACGCTACTGACTGGCCATCTGAATACTGATTAACCTCTCGGGTCTAAGACCTGCCTTATATTTGAAGCACTATTAGGATGTCACGACATCCTTATTTTGGGTAAAAGTTCCATAAAATGGAGGCAACGTCCCGACATGACAAAAAAGTACAAGTAGGCAATGATCAGAAAAAGCTGTTGACTTATAATAAATGGGACTTTAAGCATTAATTCAAACAAACAAACAAACAAATTGACGCTGGTCTTACGTTAATATGCAATTACATTACGAAAACTCGTATGCCCCATGCTCTGACTGATGTACCATAGAGAGAATTTTTGGCTTTTTCAAAATAGAAATATTTCAATCGGTTATACTTTTCGCATTTGCTGAAAACATTGATTGTTGCTACACATTAAAACCTATTCACCCAGTTTTACTATAGGACACCAATGTTCAAGGGGGTATACTTTTCATAGATGAACAGAGGGATAGGTGTTTGTTTGAAACATTTTATCCAGTGTCATTTGAAGCTCGTGAACAATTGAAGACCAACATTGCCTATTTGATGCAGGGTTATCATTGAATGCACTGATACCAAATATAATATATATATTTTTATTTACCTATTTATTGTGACTGTTTAATATTTCCAGCAACGGTTATTTAAGGCAAACTAAACTGGATGACTTCTACTGATTTTGACAGCATGACGTCAACAGTTCAATATAATGCTCAGAATTGCCTAGGACACATTGTGTTGATATACATGTACCCAATGCACTAGGCTGTGGTGTAAAGTACATGGAAACAAAATACATTTTTGTCGCCGATGAGTTTTATGTATATTCTGCATGTGTTCCAAGAGCACACTTCGTTGACAAATCACAAAACTTCTTACAAACGTTCAGCAAAAACTATAGTAGCGATTATTAAAAACGGATTAGAATAAAATTAAACCAAGATCTCAACTGGCTAACATATGTATTACAAAATGTTGCTGCAAATAAAGCCAAGATACCAAACGGGAAGGAGACCATTTCAGCTCGTTCATCAAGATGTAAATTGACGAAACTAAACAAGAGCCCAACAAGAAAAGCAGCAACTCGACCATAAGAAATCAAAAACACCCCGACGAACACAACAGACAGACAAACGGACAAAACACGCAACATGAGTTTACTGCCGTATGTTCACACAGATTTTGTTGCTGTGTGTTCAGACAGATTTACTATTAAACGAGATTTTGATTCCCTTGATAAAAGTATCAATTGGATTTTGCAAAGATGTTCTATCAAATAGGTAATACGAAGTGTTATCAAAAACTTTCTCGTGCCATTTTGATGTAAAAGTTTCCTCCGAGCGATAATGATAATCATTGTTTGTCTGACAAAAGTGATAGATTTTGTTGAGAGGGCTAGGCAGATTGTCGCCGATTATTTATTATCAGCAAAGCCTTTCTCGTACGAGAAACCAAAACATGAGATGCCCTGATTACTGGTTAACCGGTTGGATTGTATGAACCTGTGGCTGAGTCAAACCATACATACAAGCCCTTGTTGTTTACGTGGGGGGGGGGGTATACGTAAATGCGCATTTCAGATGTCATGTCATGTCATTTGTATATTGTGTAGGCGTTCCATATGTATGGAGGCCCGTTCCGACATGGCTATAGCTGCTGACTGAGACTTACAGCGCCAAAACAAACACAAAATAAAAATTACCACGTTGTTTGGTCGCTCGCCTCTCAGTATTGAGAATGGCCATCTATATTTCTTGAATATTGGATGTTCACGTTTGTTGATGAGTTCTTGAATGACTAACTAGGTCAATTCTAGCTCTTGCAAGTATAGCAAGTCAATGCCAATGAATCTGCTGGTGACCCATTGGTCTCGGATTTGCGTTTTCTGCGTATCCTTTTTGCTTAATTTATCTTCATAATGAGCTGCCCCTTTGCTGATGAGACCTCGCCACATTGATCGTTCCTGTGCAGCATGTTGCCAAGACCCTATTGGTACGTCGAAATCCTTCTGCGATGCTTTGACGATGTCTTTGTAGCGTGTCTTCTGGCCATCTTGAGGTCCCTATCCCTCGTGTAATTCTCCTTAGAAAACTTACTATGGACGTTGCTCATTAGGCATTCTTAGAGCATCGCCAGTCCACCTTAGCTGTGCTAGCTATAAGACTGTATGCATGCTTTGCATTCCAGCCTTTCCATGGGAGCATCTAATCAAATGAGTCTTTGCATAAGAGAACCAACAATTTGAGTTTCCGACTACGTCTGACACGAACCGACCTGTACAGACACAGAAGCAGGCTAGAACCTTGATGTTTCGGATTTAAAAAGGAGAGGGAGTGTACTATCTGTGTAGCGAAGCCGATTTGCGCCTTTTTTCGCATAGGTAAAAAACCGGTTTTCTCACGATGCGGCTACAATGCGTGTTCAATACAAAGGTGTTCCTTCTGGCAAATTGTTGGGGAAGAAAGGACCTCGGAAGACTTAATAGGTTTCCCGCCCAAAGTTTGAGTGTTTCTGGTGGGTTCTGCGTTATTTGTATAGACAATATGTTGCATTCTCAGTAAATTATAACATTTGATAAATGCAACAACACAACCTCTTCATGTGACATACCTGCATTATAAATCGGTGTCAAAGGGGGGGGGGTTCAGATTCTTTCAAACAATATTTTGTCAGAAAACATATATTTGCCATAGATAATCAAGAAAATGCTACAATATGCTTATTGCAACCTAATTTTTTTGGTAGAAACGATTTATGTACGAATTGCAGGTGCGTCATCTTTGTCAGATTTACTATATAACTATAAGTAACAGAGTCCGTCTCTTATACAAATACCTGTACCTGAAATATACTATGAAAATAAATTAAGCAAATGTTACTTTGAACAGTGACTCCGTATGTTTTAGACATTAGGGAACTTCTTCTGACAATATATTGCATGTATCAAATAAGGGTAAAACCAATTGCCGTGTGATGCTGAAGTGATGTTAGATTACTGAAGTCCACTGAAGCATACCTCAAATAAAACATAAACCATCATTTATTGATAAACTTATTTTGCAAAGTATCTTAAAGGTGTTTTGATACCATTTTTGTTGGTATAGACCAGGGGCTGTTGTCTGTACCAGCCTTAGTTTTTGACCTGGCACAACTTATCTCCCAGAAAAGATTTGACGGTGGATATGAAATAATTGAACATTCTACAACATTTCTAGGCACGTCGTACGGTCAAATTGTGGTAGCAGTTTTTACCTAGGACGGAATCTTGACGCCTACCCAACGTAGTTTTTATAATAGGTAGAAATCAAAGAAAAATGCGCCTGGTGCTCCACTTTTGATATTTTTCTAAAAAATATTTTTTAAGAATTATACTTTACACTCAAACAATAGCGTAAGATTATTGTAAAGTAGAAAACTATATGTTTAAACAGTATATTAGATGGAAAATTGCCTCTAGTATGGGGTAATGTTACCCCACCCCCAGTGGTAGTCGTTCTTTTGTTTTAGTTTTCTTTTTTTTAGCATACACCATTACAGCATTGTTCCTTTGGACTTTAGAAATGCAAAGAAGTTTTTTTTTAAAGATAAACTCGTTTGCACTATGAAAAAAAAACTCATAGTTTCCATGGCAACTGTTAGCATTATTCTTGAACATGGGGGTGTACATGCAAAATTGGTCATGTCTCCACTATTACTTATCCTAGACCACTGAACCTGGTCTTAGTTGAACGGTAAGACATAGCCCTTTTATCATATGATAAATAATGTAAATAATCTTTCTTGCATATTCATGAAATTTAATGAAAACTTAAAAAAGACAGAAAAAAAAAGTTAAAAACACGCAAGTTTACTAATTTCAGGCCCAAACTATCATTGTGTCACTTTGTTATTGACCCAGTAAAATCAAATGAAAAAAATATTATTTTCATGGGCCTAGATGAAAATTATCTCATCTGCATATTCATGAATATTAATAAAAAATGTCGAAAATCTAGAAGAAAAAAAGGAGAGAAAACTATGGTCACTGCAAGGTTTTGGAAGGGTTACAAGGTCTATCGTGTGTCCCTGACATCAAGTGTCATGGCTGCCAGTGTGGTCAGAGGGACCACCTTAAGGCCATAAAATATTATCCTCAACAATTTACACATTTGCGTATTTGAATGATATAAAATTTCATCGTTTCAACACCCATCCCTAGTGCAGTGTGATTCTAAAGAATAGGGTGTACCTACAAAAATAGTCATATACCAACAATAACATGCTCTAGAATACTATAATTGGTCTCATAGGAATGCATGGACCTAGCAATTTAACCTTAATACCTATTCTTCAAATTGTTGAATTTGCGTATTCATGAGAATTAATGAAACACATAAGGAATGGGAGAAAAATCTTGAAAAATATAACCAAGACGAAAATTACAGAAAACTAAGGTGGTATACATAGAAAAGCACATGTATCTTCGCTACTGATATACCTAGTGAGTTATAATTAGAACCAAATAATTGCTAGGACAATATTCTATAACTATGATCTGATGTATATATTATACGCTATTTCTTTTGTATTGATAATAATGAGATCTATATAAATAAGTGAAAATCAACGAAACACAAAGGGGGTTTACCAACAAAATGGCTTATATCTCGACCTCCAATAGCTGTAGAGAACTCAAAATAGCATCAATTCATAGCTAGGACAACATTTTATTGCCATGTATTGAGATATAGAGGGAATGCGTGCTGGCAACCAAGATTCAATAAATTTTGTTATTATATAAGCTACTGAAAATCTCGCTTTTCATTGGCCCAAAGCGCCCACGTGGCATGTCTTCAAATTGTCATATTAACTAGCTAGCGCGTGCTGGCAGGTCTATATTAGTTAGTACTTAATTTAGAGCTCACGTTCTGGTTCCGCTTTCGCATAGCGCTGCGCATAATCGCGTGTCCAACGCAGGGTACCAGTCAGTTTTTGTGATAGAAGGGGTACTTTCACATGTTTTCTTTGTTGACCACATATTGTGTACCATTTGTAGAATTAAGGCAAATTCATTATCATTAACATTGAATTAAATGTTAAATGTTTATTCTATATCTGTCTCAGTTGATTTCTTTTCATTGATTGACATTTTGTCAAAAATTATATAATAAAACAGTTAATGACTTTTGAGGCATTGGATTCGCCTCGGTCAATATTGGTATTCACGGGTCGATATCACATCGGCTTCGCCTCGGTCACTATTGGTATTCTCGGGTCGATATCACATCGGCCTCGCCTCGGTCAATATTGGTATTCTCGGATCGATATCACATCATATCCAATGCCTCAAAAGCCATTAATTGTATATTGGCGTACATGCTTCAATCGAAATTTTATGTAACATTTACAAAATTTAAAAAACTTATGGTTAGGCTATCAGACAATGGTAATAGTGCATTATCCTTGCTCTCTATTGGTACCACTTTCAGCGATCTAAGGAAATTGGCAGCTGAGATATGGACCTGGTATAACCCTTCCTTTTTGTTGATTTTTCTCTTAATTATAAAGATCTCATTAATGCCCACACATTTAAAATCACTGATGAATTATATATTAAATGCATATGATTATCGAACATTGTCCTAGCAATCATTTGATACCAATTATAGCTCTATAGGGCTATCAGTATACCGGATATATGTGAATTTCTATGCATGCCGCCATATTTTGTCCGTAATTTTTATCTCAGTAAATTCGAAAGGGTTTGTTAATATTCATAAAACAAACATTCTAATGACATATATTGTAGTACATTGTGGTAAATCATTGCCCTAGCAACCATTTGATGCCATTTTTAGCATGTATTGATTTTTGGTTGCCGAGATACAAGTGATTTTGTAGATTTACCTATTCACTTTTTCCACTTTTTCATTCCTATTTATGCTGTTTTCATTGAAATTCATGAAATTGTAACACAGATCATGCTTATGTCAGACTTAAGAGTCAAAGTACATTGCCATAGCATTCATTTGATACATCTCGGTCTTTTGGTTTGTTAACAGCTCTGGTACAAGTGATTTGGTATGTATGAAGTCTTCGATTTCTTGTGTGCTTTATAAATTTTCACGAATAAGCAAACTCATCGATTTGAATAATAGGTTTTAAGGTTAAATTGCTTGGTCCATGCATCACTACACTGAAACAAAGTTATAAAGAGGCCACTTTTCAAACTCATTTTTGTCTCTAAGCCAAGTTCAAAATTGCACAATTTTTTGCCAAAAGACGTGTCTTTCAAGTAAGTAAAGTTCCAAAGTGTTAAGAAATAATTTTCTTTTACTAGAGGCGTTTTTGGAGTAAAAATGCAAAAATCAATGTTTTTAAATAAAAAATTGGATACAGCACACCATTTATTGAAATTAGGAACGGGTGTCATCAAAGGGGTCGTTACGGCTCGGAAAAACATCAAACATTCGAATTTTCTCTACTGGTAGAATTTTTATGCATTTTTAAAAATCGCCAATTTTGAGATTTTTTAAAAAATTCATAAATGTGCCTCTTAAACATGTTGACCCCTGTTAAATTCACTTGATGAGGCCTGGAAATGAGAGATATAATTCGACTGAACTGTTTTTGACCATTTTCGAGGACCAACATGTCAAGACTGCCGCACACTTCCGGTTTCAATGCCAATTTTCAACGAACAAAATAACAAAATTTGTGGACGATTTTTTTAATTTTCAAAGTATATCAGAGTCTAGTATTTGACCTAAATAATCGCTGAAAATTTCAATGCCGTGCTGCTGATAATAACGCAACTGGAGAAGAACAAAGTTGGTATGCAAATTGCATACAAAAGCTGAATTCCTGTTATTCAGGTTGTTGTCTTCTTGCATGTGCAAAACAGAAACGAAGATTCTTATTGCAGCAACACTTTTGACTTAATTTTATCTTGCATCATGGCAGTCAGTAGCACTTTCAAATAAATTTAAATGTAAAAACACAACGTCATAATATGACATTTAATTTGATGTTAATAAAGTGTGACTTTTTGAAATAGGGTACCTTTACACATGCTTCGTCTGTGTGAGAAGTATCACGCATTTTGGAATGCAGAAACTCACAGAGCCACTGTTAGACATTGGTTTATTCATATGATCATGAATTTTAATTGATCGTATTTTATTTTCTGAACTAGAAGACAAAATATGAGGTGGCCTCTTATAACTTTGTTTCAGTGTATTAGAGCAATTATAGTATTCTGTAGAGCATGCTATTTTTGGTATATGCGTATTTTTCTGAGTCCATCCTATTCGTTATAATCACACTAGGGGTAGGTGTGGAAACTATGTAATTTTATATCATGCAAATGTGTTCAGTGTTGTGGACAATATTTTATGAAATTGTGGTAGTTGCCCTGGCCACACTGGCAGCCATGAGAATTTGTTTCAGGGATGCAAGACAGATCTTATAACCCATCTAAAACTTTGCAACGTCTATAGATTTTTTCTCCTCATTGTTCCTCTATTTTCGACATTTCTATTGATATTAATGAATATGTAAACGAGATCGTTTTCATTTAGGCGCATTTCATCAATAAATTTGTCATATGATATTACTGGTTCAATAACAAAGTGTCACAATGATAGTTTGGACACGAAAGAAGTATATTTATGGATTTTTACGATTTTTCTGTCATTTTTAATATTTCATTAAAATTCATGAATATGCAAATTAGATAGCATGCATTACTTACCATAAGATGAAAAGACTATGTCTAAGCTTTTCAATGAGATCAAGTTCAATGGTTTAGAATAAGTATCAGCGTATATCTGATCAATTTTGTATGTACACTCCCATGGTCAAGAATCCCGTTGACGGTTGACATGGAAAACATCAATTTTTGCATATTGTAAACAAGTTTATCGTTGAGGACAAAATTAAATTTCTTTGCATTTCGGGGGTCCTAATGAATGATTTGGCTCCCATAAAATTGTCCTAGGGGTTGCAAGACAGATCATCCCGGGATAAAATACATGTATTCGTATTTGTGTGTATAACTGGATGGGTGGGGTAATTAGGACTGCGTAGATGTGGCATAAATAATACACGGACGTGTTTCTAGACGCGAACATATGTCCCCATAGTCGCATAGGTGTGCAAACAAGTTTTTAGCAGTAAAGAACGAGTTTAAGGATCATTTATATAAAATTCGTATTACCTATGTCGCACTTTTTCTTAAACAGTTACAAAATGGGGTGGTTGTACAAAACGCTTGCTCCTGAAAAATTGCTACCACAATTTGACCGTACGACGTGCCTAGAAATGCTGTAGAAGGATAGTTCTTATCGTCTATACAGTCAAACCTTTTCTGGCGGGTAAGTTGTGCGGATCGAATTTTCAAATTTCTAGCCCCTTGACTAGTAAATAAACCTACAATTTTAGACAGATTAAAATGTAGGTGGGATTATATTCAAAAATCAAAATATGTGTTGGGGTATCCATGCTTTTTAAAAAGTTAGCGATTTTCAAAATAGAGAAAAACAGACACTTTGAAATATTTTCAAGGAATATGTCTAAAGTATGTCAACGGAATGTGTTTTAAATTGTAAATGTATTCATAAACTAATTGAAAAGTAAAAATGAAATATATGCATTCTAGGGCATTTTTACTATGTTTTCAACATATTTGCCTAGTACATCTCCAAGAATATACTTAGAATAACAAAAATGATTTTCTAAACAGGAAATGATTATAAAGTAAGATGATATATAAATTGTTAGGTCTTTCCACGCAATTTAAGCTGCTATAAGCAGTTTCCCAAAACCACCCCTCACAAAGATGCATATCCCGGCGTATAACCAAACCTGATACAAACTTTCAAAAATATTTTTAAAGCTTGTGACGTATGGGTGTTTAGATTCGAAAATTGCCAATTTGATGGTACAAAATTATTAAATTCTGATATATATTAGATGAGATACAATGCCCAAACCACCACTTGTCGTACATCGCGATCATATAGTCCCGAGAATTAGTATGCTATAGTAACAAATTTAAACGCTCAACTAAAATGTAAAAGAAATATTATTTCTCTTTCAATACCGGCTGGATCTGAGTCAGATGAGGCCTTCTAGTTATAGAATTTAAAACATATGTTCAATTATTAATAATTTTGAATCAAAACGAACAAAGCGAGCAATTTCGATGCATTTTCATTTTTCCATTCTTTTTACTTCTTCTAAAGATGGGATATGCATATTTCTTCTACCGTATCATTTTCATCACAATATGTTTAGTCTATATTAAATCATGCAAATTTTACAAGAACCAAATAACGATAACTCTTGCTTTTTGAACCCATTGCAGTTGTCTTATTTATTACTATCGAAACCCCTTAAATGCATTATAGTATGTACAGTTTGTTAAAATAGTACAGATAGTCTGTTTATTCAGGTAGAGCATACGTGTATATATACAGTATATTTCCATAGCCTTGGTACATTATCGGTATTGTGGCTTTTTGTCAGCCTTCTCCCTTGCCCAAACATGGCATTTTGATATAATATGTCATTTACAAAAACATAGTTTTGTTCAAAATATTTGATTGGGCGAGGGGGGGGGGGACATGAACTTATACAAATGTAAAATGTTTCCTATTTCCTCCTATATGATCCTATATTAAATTCAAAGATTTTGTCAAAGTTTTAAAAAAGTCTCTGCTTGAGTTACACAAATCATTACTTCTCTAAATACAATAGAAACCTGTTTTTCAACGGCAATAAACTTCATTTCAGAGCCTGGGACTTGAGATTTTATTAAATTCTTGGGCAATCTCACAACATAAGTTTTCTGAGATCCTTTTCAAGTACATGATTAAGTTTGACTTTACCGCTCGGTTTTTGTTAAGCTTACGTAGGTTCTAGTTTCAACAAGTAACTCCCACTTCGTTTAATTGGAAAAAAGTTTCTTCACTCATGTGAAAATAGTAATTTTTCCTGAAATCAAAACTGAATTGAGTCTATGTGACATAGAAATGCCAGAAGTCCGTACAAAATTACAAACTCGAGTAAATAAAATGGGGACAGGTCTGTCATTTCTGACAGTTTTGCTTGAAAATAGTTTGATTATAGTACAATTCTTATTGCGATTAAAGAATAAAGTTAACAGCGGTCAGCATGAAGATAAACTTCTGTTTTTATTCAGTTTAACGTCCTTTCAAGATTATTTCAGCTCATATGAGACAGGCCAATCAGTAGGTGGGGCAAACAAAACACCACCCGGCATACCCGCAAGCAGATCTGGACTTGTCTTACATGTGCCCCGTGTGTGGTTCGAACTTGCGTGAGATAATCGAATAGATAAGCGCGGTAATAAAATATCAGCGTTTTTAACAACACGGCCTCTGGTGCCAATAACGTCTGGCTTATGTGCCATTTCAGACATATCCCCCTTGAAACGCATGTTATCAGTTAGTTATTAGAATTTCTCTAAAGAGTACCAAGAATACATGTTTTGGATAAAAAAGAAACACGTTTAACCCATATAAATCCAATTTTCACCATATACGTGGTGAAACGTGGTAAAGGTGGGGTATCTATTTCATGGACATGTTTTCATGATGGAATATTTTATGCACTATACGAACTTATTCTGAGTGCAACAAGATAATCTACGATAATGCTCCACAGCAAGATAATATCAGCTTTGTTACAAGAAGACGACAATATCAAAAATAATTGAATGCCAGCCATTTTTTTCTCCTGTATAAGCTATCAACAATGGCAACTACATGAGGCTTTTATAACAGAAAACTACTAGTAAGGAGCAAATAATTGTAGAGTCTTAGGAAGTTAGATTTTTACACAAGGCATTTTATTCCGGTAGATTTTTGAAGAGTTTCAAACCAATAGCAGAGACAATCCTGTAACCCTGTAACAAGTTCAGAAAGATCGAATCGACTCTCCTCTGTAATACACCAGAAAAAAGAAAATCTACAGAGAGATTTCTTGTACTGCGTACTTCTTCACCTCGAGATCTGGTGTACTGAATGGTGCTTAATCAGACTTGTTCTTTAAGAACAATATTGACTTGAGCCTAATCGGTCTGATTTTTAAATGGCTAATGGATCATTTCGAAGTAACAAATCTTATTAAAACCGAAAGAGGAAGTATTAGCCTTGCAAGCCTGTAGATTATTGGCACGAAATGTGTTTTACAATAGTGAAAAATAAAAGTGTTTTAAGATGTTGTGTTCAAAACATGTTGCAACCGAACTAAGCAATGTACTAGTTGCATTCCGGCTAGATCACATCGCACTTGGTATTTAAAGTCAAAGTTAAAGTATTCTCCGCAGACAGACTGAATAGACAGACTTTCGTTTATATGAGCTTTTGAGTCTCTTGGTAAAAGTAGGAATTGGATTTTGCAATGATGTTCCTTCAAATACTAGGTAATATGAAGTGTTATCAAAAACTTTTCCCGTCTCATTTTAGTGTTAAAATGTCCTACGAGGAATTGTGTCTGACACATCAGGAAAACATGTCCGTGTAATATATACCCCCTTATACCCCACTTTTATATAGAAAAATTGGGGTATACAGGGGTATACCTATTTTCTTATTTTTGCTCCAAAACATAAATCGATGCGGTTCTAACGTGTACCCACAATCTATGTTTTGAGCAAAAATAAGAAAAATATAAAAAATTTTGTACTGAAAATTTCCATTTTTTACAACTTTAAAAATCTCTGTATATTGCATGGGCAAGTTTTCGTAATGAAATGGGCCTAATTTGATGAGAGAGGTAGACAGAAAGCTAATTACAGAAGCATCATTCTGTCATTATGGTCAGTGCTACACTTAAAATAAAACTCAAAATAATACGTTATAATCATGTAACGGTCATGTCAATATGTCCGTTCACGCTTGCCGCCACATTACTGATCAGCGCAGAGGTTTTTACGATAGGGGGATAACCATTCATTTATTTCAACAATTTCTTCATCCGTTCTAGGTGCTCTACTAGGGGTTGGGTGACCTGGTGAGAAGGGCCATCATTTTAAGACTTTGGGAAGGTTCATCAATTGGGACAATGCAAAGTCGTTTTGGGTTTAGGGGTTAGGGTTTTAGGGAGTAGGGAGCTGAGGAAATACAATTGAAAGGTCGTGTTTCTTTCAGTGAGCAGGGAGTTAAAACCACCTTAAACCCCACTTTTATATAGTAAAAACTGAGGTATTCAAGGGTATATGTATTTTTGTCCAAAACATAGATTGGGGGTACTCGTTAGGGCGAGGCGGTTCTAACGCGTACCCACAATCTATGTTTTGAGCCAGAATTCGAGAAATGTCAAAACTTTTCTGATGCAATTATCAATTTTTACAGCTGAAAATAATTTCTGTATATTGCATGTGCCAGTTTTCGAAATGTAAAAAATACATGGGGAAAAAATCACACACGAAATTATGCAGCTATATATTTAAAAGTAGATTACGAAATCAATAATCACTTCGACATAAGTTGAAATGCAAACTAAAGTGTCATTTTATTTATGCTACAGTAAGCTGTTACGGAGGTACACAAAGAGTAACGTAGTGCAGTTTTTCCAGCTGATCTATGCCATTTAATATTTAAAACTTAGTGCGTTAATGATGAATAATAAGTAAACGTCAAACAAATTGAAAATCCCAAGCCAAATATACATCTGAGAATCACGTGGTGCGGAATGGGTGACGCGCATAGCAATTGTCACCGACGCTGAGGTGAGATATTCGAGTTTTCTCGTATAGCGTTTACTCTATTGGCTGATGTATAGGTGCAGGCAATGCAGAAATTGAGCATTTATTAAATGAAAGAAACATAAGGAAAGGTACAAGTAGGCAAAGATCAGGAAAAGGTGCAATCAGAAAAAGATTCCCACTCCACAAACCGAGGTGGGAAAAAACCAAACCAACAATCAGGTACTTATACCATGAAACATATCGTAAGCCGAATGAGCAGCTTTTTTCCCAATAGGTGGCCACTCAGTTACCTTAACTTAACTAAAAATATGATAACATACATAAGGCGCCAACAGCACAAAAAAATTTAAACACCAAGACACAAAACAAAAAGAACCACCGCAGAAGTATCGACTTGGAACGCTCAGTAACACAAAGTTACTGGCGGGCTTAAACCGGTTTTACAGGTACCTAACCTGATTATTTCGTTTTCGCAAACACTTCAGAAAAATGAACCTAATAACATTGAAGTGTTTGCGAAACCGAAATAGCTGGGAATTTCTTATGTTACTTTCTTTCTTGGATTTATATGTTTCGATTTCTTTCCATAAATGTTCAATTTCTCCACTGCCTGCACCGATCTATCAGGCAAAAGAGTAAACGCTATAAGGGAAAACACGCCCAACCTCAAATTCTGCGGCAATTGCAATATGTGTCACCATTCAAGTTATCTAATTGTATGTATACAATACTACCTTAAACTTCAACAGCTGCTCACCCTGCGTTCCATCATCCATGTTGCATGTTGGTATAGTTCGGCAAATGGGTCACTGTATGGGCGGCAACTTTAATATTCATATCTGGGCGTGGTCGGCTAGTCCATCTATTCAAGTAGGGAGATAATAGAAAAGTCGAATTCAGTCAGCTTAGAGCGCTGTCACATATTTTACCGTTAAAGATCAGCTACCTATTTTGTCCAATCCAGTAAACTAGACATACTCGGATTTTCATTCTAACGGACAACATGTGAGTTGAGTCTTTCAAGTAGACCATACCCAATAACGTATTCATAAGGTAACGCCCATACAGTGACCTATTTGCCGAGCTATACCTGTGTATAATATTTTCTTAACATAATTTTCTTGTTTTCTGCGCCAATAATTCGATGTTACTGGTCGTTCCAAAGCCACACTCCTGTGGTGGTTCTTATTGTTTTATCTTGGTGTTGGATTTTAGTACTGTTAGCACCTTATGTGCGTTTTCATATTTAGTTAAGTTTGGGTAACTGAGTGACTACATATTGGAAAAATAGCTACTCACTCGGCTTACGATATGTTTTCTTAGTATAAGTACCTGATTGTTAATTTTGTTTTTTCTCACCTTGATTTTTAAAGTAGGAATTTCTTTCTGATTGCGCCATTTCCTGATCATTGCCTACTTTTACCTTTCAATAAACTGAGAACCAGTAGATAATGCAAAAATGGTGACTAATCCCGCGTCATCTTAATTCGCATGCTTGTTAAGAAACGATCCCAGCGAATTTATGTCATTAGGTTTTCCGTCAGTACCCCATGTGAGATGAAGAAGTAAAAATGAAAATTTGTCAACAAATGCATGAGCATGATTGCTCAAAATTAATTCATGTTACCCTTAATGATGTACTGAAAACCACAACTATACGAGGGATGTTCTTTAATACTTGTCACTTGCTTGATTCTTTTTTCTGTGGACAATCAATGAGAATGTTGTTCATATGTGGTGAAAGCCCGATCTTTTCTGATCAGATTGGTATCAAAATTATTGCTGTCCGACGCACGGTCATATAGTAATCGCATTTTAAAACAGGGTACAGTAATGGCACTGCGTTAATTTTCATTTAATTTACAATATGTTATTTCGATCTCTAGTATAGAAAAGGCTATAACTTTCGCAATTTTATATACAGGTCCACTTTTATTTTACACATTATGTTGTCATTTATATGAGCAACAGAAAACACATTTGTAGAATATTTTTATTTTGACTTTATAGAGTTATTGCTCCTGTTTTATGACGTCATAATATTTTAATATACGTCATTCAAAATCACCGCACACCTTTTCGTAGTTTTAAAGTTTGTCAATTGGATTGTCTGGTGAATATCTCAAAGTGATAGTTATCCCAAATTTGTCTAAAACGGTCTAAATGGACATTCGCTGTAAGTGACTATACATGCAATTTAACATTTCCTTCACATGTAAGGCGGAGTTGGTGCTTAATTTCTAAGAGAGCTGTCCGTCTCTATCATAATAGAAACACTGTCAAATTTCGTGATTGACAACGTCAACCAAAACGCTTCTAGAACGTATCAAGAAAATAGATTTTTTGAAGTTGTAGTAGTATTTGTACATGCTATTATTGTGGTATGGGCAGCTCTTCCATTGACATTTTGAGTTATCTTTCAAAATGTTATTACTCATAAACCAAGATTTAAGTGGATAAATAATCCAAAACTTATATCAATGGAATCAGCAAAGATCTGACACAAAGCAGGATTAACATTTTGGATGAGTAATAACTGGACAGGAAATTATTAGGCTCTGAAACTTCTATTCCGACGTCCATTCAATTTATCAACACGTAAAAACTGGCATAGTACTATGTTTACAGCTCTCGTAAAACTTGCAATTTCTGTTTTAGGAAAATAATTTTCGACCAATGCGTTTTCAAGGTTATGGAGATCCCACAGGTATAAAATCGTGAGTCTAACCTTTTTAATTCAAACATTATACTGTTTATTGGGACAGGATGAAGAAGGTATTTGCAGCGTCGTTAGGGTGCCCCTCTTTAGAGTCTCAGTTTGCTATGATAAATTGCACCGTCCTAAAATTGTTGGGTGATTTCAATATCGCAAAGAACCCCTCTATAATTACCAAGTTTTTTTTTTTTGCTCTGGTACAGATGCTGGTTAAGGAGAAATTGAGTCGATGACAAGAATTAAAGAACATCCCTCGTAGATCTAGTCAGCAAGTCAGCAATTACAAAAAATACTGATACAATACATTGTATAACAGAGGGCGCCAATGAATGATACTACTAATAGACATTTCCAACTTAGTCTGAGATACGATATACGGTAGACGAGAAACTTTAATCGATTTCTAGGGGGTATCTCAAGGCTGTCCAACTGAGTTGGAGAAATCCCTATACGTTTACTACCTTACACGATCAAAGGTGTTTGATAACTTTCGTACCATGTTTTATAAGTTTTTCTGAAGGTGTCTAGAAGCTCGTACACAGATCTTATTTAAATCTTGTGCATCGATCACATGCATGCTAAGGCCATGGTATGTTTTTTAATTGTTGCAAGAAACAGACGTCAGGTGAAGCAATTATGATTGCCTAACCAATGCTGCTTCTAAGACACCGACTGCCTAGTGGTGATGGTGGTCGTGGGGCAGCCACAGCAGTTCTCGATGTTTGATCGGAAAATGCCCTGTGAAACCGTCGTGCCTGGAAGGTGACAATCACACCATTGAAATATGCCGATGCAGGATTGAACATTTTGATAGGTTTTTCAATTATCGACATTTTACTGGTGTTGCCAAAGGGATTCGATCCCTATGTAGGACTATGTAGGTAATCATGACTTTTTTTCCAATAAATTGTTTTCCTACATTCATTTAGTCAATGGCTAAAATGATTATCGAACAATTTACTCAAGCAAATTCGCATGTTATTTGGTACCCTTTCTACGTCATCCTATATTTTTTGACGTTAACCTTCTCATAAGACAGTTCAAGGTTGCAACTATCGTTGTAATGCATAAACAAACAGACATGTAATGATGTATGTAAGTGTTTGAATTGTATACAGGCTTTTTGCAAGATTTCCGCAGTGCAATAGCGGAAAGCTTAAAAGTATCGACGGTTTCAGCAACTTTTATTCCGTTTATTATGTATTCGAATTGTAATAGATTAGCTCGGGGGGGGGGGGGGACTTGAGTAATTATTCACTGTTTGTCTGTCAGTTGTAGGCATGCACATCGCTCGCGCTCCGCGCTCGTGATTTGACCTTTCTTACAACTGACCTCAAAACAGTGAATGGTTACTCCAAAAATTCTTGCTCTGCAGAGCTGAACTATTTCTTTAACGACCCAAGTAGATCAAAACAACTAAATCTAATAGCTATTGAGACAAAAGTAGACTATCTATTTCTCTTTGTCCGGATGGACGGAGTCCAATTTATAGCCGCTCAGCTGAGCCACTCTCGCGAGATCTGACGAGTCAAAGTTCTGAAGCGCTACCTGGCGGCAACAATGCACCTGAGTCGTGATACTGAAAGTGTGACCTTGCTCCATCGTGCATGCCGTGCGCCAGAAGCGTAGTCGAAACGCCTTGATCGTAGTAGAAACGTACTGGTAGCGCTTTGAACGCCACCCAAATTTGAAAGATTTTAACCTGCTCAAAAATTTAAAACTTTAACTTAGAGAGAACGTCGTGGACTCAAAATGCAGTGGAAGCGTAGTAAAAGCGTAGTAAGAACGGCATTAGCGCAGCAGTATCGTAGCCGTAGCGTGCATAACGTAGAAAAGCGTATCAGCATCGCAATAAAAGCATAGCGATATTTGTCCGCGATTCCAGTACGCTTCACCTTTGGGCGCTCCCTCTACGCTCTGTACGTCCTTGCCACGCTACTCACGCGTTCACTACGATTCCACCAAATTACCAATATCAAAGCGCTTCTTCAACGCTTCCAGGACGTTCTTGGCGTTTTGACTATGTTACCACTACGCTTCCGCTACGCTCTTGGCGTCTTGACTGCGTTACCACTACGCTCCTACTACGCCCTTGCCTGCGTTCATGGTTATTTATAGCACGCACGTGCCAACCAGGGTATAAATACGTCACCTGTTTGAGTATTGTCTTCATTGTTAAATGTTATTTAAGCAATCCACATCAAAGAAAATGCCACCTCGAAAGGGGAGAAAAGCAAACGCTACTACGTAGTACTGCACCCAGCCTCCGAAAGCCTCAAATGGTTGTTTATTATCGCAATCTGCAACACAGCCACTGGCACCATACGGTTCATCTTCTTTGAAGACGGGTTGTCAAACGCTGAAAAAGATCTTAACTTGTTGAGTTTTCATGGGCAAAACGCAACAGAAACGCGGCGCCTTAGCTCCAAATGTAGAAAGGACGCAGCAGCAACGTAGTAAGCGTAGGCAAAGCGTAGTCAAAGCGTAGACAGAAATCTCTTGACGTCGTGGAAGTGTAGCTGATGTGGCTTGGGGTTCCTAAAGCGCCGTAGAAGCGCTGTAGTAGCGTAGCTACAACTAAGAACGTAGTCGAAGCGTACTAGAAGCGTACTAAAAGCGCGAAAATCTTATTTTTTACATGACGGCGCTTCCACGGCGTTTCACAAGTTTTTAAGAACGCCATGAACTTAGTGGAAACGCCGTCCAGTGGAATGGGGGTATAAGACAGCACGGTGCATCAATAAGCGATTTACAGATAGATCCCGTGTAAAAACATGAACATGTTCTTCACCTATTAGCTTACATGTAGTCCTTGACAATGTCCCTCAAAAAAATTATCCGAACTACCATTTCAATCTCCCATATCAATATCGGAAATGTCTAATATAGCGTGCAGAAGAATATATTGGTGACTTAATGAAATTTGTTTCATAGGATTTCAGGCAAACGTACTTCCTTGTATAGTTCTATGATGATCTGATTTTGACACTTGCTTAACAATGTGACAAAGGGGAGAAAATAAGATTCATTTTTCACGACTTTCATTCATTGTTTACTTTAAATATGAAGAAAATTGTACCCATGGTCGACTGCTCTCTCTCTCAATTACGCGTTTTGTTACATAAAGCACTTAATAAAAACTACTGTCTGCACACCTTCTTTCAGAAACTGCATTTTTCAAAATCTCACTTTCCTGAAACACCACATGAAAAATATGACCATGTCATTTTCTTGCAACCTAAAAGTCCTAAAAAGTGCGGCAAAAATTTTGAAAATCGGTTCACGAATAGAATAATTATGCCCAAAAATTAATTTGAATAGGCCTTTTGCATGTGCAAGGGAGGTAACTCCAAACGCCTTAAAAATGAAAATCAAGCAAATCTGTGGAATAATTTTAAGAGTTTGTTTCTCAGCTATCCATACAATAGAATTTTGTTTTGGTTTGGCGCATTTTTTATGAAAAATAAAAAAATTAGGTTTTTTCCGGGAAAATGGTTACTTCCCTTGCTGACATTTTTACAATGGAAAAAGCCCTATTCAAAACTATTTTCTGGCATAAAATTTTTATTTGTTAACCGATTTTCAAAATTTTTGTGGCACTTTTTAAGATTTTTGGAATGCAAAATGATGACGTGGTAATATTTGTCTTGAGGTCCTTCATAAGAGTGAGATTTTGAAAAATGCAGTTTCTGGAAGATGCTGTGCAGACAGTAGTGAACCCGTCTATGTTGACCAGACAGTTCACCGCAAACAATTTAATTTAACCATTGTTGACACTCCCTGTCAAAAAGCGGTAAATATCTAGCAAGCAGTCTCGGTCGTGGCGACTTCTTATCATAGCGCATCTAAGTCAAGATCGTAGGTATCCTCATGAGGGGTACAGAAACTATAGGAACTCTATATGGCTGACTTTTAGTCCATCACATCACCCATGGGTCTCTTTCCGGTAGTGTGGTTGCAAGTCAAAATTCAGAACTCTGTCACAAATTGACTGCACTGCAAAATGGTTTTCTACACTGTGACATATCGACATATTTGATTGTAATCGTGTTCTCTTTAGAATTAGCTTTGATTCTGTAACATCAGAAATTTTAGTCAATGCCTTGAGTGACAGATACACACACTGGTCAAGCGTTCATAACAAGAAACGATAATTATACGAAACTGAAACGTATGGGAATCGAAATTAATGACAAACCAGAGAATCAACACTGAAATCTAGAGCAAAAGGAAGCTCTTATATCAAACTGCTGCTGACATTTTCATTGGTTTCTTTTTAAAGAAGCCAACTTGTATTTTCTAGTTCAGTTAGGGTCAATATTATAGAAAGAACCATAATCTATACTCCAAAAATGTCCTTCTTCACAGTGTATTCGACGCAGGGACAAATGGACTAAGTGGTATCGTTACCATCAAAGATGTCACTTGTTTTAAGGAACAAAGCTGGATCACGTTTTCGTTAAATCATTCAGTTTAAGACAATTATTTACGCTTAAGCAGTGATGAGGGTGAGTTGGTAGGTCTTGTGGCAAAATTGCTTGATGACAGTGGATCCTGTTGTTAACTATTTATATACGTATATAACCTTTCATTTGATTTATTAAATGTCTTAGCTGAGTGGCTTGGAAGCCTTTGTTTGAAATTCTCGACACTGTCTGACACCACGCCGAGAAATACAACCATATTCAGCCCACCAGAAGAACAAGTGAAATTGTCTTGAAGTTTGGCAAAACCAAACATCCCTCCATTCCATTAGCGATCAAAGAAGCAGATATCAAATGGCAGCGTAGAAGACTTACCTGCAACTTCTCATTCACAAAAGTCAAAACGTTCTTCTTTTTCTCTTTCCAGGTGCAGCTCCCATGTCTAATGGCTAGAACAGCGTGCATGGTAAACCCCATAGTCTACGTGTGTCATAACAGCGACTTCAAAATTGCATTTCGGAACACGTTTCAATCTCTACGGGACAATTGTTGGTCGCAATCATCGAAGAAGATTGGATCTAATTGCAGTTCCTCACAGACTCATTGTTGATAATGGAAACGTGTCATCTACATTGTGTGTATCTGATGTTCAATAATGAACATCAATTTAACATACGTAAAAAGGTAAAAGTAGGCAACGATCAGGAAATGGCGCAGTCAGAAGGAAATTTCCATTCCAAAAACAAAGGTGGTACTTATACTATGAAAACCTACTTTTATCCGAGTGAGAAGCTACTTTACCGATAGGCGGCCATACAGTGACCCAAACTGAACTGAGAATATGAAAACGCACATAAGGCGCAAACAGCACAAAAGTGCAACACCAAAACATAGAACAATAAAAACATCACAAAAGTATCGCATAGGAACGATCAGTAAAACAAAATTACTGTGGGCTTTAACCAGTTTTACATGGCCATAACATCTCCCTCAGCTTCTGCAGTGGTTCACAGTATTTAGTTATTTGTTCGGTCCTCATGGTAAATCTCTAACAAGTCAATGAGTCATCAAGGACAAACAAATAAATCATGATGAATCAAAAACGAGGACTCACAGATTCAGTAAGCTACCCGACGGTGGAGAAACCTGGTCATTACATAACTTACTGAAGATCGGGAGCATAAGAAAAACACCAGTTGAACCCCAGTGGGCCAAACAACAGACTAGAAGCTCCTGCATCAACCAACTAAAATGAATAGCTTTAAGTCGGGGCCATCATAGGTACAAGTAGGCAATTATCAGGAAAAGGCGCAATCAGAAAAAGATTCATTCCCACTCCAAAAACGAAGGTTGGAAAAAACTTATAGATCAAACAAAATAGACGTATGATGTTTTTTTTAATTTGAGCATGTCGAATGCAGCTTCCGAGTATTTCAAGTTTGAAACTAAAGACTCAAGACAACGGCTGAAAGTGACGTTCTTTTACCAGGCTGAGGAATGTTATGTGCCTCGTTTGCTTAGTCTAATATGCATTGACAAATTGTAAATGCCCACAGTACAGAAGATTAATTGTACGAGCCATCATGAGAGATAAATTTCAGCGACGTAAAGAAAAATTGTTGAAACATTTTGAAGAATGAATATTCGTAGCAATCGGTGATGCTATTCGTGATAGATAAAAAGCACACACAACAGCTAAAGCCATAGATGTATTTAAGTCTCCCACTATAGACTGTCCAGAGAAGCCAGGTCTCGAACTCGCGATCTCTGGTTTGCAAGGCCAGAGGCTAAGCCGCCACGCCACAATCACTTCTGACAATTTTAGTCTCGTTCGTTCACGATCATACCTTTCGCTTTTAATGTAGCGACTGAAGTAAGTAGGGCATATTTCATTTCGTTAAAAACACATTTCTTTCCAATTATTGGTGTAAACCCCACTTGCTAGGCTAATACTTCCTTTTCGGGTTTTAATACGATTTGTTACTCCGTAATGATCCATTAGCCATTTAAAAATCAGACCAATTAGGCTCAAGTCAATATTGTTCTTCTTGAAGAACGTCTCTTTTAGCATCAGCTGTTTATACAATACTAGTCAGTAAATTAGATCTCGAGGTAAAGAAGTACAAACATCTTTTCTATATATTTTCGTTATATTCAATTTTGTTATTTGGCAAGTATTATCTTAATACATGAATAGTTTCAAACACATTCCCTTGACATAAATTAGATCTATTTCGTGAAAAATGAAGTCGAAAAATATTAATCAAAAGTCGATTTTTCTCATTTTTGAAAATCAATAACTTTTAAAAAAGCATGGATATAATACAAAACAATTTTTTCCATGTTTAGAAGTTTTCCATCTATATATCATGTTTCAACAAAAATAAGTATCGAGACCCCTTAATTTTGCTTCATCAAATGGGAACAAAAAATGCTTAAATATTCATAATACTACTCTGAATCAAGACATCTTGATTTTAAATCCCACTGGCGTTCAGGGCTGTTACCTTGAGCAAGGACTCTTACACGATTGATAGCGTTGTCCGCTGAAAATCTCGCCACGGCGAGAGCGCATAATTGAACAGGGCTGGAATCTTGTTGTTAATCGACCAGTGTTCCGGCCGCACTTGATTGGACGAGGCATTACCGATTGAGTCACACTAAATACCGCATGCCGGCTCGGGTAAACCGAGCTGCCGGAGTCTTTTCGGTATGCGGTTATCGCCGTGCCATATGTGTGAAAATAGTGGTAACGCTTATACTTGTATTATGTAATCATTTGTAGAAATAAGTCACAACTGTAAGCTCTAAAACGCGAACATGTCGGTTTACTCGTATTTCTTTATAATAATGGTTCTGTTTTTACTTTAAACTATTCACATTGTTTAAACATGACACTTCATTACAAATTATTTATCTCTTATATTGAAGCGTTTATACACAAAAAAACAAGTTGATAAATTTAGACATGGTTTATTCAATTATCACAAACAAAATACTAATCATATCTCTAAAGCTTAAAACTTTACACAAGAAACAATATGTACACACTTCTACCATTTAGTACATAAAATAAAAATAACAACTTTGGCTCTTTCTTGAGGGCAGCTCGCTTCTACTATCTTGAATTGCTTTGGCTAACCTGGGGATCAACCCTACAGTCGGACTACTAAACTATGAATGCCGTTCAGCATTCCGCTTTTAGGATGTAGCAAGCATGAAACGGTGCATGAAAATTGGTCTTTCCAAGCATAATAGCGATGCATGTCATGGTATTGTCTGAGTATGAACAGATGTGAATAGGTCATCTAGACTTTGATTGTTAATGCTTGCTTGCCTTTTATATATAAGCTCGACTCCGAATTGCGGTATCAGACATGGTACTGAATTGTTGAACCGAAAGAATTGCATGTGACCTGAACATTGCTACTGCGTAGGTAAATCCCATACTCAGGTTAGCCTGACTTTTGCATACTTGCTTGATAGAGCATGATATTTTGGGGTAAAAAGGCCAAACGAATTTGCGGTAGCAAGTGATTCCCCCAAAATATTAGAGCCATGATTGCAATACTGATGAGTAACCTAATGTACATGCGCGCAAAATTTAATAAATTCCAGACCAGCTACTCATTATGCCCTTCCAATTTTATACCAATTGTACAAAATTGAAAGAAGACAATGAAAGCAAAACTTGGTCTCCGTTGTGACTCATTATAAAGCAGAAAAGCCTGGGCTAAAACCATATATAAAAAACTCCTTTTATTTTTTGGAGAAAAATTCATGGAAACCTTGGCCTTACTGCCAGTAATGAGAAACAAATCATTCTTCCCATGTACAGATATTACCAACACAATGAAGAAGGATATCATTGACAATCAAATCCCTGTAAATTATAAGTTTGCAATGAAGCTCTGAATAATTGCTCATTGTTTGTTTGTTTGAGCTTTATCCCAGTCAACTATTTTAGTAATGTCAGGATGGAGCCAACACTAATTGCTATTCAGATGAGACATGAGAACCAGTTGTTAAACAAATCCCAAGTCCTTACTCACTGTAAGGTAATGGCTATCTAATAAAGGCATGTTTAAAGACATGATCTGAAGCATAACCATAGTGTCCTCTGTTCGATCCCATCATAAGTTGTTTGATCATGCTTGTGTAGACTCCTCGGCGTATAATTTTATAACCATGCCAGTGAAATAGAATAACCTAAGGTCAATCAATCTATAAAACATACAAACGTTACAAACATATACATCAATGGTATGAAATTCATACATAACTACTATTGATGTTAGTGTTTATTCAGATGAAAAATGAATGCAGGTTCTTGCATCCTTATACGCACACTATGACGCTATCCTGATAGGGCTTAATATTATCCCGGTCTAAAACGTCAACATTTAGTCATGTAAAGACAGAGCCATTGTTCATGGGTGTATCTTGCTCATGGATACAACCCAGCACCAGTATTAGAAAATCCTGGTACAGCTAGTATACATTTATGTATAATGTAGAGCAGTAGGTTGCCATGGTCAAACAAAATACTTACTTACTTACTACATCCAAAATATCATGACATTAGATTTAAGTATTTTTCTTTTCCCGGGTAAGACCAGTACTGCAACCCCTGGTACTGGAAGACTGACTTATCCACTGCACCACAGAAGTAGTTATTTGGATGGAACCTAGTTCTTTCGCCTAACTGCGGTCTCAAACTGGCCCTAAGTTTGCCTCGTTGGAAGGCAAATAAAAGTGCAAACATGGCTAGTTCGAAACACATGTAAATGCCACAATTTCATTATCACAACGAAGATCTATTTACTTCTATCTCTACAAATTCTGATTGGACACTTTGTGACGCAACTGCAAATTGTTTGGTTAAGCTACTTTTGCAGTGTCCATAATAGCTGTTCATCATAAGTTCCAAAGCTGTCAAATTGTCAATCATATGGCCCCTGCTGCATCTGAAGGAATCTCCATGCAGACCTTTTATTATTTTAACAAAACCTTAATGAACATTATAACAGACTCTGAGTGACTTGCAGCTGGTCACTCTAACAGGTGTTCTATTAAGACTGCACCTTAAGATTATATTGCATATGAACACTTGGGCACATACTTACTCTGATTATTGTGATCTGCCTAGGAGAAAAAAACCAGATAGAGCAGATTGCTCTGGAAGTGCTTGCTGATTATGGTCAGCCTAAAAGATAATACAAATGTAAATTTCCTCAGTTGATATCATAGTTATGCACCCCATGCTGTACTGGTCAGTGACTGCCTAGAAGATAATACACAAGTACAATCCACACAGCTTAAATTGGTGCCTAGAAGATAATACCTCTGCATCAATGAAACTATATCGTTAAACCATCACTAATTGTCACTGTATAATATTTAAAACAATAGCATAGCATATTTTCATGTATATAACACCTAAAATTATTCTGACTTATAAACAAACCATAGTAATCAGCATATACTAATCATTACTAAATGCTTTGCTAAAAGGACTAAATTACGACATCTCAAAATTGGTTCTGCCTTGGCTTTGAACATTTGAGCTTTGGAAAATCTAACTGAGGAATTGTCCAATACTTTAAATGATTTGATTTCCCTCAGCCGATATGACAAAAATATGAGGCTTCAGACTGAGTAAGGCCATGATCCTCTTAGTTTGTGCTCTTAAAAAGAATCATGATCCTCCTTCCAGGTATGACACTGGCAATCCAGTGGCATGATGCAAAGTGATCCAGTGATTGAGATGAAAAAAAATCGAGGCTGAGCGGTCCAGAGCTAGTGCATGCTGTTGGCCGATCTAGCAGTGGAGACGAGGCTGGGTGATCCAGTGGCTTGTGCTGGTAGATCCAGTGCTAGTGCGTGCTGCTAGTCGATCCAACAGTGGAGACGAGGCTGGTAGATCCAGCGCTAGTGCGTGCTGCTAGTCGACCCAACAGTGGAGACGAGGCTGGTAGATCCAGCGCTAGTGCTTGCTGCTAGTCGATCCAACAGTGGATACGAGGCTGGTAGATCCAGGGCTAGTGCATGATGCTGGGCGATCCTGCAGTAAGAGACGAGGCTGGGTGATCCAGCGCTAGTGCGGCTGCTAGTCGATCCAACAGTTGAGAAGAGGTTCGGCAAACCATATATTACAGCATGATGCTGCGCGATCCAGCAGTAGAGACGAGGTGCATGACATGACTATATAAAGCTTGAAAATATCATATGGCTAGAGTACTGACTGCATCTATCCTGAACTTGTCGTATGGACAATGCCCCAAAAAAGATTAACCTGATGACATAATTTTAAAACATTCTCTATTGTGCTAAATTAAAACATGATTTTACAAACAAGCATCTTAGACTGAATGAAACCCTCTATGTCTTACTCCATATCAGAAAAGAATGAAAACTTTCTTTAGTTTTTAACCCAATCATGGTTGATAACTATGCTGCCTTCTTTAATTGCACGCCGGTGGGTCGGGCGTCAGACTCTATGATGGCCCCGACATAAAGCTATTCATTTTAGTTGGTTGGGGCCGGAGCTTCTTGTCTGTTGCTTGGCCCACCGGGGTCCAACTGGTGTTTTTCTTTTGCTCCGGAGTTAGTAGGTTATTCGGCGCCCAGGGATCTCCATCGTCGGGCAGCTTACTCAGTCTGTGAGTCCTGGTTTTTGATTCATCAGGATGTTTATCATGATTTATTTGTTTGTTCTTGATGATTCATTGACTAGTTAGAGATTCACCACGAGGACCGAATAACAAACTAAATGTTATGAACCACTGCAGAAGCTGAGGGTGAGGTTATGGCCATGTAAAACCGGTTTAAGCCCGCCAGTAACTTTGTGTTACTGATCGTTCCAAGTCGATACTTCTGTGGTGGTTCTTTTTGTTTTATGTCTTGGTGTTTAAATTTTTTTTGTGCTGTTGGCGCCTTATGTATGTTTTCATATTTTTAGTTAAGTTAAGGTAACTGAGTGGCCACCTGTTGGGAAAATAGCTGCCCATTCGGCTTACGATTGTTTCATGGTATAAGTACCTGATTGTTAGTTTGGTTTTTTCCCACCTCGGTTTTTGGAGTGGGAATCTTTTTCTGATTGCGCCTTTTCCTGATCTTTGCCTACTTGTACCTTTTCAACCTGTGACATGGATGTTTTGACCCATCACTTATCTTGGACAGGATCAGGAGAATAACCAGTAATCAGATGGCCCATGAGCAGGCTATATAATTTTTATTTCCAATTTGGTGTTATGTCCCTTCAAGATTATTTCAGCTCATATGAGGCGGGCCAATCTGTAGCAGGGTGAAAATGGGAGAACCCCCGAGAAAAACCACCTAGCACACCCACAAGCAGAATTTGGCTTGTCTTAAATGTGGCCAGTGCGAGGCTTGAACCCACACCAGACATAGCAGTGAGATAAACCATATCTAAAACATGAACATGAGCAAAGAAAAACAAAAATTGTGTATAAACTGTAAATAAAATTATTCTCATTGTAACATAAAAAATCGTGTTCGAGTTAAATGACCGACATTTCTGCGAGCTGCGGCTAATTATCATCATGACAACGTGTCCGTGTAATGTATACCACCACCCTAAATCCCACTTTTACACTATAGCAAAACTGTGGTATGTAGGGGTATACCTATTTTTTTATTTTTGCTCCAAAACATAGATTTTGGGTACTCGTTAGAACAGCCTCGGTGAGGCGGTTCTAACGTGTACCCACAATCTATGTTTTGAGCAAAAAGTTTTAAGGCTCAAAACTCTGTTTACTGCATGGGCAAGCTTTCGTAATGACTCGCATTACGACAACATGGCTAATTATACTCGCCTTGTTAATACTAAAAGACGGTGGACACAATCCTCTTTCTATAACTCAGAGCATTCTCAAGGGTGCAATATAGTTTGTAGAAAGTCTACTAAATATACTCATTTACAATCTAAACTAAAGGACTTTAGAAGCGCCTCAATTACCTTATTGATTCTTTCTCTTAGAACTAAACACTGGATATCTCGGCAAAAAAGATCTTGAAAGAAAACCCTAATTTTGGCATGGAAAGAAAACCCTAATTTTTGTTTGCCTTTTTCTTGCGATTACGGTGAAAGCTAACACCAGAGACGCCTTTTTTGTAGCCGTCCTAAGATTTTATTCAGAAAACGTTAGGGAACTGTTTTAAGCAAACAATATAGCGAACAAAACTTTATAAATATTGTTTATGATGTTAAGATACATAATGTTATGTTTATTTCATAAAAAAAACTCAATTTGAACAAGTTTTAAGGAAACAAAATCTGATGTATAGTGTGTCGTTCAAGTCCTTTAGTATATTTAATTCGGTTACTTGATCGCCGTTTTCTTTCTAATAAAAATCACCGTGATTTATTCTAAACGTGTAAGTATGTCAACATTACTTGTACTTTTGCTAAGCAAATTAATAAATTTAAGGAAACGTAACTGTCTTATGTCACCGCGCGCTTTCTAATCGCATTTCCTTAGGTTATGTCTTAAGTAAATCTGAGCATTCTGATGGCTCTTCTTTAGGCACGAACCATTATAAGGATCAGCTCAAAATGATGTCTAATTGGTCTTATTCAAGTATTAATAAGGGAACCTTGACAAAAATAGGTTTATTAAGACTGACTCTCCCTAGGGCTCTTTGATAATTGACAGAAAGTTACATAGCAATATATTGTCGCTGTCAGGCATTTACAGGACCAAAGCATATATTGAGTGCCAATGTTACATATCGTCTGTGTTTTAATTTAACAGAAGTATTTGTTTTACAGGGCCCTACCTTCATACTCATATTCTGCAGTGATCCACAACATTTAGTTGTTTGATCCTCGTGGTGAATCTCTAACTAGTCAATAAATCATCAAGGACAAACAAATAAATCATGATAACCAGTCCTCCATGATGAACCAAAAACGAGGACCCACAGATTCAGTAAGCTACTCGACGATGGAGATCCCTGTGCGCCAAATAACTTACTGAAAATACGGAGCAAAAGAAAACAACAGTTGAACCCCGTTAGGCCAAGCAACAGACGACCAACTAAAATGAATAGCTACATTTATAAGTCGGGCCATCATAGAGTCTGACGCCCCATTCACCGGCGTGTAATTAAAAAAGGCAGCATAGTTATATCAACCATGATTGGGTTAAAAACTTATCATGCAGACTGTCGCATAACATTTCAGTTATACCCTATACGCCAGTAACGTGTGATGTTTTATTCTAAACTTAAAAGAAAAATCGTTTCTTCCTATAAATTTCTTAAATTTGTAAACCAAGTCACCATAAAATTCTGCTTCCGAAAGGCCCTCACGTAAAAGCGTCTATAGCCCAACAATAAATTTGGAATTCAAATCATAGTGTCTGCGATAAAATTTAGACAATGCTTTATCGAAGTTTATGATACCGATGGCCGTGCTGGAGAAGTTTGGCTGTTAAACGTTAATTTTCGTTTTTTCGCCTCGGTATTTTGAGTGGGAATTTCTTTCTGATTGCGCCATTTCCTGATCATTGCCTACCTTTACCTTTATTTAATTAATTTTAATTTAGTGGGCAGGTGATTTAATTTCTTAACTTATCAATTTTTGGACTATTGTGTCGTGTTTTATGAAAGATAATATTTTGTTTTGTATATCTCTCCGACCAGTCTAGCAGATTAATTAGATATATGATGCCTGAAGATGAAAGACGCAAATATTGCTTAAATTAAAAGTGTTCTTCTTGTTTAAGAAGAAGAAGAAGAAGAAGAACAACAACAACAACAACAACAACAACACAACAACAACACAACAACAATTATTATAATGATGAATTTTATTTTGATGGATTTTTATCGATGTGTAAAACTCACAAGCCGAAGGGCTTCTTGAGAAAGTTTGTAAGTAATTGGCCTAAATACTCTCAACGATAAAATCCATAAAATAATAATTCGTTCTGTATAATTCCAACTTTGTCTGATAACAATGCCTTCATCGACTTTTATTTGAAATTTTATAAGTCAGGGGGAGGAAACTGGAGCAAAGCGGAGGCAGCCACCTTGAAAATTTCCTAAGCATAGAAATCACTTCTCGCAATTAATAGAAGCTATAACTGGTTTGCTATAGGCAGGCTTCAAAAGCAGGAGCTTTAAAACATTCATTCAAAATTATTTTGAGAGAAAATACCGCCGTCTGGGCTGACAGAAAGTCATGTCGACTTTGAAATGGGGCCCAGAACAATAGAAATTAAAACGTCAAATTTCAACTCACAGCTAGAATATTTAAACACTTACAGTACGATGTTTACTAGAAAACAATGATGTCGATGAAAATTTCAAATATCATTTCGACGCCTTCAAAATGCGCCCATTCATTGTTTTTATGACGTTTAATTGTGTTGATATCAGCGTTTGTTTTGAAGCAACGTCATGTACTTACGTAACGTCGCGCCATTTTAAGATGAAAACCGAATATTCTCACGCGGTTCTTTAATGTAGGAAATTTGTAATAATATAAACAATGATTATTATAGTAAAAATATTTAGTGAAAACGATGTCATCATATCTTGACATTCCTACACCCGAGTCAAAACACATACTGTTCTACACGCACTTGCAATTGGTGTTTGTCCCGAAATGTCCAGCTTTGTGGAATCTTTGAATTATCTTTAAAACTTTGCACGGTTGAAACTGAACGTCGTCTGACTCATTGCTTGTTCTCCGTCGAAGTCGGTTGTAGATGTAGGGTCTCTGTCAGATTCCAATATATATGTCAGTGACGCCATCGACCAGTTGCAAGGAATCATCTGTCTCCGTTGTGTTATGGACTCCACTGTAAGAGGGTGGTGCGGCTATTTTCTGTGAAGCTTCTATTGGTTGGGTTGGGTTTTGTGGTAAAATACATCTTCGTATCATCATCACTTGCTGGTCGATTCTGCTGGGCTTGTTTAGCATTGTGGGGGTAGTAGAAGAAGATATAGGGACCATGGATAACTCGGTCGAAGATGACGCGGTTTTCCTTTCAGTTTTCTCGGTGTCTAAATCATCTTGAAAGAAAAATAGTGAAAATATTGATCATAATTATGTATTTGATATGTTTAAATATAGTATAATGCTTTGCTGATAATGGAACATATTCTTTTTGAAGACATTCATTATTTCCATTTTTATCAATAATCTACACTATATTCAATATATAGAACCCATAAATTTAAGTTGAAGTTAATTGGAATAAGTATGAATACACATAAAAGTTACGAGTTGTGAAATTGAATATTATAATGACAACAAAGAAACTAAGAATATGTCTTCAAAGCGAACATATTTAATTAAAACTTCAAAGAATTCGCTATCATGTTGCTTGTATATTCAAACAAGTAAATGTGTCGAGTGGCTCAAAACATTGGTATTAATCCTAAATAATATGTCCATTTAATTAAATAATTATGATTGAAATAACACACATGAAAAGATTCGTTATGTTACATTTATAAACATAAAGGCAAACTATACCAAGTACGAGGTATGGCAGGAAAGTTCGTAGACACTTCAGCTATCAGAAAAAGTAACGCGTTGTTGAAGAAGTGTTTTGCATAATTTCAAGCAGCAATATCTTATGAGTATATTTCAGAATTTTTGTGCAATTTGAAGTAATATCACGCTTGGCATGACCACTTTTCTGCTTGAGGGTAGGGCCGTGCGGGGCAGGTGTCAACACGTGATAAAATGTGACGATTTTCACATTCTGATTTCGCCTGTGAAACGGCACGGATGTGTGCTGTAACGTTAAAATATTTTGATCCTGAAAGAATGTTCAATCAACAACGTTTTCTGAATGTTTGGGCCTTGGTGGCAGTACAGTTTGATATTTGTTAATAAAATTTCAGACGCAGTCCAAAAAATCGTTTGAAAAAACGGCGTAATTTTGACGTCGGAGAACAGCCGATAACCATAAAATTGTGTGTTTTTGTTAAAGAAATCGACAACACACACGATGGAAATGATATAAACAACAACATAAAAGCTATCAGCTTGTCGGTCACTAGTTAACAAGTGGCAGAGTTGATTTTTGGATGCTCGATAGATCATCTAAGATGATAAACGGCGACGGAAGGGCACTCGTCTTACATTCTCATCGAATGAAAATGGTTTCATATGTTCAACCTGTCATCAGAGAACTTGAGGACAGTTGGCATAGATCTACATTTGACACATAATAAAATTGTACCGATATCCAAGGACCCTATGAGGAATAACTCTGAAACATCGGTTAAACTTGGTACAAATATATTAAGCACTGACAGCAATAAACTTCAAGTAACGTCACTGAGACGTTGACCCTTGCCCCGCTCCCGGTTAGGGAGGTGCACATAATGGCTGTAGAAGATGTCGTGTTGGCCAGATTTTCATACAATTTCGTCCATTTGCTCATGAAATATTTTTGCAAACCCAGATATATTCATTTTGACTGAATTTCTTTTCCTGTTGAAAATACTAATGGTGTCTACGAACTTTCCTGCCATACCTCGTAATGCATCCTCATACTCCAATTTTAGCATTCTGATATACTCTTTAACCATTTTTCCCTTCAAATCTATGATTTGAAGCATGAGCTGCTTCTTCTCCCGGTACAAGTCCATATAATCTTTAGACACAGTGTCTTGACGACGTGGCACTTCGGTGGATTCTTAACATGACATTGTGTAATCGGTTGTCAATATAAAGCTTTTGTTGGGCTCTGTCAGCTTTGGGATGTCTGCTTAGTCCTAGAGACTGGTGGCGCTGATTCAGCTAAATAAATAGGGTAAACAGCTGTCAATCTTTGCGTCATAGATATTACTTTACATAATATAAGCCAGAACATTTCATTTGTTATTTTCTTAAACCCGAACATTCATTCCATTGGTTACATTTCTTAAGCTAGAACATAGATTTTTTAGCAATTGTTATTGATACTATTTTCGCATGCAGTATTGTTATGACCAATTTCATGACCGTGCTATTGGTCACTGTTGAGTCTTTGAACATGTATATTGTTTTTATATTTAGGTACTAAGAATAGGAAACGTCATTGCTATTATTAAGTTTTTTAAGTCCTGTACACCATTCAGTCTAACAAATTGAAACGTATTCATTTAGATCTAATGCTGTATTACAAAGTTTTATTTTGATCTCAAAATCTTTTATTTAGTTGGTGCCATATTTAGTATACTACAAGACATTTAAATGACTTAAAGCTACATGTACATGCACAATCAAGTATATAGAAAAACATTCTAGTGTAGGACCCCATCACAGATGTAACGTTAGTTTAGATATTTATTGCCTTTTAATTGGACACATTCTTAATAACATTTACTCTTATGTTAATCCATATAATTACTGTAATGTTTAACTTTAGAAGGCCATCTGACCATCCATAGTAAAGTCATTTTAAGTATATCAAACCCTTATTCTGTTCATGTTCTCAAACTTGTTTGGATCTGGCTACATTATTATTATATTGTATTGTTGTCCCAATTTTGATAATTGTATCTGTTATTTCATGTTTTGTATTGTTGCGTGCGGTTGCTGGACACAGTCTAGCTGACTGCAAACATAGGGCTGAGAGATTTATTGGAGGTTTTCGGCAGCAACGACCTAGGTAGGGAAACCACCTAGCCAGACAGTTTGCTAACGCATGCCATCGATGAGTCTTTCAGCTCTATTTATTTGTGTCTTTCATGCAATGAATGGGACAACTTTTTATGCTTAAGGACACCCAGTATTTTCCGTATCTCAATTAACAAGTAAAAATAAATTTGGCCCTGTCTTTCGACCACGAGTCAATAAATGTTATGGTTATAGTGAAAAAGGTTTTGGTTAGATAATTTCACTGGTCATACAATAAGCTTATAAAGAAGATGAAATTTACAAATGCTGTATCTTGCTCTCTCGGTGAATCACATATTACCTTAAATCTGTTATCATAAATATACATGAGTGTCCTTAAGTTGTATTTTCATTTCAAATTCTATGCCTCATTTTAAAGCAATAATTGTACATATTTTTGATAGGTCTCACAGACATCACATTTTGTACATATGTATATAACTATGTTAATATGTTTTACTCTTAAGAGGACCATATGTGATATTAGTTTATGTACTAAATATGTCATCCTCTTTAAATAAAGACATTATTATTATTATAAATAAAGACATTATTATTGACATTTTTCAGTGATCTAAGAATTGGTCTTAATTATTTCGCGGATCGCCTGATGTTTGTTTATTTCCCCAATTAAGTCCATAAATGGTTATAATACGTGTGGTATATTTTCCAGCTTTTCCTTTGAGAAGGTGACGGCGATCTCCAGCTAGTACCATACGTAAGATATGATATAGAATGTACTTTGAAAAATAGATGAAGGAAATTGAACTTCATTCCATTATATCACAGAAAATGGGCAAATGGACAAAATATTGAATATTCTAAAATCAAAATGGTCCCAGGGTTTCATCTGCCCCTTTACTGGTGTTATATACCATTATATTCAAATAATATATATATCAGATCTCAGGTGAGCGTTTACAGGATCATTGGTTCTCCAGTATAGTAGGTCTTGGGTATACATGTGTATGCAATTGTTTCTTATTTCGGATCCATAACCTAGATTACAAGAACGCTTTAGAAAAGCCCAAAATCAATGTTTTGAACAAAAATCAAATGTATATATGAAAATCAACTGAAAAAATCATTTTTTTTTTACATTTTTAAACTTCTCTGTTTGTGCATTTTTTGGGTTGTTTGTTTGTGTGTTTGTTTGTTTGTTTGTTTGTTTGTTTGTTTGTTTGAATTGATGTTTTTCGTCCTATTTTATGGGACTTTTACCCAAAATGAGGATGTCTTGACATCCAACAAGTGCTTGAAATATAACCAACCAACTATAAAAAGCGTATACGTATTAATGGTTTTTGAACCACTTTTCCTGGGCCGGCGCAGACCTGCGCGGTTAACCAGTAATCAGATGGTCAGTCAGAAGCGTATAAGCTTTGCCTGGAGACACAAGCAACCCATCTATTTCTTTAGGCCCCAATGGGCGGGATTTCAATTAACATGAATATGACGCCTCATGTCTATCGTGGTACATATTCAATCACAACTTTTTCGTTACTGTCTGCTTGTCTATAATGTATCGTAAGGTCAGCTCGTTTTCTTTCACCCTTAAACAGCACGATCATCAGGTCGTCAGATATTCCTCTTGTTCGAAGCTAGAAAAGAAATTTAACATATTTTTCATATTTTACGCATTTTTACTTGCCTATGCGACATATTGACATTTTTTTCCAAAGCAAAACTTGAAAATTTCAATGGAAAAAGTTTGATATTTTAAATAAATTTGCTCAAAACATTGATTGTGGGTACACGTTGGAACCGCCTCGCCGAGGCGGTTCTAACGGGTATCCACAATCTATGTTTTGGTTCAAAAATAAGAAAAATAGATATACCCCTGCAAACCCCAGTTTTTCTACATAAAAGTGGGGTTTAAGGGATTATACATTTCACTGACATGTTGTCCTGATGATTTTCGAAGAATTATATGAAAACCCTGGTTTTGCATTATTATTATAAACAATACGCAGATCAGATGTGCAGCAACTGCAAAGCTTATCAGCGCCTTTGTTTAACAACCGGGTTGAAGGCTTATAGTTCCTTTTCTACTTATATCAAAAATTTCTAACATCTGGCTTACGTCTGTGACTGTTTTAACTGCCGGGTTTATCATAAAGAAAACACGCCCATGCAATATATGGAGAGTTTTTCATCTGTAAAAATTGAAATTTTCATTGGAAAAAATTTTGATATTTTTGCTCAAAACATTGATTTTGCGTACTTATTAGAACCGCCTCGTCGGGGCAGTTCTAACGAGTACCCACACTCCATGTTTTGGAGCAAATATAAGAAAAATAGGTGTATCCCCCCATATCCCAGTTTTCCTATTGGGGTTCAAAAGGGGTATACATTGCATGGATATATTTTCCTGATGATAAAAATGTATACAAATGTACTTGTTTATACGTACTCCTTCTCGGATGACCTCGGTTGGATTTAGACGACGAAAATCCTTTAATGCATCTCTATAATTGCCGTTCTTTTGGACGTATAGATACCCTTGTGACTGAAACTTTATGACAGTCTTGCTTAATATGGAACCTACAACATAAAAAAGGAAAAATGTCACAACGTCGCAATGTGGGTAAATCATAGATGCATCTGGTAGTTTATAACACGGCTTTCTCACGCTAGTTCACTGAAAACTGTCATTTTACAGAAAATGAAAGTGCACTTTGCGCTATCCAGAACGCACATTACGAAAACATGTCCATACAATATACAGAGATTTTTAAAGTTGTAAAATTTGTTATTTTTCTTACTTTTGCTCAAAACATAGATTATGGGTACGCGTTAAAACCGCCTCGTCGAGGCGGTTCTAACGAGTACCCACAATCTATGTTTTGGAGCAAAAAAAAGAAAAGTAGGTATACCCCTGCATACCCCGGTTTTGTTATATAAACGTGGGGTTTGAGGGGGTACACATTTCACGGACATGTTTTCCTGATGTAGGGCGTATCGAATAAACGCAACACAAATTACATGTACATGTAAATCATAACGAAAACACGACCCTGCAATATACAGTCAGAGAGATTTTTTCAGCACTAAAAATTGAAAATTGCATCAGAAAATGTTTGATATTTTTTCTGTTCAAAACATAAATTGAGGCGGTTCTAACGAGTACCCACTATCTATCTTTTGGAGCAAAAATAAGAAAAATAGTTTTGCTGTATAAAAGTGGGGTACAAGAGGGTAGAAAACATGGACATGTTTTCCTGATGCACTTTGAAAAATTCATTTTCTTCTGTCAATATCGTCCTAAGAAAAGCATGAAGTATAATTTATTCAATTTCCGAAATTCACTCATAGTCAGACATTCGATCTAAATCAAACTTACGAAAACAGGCACATATTTAAAAGAACCATTTATCTTATTCTGCTTGGCAAATTCAAGTCATGCTTCAATGGCAGTACAATTAAAAAAGCATAACCTTCTAAATAAAAGGTTTCAATGTATTTGTTTATCTACATGTCTGCGTGCAAAATGATCACCGACTCCCCTTCACTTCCGCTACGATTCTAATGTCGTGTAACCTTTTGTTTTCAAGATTGACAAAAATAGGCGAATGTACGCGTATTTTCAGGCATGTGTTCCGCATTATTTTTGTGTCATACTTGATACATGGGCATATTTTTTTTTTATTGTTGTAATAAAACTGTACGCAATATTCTGGAAAAGCAAGAAAAAACTGGAAATCACGGCTCTGTAACAAGTGATGCGTAAAATCATTTTTGCACTATCGTCAATTTAATAATGGAGTTGGAATGTAATAATATAATCGAATGAAGTTCAATTTCCTTCAACTATTTTTCGAAGTGTATTCAATATATCTTACGCATGGTACTAGCTGGAGATCGCCGCCATCTTCTCAAAAGAGCAGCTGAAAAAAAATATACCACACGTATTAAACCATTTATGGGTGAAGAAAACTGAAAATTTGGTTAAATTTATAACTTTGCGTCGAGAATAATGGCTTAATTTTGGTAAAATATATATACTCAACAAAATAATACACTCGCCATGTGACACTTAAACGCATACTTTAGACCACATTCTATGATAACCCATTAGATCGCAAAATGCCCGCAAGGGAGAAAAGCTTTCAGATAAATGTGTAGTCCTCTATAGATATAAACTGGTCAAAAGCTGAGCCCCATGTCAATTTGTTCTCCATAGGCATAATGTTAAATTGCAAACGTTTAACTATTTATTTCAAACATTTCCTAAACGATTGAAAACGCATACAAAATCCGAGTTTGACAGCATTTTAAGCAAGATTACACAATGTTTCAAGTTATCTTTCGATGTGTGCTTCGTAAATGTCCAGAGTTTTGCCAATTTTACTATAGGTGTAATAGGGAGCTTTTCGTGGCGTCTACTGAAACATATATCACTCTATAGAAAATTTACTGAAATAAATGAAAATCAACCCATCTTCGGAAAGATAATTTACAATTAATTGCTGACAATTGCATATAAAAACGTTCAATCAGTCAAAAAAAAAAATAAAACAAAACCAATTTGTGGGTTTTTGCAGTAAGTCTATGGAACAGTTTCAACTGGGGCTTAACTTATTTGGACTAGTTTAGTATGAATAGCTTTTAGCACGAAGGAAACATCCTTGATCTTTGTGGGTTGCGTTTGAATATGCGTTAAACTGGACATCCGGATAACATGTCCGTGTGATATAAACCCCTTTATACCCCACTTTTATATAAAAACTGTGGTATGCGGGTAATATCTATTTTTTTCTCTCCAAAACATGAATTCTTGGCACTCAGTAGAACCGCCTCGGCGAGACCGTTCTAACGTGTACCCACAATCTATGTTTGAGCAAAAATAAAAACAATAACAAAAATAGAATTACTGATTTTTTTCAATTTTTACAACTTAAAACGTCTCTGTATACATGGGCAAGTTTTCGTCATGATATTATATGAGCCACCTCATGGGAAAACCAACAATCTGCATATGCGAAACCAAAGGCGCAGATCAGCTTCGCGGTAACCACGAAGCTGATCAGCGCCTTTGTTTTCGCTACTCGGATAGTACAATTTCTCTTCTACTTAAATCGGAAATTTCAAGCTTCTAGCTCTTTTCAGTGCTTGTACAGGCCGGTTTGTGTCGGACCTGTTCGGAAACCAAATTGTTGGTTTTCCCACGAGGCGGCTCAAATGTAGTATGGAAATGTCTTCGTACAGTTGTGATCCGTAGTTATTTTGTTGTGTATATCAAGAACAATTTTTATGAACCAAAATCTCAGACCACACGCAATTGGTATTATCATATTTGCTTGCGATTCAAATTAATCAACTTCTATTATGATTCTTTCATGCTGTATATCTCGGACATTCCCAAAATCAAGCCTAGTCTCACCTACAAACGTGTATTACATAATATAGCAATATTTCTATGAAATTTCATCAATAAAAGAGATCAACCACTTAACCTACCCGCCTCATGAGCTTGGTGGAGGTTTTTTGACTCATTTGCCTCATATGCGCTCGAGTATTGTAGATCTATCAAAAGGATACATATGCACATGTACGCCAGAACAGACGTTTCCATCGTGACACTGAAATATTAAAACCAAACATGTTGAATCTAAAATATTTATGTTTCATGCCAAAAGGTTAACGTAACTTAGTTCAAATGCACCATGTGGTAGAAACATCAGGACACTCTAGCTTAAAATTCTGGAGGTTAAAGTCCCAGTTACACACACAAAGAATACCCATAAAATGAAACGAAAAAGAAAAGAAAAGAAAAGGAAAAATGGGTTTGTGACTTGTGATCTAAGTATCGAGCCACGAGGCTTTTAGAATTCAAACTTATATAAATTGAAAAGATACTTGCTACCTTATTTTTGATAGATAGATCAAGTTTCTTTGTGCCACGGTATCGCTCGCCATCAGTACATGTGTATATATGAAACCCTTATGTGAGGCAGATATTAAAAGGCACTGCGTTATGAAAATAAAATGCTTTTAAATAAACTTACAAGTAGGATGATTTCGGCCTTCAAGAACCTGTAGTGCTGTACTCTTTTGTAATACAAATACTTTTTTATATTCTGTATTAAATTTATCCAAATAAAACATTGTGTGACTTTGAATTTGATCAGATTGCATATTGAACATGCTTACGTGCAAACTGTCGTCATCTTTCAAAATATTTATTGCAATTGATAGATATGGATACATGTTTATAACATTTATCAAATGAACATGTATCAAATTTCGTGCAATATAAGTTTAAATAATAGCTTAAGTTGGCCTGGCTATGAGAGACATCGAAGTGAAAGGGAAAACAATCGGTCAATAACACATACAAAACAAATTGCAACAAACTACCATTTTTGCCTTAACAATATTAGATAGATAGATAGATAGATAGATAGATAGATAGATAGATAGATAGATAGATAGATAGATAGATAGATAGATAGATAGATAGATAGATAGATAGATAGATAGATAGATAGATAGATAGATAGATAGATAGATAGATAGATAGATAGATAGATAGATAGATAGATAGATAGATAGATAGATAGATAGATAGATAGATAGATAGATAGATAGATAGATAGATAGATAGATAGATAGATAGATAGATAGATAGATAGATAGATAGATAGATAGATAGATAGATAGATAGATAGATAGATAGATAGATAGATAGATAGATAGATAGATAGATAGATAGATAGATAGATAGATAGATAGATAGATAGATAGATAGATAGATAGATAGATAGATAGATAGATAGATAGATAGATAGATAGATAGATAGATAGATAGATAGATAGATAGATAGATAGATAGATAGATAGATAGATAGATAGATAGATAGATACAAAACCTTACCAGTTCTATCCAACGAGAAAATAGAAATAGAGCGACAGAGACAGACAGACAGACAGGCAGGCAGGCAAACAGACAGACAGACAGACATTTAGTCAGTCAGGCAGTCAGTTAGTTAGTCAGACAGATACCTGTTTCCAAAGACAGGCGGCCAGAAAGTTAGATAGATTTCGCTGATTCCGGAGGATACACAGGCAAACACCTGTTTCCAAAGCCAGAGAGCCACGAAGATACCTAGACGGAGAATACAACCTTTATTTATATTTAGAACGTTTGTGTTTGCAATCGATCTCTATGCTCACAAGTTACTTCACAAATAAAGTAAGCCGTAGATAGAACAGTCACTGCCATGGTCACTGCTACTCCATTAAATCTGAGAGTCCAGTCAATGTTGAAGGAGTGTTGGCTCTGTGTGCTCCGACTGTTATATATTTTATGTATTTTATATGACAAATGCAGTGATAGAACGAATGCATATATGATTCGCTGTTGCCAGTGACACTATGTTACAGTTTATGACTTAACTTTATCCCTTATGTTTCAAATTCTTGCTTTAGTATGAGACCCTATGCGAAAAAAATACCTCATTGTTTCCGACCAAGATAAACCTATAGTTTCGACAGAAAGAAGTGCAGTATCTGAATAACAATGGGATACTAAAGGTGCTGTCATATAAACGTGTCGTTTACAAATTTATTTAACACTATTTTGTACATATGCTGACGTCAACAAAAATGCCTCAGTCGAGTTGTACGTCATACTGCCAAGATTAACAACTTAAATTATTTCATGCATTGGTCATATCTTGTGATAACATTTTAAGCATTCGGAAATGCTGATTCAGAAATGAAATTGCTCAGACAGCTGCTTGAAAAATGGCATGCCCTTGAAAACATACACTCCTCACAAAAAGCCCATTATGTTTCTGAACCAGTCTATCGAGCATCACTTCTTTCGGATACTGAAAGTCTCCTTTGCATTACCAACGCATAAGCCATAGAGTGGAATATCCATACGTGGCCATATGTTTTTGAAACACATTTTTGGAAACAAAATTTCGTACTTTAGCGTTATTGACGTCACTACAGCTAATGATCTGTGCCTAAATGGTAATCGCCGTCAAAATGGTCAAGGCGAACATGGCATGGCTATTGGACAAAAAATAGTTTCTTTTGTTACTTTCGCTGTCTTTCAACGTGAAACAAACGTCCTTCTACATGGTGTAAGGGAGAGGATGTTGAGGATGGCGCTCTAGAATTCGCAAACTTGTTTCTTAAGTTCCGAAATATATCCCCTTCCTACATAAATTTCGACAAATGTAGAGAGGAGATTGCATCTGCATTGACTGATTTCGGTAATCGATGCCTTAAACGTGAGTGTGTTGAGGATGGTGCTCTTAAAGCATAGAAAAGAAGTATCTTCACTATGATGGACAAACGTATAAAGTTTTATTCACAAAATACTAATCTTTTACCTCCAAAACCGAAATCGTCCTTTAGCCATTTGAAGCAGGGTATCCAAGAATTTCATAGGAAGTTGCAGCAGACAAGGCCACAAACAATGTTGTTGTCGTTTTTAGGCTTCACTACATTAACACCTTAAAACAGGAGATTGATGGAACCAGGGCTTACAAGGAGACAGACATTATGAAAACATGCCCATGCAATATACAGAGACTTTTAAAGTTGTAAAAAATGAAAATTTTCATCAGAAAAATTTTGATATTATTATTTTTGCTCAAAACATAGATTGTGTGTACACGTTAGAACCGCCTCGCTGAGGCGGTTCAAACGAGTACCCACAATCTATGTTTTGGAGCAAAAATAAGAAAAATAGGTATACCCCTGCAAACCCCAGTTTTATTATATAAAAGTGGGGTTTAAGGGGGTATATATTGCACGGACATGTTTTACTGATGTTTGTAGTTAATGCTCACTTAAGGATGTTCGCTGCCAATGAAAAAGTATTCAAACTTTTTTTCTAACCCCTCTTTTTTGATTCCAAAATTCAACACAAGACATTTGATAACAAAATAAATATAGAGTAGTGTGCATTTTTTCAAGCTACAGGCCTCTGAATGAGACCTTTGGGCACCATGTTTTAAATTTAGTAAAATTAATTTATTTTTTAATTCTTTGAAGCAAACGTGTCTTGAACAAATATATATTTAGAATGCTTTCAAAAGTCATAGTATTTACGTATCGCAGAATATTTTGGACCAAAAGCAAAGTAAAATTTGCAACTTGAAGTGGATGACAGATTCCTTTTCCAACCCTACCCCCATACTTGAAAAGTCCGAAAATAGCAATATTTTGAAATGTGCCAACCCCATATTTGTTGATTCAAACTTTTTCTTGTATTTTCACACAACATAGAACTTGGTAATATTGTTCGAATAAAAGAAAGAAATATATAGGGTAGTGTGCATATAAGAGAGAACCAACAACTTGAAAATCGCCATTCTCAGCCTTTTTTCGGCTGTTTTGTTTTTTAAAGCCCATTTCATAAAACCACCTAAAATTTTATAACCAGCACACCAAAGACCCAAAGACTGACTTAGAAGACCATGCACACATATACTGCAGCTAAAATAAACATCGAACTAGTGCAATTAATTTGAAGATGTGTAATATTCAAGTTTAATCTACCCTACCCCCTACGTATCGCAGAATATTTTGGACCAAAAGCAAAGTAAAATTTGCAACTTGAAGTGGATGACAAAATTTTACGATTCCTTTTCCAACCCTACCCCCATACTTGAAAAGTCCGAAAATAGCAATATTTTGAAATGTGCCAACCCCATATTTGTTGATTCAAACTTTTTCTTGTATTTTCACACAACATAGAACTTGGTAATATTGTTCGAATAAAAGAAAGAAATATATAGGGTAGTGTGCATATAAGAGAGAACCAACAACTTGAAAATCGCCATTCTCAGCCTTTTTTCGGCTGTTTTGTTTTTTAAAGCCCATTTCATAAAACCACCTAAAATTTTATAACCAGCACACCAAAGACCCAAAGACTGACTTAGAAGACCATGCACACATATACTGCAGCTAAAATAAACATCGAACTAGTGCAATTAATTTGAAGATGTGTAATATTCAAGTTTAATCTACCCTACCCCCTAAATTTTACTGACAACTAAAATTTTCTGAAATGTTGCAGAAAATGGGGTGAAAAAATGGAGTTTCTTAGATTGACAATTTTCATGGCTCATTCAATGCATATCATCAATATGTATCCAAATATAAAATATTAGGAAAATATCTGCAACCATTTACGAGATATTCAACAAAAGAAAAACCGGAAGTTCCGAAATGTCAAATGTTAGCAGCGAACATCCTTAAACGAAATACCTGACGCTTTCTGTATGTGTCAATGAATGCCAAGATATAGCTTTATTGCAGAAGCTGAGGGTGAGGTTGTTGCCATGTAAAATCGATTTAAGTCCGCCAGTAATTTTATTACTGATCGTTCCAAGGCGATACTTCTTTATGGTGGTTCTTATTGTTTTATGTATGGTGTTGATTTTTGTGCTGATAGCACCTTATGTATGTTTTACTGAGCGTTGGGAAAATGGCTACCCATTCGGCTTACTATATGTTTCCTTAGTATAAGAACCCTATTGTTTATTTAGTTTTTTTCCCACCTCGGTTTTTGATGTGGGAATTTCTCTCATATTGCACATTTCCTGATTATTTCCTTATGTATCGGTTACCAAAGCTTCTTAAAAGACCACATAAAGCTAGATTTACTACAAATTCTAGTTTTTGTACTACCACTGAACTTTCTAACTTCCTGTCTTACTGCTATCAAATCTCATTTCATAAGATACTGTGAGATGTATGTAACGTCAAATGAGCCGCCTCGTGGGAAAACCAACAATGTGGTTTCCGAACAGGTCCGACACAAATCGACCTGAACAGTCACAGAAAAGAGCTAGAAGCTTGAAATTTTGGAGTTAAGTAGAGGAGGAATTGTACTATCCGAGTAGCGAAAACAAAGACGGTAACCGCGAAGCTGATCTGCGTCTTTGTTTTCGCCTATGCAGATTGTTGGTTTTCCCATGAGGCGGCTCAAATAAAAATAAGTTTTGGTCAATAAAAAAATCTGGCGAGGTGCTCAGTAAATTGAAGTATAGGTAGTTCCGTGCGACGAGCTTGTCCAAATACGATTTTTCAACTCTGTCTACCATATTGCCACATTAAAGAAAAACTACTCCATTTGATAGAGTGGACCTTTAAACGAGCAGTAAAACTATTATTCACTTTATTTGGCCTGTAATGACAGAAAGGCTTTTTTTTTTTTTTTTTTTTTGATTCAGTTTTACGTCCCTTTCAAGCTTTTTCACTCATATCGAGACGGATCAATCGGTAGGTGGGGCGAAAACCGGAGTACCCAGGGAAAAAACCACCTGACACACCCGCAAGCAGAACTTGGCTTGTCCCACATGTGCCTCGTGCCCCGAGCGAGGCGCGAACCCACATCGGTGAGATGATCGAATGATCAAGAGCACTGAAGTCAGCGACCTTAACCACTCGGCCACGGGCAGAAAGGCTTCTTTCACTTCCTCTGACCAAAGTCGATATACACTTTGGTCATGTCAGAATGTATGCGACGCCTTATCCGATCTCCTGGATAATATTTATGTTAGATTTGGAACCAAATTATACAGACAAATTACTGATTTATTTTTAAACTGATGGCGGCCCCCGTGGCCGAGTGGTTAAGGTCGCTGACTTCAGTGCTCTTGATCATTCGATCATCTCACCGATGTGGGTTCGCGCCACGCACGGGGCACGAATTCATATGTGAGACAAGCCATGTTCTGCTTGCGGGTGTGTCAGGTGGTTTTTCCCCGGGTACTCCGGTTTTCGCCCCACCTACTGATTGATTCGTCTCGATATGAGAGAAAAAGCTTGAAAGGGACGAAAAACTGAATAAAAAAAAAAATTCAAACTCCTATGAAAGAGATTTCATGAATTCGCTTAACCATGACAGTCAAGCTGATGTTATCGAGGATTTTAATTCAATTTCCAGGTACCTCGATGACCTTTTGAGCATGGACAATCCTTATTTTGAAAGCATGGTCAATCAAATTTATCTACCTGAACTACAGGTGAATAAAGCCAACACCATAGATACCGAAGCGCCCTTTTTAGATTTACATTTTTCTATTGCCAATGGAGTTTTTACTTCTAAAATTTATGATAAACGCGATGACTTTGATTTTCCGTCTTTGGATGCTTACGTTCCTCGCCGTACTTCTTATGGTGTATACATTTCGCAACTCAATTGGTTCACTAGAGTCTGCAATCATGTTGCGGACTTCAGCGCGCGAAATAGATGTTTAACAGCCAAACTTCTGCAGCAGGGTTATCGGTATCATAAACTTCGAAAAACATTTTCTAAATTTTATCGCAGACGCTATAAATTGATTTCCAAATTTAATGTTGTGTGAAAGACGCTTTTACATGAGGGCCTTCCGGAATCAGAAGACTTGGTTTATAAATTAAAGAAACTTATAGGAAGGAATGATTTATTCGTTTCAGATTAGACAAAAATGCCATTATACTTTACAAAAGGCGTAAACTTAAATGTTATACGACAGTCCGCATGCTTAGTTTTTAACCCAATCATGGTTGATAACTATGCTGCCTTCTTACATTGCACGCCGGTGTGTCGGGCGTCAGACTCTATGATGGCCCCGACTTCAAGCTATTCTTTTTTTAGTTGGTTGGGGTCGGAGCTTCATGTCTGTTGCTCGGTCTCCGGGGTTCAACTGGTGTTTTTCTTTTGCTCCGGATTTTCAGTAAGTTATTGGAAGCCCAGGGATCTCCATCGAAGGCCAGCTTACTGAATCTATGAGTCCTCGTTTTTATTTAAGAAATGAATTTCATTTTTCTGGTGTTCATGGAGCTATGATCCGCAGTGGGTCGCGTGCAAAGTGAATGAACCCCGAAGGGGTTCATGTAAGCTTTGCTAGCGACACACTGCGGTTCATAGCTCCATGAACAACAGAAAAATTAAACTCATTGCTTATATTTACATTCATTTCTCTCTATCGCTTGTTGAAAAATCACCAAGGCGGTCACATTTACCAGCAAACAGAGAATCTACACACAGTGGGTGTTCAAACAGCGGAACGGCGTCGACTTTTACAACGTCCAATCAGATTGGCGAGATTCATGTTTTTTGACGTCAAGTTTGGATAACGTCACGTCGCGTGACACAATGTTGTTCATGGAAGTATGAACACAGATGAACATCTAATGGTTCATCTGAGGAGGTTTTAGAAAAATGTAAATATTTCATGATGATGGTTATCATGATTTAATGAATCATTGACTAGTTAGAGATTCACCACCAGGACCGAACTAAATGTTGTGAACCACTGCAGAAGCTGAGGGTGAGGTTATGGCCATGTAAAACTAGTTTAAGCTCTCCAGTAATTTTATATTACTTATCGTTCCAAGGCGATACTTCTGTTGTGGTTCTTATTATGTCTTGGTGTTGAATTTTTGTGTTGCTTGCTCCTTATGTGCGTTTTCATATTTTAACTGAGTGGCCACCTATTGGGAAATAGTTGCTCACTCGATTTACGATATGTTTTCTTAAGATAAGTAACTAATTGTCAATTTAGTTTTTTTCCACCTCGGAATTTTGAGTGGGATTTTCTTTCTGATTGCGCCTTTTCCTCATCATTGCCTACTTGTACATTTTTCAACTTCACGAAGTCAAGTAAGGTTAATATTCAAAATTTCAATGTTCTGGAGTTTGTAAAACGACTTTGGAGTGTTTTCAAAAATTTTCACGTCAAAAACGTCTGTATCATGACGGCAAGATGCAATTTAAAAATGGTGCACCCACACAAGATTTGAGTAAAATGCACATCTTATCCGAATTCGGTTTATACTATACCATGAGAGAGAACGTAAAAAAAGACATTGCAAATTTTGTTCAGATTGCGTATCTATAAGCCAATAAGCCAAGTTATGCAACATTTTCGATGAGGCGTTTTTTAAATTGATGTCAGTATATTATGGAAATTTGCAAAACCAAATTCAAACATTTTTTTTCATAAAAGAGATCAGTTTCTCTTTGCCATACATCGTGTCATAGGTTATAGGGTTTGAAACAAAATGCGGCGATCTGCTGTCAAACGTAACTATGTAAGTGAGGATCAAATTCCAATTTAATTGAGCCTGTGCGTGATAAAACCAACAATTTGAGTGCCGACCAGATCCGACACAAACTGGGCTGTACTTAAGCCGATGTAAATATAAGCCTCGACGCGAGAAAACCGGTCTTCGGGGTTTCCGACCAGATTCGCCGTACGGTGTAAGAAGAAATCTAGAAGCTTGAAATTTTGGATTTAAGAAGAATGTAAATTGTACTATTCGTGTAGCGAAAATGCATTCTCCGATATTACTGCGAAGCTGATCTGCGCCTTTGCTTTCGCATAGGCAAAAATCTGGTTTTCTCACGACGTGGCTCCTTCAATGCCTTGATAAGTATATTAGTCTGTTTGTCTCTGGGAGTGGTTATAAAGGTCCTGCTCAGTACAGTCGGCCAACGCTTGCAACTATGCAATTAAGCCTGTAGCAACAGCCATTTCGGAAGAATCCTAGTTAACTATAATAAAAATTCTTTTCAGCATTTACTTCACTTATCCCCATCATTAATCACGAAAACATATCCGTGTAATATAGTATAACCACTTTTATATAGCAAAACTGGGGTATATGGGGGTATACCTGTTTTCTTATTTTTGCTCCAAAACATAGATAGTGGGTACTCGTTAGAACCGCCTCGGCGAGGCGGTTCTAACGTGTACCCACATTGTATGTTTTGAGCGAAAATATTAGAAAAATAAAAAAAATTCATCCGAAAATTTTCAATTTTTACAGCTAAAAAATCTCTGTTTATTGCATTTCGTAATGACAATAAGTGCGATGGAAGAAATGTTGACGAACGTTTATAAAGGAATGTATGCCGGTGAAGACGTGGTGGTGGTGTTGGTTGGGGGGGGGGCGGGGGGGGGGAGGCAGGATCTTTCCTGTGAATATGTGTGATTGCCCTTTTTAACGTGTGTTTAGTATAAAAGCATAACTAAACAATAGGATCTGTGACAGAAGTGTTGATGCGTGAAGTTAATTTACATCCCTGTAATCAGTGATTAAGTAATGTCTGTGAATTGCCAACATTCTTTATAATTGCAAAAAAAGCAAATAGTATGAAAGCCCGAACGCCCATACATCAGTGGGTATTCCGCCTATTGTGCTCTGTCGTGAAATGCTTGTGGCGTCTTATGACCATACCACTTTGTTGTCCGATTATCTGGGCCCAGTTGTTCAAAATTAACGATGTCGTTTGTTAACGAGTCGTTAAAATTTGATTTCAAATGGCAATATTACAAATATTCTAATATTTGTTTTTTGAAAAATGTGGAAATCTTTTGCAGTGCAGTGTATTTGCTTTTGAAGTCGATATGTAATAGTTACAAATTGAGGGCTTAATGGGACACCTGGACTATAAAAGGCCGAATTAGGTGTCGTATCTCAGTTTTTGCTTAGCCACCAACCTGTCAAATTCTCTCTGAGCTCTCCAATATACAACACCTGCAATACTCAATTCTGATTGGATATTGCTTCATGGAGCAAAGTTACCTGTGGAATTATTGACCAGCTCTTCCCAGCTGACACACGGCGTCAGAATGACGTCAGATCGACGTCGATGCGGCGTCATGATATGACGTCATTCTGACGTCATGTGCCCGCTGAGTTATGAGCAAATTCAATATCACAGGTATTCCAGTTGGATTATAATTCCTGGGCCAGTAGTTAAGTCACTCCTACTAAAATCCCAACAGGTAAATTCTAGGTAATAAAACGCTCGCCGGGTGGCATCAAATGTGCCCCTTTAATTAATGACAGTGTTTAGCTAACGAAGTTTTCAACAACTGGGCCCAGAATGCGTTGGCTAATATCCGAAAATACAAAAAAAAATAAATGGACAGTGCGTATGCGTATCATGCTCGCACGCGGTGACAGGCGCTGTTGAAGTTGTAATATGATAAAAGAACAATGTGTTTTCTCATGATCTCGGAATCGCTTCATCATAATCATGTTAAGTTTAAACGGGTTAATATTTCAGCGTTTGCATAAAACTGCACGTAAGCTTTATTTGGTATTCAGGTAAATTGAGAGGAGGTCACTGGGTTACATTTTCCTAAAGGAATGCAGTCGTCCAATGCAAGGCTAGGCAAAAACTGTAAACGCGTACGTCTACTAAGACTGTTAAGAAATCAATTAGACAATTTCCATTTAATGATCGAACAAAGCGAACGGCCATGCTTAATTACATGTTTTACTGAACCACTTTCGTTGGTTTATAACTTTGGTCCATCTGCATTGTATACTATAAGGTCTTGCTTTGTAAATAGATACGTGTTTACTACTGCGTAAATTGTAATTTAAGAAAGACAGGTCAAGTTCGCCCTCTGGTTTCAATGATATAATTTTCACCAAGACTGTAATGTCCACTAGACAACCGATCACATATCAGAAATGGTGAGTTGTTTTATATAATTTTCCTAAACACTTTACGTTTAGGCAAAATAGTGATGTTGATAAGAAGTTAAATAGAACTAAACTTAATGTTAAAAATCACATCACAATATTGCTGAAATTGTGACCCTTGTCATTTTCACGACAGTTACATGTATTATACAAAGCTTAGTACAAAGTTTTCAATCAATTTTACCCATGCCCCTCTCTCTTGTCTTCTTTCCGATGAATCCAAAGTCAGTTTTCAGAGTAAAATCGTGATACACTCTAATCAATATAAGAATAATTTGCCGAGTACAGTGCTTCGTAAAAGCATCACCAATCCGATAGAAGTATCTCAAGTTCATAACATAATATAATTACAGCATGTACATGGTGGTGCTTCTGTTGTGGTCCGTTTTATGTTTTGTGCCGATTTTTTTCGTTGTTTGCATCTTTGATATACCTAGTCATATACTAAATTCAATCTTGGTAACGGAGTGGTAACCTAATTGGAAATAGCTGCTTACTAGGTTGACAATATTATCGTTGGTTGTCGCTTCACTTTTCCTGGGCATCGCTTCATTTTAGCTTATCTGATGTATTTCACTTTTCAGGCGACGTTCCGATACCTTGTAATGTTTCTCCTCTCACTCGCCCTTTTCGGCTACACCCACGAAGCCGAAGCGAACCTAGATTCAGGGAGCTGCATACTCGCCTGTAGCAAGACATTCGTTCTAGCAAACAAATGGATCTGTTATCGTTGTGCCAAGAATCCTCCTGTGGATGCTGCGATGTGCAAATTTGCCTGTAAGTTCACGTCATGGAATCCATGGCCTCTAACAGAAATCTGTGAAGCTTGCTTTGAACGGCAGAAACAAATGATGAGAATTCTGTGCAAGGATGAATGTGTTCCCATTAATTATGACGAAGATAATGAACTGTGTTTCGCGTGTACCCATCAACTAAACGGCATTGCTACGATGTAAAGGTTAACTGATGTAATTTATTACATATTGTAATTACTTTGTTTTTCACGTGATTTCAAACAATTAATTGCATATTTATTTGATCAGTGCTTAATTTCACATGTATTGTATACAGTTTGAGAGAAATAAAGTTTTGTTATGCTTTGTTATGTTACATATTGTAATTACTTCGTTTTTTTACTCGCTTTCATTAAACATTGTGTCAATTGTGCTTTTGGGTACGTTAGTTTTGCTTGTTTACAATAATATTCCTGTAAATGATCATTTATATACCATCATATACATTTGATATGTTATTTGTATTTTTGACTCTGTCGACTGACCTAAGTCTCTATAGATCCATGATAGACATAGGCTTTACGGACGGGACAGCCTAATTCCAGCCTCAAAACCAAGGATGGCAATGGCCAAAACAACAAATAAGCATAATTGTTATTTTTAAAAAAACTATGGTTCACTCTATTTGGCATGTAATGACAGAAAGACTTTTTTCACTTCCTCTGACCAAAGTCGGTATACACTTTGGTCATGTCAGAATGTGTGCGACGCCTTATCCTATCTCCTGGATAATATTTATATTAGATTTGGGACCAAGTTATACAGACAAATTGTTGGAATTCCGATGGGTACAAATTGCGCACCTCTCGTAGCTGATTTATTTTTATACTGCTACGAAACAGATTTCATGGATTTTCTTAACCATGATAATCAAGCTGATGTTATCGAGGCGTTTAATTCGACTTCTAGATACCGCGATGACCTTTTGAATATTGACAACCCTTATTTTGAAGGTATGGTCAATCAAATTTATCCACCTGAACTACAGTTGAACAAAACCAATATCTCAGATACCGAAGCCCCCTTTTTAGATTTACATCTTTCTGTTGCAAATGGATTTGTTTCTTCTAAAATTTATGATAAGCGCGATGACTTTGATTTTGATATAGTAAATTTTCCGTTTTTGGATGGTGACGTTCCTCGTCGTGCTACTTATGGTGTATACATTTAGCAACTTATTAGGTTTGCTAGAGTCTGCAATCATGTTACAGACTTCAACGCTCGAAATAAATGCTTAACGGCCAAACTTCTCCAACAGGGCTATCGGTATCATAAACTTCGAAAAACATTTTCTATATTTTATCGTAGACACTATGAATTGATTCCAAATATGATGTTGAGTTAAAGACGCTTTTAGGTGAGAGCCTTTCGGACCCAGAATTTTATATTGACTTGGTTTACAAATTTAAGAAACTAATAGGAAGTAATGATTTATTTTTTTTTTTTTTTTTTTTTTTTTTTTTTTTTTTTTTTTCAGTTCAGAAAAATCATTACACGTTACATACATATAGTTTATAACTTGAACGTTATGCGACAGTCTGCATGCTTAGTTTTTAACCCAATCATGGCTGATAACTATGCTGCCTTCTTTAATTGCACGCCGGTGGGTCGGGCGTCAGACTCTATGATGGCCCCGACAAAGCTTTTCATTTTAGTTGGTTGGGGCCGGAGCTTCTTGTCTGTTGCTTGGCCCACCCGGGTCTAACTGGTGTTTTTCTTTTGCCCCGGAGTTAGTAAGTTATTCGGCGCCGTAGGGTAGCAACTCAATCTGTGAGTCCTGGTTTTTGATTCATTAGGATGTTTATCGTGATTTATCTGTTTGTTCTTGGTGAGTTATTGACTAGTTAGAGACCGAAGAACTAACTAAATGTTATGAACCACTGCAGAAGCTGAGGGTGGGGTTATGGCCATGTAAAACCGGTTTAAGCCCCCTCCCAGTTATTAGCTCACCTGAGCCGAAGGCTCACAGGTGAGCTTATAGTATACCCATGATCCGTCGCCCGTCGGATCGTCGTCCGTCGTCCGTCCGTCCGTCCACAATTTCAAAGATCTTCTTCTCTGAAACCGCTAGGCCAATCAAAGCCAAACTTCACATGGAGCATCCTTAGGAAGGGGGAACGAAAGTTTGTATAAATGGTCAAGGTCACATGACCAAGATGGCCGCCATGGCTATAAATAGCAAAAACCTTTAAAAATCTTCTTCTCCAGAACCAGTAGGCCTATGATTTTGAAACTTGGCATGAAGCATCAGGCAATAGAGCTCTACAAAGTTTGTATAAATCATGACCCTGGGATGACCTTGACCTTTTTTACGGCAAGGTCAACTTAGGCTACCCATGCATTTGAGTGGGAAAAAATAGGAAAATGTCATTTAATGGCAAAAAAACTTGCTAGGAATGAGCAAATGGACAGAATATTCATGTTTATGAAAATATTTTGGGCCCAGAGGGTTGTCTGCCCCTGTCCCGGGGCTATATACATGTGTATGACCATAATATTCAAACATCTTCTTCTCTGAAACCGCTTGGCCAATCAAAGCCAAACTTTATGTGGAGCATTTTTAGGAAGAGTGAATGAAAGTTTGTATAAATGGTCAAGGTCACATGACCAAGATGGCCGCCATGGCTATAAATAGCAAAAACCTTTAAAAATCTTCTTCTCCAGAACCAGAAGGCCTATGATTTTGAAACTTGGCGTGAAGCATCACGCAATGCAGCTCTACAAGTTTGTATAAATCATGACCCTGGGATGACCTTATCCTTTTTTACAGAAAGGTCAACTTAGGCCGCCCATGCATTTGAATGGGGAAAAAATAGGAAAATGTCATTTAATGGCAAAAAACTTGCTAGGAATGAGCAAATGGACAGAAGGTTTATGATTATGAAAATATTTTGGGCCCAGAGGGTTGTCTGCCCCTGCCCCGGGGCTATATACATGTGTATGACAAACATCTTCTTCTCTGAAACCGCTTGGCCAATCAAAGCCAAACTTTATGTGGAGCATTCTTAGGAAGAGTGAATGAAATTTTGTATAAATGGTCAAGGTCACATGACCAAGATGGCCGCCATGGCTATACATAGCAAAAACCTTTAAAAATGTTCTTCTCCAGAACCAGAAGGCCTATGATTTTGAAACTTGGCATGAAGCATCAGGCAATAGAGCTCTACAAAGTTTGTATAAATCATGACCCTGGGATGACCTTGACCTTTTTTACGGCAAGGTCAATTTAGGTTGCCCACACATTTGAATGGGGAAAATTGTTACAATGTCATTTGAAGGGCAAAACTTGCAGTAAATTGGCAAATTGACTGAATCTTTATGATTTAAAAAAATGATTCCAGAGGTTGCTCTGACCCTGCCCTAGGGTTATATACATGTATATTACCATTCTGGTCAAACAAGTTTATTGGTATATATCTCAGGTCTCAGGTGAGCGTTTACAGGACCATTGGTCCTCTGGTTTATAACTGACCGTTCCAAGGCGGGACTGCTGCTGTGGCTCATATTTATCCAAGTTATTCCAATAATGAGTTTTTGTTGTATGACTTTGTGGCCACTCGAATACCATTTGGCTGTTCACTTAGCCCTCTGCATTTTATTTGTTGAGTCCAAGCTAGCACTGTGACTACCTTACCTTCAATGGCTGCTCACCCTGCATTCTGTTGTACATGTTATACGTTGGTACCTTTATTTTATATCTCTTAACATGATTTCCTTATTGCTTGTTTATATGTGTGTGTATATCAGAGCCACTGCAGAAGATGAGGGTGAGGTTATGGCCATGTAAAACCGGTTTAAGCCCGCCAGTAATTTGTGTTACTGATCGTTCCGAGGCGATACTTCTGTGGTGGTTCTTTTTGTTTTATGTCTTGGTGTTTAAAATTTTTGTGCTGTTGGCGCCTTATGTATGTTTCATATTTTTAGTTAAGTTTAGGTACATGTAACTGAGTGGCCACCTATTGGGAAAATAGCTGCTCATTCGGCTTACGACATGTCTTCATGGTATAAGTACCTGATTGTTAATTTTGTTTTTTTCCACCTCGGTTTTTGGAGTGGGAATCTTTTTCTGATTACGCCTTTTCCTGATCTTTGCCTGCTTGTACCTTCTTATTCCAAGCCATTAGCTAAAACAATACATATATACTTAACCAATTTCCCAACGCACCTAGTAAGATTTTTGCCAATATTTCAAAAAAGAATCGACCAAAAATGTTCAAATTCAAAACATGATAAGATACATCATTTTGAAATAATGTGGTGAAATTTTATTGCGATCGGCGATTTCTATCGACATTTATTGAGATTTTTGTTAGCACACCCACGATTCGAAAAATCAGGAAATACGTATTGAAAACAACGGTAGTGTAAGGTAAGGATAAATCGTTAACGTTATAAAATAATTTGCAGAACATTTTTATTGTGTTGTTGTGAGAATTACGTCCATAATTCAATTACAAAGATTGAAATTTACTGCTTAAGTAAGTTCCCAAAAGGGCAAATAAATTTCGAATCTATCAGTTCAATTCATCTAAACAAATTAATATATTAGCTTGTACCACCGCTAAACAACGCTGTCGCATGGATAGAATGTGATTTCCTATTACATGTGGAATGTTAGACCACTCAGCAACCAACACTTGCTCTAACTGTCAACGGGTTTGAGGATTTGCAGGAATTACAAAACAATTTTAAGGACTACAACTGAGTCTTTGTATGAGTAAACGGACGGACGGACAGACTGGAAGTGGAAACGAACTTCACTTAATGACAAAATGGTTGCCTTTCAAACTTGAACTCGAATGATACCAAATGGTTGTGTTAAAGCAAGAAAATATGGCGAAATTAAGACTTCCTTTTTGCATTGACTTTAAACGTCCCTGCGTAAAAGACGGAACCCCCTCAACTAAACCGATCGCTCCAGCCATGTTTTCAACAGATAGACGAACCATTTTTATTGACTTCGATATGATACATGACCAGGCTTCCAATAAAAGTTTCAGAATGCGAAAAAGCTACATACCACAAGGAGCACGTGCAGAAAACATGTTTTTCGTGATTTTCTTATTGCGCGATTCCTAGAGAAAATTTGTGTGAAATAGCCTAGTAGGTCCATGTGAAACTTACCTGCATTTTTACCGGAAAATACCGATGAATTATTGGATTTCCGTAGGCAATGACAGGTAGACCTTACCTGTCCAATTTGGTTACCAATTAACATTAGATTGCTATGGAAAGCAGTTTTTATACAATTATATTATTTTTATTTAAAAAGTTAGAAACAGGATGCTGTTATATCCATATTATACAATTTATCAGCTTTCTGATGATATAAATTTTATTTGATTTGAGTTTGATCTTTTTGCTTCCCGAGTCGTCGGAAGGTGGCATATTGTTACCCTATATCAAACTATTGAGAAAGGGTCAAAACGCGTGTTTCACCATTTTTACGTCTAATTAAACAAAAAGATATTTTATGGAAATTTAGGATGCTGTTATATTTGTAATCTGCACATTCCATACTTTACATACGTATAAATTTAATGACTCTAGTAATAGTCCTTTTTGCTTCCCTAATACAGGATAATACCAGTTTCAACTCTTTCTGGAAATTATTTTTGTTTGGAATTTGACTAAGTCCGCACCATGAATATTACAGGTAACTGTGTTATATCGATGCGCAATTGGTTGCCACAGATAATGGAAATATGTGAGATATTCAAGAAAGTACTTTAGTTTAATACCCGAAGGGGCCAAAATACTTTACTATAAAAATGCTCAAAATTTTATCTTTGAGATTAAATATTGTATGTCTGCACTTTCAAAAGCTGACATTATGTCCTATACACTTATTTTACAAAAACTGAATATTTCAAGAATTCATGTGCGGTCAATAACGGAGTACAGAATTACATGTATATACGATATCATATATCATTATCATGTTAATTATTATGGTTATGTTTGTTGTTATTATTATTTTTAATATTTGATCAGGCATTTGAAGTTTATAATAATTTTATTTTGATGCCGTAATATCGAAGCGTCATTGGCTGTCTCAGGATAATGAAAGACGCGAGAAGTTTAGTTTAACCGATGATTCAAAAAATACTTTTCAAAGCTTTATCTCTGAAATGAAATATTGATTTTGAACATTATGCCCAAAACACTTACGTGTACTTCTTAGTCAAAAATGTATAATTAAAAAAATCATGTACATTCAAGTTATATTAATCATTATCATTTTACTATTATGAAAATAATTTTTATCGCGTATTTTATCGAGATGCCGTAATCCTACACGATCAAACACAAAATTTAAATCCCGCAACCAGTTTAAGAAAACAAATTATCCATTTAACGTTTTACAAGTATTTCACACATATTGAAGTCATCATTGAACAAACCGACCTAATATAATTACTCGAGTCATGATGACACTGTGCCTTAACTGAGAAAAATCAAAGGTAATGGTTCTTCTTCTTTTAACTTCAAAGCATTTCAAAAATTAAATCATAATTATATACTGCGTGAAGACTTCTGCATTTATCAATTCTAATTATGAGTAGACCCGAGTCGCATGTACTTTCTTTCTTTCTTTCTTTCTTTCTTCTTATATGCGGTATATGAATTCCTTGATAAAGCACAAATCATTTGATATATTCTAATAAAAAAAATAATCATCTGGGGAATTATACCTATTCTGAAATTTTAAAAAAAGGAAAACACTATCATGCATCTGCACAAACTGATCATCGATCACTCTTAAAAAATCTCGAAGTAGCTTACTGTTTTAAACAAGTTATAATATCCTGTTGCGTGGTATTACATCAAGTTTGCAGTAGGCAAGTTTGCAACATCCTGAAAAATCTAGTTTTACCAAATGTGTACAACAAACGCATAGCTGTGTAGCTTTTGCGCATTCTGATAAATATCATATATTCGGTGTTGTCTCTCTGAGCAGTATTCTTGCATATGTCCAACCGCCGACCAGCATTAACTACGCATCTCTTCATCGTTATGTTTGTCGTTTGAAACAAAATGGAAACTCGCTACTCTGGTTGCACATGTTTACTTATATCAGACATGTTCCCAGGCCCGAAAACAGGCTTTCTTGCGCTGAGCCGAATATATACAGATGTTTACAAAACATTGTTTTTATAGTAGACAAACTTCGCACCCCAAGGCAAAGTGAGAAGAGGGGACAGCGGCCAGGTGGCACGCGTGACCTAAAAGGGAAAATTGAAGTACGGACATATTCGACAAAAAACTAAATGCCGGGCCAAAATTAATAATAATATCAATATTTGATAACTTTGATAATATTTTCAACAAAAGAGAGTAAAATCAAATACATGGGCGGATTTATCAAATAACTGCATATTCTTGACCGCAGAACCAGAAGCCTAGGCTGATCCGAGTAACTGTTTCCTATGGAAACAAAAGGCAGTTTTGCCAGACAGTGGCTTTTGTCGGACAGAGGATAACAAAAATAATCATTTAGAAAAACACATCGGGTGTTTTATGAGGGTGCAGGACATTTCGTCTAAAACCATTTCGTCTAAAAGCCATTTCGTCTAAAGGACATTTCGTCTAAAAGCCATTTCGTCTAAACGACATTTCGTCTAAAGGACATTTCGTCTAATGGACATTTCGTCTAAAGAACATTTCGTCTAATGGACAATTCGTCTAAAAAATCTAGTGGGTGCGACATTTGGTCTAAAAAAAAGTTAAGAAAAAATAAGAATTTTAGACCAAATGTCGCACCTTACTGGAAATCAATTTCAGATATGTGACTTGAAATATTTATTTATCATTTCTGTTCATCTGCAAGCTTATGGTGACAATACATGTATATTGATCTATCTTAACTGGTCATTAGAAGCAGTTATCAAACGGGTAGCTATAATGCAGTGTTTAGGATTATAAGTTTTGGTCCATTGTTGTCTGTTGCAGTTGTTGATTGGTAAATAATAAAAGCATTATATATTTTTTAAATAAAAGATGCTGCTGCAACACCGCTGGAGGGATTGGCTACAATTTGTCATATTAAATAACAAAATTGATATCCAATGAAATGTTGTTCAAAAATATTTTCCTTATCATTTATGTTTTAGACGAGTTTTAGACGAATTTTAGACGAATTTAGACATTTTTAGACGAATTTTAGACGAAATGTCGTATTCGACGAAATGTCTATTAGACGAAATGTCCATTAGACGAAATGTCCTTTAGACGAAATGTCATTTAGACCAAATGTCTTTTAGACGAAATGTCCTTTAGACGAAATGTCCTTTAGACGAAATGGCTTTTAGACGAAATGGTTTTAGACGAAATGTCATGGATCCGTTTTATGAATAATAGGAGCTTAAAATGACCATTTGACCATGAAGACTGCACCTTGAGAAATTCGCCAGTTTTTTTTAATTATCAGGAAAACATAATCCACTTGAGCCCCACTTTTATACAGAAAAACTGGGGTTTGTAGGGGTATACCTATTTGTGTTATTTTTTTCCAAAACATAGATTGTGGGTACTCGTTAGAACCGCCTTGCCGAGGCAGTTCTAACATGTACCAACAATCAATATTTGGAGCTAAATGATTAAAAATGTCCTTCTTTTTTCTTATGAAATTTTCATTGTTACAGCTGAAAAAATATATTACAGCAAGTTTTTGTAATGATGACTTTAAATGTTCATTTTCACAAACTGACGTGAAGAAACACATTGACGGGAAATTCAATTGCATTTGCCAATAGATGGAAACTACCAAAGTGCATTTAATTAGAATTCGATGTTGTGCGTACAAAATATAACCTTATTTTCTTCATCTAAGTCGTTACACAGCATATACGAAACATCAGAGGATGTCCGCGTTAGCAGCTCAAATACATTTTCTATGATGCTTTATCTCTAGATGTACATGTACTCTGAGGCCTGGGCATCAATGACACATAAAATTGTCTCTACCAATCCTTTTCGGTATCATACCGATTCAGTCAAATGACAGGGAAGTGTGTTCTTGTACTTTTAGATTAACAAGTAAAATTGTCTTATTTTTCATCTTTTTATCTTGTGCCATGCAGGCATAATTTTCACCATGGTTGTGTATAGTCTCTGTATCATGCCACGCAAATGCTGTGACAACGACTGAGACAAAGATTATCAACCACAAGCGCATCTAAAGCCCATTTACTAGATAAGATGCTACTTAAAACAAAATAACACGTTTTGAATGTATGAAGAAACGAAATCCAGATTGAGCCGTTGAGTCATGTCAGCATGGAAAACGGGCTTACTAAATCTCAGTCATTAAGCGAGATTCTCGCTCTGTGCGAGATTCTCGTCCTCTTGGCGCAGGTAAGGAAAATGTACAGTGTATGGTCGAAATGTACAGGGAACTCCCAAAGGAATTGTTCCTGTCGCAAATGTTAAATGACTTTCATTCGGATGAAAGTGTGCTTTTTGACTTACGGCATAAATTGTTTAATGAAGTTAAGTGCCTTGAAGAGTTTCCCTATCCTCCAAGTTCGGAGCTAAAGAAGCGCAAAAACACGAGATCAGGAGAAAGTGTGGCTATGAAACTCGGGTATGATATCTATATTTTGACCTCCGTAATAGACGGAGCCCCATTCGATGATATGAAAGATATGTTGAGTATATCTAAGCTGTCTTCTCAAAACCAGAGTACTTGTGTTAATTCACCTCTACATTCTGGGTCACAAAACGCAAATCAACAGACAGGCAACTATAGTGAAGCTGAACTCTCTCTATTGCGGAACTTAGTTGCTAGTGTTCAAGCCGATATAGTGCAGCTCAAAGAGTCGCACAGGAGCCTGAGGGAAGAATATTCTAAAGACTTGAAACTAGTCAAAACGGATATAAATACTGTGAAATCAGAACTGAAGTCGTTTATGGAAACTTCTAGGAAAAACGCGGATGCCATTTCTGAACTGAGACAATCGTTTGATCAGCTAAATGATGAAAAATCTAATGGCGTCGCAAGCATTAGGAGCGAAATGAAGCAAATGAAGTCAGACATAAAAGAATCTGATGATACGAATGCTTTAGAAATCATGACGGTGAAGAACAAACTTAAAGATATGAATAGGCTAGAAAAACGGGTTTCAAAGTTGGAACATAAAATCCAGGATAGTAAAAGTGTGTCCTGTGATAAGGCCGATGGTAACTGTGCTCAAGGTGTGCAATGTGTTTTTACGAATGGCAATAATTCAAATAGAACTGATAGTAAGGATTTTACTGCAGAGATGTATATACCTAAAGATAATGGGAATCAAACTATGAGCAGTGACTGTAAAGCAGCTAGTGACACGGATATCGGCTATAATGATCCTCAAATTAAGAACGCTCTCGTGCGGTCACCGACTACAGGGCTTTTAAAGAGACTTCCTGTATCCAATATACGCGCTGAAACCGTAGTTCATATGAACATGGTGCCGAATGCTAGTCCCCCTCCAACCCCTTCTCATCTACCAACGAATGGGGATCTCATAAGCTTTTCACCGAGCAGTAAGGCATCGAAGACCCACAAACCAGTGGATAGCATCGAGGATGTGGGCCAAGGTATTCGCCCACACGTGTTCTCGGAATCAGACGTTCAAGAGACTGGTGCGGTGCCACGTGATATACTACCTGGTACCAACTTTTCGTGTCGTCGACAGACTCCATACACTATCAGTCCTCCTCGTGGAAATGTTTCATTGCGAAAGTCACTCGCACAGGGTGACCGTACTGGTGGGTATAACCAGAACCACAGTTCTGGTGCTGTGACTGATACCAGGAATACGTCTGGGATATTTCCAATTAATACTGTCATAACTCCTATGGGTACTGTTGTAACTGACAAACGGATTGAAAACGAATCTTCCTACGAGTGTCCTGTATACAATCGTTATGCTGTTCTGCAGGATAAAATGTACAGTGAAACACTAAATATAAATAACCCCTTCCTTCGTCCCAGTGGCGCAAATGAGCAACAAGACTCGATACCGGTGCATATTTCAAGCAGATCTGAAAACCATGTAACTTCAAATAACTCTGATAAACGCCTTGCTTCTAGTCAGGATCGTTACGATCCTCGTTCCCATCCCGAGCCAGAGTTTGCTCAGTACGGGGAAGATGATTCAGACGATGACTTTGAGATGCACATACGACGCAGAAGCAGGCGTTTCTATATCGGAGGGTATACCAAGCATATCTGGACCAAAGCTTACGCGTTATGTCACCAAGAAAGGTGTCCCTGTGACGTGGATTAGTATTCGTAGATATGAAAAACAGAACAAAGCTGTTATTAGGTTAAATGTGGTTTCTGACTTGTCTTATAAATTACTGGAACATGGATTCTGGCCTCGTGGAATTACATGCAAACCATGGCTGACTAAAAATCAACTAAAAAATAAGGCATCAAACTATGCCAATCGTGGCTATCACCCTGTTGATAACTATAAAGATGACCTCTACGGTCGGGACGAAGACACTGCTCAGTAGTTCATACTTTTACTCAGTATAATGGCTTGCCTGAATCTTGGTTCTTGGAATGCCACTGGCATCATGTCTAGTGCTGCTTATACGGGCAGTCTACTGGACAAGAAGTCGTTGCATTTTCTCGGAATATCAGAGCATTGGCTTTGTCCCCAAAATCTTCATTTTATAGAATCTATTCATAGAGATTATACAGGATTTGCTGTTTGTGATAACGATTTATTGTCAATAAGCCGGCGTAAAGTGGGTAAAGGTGGAGTGGCATTATTGTGGCACAGGTCCTTAAATGATAAAGTAACTCCCCTTGACATAGATAGTGATCGTATTTGTGGACTTCAATTTAGAATGAATGACAATCTTTTCATTTATATTTTACAAGTCTATGCTCCATGTAGTAGTCATTCTATTAACACTTATAGAGATTTTATAGACCTATTACATGTTACAATCAGTATGTACTCAAATAATGGCCTTGTGTTGATATTAGGAGACTTTAACGCTCATTTACAAGGGAAGAGGTTCATAAAGAACACCGATGCCCGTGGCAGATCTCTACTTGACTTGATGCATGGTCTTAATTTGTTGGCAATAAATACCCTTCCAAATTGTATAGGGTCTTATTTCAGTTTCCGGTCATACGGTGACCTTTATGAATCTTTAATTGATCATATTTTGATACCATCTGAAAGGTTAGACACGGTGTTATCATGTGAGATACTTGACGACGATGTTTTAAATGTCTCGCGTCACCTTCCAGTTGTATGCAGTGTCTCTATTCCGACAGCAAATCTTAACGTTCAAAATTTTGATTTTCCAGCGCATGTAAAATGGGAGAAACTGGATGATGCGTCAAAAACGTCTTACAGAGCTGATCTAGAAGCTTTACTTCTTAGTTCTTGTGACAGCACTGGGCTCAGTTGCAATGATTCTATTGATAGGCAGTATTCTCATATTGTGAATAGCATATTGCGGGCATCAGATAAATTGCCGAAAACAAGATTCAAACCGTTTCTTAAGCCATATTGGGATAGCATTCTAAAACATTTACACGCTGTTATGCGCGGAAAGCGACGCGAATGGATACGCAATGGGCGTCCACGTGGAATGCAAAATATATCATATAAGGAATACAAAACCGCTAAAACTTTATTTCGTGCACATCATAGGCGCTGTGCTGAAAATTATTTGACTGAACTTAACCTGGAAATAGATAAGGCTGCCGAAATTGATAGTGCAGTGTTCTGGAAAAAGGTGAATAATAGGCGCAAGACGTCTCATACTTCCGCAGGTTCTGAGATCAATTTTAGCGGAACTGTTTGCCGTGACCCATCGGACATTGTCCAAGGATGGGGACAGTACTTTTCAAATCTATATTCCGATACACAGCGCGATCATTATGATACTGAATTTCAGTCCGGCATCGAAGAGAGCGTGCAGAGAATTATTAGCAACTTTCCCATCTCCTGTCGGAACAGAGACACTGCAAACATATCTACAGATGAAGTTATTAATGCCGTTAAATGCCTGAAATCGAAAAAAGCATGCGGGCCAGATAAGATTTATAATGAACATCTGATTTTTGGAGGTATTCCTCTCTATGAACAACTTTCTTCTCTGTTCAGTAATATGTATGCACATGGACATGTGCCCCAGAGCCTAAAGTATGGTATTATTATAACTCTACATAAAGGTGGCAGGAAGTCAAAAACTGACCCAAACTGCTATAGGGCAATTACTTTGTCTTCAGCAATATTGAAATTATTTGAAAGAATCTTGCTCGAAAAAGTTCAGAATACAATCACTAAGCAGTTAAATTGGCTCCAAGGTGGGTTCCGACCAAACATTGGTTGCAATATGTCATCTGTAATGCTCAGAGAATGCATTCTGTACGCCAAGGAGAACCATAGTAAATTGTATGTTTGCTACCTTGACGTAGAGAAGGCATTCGACAGGGTTTGGCATTGTGGCTTATTTTTCAAGCTTCATGAGCATTTCGGCATCCAGTCCGAGTTATTAAGAATCATCATTGAACTTCACACAAATATGCGAAGTTGTGTTATTTTTAAGGGATATACTTCTGATTGGTTTGATATTTTGCAAGGCACCCGCCAAGGCGGAGTCTTGTCTCCCTTTTTATTTTTGTGTTTTACAGATGACCTATTGGAGGAACTCTGCAGATGCTCTGCTAGCTTGAAAATTTCAAATCATGTAATTGGTTGCCCGGCTGTTTGCGATGACTTGTTGCTTGCCTCGCTTTCAAAATGTGGGCTTGATGAATTGATGCGCATTTGTTTTAATAACTCTTGCAAATGGCATTTTAGTTATATGCCTACAAAGTGTTGTGTAATTGTTTATAATGAATCTAAATACGAGTACATTCGGTCCAACAGATCTTGGGTTATTGGTAATAGTCCAGTAGAAGAGGATGAAAATTATAAACACCTTGGTGTTATAAGCAATAAATACTTAAGTTTGAAACCAAATATCAAAGATGCGTCTGATAAGATGAAAAGTACATTTTTTAGCCTAATGAACAGTGGTATATTTTATGATAATTCACTGCACCCATTAACGTGTAAGAAAATTTACAATGCTGTAGTGATACCCAAGGCCTTGTATGGCTGTGAAAATTGGTTTGCTCTGTCGTCTACTGAATTGCTCACACTAGAACGTGCTCATAGATTCTGCATAAAGAAGATGCAGTCTTTACCTTTGTATACCAGAAGCGACGTAGCCCTTGGCTTGTTAGCTATATTTCCTATAGAAGTTGAATTAGATATACGCAAACTGATATTGTTTGGTCAATTTTGTAGACTTAATCTAAACTGTTGGGTTAAGACCTTGTTTTTGTATAGACTTACGTCATTCAATATTAATCCCAATAGACAAACTGGTTTTATAGTAGAAATTCATCGATTACTTAGAAAATATCAGCTTGATTATATTTTGCATGCATATTTGCAAGATGGAATTTTTCCAGGAAAACTAGCTTGGAAGCAGGTTGTCTTGGTTCGAGCGAGTCTCGGGTCCAGAATTTGTAAGATTCGGTGCTTTACATCATGACTTCAGCCCGCACTGGCTATGGCAGTTCTCTAAAGATAACAGGAAAATGTTAAAGCCTTGCATCTCCGTTGTGCAGCTTTTATCACGTGCCTCCAGTTTACCTTTTTAACAACTATTTGTAACCATTGTCAAAAAATCTATGTTAATCTGTTGGACCATTGTATACATGAATGTATTTACCTAAATAGGCCAAGAGCACTACTTTTACAGGAAATATTCTATCTTGATGTTGATGTATACATGTACCTAAATAGGCAAGACAGGCAGACACAAACTAATCTTCTACTTGGTGTTATGGTGCCTGAATTTTTACAGATACTATCTGATAGATCAGAAACTTTTAAAAGGATATGCATATCTAATTTACATAAGTTGTGGTGTATTTATAAAGCCAGGTGAGCCCCTGTGAAATCTTGGCTACGGTATTTTCGGCCCTGTCTTGCACAAACCAATCTATTGACACTCACACATTGAATGTAGATTAAAGATATAACATATCAGCTACAACCTGGTGTAACAAGGGGGTGATCAGCTTGTGCATATGTGCTTTTTGATCCTCGCCCTTGTTCATAGGGTCCATGGTCCGTTCTGTTCACGTTGGGGCTCATATAGAGCTTTAACACTATTTTCTGCATTTTTGTAATGCCGATCATTGTGTTAGTTATACAATATACAATATTGTCAACATGCCTCTAGCCTGGCCTCTCTCTAGATATCTTACATTTCGTTTCGGTAAGGTTAACTGACTTGGGCCCGTGAGGATTTGGTACCGAGCTGTAAAGGCGAAAATTTCATGTGCTAGATATGGCACTCGTATGCGAAATATGGTACATGTAGATACAATTACTAGTATATACTGTCTTACGCCTCGTACGTCTTTCATGATTGCTTCTGTTTGTATTGTCATTTAATGTTGTAATTTGTATATATGTATTCCATGTCTATATGTTTATTGCCTATATGTTTGTTCATTGTCATGTCATATGTAACTCTCCTGTCTATGGAGGAAATAAAGAATACTTACATTATCGGTGAAACTCAGGTATATCGTTTCGACGGTCTACAGGGACATAACTTCTTTAATCGGATTAAGCTTATTTGACGGAAATTCTGTGTTATTTCCCATGGCAGTTAGGTGCACAGAAGTTCAGTATGCTGTGTAAATGCTTAAGAGACAAACGTGTGCTAAATTTCAAAGTCAAATCTTTGACGAAAGTGAAGTTATTCAAATTTTAAAAGTAGTGCGTTGGCATTTTTGCCAAGTGTATATATTCTTAGCATCATAAATTCCGAAAACAGAAACAAACATTTTATGAACAAACCTTTGAATGGAATTTAAGTGTCGTAAGTCCTATTTTAAAAGTACATGAAGCAAATGGTGCGCGGTTCATTATATTCGTCCGTAATCAGGATAGATTCATGCGACGATTAATGGAAGTTCATGTATATTTAATTTATTTTTAGACTAACAATGACATTGGTTTGAATGCATATCCACTTATGTACCATCACTTATTCACTCGTTTACCAAAATGACACTATATACACAAGAACTAGTCCATAATGTTATAAAAATTTCATCCATAAGTATAGGCAAATAGCAGCAGCAACAACGCATTCATGAACATGAAAGTAAGTTCCATGAGCATTCTGGGCCTACTTGTTCAAAATAAACGACATCGTTAGTTAACGAAATTGCAATATTACAAAAACACAGTTATTTTTTGTTGATAAAATGTGAGAATCCTTTAAAGGATTCTCACATTTGTTTTTTCAACAAGAAATAACAGTGCATTTGCTGAGTGCTTAACGACAACGTTATTAAGCTACCGAAGTTTTGAACAACTGGGCCCTGGAGTTTTAAATTGATATAAAATAAATACAAATCATGTTTACGCTTCTTCAAAACTTATAAAACGAGTATGATTACCTTCCTCTAGTCTTTGCAAACGTACAAATGAGCCGCCTCATGGGAAAACCAACAATCTGCATATGCGAAAACAAAGACGCAGATCAGCTTCAGCGGTTCAGCGCCTTTGTTTTCGCTACACGGATAGAACACTTCCTCTTCTTTTTAAATCCGAAATTTCAAGCTTCCAGCCTACTTCTGTGACTGTACAGCCGCCTTAGTGTCGGACCTGTTCGGAAACCAAATTGTTGGTTTTCCCACGAGGCGGCTCAAATGGTCTAGTTTCAAGTTACATTTAAACACTGATTACAGTTTTAAAGCGGAAACCAAACAAAGGATGGTTGCGTGCAAACATATAAGCGCACTGAATGTTCTTTTTGAAAAATATAGGGTTTCGTGTAATCGGATATTTTATTCAACTTTTGGAAGACTGGTTACTGAACACTTTAAAAGATTTTATTTTTTCCATTTTTGTAAAACAAGGAGTAACTGTCTAGTGGTTTGTGTCACAAAGGACGGTATCATAATTGAGTCGTGGCATTTCGACTGGATTTCCGACAAGTCCGAGACACAGACCGGTCAGTGCGTTCACAGAAGATGGATAGACTTTCCACACGTTAAATCTGAAGGATGGTGCAATTGAAAACGAAGGCGCTGATCAGCCCTGCAGTCACTGCAGCCGTCTTTTTATTTTTTTTTTATTTTCTATTTTTTTTTTTATTTATTTATTTATTTATTTATTTATTTATTTTTATTTATTTATTTATTTTATTTTATTTTTTTTTTTTTTTTTTTTTTATTTTTTTTTCATAACGTTGCATATGCGATTTTTTGTGTTAATCGACTATCTTTCGTCACTAAAATCATTAGCTCACCTGAACCGTAACGCTCACAAGGTAAGCATGCAGTATACCCATGACCCGGTGTCACTCTGTCGTCCGTACATAGTTTCAAAGATTTTTCCATCTGAGCCAGCACTTACGTACGCTGCGGACGCTGCAGATAGGTCTTCCGTAGCTGACCGTCCTATCCGTATCGATTCATAACTTATCCGTATATGGCCGTGAAGATCCTGCAAATTTTGATAATTTGTCGAAAATCAGTGAGGATAGGTAATGTCACATACATTAAGGCATTTATTCGAATGTGTCCGTATCATCTGGTACCTAAACCGCATATAGTCCATAACTAAACTCATCATTGTGCAAGCATATTCTGGTCAGTGATTTTTTTTTTTTTTTTTTTTTTTTTTTTTTTTTTTTTTTTTTTTTTTTTTTTTTTTTTCAAGAAGAAACTAAGAGAAGCCAAAAAAAAAGCCTCACCATCATCTCCGAAACTGGATGAGCATAAAGGTGTTTGTTTTGGATGGGATTAAAAGATTCTATGATGGTATATAGGCCTCAACGAGGAAATCTCAGGCTCGTTTTCAGATTATTCCAGTCTCATCTAAGGCCCTGCCGAGCCTGGGCATTTTGTTTTGTTTCATATGGTTTGGTTAGGTTCAGTGCTAGGTTAGGGTTAGGTAAGGGTTATAGAAAGGGTTCGGTTAGGTTAGGATTAGGTTAAGGTTATGGTTATGGTTATGATTACGGTTATGTTTATGGTTAGGGTTAGAGTTTGGGTCAGGTGAGGTTAGAGTTATGGTTCGTGTAATGATAAGGTATGGAACGCCAAAGCTGTCTGATGGTAAGGAATAAAAACATTTGATGCATCATCGTCATTATATCCTGCTCACATTTGATTATATGTTGTATAGTGTGCATTATATGATGAGAAAAGTCCATTATATGTTGGACCAGGATCTTTATATTATGAAAGTTTCCATTATATGATGAGTAAACATCTTTATATTATGGTAGACTTACATTATATGCTGATACAACCTCATTATATGATGTGACAACTACATTATATTATGGGCTATTGTCTTTATATGCATCAAGTTCATTATATGGTTCGATAACTTCATTATATGCGCAAACTTCATTATATGCGCAAACTTCATAATATGATGTGACAACTACATCATATGATGTGGACGATTTTGCGAGAAGAAGAATTACATTGACACCGTTTAGAGAGTTATTGTATACATGCCGGGACTACCGGACATACTGCTGATTCTATCTATCTATCTATCTATCTATCTATCTATCTATCTATCTATCTATCTATCTATCTATCTATCTATCTATCTATCTATCTATCATCACCATCATCATCATCATCGTCATTATGATATTATATCATCATCAATATCGAACATCATCATCATCATGATCGAAAGTAGTATAGAGTATGGATTTTTAATCTACTTTCATGGTCGCCTGGTGTTGTTCGGTTGTTCAAGATGGCGGCCTCCATGAGACCGATATTGCGCAATATTTCGTAAGATCCACGAATCATTCTATTTCCGTTTCCATGCCACTTTCGATCCGGTTTCTTATTGGCATTTTAAGAACGGCAAGCGTCATCCTGGCCACCACTAGTAGACTTCCAGGATACCGGTGCCAATTAGATTAAGCTTAGATTTCGACTCCCAATACCCTTCCGAGTCGAAAGCGTCGGTCTGCGACACCACCAGACCACTCGCAGACTTCCAGGATACCGGTGCCAATTAGTTTAAGCTTAGATTTCGACCCCCAAAACCCTCCCGAGTCAAAAGCGTCGGTCTGCGACACTATCAGACCACTCGCAGACTTCCAGGATACCGGTGCCAATTAGTTAAAGCATATATTTCGACTCCCAAGACCCTCCCGAGTCGAAAGCGTCGGTCTTCGACACTACCAGACCACTCGTAGACTGCCAGGATACCGGTGCGAATTAGTTTCAGCTTAGATTTCGACCCCCAAGACCCTCCCGAGTCGAAATCGTCGGTCTGCGACACTATCAGACCACTCGCAGACTTCCAGGATACCGGTGCCAATTAGTTTAAGCATACATTTCGACTCCCAAGGCCCTCCCGAGTCGAAAGCGTCGGTCTGCGACACTACCAGACCACTCGCAGACTTCCAGGATAATAAGAAACCGGATCAGATATCGAAAGTGGCACGGAAACGGAAATAGAATGATTCGTGGATCTTACGAAATATTGCGCAATATCGGTCCCATGGAGGCCGCCATCTTGAACAACCGAACAACACCAGGCGACCAGGAAAGTAGATTAAAAATCCACCCTCTATACTACTTTCGATCATGATGATGAATATGATGATCGATATTGATGATGATATATCATCATGACGATGATGATGATGATGGTGATGATCGATCATGATCATGATGATCGATAGATAGATAGATAGATAGATAGATAGATAGATAGATAGATAGATAGATAGATAGATAGATAGATAGATAGATAGATTCAGCAGTATGTCCGGTAGTCCCGGCATGTATACAATTTCTCTCTTAACGGTGTCAATGTAATTCTTCTTCTCGCAAAATCGTCCACATCATATAATGTAGTTGTCACATTATATAATGAAGTTTGCGCATATAATGAAGTTTGCGCATATAATGAAGTTATCGAACCATATAATGAACTTGATGCATATAAAGACAATAGCCCATAATATAATGTAGTTGTCACATCATATAATGAGGTTGTATCAGCATATAATGTAAGTCTACCATAATATAAAGATGTTTACCCATCATATAATGTAAGTCTACCATAATATAAAGATGTTTACTCATCAAATAATGAAAATTTTCATAATATAAAGATCCTGGTCCAACATATAATGTACTTTTCTCATTATATAATGCACACTATACAACATATAATCAAATGTAAGCAGGATATAATAGGCGAGACGCTAGATTCTGTATCTACCGTATTTAACGCACAACACCCTCCACATACTTTGTTTGCAGTATGCCATTGGTCCATTGGTCATCCTAGATGAGTTCTAGGCACGTTGTCGCCCCGGCAAGTGGTGCACAATATTTCTGTAGCTCGTTACATAAGTTACATGTTCAAAATATATTTGTACCAACAAAATAGCGAAACCTACTATGCTCCACCCACTTTAATCATAACAACACTAATTATATCACGTACTAGAACAATTTGACGGACATGCTTTATGATCTTTAAAAGTTGAAATTAGGCATTATACGGTGTTACAAACGTTACTTCTATATCTATGGCGTGAAAATAGGGGTTTGGGTTCAAAAACGTTTTTGTTTTTGGCATTTCTTTCTTTATATTCCAAAAACGATAGCTTCTTTCTTATTGACCAATAGTTCAACTTGGCTATTACACAAAATCATATATTTATATTAAAAATCTAATCTATTTTATTTAAATAATTTAACATTTCCTAAGGGTACCGCCGTATGCTGTAACATTTGAAAAGTAGTCGTTTCAACAAAAATATCAAAATGAATAACTGTTATATGTTTCTGTATATTATTTACTTCTATTTTACACACCCTATGATAAATACATGTTTAGTGTGCTAAAATACACACCCTGTGACTTGCAAGTATGCTCATGGTAACGTATGTAATACCTTAATGTTCAAACATGGGTAGATTTCATTTTGGTGATTATAAATGTATATATAGTGAGCCGCTTCATGCGAAAACCAGATTATTCCTATATGAAAACAAAGATGCAGTTACTGCACAGCTAATCAGCACACTTGTTTACTCCACACAGATAGTTCAAACTTCTTCTTGAATCCGAAATTTCAAGCGTCTAAATTCTTTGACTGTGTAGAAGGAAAATTGTCGGAAGAGTGGTTTTCGCGCGCTGCGGCTCACATGAAAGTGGTCTCACATAATTATCTGCAAAGGTTTTCGCATAGAACACAGTAAGGTGTATGGAATATGTTGACCCACTGGTGACTTGTCAGTATGCTCATGGTAACGTATGTAACACCATTTTCATATAGGGCACTGTAAGGTATATATTATGCGTTGGTGACCCATCGTTAAAGCGTCTGCTCCTGATTGCGAGGTGCCATGTTGTGTCCTTGAACAAGATTCACGATCCACGATGAATCTTTCACATGTGCGAACTTAATGACTTAGGAAGACAAAGACTTCGCAAATATCACACTGACAGTTGCCTCCAACTAGATGCAGATATTATCCTCAAACTCCTGGACCCATTTATTTGATAATATGTGTGGTATTCCTTACAGCTTGTGTGCGCCTTTCGAAACTATTGATTTGATGTAGTGTTTGATATAACCTGTAGAGTATATCCATCAGATCGGATGAACGAGAAAGGACATCATCTAGCCCTGCGACACCAGTTCCCCGGGAGTGGCAAAATGCAATGTAAAGCAGTAATAACACAAAATGTGAATTTCTTGAGGGCCCTCGGTGTGAAATCCGAACATAGAACAGGATGTGCAAACAACGTGTAAGCGTTTTTACACGAAAATGCTTTCTTGCCAGGGATGACATAACTGCATTTTAGACAATGAAGACACAGATACGAGAATTTTCATAACAACCACGATGCTTCTGATGGTACAATCATCCGAATCAGATGTCTTGGTTTTATGCTGCTGTCTATTCTAGCCAAATGATTGCAATACATTATGGTTACACGCTGGAAAAAGCACGATACTAGCAGTCCGTCGTTTTGAGCAAGCCTTGATGTCCTGGTGAGACTCTCGACTATTCCTTATCTTCAAGAAAATAGAAGTTATGACTATACAATAAGGCAGTTTAGGTGAGACTCCACACAATGACATTGGTAAAAATCTACCTTGTGCAAACAGACGATAACACTCCCCACAGCACATAAGAAGGTGTACGAAAAACATTTTGCCGATTCTGTTCATCTGCTTGGCAATCTGGTTCAAGTGTAAATAGTGTCCGTCACTTGTTCTGTTGACATTAGCGCTACACAAATTAAAATGTACCACCACAGCATGATCGTTTGATGACACATTTATAACGTGAAAACTTTTCAGCCTTAGCAGAAACGCTCAACCGTATCAGCCTAAGCAGAATCCCTCAGAAGGTTGGTCGGGTAGGAATATGGGCCCCGCTCATCGGGTCCTTAAGAAATAGATGGGTTTCTTTTGACTCCAGGCATAGCTTATACGCTACTTACTGACCATCTTATCACTGGTTAACCGCTCAGGTCTGAGCCTGACCAGGAAGATCTAAAATCAAACCATCCATACGTATAAGCCGTAGTGGCTTACTTGGGTGGTTGTATTTAAAGCATTGTTTGGATGTCATGGCATCCGATTTTCGGGCAAAAGTCCCATAAAATGGAGTCAACGTCTCAATATGACAATAGCTGTTGACTAGGCTGTTAAGCATCAACTCAAAATCAAACGAAACAACCGCATCAGGCAATGTCTGGAACATCAATGGTACTTATATTGAAGCAGTGCTCATGACCATGGACTGAACAATTTTTGTTCCGTTTAACGTCCCTTTCAATATTATTTCAGCTCACATGAGACGGGCCAACCGGTAGGTGGGGCAAAAACGGGAGAACCCCGAGAGAAAAAACAAAAACACCTGGCACACGCGCAAGCAGAACTTGGCTTGTCTCGCATGTGCCCCGAACCCAGACAAAATGAACTAGCATGCGCAGAGTTGTGCTTTTGTATGGCCAGCGAGTCATTTCAATATCCGGAAATCGGAAAACAATCTTAAGGTGACGATTATTATATCTTATTACTATTTGTTTTCCTTAGGTTTTAACACCTAAAATTTTAAGTGAAAAATGAAATGTGTTACATACGTTACCATTAAATCGCCCGTCACCCGCATTGATATTTGCTTACTAATATTGGCAAGCTTTGTGAAAGGTAACTTAAGAAATAGTGACCGACGGTGTTGATTATGTCATTTCATAACACTGGATACTAACAATGGTGTAAAACATGCTTTGGGATTTTGTGGTTTGGGTGTGCGCGCTTTAAGTTCACTGACAACCGGATTACACTCTTGAATATTTGCTATATCTTATATGATTTCTAAATTAGTGCAAAATCATAATTACATACAGCGATGAGCATTTAATCGGCATTAAAATCATTAAAACTGATTTTTGATATTTAATAATTATGTATTACATACATTATATTTACCAATCAAAAGTACACATTTCTGGCAAAGCAGTGAGCATTCAACTTCAAGAAGGCATATATGTTATTGATCTACAACAAGATGATTGTATATAATTTCTTCTTTTCTTCAAACTTGTCTGTACATAGTTGACTTTAAACACTTTATTCTTTCACAATCTGAAGTGAGTTACTGTGGACTATATGCAATAACTTTCGACTAAGGAATGACATGATGATTAGTTTTTCAGGTTTGTAAAAGAAAAAGAATACGTGTCTTTTAGACAAGTGTATCTAAAGTATAAATGTGCAAAGACAAGTATATTAAAATAGCTTACTGTTCTGTAATTAATCTCTGAACAGTCTGTTTTGAAAATGCAACATACGTAGCACCATCGATGCATATATGTAATTAAAAGTATCAACACATGTGCCAGTAACATTCTTTCATCAGATGACATTAATATATTTAGGTTTGGAATTTATTTTAGAGATTCATAGTGCATTTTTTCAAACTTAGAGTATATTTCTGTTGTGAATGGGTAACATACGATGTGCGTAACGGCTTCTGGAGGGCAAATGCACCATACCATTGGGCGACAACGTGCTTAGAAAATCTTTATATTGATAAACGAAGCCACCCGTAGTGTATTAAAAGTGAAATTCGTAAAGAGAAGTATATTAAAATAGCTTACTGTTCTGTAATTAACATTTACACGGGCTGTTTTGAAAATGTAACATACGTAACACCATCGATGCATGAAAATGATTAAATATATCAATATATGTGCCCGTAACATTCTTTCATCAGATGATATTGATACATTTAGGTTTGGAATTTAGATTAGAGATTCAGAGTGTATTTTACAAACTTAGAGCACATTTCTGGTTTGAATGGGTAACATACGTAACGGCTTCTGGAGGACAAATGCACCATATCAAGGGCGACAACGTGCCTAGAAGCTCTTTATATTGATCAAAGAAGCCATCCATAGTATCAAACCTAGTATGTGGAGGGTGTTGTGCGAAACGAAAAAATTCCCTACCCACCGTCTCCTCTATAATGACGATGATGAATCTAATGCTTTTATTCCTTACCATCAGACAGCTTTGGCGTTCCATAATAAGGGATAGGGTTAGGTAATGTTTATGGTTTGGGTTAGGCTATGTTTAGGTTAGGGTTAGATTAGTGTTAGGTTAAATTATGATTAGGGGCTAGGGATAGGGTCAAGGTTAGGCTAGTGTTAGGGTTAATGTTAGGGTAAGGGTTTGGTAAGGTTAAGGGATATGTTAGGTTAGGCTTAGGGTTAGTGTCAGGGTTTGGTTATGGTAAAAGTTAGTTTATGATTAGTGTTTAGTTAATGATAGGGTTAGGTTAGGTTAGGTTAGGTTAGGTTAGGTTAGGTTAGGTTAGGTTAGGTTAGGTTAGGTTAGGTTAGGTTAGGTTAGGTTAGGTTAGGTTAGGTTAGGTTAGGTTAGGTTAGGTTAGGTTAGGTTAGGTTAGGTTAGGTTAGGTTAGGTCAGGTTAGGTTAGGTCAGGTTAGGTAATGGTTTTGGTTAGAGTAAGAGTTTGTTTAGATTTAGGTTAGGGTTAGAGGGTTAGATTCAGGTTAGGGTAAGAATTAAGGTTTGGCATAGTGTTAGGTATAGAATTTGTGTTAGGGTTTTGTTATGGTAAGCGTTAGGGTTAGTTTAGGTTTGGGGTTAGGGGTACTAGGGTTAGGGTTTGGATATGGTTAAGGTTAGGGTTAAGTTAGGTTATGGAAAGGGTTATATGGTTTGGTAATTGTTATGGTTAGGGTTAAGGTTAGGGTAGGGTTAGATTTAGGGTTAGGGTTAGATTAAGGTTAGGGTTAGGGTAAGGTTAGGGTTATGGTTAGGGTGAGGAAGAGTGTTTGGTCAGGGTGTGGGTTAGAGTTAGGTAAGGGTTATGGTTAAGTTAGGGTTATGGAAAGGGTTATGGTTTGGTAAGTGTAATAGTTAGGGTTATGATTAGGGTAGCGTTTGGGGTATGGGTGGGGGTTTGGTTACGGTGGGGGTCAGAGTGAGGTTAGGGTTAGGGTAATGGCTAGGTGACGTTTTATATTATATAAGATTAGGGTTAGGGTTAGGTCAGGTTATGTTATGGTAAGCGTTAGGTTAGGGTTAGTTTAGGTTTGGGGTCAGGGTTAGGGTTTGGTTATGATTAAGGTTAGGGTTAAGTTAGGGTTATGGAAAAGGTTATGGTTTAGTAAGGGTAATGGTTTGGGTTAAGTTTAGGGTTATGGTAGGCGTTAGCGTTAGGGTTAGCGTGAGGGATTGGTTAGGGTGTTTGTTTGAATATGTTAGGGTTATGGTTAGGGTAAGGGCAAGGGAAGTTTTAGGTTAGATTAGCGTTAGGGTTAAGGGTAAGGTAAGGGTTATGTTATGGTTATGGTTAGGGTTTGTTTATATTAGAGATGGGTAAGGTTAAGGTCAGGTAATGGTAAGGGTTAAGTTGGGGTTAGGTTAGGGTTACGGTTTTGTTAGGGTTAGGTTATGGTTAGGTTAGGTTAGGTTAGGTTAGGTTAGGTTAGGTTAGGTTAGGTTAGGTTAGGTTAGGTTAGGTTAGGTTCGGTTCGGTTCGGTTCGGTTCGGTTAGGTTAGGTTAGGTTAGGTTAGGTTAGGTTAGGCTAGGTTAGGCTAGGCTAGGCTAGGCTAGGCTAGGCTAGGTTAGGTTAGGTTAGGTTAGGTTAGGTTAGGTTAGGTTAGGTTAGGTTAGGTTAGCGCTAGGGTTATGGTTAGGGATAGGTTAGCGTTACAATTTGGGTTATAGTTATGGTTAAGGTTTGTGTTAGTGTTTATATAGGGTTTAGTTAATGATAGGGTAGATTAAGTTAGGTGAGGGTTAGGGTTAGGGTTAGAGTAGGGATTTGTTTAGATTTAGGTTAGGGTTAGAGGGATAGATTTAGGTTAGGGTTAGAGATAAAGTTTGGCATAGTGTTAGGTATAGAGTTTGTGTTAGGGTTTTGTTATGGTAAGCATTAGGTTGGGATTAGTTTAGGTTTGGAGTTAGGGTTTGGGTTTGGTTATGATTAAGGTTAGGGTTAAGGTAGGGTTATGGAAAGGGATATAGTTTGGTAAGGGTAATGGTTAGGGTTAGCACGATAGGCAAGGGTTAGGGTTAGGGTTATGATGTTAGGGTTAGGGTTAGGCGTTAGGTTAGGGTTAGGGTTAGGGGGTTAGGGTTAGGGTTAACGGTTAGGGTTAGGGTTACGGTTAAGGACTAGGATTAATTGTTAGGGTTACGGTTAAGGACTAGGATTAATTGTTAGGGTTAGGGTTAGGGTTTGGGTTTAGGTGTGTGTAAGGGTTAGGTTTGGGGTTTGGGTTTGGGATAGGCTTTGTGTTTGGGTTTGATTTTGGATAACGTTAGGGTTAGGTTTAGGGTTAACGTTAGGGTAAGGTAAGGGTTAGGGCTAGGGCTAGGGCTGGGTTAGGGTTACTTTCAGGGTTATGGATAGGTTAGGGTTAGGGATTGGTTTAGGGTTAGGGTTATGGTAAGATACGGTAAGGTTTGTCAAGCCCCTATCTCACTAAGAATGCGACATTTGGAGACTAGTTCGCGACTAGTTCGCGACTATTTCGTGACAATTTAGCGATTCGCAACGTTCACTTTGAAGTCTCATTGAATGGACATTCATGCGACAATTTCGCGAATTTTGTGTTAATTTGCAAACATGGCAAATGAATGTCGCGGGATAGTCGCCAGACACTCATACGACAGTTGCGAGACATTCGTGAGTGTACCACGACATTGCCATGAATGTAAGTTTTCTCACCAGATAGTCGCGCGTTGTTAGCATTTTTCCTTACTGTCGCGCGTCAGGTTCGCGGCGACTTTGCGAAGGGTTTGCGAATATTTTGTCACATAAATTCGCAATGAAAATGTAGTGCAAAGAATGAACAAGAATGTGCGATAGGAGTCTGGTAAGGATAGTATTATGTAGTAATAATCGCCGAGGCAATTCAATCAAGTACTACAATCTATGTTTTTCGAGCAAAAATAAGCAAAAAAAAAAAAAAAAAAAAAAAAAGATAAAATATGTTACATGGGTACAGAGTGTTATAACTGTAAAAAAAAAAGTGGGATGTAGGGGTGTGTTTTTTTTCAAGGACATCTTTTAAGTAAGTAAGTAAGTAACTTACTTACTTACTTACTTACTTAAAACTGGTCTGTTGCAACCAGAAATGTCACAATGTAACAATTGTTACATTTTAGGCAAATTGTTACATTTCTGGTTTTCAACGTCGAATCATGTTACAATTTTTTTTGTTACATTTTGGGTCGATAGAGTACCTATCGACCCAAAGTGTAACAATGTAACAACAGTTACATTTTGGGCAGTTTGTCGCTGTCGACGCTGTTTTGTAATGTCCAATTTGACCTCAACTCCTATAGTACTACACTGACAGGCAATGAGACCCCCACCCCCACTTCACTCATTGTACGACAAGGGTCCTGACATGCATGATGCGCATAACCATTTTCAGAATATAGGGCTGTGTCAATGAAAAATAGTATGAAATTCGCGTACTTAGAAATTAATTTCGCCTTTTCCGCCCAATTCTCACCTACACACATTTGTTGTTCAAGAACTAATTTGAACATGTGATACGCCAAATGAATGTTCCTAGCACACGCTTGAATTTGGTAGGCCTACCATATTCCATTGTCTATGATAAACTGTAGGTAATATAGGACTGATTAAATGAGTAACATACGAAGATTTTCGTTTTCCCATAGTTGACATCTTATTTTTTAAGTTTTCTTAAATATTAATGAGTATGCAAATTAGATAATTTACGTGTATGACAAAAAGACTAAGGTTCAGCGCCTAAACCTTAACTTGGTACCATATTCACATGTTAAGGATAATAGCTTGTACATGTAAGATATGTCTGATTTCGTAGGTACACCATATTGTCTTAATTGAAAGTGACGAACTTGGGTACATGTCGAAATACGAGTTTTTAGGACAAAAGCTATCGATATGAGACAGCTATCATACTGAAAAATGCTCCGTACTTATCAGGCTGATCGACAAAACACATGTATAGATTTTTCCTTCCCAAGTGGTAACAAATGGCCAAAATCCGGGGCCAAAATCACGTACTATTTAAGTCTTGGGTATTCAATATCTGATTATTGACTGGTTATCCTGATGTACCCCGCAGCCAGCAAAGTAGCTACTTTTCTTTTCAAAACTTTACAAAGGAAAAGGGTTAGGAAACGCTGGTAGTTTGGAAGAGAAAGTTTAGATTTTGTAACATTGTTACATTTTGGGTTATGGAAAACCTAAATTGTAACAATGTTACAACACGAATGTCTTGAATAAGAAAAAATGATAGAACAATTTATTCTTTCATCAGTTTTGGATATAACTGGAAAAGTTTCGACATGCGATGGTAGGGGATAGTACTCGTTTGGAAGTCATTTTCTAAGTTTTAATTCAAAATATTAAGTCTTAATATTATAGTTTGTTGAAAATGTGGATTGAGTGAAGAAATTGAAAGATAAACGTGTTTCTCTTCATCGTCTTTGACGGATAATAGATGCTAAAGTGTTTGTTTAAATATTCATTTTTTTTTTTCAAAAATATGCCACTCATCGACCCAAAATGTAACAAAATTTTTGTTACATGATTGTTACATTTCTGGTCGACGTTGTCGGCCCAAAATGTAACAATTTGCCCAAAATGTAGCAATTATAACATGATTGTTACATTTCTGGTCGACGTTGAAAACCAGAAATGTAACAATTTGCCCAAAATGTAACAATTGTTACATTGTAACATTTCTGGTTGCAACATTGGTCAATATTACTTTTAGAAGTAAAAATCGAGAAAGGTGTATTTCTAAATTTCTATGCCTGATACATGTACTGATTAAGACAGTGTCACTCTCTTGACGTCGCTGCGACCCGGGCTCAAACATATGAGCCGCCTGGTGGGAAAACCAACAATCTGCATATGCGAAAACAAAGGCGCAGATCAGCTTCGCGGTAACCGCGAAGCTGATCAGCGCCTTTGTTTTCGCTACTCGGATAGTACAATTCCTCTTCGTCTTAAATCCGAAATTTCAAGCTTCTAGCCGGCTTCTGTGCTTGTACAGGCCGGTTTGTGTCGGACCTGTTCGGAAACCACATTGTTGGTTTTCCCACGAGGTGGCTCATATAAGCACTTACCGCGGGTCAAGAAGCCCGAGGTTATAAAACTTGTTTTCATGTTCAACTCAGCTGAGACTAAAATTTATCCTGCTCATAAATGTTATACTGCCAACATTTTAACATTTATTAGCAGAATAAATTACAGGCTTTTATGTTCTAATCCTGAAATTTCAATTTATTTGGGCTATTTCAGCATTTATGAGCAGATTAGATTTCATGCTCAGCTGAGTTGGGCATGAAAAAATTTTTATAACCTCGGGACCTGGTGTTTTTCCTATTTCCTTCACCTCTTATTCCTAGCCCTTTGCTACAAAATTATGTTTATGTGTTTTGAAGTGTACAAGGTCTTCAGTGTGGCCAATAAGAACACAGCAGACCTGCCTATGCGCGATATTAATAAATAATCGCAGGGGCATAAATCTACAATTTAAATTTCAACTTATTTCGCTTACTTGTTTCCCTTTATATACAAAACCTTCACTGATCCTAAAAAAAAAAAAAAAAAAAAAAAAAAAAAAAAAAAAAAAAAAACGAAAACAGGAAATAGAAGTAGAAACAAATGTTATACAAAAATGTGATGTGCAATGAAATAAAAAAAAAAAAAAAGAATAGAAAAAAATGAACCTCCGGCGGGACTCGAACCCGCAATCCCCGGCTTAGGAGGCCGGTGCCTTATCCATTGGGCCACGGAGGCTTATTTGCAAATGCAGCAAATTTATAAATATTTATATGTAATAACGTTATCGTTCCTCTCCAAACGTGTTACTATGGGTAACCGCTGTTCTGATAGTGGATTCTACCATTAATTTTGTTTTCGTTCTATCTTTCTTATTTCATTCTTTTATTATTTTTATTTCTTTCGAAAATACACTGATCATTTAAATGCAGGACAGAATCAAGATTTCGGACTTTCAAACCAGAATCAGTTTTCGTTTATAAAAAAAAATATATAAAGAAAAAATCAACTCAGTTTCACAATGTTGCGTGCTTGTTAGCCATATTGGGGAATTTAAACAGAGTTTAGATAAAATTATCTCTTTATTCAATCTTCTTATGATATCGCTTTAAAGATCAACATGTGGCTTTGTGAAATTCGTTACGTGAAATTCTGCACCTGTTTAGATTTAGTGCGAAGTCGTTTCGAAGTTTCAAAAGATAAACACTCGACACAGAAAAAAAGAAAAGAAAAAAAAAAGAAAGAAATATTCCACCCCACCCAATAGTTTTGACTGCTTTGAGGGCTACGGGTCTTGGACGCGTTAAAGTGACACCTCGCTGACCCCTATCCTAGGACACGGGCGTGATTACAAGACCAGTGCACAAATAAAGATTGTCTTCCATTTTTGAAAAGGGTTGTAAATGGACTGGTTAACCCCGGAAAACCGAAGGTCGTATCAAATAATACCTTAATTGAAAAATATACAAGAAATAGTTTATTCCGATCAAGATTGTGCTAGATATTTAAATCGATTCAACTTTTAAAATTATTTCAACAACCTACGTGCAATAAAATTGCTATTTAAAATTGCTAATTCACAATGCCACAATATGGCCGCGTGGCATCAAAGCCCCGGTGCCAGGATTTTTTGATCTTCGGCGAAGATGCGAATTGTAAGAAAAAGAAAAAAAAATGACATTTTCGTCCAGCAAAGTATACCCTGGCAATATTTTCGAACGTCGTTCTGTGACGTCATAATTCACTTTCCATGGGAACGTAACTGCAACGACGTCAATTAGAATTCCGTCTCTAAAAATGCCACATGATAATATAAACAAAAACTATCTATCCTACTTAAAATCATCCTACTTTAAAGATGCATTTGCTGATCTACATAATTTCTCAGGACCCGGTGCATACGGTCGAATTAAGAATTTGGCCTATTGTTATTACAGCAATTACTCAGGAAAAGAAATCTGATTTGGCATCTTCACCCATGCTGCGATATTAAGGCACAAAACGGCATACGAATGGAAGAGAAAAATTATAATTCCTCTACAATTTTGTAAAATGCTTCCAACCAGACAGGTCTGAATTGGAGGCCATCATGTCCATGACATATATACCCCTTTGAACCCCACTTTTATATAGCAAAACTAGGAAGCAGGGGTATATCTATTTTTCTTATTTTTCCAAAACATTGATTGTGGGTACTCGTTAGAACCGCTAACGTGTACCCACAATCTATGTTTTGGGCAAAAATATTAAAAAAAATCATTTTTTTTTTTCTGAAGAAAAAATTAGTTAAAAAACTCTCTGTATAATGCATGGACATGATATCGTAATGCGAATTACAGACTTTCTCACAACCTAGCTCAATCTTTACCTATTTCCTTCCAATCAAGACAAATTGGCAAGTTCTTTGTTCTCTTATTAAATTAATTAGGTCTGTGATCAACTGGAAATTATTGTTTATAAACAATTTATTACGCACTAGCATATACCATTTTCATGCGCGAGGCTCTGCTCGAATGTCCAGGCACAAAGTGGGCAGGTACGGTAGCTTTTATCAAGACAAGAAAGAAGTCCACAGACTCAAACTCCCCAAATAGTGCCAGCACCTAGTTGCTCTCCGATATAGTGTTTTCCGAGAGGATTTACGTCCGGAAGTGGAACACCGCGGCTTGTTGTTTGCCACAGACTATCGGGGACTGGAATGACATCACTGGTTCTCTGATCTCCTCTGCTGAAATGCTAGATGCCAGTTTGTCCAAGTTCGCTTCTCTTGGGGGCCAGGGGCTAATTATACTCAATTTGACATGTCACCAGTAAACTATTCAGACTCAGTACACCTGTGCTGAGGTGATTTCATTTGTGTGTGCGAGTGTATGCGTATGTATGCCATTGTATTGTGTATTGTTTGCCGTATATTTGTGCAATGAAATTATTCTATTCTATTCTTGACTCACTGGTTACATGAAATACCCATGAAGCGGGTGTTCCGTACGGGTATGACTGACAAATTGTTGACTGGGACGTTAGGCCATCATCAAATTAAATTCTTATCATGATGGCGGAACGCATCAGGAAAACATGTCCATGAAATAAATAATCCATTACAACACACTTTAATTTATATAGTTATAAAACTGGGATGTGAACATGGTGAAAGGTTATTTTTGATCCAAAACATAGATTGTGGTTACTCGTTAGAACCTTCGTGCCTAGGTGGTTCTAACGTGTACCCACAGCCAATGTTTTAAACAAAATTACTATAAAATATCATCTTTTTCCAATGAAAGGAGTGTTGACTATATGGCCTGTATATGCCTATACTTTGGCGGCCCAGAACACTGTTATTAAGCTCCAGATGCTGATCCTGTAAACTGAGGACAATAGTTCCATGTCTTATGAAGAGATATGTGTTAAGATATTTACAAATTCTGTCATCATTTGGTAGAAATTTCGGTTTCCATGGGGTTGGGGGGCAAAATTTCATGACCACAAAAAGGTAGAAATTTTGTTTTTTTTCTTGCATGGTGACGATTGTTGTTACTAATGTTTGTATTTTAGAGCATTCAGTCGACAGAAACATGCACAGATCATGTAAAAATGCACAGAAAATGTTTAAATATTTGCAGTATGAAATATTGTTAGGAAAACTTTTAGGAGGTACCTGTATAGCATATCTGCTAGTGAATATTAGATTACCATATATACTCTATAAATAAAAGTTGCAAAAAGTGCCGTTTCCCATCTGGAATCAGTAAAAACTCATTAAGAAGTTAAAACTCTATGTGGCTTGAGAAGCATGTTATTGCAACATTAATTTGTTTTACATTCATCATGTACAATTGAATTATTGTGGCCAAATATGTATGATACATTCTACCTAGTTGGTCATGGCCAGTGTAGCGTAACAGACATTTACACCAGCTACAATAACACGGCTACCTATTCAACAATAAAATTAATTTTCAAAAGGTCAAGTATCAAATGCACCAAAAATAGATTAATTGGACTGCACACCATATGCTAGCCAAACCCATTAATATTAATAAAGTATTGAGCAAAAACCATGAACTAGTTAAGTAAAATCAGATCTGAAGATCTGAAAACCTGCCCTAACAGTATGGAAATAAAAAAAACAGAGATACAAATGCTATAGATTAGAGGCCGTGCAAAAAACAAGGGAATATTTGTACAGTGTGTCTACAAACTTTCGTAACACAAAATGATTGGGGCAATTAATGCTCCTTGCACAAATGATGAAAGTTGATTCTGCAGCATCCGGTTTCAAGTTAAAAGCATTTCCAATAGTGCGTATTATGACCATGTTATACTATTTCATTTTCCATTACTTGTAATATGTTAGTTTTGCCTGAATGAGTAGCTATAACTGTTTGTAATATTTGGGCTCTGGTTTTTGGGCTCTACAGTATCGTTCCCCCCAAAGAACCAACACGCCACTTTCATATATTGTGTAATACATGGCAACACATATGCATGCAAAAGCTTTTGTTGGTTCTCGGGGGGGAACAATACTCTATAAAACTTTTTCCTAATTACTATATATTTCATACAAAAAATGATTGTTCTAGCCAAAAATCCAGATCCTGTGGCACCAAACATGGAAAACAAATTCTGTTATCCAGTAGTGCATTATTCAGGGAAGTTAACATGTGCATAAGAAGACAGATGGCCAGCTTTTTGTTTTTCCAAAAACCATAGGCATTTTTAAATAGAAATGGTCAATGCTTCTTTTCAATGTTTAAAGCTGAAAATCTTTTTCTGTAGTGTATATTGCATGGGCAAGTTTTCGTAATAGCAAACCTCTTCTGTCTGAAGTTTCTTTTACCTTTGTTTTATCTCCCCATCTGTTAACACCTACGGAAAAAGATCAAACAAAGAACGAAAAACGATTCCACTGCTGTTGGGCTCACATCATTGGAAAACCTGTCTCCTAGGGCTTCCGGAAGGCAAGAACTTCATGTTTGCAACACTGCACTGTGAGTCCACAGAAGATGGTTTTAGAATGCACGGCGATATTATACGCATATGAAGAAGAAACAAAAACGTAGATCAAGCTTAACCATCAGTCTGCACTTTCGCTAACTGCCAACCACACATTTTCTCATCATATGACTCAAATGTCAAATGTCTGGTTATTATTTTATGCTTGTTTCTAGGTTTTCAAGATGTTCTTGTGTAAGAGTTACTAGTTTTGTAAAAAAAAAAATATACATTGGCGCATTGAACTGATTGAAACTAAACTGTCAAATGAACAGAAACCGCCATCTTAATGCACAAGTCCATATCATTCGTGGACAACGCATCAACCAACATATAGGAACCGGCACAGTTTTATTTCATGTTTCAGGTTTGCAAAGTGAAAACAAGAGAAAATAACAAGCTGAAAATATACATTCATACATACTTTTTACGTAAAACTCGATGGAACATATACTCAGCCGTAGCCAGGCCTCTCCATATACCAAATCCGTTTATAGAGACACTATAGGAACGGGCGAACGTAGTAACAGAAAATTACAAACATCATCATGAAAACACGTCCGTGACATACACCTCATACCCCACTTTCATATAGTAAAACAGAGGTTTACAGGGGTATACCTATTTTTCTTATCTTTGCCCCCAAAACATAGATTGTGGGTACTCGTTAGAACCGCCTCAGCAAAAATAAGAAAAATATCAAAGATTTTCCAACAAAATTTTCAATTTTTACAGCTGAAAGAATTCTCTATATATTGCATGGTGTCAAACATTGTCATTCAGAATGGTATGACGCAAACTTCAATCACGGCTGATGGAACAAAATCGTTAAAACTGGAAGTAACTATTTCCGTATACATTTCTATTAAATGAATTGCTTTATTGATTTGAGCGACATTACAATCGAAACGAGACGCTTTGAAGACAATTCTGGGACAAATCCGTTTAATCATATTCTAGACAATAAGGGGAATTGCAGACTCTTAATGGAATTGATTCTGTCTTTGAGTTTATATTTAGATCAATCATGATTATGCAAAATTATTAACCGTGGTGATTATTTAAGAGGGTGATGGCCTGATAGTGAAGAGAAGTCCGAATTGACAGGTCCTGGGTACGTGGTTTGGTTTGCTTGGGTGGTTGTATTTATTAAGCACATTCTGAGTGTCATGACATCCTAATGTTGGGTAAAAGTCCCATAAAACGAAGGAAACGTCCTGACACGACAGCTGACTGGGGCGTAAAGCATAAATTCAAAGAAACAAACTTACTTGACTGGCCTTGAGCGGAACTAAGTTGCATGACATTCGGGCGTCATTCACCCTGATCGTGTTAGCATTTGAGCCTTGGCATGAAAAGAAATCAACAATTTGACCTTCCGGCCAGATCCGACACAAACCGGCCAAGTCTGCCTAGTCATAGAGGAAGGCTAGAAGCTTGAAGTGAAGAAGTAGAGGGATTATACTATCTGTGTAGCGAAAACAAAGGTGTTGATCAGCTGTGCAGTTGCTGCACAGCTGATCTGCGCCTTTGTTTTCGCATATGCAGATTGTTTGTTTCTGATGCAGTGGCTCATTTAGATTGTGTATCCTACACCGGTTTTACTACGACATCAAGTTAACCAGCGGCATGAAAAGTGGGAAAAAAAACAGATAGTCTGAGACATTTCTTTTTCACGTTAGTATAACAATTGATCATAGAACATATGCAAAACTCATCATAATGATTTCCTATTACGATGAAGCATTGCTGCAGCATTCCAATAAAATACATATACGCACTGATCCGTGAACAGATAAAGGCTTAGATTTGAGAAATCGGTTGGTTAATTTGGTGCCTATTTACGTACTACTCGACAGCTAAGTCATATAGAGACGGGACTTCGATTCAGTGTCTGTCTCATACGAAGGACTGGAGAAGCCCGGGGTCAATGAAATAAACCAGCTGTAGATTTCAGTACCAAAGGGACATGAGAGGTTCTTCGGCAGAACGATCCGTACGCAATGTTGTATTTTTCTCTGTATTTTACACAAAGTAGAAGAAGCCGAAGAAGAAGAAGAAAAAGAAGGTGAAGAAGGATAAGAGGAAAAAGATAAACATGATGATGATGATGTTGATGATGATGATGATGATGATGATGATGATGATGATGATGATGATGAAGATGTAGAAGAAGAAGAAGAAGAAGAAGAAGAAGAAGAAGAAGAAGAAGAAGAAGAAAGAAGAAAGAAGAAGAAAAATTGAAGAACTAGTAGAGGAAGAAAAACAATAACGAAATCTAGCGCTGAGAGAAATTTGTTTCATCCAGTATCCCTAAAATGTTTGTAAAACATGTTTGCTTCCTCTCAAAGAAAAGAAGTAAGCTGCTGTCAGACCATGATTGATTAAGAGCTAGCAAGTGCTTGTTGTATGGATTCACTTGGCTTAATACGACAAAAACAAACAGAAAGAAAGAAAATGCAAATACTGTCTTAAATCAAATACCTTCTTCCTGACAAATGGTAAACTCTATACATCCTGTACATTGTAGCAAATTTGTGGATGTGGTATAGGGGAAATGCGATGGACCATGTTCTCGGTTCTAATGACCTAAAAAAAGTGACAAATGTCACATGATTTGTTAGGTCGAAGCAGAAATATAATATTGTCGGTTTTTGCTCTAAAACGTAGATGTTGGGTACTCGTTAGAACCGCATCACGGAAGCGGTTCTAACGTGTACCCACAATCTATGTTATGAGGAAAAATAAGAAAAATATAAAAAAAAAATCATTTTTTACGAATTATGAAAAATCGGTTTATTGCATGTGCAAGTTTTCGTAATGCTTTAATTGCGATAGGGACCCGTAAATGCTTATAATTGTAGAACATACCTCGTACAAATTGGTTTTCAGTACAAAAACAAGCGCTTCATGAAGAAGCTTCCACCAGAATTATTATCATTAAGATCGAGCCTGGTTTTTGCTACCGGGTAAAGGTGCTCTGACGTGAACTTGATACAAAATCAAGCTCAGTGCAACAATCATACATGTAATATGAAGCAGTACAATATAGCCTCAGTAGTTAGTAAATGGTGGAAATAATGTTGTCTGAGATGTTCCCGTCGGTGTTCCGTGATACCTAAAGTGGAACGATGTACCGAAGTGGAGCAGAAAAGGTTAGCCAGCTGATCTAAGTACCGGTGAGCAGTCTTGCCTCTGATCCTGGAGAGAGTGTGGTTAGGGTGATAACCGTCCCAATGAATGTATCTGACCTTTGCTGTTAGATTTCTAAACTAAAACGAACAAACAACTTTAAAAGTCAATTTCTATTTACTCCTGATTTGTTACACCAAACAGATGGTGTATCCTATATGTATGTATATTTAAAATAAGTTTGAAGGGGTAGGGCTGCGAATAGAAAATCGAGACGTAAAAATACAATGAGGTTAAAAAATCACGTCAAAGACGGAATCGAAGCGAAATACTGCAGGGCGGCGGAATATCGTTTCCAGGTTTTCAGAGTTATTCCATTTGAATTTTAGCCGCTGCATAAGAAAATCAAGAAAATGCATAGGCGAAAACAAAAGGCGCAGATCAGCTGTGAAGTTACTCCACGCCTTTGTTTTCGCTACAGGGATAGTACAATTCCTCTTCTTCTTAAATCCAAAATTTCAAGCCTCTGTAGCCTGCTTCTGTGATTGTATTGGCCGTTTTGTGTCGGGCCTGTTCAGAAACCAGATTGTTGGTTTTCTGATGCAGCGGCTCATTTGAATTTTTTGTTGGCAGAGTTTGTGTTTGTGTAAGAGAACTCATTAGCTTTCCTTCACCTGTATTAAGTATACGTCAAGACTTCACAGGAATACCATCAATATTCGGACTCATCATTGGAAACCCTGGTGTATTGCTGTAACGTACATAAAGTTAAAAAGACGCAACAAACATACAATTCCTTCGATTCTGTGAAAGTCAATGCCGTTCCGATAAACCGCCTCTGCATTACCAGTGTACAAAGTTTAGCTTACACTCATCGAGTCTCAAAACAATCTCCTAGTAAGACCATCATGAAAACATGTCCGTGTAATGTATATCCCCTTGAACCCCACTTTTATATAGAAAAACTGGGCTATGCATGGGTATACCTATTTTTCTTATTTTTGCTCCAAAACATAGATTGTTGGTACTCGTTAGAACCGCCTCGGCGAGGCGGTTCTAAGGTGTACCCACAATCTATGTTTTGAGCAAAAATAAGAAAAATATCAAAACAAATTCTAATGAAATTTTAGATTTTTACAACAAAAAAAAATTCTGTATATTGCATGGGCAAGTTTTCGTAATGTTTCGTAATGCTGGAACTGTTCTCCTACAAATCAATGTACATTTTCATGCGGTGTTCTTTTGCGACATATGATTTGCGCACTGACCAACCCCCAAAAGACTGGAGAATCCACCACCCCACCCCCTTCTTTCTTGTCCAGGGGTTAACATACAGACTACTCTGGGCTGAAATAGTATAAATGAATTACCAGATCATTACCAGAGAAAGCATCCCTGCCAATCTAGCAACATGAAACCAGGTCCAACAGTGAAACCAAGAAGACTGGGGCGTTCAAACGTACAGCAACCTTTTAATGACCCCAGATTTTGAAAAGAACAAATGACATCCCTGATATTTGAGTAGGGTAACAAAATATGAGCCGCCTCATGGGAAAACCAACAATCTGCATAGGCGAAAACAAAGGCGCAGATCAGCTTCGCGGTAACCGCGAAGCTGATCAGCGCCATTGTTTTCGCTACACTGATAATACAATTCCTCTACTTTCTAAATCCAAAATTTCCAGTCTCTAGCCATCTTCTGTGCTTGTACAGCCCGGTTTGTGTCGGACCTGTTCGGAAACCACATTGCTGGTTTTTCCACGAGGTGGCTCATATCTTTTGTACTACTAGGGGTGGACAAACATGCCATCAGCAGGGGATTTTTATAGCTTCAACCCTTCAATGTATTATTCTATAGCTATAACTGTAATGGAAAAGTTCCATGTAGATATCCATCCGAGAAAAAAAGAAGTCCGGTTTTGAAAGATTGTTTATTCGTCAATATGATTATTTTAGGATGTAAAGCTGTAGACATACAAAAAGTAAATAGATTGTTTTTTCAACTGGGACACTTAAAAGTTTGAAAGTTACTAACGTTTCAAATTAAAAAGACTGCTTAGAGGCCATGGGTAGTGATTCGGTCGGCGGTCATCAGTCTGCGGTCTTTGCAAGCCTTAGGCATATTCGTCCCCAATTATTTCGATACAAATTGTTATTTCGGTTTCTAATCTATAAACGACATGCTTAAGACATGATTTCTATCATTGATTATGCCTGTAGTGCCTGTCTGTTCTTCATAATAATAATCGTTCATCGCGGTTTGTATTTAGCACTACACTGCCGTGGTCACTTCAATAGTTTTTTTTATGATAACCTCGAAGGTACGAATGAAGCCGAGATAGCCTGATTCTCTTTTCTCTAATCAAGGGCGGGAAAATGATTCGGTATCAATTAAGCATGGCACTGGTTCCTATTCCGAATATATTTACATATAACATAAACCTGATAACGGGAAACCAGCCGATAATGGCAACTATTTTTAGATTATTATTTATAGACCATAAATATTAATGATAACATGAGTAATGCCGTTAAAAGTCTGTCGGCCATTAGCTCAGTGTGTTAAGCATCGATCTTCTAATCAGACTCTTACAGGTTCGAATCTCGCTGAGTATCCGCTATTTATTTATTTATTTATTTTATTTTATTTTATTTTTTTTTTTTTTTTTTTTTTTTTTTTTTTTTTTTTTTGTTATCATAATAAGCCTCTTTTCTTTCTTCATTCGTTTTTATTCTTCCTTTTTTATGGAGTCTATTTAGCAGTACGCTGAAAAAAGTTGTTCAGTACTGGCGATAACTGGTAGACCCAGACAGATGAATGTTGCATTATCAAATGAGCCGCGTCACAAGAAAACCGGATTTTTGCCTATGCGAAAACAAAGGCGCAGATCAGCTTCGCAGTAACTGCGAAGCAGATCAGCGCCTTTGTTTTCGCTACACGGATAGTACACTATCTCTTCTTATTAAATCCGAAATTTCAAGCTTCTATGCTGCTTCGGGGACTGGTCATGTTGGGATGTTGCCTCCATTTTATAGGACTTTTACCCAAAATGAGGATGTCATCACATCCAACAAGTGCTTGAAATATAACTATCCAACTAAGACAAAAGGCTTATACGTATGGATGGTTTGACTTGAAATGTTTCCTCGGCAGGCTCAGACAAGCGTGGTTAACCAGTAATCAGTCAGCAGTGTATTTAGCTTTACCTGAAGGCACAAGTAGCCTATATCTATTTCTTTAGGCCCCAATGGGAGGGGGGCCATAGTCTCTATGGTGAAAATAACAGTCACAAATGATTAGCGTGTGTCTAAGGTGTGTACAGGTCGTATAATAATCTCAGCATGCTGAAAATTTTGGATTGCATGTACTTTTGTACAGTTATGTTAAGCACACAATACAGTATAGGCGCGTATCAAACGTTTAATGTAACGCGTGTTGAACTTATTCGTATAAGACACATACCCGAGACACGTCGAGCTTTAAGCATGCTGCATTCTTAAAATACTTAAACGTACACCAAGCGTACAGAACGCACATGTACGAGGTTTGTGGACACCTTGGCTAGCAGGAAAAGTAAAGTGCTGTTGTTTTAAGTTTTTGTATAAATATACATTTGTAAGCAGCAATATCTTATGAGCATATTTGAGGAATTTATTTCAATTCGAAGTATCAACACGTTAAATATGACATATTTTCTACTTAAGCGTACGTAGGGCCACACGGGACAGGTGCCAAAACGTCAACAAAATGTGACGATTTTCATATTGTGTTTTTTCCCTGTCAAACGGCACTTAAATATGTTATAACATTAAAACATTTCGTCCTAAAACCAAATAACACTGACTTCAGTTTCAGAAAGATTCCGACTTGGCGGCAGTGTTGTTTGATTTATGTGAAAAAAATCAGAAGCAGACCGAAAAATCTGTTTGAAATAATGGCGTAATTTGACGTCGGAGAACAGCCGACGCCGATTGTATGTTTCGTTAAGGAAATCACCCACAGATACGATGAAAATGTTACAAACAACAGAAACGTCATCGGTCTGTCAGTTACTATTTAGTTCTCAGTAGTTGTGGCACAGACGATTTTCAGCTGCTCAGAAGTCCACCTATGATGATAAACGGAAGATCACCTGTCTGGCATGCTCGCCGCAAGAAATTGTTACACATGTTCAACAGGTGGACGAACAATTTTGCGAGAATTGGTACGGCGTATCTGCATTTGACAGCTGGATACACAGACATAAAAATGTTGATAGCCAAGGATCTTTTGTTAAAAAAAAAAAAAAAAACACCCTGAAACAAATGTATAACGTGCTGGCGGCTTAAAATGTCAAGTAACGTCATATAGAGACGTTGACCTTTGCCCCGCACTCGGTTCGGAAGTGCAGGGAAAAGGCTGTAGATGACGTGTTTTGTCAGATTTCAATAAAATTTCTTGTATATTTGCTTATAAAATACTTTTGCAAAAGCAGATATATTCATTTTTCTGTTGAAAATATAAATGGTGTACACGAACTTTTCTGACAAACCACGTATGTATGTCTATGGAAAAACATTGGTTGAATTTGCGGCATATTTTTCCACACGCTCGGTGCGCGCTTTGTCTTATACATTATTGACTGCGATAGAAAATTGAAGCTATTGATATGACACTTGTGTCATATCTTTTCTTGTTATGATAAAAATACTTGTATATAACCGGCTTTGTTAACTTGACGCTTTTCGTGGTGGATATTTGCGTACATCTGGTCGTCTTCTGTTGTCGATGGGTATTTCAGGAAAAAGGGTCGAATGAGCAGAGCACGGGGGTCATCCGTATATGACATTGTTAGCTATAATTACGAGATCCCGTTGTTATAAACAAACGTTTTTCATGCTCAACTCGACTGAGCATAAGATCTGCTCATAGATGACAAAATAACCCCAATAAATTGAAATTTCAGGTTTAGATCACCAAGGCTTAGCTTGTACTCGTCTCAGCTACGATCAGAGGCAATTGTTTGTTTCACCGGTTATTCGAGGTGTTTTTTAAAAGTTGTACCCTTGGCTTTGTTCTACTTTTTCTAAAATCTGTAGGTTAAACAGTTTCGAAAATTATAAACCTTTTTATAAGTGTATGCCACAGAATTCCGTTATATCCAAAATACTATTTCATCTTGAAAAATCATGAAAAAATAAGAAAGGGGAGCTAACTCCTTACTTAGGAATCGGATTTGGCCGAAACTTTATGAAATTAAAGCTTATGTGTATATCATGGTTACGAATAAGTTTAAACAGAATCAGATATATAGCTAGCTAGAAAATAAGAAAACATTGTTTTCGCCATTAATATTATAACCCTATGGGACCTATCTGTTGCCATGGTAACCAGAGTTTTGATCTGTCCCACCCTATATTCTAAAAAAAGTTTTGTCCTGATAAAAGTATGTGTCGTGTGAAATTTGATGGCTCTGGGTTCATTGTTTTTAAAAATTTTGCACTTTTTGGTGAATATTTTTTCTCTACGGACAGGACATTTTTGACCAAAATTTATTTTTTAAAATTCTACATTGTCCTTGGCATTGGTATAATATTTTTCTTATGACAATTATCAGTTCTAAAGACTCCATTTCCCATTGTGATTTAAAACTTCCAGAAGTATGTGACGTCATAAAGAATGTCTTACGGACAGGACACTTTTTTGTTACATTGTCCTCAGTGATTTTAGATGTAAATTTCTATCCAGTGATAAAAGTAAGCCACGCAACTGGTTATTTTTACCGATAAGGTATATCCAAATATTGTTTATAATCCAATAAAAGTAGTTTTGGATGTAGCAGTCTGACTTATCTTGCAGGTCACTCATTTCTCACTTTAAAATACCTCAGTTCGGCACGTCACCAGCTTTAGTAATCATGGCATAACTCAAAAACAAATAGTCGTAGCCCATTCAAATAAATGGCAGAGTAAAGGGGATATATATGGTCGCTTACTAGCCACAAAATATTTTATATGCACATGAAGTATAAGTTCCAATCCCCTTACACACAAAAAGAAGCAATTTTCAAGTGAGACCTGTTTTGGGGGTATTTTTGGCTATTTAAACTTATACTGTGAAAAAATGGCGTGTCTGATCAACTTGATTTTTTTAAGCCAGTGAGAATTAATTGATCTTGACATCTTGCAATTCTATTCACTTAAGTTAATGGTGCAGTATTCGTTACACAACCGCATAACCCTTGTTAAATTTAAAATTGCCATCTGATCTTAGCTGACCCGAATGTATCCTGCTTATAAATGTTAAAATGCTAAAAATCAACATTTATGAGTTTGTCGTCAGAAAAACATATCCCTGAAATGTATACCCCCTCACACCCCACTTTTATATGGTAAACTCGGGTTTATCTATGTTTTAAGCAAAATATTCAAAGTATCAAAATTTTTCTAATGAAATTTTCAATTTTTATGACTGAAAAAAAAAAAAAAAAAATCTTCATAGTTTTCGTTTCGATGGTGTGAACCTGCACTCTGGAAGGACCAATCCGCTCTAGGCAGAAAAATGTATGCAAGTCTATGCTATCAAGACACAATTTGTATAATTTGAAAAACCTTGGTAATTTTCGGCTATCACAAAATTTATTATTCAAAATCACGTATCAAATACCTTGCTCCTGAGCGGAGCATAAATGGATGAATAACATTCCTGTCCTATCGGTTTAAAATCATAAGAAACACGATATTTCATTAACAATGGCCGAGTGATGTACAATCAAATATCGTGAATCTGGTCATCCATTGAATTTTTTCTCATGTCAGATTTTCGGAACAAACACGCACATGGTCGAATCCCTGTTCGTGGTGTTCTCCTAATCGCGGTGCGTAATTCGGTGTGTGGCCCGGTTTTCACAGTGATGTGTTGAGTCCCAAATCTGGAAAAGGAAATGCCAAACCGTCTCAAGGTCTCGCAACTTCCAATCGCATGTATCCCAATTCTGGGTTGGTTCCAGCTCAACTCGGTGTTCGCAGACGACTCAGTGGCGGGAATCTACGTCAACAACAATTTGCGGCCAAGACTAACGATTTGCAAGGCCAAAACTTTAACATGTATTCACCGGCTCCTTCTTAAGTCAGCATCCCCATTTGAAGGTTTGATGGCTAGCTTTCAACGTGGGAAGAGACAATTTTTGTAATTTGGAGGGATTGTAGGGAAGATGTTAATACGGAGAGAGGAAATTATTTCTTTTGTGGCTGTTTAGGGGGCTCGTTTGTCTGTAACGTTAACGTCCCTGTCAACATTTATTCAGTCATGTCGGGTCAGAGTCACCGCTTCGTAGGTATTGCCAAGAACTATCACGGGTTAAAGTGTCTTGCGCAAGAACACTACGGGGCGGAGGTAGGTATCGAAACCAGGCCCCGAGGTTATAAAACTTTTTTCATGCTCAACTCAGGTGAGAAAAAAAATTGAACTGCTCATAAATTACACAGTATCCCAAATAACTAATATTTCAGGTTTAGATCACCAAAGCCTGTAATTTATCCTGCTCATAAATGTTAAAATGCCAACAATTGTTGGCATTTTAACATTTATGAGGAGGACAAATTTTAGTCTCAGCTGAGCCGAGCATGAAAAATGATTGATAATCGAAGCCAGGATACCTCGCTCCGGATTTCCGTACTCTGCCACTATGCCACCGTACGTACTTTCCAAACGAGAAATGTACATGTAAGTAACACACATTTCTATCAAAAGCCACTTTAGATGTCAAGAGTGCTCTGTCGATTCGCCCTTTGATCCGTTCGTACCCATTATAATTCAATTATTGCCTCAATTGTGCAGATTCACTGAAATTATTTGACGAGTGCTCTTAAACTTTGAATAACCTGTTGCCTCCAATGGACATGTATACGAGCCGTAAAGCGAGAAGAAATGATTTCGCGATTTTCGATGTACCGACATACAAAGCCGCTTGCGGGGCTGCCAATATGGCCGAAACTAGCTTGCTGCTGTCTGACATTGATGATGTTTTGGCAAGAACTATTTTTTTTTCTGCCAAAGCAGAGTCATCAACTAAACTGGTAAGCTTACACCAGGCTATTGTCACTGGTCCACGCATTTAGTTTCCGAATATTGAAAATACAGGGTTTCTTTTGAAGCATGCCTTATGCTAGCATGCCTAGTTGCTCGACTATAATGGACGTCATTGTTAAAATTCGCACCCCCTATAATGAACATGTCGGTCGAAATTATCGGTTTGCGAGCTGACAACGGACAAAATTGGATAAATTTGGTAAAACATGAGAAGCTGCTCACCGTGGCGTATAATTGGAATATTAGCATCACAGACCTTAAAAAGTCCATTTTACGTTACATTTTAACTGCCGTGTCAAGTCCATGAAGCAATAAAATCTAGTGATATTTTCACTCCAAACATTGTGCGTACACGTTAGAACCGCTTCGCCGAGGCAGTTCTAATGAGGACACAATCCCAGCAGGCACATGACGTCATAATGACGTCAGATCGACGTCGATGCGACGTCATGACGTCGCATCGACGTTGATATGACGTCATTATGACGTCATGTGTCCGCTGGGCAAGAACTGTTTGGATCAAAAACAAGAAAAATTGTATACCCCTTTTGCTATATAAAAGTGGGGTGTATGGGGAAACTAACATGGTATCCTGATGGTTTATGACAATGTTCCCAACAGTGTCAACGCCCCGTTACACCGGATATTGCCCCGCCGGTATTGAGTCTAACGGCCTGATAGGAAGTTGCTCACCGTTACTTGGAATTAGTACTGAGCATTATTTTGGCGTCCTTCCCGTACCAGACAAGTTGTTGTTTCCACTTTAAATGAGTTATATCAACACAAGCTTTTAGGAATGATAAATTCTCAACGGGAATCATAGAGATTTTCAATTTTCTATGAAACAGAAAGCATATTTTGATATGCGCACAGCGTGAGAGAGGAATTTGGCGTAGACGTTATTGTTTAGAGGTAAAAATAGAGTCATTCCTGAAAATTGTTTGAGACAGCAGATGAAGCAGAAAATCAGGTCTGACAAAGCGCTACTTTCGGAGAATAGCTCCCTTAGAAAGTCTAGAGACACTGTTCGGCATCACGAAATATGTCCGTGGTAATGTATACCCCCTTGAATCCCAAACTGGAGGATGCAGGTGGTTCTAACGAGTACCCACAATCTATGTTTTGGGGCAAAAATAAGAAAAATATCAAACTTTTTCAGCTGACTATTTTCTATTTTTAAAGCGCAAAAAAATCTCTGTTTATTGCATTGGCAAGTTTTCGTAATGGATTAACGCGATCTATCACGCCCTCTATCGACAGAGCCTCATGAAGGACAGAATGGGTGTGGTAAGACTACTAGGTCATCCGGGTTATGCTGTATCTACTGTTACAGTAAGTGTATAGTGTACCAAATGGGTCAAAAATGCTGACCGACCTGGGTGTGATTATTTCTTTAGTGTACCAAATAGGTCATGGTGTGATTATTTCTTTAGTGTACCAAATAGGTCATGGTGTGATTATTTCTATGAAGGAATCTTGGACGAGACCAACGTGTTATCTTCATGGTTCAAATGCTTTTAATCTGATCCAGCGCAGATTTTTTCCTGGCCTTGTAATACCAAATGCAAGCCTGTTCCAAATCTCATATGAGCCTGTGCATGACAAAACCAACAATTTGGGTTTCCGACCAGGTCCAACACAAACCAGCCTGTACAGTCACAGAAGAAACCCAGAATCTTGAAATTTTGGGAATAAGTAGAGGAGGAAATGTACTATCCGTGTAGCGAAAACAAAGACGCTGATCAGCTTCGCGGTTACCGCGAAGCTGATCTGCGTCTTTGTTTTCGCCCATGCAAATTGTTGGTTTTCTCACGCACAGGCTCATATTATTAATGTTTATCTTGACGTGCAGTTTTCTATTAAATTTGCAGACCTGTCTAAACTTTGTGTTTTATATTTCTCTTTACTACTGTATCAGTTCCACAGTTTCCGGATTTAATAAAGAACTTGGCTTCTGTTTCCGACTACCTTTATATAGACGCCACATTAAGAATCGGCTATACCCTATGCATTACGAAAACTTGCCAACGCAATATATGGAGATAGATTTTTTTCAGCTGTAAAAATTGAAATTTTGACATTTATAATATTTTTGCCCAAAACATAATTATATTGATTGTGGGTACACGTTAGAGCCGCCTCAGCGAGGCGGTTCTAACGTGTACCCACAATCTATGTTTTGGATCACAAATAAGAAAAATAGGTATACCCCTGATACCCCAGTTTTACCATGTAAAATTGGGGTCATGGCACGGACATGTTATCCTGATGGTGCCGCACAAGGTTCGGGTAAGCCTTAGCATCTAAGACCGATAACCCACATTTGCCTGTCTGTATGCATTTATCGCCCTTCGTGGCTATTATATTAAAAGGCGTAGTGGTTACTTGGTTTCGCTATATCGAAACAAAATAAACAAAACGACAGGGTGCTAGGGCACACATCTTCTTTTGCTCATCTTATTTTGCTGAGTCTGAGAATGATAAAACTTTCAGATGTTTCATAATCTAAAAACTGTAAATTCTAGCATCAGAAGAAATCGGTGCCAAAACAGGCGCATGAAATGAAGCTAATCAAAGGAAGGCAATAATTGTATAATCTATGTCTTCAAGTTAACATGAACTCTCTTGAATGCAATTTTAGTTTATTATATCAAATACTAGAATAATATGGGTTGGGTGCATACAAAACGAACCAAGAACTCGCAGCAGGATTTTCCTGGAAAACATGTCCAAGAAAAATATACACCCTTGAACCCTACTTTTATGTAGCAAAACTGGGGTATGCAGGGGTGTACTTTTTTCTTATTTTTGCTTTAAAACATAGATTGTGGGTACACGTTAGAACCGCATCGGTTCTTTGATCAAAAATAAAAAAATATCAAAAGAATTCCATTGACATTTTTCATTTTTTTTTAAATTTGAGAATAATCTGTATATTACATGGGCGTGTTCTCATAATGGCTTCGGAACTCTTTTGCATACCTGGGCCCAGTTGTTCAAAACTAACGACGTCGTTAGTTAACATTTCATTAAAATTTCAAACATTAATATTACAAATACACTGTTATTTTTTGTTGAAAAAATGTGAGAATCCTTTGCACTGCAAAGGATTCTCACATTTTTTCAACAAAAAATAACAGTGTATTTGTTACTTTAGCTGATATTTGCGTAACAAATTTATGTCTTAACGATAGCGTTAAGCTAACGATGCTTTGAACAACTGGGCCCAGAATGTGTGGGGCAGATAATAAATAATGAACAGTTTCGTCTGTTCTTACAGACGTAATTGTATTTGTCGTTTAAATAGAGGTATTGAAAGTGTTTAAAAAAATAACCAAATTGGTGAGGAATCACCCGTCATCATAAAAAAGTCACAACTTGAATCACAAATGACGTGATGACGTTACAATACGCTCGATGATGGCGTTCATTAATGTAACCGCCGCCTACAGTAGGCGCTTTTTGTGCCGATGTACGAGAGGTACAGGAAAGCATTCAAGTGTGTGAGTAGAATCTACAGCTGATGAACTCAACGGATCGATTACAAAAACTCGAAAAAGGCCTTCGTCCGTACAGAGACGCGTTTGATTTCAACCTGGTATGCTATTCAAATATTCATGTATTAAAAACCTTTAATATTCTTGCACAAGCTTGCATATAGTCATTTACTTCTCATGATATTCTGAACATGAAATATACATAAACATATGTTCTGCATCTTTTACTGCCATCCATTATAAAGCTGAACCAGTAAGCCAACAATCTGCTTATGCAAAACCAAGACGCAGATCAGCTGGGCAGTAATTGCACAGCTGATCAGCGCCATTGTTTTTGCTACATGGATAGTACAACACCTCTTCTTCTTAAATCTGAAATTTGAAGCTTTTAACTATTTTCTGTGGCTGTACAGCCTGGTTTGTGTCGGACCTGGTCGGAAACACAGAACTTGTGTTGTATCTTTTTACAGCTATCAATTATAAGCTTGAACCTGTTCGACATGAACGCCAAACCATCTGTCGAGGTATGTTTGCTTTAGCCTCGTTTTGAAAAAAAAAATCTTAATTATGGCCAAGACGTTGATCGGCCTGTACAAATTCACAGTCTTTTATATGACTTTTTGTTCGCCCAAAGAAAAGCATAACACGCCACAACTCCTTTGCATGAAATTGAGGCGATACCTCGCGGGTTGGAGATGCGCGTCACATGTCGATTTCCCAACATAAAGGTTTTCTTGGGACGCTGAATGCATGTGATGTATTTTCTGAAGAAAAAAATGCATTTTAGTAAGATACGGTAATACTTTGTATGTGAGCATCAAGTACACACTGCTCATCTAGCTTTGTCGGTCCTTCCTCTCAAGGCGAAGGCCCCATGAACACTGCATGGGTTTGATAAGTAGCACTACTACTAACCAGTCATTTCTTTTCGACGTAGCTTACATTTGCGAGTAAGTTTGTCTACCGCGAAATATACTTTGAAGTTAATTTCAATTTTTATCTGATGCACGTTTTGTGTGTTTTTCATCTCTCAAAATTAGATAATAGCTACCCAACATCTGTGCATGTCTGTTACACATAACACTCTTCAGTGTTTTTTTTTTTTTTAAAAATCATTAAATTATCAAATGCATATTGAGGAAAATTTATCCACACTGCAGAACTGCAGAACGAGTGATTTTATACAAAACTGCGTTACCGACTGCCAAAACAGGCGTTTTAGATTGCCAAAAAGCACGTGTTGGCAATCGGTAACGTTCAATGTACGTTAGATACATCGTCATTTTGGCAATCCTAGACGCATTTTTGGCAATTTAGAACTCTCTTTTGTTTATCAAATTGGTTTTAATACGGTGAGGTTCGTACATGGAAGAATAATAAGTCAATTTTTTACGGCACCTTGTTGAATTTTTGCCAGTTTTTACAAATTAACTTATTCCTGTATATACCGCGAGGCTACTCGGAAAATTATTTTCTATGGTCCGGAACCTGCCTTGGCTTGATTCCTATCAACTTATTCAGGAAGAAGAGCAAGTGCGTGAGAAAACCAACAATTTGGGTTCCGACCAGGTACGACACAAATCGGGCTGAACAGGCACAGAAGATGGTTAGAGGTTGGAAATTTTGGATTTAGAAAGTAGAAGATCCGTATAGCGAAAAGAAAGGCGCTGATCAGTTACTGCGAAGCTGATCTGCGCCTTTGTTTTAGCCTATGCAGATTGTTGGTTTTCTTATGCAGCGGCTCAATTTTTGGCCTCATAACGAAAATACGCCTGTATCTATACATTAAATAGGGTTTGCTTTCTGTACAAAACATGGACTATGGGTATAACCGTTAGAACCGCTTCGTCGAGGCGGTTTGAACGAGTACCAACTGTGTTTTGGACCATGGTGAGAAAAACATGGTATAGCCCTGCACACCCTAGTTTTACTATACTAAAGTGGGGTGTAAGTCTCATCCGAAAGGCTGAAGAAGCCCGGAATCGAACCAACGACCCCTCTTTTTCAACATCAGTTGCCTAACCAACCACTGAGCCACGGAGGTTCTCTGCAACGAAGAAGTAAATAGAGGATATTTACTTTTTTGAGGTGAATACCAAATATATTTCATCGAGTGAGTTGAAAACATCAAAATTTTCACGAGTGCGTAGCACGAGTGAAAATTTAGATGTTTTCAAGTCACGAGATGAAATATATTTGGTATTTACCGATAAAAAGTAAATTTTCTTTTTTTATTATATGGCAAGTGATGAAATATAGAGAAATATGTATTAAGGATGTTCGCTGCCAATGAAAAAGTATTCAAACTTTTTTTCTAACCACTCTTTTTTGATTCCAAATTACAACACAAGACATTTGAAAACAAAATAAGTATAGGGTAGTGTGCATTTTTTCGAGCTACAGGCCTGTGAATGAGTCCTCTGAACAATTTGTTTTAAATTTAGAAAAATTAATTTAATTTTCAATTCTTTGAAACATACATGTCTTGAACAAAAATACACCTAGAGTGCTTTCAAAATTCATAATATTTACGTAATGCAGACTATTTTGGACCAAAAGCAATGAAAAATTTGCAACTTGAAGTGGATGACAAAATTTTACGAGTCGTTTTCCAACCCTACCCCCATACTTGAAAAATCGGAAAAAATCAATATTTTGAAATGTGCCAAACCCATATTTGTTGATTCAAACTTTTTCTTGTATTTTCACACAAGATAGAACTTCGTAATATTGTTCGAATAAAGGAAAGAAATATATAGGGTAGTGTGCATATAAGAGAGCACCAACAACTTGAAAATCGCCATTTTAAGCCATTTTTCGTCTGTTTTGTTTCTTAAAGCCCATTTAATAAAACCACCCAAAATTTTAAAACTAGCACACCAAAGACAGAAAGACCGACTTAGAAGACCATATACACATATACTGCTGCTAAAACAAACATCGAACTCGTGCAATTAATTTGAAGTTGTTTAATATTTAAGTTTAATCTACCCTACCCCCTAAATTTTACTGACAACTAAAATTTTCTGAAAAGTTGCAGAAAATGGGGTGAAAAAATGAAGTTCCTTAGATTGACAATTTTCATAGCTCATTCAATGCATATCATCAATATGTATCCAAATATAAAATATTAGAAAAATATCTGCAACCGTTTTCGAGATATTTAACAAAAGAAAAACCGGAAGTTCCGAAATGTCAAATGTTAGCAGCGAACATCCTTAAATATAACCAATATTTGAAAAAGTTATATTTTCACATGTGAAAATATAAAAAAGTTATATTTTCACATGTGAAAATATAAGATTTGGGAATACGCAAATTACAATCATGAATTCCACCGTTTTATTTCTAATTTATACATAACTAAATTTTATAATCTATGCTATTGTTGACGCAATGAACGTTCACACACAATAGCGACGTAATGACGTGACGTAGTGACGTCATTTAAGATTTTGACGTCATATGCTTTAGCGCGCAACGTTACAATGACTACATGCAATATAATAAAAAGAAAATTCAAGTTTTTGTCGTGAATATGAGTTTTATTTCATCTCGTGAAGTGAAAAATTATATATTTCATTCGTGCCTTCGGCACTCATGAAATATAAAAAATTTTCACTTCACTCAATGAAATAAAACTCATATTCACTCCAAAAACTTGAATATCCTCTATATTTTATACAATACACGGGCATTATCCTATTCACAAAGCAGGCGGTGAAAAAGCAAAAACCAAAAAATTTTGAAAACACAAATAATTTTGGTACCACATTGTTCCTAACGTTCTAACTAAGAAAATGAATACCCACACTTTATGTTTTCGTTCGTAAATAACGGAGTTATAGGCATTTGAATTTCTGAAGTGAGGCACATTTAATGACGTCAAGTGAATGAAAACGTCAGAAGTAATCCAAACTCTACAGTGAAAATATCAGCTGATATCAATCACTAGTGAAAATATCAATATCAATTCTGCAGTGAAAATATCACTTTTATCCATTTTTGATATACATTAATTTCACTGCTAAGTATAAAATAAGACAGACCGAATAAATATTTTCTCACGCCTGGACTATTCTAGAGCTATATATTACATTTATGAATAATTCAAGAACCATTAATGAAATGCTTTAATTTTCATAGATATGGTCTTGGCGTGAAAAGACAGCAGACATGTTTTATGGTACATGGAAAATAAATCAAGACAGAGTTATTTATAAAATCGGATCATCTCTGACACCATGCCAGTTCCACTTGTTACATGTTTTGTCGGCGTCAGCTGCTATGTCGCCGTTACCCACCGAACTGCTTCGTCATTGCTCCATTGGGTTCGATACCTACCTCCGCCTCAGACTTGTGCCGGGTTGTGTCCTGGAGAAAGTAAGAATAGAGGGACCAGGCCCAGAGGTTATAAAACTATTTTCATGCTCAGCTCAACCGAGTCTAAAATTTATCCTGCTCATAAATGTTAAAATGCCAACAATTGTTGGCATTTTAACATTTATTAGCAGGATAAATTACTAGTTTTTGAGTTTTAAACCTGAATTTTTCACTAATTTTGATTATTTCAACATTTATGAGCAGTTGAAATTTCATGCTCAGCTGAGCTGAGATTGAAAAAAGTTTTATAACCTCGGGGCCAGGAATCGATGCAATTAAATTTAAAGTCCCAACATAGACACCAGGTGATAAAGAAAATACATAAAACAAAACAAAACATTTTAAGACAACACACACGACGAGCAGAATGACAAGCTCTTTCCCAACAAGGTAGCCATCCGTCTAAGTTTCAACCGAAACGAAAGGAACATTTACTCTCTTAGTACTGTTGCATAGACAGCATTCGCCCATTCCTTTAAGACTGAAAAATATTCACTAGGACAGTAAGCCCCAACTCAAACCAAACCAACACTTATTCATGCGTGTCGAGGTCGACAATCAAGCTGTCTTTCAGCATCCGTGCAGCCTAAAATCGATCACCTGTTTCCGGATATCGATTAATGTTGCAATCGATTAGCTATTAAGATGTTGTGATTCCACTGGGACCTTGCGCAATAATGTAATTAAATTAACCCATGTCTGACACATGGAATCATTACGAAAACTGGCCCAGGCAATATCAAGAGACTTTTCAGGTGTAAAAATTGAAAAATTCCATTGGGGAAAAATAATATTTTAATATTATTGCTCAAAACATTGATTGTGGGTACACGTTAGAACCGCATTGGAGAGGCGGTTCTAACAAGTACCCACAATCTATGTTTGGATTAGAAATAAGACAAAATTGTATCATACCTTTACACCAAAGTTTTACTTTATAAGATTAGGGTTCAAGGGGGAGGAGTGTATTTAATTTTATGGATATGTTTTCTTGATGCGCCCATCATTGTCTTGTTTTTACTTTTCTACATTCACTTTAGGGGCATTAGGAGTGATTTGAAAAAGAAAAAACGAAAACAAGGCGATGAAATTTCTATCAAACAACATAGCCCAAGAGTGGGACTGCGGTATCTTGGGCTATATGTTTTGGCTATGTCCCATAAAGAATGCGCCAGCAATAATGTGATTAGATTAAACCATACTCAGTTGAGTCACCATGTAAATAACCAAGAAAATCATATTCGTCTGGGAAATTCCCTGATTTGCCAGCATGAACCCAATTTTCAGAGAAAAAAAAAACAACAACGGACCAAACATAGCTTGCATCACAGTCGATAGTGCATTACAAATGCATTATGGACAGACCATTCATGGGCTAAAATAATGATTGAATATTCTGAGATTTGCAATAGCTTCTTCAGCTATACACAATGGCGTTGTATAGAATCATGGTGCGGGTGCGCAGGCTTGTATTTCATGTTCTTTGTCGTACAAAATTAGACTCGTCAATAGTCCATATAATATAGACTTTTTATATATACCAAATGGTATCTTTTTCCTTCATTTTTTTTATAATTCTATAATTCATTTTATTAGTTGCCTTATAGTTAGAATGTATTTGTGATTGGCTGAATGTGATGTATCCATCGGATGGCAAGACAAGGGGTCGCGGGTCGGACCAAAAGAATAGTATAGAAATGAAGAAATGCAAAGTCACGGAAAAGGTTTATAAAACATATACATGCTAGACTGGTATAGTATCTGTCTGGATGTATTGTCAGGGGAAACGATTTATGCAGAAAATCAAGTCGAAAGCTAGCATCTGCTCAAGTAATAAAGACAAAAAATAAAACTAAGCTGCTGTTTGTGTTGTTATAACGCCAATTTCCAGTAACATGGGAACGTTTTACCGTTTCATCGGTACATAACTGCAACTGTAATGTATACTTAAGGACTTTGAAAACGCGTTATCATTTGAGCCGCCTCGAGGGAAAACCAACAATGTGGTTTCCGACCAGGTCCGACATAAACCGGGCTGTACCAGCACAGAAAAGAGCTAGAAGCTTGAAATTTCGGATTTAAGTAGAAGAGGAACTGTACTATCCGAGTAGCGAAAACAAAGGCGCTGATCAGCTTCGCGGCTACCGCGAAGCTGATCTGCGTCTTTGTTTTCGCCTATGCAGAGTGTTGGTTTTCCCATGAGGCGGCTCATTTGCTTAGAACTTCCTTAAAGTAAGTGATCTAAATACATGTACATCTAGACATTCGATTACATGGTCAAAAGTAATGGCGATTTTTTACGTAAGTATTTATTGGGTACAAAAACTTTTGAATTTGTCTTATTTTATACGCAATAATGAAAGTTTTCTTAAGAAATCTTGGTTCGTCCCTATAATTTGTTTTTGTTGAATTGTGGGTAATAACTGGCGTTGACGTTTTGGTTTTGGTATTGAAGTTAAGCAGACTGACTGTATTTTTCGTGTCAAAAATATTTTTGCCGATATGTCCAGTATTCCGATAGTAAGAATCAATAAAACAAATGAGGCGTTTTCAAAGTCCTTTAGTATATATTGCTCATTAGGTATGTCACATTGCGAGTTGCTTCGCCATACTGTCTGACATCCTACCACCTTCGACATAAGAGAAATCGACTCGTTTCTGGCATAAAGTGTGGTGACTCTTGGCAAAGCATCATGCCCACCACCCATCCCCAATAGACATATCAAAATATTACCTCAGAGAAGTTGCTTATTTGAAGAAAATACATAGATGTGTTTCTGTGTTCCTCAGCTGTACATCATCATGACACCACCTATGCTTGATAATGCCAATAAACTTATTCTAACCCAATGAAAAAAATCTTTGAAATCAGGCCAAAAATTATGTCGTTTTTTTTACATGCCACACAAGCTGTTTAGCAATTAAATACAAAAATGCAGACTAAATTAAATGAAATAGAAGGCAAATTCTGAGAAAAGGAGATTCATCCCAATTTTAACTTGTTAAAGTGACCTCAGACACACGCCTCCCCTGTCGACGTTTAGGAGGGGAAGGGACATCGGATCCATCAGGGAAACATGTCCGTGCAATATTTACCCCCTTTTATATAGCAAAACTGGGGTATGGAGGGGTATACCTATTTTTCCTATCTTTGCTCCAAAACATAGATTGTAGGTACTTGTTAGAACCGCCTCGGCGAGGCGGTTCTAACGTGTACCCACAATCTAGGTTTTGAGCTAAAATATCAAAAAGATCAAAATTTTGACCAGTGAAAATTTTATTTTTTACAACCAAAAAATATCTCAAAATATTGCATGGGTAAGTTTTGGAAATGGGACATCGGGTCCGACTTTGGATCTTCATGTAGTACACGTTATAACTTCGCATTTTCAATGAAAACGCCGGCTTTGCCCACAAAATTGAAAAAGTCGGTTATTTTTAATAAAAAGAAAATATTTCGAAGACAGATTAATCTCATCTCTTTGCCTTCCATCTGAACAACAAAAGTTCTCATCAATGTAAAATCTCACCTGTGCAAATAAGACTTATGCGCCACTCTTGCTATAATTTTGCTACCGTCCAGCAATGTGTTTGATTAAAAGACTATTTCTCATCAGGATAACATGTTCACAAAATGTGTACCCCTTTACCCAAACTTTAATATTTTATAGCAAAACTGGAGTATGTCGGGGTAAACATAAAGTACAAGAAATTTTCTAAATTCAACTCCATAGATGTATACCCAGTTACCCAAAATGTTTTGAGCAAATTATGGAAAATATTTTAACAGAAATTTTGCAAATCGCTTTTTATTACATGGGTGTATTCACGAAATCAGCAATGTTTGTTTAAAAGATTATTTCGAAAGCAAAAAGAGTACTGTTTGGTTTTTAATAAGCTTTGGATAATACATTTATGCAAAATGGATTTCAGTATCGAAATCAATAAGCTTTTTAGTCAATGTTTGAATAAGAATTTAACAAAATGTAAACTTTGTCTTTGCGACAAATGGCATTTGAGCCACGTCATGAGAAAAACGGATTTTTCGCCTATGCGAAAACAAAGGCGCAGATCAGCTGTGCAGAAACTGCACACCTGATCAGCGCCTTTGTTTTCGCTACATGGACAGTACAATTCCTTCAACTTACATCTAAAATTTCAAGATTCTAGCTTTCTTCTTTAGGTGTACAGGCCGGGTTGTGTCAAATCCAGGTTGGAAATCCTGAAGACCGGTTTTCGCGTGTCGCAGCTCATTTTAGATCATATTAAACCCACTCCAAATATGATTTTATCATTAAATATATAACTGTAACGGTAGCGCTAAAATCCCCCCAAAATTTTAAGATGATCAGAACCAAAACCATAAAACTTGTCCTGCAAGTTTAAACCATTAAATGAGCCTTCGCATGAGAAAATCAACAACTTGGGTTTCCGACCAGGTCCAACACAAACCGGTCTGTACAGTCACAGAAGCAGGCTAGAAGCTTGGAATATTGGGTTAAAGTAGAAGAGATATTGTACTATCTGGTTTTCGCCTAAGCATTTTGTTGGTTTTCTCATGCAGTGGCTCAAATTTCATTTAAATGCCTGTCTGACCAAAACTGACTATTGTTGTAAAATAGGTCAAGGTCATCCCAAGTTTATGATTTACAGTGTTGTATACAGTATACTTGGTGTTTATTTGTTTGTTTGGTTTGTTGCTTAATGTCTCAGTATCAGGTATGGTCATGTTGGGATGTTGTCTCTATTTTATGGGCCTTCTACCCCGCCAAAATTGGGATGCCACACGTCATGCCAAATAAAAATAACTAAGGTCTATATGTATGGATCGCTTGGCTTAAAAACATTTCCTGAAAAGATACAGACGATCTGATAAGATGGTCAGTCAGTCACTGGAGTCACAAGCAGCCTATCTATTTCTAACAACTCCAGTTTAGTGGGTGGAGGCCAATTTGGTGTTTAAAAAGAACAAGAAATGTTTTGGTGTTTTTAACATTTATTTCTCAACTTATGAGAAACACAATTAAAATGTGAATATAAAACATTTCTTTCTCGAAAATGAATTGCGCTGTTTTATACATCATTTGCTTCAATGCTTAAAGAATGGGTGATAGCCTAACCTTTGAATCGCACATTCCCTATACATCAGGAAAACATGTCCGTGCAATGAATACCCCCATATACCCCACTTTCTTATATAGCAAGAGTAGGGTATGCAGGGGTATACCTATTTTTCTTATTTTTGCTCCAAAACATACATTATGGGTACTCACACGTGTACCCACAATCTATGCTTTGAGCAAAAATAAGAAGAGTATCAAAATATTTCTACTGAAATTTTTCAATTTTTATGTCATTACTGACACGACGACAAATTCAAACATTGAAGCATATGAAAAAGTATACTGTACAGCACTTTTCTCACAAAAATTAAAGCATTATCTTAGCAAAACGTATGCCAACATACACTATATATGTAAATGTACACATAGTACAAAATAGAAGCTAGAAATTTGCAAGCTAAATACATAAAATCAGAACATTTTATGCCTTAAAATGACATAATGATAGCATTAAGTTAACTACAAATTAGACTAACTGCAAATTAATTAGCCTAACATTAAACAATCATCAGCATTTGCTGGAAAATAAGGGAAATAGAAAATACATGTATTCATACTTTTAGTTTAAATTTGTTTCATGGTTTAACGTCCCTGTGAACAACATTTCAGCCATGCTGAGAGAGCCAACACTTCCTGGGTAATAACCAGTACTATTAGTTGTTTTCTTCATGGAAACTTCCCATCACCCACATAGCGGTTCGTACCCCTGGCAATCAGTATGCTATTCGCACTAACCATTGGGCTACCACATGCCCTTAAATTTTAAATTGTGTGATTGAACTGCAAAAGCATCTTAACTAAACTAGCATCTAAACTTTAGAACTAGCATCGAAACTTTAGATGCTATTTCAAAACCATCTGAAAAAGGCCATTTACATGTACATGTATATAAAACATTAAGTTCAAATAAAAAGCGAAACATGGAAGTTAGCAACAACCAGAATACTGTAAGCAAGTAATGAACTTCAACTAAAAACTCAACAAGAAATCTAAAACACAAAATAAACTGAGGTAAACAGTTGCTAGAAAAAATTCATGAAACATGACATGAGAAAATCAGTATTCTGCCTACCAGAAAAAAGAAAACTCAAAAACTTCAGTTTGATTTGAATGAATTCAATCAAGACAATACTATATGCAAGCTTGTGTGCATGCATGGATCCTATATTTTCTTGTATGAAATGCAGCGCAGCAGCTGGTTTTCCCATAAAATTGCTTGTATGAACTGCACAATGAAAAAAAGATACTTTTGACTTCTAAAGAACTAAGGCATACATGTATCAGCTACATAATAACCATGCAGCTGGTCTGAATCTTAGTTCTCACTACATAGACGGCACAATCTCTCTCTTATTTATTTTGTATTTTCTACCTATTTCAGATCTGAACTTCTAAATTAAGATTCAGGATTAGACCTGGTATGAAACTAAAAAGACTGTTTTTCTCAAACTGTTGCTCAGATAATGAAACCAGAAAATAATAATGATACCAATACTGCACGTCAGCACTGACTCATATGAGCCGCAACACGACAAAACTGGTCTACGGAGTTTCTGACCAGGTGTGACACAAACCGGCCTGTACAGTATCAGAAGATGGCTTGAAGCTTGAAATTTTGAATACAAGTGGATGAAATAGTACTATCCGTACAGCGAAAACAAAGGCGCTAATCAGCTGGGCATTCACTGCACAGCTGATCTGCGTCTTTGTTTTTGCATAGTTAAAAATGGTTTTCCCATGATGTGGCTCATATACTTACACAGTTCTGCAACTGAGAAAGTTAACAGATATACCAAAGCATAAAGTACACAAACATGGCACAAATTTTCACATTATTACATGAGCAGCCTCATTTTTGCCCATGCGAAAACAAAGCCGCAGATCAGCTGTGCAATAACTGCACAGCTGATCAGCGTCTTTGTTTTCGCTACACCGATAGCAAATTCCTCCTCTACTTTTACTCATAATTTTAAGGTTGTAAGCTCTCTTCTGTAGGTGTATAGGCCAGTCTGTGTCGGACCTGGTCAGAAATCTCGAAGACCAGTTTTCTTGTGTCGCGGCTCACATGCAAATACTGGCGAGTGCGGTGCCAGACTTTACAGTTGCTTAAAAGCAAACTGATCAGTGTCTTGTCTCCATAATCTATATAACAGAAGCTGTAGAGTGGGACGTATAACACAAAAATCAATCAAAGCAAATATATACGAAGCCTCTATGGTATAGCGGTTAAGAAATTTGCCTTGTAAACCAGGGTGTCGTGCTTACCATCCTCAGCTTCGGATGAGACTTAATTTAAACCAAACTCGTCTCCACAACCCATATGACCATAGCTGTTGAGTGGGATGCAAAACGCGTGATCATCTTTGTTCTTAAGCTCGTTGATAAAACATTCAATACATCAGGCAATGCAACATACACATTGTTTGCTTTATTCATGTTATTTATAAAATGAAATAATATTTTCTAAAACAAATAACATGATTCCATCATTCTAGAAATAAAAGCACATATAAAGCTTATCATTTACTTGTATAAATACATTCTATGTACATGTTAATTTAGATGCATCAATGCATGACTATTTTAGATGCATCAATGCATGAATAGAAAAAAAAAACATCTTTTACAAATGTATCCGTATATGCCCAACAAAGGCACAAATCTGAGTCTTTGTTTTCTTTTAGATAGTACATGTACATGTTTACCTTTACCCTATATTGTGTCTGACCAGGTCTGCCGGCCCCTAAAGACAGGTCCACAATACAATTTTTTCCAAGGCTATGCACAGGTATAGCAAAATATTTTCTGCACAGCTTCTATTATAACTTTTCCTTGTGACCATCATAATTAATGAATTAAGGTAGAGAACCATAAAAATGCTGATCCATAGAATTTTTTTATTTTTTGATATTTTACAGAAAATATGTATCTCTATCGATTCGTGTAATAAAAAAACATGGTTACCAGGTTGGTTTTCCTGCAAATCGCTCCCCTAATATGGCTTAAAATGTCTTTATTTGTACGTGACGTAATGGGAAATTAACAAAAACGCGTCGCTTTTTGCACATGAGCGCCGTTTACAAGAGAACTAATCCATAGATTTTTTTAAAAAACTAAATATAGTCTCGTTTTTATATTGTGAGTCAAAAAGTAAAATAAAATTCCTTGACTACCAGGTTGGTTTCGGCGGTATTTGTCAATGAATGAAGACAGGTAAGCTAAAAATCTTCATTTTCCGTTGACGTCATGAGAATGGCGCCTTTCGACTTTTCGGACGTGTTCCACATAAACGTTCGGCACTTGGTTTATTAGAATGAGCTTCAGGCGGTGAATTTAAGATCATTAACTTGTGCTTGTATCTGACTTAGTAATTTTCAAATAGAATGACTAGACCTTTCAGTCATATCACGAACGGTGAATGGTTCAAATCCGGCCTAAGTTCAACAGTATGTGTAGCGGTACAGTTCAAAATCTTTGGCCCTTAATTTCAATCAAACGTGTTTGTTTGTTTGAATTGAAGCTGTTGAATAGTCAACAGCTATGGTCATGTCGGGACGTTGCCATCAGTTTATTGGACTTTTACCCAAAATTAGAATGTCAAAATAAGGGCCCAGCTAAACCAATAATGCGTATAAAATTATGTATGGATGGTTTGACTTGAAATCACTTTTCCTGGGCAGTCAAAAACATAAAAATAAATAAATAAATAAATAAATAAATAAATAAATAAATAAATAAAACGGGATAATCCCGCCAAAAACCATCTGGCACACCCGCAAGCAGAATTTAGTCTCACATGTGCCTGATGTAGGGCTCAAACCAACACCAGACATAGCGGAATGTTAATGAAATCAGCGCTCTTAAACACTCGATCACTCCCAGGATAAAATTTTGTCAGATTATTATGTTGAATATAATACATTAGGTCGGTTTTTCCTACATGCTTTTCGTTTAAATTATAAAAGCCGTTAATTTGATTCTCTCTTTTCTGTACCATTAAACTAATATGCGAGCCGCTGCATCAGAAAACAAACAATCTGCATATGCGAAACCAAAGGCTATGCAGTTACTGCCCCGATTGTTGGTTTTCTCATGCAGAGCCTCCTTCCAAAGCTCAAGTTCCTCCCACGAGGCTTGAAAGCTTGATCAGGATAAGCCGCCAAACAAATAAATAAATAAATAAATAAATAAATAAATAAATAAAATTTAATAAAAAAAAAAATGAATGATCAGGCGAATGAACAGAATGAATAAATAAATGAGGCTTTGGCGATTTCAAGCGATCCTCGAGTCCCGGACATCACCTTCAACACAATAAAGCCGTCCGAAAATGAATGCGTGTACGAAATAACGTACACCATGCAGCTTTCTGGAAATGCATAAAATTGGAAACGGCATTCGACTATCGCCGTTATCATTTTCTGGACCTTCTTTTCTCTCCATTTAAAAAATCTGTTTCTTTGCTTCTGTCGATATTTACTGTGTCCTACAGCCGACGCCATCTTGAAAACGACGCCATTGGCGCGACGTTATGGCATTTCGTCCTTCGCGACGCACGGACCTTTAAGCGCCACGGTTTTTGTGGTTCTTTACCTTAACTGGTGCATCAGACAACCAAGAAGGCATTAGTTTTCACATCAAGTTCATATTTGTCACACAAATGAAAGATATGGCCACATTTTTTCACACATTTTGGTGCATGCAGTATAATATAATGCCTCACATTGAGACAAATATAAACATGGCTGTACTTAATCAGATGCAAGTTAATCATTTAATTATTACATGTACAGTACATGCAATTACAATGTACATTATGACAGCATGTTTCAAAATTGAATTCACACTTTAAAATATGGTCATGTGTGTAGCAAAATTAATGTAAATTGCATCAAGCAAAAAATGCACAGAAAGTTCACCTAAAACATGTTTGTTTGTAATGAGGTTTTACGTCACAGTCAACAACTTTCCCACCATGTTAGGATAGAGCCACTGCTTCCTGAGTATAACGTATTAACCAGTACTTTAGGGAGTAAATTTGTCTTGCCCAAGACACAACACAGTGACCCCAAAAAGGATCGAACCAAGGACCTCTCGATTCGGAGTCTGATGCTCTATCTACCCTCTAGGCCACCATCCTCCCTTACCAAATATATGAGCCACCTCATGGGAAAACCAACAATCTGCATATACGAAAACAAATACACAGATCAGCTTCGCGGTAACTGCGAAGCTGATCAGCGCCTTTGTTTTCGCTACTCGGATAGTACAATTCCTCTTCTACTTTAATCCGAAATTTCAAGCTTCTAGCTCTTTTCTGTGCTTGTACAGGCCGGTTTGTGTCGGACCTGTTCGGAAACCACATTGTTGGTTTTCCCATGAAGTGGCTCATATAAACTTACTAAATATAATAGCATGCATAATGCATGCATATGTTCATGAAATCCTAATTATACAGGCTCTACAAAAAAGAAACTTTTGTTGTTAAGATTGGCATAAAACCTGCTGTATCATGTTCCCTACATCAAGCCTATCATATTTGCATGCATTTCAATACTTTCAAACAATTAACATCATTATAATAATACTCAATTTAGAACATATAAAAAATGAGCCACCGCATGGGAAAACCATCAATCTGCATAAGCGAAAACAAAGATGCAGATCAGCTTCGCAGTAACTGCCAAGCTGATCAGCATGTTTGTTTTCGCTACAAGGATAATACAATTCCTCTACTTTCTAAATCTAAAATTTCCAGTCTCGAACCATCTTCTGTGACTGTACAGCCTGGTTTGTGTTGGACCTGGTCAGAACCAAAATTGTTGGTTTTTCTCATGCACAGGCTCAAATGATAATACATGTAATTAGAACAAACTATGCAAATACATGTAATTATAATTGAAACAAATGTTCTCAGCTCAGATCAGGATAACATTTCCATGTAATGCACCAGTCATTTGTATCCCCGGCTCCCCTGGGGCCGGGGATGGCGGGGACATAGCAGGGCTAAAGTGCCAGGCTTTAACCTCTGATGTGTCCTGGCAGTGCCGGGGATTTGCCGGGGTTACGATTTCCCGCCAATACACTGTCGCATTGATTCAAATTAGATTTTAATGATATTTTTAACATTTAATTATATTTGTGGTACTTATTTAATTTCCAAATGCACATAAACATTCACATGCATATATTGAGGCCCTTCTCCCATGTTTGAGTATCATCAGAACAACTACCAGCTGTTGTTCCACGTTATTGTCAGCCCCTGGGGAGCCGGGGCTTTTAGCAGGGGTTTTACCAAAATTCTACTGCCGGGCTTTTAGCTGGGCTTTAAAAATTGAAATGTTAAAAGCCCTGCTATTCCCCGGTCCCGGGGGAGCCAGGGATGCAAATGACTGGTGCATAACATATACCCCCTTATTCCCCACTTTTATATAGCAAAAACTGGGGTATACCTGTACGTGCAATATATACCCCCTTAAACCCCACTTTTATATAGAAAAGCCGGGGTATGTAGGGGAATACCTATTTTTCTTATTTTTGCTCCAAAACATAGATTAAGGGTACTCATTAGAACTGCCATGAACATTTTGATTTAGTTATTCCCAAAATGATAAACTTTTTGTACTCTTTTGGTAAGATGAGTTCTTGCGAACCTGATCAGTAATCTCTCAGACAGATTTTCCTGTGACTTGGCTCCTGTTTCAAAAAGTACATTCTATTGAATTTCTTTCACATAATATTTACAATAGCCAGAGCTTATTGTCGTACAAAATTTGACACCATTTCAAGGGTATTCATTTACATCTAAAACAATTACTATTATAAATAAGTTAAAATATACACTTTTAAGGTTACAATGTCTGAAATGATATCCTTTTAGTGGCTTGCCACAGTGGCAAAAAAGTTAGAATTGATTAATTAACTATGTACTGTGCATGTAATTTTCACCATAAATTCTGCAAAACATATTCCTTACAGGGTAATTATTTTTTTCAGGGCAAGTAGTACATTTGAGCTGCCGCATGGGAAAACCAACAATCTGCATATGCGAAAACAAAAGGCACAGATCAGCTTCGCAGTCACTGCGAAGCTGATCACCGCCTTTGTTTTTGCTACCCCGATAGTACAATTCCAAAATTCCCTGTCTCTAGCAATCTTCTTGGTTTGTGGCCCCTGTTCGGAAATCACATTGTTGGTTTTCTCATGACGTGGCTCATTTATGCAGTGTAATGAGTGCTTTGGCCATTATGATTGGGCATCTGTAAATAGAAACATCTTTGAAATATTTTCATAATTTTTGTTTGTGGATAAATGTCCCAGTCAACATTTTTACATTCACCTTGGAATGGAACCACAGTAGTGTAGAGGAGTTCATATTGTCTTGCTCAAAGACACAACTCAGCAGCTATGGGGGTTCAAACTACAATTCTTCCATACGAAGTCTGCACACTAAAAGGCTGGCTAATGGCTCATGTAAATTAGTAGCAGTACTTTTACAAAAAATTTTTTACAATAAAAATGTGTCTTGATTTTATAGATCATAGCACCGAAAAAGTGGCCCTTAAAAGTCATGATGCTGCTTGTTGTATTAATACATGTAGGTGGCCATTTCAGTCAGGGTTTACTGTAGTGTAGTAGTTTTGACATCCATTTTGTATCCATCTGGTCTATTGTTTAAATACTGAAGTTTTATGTCACGGTCAACAATTTGTCAGTCATGTTGAGATGGAGCCACAGCTTGGCATTAGCCAGTACTCTGGGGAATTAATGTGCCTTGCTCAAGAACACAACACGGTGTTCCATGTGGGGATCGAACCTCTTAAATCTGATGCTCCACCACCAGGTCACCCTACTCCCGTATCAGTCTGGGGCAGCATTTTTTTGCACACTATTTGACTAAAACCTGATTGTTTTACATAGCACTTACAATAGATAGTATTGCTCTAAGCCCTCCTCGTAACAGTTACAATAGTTTTGCTCTTAGCCCATGATATATGCATTACAATTCGTAAAATTCGTAAAATTATGCGGCTTGGGAGGCAGACTTTGGGCAAACTGAGAAGATTTTTGTCATTTTTTCAAAGTTGCTTTGTTGGTAACTGTAGGATCTCAGGTGTCAACCACAGCTGCTGATTAACATCTTAGATGAGCCGGTCTGCAAGAAAATCATGTCAATTTGATTGGGCTACAACAGCCTCACAGTTAACTCAGATATAAGCTAACAATGATTAGTGAATCCTAAACTTCTCTCTGTGTAGTCTAGTTTAATGTTGATGAGGCGAGGACTGAAAACATCCACACCGTACGCGTCCTAATTTGAAGGGCAGATTTTAAGCTAATTTATGCATGAGAAATCTTGGTGGAGTGAAACACAGCATTCTAATGCCTTAGAACAGTCTATGAATTCCAACTAATGCAAGAAAATTTAAGCTCCATGCAGGCCCATTCAGAGACAAGAGAGGTAGTCCAAATGCACTAGAATAATGCTTTCAATTTTTAACCCATATTTGACAAATGGATTCTCCCATCGTTATCAATTCGGCAAGTCAATTTGCATTTTAGGGGCATCAGGAGTGATTTTTAAATTTTAGAAAATTCTCTAGAGCAAACAGAATAGCCCAAATGGGACGCTGCGTTCTGCGGCGTCACATCTGGGGCTATTCTGTTTGCCTATCTCCCATAAAAAGGATGACAGGCTTAAATGTGTTAAGTTGTACATAAGGATTATAACCCATTCAATAGGTTTTTCCATGAACTGGCTCATTTTATCTCCTTAAACTGAATATAATTTTCATATTAAATAGTCAGAGATGTTAAAATATGTCACCAAATTGTATCTTATGCAGACTTTAAAGGGAGATATAAACACTTAAAATGAAACCAGAGATTTTTTCAACAAAATTAACATGATCTTAAGACAACCTAAATGACTTGCATCTTAAACCATCTGAATTTTATTTCAAAGGCAAAAAATTTAAAACTTAAAAAATTAACTTGTATTTTTTTTCACTTTATGTTTATGACATGTCAGCAAAATTGACCTTAGATTTACGTGATTTAAGAAAGTTGGCAAAGCCCTGCCATTTCCCCTGTACTTCGGGTCAACCAAAAAGTAATTGCCCCACACTTTAGCCCAGCTATTCTCCACCCTTCCCAGTAGGTAGGGGTGGGGCATGGTCGTAAATGACTGGTGCATAGGTCATGCTTACAGTTTCAGTCTCCATTTTTATGGCATCCATAATATGATACTCCGCTTTGAGACCACAGTGTTATAATTTAGCAATTTTTTTTGGACAATTTACGGTAATTTTTTCAGGGCATCCAAATTTTAATATGTTATACAGTTTGATATTAATTAAGCTGTGTTTTGAATCAATTACAATCCTAGCTGTCTCTTGTTGGTGACATTTACGAGTTTTGTTTCAGAAAATGAATAATGATCGCCCCTTACTTTATGACTTTTGTCTCATTTTGTTGATTTGTGAAATATATCTTGGTGAAAAATTTATGTTGTAACTGAAAACGTCCTGGTGGTGACTTGTGAGCAAAACTGTATTACATAAATTTTATGAATATAAAGATTTTAGATAGATGGTGCATGCTTTGGCAACAGCTGTTTTCGATTCCATCCCCATTGTTTTTGTGGGTTGATTTACAATCTTAAACCATATCTGACGAATGGATCCACCAATCACTATTCATTTGGATGAGTCCACTCACATGTTTAGGGACATCCGGAGTGATTTTGAATTATTACTACATTTTGTGATGAAGTCCTCTAAGCCAACAGAATAGCCCCAGATGCTGCAATTTGCGGACAGAGCCACCACATCATGGGTATTAACTACTGGTACAATGTCTCGCTCAAGGACACAACTCCGTGACAGTGGCGTTTGAACACCTGGCCCCGAGGTTATAAAACCTTTTTCATGCTCAACTTAGCTGAGACTTAAATTATCATGCTCATAAATGTTAAAATACCAACTACTGTTCGCACTTTAACATTTATGAGAAGGACAAATTACTATTTGTTGAGTATTGAACCTCAATTTTCCACTAACTTCGACTATTTCAACATTTATGAGCAGTTGAAATTTCATGCTCAGCTGAGTTGAGCATGAAAAAAGTTTTATAACCTCAACACCAGAGATTAAAGCACTATCACTAAGCCATCAGACTCCCCACTGCAATGTTTTGAAATGCATCAAGTCACAACTTCATCTTTCTTTGTCTCGGTCTTAATTTTGGAGAAATGTCAGCAAAAACTGTGGAAAAAAATCTCTCTGTAAACATGCCGGCCACTTGAACAGTTTTGCTATATGGTGTCAAAAAGTTTATGGCAAATAGTTGATTTAACATTGCAGTCTATGGTAGACAGTATGATGCGTCATAAATCAAACATATGATAGTTCAAAATTTCCAATACAGGGCCTGTTATTGTACCTTAGACAATGAGCCAAAACACAAGACAACCTAGTTCTCGCCTCAGTTTTTAAGTAGGAGTTTTGAAACTAGAATACATGTATGTGCAGTTTCACGGACATGCTTGAAAATAAATTGTAGAACTATCTGAAATTCTAGCTAAACAAAACTTTGCCCATTGAAGCACTGATCGGGTGGCTTCAGGCTGGTTCATATCTTTGTTACTTGTGTAGACTGGTTATTATTGGTTTTCCCATGATTTGACGTAAAATTGTGAGGTTAAAAATCTTTGGGCTGAAAAATTTCTTTCTCACCAAAGACAACAAAGGTATCTTGTTCTCTTTCTCAATTACCTAAATCAATATGAGCCTTGTCACAAGAAAACAGGATTTTTGCCTATATGAAAACAAAGGTGCAGATCAGCTTTGCAGTAACTGCGAAGCTGATCAGCGCCTTTGTTTTCGCTATACGGATACACTGTAGTATTTTTCCTCTACTTTCCAAATCCGAAATTTCAAGCTTCTAGCCTTTTTCCATGTCTTCACAGGCCTGTTTGCGTCAGATCTGTTCGGAAATCCCGGAGACTGGTTTTCTCACGTCGCGGCTCATATCACACTGGTTATCCAGAGACAACCAACTTCAGTGAGAACAACCAACACAGTTAAAATCAATGAAAGGCTTAGTATATAAGATAAGGAAGGAAATATCTGGAAACATGGATCAGGACATGGGATATGTTGTTCCCAGATCTGTGATAAGTTGTTCCCAGATCTGTGATAAATTGTTCCCAGATCTGTGATAAGTTGTTCCCAGATCTGCGATAAGCTTTTACCAGATCTGCGATAAGTTGTTCCCAGACAATTATTTCTTATTGATTTCATCTGCATTGGTTGTTCTCCGTCATGTTGGTTGTCTCTGGATAACTGGTGTGATCACTGACACACTAGCGAAAAAATTCAATAGACTACAGTATAAACTGGTGAATTGGGGTTAAAAGTAACTGTTTCTCACCTTTGCTAAACTTCTTTTACTCTCTTCAATAAATCAAATGTAGTCAGTTATCCCAACAGGTGTACAAACCTCCAACAAATGGTTTGTCAGTGCTTTAATAGTGCATACTCTTCTCAAAATTAGACGATGTACATACAAAGTTCTGCTCTTTTTTTAAGCTAAGAAGGAAACATTCAGTACGGTCAGATTTGTGTCAGGACTAGTTTGTTTGCTTGTATTGAAATTTACGTCCCCGTCAACAATTTTTCAGCCATGTCAGCCTCAATTCCGTTTCCAATACCCTACAATCAGGGCCCGGTTGTTCAAAACTTTGTTACCTTAACATCTTCGTTAAGTCCTCAACTCATTTTCACTTGAAATCTTAACGAATCTTTAACTAACGACATCATTTAATTTTGAACAACTGGCCCCTGGCCATGAGACTCCGTCAAGGCATGTTTGGAAGACAGCTTTGTCTCGACGGAAGCCGCTAAAAACTACAAGTACTTAGTGCACCAGTCATTTGTAACCACTACCCCACCCCTACATGTACGGGGAAGGGTGGGGGATAGTCAGGCTAAACTGCTGGACAATTACTTTTCAAGTGTCCCCGCAGTGCAGGGGAAATGGCGGGGTTTTGACATTAGGATCATTATTCCAGGGAGATTTTCTATTGCGAAGGGTGGGGCAAAGAGCAAAGTTTTGACCTCCAGTTTGCCCCCTGGGGGTGGGGCTCATAGCAGGGCACTGAAGCTGAACATTCATAATCCCCGCCCTTCCCTATAGGTGGGGGAGCAGTGGTTACAAATGACTGGTGCATAATGACTATCAATATTTTGACAATATGCTTTATGGAGAAAAAGACGAGACTAAAATTTATTATTTGACGCACATTTCACTTTACTCAAGATGATGAATAATTACATGAATACAATGTACAAATGAAAGTGATTAAATTGACACCATTGAATCTTTGATCACAGAGAATTATTCAAATATGGCTCCTACTACATAAAAATTTGCTGGCTAAATTAACATCTACTGTAGGCATGCATTAACAGACTAACACAATTAAAACAGTTTTACATGTACATGTAATACTGTCAATTTAAGTACACACGTTTCTTATAAAAACTGGCTGAATTAATTTGATGATGCAAAAGAAAAAATATACTGACCTTATCAACATGCCCTTTAAGACACAACCACATTTGTATACGGTTTCTAAACATGTCGGTTATAAGATGGCTATATATAGACACATTTAAGTTTCTAAAACGAAATGTTTGATGATGCTCAAAAGAAATGACACAGACCTTATCAACATAATTATGCCCTTGAAGACACAACCACATTCCTAATACTATTGTTTTCATATCAGTTGCAATTCAGCTGTAATAATAGTTCTAAATAATGACAATTTTCTGAAAGTTTGCTAGAACATATCAATATATTATTTTATAGAACTTGCCACAACCTATGTACTTTAATATAGAATAACCACAATCAACATTTTTGAGCAAAAAAAACAACAACAGGAAATCAAATTTTATTTACCAACTTTTCAATCAAATTATCTTAATGTAATTACATGTACATTTATGCATTGCGCAAAATTTGTAAGTTTTCATGTATGCAACAAGCATCGAAGGGCAATTACATGATTACGGGAGACAGATTCAAATAAGTCTTAGACTTTTTTCTGAATCCCATTTGTATGATCCATGTATGTCACGTATTGTATTGCTGTTTGTTATATGTCGTTTGTACAAAAAATAAAAGTTTAAACCAATTACATGTCGATTTATATTTGAGCCCCATCATGAGAAAACCGGATTTTTGCCTGTGTGAAAACAAAGGCGCAGATCAGCTGTGCAGTAACTAATTGGCGCCTTTGTTTTCGCTACTCGGATAGTACAATTCCTCTTCTTCCATAATCCTAAATCCTTGATTTCCAGACTCTAGCCATCTTCTCTGCTTGTACAGTTCGATTAGTGTCAGACCTAGTCAGAAACCCTGAAGACCGGTTTTCTCGCGCCGCGGCACATTTAATTTTAAATTGAAAACCATTCACTCGCCATCCGGTCTAAATGTGTACATCTTATACATAATAGACTAGCAAATATTAGCTCCTTCTACTCCACCATTATTATGCAGCAGTCATTTGTATCCACAGCCCCTCTAGGGCCTGGGAAATTGGGAATAGCAGGGCGTTTTTCAGTTTTTAAAGCCCTGCTAAAAGCCTGGCACTGCGGTGTTGATTTGTAGTAAAATCCCTGCTAAAAGCCCTGGCTCCCTGTAGGCTGGCAATAATGTGAACTTCTTCACATAAATATAAAGCTGCATTTGCAGATCATTAAAATAAGAACCATAAATGTAATTAAATTGTACAACTAAAATACAACTAATATTTAATTTGAACCCTGGCACTGCCAGAACACATCAGAGGTTAAATCCCGGCACTTAAGCCCCGCTGCGTACTCGCTTTCCCCAACCTTAGAGTGGCCGGGGATACAAATGTCTGGTGCATTATTCATCCGAAATGAAACATATGCAATGTGAGTCACATCATGAAAAATCATAACTCTTGAAAGCAGAAAACAGAATGAAATAAATCAGCTGTTCATCAGTTTTTTCACTACATTGATACATGTATGTCATACAACATGATACAAGTCAATTTACTTTTTCAAGCATCTAGCCACATTTCAACTGCTTTTAGACAGGTTTGTATACTGGACCTGATAGGAAATCTCAAAGCCAGGTTTTTCCATGATGTAGCTCACATGTAGTTTTTCTTAATCATTTCTTGTTTATCAACACCATGCACTGCTACAGTAAGTAGCATTTCACAACTTATTGCTGTATTTTACTCCACACATTTTGTGAGATTTCTTCAAACGACTGCCTCATTTCGGTGTTTATTCGGCGAAAAAATCCTGTTGTAAAATCCTTTCCACGAGCTGACCGTCTTGCCAGTCCAAATCCACACACCAGACGTAATCCCTACGATCACCGACATCAAATATTTTATCATGTAAACGTTAAAATCCGGGAAGCTATTTCCCGAAGATGGCAAACACTGTCCATTGTCTCGCTGCTTGCAAATACTATTGTACCATGTCGTCATCCAACCTTCACGAGACGACTGTTCATAAAAATAGCACGCAATTACTATGGTAGCAGGTACGGTATACAGCACACTGAAAATTCCTATTCTCACCATGAGTTTTTCGAGTTTATCCGTCTTCGTACCATCCGACTTCATAATCGTCCGAATTTTAAACAAGGACACAAAGCCCGCCAACAGAAAGCAGGTCCCTATTATAAGATAAAGAACTAGCGGCGCCAATACGAAACCTCTCAAGGCGTCAACGTCCGAAATTCCGGTGGTACACACGCCGCTCAATACATCGCCGTCGACTTGCCCCATGGCTAGAATGGCGATTGTTTTAATCGCAGGTACTGCCCAGGCAGCCAGGTGGAAGTACTGGGAGTTGGCTTCAATGGGTTCGTGACCCCATTTCATTCCGGCCGCCAGAAACCAGGTCAAGGTCAAAATAACCCACCTGAAAGAAATTAAGAATGTGTCATAAGAATAAAATACTACATATGTGTGCAAACACTGTGCATAATGGCAATTTTTTGGTTGGCGGCTATATAGCCAGTCAACAGCTATGGTCATGTCAGGATGTTGCCTCCATTTTATGGGGCATCTTCCCAACATTAGGATGTCATGACACCCAAAATATGCTGGAAAATGCATGTAAAACCACCCAAGTTAACAACTAAGGCTTATAAATACATGTATGTATGGATGGTTTGACGAACCACTTTTCCTGGGCAGGCTCAGGCCTAATCACTAATAAGATGGTCAGTCAGTCAGCTATTACATGTAACTTCACCTTCAGGCACGGGCAGACCATCTTTTGATAATTTCTCACAGCCAAAATGGGCGGGGCCCCTGTTTTGGATCAATATCTCACTGACAGTCAACAGAACCAGTTTGTGAGCAAGTGCATGCTGATCTGTGCCTTCTTTCAGGCTAGGTCTGCAGTGTTAGAAATAAAACTTGCATAGCAACTTGCCCGGGGGGCAACCTGAGGTCAAGTTCAACTTGCCCCCCAGGATTTTAACTTGCCCCCCAAAACTTGCGATTTTTTTACCAAAAAAAAATAAACATGTGTCAATAATTTGATGTGCAATTCATGTTTCAGACAGTGTGATCACATTATTAAAGCAACTTTGGTTCCACTCTATTCAGGACTGCAGTTGAAAATTTGACTAAACAGATTTTAGCATCATCAGCAAAATTTTGTGCATACAATGACAACCATGCGGAGTGCATTTGTAAAATCTAAGAAGAATATTTGTTCTACAACACTCGGACTCACCTGAGGAATTCCACTAGTGACTGTTTACTGTTTTTGAAGTTTTGCCATTGATTATAACTTTTTGCTTTCTACCAGATAAAAAATCTTTAATCCACTTATAAATGTACTTGCACAGATATACCATACCCCTACTTTTTCAACCTTATATTTGGTACTTTTCAAAGCATTTATAACCATCAAAGATACATGACAGCCAGTTTCAAAATAAAATAAAAGAAAGTTTCAAAAATTCTTCTGTCAAAGTGTTTACATCCACTTCAAGCTCAAAAGGTTGGTGTACCGATCAGCTGATGTTTTGGGGGTTTTTTTTCTCATTAAGCTATTTTGTGCAACTAAAACATTATTTGCATGAAACCTTTGCTTGCCCCTTTTTTAAAAAGTCAAACTTGTATTTAGAAAACTGTGGTTCTATAAATAGAAAATCTGCTTTGACCCAAAATACTTAATCACTTGAAATTATTTAGATTGCAATTTTCTTGTGTGAAATACTTAATAATTTTTATTTACTCAAAAATATATTGTCAATAATAACTGACAAAGAACTGAAACTGTTTTCCTTCGCATTGTTAACCTAGTGCAGAGTGGGTGGGGTACAGTGACTGTCAAAAAAGATCGTGAATTCTGAACTTGAAAAACATGATTATGCCTAAAAAAGAAAGTTAAAATCGAGTTAAAATCCACTGGTTTTTGGTATTACAAACAAAATGAAACAAAACTGGGTTGAAAGCAAGTGTCTCTGCCCGAAATAATTGCTGGAAATGGTAAACTTTTCTACTTTCGTTTTTACAGATGCGTCAGTTTGAGGTGTTGCGCGGTCAAATTTTAGTGTCATGCCATATTTTTTTGCGTAAAATATGCATGGCTCAAGGGTAGATGGATCACTGAGACTGTTTTTTTTTTTTTACTTCAGAGTGCTCCATTCAGGTTTATTTAGCGGCTGGTTCATCTTTTTGAGGCCCGAATATCGGTAAAACAAGTACTGATTCCATACTTTTTTCTCCCCAAAAGAAACGAAAAATGGGGCTACTGATTGGTCAATATAATCACATCTACCCAATCAGAATGTTCGTTACATCGAATACATTCAATAACCGATTTAACTGCACTGGATAAAAAGTGAACGAAATGACCGAAAACGACCGGAATTGAAGGAAAACGGACCAAAATTTCAGGTTGTCCGGCAGGCAAGCGCAAGGCAAACATAGGTTGTCCGACGGGATTTCAACCCGTGTCGGGCAATCGGGCAATTGCTTATTTCTAACACTGGGTCTGATGATGATTTAGCAGACTGAATGAAATGCACCGAGGCAACAACAAAATCAATATGATGTGAGCCTTCGCATGAGAAAACCAAGAATTTACATATGCGAAGACAAAGACGCAGATCAGCTGTGCAGTCACTGCAAAGCTGATCAGCGCCTTTGATTTCACCACACTGTTAATACAATTCCTCTTCTACTTATAACCAAAGTTTCGAGCTTCTAGCTTTATTCTGTGACTGTACATGCCTGTTTGTTTCGGACCTGGGCGGAAACCTAAATTGTCGGTTTTCTCATGCACAGGCTCATGTGTTTTGACATGTCATTGTACAGACCTGTCTAGATGAAGAACATATGAGCCGCGACGCGAAAAAACCGGTCTTCACAGTTTCCAACCACATAAGACACAAACTGACCTGTACAGTCACAGAAGAAAGGCAGAATCTTGAAAATTTGTGTATAAGTAGAGTAGGAGCTGTACTATCCATGTAGCGAAAACAAAGGCGCTGATCAGTTTCACAGTTATTGCGAAGCTGATCTGCGCCTTTGTTTTCGCATAGGCAAAAATCCCTTTTTCTCATGATGTGCCTCATATTGCAGCCTGGAGGCTCTTGACCTGATATTAAATGAGTCCATCTGATAAAAATCAATTTCTTGAGCTCAGCTCATATTTAAGTTGTACCTGATGGGAGAATTGGTCAGATTTCTTGGGACCAATTCTCTCACACTCGGGAGTTTCACAATAAAGTGCACATGAAGAAAATACTGCTGTTATGCAGAAGATTCTGTGTTATAAACTAACCATTTACATAAAAAAGAGTTTAAATTTACTTGTAAGACATCTGTCTACCCTTTAATTTGATGTATGACATGTATATACACAGGTGATTTCCGGGGTAAGCAAAATTAAGGCCAGAAATAGGCCACTTTTTTGTGTTATGCTGTAACAGTGAAAAAACACCATTTTTCATTCAAATAAAGCTGACAGATTAAACACAAACCTTTAAAATATACATCTGATATATAAAGTGAATTTTCTAACCATTCAAATGCTTTTTACCGCATGAAATTTGAGTAGCAAATACAAATTTTATGTCAATTTTTTTAAACGCTGTGGTTCGTTATGCATTTTAAAATTTGTTGCATACCATTTATAAAATGACTTGCATATACTGCATAGGTATAATTAAAATGCATGTAAAATGCACTAACAATAACCATAAAGGCATATTATATGGAATTACCAAAAGTTAAGTCGAGCAGATCAGCTGTTTTTATTTTTGAACGGTTTAAATTTCGGGTTGACGATTCTACGAAAATTTGTGTAGTGTCCGCAACGCTTGTAAAAGTCTATCTGGTTCTGGAATGCTTGCTTCAGAGGAGTCAACAGTTTGACCAAAGAAACAGACCCATGCCCTGAAATACCAGTGCAAATTTTAGCCACTTCTGTCTATGAATAAAAAAACTGGAACAGAATGTGTCCCAATGTAGTGTCCGTGACGGTCTGTAGTGTCCGCGATGTTAATCTAAAAATTTAAAATACAACCATATTATTCATTTTTAATATTTAAATGGTTTTTGCTCATTTGTTAAGTCTTAGTGCTTTCTTGTCTGATAGTTTCAAGTAGTAATGACAATGCATGAAATTTTTTTAGAGAGGTATAACGGAAAGCTTAAGAATATGTTTGTTACGAAGAGGGTATTTTGTTACGAAGATGGTATTTTAAATAAGTGACTATTTGTTTAAACATTTCAGTATGTGATTACAAATGTACATAGTACAACTGCATCTTATGCGATTCTTTTTGTTTTTCTTTACTCGTTACACTGAACTTTTATTATTACGAAAAAACGTCGCGGACACTACAGAATTTCGGAAATATTAAAAACATAATTTAAAGCTGTGTTTAGGTTTCAGGTCTGAAGTAACAAAGTAACAATGGGTAGAAAACCAAAAAACAATCAGGAGAAGCCAATGACTAGTGCAGAACGGTCTAAGATATATAGACAGAATTGGTCAGTCATGTCGGGACGAAGCCATCCCTTCCCGGGTATGAACCAGTACTGTATGGGAGCTAATGTGTCTGTATCCCTGAAAATAAATTACCCTTCTCCTGAAATCCCTGAAAATAAATAGCCCTTCTCCCTGAATCCCCAAAACCCCTGGGTGGGCCTCATTGATCAATGTGGCCGTGTATTAGCGGGACATCACTCCCCCCCCCCCCCTCCCCGCCAATCTCCGGCACTGACGGGCCTCATTTGATGTGGCTAACCGGCACATAGAAGACGCCCACCCCTTTTAAACAATTAAGTTTGTAGTTTAGACAGCGACACCTTTCATTCTATGGATCACCCCTCAGAGTAAGTAAAGTTGAAATAATTGCTAAACGTGGGCAAAATAGTAATGTTAAAGTGTTTGTTTTTTATGTAATTTGATGTGATGCTAATATACACTGCCCTATAGTCGTCACGGTCTTAGGCCGCGTTCCCATGGACATTGTTTCTTTGTCGAAGATTCTTTGTCACAGAAACTTTGGCAATGAGTTTGTGTTTACACACAGCAAAGGTTACTTATACTACTTAGCTCGCTCATCTTTGTCGCAGACATTTGACAATGAAACTTTGCCAGAGAACTGAGTTTACACGAGCATATTTTTGTGCGACAAACCTACTTTGTCAAAGAAAAATTGTCCTTGGAAACTAGGCCTTAAAATCATCACTTTTCATTTGACCTCAACCATTTCCGTCTTCGAATTCTTCAGCGAAAATTTTAAGAAGGGAAGAAGGGGAATGATTTTAAAGGAACATATCTCCTCTACTTTGCAATTATTGATTTACAACAACTTACTAACCAGTCGTTAAAGCAGCGGTACCCAATTTTAAACAAAATTGAAAGTCTGTCGAGAGCTGAATGGGCGAATGGAAATTCCCTTGAGCTGTGCCTGCCTCTTAATGACATGTACATTTAGACATGCCCAAAAGATACCGATCTACCATTAATTAAATGTTTCCCTTTCAATGATAAAGCATGTAAACACAGAAATAATTGGTCGACTTTAGGTCATGCCTGACGACCTTCTGTCAACTACTGAACTACATATATTCAACAGCAGCGTCTTACTGCGTAGACGGGCTTCAAACAATTGCCAGATCTATGACATAAAACGAAATACATAGATACGAAGTAGACGCATCGTTAAAATACATTGATGTATTGCGATCCGCCGTGAATTTCTCATCCCCCATTTCGCTCTCAGTGGGAGAGGAGAGGTACAGACGGCTAATCGCATCATCGATCATGCGACTGTGTAAATTACTGCTGGGCGTATATCCTTGTTAATTGGTGTAAATCTTTCTCTCTTCTCTCTCTCTCTCCCTCCCTCTCTCTCTCTCACACACTCACACACACACACAAGAATTTTAAGCTGTATGTACTTTCTGTTGATGAAATTATTCTAGGGCATATATTTACAGGGATAATTTTGGAAGGGGCCATGGGCAAAATTGCCCTTTAATTTTCAAAATGGCCCCTTCATTTTGAAATAAGGGGCCGGTTTTATAATGTAAGGAGATAGGCGATAATGATTCTAGCTTAGCATTTTCCGCAAAATGGCCCCTTGCATTTTTAAGCCAACAATATCCCTGTATTTAGAACGGTACCTGTACATTGAAACTCAAATGGTAAATGATGAGCCGTAGTGACTGTCCTTCGTATTCCATGGTCACTTTTGTCACGAAAGAACACTAAATTATAAGTATACATGATAATGGCATGCCCATAATATCAGAGTGCATTGGGGGGAAATGTCACGTACTGAACGTCTGTTCTGGAGCCTACCAAAATCGTTTATCTCTGTATGTGGGTATATGCCATCAAATTTTGATGTTGAATATATGTACTTAAATTTTACAGCGATCAAGCTCATATCCCCATGAAAAACATAGAATGAAATTGTTGCCTGGTCCGTGAATTTCAGTTTAAACAAGCTGACCGGTAATTCACCAGTCATTTGTATCCCCCTCCCCAGGACCCGGGAATAGCGGGGCTTTTAACTTTCCAAGTTTTAAAGCCCTGGTAAAAGCCCCGCTCTGCGGGGGACAAGTTTTTGGCTAAAACCCTGGTAAAAGTCCCGGCCCCCGGGGTCTGACTATATAATGAGGAACAACAAATGACCTTAAGCTGTTTGACTAATCTTAAATCACATATTCCATGGTGGTGAGATTAGGCATAAGTTGGCCTAGTGGTTTCATAGAATTCGAACACACACACACACACACAAACACACACACACGGAGCCTTTGGCATTATTAAAATGGAATAAATACATGTTCTTGAAATTGTGCTTACTAGAATACAACAGATGTGACTTGTTTTCATTGAAATTAAATGTGAAAATACAGCTAAATGGTCCTGGCAGTTAATGTGAGACATTTATATTTGAAAGTGTAGTTGGGCACAAAAATGTCAGAAAAAAAAGAAAAATGTAGTGTCCGCGACGAAATTTAGCCTGTCATATAATTAAGATTTATTGAAAGCTAGAACACAACCAGTACCCATCACATAATCTGTCAGTTTTTCTGCCTTGTAGCACTCCTTGTAGCTGACCAGCCTGCTAACAGTTTGATCATACACCATTGTATATATGTGGGAAATTTCCATATTTAGATCCTGTATGTTATTACTGCAAATATAATTAGATTATGACACCAACTCATTTTACAGGTTTTTGTAATAAATTTCAATGTGAAGTCTTGCCTGTATGAAAGATATAGTAGCAAAATATCACAATTTAATATGGAATGAAAACTAACAAAAAATTGAAAAAAATAACAAAAATGTAGTAGTGTCCGCGACGAAATCAACACAAAATTAAAAGCCCAATTGCAACGTTTAGATGGAAGATGTCATCAAGAAAGACATGTAAAGTCATTTCCCCGTTACAAAATGTCATTTTAGGGAGTAAATCAATTTACTGCTTCAAGAATTCTCATTTTGTAAGAAATCATCACTATGTAAGGTACATTTATTAACATGATTAAAGGCCCAAAATCTGAGAAAAAAAAATTTTTTTTTTTTTTTTTGCTTTTTTGAGGGATTTTTTTCCCCTGCAGAATCTGAACCACTGCCACAGGCAGCATTTGAACCAATTTTTACAAAACAGAAGGATAATGTGTTCTTACTTTGGCCATATAACACATTTTTAATCAAATGCTTAATTTTGACAACATGGCAATAGATTAATGGCAATATTTTTTAAAAGACAAAACGATACTGGGAGATTTTTTAGGATTATGAGCGTCAATCACCATTCTTTCAAGAAATAATAATGATTAACCATAAAAACTACTTTGAAATTTTGCCCATTTTGTTACAATTGTGTGCACTTTATTGTGAAACTCCCGACTGGTTATCCCGAGACAACCAACACCAATGAGACCAACCAACACAGATGAAATAAAAATGCCCCAGCAGGTTAGAAATACATTTCCAGGAACAACTTTCAACAGATCATTATGATGCATGGAACGTTGTTCCCTGACAGGTACATGTATATGAATACTAGTCATAATTTGATTTCAGTAACTGTTGTGTTGGTCGTTCTCAGTCACACTGGTTGTCTCTGGATAACCAGTCTCTGCCTAAACATTCAAACACATGTTGCTGACAATACCACACCAGTTACCCAGAGACAACTAACGTCACAGTAACGTTACCAACTGGGAACAACCTATGCAGATACAGTATAAGGCTGTAGAATGCAAATACCAGTGAGTCCTCAGTCCTGCCTAGAAACAACTTTCTACAGATCAAAATAATCCATGTAAAGTTGTTCCCAGACAGGTATTTATGAAATTTCCCACATTGATTTCATTCTTGCTGGTTGATCTCAGTCATGCTGGTTGTATCTGGGTAACGGGTGCGAATACCTACCATATTGAACTGGCCATCGAGAAAAAGTACAACAACATGAAGAGAATCGTACACCACTCCTTCTTCGTTCCCTGTGTAACCATGGGAACGCTCATTAATGTTAGGTCACCTTCTTTGCGTGTAAACCTGTTACAAGCATATTTATCCTCTAAGAAAAATCCAACAACGTAAGCTAATGCAACCATGAAGTAACATCCGGAAAGGAATATGATGGGTCGTTCTGGGTAACGAAACCTTGTCATGTCTATGAGAAATGTGAGGACTGTGAATAAGGTAGATCCGAGACAAATAAATGCCCAAATGCCGATCCATTTTCTCGCAAAATCAGTTTTGTCTTCAGTCCAGAACATGCGACATGGAGCCCCACAGTCTGGGTACGAAATAGAATTTCCTATACGAAGCTTGTAGTCGAAACCCGGGGGTACCTTGAGGTAACTTGGGAAGCAATCACGACTGTTGATTTGTACCTCCTTATCAGGGTTATAGTTATTATTGTTGTTGGGGTTATAAGGTTTCTTAGTTGTCTGTCGTCCTGGCTTCTGTGTTGTTAGAGGGGGTTGGGGCTCAGTCCGGTTCTCTCCGACGCACAACCCGCTTACTGGAAATTTCTCACAATTTAAACTGTCGGGCCATTTAAAACCAAACTTGTTCATCAATGTCTCACAGCCGGTCCGAGCCTGATTGCAGAGTGACCGACAAGGTGGTATGGCATTAGGTAATACTGTACATACTGGCACATACATAGTACATAGGAAAAATTTTAATTGCTTGCTACATTGAACTTTGACTAAAGGGAAAAACTGGTGCACCTCCATGCCTGCATCTTCTTGCTTTTGATGGTTCAAAAGATTTGGCATGATTGTTTCATTGTACTGAATATCTTTACACAGTGGGATCTGAATTGGTTCACATTTTCCATGAGGTTCAAAGTTCTGTTTCTGATTCGTGATCTTTGTACTGTATTCCGCTGCGTTCACACATTGTAAAATTATGAAAATAAGGTATCCTGTGAACACTACTCTGTGGTTCATTCTAAAATTCCGAACCGCCATGATTAAAATCGCTCGAATAAAACCCACAAAACAAACTAATAAACCTCCATAAGTGTATTCCGAATTGGCCTGATTAAAAATATCACGAAAATAAATTGGAATTTAACATAAAAGTCACAATCTTTTCACAGATACATTGTATTTCTTTAGATCATGGCTGCCTTTGTGCTAAGTTTATTCAAAACACATAAAACGACGCTCCGTTTCAAGTGCCCCAAATTGATTTTCCTATCAAACACAACGGCTCATTATCTATTGAAATATGTGGGGAGCGAGAAACGATTCAACACAAAATTACAACTCAACGATGATTGGTTTACACATCCGATTTTATAATTGGCTGTTCTGTTTTCCGCCTGCGATAAAAGCGCGCACCTGCTGCAATGAATATATATATTTCGTTGGTATGGTAACTGAATGCTTTAGATTTTACTGCTTCAAAAATTTGTTAAGATTATACGCGGAACGCGAGTGTTATTCATTGTTTTGTTTATTTTATCACCCCTGCGAGCAATCAATCAAGGTCAATTTCTGTGCGTGACACTTTTGACACGCGAAAGTGTGATAATCAAAACGAGATTTTAATTGATTAACATAATTAAAATTATGTCGATAATACTTATCGGTGGAAATTAAAACCCCGGAAGGCTTGATGTAGGTATTAATTTAGGAGAAGTGATAAATTTTAATAGCAAAAGGAGAAGGATAAGGGGGAAAAAGGATAAGGGGAAAAAGGATAAGGGGGAAAAAGGAAAGAAAAAAAAAGAAGAAAAAAAAAACAACTCCAGTGATCTGTAAATCTACTGTCCCTGCCAACTCGGATCCGTGAAAAAAAAAGAAGAAAAAAGAAAAAGACGGCAAAGATAAATAAATACGATTATGAGTAGAAAAGTTCATAGTTTGATGATGATGATGATGATGGAAGAACGCAATCAACATTTTTCTCGGGGCTTAGTTTTCAAAAAGGCAGTTTAAACATCTTAAAATAAAACAGTTGTATTTTAAAGATGTTTTTTTTTCTGCCAGTCACAAAAACAAAATACATGTTTTGCTAGCCATTTTTCCAAAAGCTGCAATCGTCCCGACATGACCAAAGCTGGTTTAGGGGGCCGTTATGCGACACAATAATTGGCACAATAAAAGGTGCGAGACTACAGTCACCCATTTGTTTGTTGGTAGCAAACAGTTTGTTCAACTTGCTAACAGTTTAGCTGGGTAAGCCATTCAACACCAACTTATGAAATGAGCCTTCGCATGAGAAAACAAACAGTTTGCGTATTCGAAAACAACGACGCAGATCAGCTGTGCAGTAACTGCACAGCTGATCAGCGCCGTTGTTTTCGCCACGCGGATAGTAAAATTCCCCCCTTTACTTATATCCAAAGTTTCAAGCTTCTAACTTTATTCTGTGACTGTACAGCCTGGTTTGTGTCGGACCTGGTCGGAAACCCAAATTGTTTGTCTTCTCATGCACAGGCTCAATGTCAACGAATCAGATCTATACTATTCTGCTACGACAGCAAACAAAAGAATGGTATGCTGAACGTCAGTCGTACGACCTCTTCGTATATCCGCAGACTGTTAATTTGTTTGAGCTGCGTCTTCGCGTCCCAGTCAACAGCTATGGTCATGTCGGGACGTTGCCTCCATTTTATAGCATTTTTACCCAACGGTTCTATCTACAATGTATGTTTTGGAGCCAAAAAAAAAAAAAAAAAAAAAAAAGAAAGGAAAAATAGGGGTATACCCCTGCATACCCCAGTTTTTCTAACATAAAAGTGGGGGGTTAAGGGGCTATGCGTTTCAATGACATGTTTACCTGATGTAAAATTAACCGGCCATGAAACGAACCCGGTCAAATATGATTTTTGCTGAATAATGATGCACTTTTTGACCCTGAGCCGCTTCCGTATTATTTCGGGATCTGATTTTTACAAATCCCATCATTTACCTTTGATCGAGCAGATTTGATTGTCATTTGGACGACAAAACTATTCTGTTATAATGGTCACAGGGCTTTAAATACTTTATCAGTCGTTGTTATCATATTTTTCATTTCTTATTGATAATTCATTGGCTATAAAATGATACAAAAATGCCTTTATGGAGCAAAATCAAAATTTCTTGACGCGTGCGACTTTTTTGGGCGTAGCGGCGACGTTTTGATGATAAAAATACTAGACGTTATCGTCAATTTTAACAATTTTATGCGTTTCATGGTAATAAATAAAGTTCGATAGACCGAGGGCCATAACTGTCCTGTTTAAGGTTATGGACAGCGATGAAAAGCCATGAAATTTTACTCAACAAAATGAAGATTGTCGGTGTCCAAATCAACGTCTAGACAGACAAATGAGCCACCTCATGGGAAAACCAACAATCTGCATAGGAGAAAACAAAGGCGCAGATCAGTTTCGCGGCAACATTGTTGGTTTTCCCACGAGGCGGCCCAAATGCTTCCATACGACTTGTGCTGTTGATGGGACGTAAAACCCAAAACAACGTGAGTTCTGCACGATTTAACTGTATTTGTCATCTACTAGACCCAAAGTTGCAGCAGCTATAGTACGTGAAAAGTACCAATAAAGCAACCCCCAAAACTGAAAAATATAAATAAATAAATAAATAAATAAATAAATAAATAAATAAATAAATAAATAAATAATAATAATCAATAAATAAAATAAAATAAACTGGATGCTATAGAAAAAATGCAACAAAGCTTTGTTTTTGGTGTTTGTTTGTGTTGAGATTTAACGTACCAGTCAACATCTGGACGGAGCCACCGCTCCCATATAAGCATTCACCAGTACTCTGGAGAGTTAATGTGTCTTGCGCAAGGACAGAACTCGGCATCCCTAGCGGGGCTCGAACACAGGAGCTCTCGATTCTGAGTCAGATGCTCTATCACCAGGCCTCAGAACTATTCTTAACTTTGACCGTACAGTTTTTTTCTCTCATGATAATACACAAACCTAAAACAGCAGTCACACATTAGCGTATAACCCAAACGCGCGCCGGGTGTATGAAAAATGTCAACACGCTGAAGATTTTGGACGTATAAAAATTAATTTGTACCTTTAACTCGCTTTATCAGTCACACATTAGCGCGCGACTGAGGCATGTGCCGGATGTATAAAAATCTCAAAGTTTTAGAGTACGTTTGTCTTACGTCCCAGACACGCTAAGCACACGCTATGGACGCGCAGCGAACGTTCAGCGCGCGCCTCACACACGCTTGGGGCACGCTACTGAAGCAATATCTCATAAAATCGGAACGCGCGTGGAACGTACACTGGCATGCCTCAAACGTGCTCCAAACGCGTTCGAAGCGTATTCAACGCGCCTGTAGCGCGCATGTAACTTTCGAAACGTATAAGTCACACGCCCGGGACACGCCGAGCTTCTAGAAAATTTTTAAGCATGTTTTAATTTTTTTTATCCCAAACGCGCACGAAACGCGCGATGATTTTTAGCAACAAACAGCGACGCGCGCCGGGCGCACACCAAGCGTACACAACCTACTCGTAACGCGTTTTGAACGTGTCTCCGACGTGTGTCTGGCGTATATTGAATTATGCAATTTTTCAACACGCCCGGCGCGCGTTTCACTTATACGCTAATGTGTGACTGCTGTTTAAAATATTTTATCATTCAATTAACTGTCATTTTGCCTAAAAATGTGGGCCGCAGAAATATCATCGTTTGATGGTCGTAAAACAGATATTGGTAATACTCTATTTTACCATCTAGCTGATACTCAATATATAAATCTATGCATTTCGAACATGGTCCGACACAAACCAGCTTGTGCAGTCACAGAAACAGGCTAGAAGCTTGTATTGAGATTTTGGGTTATTGTACTACCCCTGCAGCGAAAACAAAGACGCTGATCAGCTGTGCAGTAATTGCACAGCTGATCTGCGTCTTTGTTTTCGCATATGCAGAAACATGTTTTTCTCATGATACTCAATATAAATATTGTCATACGTTTGTGCAAATAAATCGAAAAGGATTTTACATTATTGTCATTCATGGTTGTTAATTTTGTAATGATTTTATGTACCCGTTCACTTTTTCGCCAGACTATACCGAGTAAAAAAGTGTTGGCGACATAAGGAGTTAATATATGGGTTAACTTTAACAAAAATGCTTTTAAGCCTTATTTAACAAGTTGCATTTTCGTTTGTGGAAACTGTCACATTTTGTTGATCTTTGTGTAAAAGCTCGTTCAACCCTCTGACTTATGGGCACAGAAGCCCAACTGGCACCAAGTCCGATTCATAACCAAGCGGACCCGGTACTGATTTTCAAAATCTTACAGCTTACGACAGCACTCATAGAAAACGTATACTTATTTGAGCAACAAGAAATATGGTCATTCGAGTTTGTGCAATGGCCTAGTAGAACTATCGGTCACGGTACGAAAGTACCTAGCGTTTGTGGAATACGAAAACCAGAGGACCAATGGTCCTGTAAACGCTCACCTGAGACCAGAGATATATACATGAACTTGTTAGACTAGAATGGTACAATGCATGTATATAACCCTAGGACAGGGTCAGAATAACTCCTAATCATAAAAATTCAGTCCATTTGCCAATAAACTGCAAGTTTTGTCCTTCAAATGACATTTTAACAATTTTCTCCATTCAAATGCATAGGAGATCTATGTTGACCTTGCCGTGAAATAGGTCAAGGTCATCCCAGTGTCATGATTTATATAAATTTTGTAGACCTCCATTCCTTAATGCTTCATGCCAAGTTTCAAAATCATAGGCCTTCTGGTTCTGAAGAAGAAGATTTTTAAAAAACATTTGCTATTTATAGCCATGGCGGCCATCTTGGTCACGTGACATTGACCATTTATATAAACGTTCATTTCCTCTTCCTAAGGATGCTCCATATAAAGTTTGGCTTTGATTGGCTAAGCAGTTTCTGAGAAAAAGCTGTTTGAATAGTATGGTCATCTACATGTAGATAGCTCCGGGGCAGGGGCAGACAACCCCTGGGCCTAAAATATTTTCATAAACATAAATCTTCTGCCCATTTGCTCATTCCTAGCAAGTTTTCTGCCATTACATGACATTTTCCTATTTTTTCCCATTCAAATGCATGAGCGACCTAAGTTGACCTTGCCATAAAATAGGTCAAGGTCATCCCAGGGTCATGATTTATATAAACTTTGTAGAGCTCCATTCCCAGATGCTTCATACCAAGTTTCAAAATCATAGGCCTTCTGGTTCTGAAGAAGAAGATTTTTAAACATTTTTGCTATTTATAGCCATGGCGGCCATCTTGGTCATGCGACCTTGACCATTTATACAAACTTTCATTCCCTCTTCCTAAGGATGCTCCACAAAAAGTTTGGCTTTGATTGGCTTAGCGATTTCAGAGAAGATGTTTCAATATTATTGTCATATACATGTATATAGCCCCGGGGCAGGGGCAGCCAACCCCCTGGGCCCAAAATATTTTCTTAAACATAAATCTTCTGTCCATTTGCTCATTTCTAGCAAGTTTTCTGCCATTTAATTACATTTGCCTATTTTTCCCATTCCAATGCATGGAGACCTAAGTTGACCTTGCCGTAAAATAGGTCAAGGTCATCCCAGGGTCATGATTTATATAAACTTTGTAGAGCTCCATTCCCAGATGCTTCACACCAAGTTTCAAAATCATAAGCCTTCTGGTTCTGAAGAAGAAGATTTTTAAACGTTTTTGCTATTTATGGCCCTGGCGGCCATCTTGGTCATGTGACCTTGACCATTTATATAAACTTTCATTCCCCCTTCCCAAGGATGCTCCACATGAAGTTTGGCTTTGATTGGCCTAGCGGTTTCAGAGAAGATGTTTGAATATTATGGTTATATACATGTATATAGCCCCGGGGCAGGGGCAGACAACCCCCCAGGGGCTAAAATTTTCCATTAACATTAATCATCTGTCCATTTGCCTATTTCCAGTAAGTTTTACCCATTAAATAGCATTTTACCATTTTTCCCATTCAAATGCATTGGCGACCTAAAATGACCTTGCCGTAAAATAGGTCAAGGTCATCCTAGGGTCATGATTTATATAAACTATGATGGGCCCGCGTCCCCGATGCTACATACCAAGTTTCGTGGAAATCGGCCCACTGGTTCTGGAGAAGATTTTTAAACGTTTTTGCTATTTATAGCCATGGCGGCCATCTTGGTCATGTGACCTGGACCATTTATATAAACTTTCGTTTTTCCTTCCTAAGGATGCTCCACATGAAGTTTGGCTTTGATTGGCCAAGCGGTTTCAGAGGAGAAGATCTTTGAAATTGTGAACGACGGACGACGGACGGACGACGGACGGACGCCGGAGCATGGGTATACTATAAGCTCGCCTGTGAGCCTTCGGCTCAGGTGAGCTAAAAAGAAGTATGCCATGAAAAAGTTTTTAATCCCGAACCTCTATTTTCACGGTATGGTTGTTAAAAGTAACGTATGTAACACCGTATAGTGTCTAATGTCAAATTTTAAAGATCACAAAGCATGTACGTTGAATTGTCCTAGTACATGATATAATTAGTATCGTTGCTTGATTAAAGTTGGTAGAGAATAGTAGGTTTGTTTGTACAAATATATATTGAATAGGTGACATGTAACAAGCTACAGAAATACTGTGCACCACTTGTCCAATGGACCAATTCCATGTTGCAAACAAAGTATGTGGAGGGTGTTGTTAGGCTATCACATAGTATATGGCAGAGGTGCACCATGCCGGGGATTTTTGTAGACACATATTTTCTGAAAGCCAGTACCCTAAGCTACTAAATGCCGCTTGTTATCACTCTGACTGCTGGGGCTTTATCGTGCCAGAGCGTGTTACGTACGTTACCGATGTATGATTTTTAAATACAAGCTGCTAAGGGGATCACCAAGATTCATGACAAAAAGCAAATATTAGACAAGAACTTTACCTTTAAAAATGTAGCAGAGATGTTACCTGTCCGAACAGGACCAAATTCAATAATATTTAGATTTCATGACTACTGGTACAACAGAAGTAACGTAAATAACCCGTGTAATTTGGCATATCCACCGTGTTTCGTTTCTTATAGAATATAGCTTAGACCAAATGCCAAAATACAATTTCTATTATAGTTATCTACAGTCCTTGCCCTTTAAAATGACATATAGTAGAGCTCTCTGTGACCTTCCATCACTCCACAGATGCTGATTATCTTCCCCTACCCCCATTTAAATAGCATGCCAGTTAATAACCATGTCCCAGCAGAAACAGAACAAAGACTCTTCCTTTCCTGAACAACATCCCAGCTTTCAAAATAAATCCATAGGTATTAAAAGCACACGAAAAATAAACTACAGACCATGCTTCATGATAATGGTAACATATTTTACGTAATATAATGGTAACGTATGTAACAATTTTGTATTTTCACTATAGAATCATATACTTATGATTAATTGCAGATTATCATTTTTCTCTCACAGTTATTTCAATTAGGAAATTATATTTATTGAATATCTGTCCTAAAAGGTATTAAAAGCACACAAAAATCAACTACAGATCATGCTTCATGATAACGGTAACATATTTTACGTAATGGCATGGTAATGTACGTTACAATTTTGTATTTTATCTATAGAATCAAATACATATAATTTATAGCAGATTATCATTCTTCTCCTATAATTATTTCAATTAGTAAATTAAATTTACTGAATATCTGTCCTAAAATGAAAGAAATGAGAGCCAAAAGGGCAACAATCGCTCACCTGATAACAATTAAGTCTGAAAAGGATAAACACATTAACAGGAATGGAATAAAATTTATTTATTGCGGTTCTGCTCTGCTAAAATACAAATTTGCATATTCACATTATCGTATAGTTCTATTATGATCGTAGACTCACGTCACAGATTTATCGTTATTAAATTGAAAATGACTCGCCTCTTGCGATTGGTCAAATACATTCACTTCCTTCATAATGTTAATGATAAAGCTGTGACGTCAGTCTAACGATCGGTATAATATATCATACGTATCAAATGGACCATAAAGTGAAGGCTCTAAAGACCATTATATTAGCTGAGAGAGCAGCTATTTCACTAAAGGTGGCCATACAACTACCTGAACTTAACTACGTCCGTGTGACTTCAGAAATTGACACCAAAACCTAAAACAAATACATGTAGGACCACAAAAGAAATACAATCTTGGGACGTTTGTGAAGCAATGTAAAATTGTGTATTCATGTGGATTTGCTCATACAGTGCATCCATTCTTTCACAATAAAACTAAAACTACACCACAGATACAGCATGTATATGCTTTCTAAGTATTAGTGCCTAAATGTCAATTTAGTTTTTTCCCACCTCGGTTTTTGGAGTGTGAATTTCTTTCTGATTGCGCCTTTTCCTGACCATTGCCTACATGTACGTTTTTAGGATCACAGATAACACAACTGAAACTACTGACTGGCCATCTGATTACTGGTTAACCGATCAGGTCTGAGCCTGTCCAGGAAAAGTGGTTAAGTCAAGCCATTCATACATATAAGTATCAATGGTTTAGTTGGGTGGTTTATTTGTAGCAATTTTTGGATGTCATGACGTCTTAATTTTGGGTATAAGTCCCATAAAATGGAGACAACATCCCAACATGCTGTTGAATGGGACGCCGAGCATCAATTCGAACAAACAAAGAAACTTTGGAGCAAAAGAAAACTGCCATATGAACTGAGCAAGACACAGCCTATTTAAACAATATTTCCAGACACACCAGTAATGTGAATCTTCATCCCTGACTTACATATGAACATGTACTTCTTACAGAAGTTTAAATAAGATATTGAAGGTGCTATAGAATGGCCACACATACAAAATCACCATTTTACGTGTAACATGTTTTGTCTTGTTCTCAAGGGCAGCTCATGCCGTTGTTCAAAGGAGATGTGATCAAAGATATATATTAAACCGCTAGATAGTACTTTCACCCATTAATACATTATCATGGAAACCGGTGTTCTGTTCTGATCTGGTTCTTCCTTGTGCATTTAAACTGTAGAACTGTATCCGTCTAAATAAAATACATGTAGCTTGCTGTATCGCAGACAGTAAATGCGCAAAATGACAAATGTTCGTGATATAGAGGGTAGCTATTAAGTGTTTTCTGACCCATAACCACCATTGTTGCTTGCTTTAAAGTGATTCTTACTTGATGTTAGATGGAGTAGATATAATATATTTCTTTTGTTGCCGTTTTTGTTTTTGGCCGTAAACTTGTAGAAAATTCACGGTAAAGAAAGTTTCGAACAACCAAGTTCTCACTCCTGTGCTCGACACTGTACAACTAGGTCAACACGCTCCCCACTGTGTATCTTGGTTCAGAATTAAGTAGTGACTACACTATAGCATTATCATCATTAGCTACCTAATTATGTTGGGTTCTGCAGATTTCATGCAAGTATCCATCTTTTACTAACCATTCAATGCATGTTAGGTGCATATCCAATCAAGAGGAACACAGCCTCAAGGAGTCGCGCTTAATGTTGTTCTCAATGTGTGCTTTTAATACCTATGGATGTTCTCAATGGAGAAGAACGCTCGTTTCTGTCTTACCACATCGGTTCGGTATAATTACTTGTATAATCATTTATAATTTCACTAACAAAGTACATTTTGCCAACATTTTTTTCAGCAGCCACATATATGCAAACATAATTATGAGAGTTTCTTTTCTGTGTAATACAAAAACGTTATGGTCTAACAGTACAATATCATGTGTAGTTTCCTGCAGAAAATACCAATTTAGAATGCAATAGTTTTGACATAATAGTAAGTAAAGATATCTTGCCAACCCCACAAAAATCCACCATTTTTGTCAATCCCTTGGATAATGGTATGACGTTTGAATTAGCTATAGCACACTCACTCAAAAGCCTTGATGACACCAATATTGACGTCAGTAGACATATCTGCAAGGCTAATTTTTTAGCTCTATAGTGCCTTTTTACACATCAGCTGTAAGGCTATGTCACATAACCATGGCTAAAGTTAATCGATCCACCTTCACATTTTGCTTGCATAAATATGACGAAAATTGATTGTTCTATTGTAATATCTAGTGAATTTCATGATTTCATGATTGAAAGACTGATTAGAATATATAATGTTGACCAAAAACACTAAAACCATTTTAGAACCAAATTCTGAAATCTAAGATGTTTTATTTTTGTTCAGATTCATAAGCGTACAGGAAATGAGTATGTGTGGAAATGAATTTACGACACTTACCGTTATCTACGTTACCATATAACAAGACACTAGGCGACATGAATTAAGGTGGCGCTGTGTTAGTATTAAGTTTGTAACCATTAAAACAACGGCGAATTTAAACTGAAAAAAAAATGCGTCATTGAATTGAGTTTTTCCCCCAATGATCCTTGAAGAAAGTATGTTATGTATTTTCAAATATGTATATGTCAAATAAATGTATGTAGTCAAGCAAGAACGATACAAGTTTCACTCATCGGGATAAGAGTACAGTTGCAAACAAAGTCCAAACATTGTTGGTTAAATAATTTGGACAGCAGACTTACTTGCAAACACTTAATTATTTCGAAGCAAATCCTCACAACTTATTTCACCTCAGCCCTCTGTATGCAGGGAATGTTCTTACGGTATCTTGCCGTTATCTACGTTACCAATGACAAACCACTCGGTAACAATCAATAGATATCAATAAGTTTACCATTTAGACAATGTCAAGTTTAAACTGTATCGCTGAATTGTACTATTCCCCAGTGTCCCTTTGAGAATGACTAAGGATGATTTAGCTTTACACGTAAATATATGTATACTGGCAAGTGGGGACGACACAAGTTTCAATTATGACATGCAGCTGCAAACAAAGTACAAACTTTTGAGTGAACTAATTCCGATAACAGACCTTATTCAAAATATTTTCACACAATCAGTTTGTTTATTTGCGTTAGAAATTCGATGTACTGTTTGTTCATATGGAACGCCTGCATATTTTGTTACATACGTTACCATTCGTGGTACAATAAATTATGTTCATAGAAAAGCATATGTTTCAGCATAGTTTCCTATTTGCTAATTTTCGTGTTTGTTTTAACACAAAACTTCAAATGTTGATTTTATGGCGATTCTCATGAAATTGGCAGCATGTCACGTACGTAACGCATTCAAAAGGCCGCTACGTCCAAACGCCCCAACGGTCAGAGTGCTAACAAGTGTCATTTTGAAGGGAATTGATTGGGCTTTCAGAAAATTATACCCTACAAAAATCCCCGGCATGGTGCACCAGGGTCTATTGGCTCCTCAACGTCTATGTGCGATTTCGTTAAATACGGTAGATACAGAATCTAGCGTCTCGCCTACTGATTCCAGTTGGTCCGGACACATTTCTTTTCATCAGGAAAACATGTCCGTGAAATAGATACCCGCTTAAACCGCTTATAGAAAAACTGGGATATGCATTCTATTTTTCTTATTTTTGCTCCAAAACATATATTGTGGGTACTCGTTAGAGCCGCCTCGGCGAGGTGGTTTTAACGTGTACCAACAAGCTATGTTTTGAGCAAAAATAAGAAAAATAGCAAAAATAGCGAGATCTTTTTATGAAATTTTCATTTTTTTTCAACTAAGAAAAATCTCTGTGTTTTCAATAGAAGGAACTGCCTGTGAACCTGTGAATGGTAAAAGACATGTGCACTCAATGCTGGTTTTCTGCTTAAGAAAGGCATGCACAGTTTGATTAGGATATGATGCTTGTCATGTTTCTGAGGCGACAATAATATCACTTGCGCCGGCGCGCCATAGAGCCGTAAACAGAAAATTCCATCGGTTTTCAGTCTGTGGGATGGGGGGGGGGGGGGTGCTTTGCACTGCGTGGCACTTGTGCTCGTAGCCTCGTATATATACAAGGCAGTTTTATTTTAACAAGGCAGCATAATTTTAACAGGATGTATGACATTTCTGAATACATGTATAATGGAGCGCGGGGTGTAAGATTACACGCAGACAAAAGCTGAAAGTTAGTCAAATCAGTGTGAAAACTGGACCAAAAGATTACAAGTTCAATATTATTGTAAGGTTGTAATTTTGTGGTTTTATTAATAACCCTTATAGTAGGAAGTTTGCATTTTGAATTATAATTGACGTAAATAGTCAACGGAAAATAAACTGGTGGGTTGCAGGCGTGTCTATTTCAAATGGCTTTCATGTGACTTCTACATTACGAAAACTTGCCCATGCAATAAACAGAGATATTTTTAGCTTTAAAAATTGCCAATTTTCAGCTGAAAAAATTTGATATTTTTCTTATTTTTGCTCAAAACATAGATTGTGGGTACACGTTAGAACCGCCTCGCCGAGGCGGTTCTAACGAGTACCCACAATCTATGTTTTGGAGCAAAAATAAGAAAAAATAGGTATACCCCTGCATACCCCAGTTTGACTGTATAAAAGTGGGGTTTAAGGGGGTATTCATTACACGGACATGTTATCCTGATGTATAAAACGTTTGGGTGGAGAATATAGTTTAACTTGGACATTTAGGCTAAATCCGGGTGCTCTTAAAATAGATTTTTAATTCAGTTTTACGTCCCTTTCAAGATGATTTCAGCTCATATAAGACGGATCAATCAGTAGATAGAATCTCGAGAAAAGGCACGTGACTCACACGCAAGTAGCACTTGGCATGTGTGAGCCGGGCTCACACCCACACACAGCGGTGAGATGATGGAATGATTAAGCGAGGTAATGGAATATCAGCGCTCTTCACCATCCGGCCATGGGTGCCGCCCCGAAATAGAATTTTCAGGGAAGGATGTTATATCCCTAAAACAACCTTAATCGATGGCACTATACACAGCAATTCCAGTCAACTTGGTTTAAACATTACGAAAACTTGCCCATGCGATATACAGAGAATTTTTTGAGCCTTAAAACTGAAAATTTCATCAGAAAAAAATGATATTTTTAATATATTTGCTCAAAACAGAGATTGTGGGTACACGTTAGAACCGCATCGCCGAGGCGGTTATAACGAGTACCCACAATCTATGTTTTGGACCAAAGATAAGAAAAGTAGGTACATTGTATACCCCTGCAAACCCCAGTTTTATTGAATAAACGTTGGGTTTAAGAGGGTATTCATTTCACGGACATGTTTTCCTGATGAATGTTTTAATAAATTAATTGCATGTTTTGAGTACTTATTTGTCACCTTTAACTATAAATATTCTGGGCCCATACCAGGCCTTTCTAAACTTTGCTCCCGGATGTTTATAAAATCGACAGAAAAATAATCAGACCTAGATATATCTGTTACACAAAGAATATGAAAAGATTTCAAGTTAAAATGCCATTCCTTGGTTTCTAAAACTATACCCTCATTTTATCTATGCCTAGTCTGAAGAAAACCTGCCTTAAAACAAAGGTACACATGACACACAATGAGGCAATAATGTACAGCGATGCCTTCGGTTTTAAACGGCAATATAAAAATATTCAGCTTTTCAATTTCAGAGGATTTTTAAGTCAAAATAACTGGTTGACGGTAACTGCACGGCAAGCTCATTTGAGTCTTTTCAACCAGATAACAAAACCATAAGACTGGTTTTCACTTGACAAAATTGAGCCGCCTCGGGGGAAAACCAACAATGTGGTTTCCAAACAGGTCCGACACAAACCAGCCTGTACAATCACAGAAAAGAGCTAGAAGCTTGAAATTTAGGATTTAAGTAGAAGAGGAATTGTACTATCCATGTAGCGAAAACAAAGGCGCTGATCAGCTTCGCGGTTACCGCGAAGCTGATCTGCGCCTTTGTTTTCGCCTAGGCAGATTGTTTGTTTTCCCACGAGGCGGCTCAAATCTTATCAAAATTTCAACTTCAAAAGCCAGTTTCCATACCAATAATGATTGTGATATATTTGAGTCAGAGTTTGAGAAAACCTTTATTTGTGGTTCCTAACCAGGTCCTGAGGTTATAAAATATTTTTCATGCTCAACTCAGCTGAGGATGAAATTTAAACTGCTCATAAATGACAAAATAGTCCAAATAAATTGAAATTTCAGTTTTAGCCTGTAATTTATCCTGCTCATAAATGTTAAATGCCAACAGTTGTTGGCATTTTAACATTTATGAGCATGATAAATTCTAGTCTCAGCTGAGCTGAGCATTAAAAAAAGTTTAATAACTTCAGGGCCAGGTCTGACACAGGCCAGCCCATACAGTCACAGTAATAGGCTTGAAAATTTTAATTAATGAAGAAAAGATATTATACTCATTATGTGTACATGTAGCAAAATCTAAAGTATTTCATGGCGGCCCCCGTGGCCGAGTGGTTAAGGTCTCTGACTTCAGTGCTCTTGATCATTCGATCATCTCACCGATGTGGGTTCGCGCCTCGCACGGGGCACAAATTCATATGTGAGACAAGCCATGTTCTGCTTGCGGGTGTGTCAGGTGGTTTTTCCCCGGGTACTCCGGTTTTCGCCCCACCTACCAATTGATTCGTCTCGATATGAGTGAAAAAGCTTGAAAGGGACATAAAACTGAATCAAAAAACAAAAAAAAAAAGTATTTCATGATTTGTGTAGAGCTACACAGATTATCTGCTCGTTTGAATTCACGTGGTAAAATTAAGTTTTTCTCATGCATTACTTAAGCAGTTGTTGACTTTGATCAGCTTGCATTTCAAGTTTAGATAAAAAAAAAATCTCCTTTAAATACTTGAATAAAAATCTCTTCAACCAAAGTAGTACATTTGAAATTCCAATTTAACATTAAAATGTACACCAGAACATTGTAAAATGGCAAAACTACACTTAAAAGTAGAGCCATAATGTAAAAAAAATTACTTATCTGTTAAAGTAAATAGCAATGAAATAAGTAATGAAATGAGCCACGTCATGAGAAAACTAACATTTTGCATATGCGAAAACAAAGGCGCAGATCAGCGCCTTTGTTTTCGCTACATGGATAGTACAATTCAACTACTTTCTAAATCCAAAATTTCCAGCCTCTAGCCATCTTCTGTGCTTGTACAGCCTGATTTGTGTCATACCTGTTCAAAAACAACATCATTGGTTTTCTCATGAGGCGGCTCAAAATATCAATTCTTTGATATAAGCCATGTTATGATAAAAACTTAATTTTGCATGTATAGAAAACCAAGATATGAAATCAAATGGTCTAATGATAATCCACTTTTCACTTTCAAATAGTCTGAAACTGTCAAGGCCTAAATTGCCACGCCTAGAAAATCAGACTGTTTTTTGTCTTCGAAAAACAACTAACAAAAGTCAAAACATATTTTCCAGTAATCTAGACAAAATATGGTAGAATAATTTATTGCATTCATTACAGATAGAATATTGTTTTGCTTGCACAACAGCTGCATAACTGAGCCATGGCGCTAGAAAGCTGGTCTTCAGGGTTTACAACTAGGTCTGACACAAACTAGAAGCTAGAATCTAGAAACTGAGGAGGAACAGTACTATCCGTGTAGCAAAAAGAAAGGCGCTGATCAGTTGTGCAGTTGCTGCACAGCTGATCTGCGTCTTTGTTTTCGCATAGGCAAAAATTCGGTTTTCTCATGATGCGGCTCAATTTAATATGAGCAATGTCTCCAGAAAACCAGTCTTCAGGATTCCCACCAGGTTTGATACAAAGCCGATGAACTGCAAGGAGAATACTGGTCTACATGGTTTCCGACCAGGACTGACACAAATTAGTCTATGAAGGCACACAGCTAATCTTCCCCTTTGTTTTAATATATGTACCTGTTTTTATTGTGAAGCGGCTCAATTTTTTTTTTTTTTCAATTCAAGGGAAACAACTCTTCAATATAAAGAAAAGTGTTCATTCAATATTCTCTTCCTTTTAAGATTAGTTGACAAGGTAGCCTAAGTCATACATTCCTCAGCCATAGCCCTGTTTGTTTTATTTCTAGTGGCTTATATCCAAAATAGCTAAGGTCATGTCAGTTATCCTAACCACTCTCTTCCAGGGCAGGCTTATCCTACGCCAATTACCAGCAATTACCAACTTTTGACAATTTTTTTTAAACCACCAACAATTAAAAAAATAATTGTCATTTAATGGTGTTGGAGAAAATTTAATTTTGATACACAGGTAAGTGCAGTGAACACTGAGGTTATTAACTTTTTTCATGCTCAGCTCAGCTGAAATTGAAATTTATACCAATTAAAAATGTTAAACTGCAAAAAATTTGAGCCGCTCAAGCAGAGCATGAATAAGAGCTGTCAAAGGACAGCATAGCTCGCCTGACTTGTGCTTTGCAACAAAATCTATTAAAATCTATGATCCATGACCTCATCAATGTCACTCAGGTGGGTCATGATGGTACATCATAAAACTTCACATGAATATCTAACAACAAGAACTCCGCGGAGGTCGATATCGCACCTGCATCGGGCAAAGTCAATAGACCTTGAAATATAGTTCAAGAGCACCGGGTCAAGGTGCGTGCTTGAAGGGCATGTCAAGGACAATTACTATGCAAGGTTTCAGACTCGCAGCTATCTCTGATGTCGAGAAAACCAAACTTCGACGTAAAAATTTTCAAAGTCAGTGGACCATGAAATATAGGTCAAGGGCACCGGGTTGAGGGTATGTCAAGGACAATTACTACGCAAGGTTTCAGACTTGCAGCTACATGTATCTCTGATGTCGAGAAAACCAAACTTCGACATAAAAATTATTAAAGTCAGTGGACCGTGAAATATAGGTCAAGGGCACCGGGTTAAGGTGCGTGCTTGAAGGGTATGTCAAGGACAATTACTATGCAAGGTTTCAGACTCGCAGCTATCTCTGATGTCGAGAAAACCAAACTTCGACGTAAAAATTTTCAAAGTCAGTGGACCGTGAAATATAGGTCAAGGGCACTGGGTTAAGGTGCGTGCTTGAAGGGTATGTCAAGGACAATTACTATGCAAGGTTTCAGACTCGCAGCTATCTCTGATGGCGAGAAAACCAAACTTCGACGTAAATGTTGACAAAACTTCGACGTAAAAATGTTCAAAGTCAGTGGACCGTGAAATATAGGTCAAGGGCACCGGGTTAAGGTGCGTGCTTGAACGGTATGTCAGGGACAATTACTATGCAAGGTTTCAGACTCGCAGCTACCTCTGATGTCGAGAAAAGTAAACTTCGACGTAAATGTTGACGGACGAACGAACGAACGAACGAACGTACGGACGGACGGAAATTTGAACTCCTATATTGCACCCTGCTATAAGCAGGTGCGATAATACGCAAAGCATCAATTTGATCCATCTCCATATTCAAGAGATATAGACTTATATATAACTTTAACCAAATACTTTGACATAAAATTTCAATGTCAGTAACTTTGACCTCAAGGTTACTGAGGTGGGTCGGGATGGTACAGCATAAAACAAACTTAATTTCTTAACATTTAACAGCAGGCCAAGTATCAACTACGTCCATCCATATGTTCAAGCAATATAGAGTTCTAAACACTTTAAGCAAAATCTTTACAATAAAATTTCAAAGTCTTTGACCTCAAGGTCACCCAGGGTGGGTCATAATGCTGTAGCATAAAACTTCAGACCAATATCTACCAACTTGCAAAAATTCAACTTGATGCCATCTACATGTTCAAGAGATATAGACTTATATTTCTTTTTTTTACAAAAAAACTTTAACACAAATTATTAAGTCTGTAACCTTGGCCTCAAGGTAATCCAGGTGGGTCATGGTTGTAGAGCATAGAACTACAATATCTGCCTACAATCAAAATTTTAACTTGATCCATCAACATGTTCCAGAGATATAGACTTATAAAAAACTTTAAACAAAAACTTTAGCATTTGAGCAACGCCAATCCCGAGGTGATTACAATAGCTCTTCCTATTTTCTTAAATGTTTTATCAAGTTGGGGACCTGCAAGATTTGTCTTGGAGCTTTGTGGTTAAGAGAAATTACAATCTTGGTAAATCAAACAAAACATTTTTCATATGTTCATGAGCAGTGAGTTTTGTCCAACTGGGACTCAAACCTGCTACATCTCTACAATTATTCACCACCCAGATAAGTCAAATTTTAGAAGAAATCACAAAAACAGGGAAAACACCTTTGTCTTCTTTGGCTTTTCTTTTAATAATAAAATTGATAACAAATCAACATTTAAGCCGCGTCATGAGAAAACAGAATTTTTGCCTATGCGAAAACAAAGGCGAAGATCAGCTTCGCAGTAACTGCGAAGCTGATCTGCGCCTTTGATTTCGCTACACGGATAGTACAATTCCTCTTCTTTCTAAATCCAAGATTTCCAGCCTCGTCATCTTCTGTGATTGTACAGGTCGGTTTGTGTCAGACCTAGTCGGAAACCCCGTAGACTGGTTTTCTCACGTCACAGCTCATTTATAAGTCTGTGTGTACATGTAAGTATAATGGCAAAGAAATTGGTATCAAAACAGTTAGTAATTAAACGTAATTAAATTAAATTATGTAATTAAATTATGCTTTTTTCTGAACTAAGTTTGTTTGTGTTTAGTTAGACACAATAAACAAACCCGTTATCCAGAGACAACCAATGCAGATGAAATCAATATAAGGTTGTTGGATGCAAATACATGTCTGGGAACAACTTTCTACATACATAATTGTCTGCATCAATTACACAGCCGGCCTCCCTGGTCTCAAAATTTCAGATTGGATTTCTAGTCTAATATGCATGATCCATGCTAATTTTCATGCCATTTATTCTATCATTATAAGTTTGAGCCATCAAGTAATGACTTTATGCGAGTTATCCATTCCAAATCTGCATAACATGAAGTTTGGCTTAATTTGAGCCGCTATGAGAGAACCGGACACCGGGGGATCCCCACCAGCTCCAACACCATCCGGCCTGTATAGTCACAGAAAAAGGCTAGAAGCTTGTAATTTGGGATTTAGGAAGCTGAGAAATTGTACTTCCCTAGTGGCGAAAACTAAGGCGCTGATCAGCTGTGCAGTTACTGCACAGCTGATCTGCGCCTTTTTTTTGCAAAGGCAAAAATCCGGTTTCCTCATGATGTGGCTCATTTGTTTCCATATAAGCTTTTTGTTTTTATTCGAATTTATGTCCCATTTGAGACTAATTCACTTGTAGACCATGGGCAAGTCAAAGGGTGTGGTGAAAACAGGAGTATCCTGAGAAATACCATCTGACACACCCAAAAGCAGAACTTGGCTTGTCTGAAATGTTTCTTTGTTTGAATTGATGCGTAAAGTCCCAGTCAACAGCAAAAGTCATGTTGCGACGTTGCCTCCATTTTATGGGACTTTTATCCAAAATGAGATGCCATGACAAAAAGCAAGTGCTTAAAATATAACCATCCAACTAAGCCATAAAGGCTTATATGTATGGATGTTTTGACTAGAACCACTTTTCCTGGCCAGGCTCAAACCAGAGCGGTTTACCAGTAATCAGATGGTCAGTCAGTAGTGTGTAAGCTTTGCCTAGAGGCACAAGCAGCCAATCTATTTCTTTAGGCCCTGATAGGCGGGAGCCCTTGTCTGAAATGTGCCCTGTGCAGAGCTCAAACTCATAATGGAAGCAGCGGTGTATTGCTTGGTGAGATGATAGAATGATTATGAATAGTAATGCATTTATGGGTATCATCAAGCTTTCACTCTTTGTTTGACCAATTTCTTTTTCACGTGTTTGTTCAGTTCGTTCGGTAAACTTTCAAATATTGAACCATCCGGGGGTGTAAGGTATCCACACATAAACTCCATAGCTGTCATTTGCTTCTTTACTTTAAGGTGTCTGAAGCCCACCACGCCATCCTACAATGAAACATACAATAAGAAATGCTTTAATAATGTATACAAATAATGTATATAGTAAATCCCTTGACCCAAGCTCATCCCTACCTACTTCACTCTATCTTTCTTGTTTTTTCTCTATCTTTTTCACTACAAAATCCCCTCCTTGTAACAACGATACTTTGTAAATGCAGAAATGTTGTCATGTCGTACAGTAACTAAATATGATTAGTGTATCAATAATGTGTGAGAGAGGTATGAAAGAATTTAAAACTGCTATGCTATATATATACAGTGGTGTTATGGCTAAAAACCCACTTTTGCACAGTTCGCGCTGATCACTTGTGATTTTTCGCGGCGAAACCACCGCGAAATTTCACCGGCCAAGAAAAAAATTAAACGTTTAATCGGTTAATTTTTTCGCAGCGAAAATCCGATTTTCGCGGTGAAATTCCGCCGTGTTTCGCGGCGAAATTTGTTTTTTAACGTTTACAACAGGTAAGTTAAAATTTCCTATTTCGCCGCGAAACACGGCGAAATACCTGTTAATGTGAACATAAAATGATTAATTTTTAATTTAATGACAACACTATGATTCATCTGTTCCATGTATAGATCGTTATTTACGTGCACATAATATGTACGATTATACATGTATAGAAATGAAAAACGTGCATAACGCGACTTTGCTAATGTTTTATCGTACGTGGAACGATAGCGAAATCACGGATTAACGAAAATAATTATAACGTAATGCGCCAGCTCGTTGAATCTAACCTCGAAGCAATATGTACCGGAGACGCAACTACAATACCATTATCGGAAAAATTACCTGTGCGTTGTCGAGTCAAAATCCAGGTAAATGAAGCAATGATTCAGATAATAATCGGTCGCTATAAGAAAAAAAAAAAAAAAAAGATAAGCCTGTTTATTGCAACATTTTCCTTCGTTTTTACATCGTCAGACGATTATGGAAAATTGAAATAAACATACGAATTGCATCGCAGATCATCGCAGTCGTTTTTTTGCTACAATTTGATACCAAACACGAGAGGGTTGCTTAAAAATGTGGGTGGCGAGTGGTAAGAAACTGCTGCGCTAATACTCGCGTTTACACCTCAATTTACTTTTACATTAATTCAGTTTGATTACTTCAAACATGTATGGGTTTCATTTCTTCTCTTGGCAAACATTATAAGAATTATTATTATAAAGATTAAGCAGACAAAATGCGACACAATGTACATCATTCATGTTTTGATTGAGTGTTTTTTCCATTAGTGCATAACTCTTTGAAGTTCTAATTGGTCTTAATTGGGAATTAACATCGCCGCAACGATCATTTAAATGTCGAAAATTAATTCATTTAATTACTTTAAATAGTCCGTTAATCCAAGAAAACTCCCTTTAATTATGATGAAACAGAAAGGCCAAAATAAAACAAATGTACAAAAGTACAAGTAGTCGCGTACACATTTCATTTTGTGTCATAATGTCGTACGGAAAAGATGATTTTCTTGATTGGGACGATGAAACATTGTAGTGTTTCCATTAGCCACTTTCACTATGGCGCGGCACCATGCCCTTTTTCTATAGCGCCATGCCCTTTTTCTGAATCTACATTCTGTGCATTTTTTTTTGGTAAAAAGTTTGTCAAAATCGGACAAAAACTTTAAAAGGAAGTTACAAGACTTTTTGTTTCTGTTCTGCAGAAATGAATTTGGCAAAATTTATGATCAAGACTTCCACAGTTGTTGATTGCTTTAATCCCTTGTTTATTGTCACTTAACTGCAGTGGCAAACGTTGTTAATTAGTCAATGACAAGTACCCATTTCGACACCAAATGAGCTGTTAATCAGAAAAGGTGTGAAAATTGAATAAAGATGTATCTCTTATGTATATCATGAAGTATACAAGTACTGAAAATCCCCAAAAATCATGATATTTGTGGCACTGGGACAGCATGTAATTTTCGACTTTCTCGTTTGAAACATACTTACTTATGTGGAAAAATATCTGTACTTTATGATAAAAGTGTGAAATTAAGCGCATGTGTCATGTTTCAAATGCTTTACCCGACACAATTTGGCTATGCAAAAATAACAAAAAATGGCGAATTTCCACCATTTTGCCTATTTTTATATCATTATTACAGGCAACTTGCGCGGTATGCCGATAAATCAAATAGTTACCAAACTTCTACAACATACAAGCTTCGAATATTTGAAAGTATCAAAAACTTAAGACGCTTCCTTTAGCCGAAGTTCGGTGCACAATTGGGGCATGAAATCCGACCTTTCCGCCATTTTGGAAAAACAGTCCTATGGACCGCGAAGAAGCCTTTCATCATTGACCAAAAATTACACTAGATAATGCATTGAATATACCTTTAAAAGCAAATCATCTATATAATAAACACTTTTCCTTTTATTTCTTTTAAAAATAATAAGTTTTTACGCTAAAAATAATCCGACTCCATGTGATAAAATTCAACAAGATTTTAGCTTAACTGTTCGTATGCAAATGGCGGAATCAAATGAACTCTCTCCCATATCTCGTATCGTCCGCGAATTGGCAATCACGTGACCTACATTCATCTCCGGTGATCTTCCTTCGAGATCTAACTTTGTTGTTTGTTTGTTTGAATAAATGTTTTACGTCCTAATCAACAGCAATGGTCATGTCGGCACGCTGCCCCCATTTTATGGGACGTGTTTGAAATATAACGATCCCTGTAAGCCAATACTGCTTATATGTATGGATTGTTTCACTTGAAACCATTTTCCCTAGGCAGGCACAGACTTGAGCGGTAAACCAGTAATCAGATGATCAGTCAATAGCTTATAAGTTTTGCCTGGAGGGACAAGCAGCCTATATATTTGTTTAGGTCCCAATAGGCAGGGGCCACCTAACTTTGTGCCTTGTTTTGTAGCACAAACATTGTCTAAAGGGTAATGCTAAATAAACAGAATCCTTACTTTCTTTTTTGTAAATTTTCCTGAACTACGATAACTTAATTTGAGCTCAACCATGTAGAAACGACAAAACAAAAAGAGGCATATTGACATTTGGGCACCCTCTATGAATGCCAGCATAAGACTAATTGCAATCATATTGATTTATACATTATACTTGCCTTGAAGAAGTACAACTAGTCAACAGTCCCATGGTGACAACACTTTCAGGGTAATACATGTATACCGGTTTTGCTCAAGTACGAAACCCAACGAATATAGGAGGAATCGAACAAAGGACATTTAGATTCCGGTCAATTCCTTTAATCCACCACTAGGCTTCTGCGCTCAACTTTGTTCTTATTAATCTAATGCGGCATGCGCTCATATTGCTACGGTGCGTACACGGCCCTTATTGTATATATGTGTTCAAAAATAAACTGAACTTTTCATATAATGACGTCAGTACTTTGTTTTAAACACAGTATCTTCCCTTTTCTAGTGTATTGCGCCTTGTATACAATGAGGTTTTGTCATTCGATATGCATGTAAGCCATCCGTACATGAGGATTTTGGAAGGAACACAACACGCTATTTAACTCAAAACGGTTAGCAAAAATCGACAATTTCGACACAATTTTGTACATGTACGTTGCTGTATTGCTCGTATTCGACCGAATATCGTATCGACCCGGTGGAGGTCGTATGCGACCAAATGTCGTTTCGACTAAATTGTTTCAACGAAACAGCATCCACTTGACGTAATCGAAAATCATTGGTGCTTTTTAGCAGTGTCATGAACCATAGGCGATTAAATGTCTAAAACAAAGTTGAAGCCGATTGCTTCATCATGTTGAATCCAAAGACTTGTATTAATATGTGGGTTGGGATCCTGGTGGCATAGTTGTAGTGCATCAGACTCTGAATCGTGAGGTCCTGAGTTCGATCCGCACTGGCGAAACCGTGTTGTGTACATTGATTACCCACAGTACTACTTAAAACCCAGGAAACGGTAGCTCCGTCCAGACATGACTAAAAAATTGGTGACTGGGACGTCCAGCCTCAATACAAACAAACAAATCTGTGGACAATCATACCATGAAAATTGCTAACGCCGCTATGAGCTCTTTTCTATTAATTAAGCTAGATAATAGGAGGATCTAATATTATCGGGTATGTCTGATTAATCTGAAAAAGAAGCATGAAAATAAACACACAAAGCCAATAATCAGGGTCTCAGAAACTTCAAAGTAGTTGAGTCACAAATAAAACACGATAATTATACAAAATTGAAAAGAAAACAAAATATTTATACGACGTGAAAAGTAATAAATGCATACAAATTAAAATGAAATTTAAACAATAAAACTGTTGTGACTGTCGGGACTAAAACGATAATTATACAAAATTGAGAAGTAAACAAAATATTGATACAACTTGAAATGAAATAAAAACATTCAATTTAAAATATTATTTAAACAACAAAAAAAAATGTGTGACTGTCGTCTTTTTCGCCGCGAAACACCGCGAAACACCGGTCAATTGATTTTTATGCGTAATAACAGGTAAACTTTTTTCGCGGTGTTTCGCCACGAAATTTCGCCGCGAAATCTGGAATTTCGCGGCGGAATTTCGCGGCGAAATTCCGCGCTGACTTTTATTTTACACACAATTTCGCCGCGAAATTTTACAATTAGCCGTTTACAAATTAGCCGTTAAAACGGCTAATTTGGGTTTTTAGCCATAACACCACTGTATATATATATATATATATATATATATATATATATATATATATATATATATATATATATATATATATATATATATATATATATATATATATATATATAACATGAGATTTGGGTAATATACATCAAACAGACAAACCTGTCGGTAGCACCGGATCCATGAATGGATGCTTGAATGATATGCTTTAAGTATATGTGGAGATTTTATCATTAACGGTGCAAAATTGTATTTGTGCCTGAGCTAGCTTTCGCCTTTCGGCTTCATCAGAGGCATACTGATTAGTGCAAGTTTACAGAAAAATAGAAGGTGAGACAGCGAAAATGGCCGTCCTCGATTTTTGAGATAAGCAAATACAGGTAAAAAATCACATTGTACTCAATTGGAGAACACATGAACAACAGAAATTTGATGCAATTTGATTAAAATCACGAAAATAAACCTCAAACAAGAAGAGGGGGGGGGGGGTTGGAAATAAAAAAAAAAAAAAAAAGAAAGTAGAAGTAAACAAACACGACCGTTCACTTCGAAGGTTGCAAAACTACTGAAGGTGGGCTATGCAAAGCCTGCCTTTAAACACACCGCTACAAACGCTGGTCATTTTTATGGTTATGTAAACAGCTGCGGGCGAGGTTTTCCTAAATAATTGGCTAAGTTGAAGACTACTTGATACAATATGGAGAATGACCAGGTTTGACTGGATCAAAAGATACAAGATGTATATAAATTAATAGTATAATATGAGATTTGGGTAATATACATCAAACAGACAAACCTGTCGGTAGCACCGGATCCATGAATGGATGCTTGAATGATATGCATATAACCATAAAAATGACCAGCGTTTGTAGCGGTGTGTTTAAAGGCAGGATTTGCATAGCCCACCTTCAGTAGTTTTGCAACCTTCGAAGTGAACGGTCGTGTTTGTTTACTTCTACTTTCTTTTTTTTTTTTTTATTTCCAACCCCCCCCCCCCTCTTCTTGTTTGAGTTTTATTTTCGTGATTTTAATCAAATTGCATCAAATTTCTGTTGTTCATGTGTTCTCCAATTGAGTACAATGTGATTTTTTACCTGTATTTGCTTATCTCAAAAATCGAGGACGGCCATTTTCGCTGTCTCACCTTCTATTTTTCTGTAAACTTGCACTAATCAGTATGCCTCTGATGAAGCCGAAAGGCGAAAGCTAGCTCAGGCACAAATACAATTTTATATATATATATATATATATATATATATATATATATATATATATATATATATATATATATATATATATATATATATATATATATATATATATATATATATATATATATATACATGTATATACTATTTGTAAGATGTGTAGCGGGATGGTCCTCCCCGACCCTCTGCACATCATGTTACGGGGAGATTAAATGGGCTATCATAAGGTAGCCGAAAAAAAAAAAAAAAAAAAAAGAAATAATTTAATATCTGGTGCCAGTTGCTCGAAACTTTGTTAGCTTAACATTACCGTTAAGCCCTCAACTCGTTAAGTAAATGCTGACTACATAAGCAAATACAACTATTTTTTTTTGTTGATAAAATGTGAGAATCCTTTGCACTGCAAAGGATTCTCACATTTTATCAACAAAAAACAACAGTGCATTTGTAATATTCATGTTTGAAATTTTAACGAATCATTAACTAACGATGTTGTCAACTTTGATTAACTAGGCCCTGGGCTGAGAACAATTCAAGAACTTTATTGTCGCGAAGTATTCTAAATGTAGACAAATGTTTTAAAGAAATATCACTAAATATGATAGACTATGTGCAACAAGGCAATATGCGATTTCCGATGAAAGGTGCACTTCGAACGTGCTCTCTATTGCACGACGTATACGCAAATGATAGCAAACACAGACTTTGTTTCCTGGCACTGTATTTGAAATATCACACTTTCCCTACCAATGACTCAAGCAAGTTGTCAACTACTGGCAAGGCTGATGAGCACTATGTACCATTAACCTGCTCAAGGGAGTATGCCCAACAACTGGGGGGTTCGGTCAACTGAGGGTAACCCCTATGTGGATCAGGTGCCTGGCTACCTTAAAAATCATCATCATCATCATCATCATCATCATCATCATCATCATCATCATCATCATCATCATCACCATCATCATAATCACCATCATCATAATCACCATCATCATCAACATCACCACCACCACCACCACCATCATCATCATCATCATCCAACCAATACTTACTTTACACTTTATGAGAAGACAATCCAGTTTATAATAGTATACTGGAGTTCCTGGTTCTGCTACAGTTATGTCCCCTGCATAGCCTCGGGTCATGCTGAGATCAATACCTGCAAAATGTATGGTAACTATGTTTTTGTGATTCATTTTTACATATTCTTGAAGTCTTCAAGTAGTTTAGCAATAACAGGAGTACCACCTGGCAAGATGTAAGCTTGTGCATGTTGTGCCTCTCACTGGGCTAGAATCTACACTGGGCACGGCATTGAGATGATTAAATAATTAAACATGACCTTAAGAACTCTTCTGCTATTATATCGAGACTTCCTGCATTTATCTTTAAATATCGGACAGATAGGAAGACTTCAGATAGAAGTTAACGATTCACAGCCTACTGTACAATCCAGTCAGTGAGATTTGAGATGTATCATATTTGTTTGTTAAATTCTTAACATCATAATCATTAACATCATAATCAAAAATTTTGCCATTTTCATTATGTCCAAGGTGAAAGAAATTTATCATGCAAAAACTTGACATCTGCATTATGCGGCATATACAGAAATACTCTACCTAGTCATTATTAGGGAAATTGGTAGCCTTTTGGTTCAGGCTTCAGGCCATGGACTGAGATATCTGAACCCTATTGTTGCTGGCTTGTGTCCCTGAGCAAGACACATTAACTCCCTTTAGCACTGTTTAATACCCACAAAGTTGTGGTTCTGTCTCGACATGACTAAACCAGAGGACCATTGGTCCTGAGAACGCTCACCTGAGATTTGGTCTTTCCAACAGAGGCTCCAGATAAAATATGACTTTGACTGTCATTTAATAGTTTCTGAGAAGTTCTTAAGTCAATATGTAAATGACCTTTGGCTCAGGAGAGCTAAAAACTGTTGACTGGGATGTTAAACCACTAAACAAAATTACAAATAATTATTATTACAACAAAAACTGTACTCACTTACTATGAGCAAGTAGGCTAGGATCCACTATATCATAGAACTTTGCTACTTTGTCCTTCCAGCGACTTTTCAATGGCATCTGCAGCAAAATTCATGTCTCTTACGAAAAAAGTAATATCTAACACACATGTATTTGTTTGTATTTAGCATGCATGCTACAATAAGTGCACCCTTAAGTCTTATCCAAGAAAATATGGTTAAAAGCATACAGCGCAACTAGAATATTGGTGTTTTACACCTGTTTCGTCTTCCTGGATACTGTTTTTCTGACAAAACTTCAAACTGAGTTCTGTTGTACATGGTAAAAGAAGGTGAAAGAACAGCTTTTTCATTTGACCTTCCCGTCTACAATTTTTCAGTAGTGACAGTATGGAGCCAAAACTTCAAGTTCAAGAGTATTTGAAGAAGCACAATACTGAGTATTTGTCAAGGTTTTGCATCTTGATAAAGGCTGAAATCAGGCAGTATTCAAACCCAGGAGCTCTCAATTTTGTGATCTACATTTTACGTCTAGGCCACCTGGCTCTTGAAAATGTTTTTTATATGACTGGTACTCAAGCGTGCACCACTAGGCATGTCTTGTGAATAGCCCGACACTGCCATGCAATCCAACTTTTTCTTAATTTTCATTAGGAAAACATGTCCATTTAAGATATACCCTTTATACCCCACTTTTATATAGCAAAACTGGGGTATGCAGGGGTATACCTATTATTCTTATTTTGGCTCCAAAACATAGATTGTGGGTACACGTTAGAACCGCCTCACTGAGTGAGGCGGTTCTAATGTGTACCCACAATCTATGTTTTGAGCAAAAATAAGAAAAAAAAAATCTACAGAAAATTTTCAATTTTTACAATTTAAGAAAAATCTTTAATAATACATTGGCATGTTTTTGTAATTTTAAACACACTCACCATCTCAGAAATAGCTCTGAACTGCTGATCAATCTCTGTACAGGTCTGATTCTCCCAATCTATGTTGGCATTCCAGCTGTGTAGTTTATGTGCTATAGAAAACAACATCATGAAAATTGTCCAAGAAATGAATATCCCCTTATACCACATCAGGAAAACATGTTCATTAAAACTATACCCCCCTCATACCGCACGTTTACATAGCAAAACTGGGGTTTACAGGGGTATACATATTTTTATTATTTTTGCTTCAAAACATAGATTGTGGGTACTCGACGAGGCGGTTCTAACGTGTACACACAAACAATGTTTTGTGCAAAACTAAAAAAATACTAAAATTTTGAGACTGAAAATTTTCATTTTTATAACTTAAAAAATCTCTGTATTCTGCATGGGCAAGTTTTCGTAATGATACTTATATGTGTTGAAAATGGGGGTTTACAGGGGCAAACTTTTTCTCATTTTTGCTCCAAAACATAGATTGTGGGTACTCCTTAGAAACCCCTTGCTAAGGTGATTCAAATGTGTACAAACAATTAAACCTTTGAGCAAAAATATTAGAAACTTCATTTTTTTTTCTAAAATTTTCAAATTTTACAGCTGAAAAAAATCTCTGTTTATTGCATGGTCACTTTTGCGTAATGATATGCTACGCTGTTTTTGGCATATATTCAGATTCAGATAACAAAATTGTAACTGCATAGCTACTTTTGAAATCTTAATTTTATGCTCCTTTCCATCTCAGGGTGTAATGTACGTATTTGTTTGTTTGCTTGTTTGTCTAGAAGTTCAATATCCTAATGATAGGTCCTTAATTTAAAGCATCATCAGCAAGATATGAAAACAAGAGGACCAATGGTCCTATAAACGCTCACCTGAGACCTGAGATATATACTAATAAACTTGTTTGACTACAATGGTAATATGCATGTACATGTATATAACCTCAGGGCAGGATCAGAATAACCCCTGGAGCCAATGTATTTTCAAATCATGAAAATTCAGTCCATCTGCCAATTACTGCAAGTTTTGCCCTTCAAATGACATTTTAACAATTTTTCCCACTCAAATGCATGGGCGACCTAAGTTGACCGTGCATTAAAATAGGTTAAGGTCATCCCAGGGTCATGATTTATATAAATTTTGTAGACTTTCATTCCTTGATGCTTCATCCCCCCATGTTTCAAAATCATAGGTCTCCTGGCTCTGAAGAAGAAGATATTTTAAGATTTTTGTTATTTATAGCCATGGTGGCCATCTTGGTCATGTGACCATGACTATTTATGCAAAGTTTCATTCACTCTTCATGAGGATGCTCCACATAAAATTTGGCTTTGATTGGCCCAGCGGTTTTAGAGAAGAAAGTGTTTGAATATTTTGGTCATAGACATGTATATAGCCCCGGGGCAGGAGCAGACAGCCCTCTGGGCCTAAAATATTATCATAAGCATAAATCTTCTGTCCATTTGCTCATTCCTAGCAAGTTTTCTGCCATTAAATGACATTTTCCTATTTTCCCCCATTCAAATGCATGGACGACCTAAGTTGACCTTGCTGTCAGATAGGTCAAGGTCATTCCAGGGTCATGATTTACACAAACTTTGTAGAGCTCCATTCCCAGATGCTTCATACCATGTTTCAAAATCTAGGCCTTCTGGTTCTGGAGAAGAAGATTTTTAAAGGTTTTTGCTATTTATAGCCATGGTGGCCATCTTGGTCATGTGACCATGACCATTTCTACAAACTTTCATTCCCTGTTCCTAAGGATGTTCCACATAATAAAGTTTAGCTTTGATTGGCCAAGCGGTTTCAGAGAAGAAGATGTTTGAATATTTTGGTCATATACATGTATAAAGCCCCGGGACAGGGGCAGACAACCCTCTGGGCCCAAAATATTTTCATAAACATAAATCTTTTGTCCATTTGCTGATTCCTAGCCAGTTTTTTGCCTTTAAATGACATTTTCCTATTGTTTCCCATTCAAATGCATGGGCGACCTAAGTAAGTTGACCTTGCCATAAAATAGGTCAAGGTCATCTCAGGGTCATGATTTATACAAACTCTGTAGAGCTCCGTTGCCTGATGCTTCATGCCAAGTTTTAAAATCATAGGCCTTCTGGTTCTGGAGAGTTTTTTTTGCTATTTATAGCCCTGGCGGCCATCTTGGTCATGTGACATGGACCATTTATACAAACTTTTGTTTCCCATACCTAAGGATGCTCCACTTGAAATTTGAATTTGACTGGCCAAGCGGTTTCAGAGAAGATGATTGAAAGTGTGAACGACGACAATGACGACAACGACGACGGAGCATGGGTATACTATAAGCTCACCTTGTGAGCCTAGCTCAGGTGAGCTAAAAAATAAATCCATATAGCAGCAAAAGTAAGTCGTTTTACAGTTACTCAAAACTGAGCCGCCGCATCAGAAAACCAACAATCTGCACACGCGAAATCAAAGGAGCAGATCAGCTTCTCAGTAACTGCTAAGCTGATCAGCATCTTTGTTTTCGCTACACAGATAGTACACACCCTCTTCTTCTTAAATCCAAAATTTTAAGTTTCTAGCCTGCTTCTGTGACTGTACAGCTCAGTTTGTGTCAAACCTGGTTGGAAACCCAAATATTTTGTCTTTCTATGCAGTGGCTCAATTTACCATATGTTATTCCTGCAGTATTTTGTTCTTCTTTGTCCCTTTCTAGATTTCTCAAGTCTGCTAAAGCCTCAATTACCTGAAAATACATCAATGTTTTGGTTTGTAGATTTTAATCTTACATGTGCAAAATGGTCATCTTAGTCAAGCATATTAATCACACCGTATTAGCGGCAATCGCAAACAACCAATTTGACAAACAGAAAGAGTTCTATATTGCCGAAACAGGGCATTTTGGATTGCCAAAATGACAATCTAGAATGTAAATTGAATGTTCTCGATTGCCAACACATGCTTTTTTGGCACTCTAAAACACCTTTTTTGGCAGCCGGGAACACAGTTTTGAATAATATCATAAGTTCCACATTTTCGCTAATACAGTGTGTTAATTATAGTAGTCATCTTGGTCAGATGACTTGGATTTGTCCAGAAAATATATGTTGACTTCTGAAACATGTAACATTAATGAGCCACCGCATAAGAAAACCAACTACATGCATAGACGAAAACAAAGGTGCAGATCAGCTGTGCAGTTTACAGTGTCTTTTTTATTTTTGCTACATATGAGCCGCCCCATGGGAAAACCAACAATCTGCATAGGCGAAAACAAAGGCGCATATCAGCTTCGTGGTAACCGCGAAGCTGATCAGCGCCTTTGTTTTCGATACTCGGATAGTACAATTCCTCCTCTACTTAACTCCAAAATTTCAAGCTTCTAGCTCTTTTCTGTTACTGTACAGGCCAGTTTGTGTCAGACCTGTTCGGAAACCACATTGTTGGTTTTCCCACGAGGCGGCTCATATATATAACAATCTCACTTCTTGAATCCAAACTTTAAAGTTTCTATACAGCCTGGTTTGTGTCAGACCTGGTTTTCTAATGTCGCAGCTCATTGACATGGGCTAAGCAGTTCATGAGGTAAAGGCTGTGACCATGAATGATGGTCAAAAAAGTTCTCGAAACAAATGATAAATTTTGGTGAGAATATTTATATTTACCAAAGTAGGACTCTTAAATGCATAAACAAGTAGGACAAAAGACAAAGGCTCACTGCACTGGAACAAAATCTATTATGCTTAGAAACGTGAAAAAAGAAGGTAAACCCCAAAGTTTTTAACATGATTTAAGTTTTTGATTATATAAAGAGCCATTCAAGGACCCTGATTTTACTACACATTTAAACATATACACATATAAATACTCATTTTAAACTTTTCAATGCGACTGGCGTCGTGCAAGCGAGAATCTAACACCCTTGTCGAGATGTGAGGCCCTCCCAGGGGTTTTGGGGATTCAGGGAGAAGGGCTATTTATTTTCAGGAATTGGGGAGAAGGGTAATTTATTTTCAGGGATTTGGGTAGAAAGCATAACGTTTTGGGGTTTTAGGGAGCTGGGGAGAAAGGTCATTTTTCTTTCAGGGAGCAGGGAGCAAAGACCCCCCCCCCTGGGGGACCTCAGATGTCTGCCCAGCGGATTTTGACAAGAAATACCATTGAAGTGAAGTTGAAGTTGAAATAGGCTTAACCGCATGATAAAATGTTGTAAAGTGGCTGCAGCATATTTCTCACCATATCAGCCCCTAAAGGGGCCAGGATACTAGACAACTGAAGAGAGGTACACCGAGGGGGGACTGGAACTCTCTGCTGCATCAATACAGGGCCAACATCAAAACTGAAATGAAGGTATACAGAACAAAAGTGATAACACTACATAATATGTTATTTTTTTTCTTACAAAAATGTTTATATTTCCAGTGTATATAGCCATTTAAGCTTTAATACAAAAAAGCAAATGTTCAGCTTCCAATATTTGGATCAAGTTTAGTTCAACGAGACCTTAATAGTCATTCATTCTCCTGACGTGACAACAGCGTGCAATCTCGTGACCTAACTTTACAATTTCTCCCTATGAATTATAGGATACTGATGTACACTTTATATAAAGAAAGCAATGTATTCCGCATATATTTCCAACATGTCTGGATGGAGTAACCGTTTCCTTTGTGTTAACCAGTAGAATGAGGAGCTTAGCAACTTTCTCATACACCACAGAGCGTAGGTAGGCATCAAACCCAGGACCTCTATCTACCTGTAGGTTATCATACACTTCAGAAGGTTACAAAAGTTTATAAGTGACACATTACCATTTTGAGAGTAACAAAAGATTTCTTTGGGCCTTACCGTTTTGGTCTAATTTCCATAATAGAGATGCCTGTTTCAGTATCACCATTCAGTATTGTATGGATAATTGGTGATGCGCCCCTCCACCTGGGTAACAAACTGGGATGCATGTTCAATATACCACTGTAATGATTAATAATTTTGTCACTTTATGGTCATAGAAATGTGCTCTTAGAACTGGTAATATGCCTTCAGTATTATTTTGATTATATGTGATGCACATCTCTATCCTAGTAATATACTGGGATGCACATTAAGTATATCGCTGAAATGACAAATCATGTCAAACCCATCATATGGCACTGTAAAATGTGCATTAATAATAAGAATGGGCATGGGAGGGGTCCACTCATTTTGATTTATTTGCAGCAATATAATTTTTTTTTATTAATGGAAAAACAATTCCCTTAAACATACTTATTCAAATTTTCTAAAGCCATGAAGAAATGCCTTACTCATTATACTCTCTTCGCTTTTGCAATTCATAAATTTATCTGTCTTCTCAAAGTTCCCGGACCCTCAAAAAACTATTTTTCCCATGACCATGGACATCTCGCAGGTAATATACAGTTTTATACTCACTATGGGAACATGTGTATAATATTGTCCGGGATAAGATGTCCAAAGGAAACAAGTACACCCACGTCATACTTGTTTGGCGTGGTTGGTACTGGCCAGTCGTAGACTTTAAGATTTTGTTCTTCTGCATAAGCTCTGACTTCTCGCTGTGACAAAGAGAAACCAGAGGACCATTGGTCCTGAGAACACTCACTCGAAGCCTGATCCTGGAGTATTAAGTCATCATGAAATGACCTTGACCTTGAATACTCACACACCTTTATTGAATTTATAAGTTGTCTGCATCTGCAAAGTTTCAGGTCTCAGGCTGCAATAGTTTCCAAACCCAGTGATTTCTGAGAAAACCATAATTTTAATTTTGATATTTAAATGACCTTGGGTCAAGGTCAAGAAATGACCTTGGCCTTCATTAATTACTTACCTTCATTGACTCCATTGGTTGTCTGCATCAAGCAACTTTCAGGTCTCTTTTTGCGACCAAACTTTTGTTCCCCCTACCCATGGATGCTCCACATAAAATTTTACTTTGATTGGCCAAGCAGTTTCAGAGAAGAAGATCTTTGAAAAGTGTGTATGGACGACAGACTGGCCAAGGTCAAGAGATGATCTTGCCCTAATTTAAATTAATCACATACCTTCATCTACTCCATTAGTTGTTTGCATCTACCACTTTTCAGGCCTCAGGCTGCAATAATTTTCAAAAAATCCATAGTTTTCACTTTTTCCAATGTAAAAGCCTATGTTTCCAAATTTGACCTTGCCATAAAATAGGTCAAGGTCATCCAAGGGTCATCATTTTATCAAACTATGATGGGCTGAGGTCCTAGATGCTACATACCAAGTTTCGTGGAAATCGGCCCACCGGTTCTGGAGAAGATTTTTGAGTGGTTTTTACCATATATGGGCGTGGCGGCCATCTTGGTCATGTGACCCGGATCTCGCGATCAAACTTCAGTTCCCCCTACCCATGGATGCTTCACATAAAATTTCACTTTGATTGGTCAAGCGGTTTCAGAGAAGAAGATCTTTGAAATTGTGGACGACGGACGGACGCCGGATCATGGCCATCCTATAAGCTCACCTTGTGAGCCTTCGGCTCAGGTGAGCTAAAAAAGCCAAATATAGGCAATGCATCCATGCTGTTGATAAACTTTACAAAGAACATGGCCAAGATCACAAAAAGTGTGGAGATCAAATTCTCTGCACTCAAGACTAAAATTTTAACAATATCAGCTCTTAAATAATTTTCGCTGTTTTTTCATGTTACAGTATTACTGCTTTCTTGACACTGCGAAGATGAAAAGCGTTACAGCTCAATGATAAACATTTTACATATTTTTGAATTTTTTTTTCTTTTTTTATTCATACATGTATCTATTTAGCTGCGTCATAGGGACACTAGTCAGACTAGGGTTAGAACTACAAAATAGCATAATCTGGTCCCAGATGTGCCAAATTGTTGTTTGTTTTACCAAATTGAATAATAAAAAGAGGTACCAAGCTGTGGAAATTCAAGTGGTTCCTTGGTGTCAGATGGTACTATCAAGAAGAAAAAAAAATAATTTGACTGTTTCAATTATAGTGCTTTATATTCACATCTTGGCTTAACTGAACAGCAAAAACACTTTACAAAACAATCAGCTATAACAGCCTTCATTTTATCATAATGAAGAATCCAGTGAATTATTCAGTTTAACTACCTTTTCTACATTGGAAACAACTTCTAAACTTTCAACCACAGGACTAGTGCTGTACCTGGAATAACAAATACTTGAGCCTTCGCATGAGAAAAAGAACAATTTGAGTTTCTGACCAGGTCTGACAAAAACTGGCCTGTACAGCCACAGAAGCAGGCTAGAAGCTTGAAATTTTGGATTGAAGAAGAAGAGGGATTGTACTATCTGTGTAGCAAAAACAAAAGCGCTGAATCAGCTGAATTTGTGAGTGCGTACTCATTTAGTCTTATATAAAATATTCTACTTTGTCTTTATTTGCAAGAACTTTAAATGCAAGGAAAAAATTTCGCAAAAATAAAGTTCTTGCAAAGATTTCCAAACTTGTACAGTAATTAGAATAATACTTTTTGAATAGATATTGTTCTTGCCATTTTCCTATTTTAATAATACATTATACTCACATATTTTCATGCAGTCTTTTCAAGGTCTCCACTGATATTCGGTCTGTTCCAAAGAACAACACTCTCCAAGGCGGCTCTTGTCTGACACCAAAATCTGACACACTATCGGCAGAGGTGGAGAAATGCCTTGAACAATTATTTCGACTTAGCATTTGTCTATGCAAACATTTGCTTTTGTTTGCATAAAACTGTTTTGAGGATTTCCAAATTTTGTTGTGACTAGGCATCAGACATATACACTTGAATGAATTACAATTCATATTTCGAAACAATCTATGAAATAGGTTAGTATCACTTTTGAAACCTATGCCAGTATTTACTCCATTATCACAGATGTCCAATCTATGACATTTTTCTTCAAACTCTTTCAATTTTATTGCTGGCTGATTCACATTCAGGGCCTGGCTGTTTGTTACTGTATTTTGGAATGATGAAAAAATTCTTGAACAATTTACCAAATCAGGATGACACAACCTATGTCCTAGCGGTTTCTGGTCAATTTCACTGTGACTTTTACAGGTTTTAGATGAATCAAGAGTTTTCATCATTGCGATATACTTTCTTGAACACTGATAACTCATTCTTAACTCTTTTAGTCTAAGGTATGGAAATCCGCAATTGTTCATTTTAATTTTTTTTCATCCAATCAATTGGCTTTGTTGGCATGACTGGCTCACTCCCAGAACCTCCATCCTTATCTTAGATCTGTAACAGTAAAAAATATGTCAGGATACTGTCCATGAAAAATATACACCATTAAACACCTTACTTTTATATTATAAAACAGGGGGGAAGGGGGGTTACAGGTGTATACCTATTTCTCTTATTTTTGCACCACAAAATAGAATGTAGGTACACGTTAGAACCGCCCTGTGGGTGGTTCTAACATGTACCCACAATCAATATTTTGTACAAAAACAAGAAAAAAAAATCCAACTGAAATTTTTTGATTTTTACAGCTTCAGAAAAGTCCATGTATTGCATGGGCATGTTTGTGTTATGGAGGATCGCCGGTCGGAAGAGGCACCATCATCTGTGACAGTGCCAACACTTTTTACACATTTCTATTTGCCCACCTTTTTCAGTATAACAACCCCTGTTGATCTCTACTTGTTTTTTTTTTTTTTTTGTTTTTTTTTTTCTTGTTACTCCCATCAATCAATTTCTGATTATTCTTGGGAGGTGTACATTGTACACTCTGGTGTGTTTGCAGGAGGAGCCTACATGCATGAGGATAGAACCTGTGTAGGGGTCTTTAGCCTGCACAGGGGATGACTGTCCCTACTTATTTTCTATCAGAGAAACCTCTGAACAAGATCCAAATTCTTTATTGCCATTATGCCAATTAGGTCGCCCAACATAATGGCCCCACCACACAACTGAGCTGCCCTAACCACCCTCGGGAGTCAATTTTGGTACTAAGATGAAACTTATATGACTACAAAAGTAAAGCACCCAAAGCATCAACATGATGTCCATTCCAGTACTCATACATGTGATACATCTGAGAAGCCAAATAGGGAGATTTACTTTTCAAAATAGGGAGAATGATTAAACAAAGAAGGAAATTCTTGATTTCAAATAGGGAGATCAGAAATGTGAAATAGGGAGATGTATAAGTTATATAGGGAAATTTTGAAATTCCAAATAGGGAGATTTGCTCAAAAATAGGGAGATCCCTCCGAAATAGGGAGATATCACATGTATGCCAGTACTAAGTAAGTCCTGTCTGCTCTTGCGAAAATAGAATGCAAGAACTTGAGAAGTGGCAGTGTTGCAATTAAAGGACAAACCGTGTGAGATATATGGTAGACCAATATCTAAATAAGCAAAATATCTATAATGAGTCTCACAGTTAGCATATAACACAAGCAGGTTCTAAAGTTCTAAAAATAAATAAAACAACATAAAAAAAAACAACATGAAACCGAAGTCACGAAAACTAGTTACAATTGCTAAAATAAGTAAATGCGCTTATCAACAAGATCGTAGAGTATATTTCAGGGTTTCTCCATTATTTAGTTTTTCATATGGCACTATAGAACATTGTTATTCGTACAGAAGAACTGAATTATTCGATTTTCATCCGTTTGACAGCTAAACGTGTTTTGCCGGAAATTGATATATACAGACCTTACAGGACCTACATGACCTAGGTCCAAACCTACATGACCTAGGTCCAAACCTTCCCTTCCAAGCCAGCCCATACACTAAAATGCCGGACATAGAAATTTCATCAAAGGGTATTGAATGCCTTTTAAAAAAGCTCAATCCCCATAAAGCATCTGGTCCCGACCAACTCAAACCTGTTGTACTACAAACTCTTCATAAGGAATTAGCCCCCATTCTTGAAATAATCTTCCAGAGGTCCCTAGACCAAGGTAAACTCCCTACCATCTGGAAGGAAGCAAATGTGTCCCCTATATTCAAAAAAGGGGACAAGACAGACCCAGCCAATTACCGCCCCATATCGCTCACATGTGTTCTTTGCAAAGTACTGGAACACATCGTGGCATCCAACATATCAAAACATTTCACGGACCAGAATATCCTCTATGACTTACAGCATGGGTTCCGAGAGCGGCGGTCCTGCGAGACCCAGTTGATCATGCTTATTGATGAACTCTCCAAAAACATGGAGTCCAAAAAACAGACAGACTTAATACTTTTAGATTTTAGTAAAGCTTTTGATAAAGTCGCCCATGAAAAATTGCTCCAAAAACTTCATGCCTATGGCATTCGGGGTGACACTCTAAAATGGATAAAAGACTTTTTAGACAATAGGAAACAATCTGTAGTAACCAACGGTATCAGCTCCAGCCCCATCCCTGTCTCCTCTGGTGTCCCGCAGGGCTCTGTTCTCGGACCAATCCTATTCTTAGCCTACATTAATGACCTTCCAGAACAGGTAAGGTCAAGAGTCAGACTTTTCGCAGATGACACAGCAATGTATCTATGCATCAGCTCACTCTCAGAAGCAAACATCCTTCAAGAAGACCTCCTGAAACTCGAGAAATGGGAAGAAGATTGGGATATGAACTTTAACCCAGCAAAATGTCAGGTCTTACATGTGACCAGATTCAAGACTCCCATTCCATCCAAATACTTTCTACACAACACTGAACTTGAAAGTGTACCCGCTGCCAAGTACCTTGGGGTCACAATATCAGAAGACCTCAGCTGGGGAAATCACATAAATAACATCACTAAAAAAGCAAATCAAACGCTGGGCTTTCTCAAACGCAATATCAAAGTTCATAACCAAGACCTCAAATCCACAGCCTACAAAACACTTGTCAGACCACAGCTGGAATACGCCTCCTCTGTATGGTCTCCTCACACCGACACTGACATAAAAAAGATAGAATCTGTTCAACGTAGATCGGCCAGGTGGGCTACCCATGACTACAGGTCCACCTCCAGTGTTACTGAAATGCTCAATAAACTTTCCTGGCGTCCATTAGACCAAAGGCGAATAGATACCCGACTGATCATGCTGTACAAGATCACATATGATCTTGTAGCAATCCCTCTAACTGACTATCTCACACCAAATCGCAGGCAGTCCAAATTCATCCACCCGCTGGCATACAGACAAATCAGCACTTCTACCAATTACTGCAAGTATAGCTTTTTTCCAAGAACTGCAGTACATTGGAACGCTTTACCCATCAGTATTGTCATGCTCCCCACCGTGGTACAGTTCAGTCATGCTGTTTGCCAGGTGGTGCATGTGTCTCCCTAATCACCAGATTCTGTTTTTTATCTTTTAAACTATACTAACACTCTTCTTTCACTGTACAAACTCATTTCACCCACTTCACTTTTCTTTTATTTCAGCTAACCCCCTTTAGCACTTGGTATACCGGAATTCCTTCTGAAGTCCTCTGATGAGGTTAAGAAGTAGTGGAAGATAGATAGATAGATAGACCGAACCGTACCTGAATAAACCCTACCGATGGAAAAAAAACCGGGATCGACCGGAACGCGGCAGTTATATTGACAGAATGAATCCTAGAGTCGAAGAACACTAAACAGGACCTCTTACTAACCACACTTGGATACTCAGAAAGCTTTTGATGTAGTTGATCATAACTCGCTCTTACGTAAACTATATCTTGATGGAATTACTGGATATGTTTGGCTATTATTGCGAGACATGTATTCTGATTGCTCCTCTTGAAAGAGTAAAATGGGCCGGTCTACTGTCAGAAGCAGGGTGTTAGGCAGTGTGGAGTTCTTTCGACGTCGCACTATAAGATATATAACAATCCCTTACTTCTTCAATTGGAGAACCACTACACAGAGGTTCGAATTGGATCCATCAGTATACCACACGTGACTGTAGCAGATGATCTGGCGGTACTTGCTATATAGATGATACTGCGATATGCAGGTCATTGAAAACAATACTCAGCGAGAGAGATACTGTGTGAACCCATCGAAAAGTAGCTGTTTGTGTTATAACCTACCAAAATGTGATAGGCAAGGGGTTGAACTAGTCATGTCGCGCGATAGAATTCCATGCTAGGATTGCACTGTTCACATTGGACTAGGGACAATACGAATAAGATTAAAATTGGGTAAAAGTTAAGTTTGGGAAGAAAGACTGCATGGGGGCAGGGTTCCATATTGTTAATGGGCTAAAGACTTGCCTTAATTAATGGTCACACATGGAGTACTTTTGTTGTTCCAAGGGTTATTTATGGAATAGAGACATTACTTCCTAAAAAGCGAGATTTTGAGAATGTAGAAAGGTTCCAAAGAAAATCCCTCAGACAAATTCAGGGTCTCCCGAATAAGACTTCAAATAGTATTACTCTGTCATTGCTGGGCATATTACCTCTTGAAACAGTAATACATAAGAACACCTTAAACTTGTTCATGGGTATTGCTCGCCGTAGTAATCTTATTGAATATGACATAGCCATGAGGCAACTTGCAGTGAAAACCCCTGAGGAGAAAAGTTGGTTCAATGAGGTCAGGTGACTGTCTATTCTAATGACCTACGACCTGCCTTCAATTTTTTCTTTGTTTGATAGTCAAATGTCAAAACAAGAATGGAAGAAAATATTGAATGATACAGTGCATAGTCATATTGAAGCCATGTGGTGAAAAGTCATCCCTGAAGTATGTAAATCCAAATTTTTTGAAGGTAGTAAAATCACATCATATTTGGTCTACAGTCAGGAATTGTTTAATTAACCTCAGTTAAAGTGTAAGCTTCTTTATACGGGCACGTACATTTGCAAGGTAATACGGCTGCTTTTAATCAGTGCACAATTGTCCCTACGTGTAAATTGTGTCTAGTTGCACCGGAAACTAGGCAACACTTTATTGCTGAACGTCCAGACTTTGAAGCAGAAAGAGAAGTTTTCTCAAAGAATTTGCGAAATAATCCAGTTCTTCCTGATGAACTCAAATGTGATCTGCTTAACCCAGAACTGTTTACTCAGCTCACCCTAGATGCCTCATTCTACATCAGTGAAGGAGAAAACCCGGAACTGTTAGAAGTACATATTACAGATCCACAGGAAAAGAATTGCAAGCCTTAATCGCCAGTATTCAGAATAAGGAATGATCAAGTTATGATGTATATAAACTCTGTATATAAAACACTCCACCAGTTAAACATTTAACGTCTTACACCGAAAAAATCAACGGGGGAACTCTAAGAAGACTAGAACTAGAACATGGCTATCGTTCACAACTGATTCAACCAGTGTATTTTTAGTAATAAAATGCACAGGGAACATAAGTATGTGTGATCTAGATATATATCTAGAGATATTTGAAGAGCGTGGTGGTCTGGAGCAATAGAGCATCGGACTCCGAATCGAGAGGTCTCACACTAAAGTGGGTTCGATCCCTACATGGGGCGCCCTGCCGTGTCCTTGAGCAAAACACATTAACTGCCCAGAGTACTGGTTAATATGAAGCGGTGACCCATCCCGTCCGATATGTTTGAACAAACGTTGATTGGGACGTTTAATCTCCATACAAACGTACAATCTAATAACCTGGCAGATAGTCAGGGACTAATTTCCCTCTTGCCGGGGTTACTCCCCCCTCTCTCCCTTTCTGTTGGAACATTGACAGCATTAAAAACTACCACACTGGTTGTCTGACTTGCTAAAAGTGAGATTCTAACGATGGTCTTCATGCATATGGGTAGATCAAACGAAAGCTGATAGTTTGTTGCTTTCAAAAACAAAGGGCATTCGCCCTAATAAGCGCACTTTCGAAGTTGCCTCCGAAATTTCCAATAAAATTTCATTCTTATTTATGCACACTCTTATTATTTCATTCTTATTAATACAACACAAACTGCATAAGACAGCATGCACAAAATTTGAATAATTATCACAATTTAAGTATTTGAAAACTATATTACATCATTTTGACTGTTTTAGTGCACCCGACATACCGGTGGCAAAACTTTCCTGAAATTTCGTATATGAGCCACACAGACTGCGCTTACATGTGCGTATATATTTCGTAAAATGACTGGGTCACGTTGGCTTATTGGAGCATGTGCGCTAATAAGAACGAATATGGTAATCTCTATTAGTGACCAACAGAATTGAAAACATTGATATGATTGTTTTATAACATAAGCATGATGCCCCACCTAATTTTTATATCACAAATTAGATACTATTATTGAGATACATGACTTCAAAAATTTCTGTTCAATTTCTACATGATACAGTCAGAAGCATAATTTACGATGATTTATAGGAAAATACATTAACTATAGAGTCCAGTTGGAACGTTTGAGTAGAATAGATGCATAGTCGAAAACAAAGGCGCAGATCAGCTTCGCAGTATCAGCGCCTTTGTTTTCGCTACACAGATAGTAGAATTCCTCTACTTTCTAAATCCAAAATTTCCAGCCTCTATCCATCTTCTGTGCTTGTACAGGCCGGTTAGTGTCGGACCTGGTCGGAAATCCCGAAGACCGGTTTTCTCGCGTCGCGGCTCAGATTATAATAAAACAGCAGCTGTTGCATGTAATTCAATGAGAAGACCGCGAAATCAATTTTTGCACACGTGTGACGGCTTTGTGAAAGACAACCAATAACATGACAAATGCGAAACATTGCACCAATACATAAAACAGAATCATCCCTTGGATATTTTTTGTTTTTGTTCCTAAAACGTAACTTCGAAATGGTTTAACGTGTAATTCCGTATGTCTTACATGATTGTCTTAATGAAAAATAAATAAAAAGATTGGCTAAATTTATCCGGAAACTGAAGGGTCTCCGACTTTGTAAACAGAGCCATATTTCAATAAGTTGCACCGATGTTTCTTGGATTGGAATTCATCGGAAAAAGACACAATATATAAACAGAGCCTTTATAATTGAAACCAAGGATTAAATATGCGAATTCAAATTGTACTCTTTCTATCGCTCTGTTTGGTCAACGTGGTAACTTGTGGACCATTTACCTCGATTGTGAACCTCGAAAAACTTTATACTTTGGAAGATGAATTAATTGGAATTGCTGATATTATACTAAGGCTAGAGAGATACCAACATGATGGCCAAGATGTGCATGGTCTCGAGAAAATCGAAAGGTATGGTGTAGATTACATGTATCAGCGTTGTATTTTATTGGCATGTCTACGGTTTAACAATTGAGGAAGTGCGTGACCAAAGCGAATCGTTTAAAGAGTAACATCAGCATACCCTAGAAGTTGGTGTCGCATAAAATTTTACTGTGGTTTCTAGTTCACCAGACCGCGCTAGTTCAGAAACTGCATGATGCCCCCTTGGCATCATTTGAGCTTTTTAAAAAAAAATCAAGATGGCGTCCAAAACGGTCGCCAGAAATAAGAAAACGGCATTCCAGAGCAGCATATACCTAATGACTTGTGTTTAACATGCTTAATTTAGGTTATTTAATGTTGTATAGAGTATAATATTATTTGACCACCGCGACACAACGATTGGACAAGATGGTAGCCAAGATGGCCACCATAATCATACTATAAGATGTCATGTTTTCCGATTAAATCCGCTCAATGTAATCGTAACATTTTAACTCAGCAGAATAAAGAGTGAAAAGCAAAACAATCTGCCCCATTAAATGAAAGTTAATATAGCAGATTTAATTTGGGAAAGCGGTAATGAGGTTCAAAGGGTCACTGGAGAGGCTTCAGTAGCCGAAACCGCGGTATGGCCCATCTCTTTTCTCAGTAACATGCTCACTGCTCTTAAAGGATCTCAGTTTTGTTTTATTTGCTATTACTGCAGCTGGTATTGTGCCATATGGCAGCCCTAAAAGTCTCCCCGTACATCATCCATAGTGCAGATTATATTTTTCTTTTCGTCCTTTGCGATCAGCGAGTGTATTCTGAGCAATTAGAAGTTCATTATCGGTTTCGATTCATTTTCTAACCAACGTTTTATATATTTGGCTCTATTTGGATAAAACTAGTCTTTGTATCGACTATCCTGTTGAAAGTTGCAAAATTACAGTATTTCTCTTTGGCTCCATTAAATTTAATTTCGTTTCCACAACTTAGCACGTTCAAATTGAATAGCACAAAAACTTATGATCGCTAAATCTTGTATTTTATTTCAGCAAAGTTGAACGTGTAAAGGAACTGCATATACAAGTGGGTGGGGAAAACACAACCGCACAAAATATAACGCAATATGTTCTCCATCCAGTAAATATATTTCACCTCACAAAGCGGTTGGCAACAGAATGGGCAAGCATTGTGAAAATATTACAAGAAAGCAACTCCTGTATAAAACGTAAGTCTAGATTGAATCTGAGTTGGCTTGTAATATAATAAATGTACATGGAAATTTGAATATGTAGACTTCAGTAGAAAGTTTTGAATGCGTGAATCCATTTTCAACATAAGATCTGTTTTTGTAGTATCTAAGGTACAATGTGCCTACACTTAATATAAATAGGGATATTTGATGAAAACTATTTATTCTGTATTATGATTTTAATACTTGCTATTGGTTGGTAAGTTGATTTGGTGTTTTACATGATTTAAAATACCAATGGTCATATGGAGACGGGCTCGGTTTATTTAAAGTCTCGTTATGTCTTGTATTATTTCTTACGTACAAAATACAACCAGTGCGTCAAATAACTTAAACAAGGATACTATGTGCCGCTTAAATCTGAGTGCAAACGAAACTTTTCAAATTCTTTCAGAAATGAGGTATAAAGTCGACAACATTGGTGACAACATACCCACAGAAGACCAACTTCTGACTGTCGCAAAAAGCATCATTCGTATACAAGCATTCTACGACATATCAACTGATGACATCATACAGGGAACGATTTTCGGAAATCCGTCATTAGAACGTCTTTCATTGGATGACCAGTACACGTTCGCACGTTCAGCGTATGAGAATGAAGAGTTTGATCTTGCAGTTGATTGGCTGCTTAAAGTTATCTCAAATTATGCAAATGATACAGATGTAGATTTTAGTATGACAAATGCACTAAACCGCCTATCTTCTACATACTTCAAGGTAAAAAGTTAAAAAGTTATTAATTTTAAGTTTATAAAGAAAACTGTAATTGTTCCAATATCTTCATTAATTGCTGATTCTCAGTGTTTGTCTCGGTGAAAAAACGACCAACTATACCGTCGAATTTAAGTTCAAGCATAAAAATCCCAGCTAAATTCAACATGTATCTGGAATCACTTATTGAGGTCTTATTTCGTTCTAAAACACGGATACGATTTATATACTAACAAAACTGTCTACAAAATACGCGTTAAATTCAATCTACAAGGCAGGTAATGAATTAGACAAAATTGTTCATTTAAATTTAAAAAAAAAATAACATTTCTGCTTTTATGTAACTTTTGTTGCAGCTAAAAAAGACAGAGGAAGCTTTGTCTACTGTAAATAAAATTTTGGAAAAAGGTACCAACGAATTAAGATTCAAAACTTTATGTTTTTCTTTAAGATATTGTTCCAAAAGTATTGCCAATTATTGGCATTTATAAAATGATTGTCTGAGAAACGTGTATTTGACTGGGGCGCTCCGTTTTCTCAGTCGCAAACATGTATTATACAGGATATGTCGAAAATGTAAGACCAATTAGCATTTTAAGACTTCTACCCTTCAGAAGTTATATGACTTTTTCAGAATAACAAACCCATTTGAACCATAGCGTTTAAACAGCTGCTAAATACGACCAAATCATATTTTCTTGCTAATGAACGTTACATGTACGTTGTTATTACGCACAATATGTGAGTTGTGTAAGTGTTTAATAACATTCCCATGTAACACCCAAATGACGAAAGCGTGTTGTTGAGACCAAATGGCATGTAACATTCAATTAAAATGACAATTAAAATTTTATAATGCAAGACAAAAGTAGTGATTCAATATTCACTGGTATGGTTTAAAGTTTAAAATACTTTTTACATTAATCAAAACAGACCCTGAGAATACAGTTGCTCTACGGAACAGAAAGTTTATGTCCACCAAACTAGCTTTCAATCAAGATGAGACATCAACTGATATGGTGAAGAGTAGAAATAAACTTGCTATGGAACTGTGTTCTGGTCGACTGGAAAAGGTAATTTAATACAATTCACCAATTCATAAAATCATGGAAATGCGAAGCAACGAGATTGTACTATATGGTCCACTCTTTTGTCCTTAAACAGCAGTCACACAGTAGCGTATAACCCAAACGCGCGTCGGGCGTATGAAAAATCTCAACACGCTGAAGATTTTGGACGTATAAAATTAATTTGTTCCTTTTACTCGCTTTTGCAGTCACACATTAGCGCGTGACTGAGGCGTGTGCCGGACGTATACAAAATCTCAAAGTTTTGGAGTACGTTTGTCATACGCCCCAGACACGCTAGGCACGCGCTACAGACGCGCTGTATGCGTTTCATGCGCGCTCCAAGCACGCTTGGCACACGTTACAGGCGCGTTCCACACTCGCCCAAACCAGCATCCGGTTAAAATCGAAACGCGCAAGTAGCGTATACGACGTGCTTGAAACGTGTGCTGGGCGTGTTCGAAACGTATTCAACGCGCCTATAACGTGCGTGGAACGTACTTGTAGCGTGTAGGTCACACGCCCGACACACGTCCAACTACTAGAAAATTTTTAAGCATGTTTAAAATTTTATTTAGCCCAAACGCGCACGAAACGCGCGCCGACTTTTAGCGACGCGCGCCGGACGTACACCAAGCGTACCCAGCGCGCGCTTAACGCGCCTTGAACGTGTCTCCGACGAGCGTCTGGCGTATGTGGAAATTTGTATTTTTTCAACACGCCCGGCGCGCGTTTCACTTATACGCTAATGTGTGACTGCTGCTTAAGAAAAAAACTGCTTCCAAACTAATTTCTTCTTTATTCTACTGGATGCCCTACAGAAGTAATCCCAAACTCACAAAATGATAAATGAATACAATCCAGAATATTCACTTCAAAATGAATAAATAAATAAATGAAAAATTGTTCATCGCTTGTAAATTCAAAGGGCATTTGTGCAGTAATATGATTTAGTTTGTGTAATATCTTTTAGACATTTAATGTAATTTGGTGAGTAATACCCATAGTTCTATGATATTAACACATTACAATCTAATATCCTCAGAGCATTCCAAAGCAATCCAGACTGAGATGCCATTATCTGCCAGAGAGAAACCAACCAATATTTTCAAGACCCAGTGTGAAAGCAGAAATCATGAACTTCAAACCTTTAATTGTCGTGTTCCACAATCTGACAACATACGAAATGCAGAATGCTACGGTGCAGAAAAGTTTTGATATGGTAAATTGATAACACCTTTCTTTCAAAATCAAACTATTGCCAAACGTTTTGTACTGGAAAAGTATAAGACCAGTGGCTTCATGGATAGTCTACATAAATTTGCAAGAGGATTATGCCCTATAAGGTGTATTTCGTTGCAGTGTTATCTATACACAAGCTAGAAGAGAAGAAGAAGAAGAAGAAGAAGAAGAAGAAGAAGAAGAAGATATATTGTTTGCAGAACAAAAGTATGAATGTGTATCTGCCTAGTGTTCTCATATGAACACAACAATGTACATGTATGTGTTTTCGACTTGGGCTCTTGCACAAGACAAAAGCTTCGTAAAATTTGGCATTGAATCATTTCCAGTTTTTTTATGTTTTTTTTTTTTTTTTTTTTTTCATTCATTTTAACGTCCCTTTCAAGATTATTTCCCGGAAGGTGGACAAAACCGGGAGAACCCCGAGAAAAACCACCTGGCACACCCAAAGGCAGAACTTGGCTTGTCTCATATCATATGTAGCCAGAGCGGGGCTCGAACCCACACCAGACACAGCGATGAGATGATCGAGTGATTAAGAAACACAGCTCAGCCATGGGGGCGCTATTTCCAGTTTTGACTTTGTATTGTTTGCTTCAGATGCGAAACTTCATGTATGAAAATACTCGTTACAGAAACAGACAAGGGCTAGAAAGGTATTACATACTCATCCAAAGAAGTGTTTTAGTTTGTAAATAAGAATTTGATTGATGAAATGAAAGAAGTTAAATATATTCTTCTTCTATTTGAAAATAGAAGAAGTTTTATATGTGCAAATTTCCCTTCATGGCTTAAACGCAAGTTCCAGGTGGTGGCATACGACGAAAACAATTGTCATTTAATGGTTTTTTAATGTAATTTAATGTTTTTTTTAATGTAATTTAACCAATTCTTCAAAATCAGGCCTGCGAGAAAGGTACCAAGGGACAATCAAATGTATATAAAATGCATGGTTTGCCTTCAGAATCAAGATCAACAATCATCATTTTGACAAAGAAAAGCTGATTCCTGCGCTTCAAGACAAATTGCATAATATACAACTCACAAGACTACAGCCTCCTAAGTCAAACTTAGTGGTAATTACTTATTGTCCATAGCAACACAATCATTTAACTGTATTACACCAGGAAAACATGTCGTATAATGTTTACCCCCTTAAATCCCACTTTTATATAGAAAAACTGGGGTTTGCAAGTGTATACCAATTTTTCTTATTTCTGATCCAAAACATAGACTGTGGGTACTCGTTAGAAACGCCTCGCCGAAGCGGTTCGAATGTGTACCAACAATCAATGTTTTGAGCACAAATATTAAAAATATTTTTTTCCATTGATATTTTGATTTTTTTTTTTTGCTACTGAAAAAATTCTCTGTATATTGCATGAGCAAGTTTTTGTATTAAAAGAGTATTTGGATGATTTCATTCTCAGTCTGTTTCCATTTAATGAGTTAATTTGTATATATATGATTTAAGCAATTACTCTTTAATCAACACCACTTTAATGTTTAATGAGGCCCTGGAATGGGTATTTAGGAATACAGGGATATTGGCAAAATGATTAAAGGGAAAATGGATATTTTTATAAATAAAAAAAAAAGGAATATGGGATACTGAAAGACCAGGGAGGAAATTTGGGGATTATTAGGATACAAATTTTGGTGATATTTGCCAAAATCTATGGAATATCTCCTAAACTTTAAAGGGATATAGAATACTGGGACCCCCCACTGTTCCAGGGCTTCTTTGATGAGACGTGGACAGGGTCTAGGTCTGTTTATTTAGCAAGAAACTGAATTAATCTTCACACTCTTTTATCTTGGCAAAAGACATGTTTTATACACTACTTGTTAAATGCAAGCTCCAGGAACGGATATGTCTAAAATTTGCACAGGGTACATACAGAAATTACTAACATTTACTACATTGTGTATCAATAACATATTAGTGGTTTAAAGTAGTTTTAAACATAAAGATTTTTGAATACTTATAGCGTGATTTGTCATAAAACATGTACATTCATAAACAGATGTTTTTTCTGAAAATTTCCAGGTACGAAACATTGGTATAGAAGGCTATACAACAAAGGATACAGTAAACGTAAAGTTGCTTAAATTAGTATTTATTATTTTTTCCTCTACTATGCTTTCGACATAAATGTTGCATAGAGCAAACGGCAAGCCTTGGTTTCTGATGAACCTTACTTAAAAGCCGATTTGAAAATAGAAAGGATAATATAAAACTTTGACTTGCAGTCTCTCTGTTCAAAGTAAGTACATTTGAGTTTACCATCACTAAACATGTATAAGTTTTTAAATTTCATTGAATAAAGTAAAATAAATGTTTTGCCTTTTTGGAAGCATTGCAATCAGCATAACCAACCATAATACTAATTATTTTATATACAGCAAACTGAGAGCCCGACAAAGCGAAAATTCCACAAAGCAAGACACATAACAGTGCCAAGAGCATATGAGCCACGTCATGAGAAAACAGCATTATTGCTTATGCAAAAAGCAGTAACTGCACAGCTGAACAGTGCCTGTGTTTTCACAACCCAGATACCTAAATAGGAAATTTCAAGCTTCTAGCCTGCTGTCAGTGTATAGGCCGCATTGTGTCAGACTTGGTCGAAAAACATGATAACTGTTTTTTCTCATGAAGCAGCCCATAAGCTGATGTTCAATAATTAACTGAATTAATGTTTTATGTTTTTCAGCCGGCAGTTGAGAGGTTTTACTTTGGATCATTCATTGTTTTTGTAAGTTAAACCATGCATAAGGAAAACATGCCCAGGAAAAGTATACCCCCTTGAACCCCACTTTCATACAGAAAATCTGGGGTTTGCAGGGGTATACTTATTTTTGCTCCAAAACATAGATTGTGGGTACTCGTTAGAACCGCCTCGGCAAGGCCATTCTAACATGTACCCACAATCTATGTTTTGAACAAAAACTTTAAAGATGTCCAAATTTTTCATCAGAAAATTTTCAATTTTTGCAGTAGTAAAATCTCTGTATATAGCGTAATGGAACACAAAATATTTAACTCTGTACAAATATGTAGCATCAAACTTCCTTTTAAAAATATAGTAAAACACAAAAACATTATACATGTAAATGTACATGTAGTTTATGTTTGTGATAATTGTCATTGCGTGTGTCTTTTCAATCCGGAGACCGTGTAGCACAATTTGAATATCTTTAGTAGCATTTTATTTTCATTTTCAACATGTAACACTATATTTCAGCTTTCTGAGGTAACACATGGTGGTGAAGTAGTATTTCCATTCTCTAGAACCAAAGTTAAACCCAAGGAGGTCAGTTTATCTACAGTTTAACCAATCTTATTTAATGTCTTCTATGGCACTTAGCTTTATAAAGAGACATGTACATACAGGTACAAGTCAGCTTGTCACAATCACATTGATGATCAATATCTTAATTTCATAGTAAAATCTAAGGCCTGAATTAAACATTTGTTACTACCCAGCATTTCAATCTTAGGTAGGTAGGGAAATTATTACATTATATTTTGCTTTCTGTCGAAAAAAGAAAATTAATTTTCAACATTTAAGTGTAGTAAGAATTGGCTTTTATTTTGCCTGAAATACTACTTGTATTTGTAATATAGGCAATTATTAATTAACTTATTAGTATATAGTACTTATACGTAGAATTTGGTCTGTGTGATACCGGTGACGTTTCTTTTTTCGTATAGTCTATACTGGATTTCACCTTGACCTAATACAGCTGACCTCGCACTAATACGGTTGACCTTGTATCTATACGGATTGACCTGCTATCTATATGGAAATCCCTACATCTGACTGGTCAAAATTCACGTGCAAGGTCACGTGCCTCGTTGAATGAGTTGAGAGAAAAAAACAATGGCGGCGATTCAGCCGATCAGTAAAATGGTGAACAAACAAACAAAAATAATGTCATCATCTTCGAAAAGAATGTCAGACATGGGCGCTAAGAATGGCGAAGATATGTTTGATGTGACAGAGGATGATATGGACCGATATGGACTTTTGACAGTTAATTAATAAAAATCTCATTAATCAAGTTATTTCGTATTGGACCAGTTACAGGTCCTCGGTTAGCTGTATTGGACCTCGGCCTCCGGCCTCGGTCCAATACAGCTAACCTCGGACCTGTAACTGGTCCAATACGAAATAACTTGATTAATAACATTATAGTATGAATTAAATGAATAGATGTTACACACATACAGTGCACAAATTTACTAGGAAATGCAAATTTAACAAGTTTGTATACAAGCATTTGAATGACTTAAAAAAAAAAAACAGTCGTAATTTCAGCCATAGAAAAATAAAAATATTTTTCCTCAGGAAACTGCAATATAATTTTTTGAGTAGGGGGCTAAATTGCAGGTAGGTAGTCAAAGGACAAACAAACAAAATTTTATTTTCAGCCTAAGTAAGTCTCTATTTTACCACTTGTCTTAGGATGTTCAGCCAATCAGCTGTGATTAATCACTGTCACTATTTAGTCTCTGTTGTACTTGTCATCTTTATTATGGCCATCTTGCTGGGTAAGAGCTACATCATCACGAAAAAATGTTCATGAAATGAATAACCCCTTATACCCCACTTTTATATCAGCCAAACTGGGGTCTGCAGGGGTATACCTATTTTTCTTATTTTTGCTCCAAAACATAGATTGTGGGTACTTGTTACAACTGCCTCGCCATGTACCCCTAATCTGTGTTTTGAGCGAAAATAAGAAAAATATCAAAATTTTTCCAATGAAATTTCAGTTTTTTTACAGCTGAAAAAAATCTCCATATATTGCATGGGCAAGTTTTTATAATGTTTAGTCATCTTATACTCATTGTTTTGTCAAATTTGTTATTTTGTAGGGTTCAGTATTATTCTATGAAAAGAAAGCCCACAAACGATGGCAGGTTTGTCCTGTCGTCATGGATACAACATGGAGTAAGTACTTTATTGTCTAAATTTTAATAATGAAAATATGGAAATATTTGTGTAACATTCTCTTTGATTGTTCAATTTCTAAGCCAAGAGCCATTCTGTAGTTCAAGAATGTTTCTTACAAATAGATTATAGACTCAGTTCAAGTTGAGAAGCCTCTGTGGTGTAGTGGTTAAGACACTTGCATTGTAAACCAGGTCCCTAGGTTATAAAATGTTTTTCATGCTCAACTCAGCTGAGCATAAAATTTAAACTGCTCATAAATCACAAAATAGCCCAAATAAATTGAAATTTCAGGTTTAGATCACGAAAGCCTGTACTTTATCCTGCTTATAAGCAGGATAAATTTTAGTCTCAACTGAGCTGAGCATGAAAAAAGTTTTATAGCCTGCAAGTTCAATCCCAGGCTTCTCTAGTCTGTCGGATGACACTATAAAGCAAGGTCAAGTCTCCATATGACCCTGACTGTTGGATGGATATTAAACCCCAAATCAACTCAAGTTGCATATAAGTACTATAAATATCTGTAAATCCAAGTCAAATAAATCAATGAAACTAGATTTTTAGTTTATAAATGCTTTCACTAATTTTGATATGTTTTTCAGTTGCGGAGTATCCACTGTATGATCCAAAGGACAGAAATATTTGCCACCAAGAAAAGATACTCACACCTAAATTGTACTGAAAACAGATTTTGGCGAATGCATACTTCTGTTTAGCCCAACAGCTTAAAGACATTGTCATGATAAAACATTTTGTGGCATTTTGCTACTGTATAACAAAACACATCTACACAAATCTTATATACTGTAAATTTGGAATTTATTTCGCGAATTTTCTACTTCCTAATTATTAGCGAGTTCTTGAATTCGCAAGTGAGTCAGTGTCCATGTTTGTTGACTGGAATGTTAGGCCATAATGAAACAAACCAAATACAGTGTTAAACAGAGAAACCACAAACACAACATGTATTCATGACATAGTTCTGATTAATCCAGAGGACTTATTTGCATGTAAGATTATGAAAATCAATAATATTCATGTAATGTTTATGTACAGACGATTGCTTCTACAGTCTGATCAACAGCATTAATATTCTCACAGTCCCATCAACACTATAAACGTTCTTATACTGGAAATATCAACAAATGCCTGGTACAGTAGATCCGGAAATATTTGCGAGAAGTTAATTTTCGCTAATATTCGCGAATTGGTTGCCTAGTGAATTCAAAGATCTCTCTAATAAAGAGTTACTATAAACTGAATAGAATACACAATCCTTTGTCATTTTACTTTAGATCTTGATTCCTTTATTATTCACTGTATAATACTAACAAGAGTCAAAGTCAAGTCATCCGATTCCATTACATCATTATCCACACCCCAGATCATACTAGTCTGTAAGCTTTGACCTTTTGACCTAGATTATACTATGACTTTACTCCATCAACATCACCAGTACAAAATTTTCCCAGTCCTTGACCTTTGACCTTATATCCAAATCCTTGACCTTTGACCTAATATTCCAGTCGTTGCCCTTCAACCATATATCCCAGTCACTGACCTTTGACCTAATATCCAAGATTTCACAGTTTCACGGCATTAAAATCCAAAGTATGAGTTACATGTATATGTGTCTATAAGTTCGACTTAAGACATACATTTCAGGATACTTCATCAACACTAGCACATACTAGCAATTTTAGTTTTTGACCTTTCAACCCATCGACCAGGCCCTGAGGTTATTAAACTTTTTTCAAGCTCAGCTAAGCTGAGCATGAACTTTCAACTGCTTGTAAATGCTGAGTCAAATTAGTAAAAAATTCAGGTTCAAACCTTGAAAACTGGTAATTTATCTTGCTGGCATTTTAACATTAATCAGCAGGATAAATTTCAAGCTCAGCTGAGTTGAGCATGAAAACATGAGCATGAGTTTTATAAACCCACGACCAGATTTCAAGGCATTTCAAGGTATCAATTCATTACAATTCAAAGCACATGCCTGTGAGACCTGTTGATAAAGACACTAAGATGGTCTTTCTGACCAAAATCAATTTCCCAAGCACACCACTTCACTGTCTTTGACCTTGACCCACCCAGTAACCAAGATTTAAGGCCATCAGATTTCAGATTTCACTGCATTACTATCCCAAACACAGGTCATACAGGTGTATAACTTGACTTTTGACCCTATTTTCAGGATTGTTTTTCTTGTACACTCAGGTTATTCCATTCTTTGACCTTGACCCTATGACCTATATTTCAAGGTGGTTTTACTGCATCTCTGTAATCATCAATAACTGTCTGGATGTCTTCAAAGGAATTTTCGAAATTTTCCTGAAAAAAAAAGAAGAAAAATATAAAGGAATGATAAAATAAGCTCTTTCAAGTAGACAAAGCTATCTTATAGCATAGGGATCGAACCCAGGACCTTTTGATCCAACTGGACAATTAACCAATGCACTCTCCCTTTAACAGCAATTTTAAAATGGATCTTAAACTGCAAGAAAAATTATTCTTGCACACCGGACAGAAATTGCCACACTTTTTGCCTGGGTGATAAAATTGCATCTCACCCAGGTGTTCTCACCCAGGCAAAAAAAAATACGCAAAACCTTAAAATAAACCAGATTTTGGGGGTTGTTGTGCAAGAAAAAGAATCTAATATGGTGTTCTGTTCTAGATGGAAGTTTCCAACCCTCGGGATGACTGTGCTGAGCGGAACCTCGGCGGAGCCTCGGTTCCGCTCAGCACGGTCATCCCTTGGGTTGGAAACTTCCATCTAGAACAGAACCCCATATAAGATTCTTATCATCTATCGACCCTAATGGCTGTACTAACCCTGAGTGCCCCATGTTTCCAGTACCAGTGAAGGTAGCCTCCAGCATCATACATGACCTTTGACCTTTCAAGGACGTTGTCAAGGTAATCAACCACTGAGGAGCTGTTTGAAGCGATAGTCAGTCCAGCACAGTTCTTGGGAGTTGCCTTGTTTGAAGCCGCTGAAAACAAATAAATTAAACAGTAATAAGAAGCTGATTTGATAAATATACCTGTTACCCCAAGCATCATACAGGGCCCCTAGGGGAACCTTTAAAAACCTTTATTTTAATGGAAATCCTTTAACACCTTTATTTTGTTCCAAAATCCACCAAAAAGCCTATAATTTTACTCCCAAACCTTTATTCTGTGATAATTTTAACTAAATAGCCTTTATTTTACATATTGCTATCAGGAATGCTGAAATTGTAAGGGAACTCGAGGCTTAGTATTTGGCTTCTGGGGACCTAGCCGGCCCCCAGACCCCTGGCTTAATTAAGCATTATGCTTCACTCTTACTTTTACAAGGGGGACTCTTCTGGGTTATTTCACAAAGAGTTGAAGTGGAAAATAGGTGTTGCTGATCTCTGAAAACTATTTCACTGTGTTGTTAGCAGACCACACTGTGCTCTTTATTTTCTCAAAAATCTGTCTTAAAGAGCCTTTATTTTGGCAAAAATAGCCTTTATAAAAAACCTTTTTATTTCTTGGAATCTGCTAGGGGGCCTGATCATAAACTTCGACATTTGTGAAATATTGTGCAACCCATCAATTTTTGTAGGGGATGAAAGTAGTTTAAGCATTTCAAATTAAGGAATTTAGAGAAGATTAAATGCATATCTGTCCAGAGTTAATACCGGCCATCCTGACATAACTGAGAATTTGTTGACTGTGATGTTTAACCTTAATACAATCAGACAAACAAATATTTTTAATGGTTTAAACCTTGACTCTTCAGGAAGATTTCTTATGACTGTACTTAAATCAGCAACATCATGAGAAAACCAGATTTTGCCTATACAAACAAAGGTGCAAATCAGCTGTGCAGTATCTGCACAGCTGATAAGCACCTTAATGTTTGCTTCAGGGATAGTATAAACCCTCTTCTTTGTAAATAGAAAAATTCTAGCTTCTAGTCTTCTTCAGTGACTTTGTGTAAGGCCTGATCCGAAACCGTAAAGTCTGGTTTTCTCATACCACAACTCAAATTATACCTGACCAGTAGTCCACAGGGAAAGGATTCCATTGCACACAATTATAGGCTTGTTTCACTTTGGTCTCTATCTTCGACATATAGTGTTGAAAGCCACCATCAACATCACCCCTAGCTATCACGAGGTTGGCTAGACTTGTGAACTAGAATTAGGTCAAGGACTTAAAAGATGTTAACAATAAGCACATATGTGCTTTAGCAAGAGTGTTTACTGCACAGTAATAGGTTTGTTCCACTTTGGTCTTTATCTTAGACAAAAAGTTTCATACTTGTCCAGCCCACATCTATGTCAACTCATTTGACACATAATGTGACCTGAGAAACAAATAACAATTGTCTGACTTGACATGTAGCCTTTGCTCCATTTAAAGTATAATACTTTGTGTGTAGGTATATTTCGTATATTTAAAAAACAAAAGTCTATTACATTCCGCGTTCTTCTGATGTCTTGGATTGCAAATCAAGCCAACCCATCATTTTGAATGTCCAAAGTGATCAAGTATAAACAGACATTTTTGGTTGTTCAGCCAATTTTGTGGAAGAATTACTACTTAGAGAACCTTAAGACAGGGACATTGTCTGATTTTCAGTCATTATGAAAACAAGCCCATGACATATACATGTACACATGTTTCTTGGGCTGTAAACATTGAAAATTTTCAGTTGAAAATATTATGAAATAGTCTGTAATTTTGCTCAAAAATACATTAAAACCATTTTGGCAAGGTGGTTCTAACATGTACCCAAAATATGTGTTTTGAACCGAAAATAACAAAAATTGTATACACATGTAAATCCCAGTTTTACGATATAAACATGGGATTTAAGAGGATATTTATTACACGGACATATTCATGACTGTGATGGGTTTTAGTAATTTTCCATTTACACAGATTATACTTTTACTAAGTATCCATAACAAGAGACAAAGGATACGGGCCTATCATTGTTGTCATACTTTTTGACTGTTATCAGTAACTGTTTGGCCAGCCCTTCCCAACTCAGCTTACTGAAAATAGAAATCTAAAAGTCAAGTTCATCCGTCAGGTTGAAATGAGCCTCGACATGAGAAAACTGGTCTTCGGAGTTTCCGATTGGGTGTGACATAAATCAGCCTGTACAGTCACAGAAGCAGGTTAGATGCTTGAAATTTTGGCTACAAGTAGAAGAGGAATTGTACTAACCGAGTATTGAAAACAAAGGCGCCTTTGTTTTCGCATATGCAAAAATCCGGTTTTCTGGTGATGCGGCTCAAATGTGTAATTCTAACATATCCTGCCTCTTTCAGCCAATGGTAAAGTAGTGATATGTTTTGTTATGTTTGGTTTGGTTATCACTGAATATTCTTGTGAACAATTTTTCAATAATTTGGTACACATTTTCTTGATAAGTAAGAAGTGTCTGTCTAATTTGAGATTGAATTGTGTCGAAAATGTACTAAAATTACCTTTTATTCAACTGAGCCAAATGAACAAATTTTAAATTTGGCATAGGACAAACTGTTCTCAACATTTCCCATGGTTCCATACCAATACTGACACCACTAAAAATAGAAAAAAAAGAAACACTGGAAAAAAATACACACACACACACACAAAAAAAAAAAACACATCTAAACAATATAATGTGATCTTTAAAGATGTAAAAATTAAAACTTTTGAAAAGAAAAAGTCTGATTTTTTTGTTTTTATGCACAACAGATTGTGTGTACACTTTAACCTCATTATAATGCGGCAATGCACCTTATTATGATGTGGTTTTCAACATTACATGGCCTCCCAAATTGATTATTTTGCAATAAGGCTATAGTACATGTATATAACCTCATTATAACACAGTTTACTTATAATATGGTCTGCTTCTATGGACATCAAAGATAGCTATATAATGAGGTTGACCCGTACTTGGCACAGCTGACTCCCTATGACTTCATTCAGTATTTAAAGTAAAAGAGTTGTAACTACAGACCTGCAAAATCCTGTATTAAATTTGAAATAAACCTTTGCACTTGAAACAGTTATTTACTTACTGCCTAGATTTAAGTGAGTCTGTAGGCATGAAAACCCCACATAGATGGCTCGCTATTGATTCATTCAGTAGAGAAAATGACACACTTCCGTCACCCTTGCCTTTCTGCACACGGTAAAGGATTTCATCATTGTGGGTCAGCACTATGCAATCTGTATTTCTGAAAAATATACCAGGTATTAGTGTATAGAATTTTAATATTGTGTTTAAAACACTATGCAATCTGTTTCTAGAAAAATTCAAGAGATATTTAGCTGTGTCATAAAGACCTGTTTTTTTTTTTTTTTTAATTTATTTATTTTTTTTTTTATTTTATTTTATTTTATTTTCTTCATTTTTTTAAAATATCAGAAGAATTTAAGAGATACATGTATTTAGATGTGTCATAAAGACATGTTGTTGTTGTTGTTGTTTTCTTTTTCTTTTTTTTTTTTTAAATAAGTAGAGCTCAAATATGTTTTTACTGCCTCTTTGAAGAAGAATGTTTATTCAGTAGATGTGTTTACCAAAGCATCTTTCTCACATGTGAACTTGAATTTGTGAAAGACAAAACAACATGGACTTCATTTTCCTCCTGTTAGGGGTAACATAATTACCTTTGAAGAGTTGCTAGTGTCAGTAATGAATTATAATGTTGTAAGGGACTCTCTCCACTGGTATGTGGTGCAAAAGCGCAAGACATCAGGTGACCCAGTCCATACTCATCCCGTAAAGCTTCTATCAACCTTGATCCAAGTCCTGAACCAGTCCCACCACTTAGACTGTGCATCATTATTATACCATTAAAACAGTCACATCTGAAACAGAAATCAAATACCAGTCAACATTATTTTTAATATATATATATCAAATACATGATTCAGCCGAATCGTGAGAAAACAGATTTTTGCCTGTGCAAATAGACAAAGCTATCTTATAGCATAGATAATACAATTTCTCTTCTCCCTAAATCCGAAATTTCAAGTTTCTAACCATCTTCTGAGACTGTACGGGCCGGTTTGTGTCTGACCAGGTCAAAAACCCGAAGAGCGGATTTCTCGCGTCGCGGCTCATATGTATCAGACTTTTGAGCGCATCAAGTTGACATTCATTGCCTTCCTTTTCCTGAATGCATAATGTAAGTGTAGGTAATTAAAGGCACTCACAAGAAGGGATCAAAACGTCATTTTCCCCTGCATTTGTAACATCAGTTTTCGATCAAAATGTCATTTCTAGTGTCAATGTACATTCAAAAAGATAATTTTGCGCTACAGTTTGCAGTATTATACTGAAGAATGTCTGTGTTTATAGCGCAAAACTGACATCGTGATGCAGTTCTAACATGTAAACACAATCTAGTTTTGAGCAAAAGTAAGAAAAACATCATTTTTTTTTTATTATGAAATTTTAATTTTATTATCGCTAAAAATCTCTGTATATTGCACGGGCGTGTTTTTGTAATGATTCACTGCAAAGTCTAACCTCTCAACCTCCATTCTAACAGCTTCTATGGTATCATCTAAGATGTGATCATCTCCTCTGTGTATCATACCATAATAACCTACATAATGAGCCACATCATGAGAAAACCGAATTTTTGCCTATGCGAAAACAAAGACACAGATCAGCTTCGCATTTACTGCGAAGCTGAGTAAATGCGAAGCTGATCAGCGCCTTTGTTTTCGTTACTCGGATAGTACAATACCTTTTCTTCTTAAATAAAAAATTTCAAGCTTCTAGCTATCTTCTGTGACTGTACAGGCCAGTTTGTGTCAAACCTGGTCAGAAAACCCTGAAACCCAGTTTTCTCACGTCACGGCTCAAATGAAAATCAACCCTTTGTAATATGGTTCATTATGTTTGCCCCTGATAGCATATTTTTGGAAATAACATACTTAGGTCACCTTTGAATCGCTAATGATCTTGATATTACTGGTAACACCTTTACAATAGCTGAAATAGATTTGCTTCTAAGATTTATAGATTTGCTTCTAACATGTCTAAGGAATAACAAAATTGCAAAATATATTGTAACTACAAAGCAGTTATGGTGCAGTACTATTCCAATCAAACCAGTTCGCACAGTCATTCAGATCATAGTTGAAGCTTGGATACATGCAGTATAGAAATTCTTGTTTTTAAATGTCTAAGCTCATTAGCTGAAAAACACAACAACAAATAAACAAAAAACAAACAAACAAAACAAAACAAACATCATGCTATTGTCCATCAAAGTGGGCTTACTGACCTGATGCTAAAAGCCATAGGTGTGAAACGCGAGCTGACCCAAGCCACAGCAAACCCTGTTGGTGGAAAAGCATACTCACCCATCAACTGTGATTTACAGTGCTATATACTCTACATTTACTAACTTCACAAAGTTTCAAGTTTGATATTATAGCACCCGATTACATATTAGCCTGTGCGTGAGAAAACCAACAACTTTGGTTCCGCCCAGGTCCGACAGAAACTGTGCTGTACAGTCACAAAAGATGGTTAGAGGCTGCAAATTTTGGATTTAGAAAGAAGAGGAATGGTACTGTCAATGTAGCGAAAGTAGACCAATGGTACTATCTGTGTAACAAAAACAAAGGCGCTGATCAGCTTCGCAGTTACTGCAAAGCTGATCTGCGCCTTTGTTTATGCCTATGCAGATTTTTGGATTTCCCATGTGGTGGCTCACTTGTACTTACCAAGGGCCCAGTTTGTTCCTCTCCCTCGCTTTCCAACTATCACAGACTTTTCTCTGCAAAAGAATCATGAAAACATGCCCATGTAATATACAGAATTTTCTTAAGTTGTAAAAATTTAAAACTTTCAGTGCAGTTTTTTTTTCTTTTATTATTTTTCTTACTTTTGCTCAAAGCATAGATTGTGGGTACGTTAGAAATGCCTCGCTGAGGCGGTTCTAACATGTACCTACAATCTATGTTTTGGAGCAAAAATAAAAGAAATAGGTATACCCCTGCATACCCCAGTTTTGCTATATAAAAGTGGGGTATAAGGGGGTATACATTACACGGACATCTTTTCCTGATGACAGCCAAAGCGGTGATCCCCAAAAGAATGAAGTTTTCAATTGAGCTAAGAGGAACTATAACAAAATACACCAGTACTCTGGGGAGTTAATGTGACTTGCTCAAGGACAAAACACAGTGCCCTGTCCGGGGATCAACCCAGGACCTCTTGCATTGGAGTCTGACGCTCTACCACCAGGCCACCATGCTCTCCCTCACATGAACGTTCTAATAATCTCAAATGTTTATAATGCAGACTTACATGTGAGAAAACCGGATTATTGCCTATGCGAAAACAAAGGCGCAGATCAGCTTCGCAGTAACTGCGAAGCTGATCAGCGCCTTTGTTTTCGCTACTCGGATAGTACAATTCCTCTTCTACTTAAATCCGAAATTGCAAGCTTCTAGCTCTTTTCTGAGCTTGTACAGGCTGGTTTGTGTCAGACCTGGTCGGAAACCCCGAAGACGGGTTTTCTCGCGTTGCGGCTCATGTAATATCAATCTTATTGTATGAATTTTGAAAACCAACTGTTCTAGCTTTGATTCTTTTGTTTTCAAGGAAGAAAAATATATTGAAATGCTGTACATTACAAAAACTTACCCATGCAATAAGCAGGGAACTTTTTCAGCTATAAACATTGAAAACTTTGTTGGAAAAATTTTGATATATTTTATATTTTTGCTAAAAACATAGATTATGGGTACACATTAAAACCGCCTTGCCGAAGCAGTTCTAACGAGTGCCCACAATCTATGTTTTAGAGCAAAAATAAGGAAAATAGGTAAACCCCAGTATTATTATGTAAAAGCAGGGTTTATGGGGGTATTCATTGCATGGACATGCTTTCCTGATGAGAACTGTACCTGAATTTTAAAAATATACACATAATAAAACATGTACCTGAAGGATAAACCCTTTACAACTTTCTGAATAACTTTTGGCTCACTGTCCACAAGAACAGCTCTGTATTTCCCATCACTTGATATGAAACTATGACTGTAACAAAACAAAATGAAGTTTAAAAATATATAGAGGATATTCAAGTTTTTGGAGTGAATATGGGTTTTATTTCATTGAGTGAAGTGAAAAAATTTTATATTACATGAGTGCCGAAGGCACGAATGAAATATATAATTTTTCACTTTACGAGATGAAATAAAACTCATATTCATGACAAAAACTTGAATTTTCTTTTTATTATATTGCATGTAGTCATTGTAACGTTGCGCGCTAAAGCATATGACGTCAAAATCTTAAATGACGTCATTACGTCACGTCATTACGTCGGTATTGTGTGTGGACGTTCATTGCGTCAACAATAGCATAGATTATAAAATTTAGTTATGTATTAATTAGAAATGAAACGGTGGAATCGTAATTTGCGTATTCCCAAATCTTATATTTTCACATGTGAAAATATAACTTTTTTATATTTTCACATGTGACAATATAACTTTTTCAAATATTGGTTATATTTAATACATATTTCTCTATATTTCATCACTTGCCATATAATAAATACATTTATTATATGCCTAACATAAATACCACCTTGATACAACCATTTTCCAATGCAAAAATACAAAATTCCGTATCACGCTACTAGCCTGATATGATTCCGTATCACCATCCTACACTTTTTACCCCACAACATAAAATCCAGCACCTAAAGCCGGAATCAAAATCTGAATGACAACCATTGTTATTTTTGTTTTATTTTGTAGAACAACAACTGTTTAAGAAGTGTCAGTGGTCCACTTGCTATCAAAGAAATAAACTTGATAAAATTTAACGATTTTTTCTAGCTCTGACGTAAAAATTGGCACAATGTTACGTCATCAAACTTTTGGTACGTCGTCACAACGTTGCGAATTTAGTACTTTTATTGAATTCTTACGGCATCATTGCTGATTATTTTTGGTAGATATATAATAAACACGTTATTACTTCAGTAACTTGATCTGATGGGTCGGATCACGTCTCGTATTCTCGTATTCAACTAGCTTGATCCGTACTTTCCTGGCACAGCTACTCCACGTGATCAGACCCATCAGATCAAGTTACTGAAGTAATAATGTGTATGTATTTGCCAGGAATCAAGAGACTTTGGGTCTAGTATTTATGCATAAAAGAAGATGGCCACTGAGTGACTTGAAATTCTGACATACACATGTACAATATAGAAGACTAGAAGTTCTGGTTTAGACTCAAGATATGGCTAGACCTATTTATGGGCCAATTGTCGATATGAAAACTAAATATAAATTAATAATGGAAAAAATGTGACCCAACTGGAACTCAAACCCAGGGTTCGAGGTTTGTTTGAAAATCAAACACTTGATATTCAGAATTCTACACCTCAAATCTTTAGCCATATATGATTTAAATAATAAATATACTATCATTTTTTCTACACTGTACCTTTAGCAATATCCAATACAATGGCTAAAGATATTGTAACATATCTTAAGCCTAATGGCTAAAGGTATGGTACTGTATCTATAGCATGCAGGCTAAAGGTAAGGTACCGTATCTCTATAGCCACTGCCAAAAAGAAAATAAAAAAAAAATGAAATAAAATAAAAAAGATACAGATAAAAAATTATACGCAAACCTTTTTAGAAAGATGTTTATTAAATGTAATCATACATTTTTTTGGTATTTATTCAGAAAAAAACACACAGTCAGTAATTCACTTTCACCCTAACATCATTCAAACAGCATCGGTATTGTTAACCAGTTCCTATCTAGCTATCTTTTCATACTGCAGCACCCTCTTTCGATAGACTCAGACCTTCAGCTGTTATTTACAATCTGCATGTATGTTTACACAAAAACATTCCGAATGTGTCATACAGCCTCAGTGCCAAGCGTGTACTAACCGGTCAAAAATAGTTTTACTTTACACATCAAATTTTGAAACCCGAAATTCACTGTGAAAAACTAAATCCCGCTCACCCTCATTTCGCATACTGTTCACAGAGATATTAAATTTTCTCTCCAGGTTATGTTCCATAAGAAAAGTCTCTGATTTCCTGCTTAAAATCCATAATTTCTGTGAGATTTACACATTCAGCTAGCTCATTTGCTTTCACTTTTTTAAGCGACGCTAAGCCAATCAGAAAGAAGCTCTCCATGCTCATGTGACAAAGCGCTCCCATGACGTCAACAAGGTCGAGTTTGGATGCACTCACCACGTGTCAACCATGTGTAATCCTGTTTTATTCAATGACAAATGTTTTGATCAAACAGAACCACCAAGGTCCGCAACGGAACGTAGTGGAGTGAGGTTTCGCAACTGTAACGAACAGCCGAGCCAAGCCACAGAAACCCCGTCGGTGGAAAAGCATGCTCATCCACCAAGGGTGGTTTACTGCGCTATATACCTAACACTTACTCTAATCACAAAGTTTCGAGTTTCTAATTTGCATATTACTACAGGCTGAGGCTATCCGCATGACAGTCGTGCCGATTAGCGGCGTTATCCGCACGACGGTCGTGCCGATAAGCGGTGTTATCGGCCCGACCGTTGTGCGGATAGCCAATACTACAGGTATTTGCTATCGGCATGACGGGAGTATATGATTTTCTAAAAAGCTTACGTATGTATTCAATTATTAATTTGTCATTAAATAGATTAACTATGTGTTTAGCTATTGAAATACACTCGAAATTAACATTTTTGTTTATTATAAATAAGAAAACTAAGTTTGATTTGATTAATCCAGCTGATGTAATCTGAATCACAATAGATTTCTAGCAGCGGAGAAAAAGACAACCTTTGCATTTTTTAATGGTGTTACTGAAATGTTTCCATACTCCATTGTTATAAAATCAAAGGCTGTTTATTCTTTTGGATTACCACATTCTTTTATTATTAGGTTACGATAATTACTTTCTCATTTACGCACACGCTTGACTGATTTTTACAGGTAAATTCACAGGTAAGCCAATTTAAGCAAAATAACAATTTTGTTAATTAAAAAGTGAAAAATTCCTTCATGTGTAATATTATGTGTCAGTTTTGAAGCCAGTGTATAATATTTATCAACTTAAAATATATCCACCTCTGAACATTTTTAATATTTGGATGTCGATTTCCCTGTCGTGCGGATAACGCCGCTTATCCGCACAACGGTCGTGCCGATAAGCGGCGTTATCGGCACGACCGTCGTGCGGATAGCCAGTGTCATTACTACATGCTAATATGCCGCTAATATGTTGCACCAACGTATTCTAAAAGGGAGACTATCCCGTTACATTACTTCCCCCTCCGAGTCTTGGCCTGGGGACTACATGGGTAAGGCAACTCCGTTCTGGCAGTTGTCATCATCCCACCGCTGCCACCAAATGTAACGAACAGCCTAGCCAAGCCACAGAAACCCCGTCGGTGGAAAAGCATGCTCATCCACCAAGGGTGGTTTACTGCGCTATATACCTAACACTTACTCTAATCACAAAGTTTCAAGTTTCTAATTTGCATATTACTACACGCTAATATGCCGCTAATACATTGCACCAACATATTCTACAAGGGAGACTATCCCGTTACACAACTACCTCTTTCGAGTATTATGTGCATATACACTTAGGGGCACTTCTAACGCAACACTTACATTTTCCATCATATCTAAAAAATTAAACCACCAAATCTATTTAAATTTTCCGCAAATATAAATCAATTATGCTTGCGTGTTGTCTGTATTTTTCATTGAAATTGATTGTCCACAACTTATAAAATATTTAGTTTATCTAACAAGACTCAAAAATGAAAAGTCGCAAAAGGCCACTCCATTGAAGAATTTAATAGTATCACAGCGGCGTCTCAGAAAAGTATCATATCCAGCTCATTTCCCGTATCCCCAACACAACGAGCTTGCAAATAAGTTTCCAAGCAATAAAAAAATATGACGTGTTTATTCCAAGAAATTTAGCGTTATTGGTCATCTCTGGAACAGGCGTATGTGGAAACACCGTGTTGTATCAAGAAATTCGCAGTAACTGAAGTAGATCCTTGTGGAGGAGTGGAGAAACATCCCACAGGGGTTTGGTATGAAATTGATAAATATGTTTTGTCCATGAGGAGGAGGTGTCCCTGTGTCGTCCAGTTCCATTCGGGACACACGGGATATTAACTGACTAGGATACACTTCACTGCTGTGATATCCGAATTACTTGCATTTAGTTATCAGTTCAACCGGAATTTTGTGACTTTTTATTTTTCAGTCATATTATATAAACATCCAATTTATTGTATTATAGACCACCGATTTTTGTGAAAATTACAGACAGTAAACAAAAATAGATGAACTTAATTTCTTGAAAATTTCATGAAGATCAGTTAAACGATTTTTGAGTTATGTTCAAAAATGTAAGTGTTGCGTTAGAAGTGCCCCTAAGTGTATGTAGAAGCTGCATTTGCATCCAATCCTAACGACAGCCTGTTATGTACATATGATGAAAATATAACACCACTAAAAACAAATAACTAATGTGGCAAACCTTTGTGAAATTTCTTCATCTTTGGCAATTTTTCTCCAGAAACTTTGGGCCACTTGATTTCCACACTGGCCAACATGCAGAAATACAGAAGACATTGTCTGACTTGTTCAATTTTAAAAGACCACATAAGTTGTCAAATTAAAAAGGGAAAGGACCATTATAAAACTGGAATATAGCCTTGTTTACTGATATGAAAATGCAAATTTTGGAATGTTTGAAGGCGCCGCCATCTTGAATGTTTTTAAGAATGAAGAGCTTCTCACAATTGATACAACACGGACTTGCTAGTAAAGTCCGGTACTGTACTTGTGTCCCGCCGTTGATTTTTGGCGCACCTCGTGTCATCACCGAGAAGGGGCATCACCACAACCAGAACTCAGTGACAGAACTGCATTGCCAACCACCAACCATTACTGTAACACAATTACTGTAGTCTAGTATTTACTCTCCCCTTGACGTATTAGCCTACAATCTTGCGACTTAATTACCGCAACCAGGATATTTTCAAATCTTCATTACGAAAACTTGCCCATGCAACAGAGATTTTTTTAGCTTTAAAAACTGAAAAAAAATCAGCTGAAAAATTTCGACATTTTTCTTATTTTTGCTCAAATCATAGACTGTGGGTACACGTTAGAACCGCCTCGTCGATGCGGTTCTATTGCCTCGTCGAGGCGGTTCTTACGAGTACCCACAATCTATGTTTTGGAGCAAAATTAAGAAAACTATGTATACCCCTCAGGTGAAGGCTGCCTTGAGTTAAGCCAGGACACATCTTGACATCCCGGTATTTGCTGGCGTCACATGATTCAGGCCTCTTGCACATGTAGGTCTATTTTGACGGTTTTTATTTTGAAAAATCGTTTGAGTTAGCCTACTTATTTTAAGATAATGCGGGGATGCATATGGCAAGCCGTTTTACTATTTATTCAAACAAACAGATATCTTATATTGTATATAAGATATCTTCTTTTTTAAATAGGATATCTACTTTATTTTATTAGATATCTATTATAAAGAAGATATCTTATATAGCAAATAAGATATCTGTTTTGTTATATTAGATATCTAAATTGTCAATGAAGATATCTTATATAGTATATAAGATATCTTTTTCACTAAACAAGATATCTTATTTGTTAATGTAGATATCTAAATTAACAAATAAGATATTAGATATCTTATTTGTAAAAATATATAAGATATCTTAATTATTAATAAAGATATCTGATATAGCATTTAAGATATCTTATTTGTTAATTAAGATATCTCGTTTAACAAATTAGATATCTAATATGATAAATTAGATATCTATAATGTTTTTCCTAAATAAGATATCTTAATTAACATATAAGATATCTAAAATAGTAAATTAGATATCTATTTTATCATATAAGATATCTTATTTGTCAAATAAGATATCTTCTTCAACATATAAGATATCTTAATTACATTCACAATATAAATACCACTATAAATAAGATATCTTAATTACCAATTTAGATATCTTATTTGCTATATAAGATATCTTATTTGCTTATTAAGATATCTAGTTTAGCGATGAAGATATCTTATTTACTAAAGTAGATATCTTAATTAATCTTGTAAAGAAGGTATCTTTCTTATTTAGGTATAGTAGATATCTTATTTAGTATATAAGATATCTTATTTAGTATATAAGATATCTATATCATCAAATAAGATATCTTATATGCTATATAAGATATCTTTATTGTGGGATCAAATAAGATATCTTATTTAGCATATTAGATATCTTCTTTACTATATAAGATATCTAATTTAGGATATAAGAGATCTTTTGTGATAAAGAAGATATCTTTATTGCTAAATATGATATCTTATATCCTAATTAAGATATCTTATTTACTATTCTACTGTACTACACATATCATACGGCTGAGACACAATCAGGGTTGCCTTTTGTGTTGCACTTGAGGCAAAAATGTAACCTCTTTGTATTTTTATTTTTCTTGGTTTATAATAACATATGAGCTATCAGGTTTATATTCCAGTAATAATTCTTTTGGCTCTCGCGTTTTTCAAATTTCACCATAGTGGGTAATGGGAATAGTTCAGAAAAGGAGCTTCAAACCAGTGTTTTGGGCTGCTTAAATAAGATCATATGCAGCCTACATAAGCCATTGTTCCATGGTGCAGTTAATTTAATACAATGTAACATGTGTGGTTGCATATGAAAAATTGAAGGAAACCTTGACTGCAACACACATTTTATTTCTAGGGTGTCTCTTAACATGGGGCTACGGACTATACAGGCCATAGAAAAAAATAATTGTGCTATATCTTCTGTCCTTAATAATTTCTGGAGATATCATTTTGATGGGTTGTACTAGACCACAGTCTGAAAAACAATCAGGCCATATCAACTCATTTAATCGGAACCTGATCTTTTAATCTCATTTCAAACCTAGGGGCTACGGACTCTACATAAAAATGACTATTTTTTGAAAATCATTGCTCTTCTCTGAGAAGTTAATTTCAATTTTTGTTGATTCTAATCAGTCATTTGGCTTCATCAAGAAAGACTAAATACAAAATAAAACTACTTAAAGCATTTGTCCAATTATTTCAGCATGTGAACTGTAGACACCAAGAAAATCTTAAAATACTACAAATGAACAGTTTCACTTCATTCTCCATATTTTCATTAATTTTAGTCCAAATTCAAAGCCGTAAAAAGTATATTACAGGGGGCATATGTCTCCTTAGTTCTAGAGCCATATGCAACATATTTCATTCATGAATACTTAAGCAAACATGTTTACAAAACACCCAAAATAAAAGTGCAACATCATAACATGTGAAAAACAGTGTTTTTTTAGCATCTAATCTCTCCCTGACGCAAAATATTGTACAAAATATGGTATCATTATATATCGCCAGAAAGCTTATTATCCCAGTGTTATAATGGAATAAAAACATTAGGTATTGGATAATATCACACTGAATTACAGATGCATAACATGACCAAGGTAGTAAAGGCAACCCTGATCGTGTCTCAGCCGCATAGCAATGAGATGATCGAATGATAAAGAGCGGTAGTAAAGGGCACGACCTTAACCAATCGGTTACGGGGGCCACCAGTTTCTGATTTTGCCTTCAAAAATTATTGTTCAAATTCAAGGAAAAGCCCTTTAAAATAACATAAAATAAATAAATAAATAAATAAATAAATAAATAAATAAATAAATAAATAAATAAATAAATAAATAAAAATAATAAAAAATAATAAAAAATAATAATAATAAAAATAATAATAAAAAAAGCGGGAGACGCTGCCTTTTCGTTTATTTCAAGTGCATTATTCATGTAAAGTGCGATTGGTCTACTGACATACAATTTGGTGCAACATTGATAAAATTGCATGTACAAGAACTCGTATACTTGACAGAATAACTAACGTGTCAGTTTCAATCAAATAAATAATTTTTTTCTCTCTGAGTTTGGACGTCAAAAACATGTTATCCGCAAGGACGTTCGTTTCACGTTGAAAGGCAGCGAAGGTAACAATAGAAACCATTCTTGGTCAAATAGCCATGACATGGTGGTAGCTTTGGAAAACTGTGACATTGTTGACCTTTTTGACGGCGATTTATAATAATACCATTTAGGCATAGATCATTAGCTGCAGTGACGTCGATAACGCTAAAGAACGAAAAATATGTTTCAATAACATACGGTCACGTATTGACCACTCTATGACTTATGCTTTGGTATTGCAAAGACCGAAAGAAGTGATGCATGATAAACCAGCTCACTATAAACAGAATATGCTTTTTTGCAACGTGGGTGTACCTTTTCAACGGCATGCCATTTTTTTTTCAAGCAAATGTCAGAATATTTCCGAATGCGCAAAAAGTTTTCAAAAGATATAACCAATACATGAAATAATTAAAATTATTGCATAAATGCCCGTGTCACACGATATTAACAGCCATATATAATAAAAAGAAAGCCATGTTTTAAAATATATATTAATAATTTAGCGATTCACATGCGCACGTGCTGTTAATACTGCTCTCACATATACCAAATTTCCCTTGCGAATGCCCTTCAGAATGCGATTTTGCGCAAATTCGCATTAATCGCTAGAAATTCGGTAGAATTTGTAAGCATTCGTAAGCACTCGGTGCAAATTTCAAGCTGTTGCAAAATCAGGAGCATGCTCCTAAAATTCGGAAGGAAAACAATTTACACATCCGTAAAATAATCGTAAACAATTCTGATTAATTGCAAGACATTTGTAACGATTGCAAGGCATTCGTAAGGATTCGGTAGCATAAATTCTATTGAGTTTCGATGTTCGTAATACTGCTCTCCCATATACCGAATTTCCCTTGCGAATGCCCTTCCGAATGCAATTTTGAGCAAATTCGCATTAATCGCTAGAAATTCGGAAGCATTCGGTAGCATTTGTAAGCATTCGGAAGCATTCGGTGAAAATTTCGAGCTGTTGCGAAAATTAGGAGCATGTTCCTAAAATTCGCAAGGAAATGATATTCATAACATATTCGTAAAGAATCCGTAAACAATTCGGATTGATTGCAAGACATTTGTAACACTCGCAAGCCATTTGCAAGGATTTGGTAGCATTAAATTCTATTGAGTTTTGATATCCGTAAAGAATCTCTAGTGAATCGCAACATTTTCACATTAAAGACTCAGTTTTTAGCATAGTTTATTTATTGTGGCCCTATCCTTCAAGTAAAGGCCATTATCTATGCTGTTTAGCTTTAAGCTATCCACCAATGTATGACAGACAAACTAAAGTCCCGTGAAATTTTTGTTTGCCCAGTAAAATTGTCTTTTTTATTTTATTGTGTAAATCGCAATTTTAGAGAAACAACAAAGTGGTGTGTGTTTCAAGAGAAGACTTGGATCAATGATGACATATTATGTTCCATGCCCCTTGGCATTGTGGATGATTTCGTTTTACATTGATATTATTGGCTACAATGTTTGCGAATGAGTAAAAAATGAAGAGAATTCGGAAAGCATTTGCTACACATTTGCTTCATTTGTAAGGTGTTTGCAAGACGTTCGTATTATTTGTGACGGCATTTGTAAGCGTTCGGAACATTCGTAAGGCATTTTCAAGAATTCGGTAGTGTGGATGGCAATCAATCGCACCATTCTTAAGACATTTGTAAGGTTCCGCAAGCATTCTTAACGCTTTCGCAAAGACATCGTTATGTACAAGCCCCGCCCCATACATTCGCATAATATTCGGTAATTTCAGCGCGAATTTCAAATTTTAGCATTCGCAAGGGATATTCGGTATATGGGAGAGCAGCATAAAGCTGAATCGTTCAGGATAAAGTTTTTAGCATAGTTTATTGATTCTGGCATTATCTTTCAAGTAAAAGCCATTTTTTATGGTGTTATTAAAGCTTTAAGCTCTACATAAATGTATGACAGACAAAGTAAAGCCCCGTGGAAATTTGGTTTGCCCAGTTAAATTGTCCCTTTTATTATGTAAATCACAATTTGGGAGAAAGAACAAAGTAGTGTGTGTTTCAAGAGAAGACTTGGATCAGTAATGACATAATTTTTCCATGCCTCTTAGCATTGTGGGTGATTTCGATTTACACTGATATTGTTTGCTATATTGCTTGCGAATGCCAAATGAAAACAATTCGGCAAGCATTCGCTACACAGTCGATTCATTCGTAAGGTAGTTGCAAGACGTTCGCATTATTTGTAAAGGCATTTGTAAGCGTTCCTAACATTCGTAAGGCATTTTCAAGAATTCGGAAGTCTGTATGACAATCAACTTCATTATTCTAAGACATTTGTAAGGATCCGCATGAATTCTTAACGTTTTCGCAAATACATCGTTTTCTACATGCCCCGCCCCGTCCTTTCGCATCACATTCGGTAATTTCAGCACGACATTCGCAAGGGATATTCGGTATATGGGAGAGCAGCATAATATATGGCTTTAATTTATGCTCGTTACTGGGCGCCACGCAAAACACCTGCTAATAATGAGTAACTGAAGTTCGCCCGGAAAAAGCATAAGGATGTTAAAACTTTAACGCGTATGAAAATGTGACGAGGCTGTAAAATATAGTGTACAATTATTTCCTTCGTTTGTGCAGAATTTATGCAATAATAGCGGTCAAAATGATTTTGTCACAAACGATAACAAAGGCTATCAGGTCTGGCCACATTGATGGGGTTGCAAAAGATGCTATGCTGGGGAGCAAGTTTTGGACTGGTTTAAAGAGCCAGTCATTGAAAAACTCAACACGGCATCTTTATGACTCTGTCAAAGATTTTAAATCTCTGATAATAGAAATCAGAAAAGTTGAGCAAGAGGACAGTAGCTCTAAACCTTCCAAAAAGCAGGCTGCTCAGCAGCAGCACTGGAGCCCAGGCAAGTGACTCCAGCACAACTGAAGTCCTTCAGAAAATGGCTGCGCCCTCGGTTTTCAACACTACCCTCGGGACCTAGAGAATGTTAATGAATGGAATATCATATTTGATCCCTATATTGTTAATCTTGGCAGTATGGCATGAGTCGTTTTTTGTTGACGTCAGTATATTTAGCCGGCGATTCGAATAAAATCTTAGTGTGCTTTATGGATTTTATGAAGTATATATGGGTCATTATCAAAAAATGGAGCAATCCTTGTCCGTGATGGTTTTCTCGCAAGCGCGATGTCCGAGGTTTGCTTTTTCCATGTATAATATTAGTTTCCGCGGTGCTTTACTAGAACCGCACGCGATTTCACATTTCCGAGTACGTTATTTGCAAAAACGAGAAGCTAGAAGTGCTATTTTATCGATTTTTACCGTGTCCCTGGGTCAGGGTAAGTAGTTTTATTTGTTTCCATTGCAAAAGAAGCTTGACAGAAATCACATTTTCTGTGACCAACTATTGCATAGAATGTTATTGAAGTCAAATTCAAAAATCTTATGATATTTAAAGTGCTATTTAAGGGTGGGGGCACATATATAGTGTTGTCCCTGGAAAACGTATCAGTGCTGTCACAGTTATTGAAGATCGATTTTAACCAGAGTTACGAATCATTTTCTCGGATCAAAACAATCGCGTTTTGTAGACGACACCAAGCTGAAGAAGTTACGGTAAAAAACTTTTGAACAAATCGCATTACTCCGTTGCTATACCATAAAGACATGTCAGAATTGGAGTGGGAATTTTACCAGCATCAGTACTGTCACGTGCATTTTGCCGCTTATTGTAAATATCACATACATTTTAAAACTATGACTGAATTTCAACTTAGGAGCAGTAAGAATAGACATGCAAAGTTTTCATCTTGCATTCTGTTGTTAGTCATTAGAATTAAATTTCTGTGTGAAAACTCAGTACTGTCACGGTCAGTGCTGTCACGGTTGTGACAGTACTGATGTGACAGCACTGAGTTGACTTCTGTTAGCAGGTGTGGATTCAGGTAATTTCCTAGGCTGACAAGAGTTAGGTCGCCTTTCACGAGAGGGTCTGAGCTACTAACGCCAGCAGCAGCCAGAAGTAGCCAATTTATATCGCTTTGAAAATCATTTGAGGTGTGTGTGGGTGTTACAAATTCAAAATGCTTCGTCGACCACGGTATCAAATTAGCCCCGAGGGTGGTACTCCCATAATGATATTGAGACAGTTTGTGTATGTCGCGCGATAAATGCCCTTTTTGCGTAGTCCATTCCAAATTAGATTACCCCTTTTCAGTAAAAAAGACATTTTAATTAAGCCCCACTTTATATGGAAAAATTGCCTTTTTGTTTAAAACGCCATCCCTTTCCTCGAGGGGTGGGAGGGGCAATTCAGGGTAATGCTGGTACGGATGTGCCGTAAAACCTACCTAATTCATACACCTCAAAAAAGGGACCCGGTAATATACACACTAGGGGTCTATGGAACATGAAAATACGAAAATTTTAACCTTCTCTGACGCATGTGTCTTTCAGTGTGTTTGTATGTTGCATACCATCACGAAAATGTGTTACCCATGCAATATACAGAGATTTTTTCAGCTTTAAAAATTGAAGAAAAAATTTATCTGATTGTGAACCGCCTAGGGTCAAAATTAAGAAGCAAAGAGAAGTAACATTGTATACCCAATTTTACCATGTTTACCCCACTACATAAAAGTGGGATTTAATGGGATATAGTGTGCAGCTCAGCTGAAAGTTAACCTAAATTTGAGGCCCATCCAAGGGGGTATTAGTTCCAAGCTCACTAAAAGAAAAATGACCTTTCTCCCTAGCTCCCTGAAAATCTTTTCCTTGCTCCCAGCTCCCTAAAACCAAGTGTTCTCTCCTAGTAATCACCAATTCCCTTCAATTGTTTTCCAGCTTTTCCAAGCTCCCTGAAAACAAAATGGCCCTGAGGAGCGCGGTGGCATAGTGGTAGAGCGTCGGACTCCGAATCGAGAGGTCCTGGGTTCGATCCCCACAGGCGTCACCGTGATGTGTCCTTGGGCAAGACACATTAACTCCCTACAGTACCGGTTAAACCCAGGAAGCGTATGCTCCGTCCCGACATGACTGAAAAATTGTTGACTGGGACGTTAAGCCCCAACACAAACACAAACAAACAAAATGGCTACCCAGCTCCCTAAAACCCGTGATAGGGTCCCAAATTTAATGCGGTCTTTTGTCGTGAACAATCCTGGTTGTCTCAGACCTGGTCGAAAGACACATTTTCTCATGCTGCAGCTTACAGTGATAAGATGAATAGCGCTTCTACTGCGCTTTACGTGTTACATCGCGTTTGGTTTGCGTGAAGCGAACGTGCTTTGTAAGAGCATTGAATCTACGCAAAGGTGTCCCTGGTTAGAGCACAAGCCGTGCGACCTTAAGTGAGTCACTGCCCCTAAGCTCATCGGTAAATGGTCAGAAGTTAATCATCTCCGCACACATTAGAATGAAAATGCGAGATCGGATAATTATCAGTGCTGTCACGACAGCATCAGTGCTGTCACGATATCAGTGCTGTCACAGTCATAATTATTTAAAATACTCAAAACGCATCATATATAAGTAATTGCTTTTGGTATGTAATGATACTATACTGAGATAGTAAACGTTTAGCAGAACTTATTTTTAATTTAATCCTGCAAGATAGTGTCTACAAAAATAAAGCGTTTCAGAAACAGAACAAATCACAGTATGTGCATTTTCGTTGAAGCTCTCTTTCTCGTTAATTCATTGAAAGTATTTAAGGTTTGTGTGAACTATTGTTCGTGACAAGTTATATATGCCCCCACTTACAGATTGGGGAAGTCTTATCAAATGAGCGTTATACGCAAGAAAGTTTGTTCGTGACAGCACTGATATTTTTTCAAGGGTACCATACAATAAATTAATGCTGGTGCACTATTTGTTCAGTTAAACTCGGCATATTTTATTTCTATATTCTAGATGCTCCTGTTAATAAAACTATCCCATTAAAAAAGAAAAAATGGACAATTATTTTTTTTCGTTTTGCCTTTCTGGATTGCTCCATTTTTTGATAATGACCCATATACAGTGAACGATCACCCGTTATCAACACGCCATAGTGCATACAGAAAGCTCATTGAAGGGATACGCCTACTTTCGTAAGTTGAAATTTTACACCACGGTAGGGTACTTGAAGGGCCGCGTCGCGGAAACAAAGTGGTAACAATTTTGATCAGTTCACCTCATCTGCTTGCACATTTTGCTCACATATAGCATCTGTAAAAGACGAGTTTCACACGTGTATCTGTTTATTGACTGAATGCATAATACCTCACCCAGTTCAAACGTGTTCGTTATTTTGTAATCAATTCTGTTCATAATTATGATAATATTGGCTAAACATTATCTGATTACAGAGACTATACTAAAGGAAATTAGAAACGCACCAGAATTACAACGGTGACGACAATCAAGTCTTTATCAACATTAATTAAAATACGTAAAAATGACGCTTGCTGCATATACAAGTGCAGAACATGCTTAGGATAGATGCCTATGAACAAATTTTAATTCATAACAGTTAATCTGTGACGCTGGTGGTCTCCGACGAATGAAATCCATCTATACATTTGGTATTTTGTCATCGTTTTTCGTTGCATACAGCATTTAAGCAATACGTGCAAATAAGATCATACTCACTGAAATTTGAAGCGCATCATAACTAAAAGTAGTTTTATAATTTTTGGTGGCGACGAATGAGTTTTTATAACGCTTAAATGCCGACAACGCTTGTTAACTCATATAAGCCTAGATCAGCTGGCGCCTCACTTCGGTACCTCGTTCCACTTTCCTGGTATGGAGAGGTTTAACGGAACACCGAAGGAAATATTCCGTCTAATATAAGCCTGGCGTCCTTTTTATGGGACATAGGCAAACAGAATAACCCCAGATGTGACGCCGCAGAACGCGGCGTCCCATCTGGGGCTATTCTGTTTGCTAAATACAGTAATTTCATCGAAAATGAGATAAAAATTAAAAATCACTTCTAACACCCCTAAAAATGAAAGTGTACTTATCTAATTGATATTGATGGGCGAATCCATTCGTCAAATATGGGTTAAATGCGTGTAGTTGCTAGTATAACTGCAATAACACGGTGACATGGTACACCACTGGCGCGATGCATTACATTTTTCCTGGCACCCATTCCTATTGAGTTTTTTTTTTGCGGATTCTGAAAGGCATTTTATTTTAATTAATTTACTTTTAATGATCACATTTTTGCCCATGACCATGTCTTTCACGGGACTTGGGTTTGACATAGTTCACCATTAATCAACGTAAAAAGCGGATGCAAATGGATACATTTACATATTTTTATAACAATAAGAAAGGCATTGCCGTAAACAGATGTGGAAGTTTTAATATTTGCATTTTTGTGGCTTTCTGTTTATTTCATGCCAATATTTCGTTCTTATAAGGAGCAAAATACAAAAGTCGTTTGTAATTCGACGTTTACGCCTCGTATTCACATACTTTCTTTTCGGTTTGTATCGCGTCCTGGAATATCGTTGCTCCACATCCTTGTTTTGTTTAAAGGTTCATAGAAAACGGTACAATGCTAATTTTTCCAAGTGTTTTGCCACAGCGGGCCGAAATGTGATTTGATAGTTCAGTTGATGGTAAGCTCACACAGTCTGCTAGTAGCAGGGCGGATATGTAACAATTTTTTGGTGGATTGTGCACTTTTTGATAAAAGCATGAAACTTGGCACAGATGTAGACTTATAATTATAAGAATTTTTGAGGGTCAGTGCCACGTGAAATTTGGCCTGTGACGGCGCCATTTTGAAATTCAAGATGGCGGCATTTTCATTAAAAGCATTATACAGATTGATATCAGTTTCCACTGCTGCTTTCGTAAAAAGTATCAAAAGCCAAAGTTCTAATGCTTATCCATTTCAAGATATATTTTAATGCATTTTAACCTTAAAAGTTTTCAAGATGGCGACTATTTTCAAAGATGGCCGCCATTAATTTACTAAAAATCAAGTTAGCGAGACGAAAATATAACGCAGTTAAGAAAAAGAAGAATTATTCATTATAAAATGTTTCAAGCACACTACATGCCACAAATACAAGTTACAAGTACATAATATCAAAACAAAAATAGATTTAGTGCCACAAATATCCTAAAATGGCCGAAATTTATTATTTTTTGCAAAGTGGCCACCTATTTGCAGCTTCTTTATCAATATGACATTTAATATATAATTGCCGAAATCATACTTTCTTCGAATAATGTTACATAAATTGCTGTCATAAACATTCTCATACACCTTAAACTCATACTGCTGATTAGAAATATGAAGAATGATGCTAATTCTCAAGATGGTTGCCATATTTAGCTTCTTGAACAGTGTATATTGGTATGTAACATAAGGATACTATAAATTATGATTTTGGATGGGAATCTCTTAATCTGTTCTAATGAATAGAAACATTCTACTTTCACAAAAGTCTTACCTATCTGTATTGTTTCAGTTGCATATTTAAATCAGAATGGTATTCAAGATGGCTGCCAAAGGACAAAAAGAAAAATAATCATATTTTAGGGAAATGTTGATTGAATAGTTTGAACTGCTGAAGATCTTATCAATTTTCTAGTATGTTGATGTTAACTATCCTTGAATAGAAGTAATGACATTATATTTGACATTCAAAATGGCTGTCAAAATCATATATGGTCATCAGTTGTGATTTTTGTAATATACATTACTGCCAGTCTTGCAGCATATGCAAATCCTTGATGCAAACTATTCCACGTTTAAGATTTTACTAAATCCTGTAAAAATATGTGCATACATCCAGCAAACAAGCTATCATTGAAACAAATTTAGCAAAAATATATATATATTCCTCTAAAGGTCAGTGATTCTACCTATCCGAATCAATATCTGAATCCGCCTACATTTATTACTAGAGTAACAGGTCATCTCATGCCTGCTTTCTGGCAAGTGCCATACTAATTGCAACCTTTCAATGAGTTATTGGCATCAATGACATCTACGTTAGGACTTCCCATTGCATAGGGTGATGGCTGGAGACTTCAAAATTTCTATCCCTACTAGCTCAAGTGCGAGTTTGTGCCATGCATCAAACCGCAGGAGCTGAAGGGTCAAGAGAAACAAGCAGAGTTCCACTTTCTGAAGTAATTTACTTCCTATGTCATAAGACATTGAGCTGCAACAGAAAAGCACAGTAAATGAGCATATGTCTTCTCTAAGTACAACCTTCTGCATGCTGCAAAAGAAGAATGCAAATTAACCATGGAGAAAGCAGAAATGGTAGTTTAACACGCTGGTAGAGGAAGCAGTAAGGGAGGAGGTCAGGTCCTTCAAACTGTGAAAGGCAGGTGTCAGGCAAACTGCATACAACTGGTAAGAGTTCATCCAGTAGAATAGAATGGGGGGGACTTTATATCCTAATTCAGAAAATGTATTTTGTTTTACCAAGTAAATATGATGTGGCAATCAGGATATCTTGGTAGATAAACCTGTCTGGAATAATGAAGACCAACTGTTTCTAAACCAGAAAGCAGAAAGAAAGATCATTATGAAAATCTCCTGTTGAATTTCCTTGGAATCTGGAGGACCAGTCTGAGAAAACCCATGTCGAAAACCGAAATGAGTCGAACACAAAGGTCATCTGCAATATAGCATCTGGCAAAGCAGCCGGGCCTTCAGGTACCATCACCAAAATTCTGGAGTCACTCGGGAAAACTGGAACACCCAAAGTGCCTGATCTTTTTGACATCACCACATACAGTTGCATTCCAAGTGACTGGCACTAGAGCTTCATTGTCCACCAGTTTAAGGGAAAAGGGCACATTCTCAACAGAGGCAACAAGGGCTTGATGCTGATTGAACAAGTGGTAAAGGTGTTGGAGCATAAAGGGAAAAGATCTGAGCTTGATGAGATGCATTGTGATTTGATGTCAGGTTGAGGCTCTACAGATGCAGTTTTTATTTTTAGAGACTCACTCGGCTGATAATAAGCTTCTCTACATGGCCTCATTTGACCTGCAGAAAACATTTAATTGCGTCAAATTGGATTTCATCTGGTAGACACTGTGAAAACTAGGAAATGATGAGAGGCTAGTGTCTCTTGTTCAATCCATGTACATGTATTGGGATGTGAGAAGCAAGGTTACAGTTGGTATTGGGTACACTGAGGACTTTGGTGTCTTAGTGGATGTTCACAAGGGCTCTACCAATAGCACGCTGCATCATTGTGCTAGCGGTTATATCTAAGGGTCTGATGTCTAGGAAAGAAACGTCCACGGTGAAGAAGCTTGAAGTTGATAATGAAATTATTGAAGTAGTTCCAAAAGTCTGTTATCTAGCAGACATCTTTTCTGCTTGTTGTGAATATGACCCATTTGTCATCACTGGCTGTTACAATAAGCTTCTGGCAAGTGTTCTGGCTGTTACAATAAGCTTCTGGCAAATTTCGCCAATCGCTTACCCTCTTCACCAACATTTTCTGCTGCTTCTGACAAACGGTAAAATGAACTTGATTTCCCGTATAATGCTAAATGCAGCATGTAGAGCACAACAATGGCCAGATTGCTAAACAAGCTAAACGTAGTTGCACAAAAGAGACTGGTAACGAAACCATGGGATAAAATGTTGTTTGATATGAGAATGGATTACGAAAACTTGTCCATACAATATACAGAGAATTTTGTCAGCATTAAATATTAAAAAATCATTGGAAGAGTTCTGATAATTTTAAAATGTTTGCTCAAAACATTTATTGTTGGGTACACATTAAAACCGCCTTGCCGAGGTGGTTCTAATGAGTACCCACAATCTTTGTTTTTGGAACCAAACAAAAAAAGAAAAGAAAAATAGGTATACCCCTGTAAACCCCAGTTTTGCTTTATAAAAGTGGGGTATGAGGGTGTATACTTTTCATGGCCATGTTTTCTTTATGCAGTGCTGATCCTCAGAATCATTATACTCCCGGCAAAACGAAGTTTTAGGGGGGTATACTGTTTTCAGCCTGTCCGTCATTCCGTGACTCCGTGATTCCGTCATTCCGTCAACATTTGGACATCTTTGCTGAATAGCTTGAGTAGCTTTTGCCTGATTTGTTTCAAATTTTCACCACACTTGCACCATTAGACAATACATGTGTGGTATGAATTTAGGGGCCAAAGGGTCAGTATTGCAAGAGTTATGGGACTTTTTAAGTCTTCCTATAACATGTTTGCCATAGTACTGAAAGTACATACTTTGTGAAATCAACTCCTCTTACAGCTTTCAATGTTTCCTTTTAATATTTTGCTGATATGTTTCAGATATATTGCAGATGTGCATGAACAATTGTCATGCTGAAAAAAATCATTTTTGACAAATTTACAGCATTTTTAACTTAGCAAAATTTTTCTATAATTGCTTATATTCAATAATGGTTGGTAGTGCATACTTTGTGAAATCAACTCCTCCTAGGGCTGTCAGTGTTTCTTTTCAGTACTTTGCAGACATGTTACAGACATATTGAAGATGTGCATGAAGAATTATAATGCTGAAAAATAATTTTTGACAAATTTACAGCATTTTTTAACTTTGCCATTTTTCGACTATTGCTTACATACATACTTTGTGAAATCAACTCCTCCTAGGGCTTTCAGTATTTCTTTTCAGTACTTTGCAGACATGTTACAGACATATTGAAGATGTGCATGAAGAATTATAATGCTGAAAAAATAGTTTTTGACAAATTTACAGCATTTTTTAACTTAGCCATTTTTCAACTATTGCTTACATACAATAATGGTTGGAAGTGCATACTTTGTGAAATCAACTCCTCCTAGGGCTTTCATTGTTTCTTTTTAATTCTTTGCAGATTTGTTCCAGATATATTGAAGATGTGCATGAAGAATTTTTATGCTGAAAATTTTAGTTTTGACAAATTTACAGCTTTTTAAACTTAGCCAATTTTGACCATTTCTGCTTATATTCAATTATGGTTGATAGTACATACTTTGTGAAATCCAACTCCTCCTGGGGCTTTCAGTAATTCTTTTCAATACTTTGCAGACATGTTACAGACATATTGAAGATGTGCATAAAGAATTTTATTGGTGAAAAAATAATTTTTGACAAATTTACAGCATTTTTCAACTTAGACATTTTTCAACCATCGCTAATATACAATACGGCTGGTAGAGCATACTTTATGAAATCAAGTCCTCCTAGTGCTTTCATTGTTTCATTTGAATTCTTTGCACACTTGTTCCAGATATATTTCAGATGTGCATGAATAATTCTTATGCTGAATAATTTATTTTTGACAAATTTACAGCTTTTTTTTTTAGCATAGCCAGTTTTTGACCATTTCTCATGATAAATAATGATCAACAGTGTACAGTGAAATCAACAATAATTTTACTCCCTGAGCTTTCAGTATATTATTTAAAATACCTTACAGACATGAGTCAGACATACGGAGGATTTTCATGAAGGATTATAATGCTGAAAAGATATTTTTGACAAATGTTTTGCATGTTTGACTTAAAGGAAGTTATTGGCCTTAGGTAATTTTGCGGGGGTAGACTGAAAGCCTTGCTTGCAGCCAATTTCTAGTTCATAGTGTAAAAGTCGTCTAGGAAGATAACTTGTCAGACAAGTACAATTCTCGGTAGAGGACAAAAGACGACAAAAATGGACATGATGATGATGATGATGATGATGATGATTGACTAAAACTTAGATACACTAAACAAATACATGTTAAATAATTTTAATCATAAGAACTTTGAAAAACAACATGTAAAAATGAAAGAAAAAAAAAAAAAAGAATATGTTAATACTTTCCTACTTTGGTAGCCATTTTGGATGCCATCATTAATCAGTAAAAAGATAATTTGCCTAATACAAGCTAAAATGTAACTTGCATTTGTGGTGTTATGTGCTTGAGAACATTGCATCAATGCAAATCCTTCATTCTGATCAAAACAGCATGTTTTATCACACTTTCAGTACTGTGTGTACTAAATTTCAGGTAATTTAATGGCGGCCATTTTGAAAATAGCCGCCATCTTTGAAAATTACGAGTTCATAATTTGATATCTTGAAATTTTCATTTATTGAATTTGGGGGTTTTAAAACTTTTAAAGAAAGCAACACTGTAAACTGATAACTAACTGTAAAGGCTGTATATGGGAAAAAGCCGCCATTTTGAAATTCAAGATGGCGGCCGTCACAGGGTGAATTTCACATGGCACTGACCCTCAAAAATTCTTATAATTATAGATAAAGTCATGTACCAAGTTTCATGCTTTTATCAAAAAGTGCACAATCATTTCACATATCCGCCCTGCTATGGAGGTCTTGGGATCGCGCCTCCATCTCAACTGTTTTTTTTCTCTCGATTGTGTTAACTGTAAAGGAGACGGTGCACATGTTTCCAGGATAAATGCATCGCATTTTTCGAAATAGGAAGCGGTGTACCATGTTACCGTGAATAGGGCACGGCCATATCTTTCGAATGTGCCTTTGCATTTTAACAACAAAGTTGAGCGTGACAGTTATGATTTATGAACTATACATGTTGCAGAACAAAGAAATGAGCCACCTGGTGGAAAAACCAACAATGTGGTTTCCGAACAGGTCCGATACAAACCGGCCTGTACAAGCACAGAAGAGAGCTAGAAGCTTGAAATTTCGGCTTTAAGTAGAAGAGGAATTATACTATCCAGGTAGCGAAAACAGAGGCGCTGATCTGCGTCTTTGTTTTCGCCTATGCAGATTGTTGGTTTTCCCATGCGGCGGCTCATATATCTTAATGAAGGCAAAGAAAGTTGGTACTCGTGTTAGCATTACGAAAACTTGCCCATGCAATAGGCCTATACAGAGATTTTTTAGCTTTAAAAAATGAGCATTTTCAGCTGATTTTATATATATATATATATATATATATATATATATATATATATATATATATATATATATATATATATATATATATATATATATATATATATATATATATATATATATATATATATATATATATATATATATATTTTTTTTTTTTTTTCTTATATTTTGCTCAAAACATAGATTGTGGGTACACGTTAGAACCGCCTCGGCGAGGCGGTTCTAACGAGTACCCACAATCTATGTTTTGAAGCAAAAGTAAGAATAATAGGTATACCCCAGCATACCCCAGTTTTGCTATATAAAAGAGGGTTCAAGGGGGTATTCATTACATGTTTTCCTGATGGACCGGGTGTGAACTTGTTCGCCTTGGTCAGGGAAATATGTCTACGGCCAATCTATCTCTACTGTTGATCACTGATCAGACATATACATGTGTTTACATAATATATATGCCTCTGTGCTAACTCAAGAAGAGATTTGCCAGTTAGTTTTGAAGGGAATGTGCACTAATAGAGAACGGTTATCCGGATGGCGTTGCTAGGATATCCGTATATCCCAACATGGCCGTTTAGGTGTTGACCGTGGACGTAAACCTTTCAGACAATACAAACAAAATATTCTCACAACAATTGTTGGTATGACTTGGAACCATGGTTACGAATGATTAGTGCATAACTATTTGAGCCGCCGCATGGGAAAACCAACAATCTGCATAGGCAAAAACAAAGGCACAGATAAGCTTCAAAGTTCGCAGTAACTGCGAATTGTGTCAGACCTGGTAGGATACCCCGGAGACCGGTTTTCTCGCGTCGTGGCTCATTTGTAAATACCATCTTTTATGATCTTGTCGACAGGAACGATGGCTGACGAACTACCTAAAACAATCGAGGATGTTGAGACACCTTGTTTCCTTGTCGACATTGACAAGGTGAAGAGAAACTGTCAGAGAATGATTGACAGGTGTCAGAAGTTTGGAGTTGAGCTCCGCCCACACATGAAAACAGGCAAAACAGTGTAAGTTGCTCTGCCCATGAAAACAAGCAAAACAGTGTTTTGCACTGCCCACACATGAAAAAATGCAAAACAGTGTAAGTTGTTCCGCACCAACATATGAAAACAGACGAAACAGTGTAGTTTGCCCTGTCCACATATGGAAACAGGCAAAACAGTGTAAGAGTAATTGTCTGAGTCAGAGAATGATTTACAGGCGTCAGAAGTTTGGAGTTGAACTCCGCCCACACGTGAAAACAGGCAAAACAGTGTAAGTTGCTCTGCCCATGAAAACAGACAAAACAGTGTAAGTTGCTCTGCCCACATATGAAAACAGGCTAAAACGGTGTAAGAGTAATTGTCTGAGTCAGAGAATGATTTACAGGTGTCAGAAGTTTGGAGTTGAGCTCCGCCCACACGTGAAAACAGACAAAACAGTGTAAGTTGCTTTGCCCATGAAAAACAGGCAAAACAATGTAAGTTGCTCCGCCCACACATGAAAACAGGCAAAACAGCGTAAGTTGCTCTGCGCACATATGAAAACCGGCAAAACAGTGTAAGTTGCTCTGCCCACAAAAAAGTGCAGTTGCTTCGTCCACACAAGGAAGCAGGCAAAACAGTGTAGTTGCTCTCAAGACTGCCCACACAAAAAACAGGCAAAACATTGTAAGTTGCTCTGCGCACACACGAAAACCAACAAAACAGTGTAAGTTCCTCTGCCCACACAAGATAACAGGCAAAATAGTGTAAGTTGCTCTGCCGACACAAGAAAACAGGCGAAACAGTGTAGTTGCTTCGCCCACACAAGAAAACAGGCAAAACAGTGTAAGTTGCTTCGCCCACACATGAAAACTGGCAAAACTGTGTAAGTTGCTCTGCCCACACAAGAAAACAGGCGGAACAGTGTAGTTGCTTCGCCCACACAAGAAAACAGGCAAAACAGTGTAGTTGCTTCGCCCACACAAGAAAGCAGGCAAAACAGCGTAAGTTACACTGGCCACATATGAAAACAGGTAAAACGGTATAAGTTACTTCGCCCAGATATGAAATCAGGCAAAACACTTCAAGTTACTCCGCATACACGAAAACGGACAAAAACATTACAAGTTACTCCGCGCGCATATGAAATCTGGAAATAAAGTGTAAGTCCACATGTGAAAACAGGACAAAACAGTGTAAGTTACTCCGCCCACTATTATGTGAAACGGTGTAAGTTACTCCGCCGATATTTGAAAACAGGCTGAGCACCGCTCAAATGACAATGTTCAGTTCCTCCGCCTACGCATAAAAAGACACAATGCAGATTTTTGAGGCCATTTACGTGCGAACATGTCAGTTTGTGCGTCTCCCGTTTTGTATGCATGCACTACGCGTACTTTGACATTTACGTACAACTGAAGAACACTATCACGTTTGAACAATTTTTAGATTTTACACTATGTTTTGGAAGAGAGTTTGACTTAGTTTTTTATTATAATCGTTAAATACATGTATCTGTAACAGCCATGGTGCGTCTTTTCTTTTTCTTGAATACGTCGTTCATGAAAGAAGATTGCACCAGAACACGACACAGAGCTCTTTTAATCGTATTTTTCCCTTTCCTTATCATTTTTTTTTTAATTTAGCGAGGGAGCCGAGCTGATGACGGGCGGAACCAAGAGAAAAATAGTGTGCTCGACAATGGCGGAAGTGGAGTTCTTTGCCCAACATGGGTTTGATGATATCTTGTTTGGTAGCCCGATAGTGAAGGAAAGGATCGGCAAGTAAGCATACATCTCTCTATCGCGAGTTCTTGCCGATCATCCGTATAACAACATGTTATAAGTAATTCTGTATTAAACTATATTTAGTTGTTGTTTTTTGTTTCATTACGGCATGTATTTCCAACATTCACTGTTTTCATTGTTTTTTCTTCTTGAATGAGAAACAGCGATGGACAATTTGAAGCTGATCTGGTGTATCCAATACTAAAAAAGAAGAAACAATGTGAACAGATTTTCAGCAAAATTGAGTACAGACAAATGCCAAAATGCGTTTGCAGTCGTTTCGCTTCCATATTTTGGGTTGAGATTGTTGTGTAATATTTCAGTCGTGTCAAGGCAATGGCAAACAAATTGGAGAAATTCCACCTGCTCTACGACTCTGAACAGGCCATTGATGCACTTATAAGCATCGCTTTAGATACCGGCAAGAAATGGTCCGTCTTTCTCGAAGTGGATTGTGGATATGGGCGAAGTAAGTGATCTTAAATGAATAGGATCGCAAACTTATACATGCACCTTATGAAAACCGTAAGGAAGTTGAACATTTTGCAGCAAATTTCATGAAAATCAATAAAGTTATAAGAAAGTAATATATGGTTTTAAACGGCTTTTTGGGTGGTTTGAGTTCAAAACGAGGCTGTTAGGGAATGACGTCACTCCCTCACAATCATAAAAATAAAATATTAGCCATTTCCATGCAAATATAACAAAAACACTTTCCTCTCATTCATTGAAACAATCTTGTTCACTTTTTAAGTGTTAAAAAGGAGCCAAATGGTGGAAACTAGTATTTTTCAATTTTGGTCACTTGACCTGCTTAACAAAATGGCCGCCGCCATAGACCGCCATTGTAAAATTTTTAAATGTCCATAACTACAAAACCATTGGACCGATTTTCATTAAAATTGGTGCAAAATGTTTGTCTCAATGACCACTTCATTTTTAAATGAATGGGAATCATTTTGAGCGTATTCCTTTTTAAACATCTGGAAATCACGTCCATGAAAAGTATACCCCCCTAAACCCTACTTTTATATAGTAAAACTGGAGTATGCAGGGATATATCTATTTTTCTTATTTTTACTCCAAAACATAGATTGTGGGTACTCGTTAGAACCGCCTCAGCGTGTACCAACGATCTATGTTGTGAGCAAACATAAAAATATCAAGAATGTTCTACTGAAAGTTTTCATTTTTTACAACTTAAAAAATCTGTATATTACATGGGCGTGTTTTCGTAATGGGTACTGTATTTATTTCCCAGTTCACTTTTGGGATTGTTTGTTTATGTGTTTTTTATAACTGCTCTATGTGATCGTGTGTTCCTTTTGAATGCGCTTTTCAGTTTTAGATATTTGTTTTTACTATCATAACTAATTTCGTTTTTCTTTCTTAAAAATACATGTCTTTCTAGCAGGTCAAATGTTTTTTGTTTTGTTTTCCCACAATTTTCTGTAAAGTGATCTCATAGCATAATGGTGATTGACTACACAAAAATCAAGAGTATCTGATAATCACGTTCTTACAGCGGGTGTTCCATGGGATAGCGACACTGCTATTAAACTGGCCAAGAAAGCCTCTGACGCTGATAATGTGGAGTTCCAAGGGATCTACGTTCACTGTGGTAATACGTACATAGCAGATAAAGACAGAGATGAAAGAATACAGATTCAAACTGATACCACGGACAGACTACTGAATTTGAAGGAAAGGTACGTACAAACAAAAATTTAGGAAAGGTACGAAAGGTACGTACAGACAAAAATTAAGAACGACCCATCAGACATTCGATCGTATTAGTGAATTTGTAGGAAAGGTACATGTACGTACAGGCAAAGAAGATGAAATAAAAATTCAGAACGCAACAACGGACATTCGAGCGTAAGTACTGAATTTGAGGGAAAAGGTGCGTGCATTTTATGTCGAAAGATGTTACAACAAAGTTTAACTAGAATTATTGCATAAATAACCGTGTCACACGATATTAACAGCCATTTATTAATGAAGAGAAAGCCATGCATTAATATTGCAATTCACGCGCGCACGTGCTGTTAATACATGGCTTTTACTTATGCTCGTTACCGGGCGCCACGCAAAGCACGTGCTAGTAATGAGAAACTGGGGCCAGTTTCATCAAAGTGTTTAAGACAAGATTTTGTCCTAGAAAATGTCCCAGGACGTTTTAAAGACAAAAGTCGTGTTTCATCAGACTCAAGAAATTTAGGAAGTTCTCAGATTTTGTCTTAAACGTAGGACAACTATTTCGGCGTCCTATCTGACAATTTTTGTCCTAAATTTTGTTCATGTACTAGAATTCGATTGTTTTTGTGTTTTTTGTCCCACTCAACAGCTAAAGTCATATGGAGACGTGAGCTCGGTTTAAAGTCTCATCTGAAATACTGGTGTGCTTGAAATGGCTATACTAGCCGTCGCTGCTGCTTTCAAAGAGACGTTAATTAGAGGCCGGTGATTATGTACATGCTCAGTTTATCTTTGAGAGGTGGCACCGACGTCGGCCCGAAAACACACACATACGAATGGACGAACAGTCAGAGGGGAGAATTAATCCAACCCTGAATTGGAAACCCTCTATTCATATTATATACAAGTACAGTGGATCCTCATAAGTTTGAAGGATCGTCGATCTTAAACATTTTATATCGATATTTTGAGGTTTGAATATATTTCAACAGTTGTTGAACAACGCTAAAAATTCACAAAAAGAATTCTATTAAGTTGACTGTGTCAGAAATATCGCGAAAACACATCCAGACGACGCTTAGACAACTTAAACGTTATACTAGAATTAAAATGCAAAAACGCGCGTACGTATAGTCCCAAATACAGTTTGTCCCAAAACAAATTTAAGAATTTTCTTGAATGTTTATTTATTCGAAAATGTACCCTTTTAAGTCACCACGACAACCTATCAAGAATCAATGCTATAAGAAACAAAGTCTGTAAATATCAAATATCCTCATGTAAACTGCTGAAATCATACACTTTCCACGTTTCACTTCAACAGTTAAAATGACGTTGGCATCAAGAATTTCAGTTAAATTTCGGTTAAAACTTTCAAAGAGGGTTTCTTTTCATACGTATTTACGCCTAAATTTTGTCATATTTTTTCAATGAAAACGAAATAGTTTGGTCAAAAAGAGGGGTTCACTTGAGCTCTCCTCGGGCACCCATCCCCGAACCCTCGCCACTGTGAATCATGTTGCAACTTTAATCCGACTGGCATATGGGAATAATGCAACTTACACATGTGCATGATGTAGACGATTTGGCTGATCGATTATGAGCACGACAAGTCAATTCAGTAAGCCAAAATATCCACAATAAACATCAAAAGCTGGGGTTATTTTATATCACCGGCCGTTCCAATGCGGTACTTTTGATGTCGTTCTTTTTGTTTTTTTAGTTTGAAGTTAAATATTCTACTGTTTGTCCCGCTGTTTGCACATTAACTGTTTGTTAATATATATGTGGAAATATCTGACATTTTTGGTCTTGTGAAGTCCAAAGTCGGAAAATAGCATGGGAAAAAACATTACAGAATTTGATTCTTAAAGCTTTCTTATAAAACTACGTTTTAAAACTAGTGACCTCGACACCAGATAGGCAGAGTATGTGACAGTAAGAGCCGTCACACATTAACGAGTTAGACAAACGCGCGCCTTGCGCTGAAGATTTTGGACGCACGCTGTAATTTGCTTCGTAAACTTCAATTAGTCACACAGTCGCATGCGACTCAGGCACGCTGACTATTCAGTGGAGTACGTTTGGTTTACGCCCCAGACACATTAAACAAACGCCACAAGAGCGTATCAAATATTTATCGCATGTCTCGTACCTGCTTGGGGCACATTACTGTTCAAAGCGTTCAGCAAGCGCCCAAACCAATGTCTCGTATAATTGGAACGCCCATTTTGCGTACATTGGCGTGCCTGCATTCAGCGCACCTGTAACGCGTGTTGAGCTTATAAGTTCGCGACGCGCCGAGCCCAGTCTTGAACCCAAACGAACACCAAGCGTACATGACGCGCATGTAACGCGTTTTTAACGTGTCTCCGACGTGACGTTTGATGAATTTTGCACTTTGTCAACACGTCCGGTATGCGTTTGTCTTCGTTTACGCTAATGTGTGACTGCTTTTAACAGAAAATTATTTAACAGTTTTATGGTATTTACAAAATATTCTTCTTTATACCAGTTCTCTTTCTTCGCAATTTAGACGAGTTATTAAAACTTTTGAAAAAGCTAAAACGTTTATGGCTATTACACAGCTAAAATAAGATCGCACGTGATCAAGCACATGATATTTATGGGGCCCAACAGAAGAGCATAGTTAAGGTAGGATATTTTTGATGAAACGCCGATTTAAGGCCTTAGGACATTTTAAGGACGTGTTGATGAAACCGACTTACACATGTCTCAGAAAATGTCCTGGGACACTTTAAAGATTTGTCCTAGGAACTTTTTTGATGAAACTGGCCCCTGAAGTCCGCCCGGAACGAGCATAAAAACGAAAGCTTTTACGTGTATGAAAATGTGATGAGGCTGTAAAATATAGTGCACCATATTTCTTTCGTTTCTGCACCTTATTTCTTTCGTTTCTGCAGAATTTATGCAATAATAACGATCAAAAATGATTGTGTCATTCATTAACATTCGCTAGGTCCCTCGGGGAGTGTCACTCGGGACCTAGAGAATGTTAATGAACGGAAAATCATATTTGATCCCTATAATATGTGTTTGTCAAACACTGTGCACCAACCATATGCTTGCCCCTAAAGTGGCGCAGTTATAAATATGATTATTTTCATAGAAAACATTTTAAAAATGCTTAATCATGAGTTCTGTTAAAATTCGACATACAGTTCTGAAAAGTGGCAGGTAATCTTCTGCTCAGTCCCAATAAGAATTCCAAATATGAAGGCTCTAGCTCAAATAATTTCTGAGATATCATGCACACAAGATTTTCAAATTTTGCTTCCACAGGAACATAACTCCAAAAAAGGGGCATTACCCTGACATGTTATCTATTGTTTCATGAGGAATGTGTATACATATGAATTTCAGAACCCTAGCATTCACGGTTCACAAGTTTCAAATTTCACAGAAAATTAGAAAAAAAATCACTAAAAATTTCAAAATTGCAAAAAACTGTCAAAATTTGACACATCGTTCTCAAAATTTTAAAAATTGATCTACTCCTTAGGCTCAATCAGTATACTTAATATGAAGATTCTAGCTTAAATAAATTTTGAGATATCTTGACCACAAAATTTTCAAATTTTGCTTTCAAAGTGGCATAATTCTGAAAAGGGGCATGACTCTGACATGAGAAAAGAGAGGCCAAGGTATATGTAAATTAAATTTTAAAACCCTAGAATTTAGATGTATCCTTTAAAAGTTTCAATTTTAATGCAATAATGACGAACGCACACACTTACGTTCAAGCCCAAAGCAATATGCCATTCCAACCCTTCAAACTTTTCCAGGTTTTGGGGCATAAATAGGTATGCTTTAAGATGTTGAATTCTATTATAATGATAGAAATTTATCGCTAAAATACTTGCAGAAATGGCCAGAATGGCCATTGACTCGTTTCTTAAAAGTCATATATTACGATGTTTTCATTTCCACCTGGTGTCTGGGTTTGAATTTATTTTTTTCCCCAATTTACGTCCCTTTCAAGATTATTTCAGTTCATATGAGACGGGCCAATCAGCAGGTGGGCGAAAACGGTAGAGCCCCGAGAAAAACCACCTGGCACACCCGCAAGCAGAACTTGGCTTGTCTCACATGTGGCCAGTGCGGGGCTCGAACCCACACCAGACACAGCGGTGAGATGATCGAGTGATTAAGAAACAGCGCTCTTAACCGCTCGGCCACAGGCCCCGGCTCACATAAATTTTGAATTTACGTATCAACTCCTGAACTCCCTATGCTTACATTCAATCTAGCCTTTTTGTGTTTATCCCTTTCTCTGCCTTAATGCGTTCGGGTTCTTTCTTTCTTTCTTTCTTTCTTTCTTTCTTTCTTTCTTTCTTTCTTTCTTTCTTTCTTTCTTTCTTTCTTTCTTTCTTTCTATTTATTATTTCACGTTTTCATTATTACAATGAACGCTCACGCTCAGACGGATGCTGCATTTGTTGATCCAGTCCATCTTCTCCTCTCTCTCTCTCTCTCTCTCTCTCTCCCTCTCTCTCTCTCTCTTGCATAGATTTAAAATACAAAGCCCAACAATCTAAAGCAATCTGGTTCAGTTTAACGAATTGGCAACGTCATTTATTCAACCTTTTCATCTTCATTTAACAGATTAAATGCAGCTGGTATTGAATGCAAGACGTATGGCTGTGGTTCTACTCCTTCGTGTTCAATGCCCATAGAAAAGATGTCCTGTCTTAACGAATTCCATCCAGGCAATTACGTCTTTTATGGTGAGCATGGCTAAGTGTCTTTAGAGTATATGTACCATCAGGAAAACATGTCTATGAAATAAATACCCCCTTTATACCCCACTTTTAAAAAGTAAACCCGAGATATATAGGGGTATACATATTTTTTTTCTACTGAAAATTTTCATTTTTTACAACTTTAAAAATCTCTGTATAGTTTATGGACATGTTTTCGTAATGTAAGTATTTCTAAATAAATATAAGTGCTTGTTGAGATTATATCATGTCTACTAAAGCCCCATCCTGGAAATTGTGGCTTCAGGCACCCACTAATCATTAACTTAAAAATTGCGTACTTAGTGGTCACGGGAAATAAGCAATCTTATACACTGAGTTTGCCAGGGATTTCCTTTTTTAGTATTAATTTGAGTTTTAATTTTCATTATTACAATTTGATTTGATTTGATTTGATTGGCAGTTTCTGATGGACATTCTGGCAATACTGTTGAGAATTTGGGGTCACTTACTTCAGCAAATTTTTTCTTGACATCATTCTCCCCTATCTGGACAGTTTTGGGGGCCACTGGAGGCTAAAAGGGGTCAAACACACATTTTTTCTGTGCAACAGAAAACCTAAAATTTGGTAGTCATTTACAGATTATATGCAGACCATAACCGGCGCATGTACATTTGACGACATCGCATGTAAGGTGGCGGCCACAGTGATAAGCCACAAACCGGACACCAATACACTTGTCACGGATGCCGGGTTCACGGCGCTGAGCTGGGACGGGTTTCAGGCTAATGAACGATTCCCCCTGCCACTTGGACCTTATCCAATTGCAGGACATCCCGAATTACGGTATGTATTCTGGCGATCACTGAGTTACTTAACTGATTTAAGCCTGGCGTCCCTTTTATGGGACATAGGCAAAAAGAATGCCCCAGATGTGACGCCGCAGAACGCGGCGTCCCATCTTGGGCTATTCTGTTTGCTTAGAGAATGTTTATTGAAAAAACAAATGAATAAAATTGAAAAATCACTCCTGACTCCCCTATAAAGGAAAGTGGACTGACCCAAATGATAATGATGGGAAAATCCATTCGTCAAATATGGGTTAAAGACCCAAAATCAGTGCTAATCTGAAGAATCATGTGAAGAATCACGCGCCTATAACAATATACTAGCATAACCCACCACCTATATGCAGTAACGAACATTTCTAAACGTGTAACTGGTAAAAGACACAACTGACAATAAAATGAGCCTTCGCATGAGAAAACCAACAATTTGGGTTCGCGACCAGGTCCGACACAAACCGAGCTGTACAAGTACAGGAGTTGGCAAGAAGCCGAAAATTTTGGATTTAGACAGTAGAGGAATCCGTGTAGCGAAAACAAAGGCGTCTATGTGTTCGCAAAATGTTGGTTTTTCTGCGGCTCAAATGTAAGAATAATCATTTTCACTCTTAAGCAAGTCTAAAAAGTACATGGGCAAATAGGTGAAATCTACAGAAGCGAGTATAAATGAAAGAAAAATTAAGTTCAGGATGTATCTTGTTCAAAATGACGGTATTCATTCAAACAGCTTAAGGGTTTGTTTTCTACTCTGTTCGTAGACTTGTGGGTCAGACTCAAGAGCTAGGCAAAGTACAAAGACAGACTGGTGAAAAGCTGGACTTCGAAAAATTTCCTCTAGGCTCAAAACTTTACTTCTATCCATATCATGTAAGTGGCACCAAGTCAATTCCTTCTCTAGTCAAATCGTATTCATACATGCACTCTAGCCAATGTAAATTTGCTAAACTATTTGAGTCGCGACGCGAGAAAAACTGGTCTTCGGGGTTTCCGACCAGGTCCAACACAAATCGACCAGTAGAGTCACAGAAACAGGCTAGAAGCTTGAAATTTCGGATTTAAGTAAAAGAGAAAATTTGCTATGTGTGTAGCTTCTGCTCCTTTGTTTTCGCATAGGCAAAAATCTGGTTTTCTCACGATGCGGCTCAATTGTTATCTTATTTAAAGTTGGCTTTAGATTTTTATTTTGTTCATGATAAGATTTAAATTTGTTGATAATATGAAACATACATTTTGCCATACCAAAAGTAGATGAAAAGGACAAAGTATGCATCTACTGATAATAGGTATTGGAAATAGGCACAGTACTAATTTCTCCCATACCAATAACATGTGATGACGTAGCAGAGCTTCATAGGCTTTTGGTCATACATACATGCACACATGAAAAAAAGGAATTGGTTGAAGGCACTTTGGCTTATCTTGGCCGTTTCTGATTAAAGTTATGATATAGAACACCAATGAAACATATATAGTATTTCAATATAAGATTCTTCAAAAGCTTCATCTTTTGGGGTTTCTCTAATTTTTTACCTAGGATATGCAGCTTCCATTCATACAACTTTTCTTTCTTTTTTAACATTTTTTTTTTTTGGGGGGGGGGGGGGGTAGGGGGGGGGGGTAACAGGTTTTCATAGAGTGTGGTAACAATAACTGCAGCTTTGACAGTCAATGATACGCGTAACCTTGCTTTTTCCGAGCAAAGAAAGACAGTTCGTTGAATGTTTTGTTTGTTTAAATAAATATTACATTCTTTGTTTTACAGTCATGTGCCACTGCGGGCATGCATCGTGTCTACTATGTTCACTCTGGTAATAAGATTACTGGCATGTGGAAACCGTGCTCTGGCTGGTAGACGTCACATGATATGCCACGTGACAAAACAGAACCAATCAGCGATATGACAATCGAAGAACCGAATTATAGACTTTAATATCATTATTATGATAATTCATTTTTTTATTAATAATAGCGAACACTACACAGAAGAAGAAGAAGAAGAAGAAGAAGAAGAAGAAGAAGAAGAAGAAGAAGAAGATGATGATGATGATGATGAAGATGAAGAAGAAGAAGAAGAAGAAGAAGAAGAAGAAGATGATGATGATGATGATGATTTTAAATGTGGATGCACTTGTGTAAGATCACTTGCTTTCTATAAATTTATTGTTTAGAGCGCCATTGCCTCACTGACTGGCATACTTTGAAATAAAATGAGTTGTGGCGTTATTTGAAATTTTGACCTCGGCTGCTCGGCACCCCAGCATTGCCAAAAACTCATTAGTTTGTATATAAGGCTGTTCGGAATATCGTTTTAAGTGATATCAAAGACTATATGCGAGTATGGATTCTTAGAGGAGTCCAATGATTGCTGTAAATTTTATAAGGTTTGTCCATGAATTTCTGAATCCCCCTCGTAGAGTTTTGAGAGGCTTGTACAATAAAGCATGTTTTTTTTATCCCTTATAACGTGGATGACGCTGGAATTTTAAAGTCTAAAACTTTGTCTCTGATAATGGTTTTTCACACAAATATTTTGTGTGGATGACAAAAGGAATGCTATTTTCATTGTCACAATCTTAATCTCAATTTGTCCTAACAGGGCCTCTTCAAAAGTTTGAAAATCGGTGAGCAGATAAAATTTTAATGCCAAAATATAGTTTGCATTGGCAAGGGAGATGCATGTTTTAGATGAGCATGAAAATGCATATTATTCCTCACCCTCCTCCCCACACCCCTCCAAAAAAAAAAGCTTCATCATGAAGAGTTCGTCTCGGGTATGTCATGTGTGTCCTATGATCATAAAAATGATTTTGAGCAATCATGATAAAATACTAACTTGATACTAGAAAGCTTTTATTTTTGCGGGAAAATATGAACCTCCCTTCCATGAGATTTTTGTACAGGTAATCCCTATTTAAAATGTTTTGACCTGAAGATTGTTTGTCAATCGATTTTCAAAACTTTTGCTGCGCAAATTGGGACAAACTAAATGCTCAGCAATGCCAGGAAAATATTTCATTGACATTTAACATGATTAATAAGTTGCTGCACATATTCTGTACATATTCTTCATGGCGGAAGGACGAGTAGGGCAGGTAAGTGCATATAAGCCACGACGCGAGAAAGCGTGCCGGTCTTCTGGGTTTCCGACCAGCTCTGACACCAACCGGCCTTTAAAGTCAGTAGTAGAAGGTGGAATTTTGAAATTATGGATTAAGATAGAGTCTGTGTAGCGAAAACAAAGGCGCTGTTCATATCGTGTGTTTATGGGCTCATTGTTCCCGGGCCGTCGTGTAGCTACCAATTTTGATTGTTTGTTGCAGTAAATGGTAACCACCATGGTCCTGTGTCAAAGGATAATTTTATGTCTTAAAAGTGAAGACCCCTAAACTCGGGTATACTAACGTTTGTCCACAATCATGCACAGTTTTATCATTTAAAGAAACTTAAGATGCAGGGAAAGGATGTTGCCTGTTTTGTCGTTTTGTTTTTGTCGTTAACGCTATTTATTTAAGTTTTTCTAGATATTTTATACACATCATATGTGATGCCGCAGAACGCGGTGTCCCATCTGGGGCTATTCTGTTTGTCCAGAGTAAGAGAAATTTCATCGGAAAATGAGGTAAAAAATATAAATCACAAATAGCACCCCTAATAAAGAAAGTGGACACACCCAATTGATAATGATGGGAGAATCCATTCGTCAAATATGGATTAAGCACAGCTCTATTTCATGGCAGAACAACCTTTTAATTGGAGAGATGCGTTATCTGTCGTGAGCAGTTATACAAAGTCTCAAAAATCGTTATTTTTGCCAGAAATGGCATTTTATCCGAATAATTAAAATTTTACCTTTTTCTTCTAAAGCGAATCAAGGTTTTCAAAGCCAGAAATAAAGTTATGGGATATCTGCTTGCGTTTAGTTCAGTTCGGGTAACTGATAAGCCACCTATTGGGGAATAGCTGCTCACTCGGCCTACGATATGCTTTCTTGGTATAAGTACCTAAGCGTCATTTAAGTTTTTCCCACCCCTCGGTTTATGGAGTGGGAATTTCTTTCTGAATGCGCCATTTCCTGATCCTTGCCTACTTTTTTCCCCAAACTTTTGTTGTTTTCGATAACGTGCTTTTTTTGCATATTTAACTTATATTTTTTTCAAAACAAATTTTTGCTACATCTTGTTCACCTAATCAAGCCCCTTTTCCAGCGTTAATCGCGATATTTCACAGAAACTTTCAAAATGAGCATTACGCGATGGCGACAAATTTTTTCGTGGCACCTTGCAACAAGCACAAACAAAAGTCGTGGATTAACAGCGTGCGCTCATGCCAATATAGCCTTTTTAACACACGACTTTTGTCTTCATTTTATACGTCTGTTGAAACAGTGCAACACGGATATTTATGCAATAATAATGTTCATGATAATTAATGTCTGTTCCAATTCTTAACTATCAAATGAGGAACTTTGTCATGTATTTCTATATCGGTGATGTATCCTTTTTGTCTTAGGCTATTTTGCACAATCATTGCCATTGATTTTTCAATCACATAATAGGAGGAAAAAGGTATATTCACATGTAGCCGCTTGCTACAGATCGGACATTCCTCAGAATTATGCACCTGTTGAGTTGACTCATTATATCGCCTATGACCATAGTCGGGAGTATATGAAAATGTAAATGTGTCAAACCGTCGTAGCAGTTCTAAGACCTGTCTGGTTATGTCTTCAAACTTCTGGCTTTCAGACAGCAACTTTTCTTGATTATTAACCTGGGCGTAAGAACCAAGCTTATTCGATAAACTCTTGATGCCAAAATGTAAAGCAGATTTGTATACGACAAGTGCTTTATCTGCTGGCGGTAAGAGATCCACCCTTAGATAATTCAAAATATGGAAAAATACATCCGGATCTGCGTCAATAAAGTAGCGTCCATCTGAATCCATGCTGATTGGCTCATCTCCGGTAAACATCGCAGCTAGTAGACTGCCTGGTTCTTTCTTCAGTGTTGATAAGCTTGTCATAAAATGACGGCCCCCAACGTTTAGGTTTACTATCGGCGGAAACTGTGAATAAAAATAAAATATCATGATCAAAATTCCAAAACTGAGCTCCTGGTCGTGGCACGGACGACAAGCGAGCACGAAATCAAACAAGCGAATTTAGAAAATTATTGCAGCCTCCCGCCTTGATTGTTTTCTCTTGATGTAAAATCGTTAACCTTTGACTCCACGTACATATCGTAAAACAATTCTACATTCTATGCTAAAGATTTTGCTAAAGATTAAACTCAGTGGAGCAGTCAGATTCTTGAAAAGACGCCCGATATGTCCCTGCAATTTCTATAGACCCCCGAAACCGCTTCTCCAATCAAAGCCAAAGTTTATGCATGCAATATTTTGAAATATTTTCTTCGACACACGGCCACATTTGATGTCTCAGCATTTTTTTTAAAGATCTCCGAAACCACTCCGCCAATTGAAGGCCAATTCCTTGTCCATGCAACATTTTGAAAGATCATCTCTGAAACCGCTTCGCCAATTGCAGCTTAATTTCATGTTAGGCCTCTTATAGTGGAAAAATTGGTCAAAATATCCAAACCAGGTGAGCTTTTACAGGGCCATTGGTCCTTTTCATTACGAAAACTTGCCCATACTATAAACAGAGATTTTTCAGCGTTAAAAATGGAAAATTTCACCAGACAAATCTTGATATTTTTCTTATTTTGGCTTCCAACATAGATTGTGGGTACACGTTAGAAGCGCCTCGCCGCGGCGGTTCTAACGAATACCCACTATCTATGTTTTGGAGCAAATATAAGAAACATAAGCATACCCATGCATACCCCAGCTTTGCTATATAAAAGTGGGGTATGAGGAGGTATACTTGTCATGGACATGTTTTCCTGATTTGCAGGGACCAGTTTAGTTACCTGTCTATCACACGAATCACTCCCTTGAGCATCGTCCTGAAATTTCAAACAAAAATGTTCTCTAGACAATAAGGATGTGTTGTAACCTTTGAAAATGCCAAACAACAGTACGATCACGTATTGTCTACACATGTAAATAATTTACTGTAGCCCTATTATACAAGTAAAGGTAGATAAACTTCATACTGGGATTTTGCTACTCTTACCGAGTTGCGTTAATAGTTTGCGGACGTAGAGGTCGACATTTTCTGGACTGTCAACCCAAATCAAATGTTAAGGCATTTATATGTTGAACGAATCCGTTTTGTTTACGTGTGGACGAGATTTATAATTTTACTTACATGTGCGACTCCTTTATTCGCCATTTTGAAGAAAACTGTGTTAGAATACTTTTTATCTTTGTCACTATTTAGTATGTTAAAATTTTGATGCAAAATTCTTCGTTCATATGCATGTTGGGCTACATGCATTGATAACTAAATCTATTTTATAATTTTATCAATATCTACGATAAAAGAAACGTGCGAAACAAAGTTCATGTTTGCTATCATCAGTGTATAGATAGCGCGTTCAAAGTGTACCTATATGTACTTTTTGGTGTCACGAATTGCTGTTATCATATTATTACAGAAACAATTGCTTACATATGATAGCTCAGGATAGGCCGCATAGCTCAGTCGGTAGCGTAATTGGCTTAAGACTACATGTACCAATATACTTCCGCCGATCAAGTCCCAATGGCGACGCCGGTCCAAAAGTACGAGGATTGTTCTTTAATTATTGTCATCGACGCGTTTTCTCCTAATCCAGAATATGTAGCCTACCAGAGCAAAGAGACTTGGTGTTTGTGATAAGGTTCGTCGCCATATTGAAATCACCCAACCATCATAAATTAGGACGATGTAATTCATCGTTGCAAACTGAGTCTCTAAAGAGGGGCACCCTTATGGCACTGCATATAATTGCGCTTCATCCTGTCCCAATAAACAGTCTAAGGACTAGGGCATTTAAGGCCTGATTTCGGCCTCATGTGTTGATAAAAAAATTGAATTTTAGAATTTTAAGGAGAGAAGTATTGCAAATAGCAGGTATATGTCCCTGCTTATAAATTCTAGCACAACTATCACATTCAGTGACAAACTGCTTGCTACTTTTCTTGGCCAATGTTTTTGTCCAAATCTGATGTGTGAATAAACTTTATCAACTAAACTTACCGGTTTAAAATGGTTTATTCCAAATTAAAGAAAATGGCGTGCATCGGTATGGTTGCCAAAATTTGTTTCCGTAAACCATACGAAATAAAGTGTACTCACTTATGCTGTCTATAATCAAATAATCAAATATGGGTACAGATAGTAAACTGCATCGCATTGTTTTTCTCAGCCGTATTCTGAAAAAAAAATAGTAGCAGTATATACTTAGTAATTGTGTACAACCCCATTAGATGCACAAATCTATATTTTTTGTCTGCTATTGCAAGTTTAACCGCTAAACACTCAATTATCAACACAGTGAGTTCTTGGAAAAGCTTAAATGGGACATACAGATACATACAAATACGGTTTTGATTACAGAAACGAATTTATTCGGACATTATGCTGCATTCGAGCGTATGTAAACAATAAAAAGTGAAAAGGAAGCAAAGTCCAGAAACCAAAAATCATCTCCAATTATATAAAGTCATAAATGAGGACGAGCGGTGACCTAATTTCTTGTCCTTCGGACCCTTGGCCGAGATCTCGAGCTTCGAGCCCCATAGGCACGTGGTCGCGTCCGTGAAGAAGTTAAGTCGCCATAGAACTGATAAACAAAGAAGCAACTGTTGCTCATCCCGACATGAAAGAGATTTGTTTAGGATGTTAACAGCAAAAATATACCGTATGTCAACTGTATTCCCTAATGGAATGACAGGATGAGATAGTAGTGTATTGAAAAGTCCAGCAGAATTATGATGGATTTTGGACAAAGCTTGTAATTGTAAAGAATTGCATACAAAATGAAATAACGGTATGTTTTCTTACCACCGTTAAATAGTGTTGCAATAATGAACGTCGAAGAACGGAGTGAGTCCAATTACTTGACAGCAAGTAATTCGTGTTTGCCCGGTTCGTGTAGAATTCACTAGGGATTTTTTCTCACGCAGATTTCGCAGACTTACTCGATTGTGAATTAACTCATATGTCCTTTTTGTGGGACATAGGTAAACAGTATAACCCCAGATGTGACGCCGCAGAACGCGGCGTCCCATCTGGGGCTATTTTGTTTGCTTAGTCGAATGTCATCGAAAAATGGAATCAATAGTCAAATTCACTCCTAACGTCCCTAAAATTGACAGCGGACTCACCCAAATGATAACGAAGGGGGAATCCATTTGTCAAATATGGGTTAAAGTTTTTTTTTTTTTTTTTTAATAAATTGCTTAGAGTTGTTTCCATTATGTCTACTACAAACCTATGGACAGAGTTTGGAAATGCAAGAAAATATTTTTATTTTGTAAAAACACAAACTCTTGTAGAGCTCTGAATATGGCTGAATACGGGTATAACTCGTAACCCTAAATGCAAACCTGTTTAAGAGGAATCTATTCCTTACCTCTCACGACTGTCAATAAATAAGAAGTGTTTAAGCCAGAGGGTGATAATATGGCTGATGTTTCTAATATATGAATAAAGATTTATTTCCCTTGCCTTTTAAATTCAACTTCATTGACTGATTTGAACAAGGAAGAAAATTGACGTTGAAATGAGGTTACACATCGAAGAAATCCAGAACGATGCCCGTATGAGTTGTAAACGCCTACGTCGTAGTCCAAGATCACCTTCGATGTCTAAACTATCGTAGGAAAAAATCGCAGACCGAAAAATCATTACAATGATTGGGACAAATGTAATCTACTAGGCATGACCCCTTGGGGCCTCTCTACGATCACTGTACGATTTCTGTCCCTAAAATATCATACAATAATCGTGAAGTGACCGCACGATCATGGCAGGGCCTCCATACGGAGCCCGTGCGATGTCCGTGAGGAGTCCCTACGGTCTCCCTACCATATTCTTGACATTCTTACGATGCTAGGATTTTTTTCATGGGCCCCTTTAAAGACACACTCAGATTACAAACATTGTAACAGTTCCTGATGGTGTTTCCGTTTGAAGGGACATAGTTTTGAATTTACGTAGGAAACATGAAGATATTTTTAATCTGCTCAGACGATCGTTTCCAAAGAGCCATGATCAGTGACAAAACGTCAACATTTGCGCCCATTGAAACATAATGGTGAAATGTAACCATATCCCATCAAAAATGCACAACAGTCACAGGGCAGCCGCACGATAATTGTGCGGACGCCTTGGTATGTCCGTATGATGACTGCACGATTTCCGTACGATTTTTATAACCTTGCGATAGCCGTACGGATGCCGTACGATTACCCTACGAAGGTCTACGATTATCTTTATTTTTGTCCCAAAATTACCATAAAATCTATGCGGTGACCGCACGATCATCACAGGGTTTCCGTATGGCGCCCGTACGATGCTACCTACGTCGTGTCTACGGGCCACGGTCTTATGATTTATGAAATTTTGTAAAAGTGCAGGCAACTGAGATCGTAGGAAGCCGTAGAATCTTTGGGAATCTTAGGGTCACCGTGCGGAGACCGCACGAAAAAAAAAAAAAAAAAAAAAAAAAAAAAAAAAAAAAAAAAAATGAAAAATGGCATCGTATGATCATCCCAAAGGGTTTGATAGGACCTTATCAAATGCATGAAACCATTGATTGCATTGCCTACAAAAATGAAATAGTCTAATGTATTCTTACCACGGTTAAATGGAATTGCAACAGAATTCAATAATAAGCGGTAGAATTCACAGGTGTTTTTTAACGCAGATTTACCATTAAAGTTTGCAAATGAATTGCTGAGAGTTCTTGTCCATTATGCCAACTTCAAAACTATTGGGCAGAGTTTTGAAATGCAAGAAAATAGTTTTGTTTTGTAAAAACACATACTCTTGTAGAACTCAACCTTGTTTCGTATCGCACAAGGCTGTCAGTATAAATAGACAGTTTTAGCAAGAGGGTGATAAGACAGCTGATGTTGTATCTACTTTATGGGTTAAGATTTATTTCCCTTGCCTTTTAAATTCGACACGTTCGTTATATTTCTGTTTGATGTGAACAAGGAAGTAAAATAGACGATGAAAGTAGGTTACGCAGAGGGGATATAAAAGTACCTGCTTACTCAATTGGAAAGTGTTTTTTTTTTCTCCTTTGAAACGTGTCCCATTACGCATAAGGTAAAAACATAAAGTGGTTGAAAAAAGAAAAGAAAAGAAAAAGTTTTCGGGTAAAGCTAGTATCCCTCAGGCATGCGAATTCCTCACGATGTTATGCGAATTTAGTGACGGAACTTTCGCACTACACTCACACTAGTGTCGCAAGAATTTCCATGTGTAGCGAACTAGTCGCGAAGGTTTTCAACATCTAAAGCACACTGTATTCCCTAAAATATTCGCGAGCCCGTCGTAAGACTGTCGCATGAGTGTCGTGCGGACAATCGTATGATGTTCGTGTCAGTGATGCGAAACCCGCCAAATTTTGACGAATTTGCAACGCGACACTTTCGCGACACTCGTACAAAAGTCGTACGACAATCGCGCGTCAGTATTGAGAAAACATACGAACAACTCGGTGACGCGACAATCTGGTGAGAATGTTCTTGAAAAATTAGGTTCGCGAAATTATCGAAATTCGCGAAGTTGTGCTTATATTGTTTTTTGTTTTTGTCGCGAAATAGTCTCGATCTCGTCTCCAGTTGTCGCATTCCAATGAGATAGGAGCTTAACGCTGGTCAATTTTGCTCAAATACTTTAAGCAAAGCTAATTGTCATGTGAAAGGTGACTTTAAGTTCCGTGCTCTGTTACGTGCGAACTGATACGGTTTGTACGGGACGGTGCGAAACGGAACAGTAGGCACGATATGTTACCGTACGGTGCAAAATGGTACGGTAGGTAAGTTGCGTTTACTAGCGTTAGGACTGGTGCGCTACGTTGCAAAATGGTGCAGGAAGATTGTAGCAATAGGAACGGTGCCGCACGGTGCGATACGGTAAGGCTATACAGCGCAATGATGTGCGGTGCGGTATTTTCGATCCGTTGGTACGGTGCAGTTCAGTAAAGGTCAATACGGTGCGGTACGATACGGTGCGGTGAGTATCCTGTATGATGCGATTAAGTTAGTTGACGTTCAGTACGATGAGTACTGTGCGGAACTTTGAACGGTTCGAAACGGTGGAATAAAATTCTGTGAGTACGGTGCGATATCCAGCGGTGAATACGGTGTTAGTACTGTACATTTAGAATGGCGCGGTTACTAAGGCGCGGTTAATACGGTGCGATTTGGTGCAATGCAGTACGTTAAGTACGGATGTATGTAGTGAGATAGGTACTGTATATACGGTGCGATACTTACGGGATACACGGTGCGATACGGTACGAAACTGCAAAATTAGTGCGGAGCGATACGGAACGATACGGTCCGGTTATTACGGTATAATACGGTGCTTCCTTACATCGTACCTTGCTTACCGTTTCGCGTCGTTTCGTGTCTACAGTACAGATCTACATATCGCAAAGTACGATGCGCTGCGTATCGCACAGTTTTAACCTTATCGTACAGCTCCGTACTTTGTGAAACGTTTCGTACCGTACTTACCGTAACGATATTGCTCCAAACTCATCGTGCCGTATGCGAGATGGTAAGGTGCATTTCGAGTTGAGTACGGTGTGTTAGGCCACGCTTAGTACGGTGTGATACCGTACGATATAGTGATAAAGTACTGTAAGCAGGTGCGATATGATATGATGCGAAAAAGCACAGTGCGTTAAGATACGGTGAGCTCGGTGCACGCTGCATGGTTACATGGTGCGATATTGTACGATATGATACGATGCGATACGGTACGGTGAGTTCGATTCGATACTGTATCATACGTTGCGATACTGAGCGGTGAGTTTGGTGCACGTGGTATGGTAAGTACGGTGAGATATTGTACGATATGATACGGTGCGATACGGTACGGTAATTGCGGTTCGATACCCAGAGCGGTGAATACGGTGCTGTACAGTTAGAATGGTGCGGTTAGTAAGGCGCGGTTAGTACGGTGCGATTAGGTGCTATGCATTACGTTAAGTACGGTAATTTCGGTTTCGCAAACACTTCAGCCCAACTTCCAACACAAAAAAACATTGAAGTATTTGCGAAAACAAAATAACCGGGATTTCTTATGTTACTTTCTTTCAATAAATGTTCAATTTCTGCATGGACTGCACCCATCCATTTTTCAGTAGAGTACACGCTATAGGAGAAATCTCGAATATCTAACCTCAACTTCTGTCTCAATTGCAGTGTGTGTAACCGATCATTTATCGGTTTGTATGTAAACAATACCACGTGATTGTCAGTAGTGTATGGTGCATCTATCACACCACTGCACCCAGTTCTCATATCGCTACTTTAACTATATATTAGGTATAGCACTATTGTTACATATCACGTTGAGCTTCCACACCATTGGTTGTTATAACTATAATTGGTGTACAGTGATTATGTCAATTGGTACACACTTATGACATAAGATCAATAGCATAGAAGCAGTTTTATGTCATCTCATATATTTCTTAGACCCTTATTTTCACAGTTTCAATGTAAGGGCCGGCACATCTACGGATCAACAATATTGTGTATGTTTGTTTGATGTCTTGCTAGATCTATATAAGTTTATGTTAACTCATTTAAGTCCCTTTAATGGGACATAGGCAAACAGAATAGCCCCAGATGTGACGCCGAAGGACGCGGCGTCCCATCTGGGGCTATTCTGTTTGCTTAGCAAATTTTCATCGAAAAATTGATTAAAATTATATAATCACTCCTTACGCCCCTAAAAATGAAATTGGACTCAACCTAATGATAATTATTGGAAATTCCATTCGTCAAATATGGGTTAATGGCAGCTAGGTGGAAACAGTACCAGTCTCCTTATTCTTTACACACCTTATGACTAGAATTGATACCAGACCAGGTCGAATCTACAAGCTTGTAACGCCACCATAAATACTGACTGTTATTTGCCTCAGCGAGGTGGACCCGTGTCATTCGGTGTCCAGAAGCGGGGATTGTTTGGGCCCTGTTCTGACAGAACGATCTGTGCTGAAAGAGTGAAGATGAATTACAATCATGGTCGTTTGTATAAAAAATATTGATTCAAGTTTAAAGAACAATCACAATTTTTAGACAGTGATCCACTCTGTTTGAGATGTCCACCGTTAAAAAATGTCCATGCTGTTATCCTGAAACGAGACAGAAAAACAGGGTAAGATTGAACAAAAAGATGTAACTTTCTCTTCAAGCGAATCCTTACTGTACCTTAACTCTTAAACTTAATACAGATGTAGATTCAAAATGTAGAAATATGGCAAAATATAATAACAAGAGTTGCCGATGGTAAACTAGATATTCTGACAGCAGTTATGTTACGTCTACACAGGCTGCAGATATCCTTTAAGGCAATGATAACTTTATTTGCTACAATACTGAAAGATACTATAGGGAGTCTGCAATGCACCCTCATTTCATTGAGGGGGCAATTTTCGAGGAGATTGGCAGGTTGATCAAAGATTCGATGGTCAGATTTCTGAACGAGGTGTCTGGTGAAAAAAAGTCTTCAATGAGACTGATTTAACCATAGATGTTGAAACTTAGAATGTACGAGCTCTTATCATTGTAGGGGAGATTACTCGCATCAGCTTATCACAACACCTAATCAGATAAATCTTGCACAAAACTTCAACCCTCCATGCAAAGGTAGGTTTTCCCTCATCGAATGATGCTCAAACAATTCGGGGATGTCCAAACTTTGCTATGGGTTAATCCACTGAATACATGTTAATGTTCCTGTCAAAGGGAAGTAATCTCAAACTAAAAATGAATCATTTGTTGCATCAAATGGTGGATCTGATTTTGATGAATTTTAGTGTCCGTTTGAAATGACTTGTCAGATCAACGCTTGGAAGTTAAAGGAAAAAAATATCCTTATCTTGTCTATTGTTTTTATGGGTGAATCAAGATTTCTACTTGTACGTTTTTACTTACTTACGTTTATAATGCAAATCTCTGGATGACAACCAACGCAGAGCATTCTGGACTATTTATGCATAACACATGGATTGGAATTCCTACAGTAAGCTGATGACACAGGTGAAGCAGCTTCAAAATACAAAATATTGATCCAGGGACACCATTAACAATGCATCAAATATGTTCATAGAGATATCAAAAGGTACATATGTCATCTTTTGGGGCACTCACACAAGCATTAAACGCTGGAATCAACAATTATACTATGGAATGCACGAGGCACGTATGGGCGGAGCGCGGCCTGCTCCACCTTGTTAGCAAAGTGGCAGAATGAGCAGCATGAAATGGTAAAGTCAGCAAACTGGCAGAATGAGCAGAATGAAATGGTAAAGTTAGCAAACTGACAGAAAGGAAAAAATTATGTCTATTTCGATTCGCCCATTCTGCTCATTCTGCCAGCGGAATGAAATGGTAAAGTAAGCAAACTGGAAGAAAGAAAAAAGTTGTCGGATCTTTGTAGTACTAAACTTGGGTCATTGGATTTTTTTTCCATTCTGCGCAAAAGACTAGATTAATGAAATATCGAAATGGACCAAGTTTAAAACAAAGACCCGATAAACTTATTCATTCTCCCTGTGGCAAACAAAGCAAATATAAACACAATTTCTAACTTTTCCACATAATTATTCTTTGCCACATAGAAATATATATAACAGTTTACATACATACAAGTTTCAATATCCTGTTTCTCTGTTACAAGTATCTGTCCTGTTTCCCAATTTCCCTGTATGCCATTTGGCTGCTCTGTGCTATTATGTACTGTTACTTCTGAACTGTACTGCAACTGAGTGTTCTCTAGTCCAATTCTTCTGTTCTCTGATCTCCCAGTATGCCCAATGGCTGATTTCCTGACCTTTCTGTAACTGTTCCTTGCCCTGGTTTCCCTGAGTGCCTGTTGGCTCTTCTGCCCTGTACTGCACTGTAAACTGTTCTGTCCTGTTCTGATTACTCCTTAGAAACGACGTCCCCGTTACCGACGTCGCGACGTAACGTCATTAATTGTAATAAACCCCAATATCAGTTAAATGCACCAAATGTCATATAATGAAAACAAGTTATATTATTTGATACCTAGTATCATGGAAAATCCACGACACTCCCCTGATCAACAGTAATTCCTTACCCCATGCAATATTCTATATTATCTTAATATATCATTTCGAATTGTAGTACATGTATGTTTTAAATTATGTTATTTCAACAGACATTATCTTACTTCTCAAACAGTATTAATTTGGAAATTAATCATTTTTTTTTTCAAAACCTGCTACAGCTGTGTATGCGTGTAAACATATAGAACAGTAATATAGTAGCAAATCAAATAGCAAGAACATCAAAACTAATTCTCAGTCTGTTTCAGTAGTGATACATATCTTCTGGCAGATTAATATTGTTAGTCATGAAATCAATTAGTTTTGACCAAGCATACGCATGCTTCTTTTCGTGTGGTTGACTGTCACAATGAGAATATTTTCTGTTCTGCAAGTGTTCTTGTTTATTAATCATCATATTGATTTCACCTAAATCTTGGTCTGCATTGCTTATCATTTCTTGTTCTTCAACAGTGTAGTATCTATTAGTGGACTTGTCCATTCTCTGTTCCTTTGATTGAATTTGTGATTCATTATACCTCTCAGTATTTATCCCGTATGGCTCTGACTGGGTGAATCTGTTCATTTGATTAGTACTACGAACTGCATCTCCATTACTCTCCAATTTTTCTATTCTTCCTTTTAGCTGTGTTATTTCTTTGCATTGTCCTTTTGTCTTTTCAGCATTTTCTCTCACGATTTTTTGCATTGTTTCCTTCTCTGATTCAAGTTTTGATATCATTTGCTTCAGTAATATGTTCTCATTTTTGCACCTTTCCAATTCTTCCTGATTCATTTTGACTGTCAATGCTAATTCTGCTTCCATGCTAGTTAGAGATATGTACACTTCATCTTCTGAGTCCACGACTTGTAATTTACAGCTTGTTTTTGTTGAAGAATCTTCTTTGAATTTCATTGCCATATTACCATAGTGTCCTCTTACATTTTGGAAATTTCCAAATTTCACTTCACAAATGCTCCTATGGTGGTGATTTCTGCGACCGCAGAAATAACATATTTTCTGTATTTTGCACTCAAAAGCCCTGTGACCGCTCTTGAGGCATATATAACATTTATATTTTAGCAATTGCTTTCTTTCTCCAGCTGTTGGGTAGATAGAACAACTATCATTCCAGTGATTTCCACTGCAAAATGTACATGGTGAAATGGCTTGTCCTTTAGCAGTCTGTTCACTCGATAAGCCATTAACGTTTCCAGTTACCTCTGATGTCATTTTCTGCTGTATTCTTAATGATTAAGTTCTGGTTCCTTGTAATAAATCCGGTTCGCGGGACCAAATATTGTGGTGAAATACGAGTTAAATAACAAATTAAGATATTTAATAAATATATAATGTCAAAGCCACAATAGAAAATAATGAAGTTCATACAATGTTTATACACAACTGATAAAATATCTGTTACTTTCCATCATTCGTGTCCATAAGGATTCTGTGTCTTTCCATATTTACTGTAATTTTTACCGTTTTTCTGTTCTACTGTCTGTTAATTTCTCCTGGTAATTGTTCTCCCTGTTTCCTGTTTTAACTGTAATTTCCCTCCATGCAATGTCTCTGTGTATCAATGTAAATTACAGTTAATCCTCTGTGTTATCCTGCACTTACTGTTCCTCTATAACTACTCTAACGTTGCTAACGTCTCATGACGTCGACAACGACGTTGACGTCAATTAACCTTCACATTAATTTGCCTTAATTGATAAATGTATTTTGCACATACTAAAGCATTCCCAAACCCACAAATTAACTCTGATCAATTAAATGCATAAAATATCGTGGCCAATCCACGACAATATTGTGGTGAAATACGAGTTAAATAACAAATTAAGATATTTAATAAATATATAATGTCAAAGCCACAATAGAAAATAATGAAGTTCATACAAAGTTTATACACAACTGATAAAATATCTGTTACTTTCCATCATTCGTGTCCATTAGGATTCTGTGTCTTTCCATATTTACTGTAATTTTTACCGTTTCTCTGTTCTACTGTCTGTTAATTTCTCCTGGTAATTGTTCTCCCTGTTTCCTGTTTTAACTGTAATTTCCCTCCATGCAATGTCTCTGTGTATTAATGTAAATTACAGTTAATCCTCTGTGTTATCCTGCACTTACTGTTCCTCTATAACTACTCTAACGTTGCTAACGTCTCATGACGTCGACAACGACGTTGACGTCAATTAACCTTCACATTAATTTGCCTTAATTGATAAATGTATTTTGCACATACTAAAGCATTCCCAAATCCACAAATTAACTCTGATCAATTAAATGCATAAAATATCGTGGCCAATCCACGACACTCCCGAGGCGAATGAAAATAATTAGTGAAATACGATAAATGTATGAATAAATAAAGAAATAAAGAAATGCAATTATAACATTTAAATATGCAAATGTTACTGTTCTAAGTTTTATATGTTCAAAGTACAGTATTATGTTCTTTTGTCCAAGAACTTACAAATTTGCTTGGTTAAAATGATTATTTCTTCCTGATAAAATACTGAGTATCCTTATCCAGGCTTTAACTGATTGTTCATTTATTGAGTCAATGTCAAATGAAGCCGTTTCACAATTCTGAAGTTTCGTCTGTCTTTGAAGAAATGAATTTATCAAACCCATTCCATCTTCTATGGTTGTCATCTTGACGTCTTCATGGGATGACTTAAACTCTGTCTGTACAGCATCTTTGCTACATGTTTTAGCAGCATTTGATTTTAAATATTCTCCGGTTTTACCTTCTTTGTCAAAAAGTGTTTTTCCTGAGTATGTGATACTTTGTGATTTGACATTAAAATTTCCATTTCTCTGCGTGTTTTTCTTGATGACGTCAGCTTCAAAGTTGTAATTTACCTCCTTTGGATACATGTTCATCTCTAAATCAGCACCACTACTACCAGATCCCTCAAAGTTTCTATGTATATTCTGTGGTATGTTAATGCCTACGTTGTGACGTTCTGAGCCTCTGAGATTCTCTCTTAGCTGTGATATTTCTTCTTTCTGTTGATTTATCACTTCAATGTACACTCTGACAGATTCCTCCAAACTTATCCGCTCAGTTTCCGACTTGGTTATCCTATCTTTCAGAGGTTCAATCTCCTTCTTACATTCAGCCAGTTCCAGTTTGGCAAAAGCTAAGTCATTTCTAACCAGATAATATTCACTTTCAATATTGCTTTGAGGATGGATAATCTTTTCATTCTTTTCTTCAGATACAAGTTCATGCTTTTCATCTGTTTGCGTATTTGCATCTCTTAAGTCACTTGAATTGTTTGACTTTACATTTTGATGGCAGACTAAACCAAATTTCCATTGACATAAACTCCTGTGATGATGGTTCCTTCTTTTGCAGTAATAACATTTCTGCTTACCCTGGACATTTAACACACACTCAAATGCTCTGTGACCACTTAATATAACAGTTCCACTTTAATCGCTGATTTCGTTCTTCAGCAGTTTTATATTTCTCACATTGGTCATTCCAGTGATCGCCAGAGCAAAATACGCAAGGTCTAGTAGGTTCCATCTTTAAATAAGAGTGTGATTCTGTTTTCGGCATAACTGTTTCATACAATAAATCACTCTGAATGTCACTGGTACAAATCCGGTTCGCGGGACCACGTGTGGCAAACAAAGCAAATATAAACACAATTTCTAACTTTTCCACATAATTATTCTTTGCCACATAGAAATATATATAACAGTTTACATACATACAAGTTTCAATATCCTGTTTCTCTGTTACAAGTATCTGTCCTGTTTCCCAATTTCCCTGTATGCCATTTGGCTGCTCTGTGCTATTATGTACTGTTACTTCTGAACTGTACTGCAACTGAGTGTTCTCTAGTCCAATTCTTCTGTTCTCTGATCTCCCAGTATGCCCTATGGCTGATTTCCTGACCTTTCTGTAACTGTTCCTTGCCCTGGTTTCCCTGAGTGCCTGTTGGCTCTTCTGCCCTGTACTGCACTGTAAACTGTTCTGTCCTGTTCTGATTACTCCTTAGAAACGACGTCCCCGTTACCGACGTCGCGACGTAACGTCATTAATTGTAATAAACCCCAATATCAGTTAAATGCACCAAATGTCATATAATGAAAACAAGTTATATTATTTGATACCTAGTAACGTGGAAAATCCACGACACTCCCAGTTTGCTACCATTACCATTTCGTTTTGCCAGCTGCATTAGCAGAATGGGCAAATCGAAATAGACCTTGTTTCCTTCTGCCAGTTTGCTAACTTAAACATTTTATTCTACTCATTTGTTCTGCCAATTTGCAAACGTTACAATTTCATTCTGCTCATTCTGCCAATTTGCTAATTACCGTTTCATTCTGCTCAGTCTGCCAATTTGCTAACTTTACCATTTCATTCTGCTCATTCTACCAATTTGCTAACTTTACGATTTCATTCTGGCAGCAGAATGAGCGGCATGGGCAAATCGAAAAAGACCTTTTTCAATCTGCTCATTCTGCCAATTTGCTGATTGCCATCTCATTCTGCCAGTTTGCGCACTTTACCATTTCATTCTGCCAGCAGAATGAGCAGAATGGGCAAATCGTAAAAGACCATTTTTCATTCTGCTCATTCTGCCAATTTGCTAATTACCATTTTATTCTGCCAGCAGAATGAGCAGAATGGGAAAATCGAAATAGACCTTTTTGAAATGCTCATTCTGCCAAGTTGCTAACTTTACCACTTCATTCTGCACATTCTGCCAGTTTGCTAACTTTACTATTTCGTTCTGCTCATTCTGTCAGTTTGCTAACTTTACCATTTCGTTCTGCTCATTCTGCTGTTTGCTAACTTTACTATTTCGTTCTGCTCATTCTGCCAGTTTGCTAACTTTATCATTTCGTTCTGCTCATTTTGCCGGTTTGCTAACATTACCGCGCCGACTTTTTTCTTTAACAAAATAATCGCGTACAAATAATCTGATAGAGGCGGAGGAGAAGATGTTTGAATATTATGAAAAACAACGATGACAATAACGACGACAACAACGACAACGGTGGACGACAAAGCATGGGTATACTAAAGCTCACCTATGAGCCTTGGTCTCAGGTGAGCTTACAAAAAAGAAATGAAGATAAAAAGCGAAGGTTTTTTTTTTTTGCTAACAAAAGTGATTATTCAAAAACATTTTCAACACTTTGACAGCAAATGGTGTGAATCAGCACCAAAACAGCCAATATAATGATAAATAAAATCAGTTTACATGCTGAGTTTGAAAATATTTAGTTATTTTGAAATTCACAGGTTAACTACTTATTTAGGTATTAATTTATTGTGTCGCTCTACGAATATATATTGAAGTTTAATAGTTATTTATAAGCTCCTTAATATTATGCCGCCTTTCTAATAATTCAGGCAAATTATTAAAATAATTTCGTTGTTTTATTTTTATCGGCTCACACAAAAATGCATGTCTATTTCTTGTAGTCAATGCTTAGTTCAATATTTTGACAGCTATTAACATCAACTTTCGAACGTTGTAAGGAGAAACGTTGTAACGCTGGATCAGGCTTTCCCAAACATGAGCTTATAAAGGGTTTAGTTTGGATAGTAGATTACCTGTCGTACACAAAGTAATGGAAAATGCTTAGGCAATATCAATATGGATGTTTGGGCTGTGCGTTCTCTATCTTCTTTATCGTGAAATGGTGATTTTGAAGACGAGCGGCTATCAATCATCAAGTTTCTTTTCTTTTTGCCTACTCTTGAATCATATGTGGTTATCAAGATGGGTTTAAATTGCACTCAAACCGACTTTGTATTTTTAAATGATTGACAGGTACTCATACAGGCTTGTCGATTGAACTTAGTCAACACACCACTGGTGAATTGAACAATTTTAGCTCGACTGCACGAAGTACCTAGAGCTATTGTAGTCACTATGTTTCCGTTCCCGTGAGCGTGCGCGTCACACTTGCGTTAAAGTTTTCTAGAAGTCCATATCTTGACAACCACTCATCAGGAAGCATTCATACTTGGACCGTAGATACCCTGTAGCTTTCATTCCATGGCATCGGGCTCCTGGGTCCAAGTCAGGGGGTTGGTCTGAAGGTTAAAATCTAGAACACCTTCAAAATGGCTATTCTGTGGTATAGTTCTCTAGAAGTCCATATCTTGACAACCACTCATCAGCAAGCATTGGTACTTGGGCCATTGATACCCTGTAGAATTTGCTTTCCTTCCATGGCATCGAATCCGTGGGTTCATGCCTGGGGGCTAGAGGTTAAAATCTAGAACACCATTAATAATGGCTTTTCTGTGTAACAGTATTCTAGAAGTCTATATCTTGAAAACCTTTTGTCAGAGGGCTTTCATACTTGGACCATATGTACCCTGTAGTGTTGAGTTTTATTTCATTGCATCGAAATCCTGGGTCCATGCCTGGGGTTGGGCTAGAGGTTAAAACATAGAATACTGTATTAAATGGACGTAATTCTGTGTAACTTTTACAAAGATTCCATATCTTGACAACAATTTATCATAAAGCATTCATACTTCATACACTGTAGGTTCCATGACATCGGACCTCAAAGGTCAGAAGCAGTCGAGCTCGCTGTCCTGCGACAGCTCTAATTTTATATGAATTGTATAACAAGCCGATTTCAATAGTCATTTCCTTTAACTATTCGTTTGTATGGATTTTATTCGTATTTTGTATTTTGTACACAGCGACTAAATTTTCAAATTTGAAAGCCTTTGAGCAGCATAATGATAGTTAATATCGTTACATTTTTGCATGATCAAACAAGCATTCATAATTGATCATACAAAAGCGTTTTGTTTAATTTTTCTATCTTATGGGTTTAGTGGTATGGTGACGGTTGAAATATTTCTGCTGTAAAGGTTAATTGTTTAACAGTGCAACGCCACTGAAAAGAAAAATAAAGTATCATGGTAGGCCTACCTCACTTGTAAACTGATTCATGCTATGTAAGAGTCAATGTTGATGAGCATATAAAATTAGATCGCCACTTTAAGTTCCCCCAAGCGAAGGGGATGGAAACATCTTGACTTATGCTATAATAGAGGAGTCAAGCATGATGTTTCCAATCATAAACACCCACCAGGTCCCGATGGGAGTGTTGCACGCCCTTGGCTTTTAACACTTCCAAAAGGACCTTTCAACAAACTCATGTTTGATAGCTATTATTATATTAATTCACAAATACACTGCAAAAACGAAATACTAGATAAAATCGCACTATATTTTTATGTTTCAGTCATTTCAAAAGAGTCATTTGAAACCACCGACCCCACCTCCGAGGAAAGTCGGGAGTTATTATTATTATTATTATTATTATTAAAGTACTGAGTTCCACAGCCAACGCAAGTTTACTTTTTCCTCTCATCTTTAAAAATTGGACAATAATGCGCAAAAAGGCATGTTCCGTGCCCAGCGCGCGAGGGCTCGAAATGTTTCAAAACAATTCACACAATTCCGATGTGTGTATGGCACTACCAATGATTTTCAGTACTCGAAAATTGCTTTTAAATGCGTTCAACGTCACTTGGTCACGTGGTCGACGTCGCTGTAGATGTCAATTATATGCTTTTTTTTTGTTGGCAGCCTAGCCTCATTGTCTAATGGCAAATTCGTTTTTCACTGTGTTTCGCTGCTAAATATAAGGGGTTTTGTACAGTTTAGCAAGAAATTTGTCAAAATCGCTGATTTCCTACATTTTTCAAAATGACCCTTTCGCCAGTTTTTACGCAATTGTAGGAGAATGAAAAATGTCTGACAGCTGATTTTCAGAGGTCGTCTTTAAAAATTATTTGGCAACATGTACATGTAATAGGAATTTCGGAGGAATCGACTGAAATCGCACAAAATTATTCAAATTTTAATGACGAGTTGCGTTGGCTGTGGAACTCAATATATAATTATAACAGATTTATATAGCACCTTTATCACATGTATACATGTATACGTTCAGAAGTGATTTACACAAAGCATACATAAAACAATACATACATAAAAATTCTATAAATGAGAATTTAAAACGTTTAAAATGATTTAAATAAATATGTTTCATTTAAAAATATTTCTATTATGCTAAAAGTTCATATTTAAAATACATGTACCATATGCCTAGGGCTTCCGTACACTGCGGACGCTGCGGTTAGGTGTTCCGTAGCTGTCCGTCCTATCCGTAACGATTCGTATCTTATCCGTAATGTACGTAACTGTACGTATCATATCCAAAGGGCACGGAAGATCCGCAGGCAAATTTTCATAACTGTCAAAAATTCATGCGCGGATGGACGATCGGTATTGGTAGGTAATGGTATGTAACTGAAGGCATTTATTCGAATCTGTCCGTATCTAATCGGTATAAAAACGTACCTAAACGTATCATTCCGCGATCAAGCATTTGTTGAGGATCGATACTGCTCCATACTTGTTGTTTCGTTCGGTTGCGGTCTTTGTCGTTTACATACTTTTAGATACAATGTAATACTTTCAGATACGTATTAAACACGTAATGTAACGGTACGCCTGTGTCACATAACCGGTTCTGTTTGACACGTAATCAACAACTGCTTTAGGATCCTGTAAAACCGGTTTAAGCCCACCAGTAATTGTTTATTACTGATCGTTCCAAGGCGATACTTCTGTAGTGGTTCTTATTGTTTAATGTCTTGGTGTTAATTTTTGTGCTGTTGGCGCCTTATCTATTTTATCATATTTTAGTTAAGGTTAGGTAACTGAGTGGCCACCTATTGGGAAATAGCTGCTCATTCGGCTTACTAATGTATTCATGGTCTTAGTACCTTATTGTTAGTTTGGTTTTTTCCCGCCTCGGTTTTTCGTTCTTTTTCTGATTGCGCTTTTTCCTGATCGTTGCCTACTTGTACCTTTTGGTCAGTGGGTGTTTTTTCAACACTACTCATAACACAGTCACAGTCAAGAACCAAACAAAATGCCACCAAGGAAGAAAAGAAGATCATCGCCAAGAAATCCAGAAGACCAATGGTCCTGTAAAAGCTCACCTGAGACCTGAAATATATTCCAGTAAACTTGTTTGACTAGAATGGTAATATATATGTATATAACCCTGGGCAGCGTCAGAATAACCCCTGGAGTCAATTTGTTTTCAAATCATATAAATTCAGTCCATTTGCCAATTTAGTCAAGTTTTACCTTTCAAATGACATTTTAACAATTTTCATCATTCAAATGCATGGGCGACCTAAGTTGACCTTGCCTAAGTTGACCTTGCCGAGAAATAGGTCAAGGTCATCCCAGGGTCATGATTTATATAAATTTTGTAGAGCTCCATTCCTTTATGCTTCATGCCAAGTTCAAAATCATAGGACGTCTGGTTCAGAAGAAGAAGATTTTAAAGGTTTTTGCTGTTTATAGCCATGGTGGCCATCTTGGTCATGTGACCTTGACAATTTATGCAAACTTTCATTCCCCCTTCCAAATTTTGCTCCACATAAAGTTTGGCTTTGATTGGCCAAGGGGTTTTCAAAAGAAGATTGAATATTTTGGTCATATACATGTATAGCCCTGGGGCAGGGGCATACAACCACCTGGGCCCAAAATATTTTCATAAACATAAATCTTCTCTCTATTTGCTCATTCCTAACAAGTTTTCTGCCAATAAATGATATTTTTCTATTTTTCCCAGTCAAATGCATGGGCGACCTAAGTTGACATTGCTGTAAACTAGAAATGCGTGTTTGTAAAACACTATGCCCCCAACTGTATGCTTGTCCCTAAACTGGCAGTTTGTACGATTCATTTATTTCATTCGAATGCAGTCAAATTGAATTTTCTGAAGAAGCTATTTGGTTGCGTCTGTTTTGACCTCGATCCAGAAACAAAATGAAAGTTTTTTTGCAGGCGTGTTAGAAATGAAGTAAAAATTTACAAATGAATAATTTTGTCAAAATTCGACAGAGAGTCCTCAAAAGTTAATCAGGTGATCTTCTCAGCCCCAACCAGCATACCAAATATGAAGGCTCTAGCTAGCTAGCTCAAATACGTTTTGAGATATCTTGCACACAAGATTTTCAAACTTTGTTTTCAAAGGGACATTATTCCAACAAGGGGCATTACACGTACATGACAAAATACAGGCCAACTATTTTTTTCATGAGGAATTTGTATATGAAATTTCAATACCCTAGCATTCACCGTTCAAAGGTTTTAAATTTCACAGAAAAGTGGAAAAATCAATCAAAATTTCAAAATTCCGTATTTTTGTAAATATTTGACGGAAAGTTATCAAAAGATAATCAGGTCATCTACTTCTCAGCCCCAACAAGTGTACCAAATATGAAGGTTCTAGCTCAAATTCTTTTTGAAATATCTTGCACACAAGATTTTCAAATTTTGTTTTCAAAGGGACATAACTCAGAAAAGGGGCATAACTTGGCCATACAAAAAAATACGGGTCAACAATTTAATCATGAGGAATGTGTATATGAAATTTCAATACCCTAGCATTCACCGTTCAAAAGTTTCAAATTTCACAGAAAAGTGGAAAAATCAATCAAAATTTCAAAATTCCGTATTTTTGTAAAAATTTAACGGAAAATTATCAAAAGTTAATCAGGTTATCTACTTATCATCCCCAACAAGTGTACTAAATATGAAAGCTCTAGCTTTAATACTTTTTGAGATATCTTGCACACAAGATTTTCAAATTTTGTTTTCAAAGGGACATAACTCAGAAAAGGGGCATAACTTGGCCATACAAAAAAATACGGGTCAACTATTTTATCATGAGGAATGTGTATATGAAATTTCAAAACCCTAGCATTCACCGTTCAAAAGTTTCAAATTTCACCGAAAAGTGGAAAAATCAATGAAAATTTCAAAACTCCGTATTTTTTTTCAAAATTTGACAGAAAGTTCTCAAAAGTTTATAAGGTCATCTACTCTTCAGCCCCAACAAGTGTACCAAATATGAAGGCTCTAGCTTCAATACTTTTCGAGATATCTTGCACACAAGATTTTCAAATTTTGTTTTCAAAGGGACATAACTCAAAAAAGGGGCATAACTTGGCCATACAAAAAATACGGGCAACTATTTTATCATGAGGAATGTGTATATGAAATTTCAAAACCCTAGCATTCACCGTTCTAAAGTTTCGAATTTCACCGAAAAAGTGGAAAAGTCAATCAAAATTTCAAAATTCCGCATTTTTGTAAATATTTGACGGAAAGTTCTCAAAAATTAACCAGGTCATCTACTCCTCAGCCCCAACAAGTGTACCAAATATGAAGGCTCTAGCTTAAACACTTTTTGAGTCATCTTGCACACAAGATTTTTGAATTTTGTTTTCAAAGGGACATAACTCAGAAAAGGGGCGTAACTCGGACATGAAAAAAAAATACGGGTCAACTATTTTTTCATGAGGAATATGCATATAAAATTTTAAATCCCTAACATGTACCATTCAGAAGATACAATAAAAGTGTGACAGACGCACATACATACGTACACACACACAGACAAGCCGAAAGCAATATGCCCTTCCAACTGTTTCAAAGTAGCGGGCATAAAAAGGCCAAGGTCATCCCAGGTTCATGATTTATATAACTTTTGTAAAGCCCCATCGCCTGATGCTTCATGCCAAGTTTCAAAATCATAGGCCTTCTGGTTCTGAAGAAGAAGATTTTAAAGGTTTTTGCTGTTTATAGCCATGGCGGCCATCTTGGTCATATGACCTTGACTATTTATACAAACTTTTATTTCCTCTTACCAAGGATGCTTCCCATAAAGTTAGGCTTTGATTGGCCTAGCAATTTCAGAAAAGATAATGTTTGATTATAATGGTCATATACATGTATATAGCCCCGGGGCAGGGGCAGACAACCCCCCTGGGCCCAAAATATTTTCATAAACAAAAATCGCACGTCCATTTGTTCATTCCTTGAAACCCACATGGTTTCATGGTATCTGTCCGCAGCCAATGCTTAATTGTTGGTTGATGTGCTCATTTACGATGTAGATACGTTTGTTATACGGCTAAGATATGGAAAGATTCGAATCAGTGCCTTCAGTTACATGGCATCACGTATTATTACGGATGTTTCATCCATGCCCAATTTTTGACTTTTTTCAAAATTTGGGCGCGGATGGAATCGGACTTGCATATGCAATACGTTAAGATACGGACAAATACGGAAAAGATACGAATTGTTACGGGTATGACGGATAGATACGAAAGGCCAGTCCGCAGCGTCCGCAGCATCCGGATGTGCTAGTGTGACTGTAGTTTGACCAAAACCTGCGTTTTCTTGCATCAGATTTCACCGTTATATACGCAAGAAAACGCAACATTACGTATTTGAAGGTGTATGTCTGTATCTAAACGTAACAGATGGTATCAAAAGGTATGTAGTCAAGTATCTTAACCGTAGGTATTCGAATTTATCCGTAACTATCTACGAACATATCCGTATCTTTCCTGAACAACCCGTATTTATTCGTATTTAAAGGTAATAAATTCATTAAGAACCGTAAGCTCCGTCCACAAAATTCTGCGGACCGCTACGTATAGTATTCGCAACTATCCGCGGCATCAGTAAGCGCTCGTGTGACCTAGGCAATACAAATACTGGATAATGATTTATATTAAACAACAGTTATGACTTTTCAGCATTCAGCGCCCTGCTACATGTATAAGCCCGACCCCAGGGGGCAAATTGGATGTTAAAACTTGGCTCTTTACCCTGTCCTTTGCAACAGAAAATCTCTCTTGGGTAAGGATTCGAATGTCAAAACCCCGTCATTTCAAAATTATCCCGCTCTTTAGCCTGGCTACCGCCACCCCTACCCGTAGGCGGAGGCAGTGGTTACAAATGACTGGTGCATCAGCCTCGTCACAGTCTCATTTATATTTATGCACGTTTTGGACCAAATCAGGTAATCATGATAATTCATACCATACAAAAGCGTATTGTTCGTGAATGTGGTAACTAATTGTGGGTCTATAGGCATGTTTTGCAATATCATATGTTGTTGCTCAAGTTTTTGCCTTTTAACAATTTAGGTATAATAGAAAAAAAGGCTATTCATGCTTATGTGCATGTAGTATTGAGGAGATCCAAAGAGTTGAATTCAACACCACCTCCCACAGTTGGCGGTTTGCCTTTATAAGGTTACATGGGCGGATCCAGAGGGGGGACAGGGGCCCGGACCCCTCCCCCTGGAAATGCCAGATTATTAATTTTTGCCATGTTGAAATTTTCCGTCAGACCCCTTCTAGGAATTTGGACACCCCCCCCCCCCTCAGAAAATTTTCTGGATCCGCGCATGGGTTATGATATATGTTTGCCACCAACACGACATGCATGCGCCAGCCGGGCCTCGAACGTACAGGCTCGTGATTGCTAAACACGAAACATGAAAACTTCAAATTATCAACATTATATTTGGTTTATAGTCGACCAGTCCAGTCCAGATCTCAATACAGTAACAACACAGTTGATCAGTGTTTTGTTTTCGTTACAAGGATAGTGCAATTCTTTTTCTTCCTAAATGCGAAATTTCAAGCTTCTAGCCATCTTCTGCGGCTGCCACAGGCAATTTTGTGTCAGACCTGGTCGTAAACCTCGAAGACCAGTTTTTGTGCGTCCCGGCTTTGTTTGTCTTGTCTCCGGGGCTATGTCTATGTATATGAATAGAGAAAGAAAGGTAATAGTAGGCAATGATCAGGAAAAAGCGCAATCAGAAAGAAATATCCACTCCAAACACCGAGGTGGGAAATAACTAAATTAACAATCAGACACTTATACCATGAACACATATCGTAAGCCAAATGAGTAGCTATTTTTCCAAGACTTGGCAACTCAGTTACCTAAACTTGACTAAAAATATGAAAACACACATAAGGCGCAAACAGCACAAAAAGTATTAACAACGAAACATAAAACAATAAGAACCACAACAGAAGTATCGCCTTGGCACTATCAGTAACATAAAATTACTGGCGGGTTAAATCGATATTACAGGTACCTAACCTCACCCTCAGCTTCTGCAGTGGTTCACAACATTAAGTTAGTTGTTTGGCCCTCCTAGTAAATCTCTAACTAGTCTATGAATCATCAAGGACAAACAAATAAATCATGATAACCACCATGATGAATCAAAAACGAGGACTCACAGATTGAGTGAGCTGCCCGATGATGCAGATCCCTGGGCGCCAAATAACTTACCGACTTCCGCTAGTAAGATTTTAGCGTTTCATCTGGCTTTCAGGAGAATGCTTTCCCCATATGTGGCTCAATAGACAAGAAATGTTTGGAAAGTAAGGATAGAAAAAAAAAACAACAACATAAATTTTCCACTTATTTTCAGAATCCCATCCCATGCACGTTATTGGGAACGGGTATGTACAAACGTTTTAGAGAAATCGAACTGAGAAAGCGCGTCGTTTAGTGTAAATCTAATAGTATAGTGTTCAACAAAGTGAATGTTCCATCTAAATTAATGTAAATGGGTTTTCCAATAAATGTTTGAAACCACTTTTTCATGAAGCTTCAGTGTCATCATTAAACTCTCCTGTCTTTGCATTACGAAAACTTGCCCATGTAATAAACAGACTTTTTTCAGCTGTAAAAATTTAAACTTTTGTCGGATTTTTTAAATATTTTTCTTATTGTTGCTCAAATGATAGAATGTGGATATATGTTACAGCCGCTGCGACGAGGCAGCTCTAATGAGTACCCACAATCTATGTTTTGGAGCAAAAATAAGACCCAGAGGACCAATGGGCTTGTAATGCTCACCTGAGATCCGAGATATATACCAACAAATTTGTTTGACTGTAATGTTCATATACATGCATTTAGCCCCAGGGCAGGGTCAGAATAACCCCTGGGATCATTTTTTTTTTCAAAATCTAAATATGTTATCCCTTTCCCCATTTCAGTGGAGGTTTTTCCCTTCAATGACATTTTAACAGCTTTCTGCAATATGTGAAATACGTTGACCTTGCCTTAAAATTTGTTAAGGTCACCACAGGGTCATGATTTATAAACACATTGTAGTACTCTAGTCCCAAATGCTACATGTCTATTTTCATTGCAATAGGTTTAACAGTTCCGGAGAGGAAGATTTTTTAATGGGTTTTACCTGTGTGGGCATGGTGGCCATCTTGGTCATGTGACCTGGATTATTAAAATACACATTGGTTCCCGCTTCCTATAAATGTTTCATGTAAAGTTTGGCGTTGACTGGCCAAGTAGTTTCAGAGAAGGAATTCTAAGAATTTTTTTGTAACCTACATGTATATTGCCACAGGGTAGGGGCAGACTAACCCCTGGAGTCCAAATGTTTTCAGAATCATTAATATTCTGTCTTACTGCCCATTTCCTGCAAGTTTCCACCTTCAAATGACATTTTTATAGTTTTTCCTATTCAAATGCATAGGCGACCTATGTTGACCTTGTCATAAAATAGGTCAAGGTCATCCCAGTGTCACAATTTATATATACATTGAAGTACTCTGGTCACTGCTGCTACATGCCCAGTTTTGTTGAAATCGGTCCATTAGTTGCGGAGAAGAGGATTTGTAAGGACTTTTACCATATATGGGCATGGCAGCCACTTTGGTCATGTGATCTGGATTATTTATAAACAAATTGGTTCCCCTTTCCTGAAGATGTTCCATGTAAAATTCGGCTGTAATTGGCCAAGCGGTTTTAGAGAAGAAGATCCTAAAATATTTTATGTAATTTACATGTATATTAGCAAACTGACCCCAGGGGTCCAATTTTTTTCAGTATCATAAATCTTCAGTCCATTTGCCCATTTCATGCAAGTTTTTCCCTAACAGTTTTCCCTATTCTAATGCATGGGGGGCCTATGTTGACCTTGCCTAAAAATAGGTCAATGTCATCTCAGGGTCATGAGTTAAAACGCATTCTAGTACTTTAGCCCCTGATACTTCACGCCAAGTTTCGTTGAAATCGGTCAAGTGGTTCCGGAGAAGATTTTTGAAGGGTTTTGGGCATGGCGGCCATCTTGGTCATGTGACCTGAATTTTTATAAACACATTGGTTCCCTCTTCCTGTATATACTTCATATAAAATTTGGCTTTGATTGGCTTAGCGGTTTCAGAGAAGAATATCTTTGAAAATGGTGGACGACGAACGGACGGACGACGCACGGACGGACGGACGGACGCTGGATCATAGCCATCCTATAAGCTCACCTTGTGAGCCTAACGGCTCAGGTGTGCTAAAAATAGGTATAACCTTGCATACCCCAGTTTTTCTATATAAAAGTGGGGTTTACGTCTTGCAGGAAATGGGCAAATGGACTGAAGATTTGTGATTCTGAAACATTTTGGACCCCAGGGGTCATTCTGTCCCCACCCCGGGGCAATATACATGTAAATTACTAAAAAAAACGGTTTAAGCCCCCCAGTTATTCATAGCGGAGCGTTCCAAGGCGGGGCAGCTGTGGTTCACATTTATCCGTTACCTTCATATGGAGTTTTATGTTGTATGACTGTGTTGCCACCTGAATATGATTTGGTTGTTCACTTAGCCCTCTGCATTTTATTTGTTCTGTCCACTGTGACCACCTCACTTAAATATTTGCTCACCCTGCTTTCCGTTACATATATTATACGTTGGTTACAATGTTTTATATTTCTTAACATGGTTTGTCTTAATGATTGTTTATATTTGTGTATATTTTAGCCACTGCAGAAAATGAAGGTGAGGTTAGACGCCTGTAAAATCGGTTTAAGCCCCCAGTTATTTTATATTTATGTTGTGGTTCTAATTGTTTTGCGTTTTGGAGTCGAATTTTGTGCTGTTTGAGCCTTATATTCATTTTCATATTTTTAGTTCAGTTCGGGTAATTGAGTGGCCGCCTATTGGGGAATAGCTGCTCACTCGGCTTACGATATGTTTTCTTGGTATAAGTACCTAAGTGTCATTTTAGTTTTTTCCCACCCCTCGGTTTATGGAGTGGAAATTTCTTTCTGATTGTGCCATTTCCTGATCATTTTCCTACTTGTACTTTTTATGGGGGTACACATTTCATGGACACTTTTCCTATTGACATCATCACTAATAGAGTCGACGCTTCCAAAGGTTTAAAGAGTTTTACAATCACATCCATTTTTTCTTGCCAAGTTTGAGTTGACTTTTATTTTTTCTTGGTGAGTAGAAATAGGCAAAAGATTAACATTTATGTACATTAAAATCATGATAAAGGATGTTCGCTGCCAATGAAAAAGTATTCGAATTTTTTTTCTGACAGCTCATTTTGGCTTCAAAAATTTAAAACAAGAGATTTGAAAACAAAATAACTACTGTAACAGTGCACTTTTTCGATCTACATGCCTCCGAAAGAGACCTATGAACAACACGCTTTAGAATTTTAAAATTATATTTCATTTTCATTTCAGATATCTGTCCTGAACACACATTCACCCAGTTTGTTCTCCAAAGTGATTTCATTTATATAAATCAGACAATTTTGGACCAAAAACCTACAAACATCTGCAACTTGAAGCGGATTACAAAAATTGAACAAATCCTACAACCCTATCCCTAACTTGAAAAGGTGAAAAAAAAAAAAAAAAAAAAAAAAAAAAAAAAAAAAAAAAAAAAAACAGAGTTCATACATTGTAATTGTGTCAAATCAATAGTTGTAGATTCAAACTTTGTCTTGTACATGTATATTCACACTTTGTAGAACTTCTCTCCATATTGTTCAAAGAAAAGAATGAAATATATAGAGTAGTGTGCATATAAGAGAGAACCAACAACTTGAAAATCGCCATTTTTAAGCAATTTGTCGGATCTTTGATTTCAAAAACCTGTGCATTTATTCGACGTGGAAATGAATCCATACATCAAACTATTACGTTCATGTAGTAAATGGACAATTTGAGACCTTGGCCCAACAAGACTGCAGAATAATTTCAAAGACCAAATCTCAGGTCAGCGTACAAAGGACCGTTTGTTCTCTTGTGTAATTATGACACAGTTATTTAATTTCCGTTCACTGCTTTAAAAGCTTTATTGTCGGCGGAATGCCAATGAACTAGACCACACGTCTATTATAGTGTGTTTTCATGTAGGGACGATTAAATGATTAGATTGAAAAAAAAATATATATAACAAAGAATTTTAAAAGAATACCAAGTATCGATCACATAAGCATTACGATTTTGAATTCCGAAAATCAGGAAAACATGTCCATGAAAAGACTATCTCCTTGAACCTCAATTTTCTATACTGCAGCAAACTGGGGCGTGTGAACGGATATACACTTTTTTCTTATTTTAAATCCGCTGAGGCGGTTCCAACGTGTGCCATGAGAAAAAATACAGACAAATCTATCTTTTTCATCTAAATTGTTTTCATTTTTTACAGCGGTTAAACCTCTGTATATTGCATGGACATGTTTTCGCTATAATGGATCCCTTTATTAAATAAGCTTACATTACCTGAACAAATAGTAATTTTAAATTGCTGATATTATGGCATGTTCTTTTGAAACAAATGCCAATTTTGTAGTTATCTATCACAGGCATGAAACCTGATAGTTGAAAATATTGATTTCATGACAATGGTCTGTTCTTTCAAGTTTGAACCTGAAAATTGTCCATGTATTCCAAAATATGACAACATCTAAAACCTACATGAAAGGCCAAGAGAATCCCCACAATACAATACCCTAATCTAAGTATCCCAACTACCCTTGGGGAATGGGCAAATTCCTTTTACACAAACTATGCGCCTTAGATGATAGAAAACCGGGTATCGCTTGTTTCGCTTTGTCCATGATGCCATGTAAAATGGACTAATAAAGTTATTTGTATTTTGATTTTTCTTCTTGCTATATCATTTGAGTGTGCTTTTTATTATTACCACAGCTGAAGAGAAGAAAAAGGAGCTGACTATTTTTTTTGGGTCTGCATTTGAGAGTTGATATAATAACCGGTTGTTCGTTAATGGGGAACAACCTAAACATTTCATCTAACTGGGTCTGTAATCTACATTTTATTTTTTGAATGCGTTAACTTAATGCTAATGTATATAGCTGATTAGTCGGTAGTCAACCTTTTGTCTCTTTGATTCATATGTTTAAGCATATCTTCATTCTGTAGGAACAAACAAAAATATAAAAAAACGGGTCCTCCGGGGCTTAAATTTTAGCTGAAATATTTTGCTTCGGTATTTCAGAGTCGGTGTTACTGGTGAAATTCTGTTTCTGTTTCATCAACTTGTTTGTTTTGTATTTTCCTGTTATGCTTCATTAACGAAGTAAAAACTTTATTAGAACCGAACCAAACCAATCATACTAAAATCGTTTAAGACCTCCTGTTGTTCAGTTACTGAATTTTGCGTTAATGTAATCTTTACATTGTCTGCATTTTAACTCATATAAGCATTGCGTCTTTTAATGGGACATAGACAAACAGTATAGCCTCAGATGGGAAGCCACAGAACGCGGTGTCCCACATGTGGCTTTTCTGTTTGCTTAAAGACGTTTCATCGAAAAATTTAATAACATTATAAAATCACTCCTGATGACCCTTAACATGAAAGTGGACACATCCAAATGATAACGATGGATGAATAAATTCGTCATAGATGGGTCAAAGTCTGCCTCGCTGTTGGAATCGCCATGTTTACTTATAGTAGATGCTGGGAAAGAGCTAGTCATCTTGCTCTTCTTTCTTGTTGTTACAATGTACATGTATGTGGCGGTCTTGTATTGTCATTTCCATCCCACCTGGTGTCTGGGCTTATATTTGAGTATAATGGGGTCAGTTACATGTAGTCAAACCAGATAAGCTACTTCTAGCCAGTAGTTCATAGTCAATTTAGATCATTGTGTAATAGGCCATTAATTCACAAGCATTAACATTTAGTAATCGTTTGTACTTTTACGGCACAGTCAACAGCATTTGGTCATGTTGGGAATAGTCACCCAACCCTGGGTATGTACCAGTACTATGGGGAGTTATTGTATTTTGTCCAATGCCGATGTTGCTCGAGCCCAAACCTCACGCCCTCTCTGACCACTACACTTTGTAGATCACCAATATTCCTCATTATTTAATTTATACATTTCTGATCTCTGGTCTTTGCTTACTTTTTCACTTTACATTTTAAACATATACTAAATAAACGCTGACTTTATTGGGCATGTACATCTGCACGAATTCTTCATGGTATAGGTGATATTCCGTGTCTGTATGTTTCATCTAAACTTTTCATCGTTCCATAGTGTTAACAATTGAGTTTACCACCAAGAGTAAGTGGTTTCAAAGATATAGCAGAACAGTTGCACTGTTTGCATCTAATGGGTTCAGTACAACTACACAAGTATTACTTAATCTACATATTAATCGAGTACGACTGAGGAAAACGACATGATGTTCACGTATGCGTTATTGGTATGCACATTGGACTGATGAAACATAAATGTGCAAGAATGCAAGTATGCAAAATACCAATTGTTCCAAGGTATGTCCTTTCGTAATGGAAATGGGGAAACGAAAACAACAAGCGATAAGTTTTTTTTATAAAGTTTATATCACAAAACACATTTGAGCAAAATAATTGGTCAGGAACTGTAGCCAGCAGTGTGTTACTGAAGGTGTCATCATTGTAGACTGAGACCGAATAAAACACGTTGAGGATCAATGAAAAGTTGCCAAAATTTCCTCTCAATTTATATTTAGTCATTTTCCCTGAAGGCATTTGGGAAAGAAAAAAAGAGTAAAAAATCGAAACAGCAAACATCATCCTTTAAGTTTGCAAAATGATCATAAAGATTTATGATTGGTATTAAGTGAAATGATTGCTTTTAAGATTTTTTACAGGTCAAACACGCATCTCTGATAATTGAATTTGTTTCAAAATTGTAAGGTGTAACTTTACTTTGACCCTCTACAACATTATGCACAAATTTTGAAAACTATATCAATATCTGAATTATTCTTGTAAATCCTAGGTCAGGAACTGAAGAGCTCACTTCATACAGGATCTTACAAGAATTTATGTTTTTTTTTTTCTTCAAACACCCACTGTCTTTCACGTTCCTGCCATGGGATATAGGCCAAGACAAAATTGTATGCGGGTTTATGAAATCTGAGATAGCAGACTGCAGATTGTTTTAGTAAGAGCAACTTTAATATGAATATTGTGATTTATTCAAAATATGCCCTTTAAACGATTGTTGATAACAATAAAAGAAAGGTATCACTGTTCAGTGAAACAAATCGTGAAATACAAATTGAGTTGACTTGCTAATAAAATACCACACTGCGCTATAAAAATGCGTTACAATGACTCGCATTGGAGCAGCAATAAAATATACAAGTTCAAATTGTTTTTATCTTTGTTAATTTACATCAATTCCAAAACCTTTTACATTAATTTATTTTTTTTTTAAACGATATTTTCAAAACATGTATCAGAGCTTCTAATCTATTCACTCTTGGGCAATACACTTTTTAAGTATTCGTGGTATACAAATCTGCAGAAATGATATCAGAGATAACATATTACACACTTAGAAAGAAATCAAGTATATACAATTCTCTTTCAGAGGATTTTACTGAGTTTATCAACATGTAAGTTTTCACCAATACTCATTTACACTGTTTTTTCTTTCAAATGTATATCATGAAATTTTCTGTAGAACATAAAATCCTCATCATTAAGTAGAAACACACGAGTAGTGAAATCGCATTTCTTGTTTCATTGTTTGTTGCTTTTTTCCAAAATGCTTATTCTAAAAACTCATTAAAATACCAACAAATGAGATAGATGTACTTTCATATTTTAAACGTTAAGACATTTTTCTCTTTCATTTTGAGATGTTTTATTCAATATAACACAGCCAAATTAAAACTAAGTCATATGAGTTCCTTTAAAAGCTCTCTTAAGCGAGTTTGTGGTACGTATCGTATGAACGAAGTGGAAACGTAGGCTATTTGCTTGCCCAAAATTAATGTAAAAGCTTTACCTTGTGGAACGCGAATCTGAACCTGATATACCGCAATTAGAAACGTTCATTCAATAACGATACGTACCACAATCTCACGCGAAAGCTTAAGTCCAGTCTAAATTTTCTGCAGAACAAATGCTGCAAATATGGTAAAGATTCCGAAACTAAGACCACTGCTTCCACTACTGCCTGGGCATGCACATTGAGATCCTCCTACATTAACCGTTACTGTGGCGGTAGCTGTCTTGGCGCCACCCGCAGCTGTTATTGTAATGGCATAGCTGGACGCTACATTAGCAGGAAAAGCTGTAGCTGATTTGGTCATTATTCCAGTGCCAGTATCAAGTGCGAAATAACCGTCACCATTGCCAGCTGAAATAAATGAATTTAACTTTTAGCCAAAGTCCAGTGACGTCACAATCGCCATTTTGCCAGACTTTCATGAGGAACACAATAATGTTATTATTCTTTTTGAAATGGCATTATGTATCTAACAAGCCTAACAAAACACATTTAAATGTAATCATTATACTTTCTGTACTGACTTAATTTTTGTCGCGTTTATATAGACTTGTTCCCTATTTATATGTCATTTTATCATTCAACTACATCCACAGTGCTGTTTCGATGTATACTAATCCAAAGGTTCTGTGTAGACCTAAATAGGTTTAGTCTATTGCATATTGTTTCCTGTTCCAAATAACCGTTGGTGCTTTTAATACAGATCGAAACATCTAACTTGCAAAAAATGTTCAAATTATGGCCAGCTATATTCATTGTTTGTATGTTCACGTTTCGTTTTGACATGATCAGATATTTCACCATGAGATGACCTTAAGACAAGCATTAGACTAAATGTCACTTTCTGGTTTTATATGGTGTGGTATTTTATCATAGAAGCACAACGAATAGAACAAAGCTATTGTCACCCATCGGTCGCTTAATACATGTATGTCAACATCAATTAATAAGTGACGATGTTATGTTTGATAAGGTTTCTGTAATTGTTACTCACCTGTAATGGCGTAGGTAATAGTATCTTGAACGTCGTTATCGCATACAGCAAAATTTCCTACAACGTCACCTGAAAACAATTCCAATGTCCAATGTTAAGATATAGAAACTGACACGTTTGAATCCCATCTTTTATCCTTTTAGTAACATTTCGGCTTTGTAAATTATTTTCGTGCACTGTTTGTTTGTTGTTGAATGTCCCATTCAATATACATTTTCATTGTATCCAATCATATTTCATTGGAATTAAAGGCAGCATTTAGTTGACATTTCAGTATATCTCAACCCAAGCAAACAACTAAATAGGTAAAAGTAGGCAAAGATGAAGACATGGATGCAATTAGAAAGAAATTTTCACTCCAAAAACCAAGGTGGGAAATCAATACTAAAACTAAAAGAACATGTGCTCCAATACTAAAACTAAAACCGAGTTAGCAACTTTTTCCTAATACATGTAAACATTTACGAATAAAAACGGTGACGGATACGGACATCGAACTTCGGTTGAAATCAAGCTTAAAATCAGGGTCGTCTCAAAACCAAACTAACTAAATAGTGAAATGACATCGTATGTGTACATGTATCAATAGAATTCACATCGTTTAACAAATTTTCACATTATTAAATCAATCTGTTTCTTCCTGCACACAAGACAAGTAGATACATGTATTGTCACTAGGCGGGGCAACGCCCTTCAACGGTGTCTCCATACCATCCCAGCAATTTTAATGCAGCGACAAACGGTCAAGTAAGCATCCAATTTGCTGCAGCAAAAAACGTTAAAATTATTAGCAATGTTAGCAGCAGGTTTGCTGCATCGACAAAATGGTCATGTTGGCAGCAATTTTGCTGCAGCGACAAGCGGACAAGTTAGCAGCAATTTTGCTGCAGCGAAATACGGCCAAGTAGCTTGTAGCTGCAGCGAAAAAAAAAAGATCAAAATGGAAGCAATTTTACTGTATCGACAAAACGGCCATCATCAGGAAAACATGTCCGTGAAATGTATATCCCCGTAAGCCCCACTTTTATATAGAAAAAACTGGGGTTTGCAGGGGAATACCTATTTTTCTCAATTTTGATTCAAAACATACAATGTAAGTACTCGTTAGAACTGCCCTCACCTGAGATCTGGGATGAATACCAATAAACTTGTTTGGCTATTATGTCATGGGTCACCTATATTGTCCTTGCCATAAAATAGGTCACGGTCATCACACGGTCATAATTAACGTATACATTGTAGTACTCTAGACCACAATGCTACATTACAAGTTTGTTGAAATTAGTCTACCGATTCCGGAGAAGAAGATTTTTGAAGGATTTTTACCATATATGGACATGGCGGCCATCTCGGTCATGTGACCTGGATTATTAAAGGACACATTGGTTTTCCCTTCCTATAGATGCTTAATTTCAAATTTGGCTTTGATTTGCTAAGTGGTTTCAGAGGAGAAGACCTTTGAATACTATGACAATATACATGTACATTTGTATATTGCCCGGGACTGGGAGCAGACCAGCCCCTGGATCCAATATTTTTACAATCATAAATCTTCAAGTGTTTCTCTTCAAATGCCATTTTTACAGTTTTCCCCTATTCAAATGCATGGGCTACATATCTTGAAATAGCTGTAAAATAGGCCAAGGTCATCCCAGGTTCTTGATTTATATAAATTTTTGTAAAGCTCCTCTCCCTGATGCTTCATGCCAAGTTTCAAAATCATAGGCCTTCTGGTTCTGGAGAAGAAGATTTTCAAAGGTTTGTGCTATTTATAGCCATGGCCATCATGGTCATGTGATCTGGACCATTTATCATAAACTTCCATTCCCCTTTCATACCGATGTTCCACATAAATTTGGCTTTGATTAACCAAGCGGTTTCTGAGAAGAAGATCTTTAAATATTATGGTAATATACGTGTATATTGCCTCGGGGTGGGGGTAGTCCAGTCTCTAGGGTCCAAAGTTTTTCAGAATTATAAATGTTCAGTCCATTTGTCCATTTCCTTTAAGTTTTTCTCTTCAAATGACATTTTGACAATTTTCCCAGATCATTTGCATAGGCGACATATGTTGACCTTGTCGTAAAATAGGTCAAGGTTATCCCAGAGTCATGATTTATATAAACTTTGTAGAGCTGAGACCTGTCCATAATGCCAAATGCTTAGTTTCAAAATCATAGGCCTTCCGGTTCTGGAAAAGAAGATGTTTAAAGGTTTTTGCTATTTATAGCCATGGCAGCCATCTTAGTCATGTGACCTGGACCATTTATATAAACTTTCGTTCCCCCTTCCTAAGGATGCTCCACATGAAGTTTGGCTTTGATTTGCCGAGCGGTTTCAGAGGAGGAGATCTTTGAAATTGTGGACGACGACGACGGACGAAGACGAACGGACGCCGGACGGACACCGGACGGACGCTGGAGCATGGCCATCCTATAAGCTAAGGTGAGCTAAAAAGTTAAACAAGTTAGCAGCAATTAACGATCATGTTAACAACAATTATGCTGCAGCCAAAAAAAAAAATAAAAAATAAATAAATAAATAAAAAAAAAAAAAAATACTGGTCAAGGTAGCAGCAATAACCGATCATCTTAGTAGCGATTCTGCTGCAGCGAAACACCGTCTAGTTAGCAGCAATATTTTATCTCCTATTGTTTTCGTTTTAGGCTTCCTTTTAGGCGTAATAGAAAACGATGATGCGGCAAAATTACTGCTGATTAACACTACCGTTTTTTCGCTGCAGCATAATTGCTACTAACACGGCCGGTTTCGGCTTCAGCAAAATTGCTGCTGCAATTACTTGACCGCTTGTAGTTAGCAACACACTTGTACCTAACTTTAACTTTTTCACTGCAGCATAGGCGCTGCTAATATGACCGTTTTTCGCTGCAGCAAATTTGTTTCTATCTTGACCTTTTTCGCTGCAGCAAATGTGCTGGTGGTAACTTGACCGAGCTGACTTATAACTAGTCTATAAAAGATTGATAAGTCAACTAAGAAAAAAATAAGGGCCGGGTTGCCATTTTCAGTAGATGGGTGATTTACTCAACTGTACGATATTTACTTATTATATATTATAAGTTATTTATCCAAATTAATAAGTTTTATTGTTTATCCAAATTAATAAGTTTATTGTTTGGCCTATCTACATTAATTTTAATTATACACTTTTGAGACGACATGGTATTTTACCCGAAGTCCGAGCTCTGCTCTGTCACCGTCACCGTGTTAGTTCGTAAAACACTAAGTTACCCGAACTTAACTAAATAAATGAACGTACATAAAGTGCAAACAACACAAAAAAATAAACAAGAACCACAACAGACGTATCGCCTTAGATCGATCAGTAATATAAAATTACGGGGGGGGGGGGGGGGGATATTAAAGCTTTTTATGCATGGATGGTATGTCTTATCCGTAATATTTTAAGACGGTTTTCGTGTATGTATTTGAAATTATGTGATTCATACTTTCAATTGCATCCGTAGTAGCGTATCCACATGTAGTCGGAAAGGTGGAATCATACTCATCCACATCGGAGAGCTCTATAGTTACTGTCCCTGTAATCGTATCTGGCACAGTGTCTGTAGCACTGAAATTGTGAAGACGATTAAGTATGAGAAATATCATAGCGTGTATCCGGAAGAGACATTTCAGCCCAATACAGCCGTGTTCGTGTTCTTCAAAAACGAAAAGAAAACACAACATGTTTTGACTCAAGACATGCAATTTTTGAAATATGGTAAAACTGGTTGCTTGTAAAATAACTATGCGTCTGCTTATACAAGAAAATATCATGTCTGGACGGTCAGTTATCATAAAGGAATTTTTCTTGCCTCCATGATGCAGATTATCAGATTTGTGTTTAATATAGTGCACACGTCTTTCACCCTCTGTCAAACTAGAATCTACGCAGATATATTTCCATGTCACCCTCTTCATGAAAGAGACGGGCATGATTTATTTGCTTTAAACGCGTTTGATTGTCACTTTGGGTGGAAGGAATATGGTTACAAGCAATGACAATATAATTAACAACCAGCTTTAATAAATGAGTATATAGTTCTTTTAGAGCAAAAAGTTTTATTCCGTACCTGGAATTTTTGGAGATGTCACATCTGCCTTCAAAAAGTATTATTCCGTACCTGGAATTTTCGGAGATGTCACATCTGCCTATGAAGGCAGATGCGACATCTCCGAAAATTCCAGGTACGGAATAAAACTTTTTGCTCTGAGTAAAAGAACTATATACTCGTGTCAAATCCAGAGCAGAGAAACCTCTTTCATTGTAGCTTTAATAAATGATTCATAGGGCTGTTTAGTAACCTATGGAGAAAATGCTAATCATACTTAGAGTAGTTTCACAAGAGAGGTTAGAAGCTCATTTTATTTCCCATTCATCTTTTTCTGATACACTTAATTATAACAACAAACTGACAATAACTTACGTTACAATGACAACATATTTCTTTTTCGTCTCGTAGTCAAAAGTTTGAGAGGCCTTGGACTGGAGATTAGCAGTACTTATCTCGAACTTCCAGTTTGCTGATGTTGTGTCGGTGTCTATGCTCACGATGGCAAATGTGACACCTCCGGTTTCGCCTGTTGTTGCAAGCTGGAAACAAATAGGCATTACGATTGTTTGATTTTGTCTCTTGGACTAGTTGATGCTACAACGAGGATGGTGAAAGAGTTATGTAGTGGCTATAATATGCCTGCTTATTTACATACTGTGAAGTGCGGTGGCCTAGTGGCGGAGTACAGCACTCCAGTGCTACATGTAGATGTACTTAGTTTGATAGCTATATTGCTACCTCTGCATAATCGTGTTCTTGAGCAAGACATTTTAGCCTTCCCTCACAGAAACGTCGCCTCCGTCTCGACATAAAGGAAGAATTGTAGACGGTAAGCAATAAATAAATCAAAGACCATTGACGCCTTGCATATATGTACATACATGTATAAATAATTGCCTTATTAATATAATTTTCATATACCACTGCAACCTGCATGCAACATCTAACGAACGCACAGTTTGTTACACACCTATATTTTGTGTTCTTGCACACCAGATAGAGAAATCCTACGTTTTACCCTTTTCTTACATACCTCTATCATAAAGATAGAACAATTCCGGTATTATAGTGGTGGTAGATAAATCGATCTTACACTGCTGGTTTGGTTGCTCATGCAAGATAAGAAAAGCACGTGATATAATTCGATCGTTTCTACTGCTTGCAGCAATGGCGTTCACCAAAACTAGACAAAAGTGATGTTTTTCACAGCGAGTATTCTTGAATCACGCTCGTTTTAAAATAAAAACAAATATAAAAAACTACATCTCTATTGACTCTGACAACGATTTATTTACATTTGACGTCACATCCGTAAGATGCACAACGTCCCAAGGGTTAAAGCACGGTACCAGGTTACGTTACCGGTAAAAAGATAAAATCGGAGTATGTAAGAAAAAGAATCGATCATGGGTGCCCAGTGGAGAAAGGAAAATCCAAACCCTCGGGTCCACCGTTCCAGTGGGAAACTCGGCGAGCCTCGTTTCCCACTGGAACGGGTGGACCCTCGGGTTGGGATTTTCCTATCTCCACTGGACACCCATGATGGATTCTATTTATCTCACCCTTGTTATATCACCCAAGACTCACCTTCGTGCACGTGTTCCTTTTTAATATTGGTTGTATAGGACGTCACGTAACGTCGTCGTTAAGCGCACACGTCACGACGACGTCAGAAACGTTCAATTTCAAAATGGCGGACGCGATTGCAGTGTTCGTTTGTTTTTGTTTTTTCAATGTAAATGTTGTGAAAAGCAAGCGTCGCCGCATTAAGGCATGCAAGAAAAAGAATCTATCATGCGTGTAAGGTATGGATAGACAAATCTGTCCCTCGGGTTACAGTTTGGCATCAATCGGCTGAGCCTCGTATTGCTAAAGTGACCCTCAGGGCACACTTGTCTATCCATCCCTGACACTCATGTAAGATTCATGTAATCTATCATTTTGTACCTCCGATCTTAGTGGAAATAAAATATCTGATCTATCATTGCTTGTCAACGATCATGGTAGTAACTTATGAGCAGCTAACATTAAATCAAAGGTCGATATCATTTCCGTGTCACGTGGGTTGGCGCACAGACTCGCATCTCGTTCACTAAGGCGAGTGTGTCTATGTCTACATGGCGTTTTTCTTCTTGTTATTCATTCACAGCGAGACAAACATGCATTCACATATACATATAATAATGACAGAAATTTACCGTTTCGGCAGTAACGGCAGTGGTAGAATCTTCTGCTACTTTGTTTGTGCCTTTGGCATTCCCACCGGCAGGTGTAGTCCAAGCAATTGCACCTATAAATGATTGCATATCACATATATTTATACTATCCCACCTGATGTTCAATGACCCTTATGCATCGAAACTGAGACCGGAAGTCTAGACAGATAAAGTAATACAAAGAACTTGATGACTTCCTGTAACCCTATTATTAATAAGAAACATTATTGCGTTAATTTGCATATAATCGGGGAATTCATTTGTATGTGAAGGGGATATTTTCCAAAGCCAAGAATATTTCCTGATGTCAAGAGGAAAGACATGTACAAACCATCATAATATACAATAGATGACCTAGACAGTAGAAAATTAAAAACCTAAAAACATTTGTCACAATATAATAATAATAATAATAATAATAATAATATTATTATTATTATTATTATTATTAAATATTATTATTATTATTATTATTATTATTATTATTATTATTATTATCAAATGTATAACTTGTAATGCTTGTGTTGGTATATTTTTGAGTATGTATACGTTCTTGTCTTTTTTCGGTTTTATGAATAATTATACAACGACAAATGATAGTCGTTGTATAATTATTCATAAAACCGAAAAAAGACAATAACGTATACATACTCAAAAATATACCAACACAAGCATTACATGTTGGGTTGGGTTCTATTACGCTGTGCTAAATACAGAAAACATTAATTATAAACTTTAATTGTAATGACAAATAGTGAGACTCTGCAAAATGATGCAAAATGATGAAAATAAATAGATATATATATTCAATTTATTCCTGCGCAACTATCTTTTGTCGGAATTAACTATAATTTACTGAAAGAAAGATTTGTGGGCTGTCCTGACGAGTTTAGACTGTTGTGATAACTCATCAACGGTTTGTTGAAATTTGAAATTTGAAATAAACAAAAAAAAAAACAAAAAAAAAAAAAAAAAAAAAAAAAAAAAAAACGAAACTTATGAGCTAAACATATTAAGCAACATATTTTGCATAATAATAGTCATTACTTAACTGGTGACATGTTTTAATGTATTGTAACCATATACTTTTCCCAAAACTCTTGACAATATTTGGAGTGAAATAAAAAAAAATATTGGAAATAAATACCGAATGTGGTAGACTTGTAATTTTTTCTAAATGATTCATGTACGTTGACAATCTATTCAGTCGCTTTTTGTGAAATTTAACTGGGTATTACAGTTTAACGAACTCTCGTAACTTAGACGAGTTTAAAAGCAGAAATTTTGACATGCTCCGTAAGAAGCACCTACACCCCTTCAAATGAATTCATATAAATGTGATATGATACAAGCGATTAAAACCATTAATGCATTTTTCACACATGTATTTGATACATTGGGATACCTGATAAATTATTGTAAAAGTCTACGATACTTTGGGACAGTTATCCACCCAAAAGGAAAATTTTAACATAGAACACGAATCTATACTTCCGCGGTTTACTATACAACAAAATTTACTGTCCAATGTATCCGATTTCGCAGAGTCTGACACAAATAAAATAATCATTTCATTGCTAATTCCATAACAGATGTTTGAAAAAATGAAATCAGTTTCACTACAGTTAAAATCACATTAATTGGACTAAGCAGATACTGGACTAAACAGAAACTGAAATATATTACCCCATGCTCCTCGTGCCAATAAGCACGAAATAGCGACTATGATCCAGCTCCTCATGTTTGCTGCTGCCTAAGTCCGAGAATGCACACACTGACTTGTAAAAATACTTGAGCAGTGGCGGCGTGCTTATGCGATTTAAGCGTTTTATAGTTTATGAAACAATAAAGCAAAACAGAAAATCTATTACGGAACTATTGGAAACATAACAATCGATGGCAAATGAACGCCGATTTCTTATAAGGGCCCGCCTATATTTCAGTCGATAGTCCGCCCTAAGTCAATGAAACATGAAAAACACAAAAAACAATAAATTCAAAGGGAGCACATTATCCAAAATCAATGAACGCGGGGACCATTTTAGGACAAGGAAAGGGCTTAACTACCTTTTGTAACTATACATATATACAGCCAATAAAATACTACAAACACATCACCATTATATTGTAGGTGCTTTTGAATATTACAAGTTTTAGTAGGTTAACCGGTTGCATTCAAATAAGGCCTGTGTTAATGTTTTCCAACTTCTTATTCGTTAAAACTCTATAGTTCACCAGAATATGGATGCATAGTAGTTAATGGAGGGACAATGGTCAAAAACTCGCCCAGAAAATACATTAACATCTTTTGGACTGTCATACGTATTTGTTAGAATCAAGCGGGATCCATATGACCGGGAGACATAGTTTTTGTTTGTTTGAATCGATGCTTTACATCCCATTGAACAGCTAAGGTCATGTCGGGACGATGCCTCAATTTATGGGACTTTTTGCTCAAAAAGGATGTCATGACACCCGAAAAGTTCTTAAAATATAACCACCCAACTAAGCCAATAAGGCTTACATGTATATGTGTGGATGGATCGACTTGAACCACTATTACTGGGCAGGCTCAGAACAGAGCTGTTAACCAGATGGTCAGTCAGTAGAGTATAAGCTTTGCCTGGAGGCACAAGCAGCATATCTCTTTCTTAAGGTCCCAATGCGCTGCTTTTACTATTCTGCAAATATTTCATTATTTCCTTTCACTCTAGTATTATTCTAACAACAATTACATTCCTGCCCCAGGAAATTTACTTTTTCTTTAGGTTGTAGGTTTAACAGACAACATTTAAATGTGTGCCATTTTCAGACAGATAATACGCTACATTCAAAATTTTCTCTGGTGTTGTTAAAAGAATGTTGCTATGAGCAGACAGCTCGTTTTTGTGCTAAACACTGAAATGGCTGAAAAATATTACTTTATTGGACACACAGAAGATTAGTTCAATGTGTTTATTTCGGTTGCGCCAAGTACGCATGCACTGACCTAATCAATTATGTACATTTTACAAGTTGTACATAAAATTATACCTTTTATGCACCTCTTTAACTGAATATGAATGGCGGAAGGTATTTGAAAAGTTTAATGGCAATAGGGCGTTAAATAATGAAAATATCAACAAAGTACACGATTTACCGGGCCACCCCTCGTACATATAATTTCTGCATCATACATGAAGTCCTCGAGAGAGCAGTACAGCACAGCTAATACCATGTGGTTTAACCCTGTCCCTCCCCCCCACTGATTATCAGTCACTTTGGTTGTATCTTGATAACTAATTAGATGTTGCATATTGATTTCAACCGTGTAAGTGGTTGTCAGTCACATTGGTTGTCTCTTGAGAACCAATAATTTGATGTTGCGTATTAATTTCATCTGAGTAAGTATTTATATCCGTCACGTCGGTTGTCTCATGATTACCAATTGGCAGTGGCTTTTTTGCCGGACCCGGCAAAATAGCTCCTAGGGACTATTTTGCCGGACCCGGCAAAATAAGGCAAAATAGTCTGTAGCCTATTTTGCCGGACCCGGCAAAATAGCTATAATATACATATAGGCTATTTTGCCGGACCAAAAACTTAGTAAATTTTTTATTTTTATATTTTTATTTATTTTTATCTGCATTTTTTTTTATTTTATTCACCTATTTATTTGAGATAATTATGTTTTAAAATAAGAATACACATACTGAAAATGTTGATAAAAGACTTTATTCAGATACAAATGGCACTTTTGGGAGCATGGCTGGCATTCTGGGACACTTTAAATGGGAATCCCTTAAGAAAAGGAGAAAAATTATAATGAAAAGGTCTGAAAATTAAAGTCAGAATACACACAGATAATCCCCAAGAATATATGCTGTAGAAATCAACACTCATTGGTATTGCAGATATGGTAATTTTCAGTTGTCTCAAAATGTCATTATATCCCCGGCATTGATGCCGACGGGAATATAGCTTTTGCTTTTCCGTTTGTAAGTTAGTTTTTATGTTTATTTGTAATTCCGGAACATTCGTAGAATTTATGTCAAAGTTTTGGTTAAAATTTCTCTAGTGGTGTATATCTTATGAACCAAGTCTCAAATTGATCCATTATCATGTTAAAGAGATATAGACTTACAAATATTTAACCAAAAGTTGGACACGAAATTTTTAAGTCCGTAACCTTGACCTCAAGGTCACCAAGGGTAGGTCATGATGGCAGAACATAAAACTTCAGACCAATATCTACCCACATGCAAGGTATTAACTTGATCCATCAACATGTCAAAGAGATATAGACTTATCAAAACTTTAACCAAAAACTTTAACACAAAATTTGTAGTCCGTGACCTTGACCTCAAGGTCACACAGGGTGGGCCATGATGGTACTGCATAAAACTTCAGGCCGATATCTACCTTCCGTAACCTTGACCTCAAGGTCACCAAGGGTAGGTCATGATGGCAGAACATAAAACTTCAGACCAATATCTACCCACATGCAAAGTATCAACTTGATCCATTAACATTTTCAAGAGATATAGACTTATAAAAACTTTAATCAAAAACTTTAACATTTGAGCAACTCGAACGCAAACACGAACACGGACACCGGGGTGACTGCAATAGCTCTTCCTGTACTTTCGTTCAGGCGAGCTAAAATTGTAGATTAGAATACCCTACAAAATATGAAATAAAATTTTTAGTAAGTATTTGGTCCGGCAAAGTAGCCTATAAGTCCAATATAGCTATTTACCGGATCTAGGGGCTATTTTGCCGGGTCAGGCAAAATAGCCACTGCCTTACCAATTAGATCAATTAGATGCTGCATATTAATTTCACCTGTATCAGTTGTTATCAGTCACGTTGGTTGTCTCTTGATACCAATTAGATATTGCATATTAATTTCATCCATGTTTGTTGTTATCAGTCAAGACGGTTGTCATTTGATAACCAATTAGATGTTGCATATTAATTTCATCCGTGTTAGTTGTCATCAGTCACATTGGTTGACTCTTGATAACCGTAATGATTTGAATATTGCATATGAAAATCATCCGCGTCAGCTGTTTTCAGTCACGTTGGTTGTCTCTTGATAATCATTTCGATGTTACATATTAAATTCATCCATGTCAGTTGTTTTCAGTCACGTTGTTTGTCTCCATGTTAGTTGTTATCAATCTTTGGTTGTCTCTTGATAACCAATTCGATGTTGCATATTGATTCATCCATGTAAGTTGTAATCAGTCACTTTGGTTGTCTTCTGAAACTGCATAGATGATGCATAGATGATGCATTATAATTTATCCGTGTAAATGTTTTTCAGTCACGTTGGTTGTCTCGTAATAACCAATTAGATGTTGCATTTTGTTTTTTCTCGTTTCAGTCACGTTGGTTGTCTCTTGATAATCATTTCGATGTTACATATTAAATTCATCCATGTCAGTTGTTTTCAGTCACGTTGTTTGTCTCCATGTTAGTTGTTATCAATCTTTGGTTGTCTCTTGATAACCAATTAGATGTTGCATATTGATTTCATCCGTGTTAATTGTTTTAGTCACGTTGGTTGTCTCTAGATTACCAATTCGATGTTGCATATTGATTCATCCATGTAAGTTGTAATCAGTCACTTTGGTTGTCTTCTGAAACTGCATAGATGATGCATAGATGATGCATTATAATTTATCCGTGTAAATGTTTTTCAGTCACGTTGGTTGTCTCGTAATAACCAATTAGATGTTGCATTTTGTTTTTTCTCGTTTTAGTTGTTATCAGTCACGTTGGTTGTCATAACAATTTAGATGTGCATATTAATTTCACCCATATTAGTTGTTATCAGTCACGTTGGTTGTCATAACAATTTAGATGTGCATATTAATTTCACCCATATTAGTTGTTATCAGTCACGTTGGTTGTCATAACAATTTAGATGTGCATATTAATTTCACCCGTATTAGTTGTTTTCAGTTGTGTTGGTTGTCATAACAAATTAGATGTTCCATATTAATTTCATCCGAGTTAGTTGTTATCAGTCACGCTGGTTGACTCTTGATAACCAATTAAATGTTGCATATTAATTTTATCCGAGTTAGTTGTTATCAGTCATGTTGGTTGTCTCTTGATAGCCAAAATAGATGTTGCATATTAATTTCATCCGTGTATGTTATCAGCCACGTTGGTTGTCTCTTGATACCTTATTAGATGTTGCGAATTAATTTCTTCCGTGTTAGTTCATTTCCGTCACGTTAACTGTCTCTTGATACCCAATTAGGTCAGTCACGTTGGTTTTCTCGTGATAACCAATTAGATGTTGCATTTTAATTTCTCTCGTTTTAGTTGTTATCAGTCACGTTGGTTGTCATAACAATTTAGATGTGCATATTAATTTCATCCATATTAGTTGTTATCAGTCACGTTGGTTGTCATAACAATTTAGATGTGCATATTAATTTCACCCATATTAGTTGTTTTCAGTCACGTTGGTTGTCATAACAATTTAGATGTGCATATTAATTTCACCCGTATTAGTTGTTATCAGTCACGTTGGTTGTCATAACAATTTACATGGCGTACACATGTCTTATTGTTTTGGACCCCCAGATACCTTTCACTCTGCCTGAGATGAAAGGTAACTCGGGTACAGATGGTGCATATTACAAAGTAATAAAATAATTAACACCCCCAGTGCTACTGTGGTCATTATGCAAATTTTGCTATGGTTATCTTGTGATTAATTATCTGTTGATAATTGATATATCTATATAAAAATCAGAATATTTAATTCTACATTTTAGACGAAAACAAATTAAAAAATCATAATTATCGGAATCTTTTGAATAAAATTGCACTTTCAATCCGTTTTCTACATGAAATATTAAAGATTTTGCACATTGATGAAAATATTTTTATCTGACATGATCAGCTAATTACACACCCCCTGCAGTGAGCTGCGGCTTCAGCAGCACTTTATTGCCCAGTTTTATAGTTGAAACCATATGCCAACTTCATGGTTCAGGGAAGAAAAAATGCACAGAAATTTTATAAGAGATGTGTACGCTATGAGATGTGCATATTAATTTCACCCGTATTAGTTGTTTCAGTCACGTTGGTTGTCATAACAATTTAGATGTGCATATTAATTTCACCCATATTAGTTGTTATCAGTCACGTTGGTTGTCATAACAATTTAGATGTGCATATTAATTTCACCCATATTAGTTGTTATCAGTCACGTTGGTTGTCATAACAATTTAGATGTGCATATTAATTTCACCCGTATTAGTTGTTTTCAGTTACGTTGGTTGTCATAACAAATTAGATGTTCCATATTAATTTCATCCGAGTTAGTTGTTATCAGTCACGCTGGTTGACTCTTGATAACCAATTAAATGTTGCATATTAATTTTATCCGAGTTAGTTGTTATCAGTCATGTTGGTTGTCTCTTGATAACCAAAATAGATGTTGCATATTAATTTCATCCGTGTATGTTATCAGCCACGTTGGTTGTCTCTTGATACCTTATTAGATGTTGCGAATTAATTTCTTCCGTGTTAGTTCATTTCCGTCACGTTAACTGTCTCTTGATACCCAATTAGGTCAGTCACGTTGGTTTTCTCGTGATAACCAATTAGATGTTGCATTTTAATTTCTCTCGTTTTAGTTGTTATCAGTCACGTTGGTTGTCATAACAATTTAGATGTGCATATTAATTTCATCCATATTAGTTGTTATCAGTCACATTGGTTGTCATAACAATTTAGATGTGCATATTAATTTCACCCATATTAGTTGTTTTCAGTCACGTTGGTTGTCATAACAATTTAGATGTGCATATTAATTTCACCCGTATTAGTTGTTATCAGTCACGTTGGTTGTCATAACAATTTAGATGTGCATATTAATTTCACCCGTATTGTTTCAGTCACGTTGGTTGTCATAACAATTTAGATGTGCATATTAATTTCACCCATATTAGTTGTTATCAGTCACGTTGGTTGTCATAACAATTTAGATGTGCATATTAATTTCACCCATATTAGTTGTTATCAGTCACGTTGGTTGTCATAACAATTTAGATGTGCATATTAATTTCACCCGTATTAGTTGTTTTCAGTTACGTTGGTTGTCATAACAAATTAGATGTTCCATATTAATTTCATCCGAGTTAGTTGTTATCAGTCACGCTGGTTGACTCTTGATAACCATTTAAATATTGCATATTAATTTCATCCGTGTTAGTTGTTATCAGTCATGTTGGTTGTCTCTTGAAAACCGATTAGATGCTGCATTTTAATTTCATCCATGTAAGTTGTTATCAGATTAGATGTTCGTATTAATTTCATTCGATGTTGCATATTGATTTCATCCGTGTTATCAGTTATGTTGCTTGTCTCTTGATAACCAAATAGATGGTGCATAATAATTTCATTCATGTTAGTTGTTATCAATCACTTTGGTTGTCTCTTGATAATCAATTAGATGTTCGTATTAATTTCATCTGTTTTAGTTTTTATCAGTCACGTTTGTTGTCTCTTGATAACCAATTGGATGTTGCATATTAACTTTATCCGTGTAATGTGTTTTCAATCAAGTTAATTGTATCTTAAAACATTTTGAGGTTACATATTAATTTTTATCCGTGTAAGTTGTTATCAGTCACATTAGTTGTCTCTTGATGACCAAAATATATGCTGCATAATGATTCCATCCATGTTAGTTGTAACCAGTCGCGTTGGTTGTCTCCTGATGAATTATTTCGATGCTGCATATCAATTTCATCCGTGTTAGTTCTTTTCAGTCACTTTAAATGTCTCTTGATAACCAATTGGATGTTGCATCTTGGAGGTGTCTCTTGATTTCATCCCTGTTAATTGTTATCAGTTGTGTGGGTTGTCTCTTGATAACCGATTAGTTGTTGCATATTAATTTCATATGTTAGTTGTTTTCAGTCACGTTGGTTGTCTCTTGATAACCTATTGGATGTTGCATATTAATTATATCCGTGTTAGTTGTTATCGGTCACGTTGGTTGTCTCTTGATAACCAATTAGCTGTTGCATATTAATTTATATGTGTAAAATGTTATCAGTGTTATCAGTCGTTGGATGCCTCTTGATAGCCAATTAGATTTTACATATTGATTTAATCCGAGTTAGTTGTTATCAGTCACGTTGGTTGTCTCTTGATATCTACATGTAGTTAGATGTTGCGTGTTGATTTTGTCCGTGTAAGTTCTTTAACTTCTTAATTTTCTTTTGATAACCAATTAGATGTTGCATATTAATTTCATCCGTGTAAGTTGTTATCAGACACGTTGGTTGTCACTTAATACCTAGTTAGATGTTGCGTATTAATTCCATCCGTGTTAATTCTTTTTAGTCACGTTAATTGTCTATTGATACCCGATTAGATCTTGCATATTAATTTCATCTTGCATCATTAATTTTGATAACCGATTTGATGTTGCATTTTGATGTCATCCGTGTTAGTTGTTTTCAGTCACGTTGGTTGTCTCTTGATAACCATTTAGATGTTGCATTTTGATGTCATCCGTGATAGTTGTTTTCAGTCTCGTTGGTTGTCTCTTGATAACCACTTTGATGTTGCATATTAATTTCATCCGTTTTAGTTGCTATCAGTCACGTTGGTTGTCTCTTGATTACCAATATGATGTTGCATATTTATTTCATCCGTGTTAGTTGTTATCAGTCACGTTGTTTATCTTATGATATTTATTTACTCTATTCCATATAAAATATTAATATTGTATCCTAAGTCCCGGGAGTTGAGGCAGGGTTTTCTTTCACTAGAGCGAAAAGACTTGGTACGTTCCCTCCTGCATTTAGATGCACCGGCTACGAATCTTTCTATGAAAAATAAATGCTGATTCAGCATGACATAGTGTGGATAGCCCTCTTGAGAGCACTAAGTTAAATGAAACATAGGCCAAAAACACCAAAAAGAATGGCGTAAATCGGTTCGGTTTAGGACTGGTCCAACTGAGTCTCAAGATTGCAGAAACGCAGGAGGTATTAAGATTAATATTTTGCAATTGTTATCGAAGGACCTGTTTAATACGTGTTATTTCAGGATTTTCAATACGTTCAAAAACTGCCTACGACGGTTTCATTCCTACAATTGCCCAAGAACGATAAGACCAAGCGTAGAATGATCTCAGATACTTAAAAGGTACAAGTAGGTAATGATCAGGAAAAGGCACACTCAGAAAGAAATTCACACTCCAAATACAGAGGTTGGAAAAAACTAAATTGACAATTAGGTACGAATACTTAGAGAACATATCGTAAGACTTTTTTTCCAAGAAGATGCTTAAACTGAAGCATCATTTTCTCAAAGAAATTATTTCAGCAACATCCGTTCATCTCAAATTACAGCATCAGACATTTTGGAATGTACGTGTGTCCTTGAATTGATCGCTAGAACAGATTTATTTCTGGGGACCGCCCAAACTCATTTAAGATCGGTCTTGCGATGCGCAAGAGTTTACCTGTGATAAGCACAATAATGTCTTTAGAGCAGTAGGACAAGGTCTTTGGCAATTGGGGGAAATAAGCAAATCAATATAAACAACAAAGTAATGATAATTTGTAGACTGTTACATACTATTCTTGAATATAGTGGAGATGGAAACGTCAGGATTTTGAGACAATCCTGCACTTCCGGATACACGTATGAGACTTTCAGAACATGTTCTTTAAACATTTCTAATAAATATTTTCTCGTTAGTCATCTCAGTTATTTTCATTTTCAGGGTGGCTAAGGCAATTTTCAAGATGGTCGCCAAAATCCATAGATTTTACGATCAAATGACAAACAATAATACTTGAATTTGTAAAAGGGTAGATTTTATTGAACTACTGATGGTCATTGCTTAAACCATTGCTCAAGGACTCATCACCGGGTCCAACAATGCCACAAAACTGCTATTGTGAAAATATATTACCGTAAATTGCCATAATTTAAGCATCATTCAGCAAGTACACATTCATATGGATCATTACAGGCCCCTGTGTGAAAAGACACACGATAAAAGATGATTTAAGCATTACAAATATTTATTATATACTCGACTAATCTTTATAAGTTGAACAACTGGTATTTTTTTTTATTTTCAACCATAGTAGTATAGGGGTATATTTAGCTACAGTCAACATGTAGGGATGGTAAATATTGTTTTTCTTCTTTGTATTGAGTCAACATTTTTTTCAGTCATGCCTACACTGAACTAACACTACCTGGGTATGATTTAGTTCTGTGGTGAGTTAATGTGTCTTGCTCAAGGACACAATACCACGACCCCAGTGGTGACCACACCTAGGACCTCTCGATGCAGGGTCCGACGCTCTACCGCAAGGCTATCACACTCCCTAGGTTATAATTGTAACAAAACATAATACATGTATTTAACATGTAAATCACCTTTATTAAGCAGTCAATATTGTCTCCTGAATATTGAGATAATAGTGATACCATTGAAGATTGGCAGAGGAATGCTCGCTCTTTAATGGGTAATCCTGGGTCGGCTGGACAACAGCGTAGAACAGTCACTTATTAGTCACAATTTAGACATCAATGACCACCTAATGACTTCGAGACTTCCTCTGACGGGCAATAAATATGTCAATATTGTCCATGTCATACACCTACCATGATCAATTCAGATTAAGTGATGTACAAGTGAACATTATGGGTGTATCTGCTTTTCAAACACGGGCGTCTCATAAACTATGTCATAGTGTGGAGAAAAGATAGACAGGGTGTCAGAGTGGCAAATATAATGTACAGCAGAGTGCTGGACACATTGTACACTGGTGTCATCAAACACAAGCTTTAAAGGCAACTTTTAGGCAAGAAAGATCCTTAGAGACTTGGTGTCTCGAAATTAAACCAAGATAGAATGGTACATTTGCATCCAACTGGGTGCAATAAATCTCAGTTTGGAGGACCTAAAAGAAACCTGGACCATTCTTCAGCTATAGAACTTTTAGGACATCCATCTCGAAAACTCAAATACTGGTTTGATGAGAATGATTAAGATATTCGGATGCTTCTAGAATCTTGAGGAACAGCACAAGCATTACGATGATACTAGCTCCGTATTAAAGAAGACAAACCAGCAGCAATATTTGTCAATCTAGATCAAAATTCAACATGCAAGACTCTAGACTGAGAAAGAAAGTAGAAGAAATTTGGTTTGTTTTCTTGATAAATACCAAACTGTCAAAGATGCAAGACGATAAATATACAAAACGATCCTTTGGCAGCAGTAGAAGCGATTAAAGGAATGTAGTATGGGTCATATTGCGCAATGTCGGGTACTGAATCGTCATCAGTGATCCTTTGTAAATCGGCGACAATAGCCAGAAAAAATATACTTCAAATTAAAAACAAATACACAGGGAAGGTCAGGAGTCTCAAGCAGTTTAAGAAACTCTCAGCTGGCAAAATTGCATGTTCAAATGCAAGTTCCGCTGCAGTCTGGGGCTATCCATGACAGAGAGACTGAAAGAGCTGTTTCACCGTGGCTGAGTGGAGGAAGGAAGAATTCCCACAAGACGTCCATCTACACACAGAAAGGAAATCCTGAAGTCTCTGACAGACATGATTTATTCCGGAAAGTCAACGCTGATTCAGAGATGACAGGAAGACAATAGATTATTTTCATAGCAAGACAACTTGATGAGAAAGGTCAAGAATAGAAAGTAGACCTATATATGACGCTTGTCAACTTCACCAAACTTTAAACGCAGTGTTGTGATAGACTTGTGAGGATATGGGCTGTCAAAATAATCATGGTCAATTGATCATCGTGTGGGAATGATTATATGCATGCACAGGACAATTGGGAGTTCTATTAACGTTGTGATATGACAAATGGGGCCAAACAGGGTTGCGTTATGGCGGCGACACTGTTGGGTATGAAATTATTTGCAATGCTCATTGATGCCGTTTAGGTCTGTGATACTCATTTTCCACTCAGGTACCAACCAACAGAAGTTAAAAACTATAACTAAGGTGCACATAGATGTGCTGGATGAGATACTCTATGCAGATGACATAGATATGATAAATGGCTAAGAATACCATCTCATAGGCATAAATGCATGGTGCAACGGACCCACATGGACTATCCATGATAGCTATGATCTTGCAATCAACAAAAAAAGACAAATGTTGTGCACTCGGAAAGCTGTACAATTATCCGCTCATCACTGTGAATGGACAAATAGTGAGTTATTAAATTCATCTACCTGGGAAACAGTTTCTCCAGAACAGTGCGCATTGATGACTAAAACAACAAAAGCCAGTGTGGCATTTAGAATACTATGTGCAAATGTATTAGCGGAATGAAACAATGATTGATACCAAGCTGAAATTCTACATGGCTCAGTCAACTCTCCTATATGCACGAGTGACATGGCTGTTATGATACCAACATCATTCAAGGAGATCACCATGTCTACTTTAAGGTGCTTGAGAAAGCTGTAAAAACTGAAGCGTTAAACAATCTTACAGACACAGTGGTCTGGAGAAATCAAGGACGCAAAAGATGCAAATGGTATCATAGCTGTACAGCTAAGATGCACCAAAATTATATAGGAATGCCTGGTGAGCAACATCTAAAGAAAGTTTTCTAAAGAGATCTATAGGATGGAATGCACACTCAATGTGAAAAGAGGAAATGCTACAAAGCGACCAGACTGCATGAACCAATCAAACTGGTGCTACTCCTCCAACAGAACAGCAGCACATTATGAAGAAAATAGAATCCATGACGCTGTAAGCACATAGATGAAATCCAGAATGATTGGCAACTTCCTAATAGACTTCCTTAACTTTCAAGGCAGTGGTTAGAGCTCAAATTGTCCTATTTATCCACAGTTGAAGTGACTATCAAAAATGTACAACTAAGTGCACAGAAATCTGCATATGATACATTAAAGATTTAAAAGTATTAGTATACTTACACTTGTTGCTGTTTTTGTTGTCGTCATTGGTGTGAACTTAAACTATTTGGAAGCATCAGCAGTCAGCATAAAGTAAGAATAGAGGGACCAGGAATCGATGCAATCAAATCACAACAAAACTTTTTTGTTGAAACTTATTCCGGAAAGTCAACGCTGATTCAGAGATGACAGGAAGACAATAGAAAGAAGTTTATTGCAATGCTAAGTAGCACTTTAAGATTTTTGTAATAATAATAAGAAGAAGAAGAAGAAGAAGAAGAAGAAGAAGAAGAAGAAGAAGAAGAAGAAAAGAAGCAAACAAAAAAGAAGAATAGTATTATCAAAATGTGTGCGCAGAGTAAAGGGTATTTGCCTTATAAATTTCATGATTCTGCATAAACGCCAATTCAAATCAGTTTCAAAATTTGCCCCTTAGCAACCCCATAATTCAAATAGACCTTATTTCCAGTACCTATTAAAACTGAAACTAGGTTATTCGTGACTTGAGTAAAGGCAATAATAACAATTAAATTTAGTTTTGTTTCGCTTAAGTATAAGAAGAGTTTTTGTTGCAAAACAGCTATTTCAACAAAATTCCCTTACTTTTCCCCATTGTGGGCCCCTTCTAAAATCCCTCAAAGTCAATATTGACTCATTTAAATATCTATTTATTTGCAAATAATCCAGAAACGTCATTTTCAGCAGTATCAAGTTTTTTTCTCACTGACTAGAAAGCCATTTTCTGATTTTATATTTACTTTGGCAGCCATCTTGGATTTTGGAGCCGCCATCTCGAAAATTGGGTTAATTTTGATTGGCTAACGGGACAATTTCAAAAAGTTCATGCTTATGAACATATCTGCCAAGTTTCATGCTTGTATCCGGAAGTGCAGGATTCATGTCACTTCCAGCTCCACTATAATGCCGGGTCACATAAGAGGGCACTATTCGAAAAGGCCGTATAGGCGCGTAGAGGTGCGCATAGTATAGTATAGTGGGAATCGTACATGTACATGTTCGATTTTGGTATAGCGTATAGTGGTTTTGCTGGTCTGATGTTTTTCGTTAACACAAGTTATAGTGTGTTTGCTAGGAAACTAAAATTAAAATTATAAAGTTAAAATTATTTTACACAATAAAGTCATATATTTGAATCATCATGAATATGTAAGGCTGCGGTCACATAGGAGTAGACTATTCGGGTATACGGTGTACGTTTTTGAGGGCACGCGAATACTTGAAATCAAACATTATGATTTCCTTATACCGAGTCACATAGGAGGACACAATTCGAAAAGTTCGTATAGGCGCGTATAGGTGCGTAAAGTATAGTATAGTGGGAATCGAACATGTTCGATTTTTGTATAGCGTATAGTGGTTTTCCTGGTCTGATTTTTTTATTTACACAAGTTATAAAGCGTTTTGCTAGAAAACTAAGTTAAAAACATTTTTTACGCAATAAAGTCATATATTTGAATCCTCATGAATATGTAAAACAACGTAAATAACTTAAATAACTTCTCATAATACTCTAATGCAAGTAACGTTTGTTTGTTTGTTTGCTTGCTTGTTTGTCCCCATACTCCTCCCAGATAGGCGCCTATCTTCACCAAACTTGGTGGGACCCGGGTGTGTCATTTGAAAGGACAATGCCGTCTAGGTCACAGGTCAAATCTGTATGGGTTTTAATGTATGAATAACGTCAGAACGGATACAGTTTACTAGTTTTGGTGATAACTAATGACATACATATGAGAAAGTTTCCACGTTTTCAATGAGAGTGGATGGCTGAAATAATTAATGAGATTCTGAAATGTTGTGTTAAATTCGACCAACACGTGCTGCATTTCAAAGTGCTGTCGAACCAATATGCGTCTGTTTTACTTAGGTATTGTCGCCTCCTCCTCGGCTAGTAAAAGCAAAAATCTTTTCAAAATACCGAATTCGTAACTTTTTTCATACTCACGAAAAGAGAACACTGAAAGCACGAGCTACTTCTATGTGAACCACCGCGCCCGTATAGCGTATAGCGAATACCGAATAGCGTATAGCGAATACCGTATAGCGTATACCGTATATTTCTATGTGAACGCAGCCTTAAACAACGTAAATAACTCAAATAACTTCTCATAATACTACGTATAATTCAAGTAACGTTTGTTTTTTTGTTTGCTTGTTTGTCCCCATACACCTTCCAGGTGTTTAGGTGCCTATCTTCACCAAACTTGGTGGGACCCGGATGTGTGATTGGGGGATTTAATTTTGAAAGGACAATGCCATCTAGGTCACAAAATACCGAACTCGCAACTTTTTTCATACGCATGAAAAGAGCGCATTGAAAGCACGTGCTACTTCTATGTGAACCGCCGTGCCCGTATAGCGTATAGCGAATACATATTTCTATGTGAACGCAGAAGTAGCAAGTGCTTTCATTGCGCTCTTTTCGCGAGTATGAAAAAAATTGCGAGTTCGGTATTTTGAAAAAAATATGGACTGCTCACGGGAAGAAGATTGTGCTTTGCTTTTACTAGCCGAGGAGAAGGAGAAGGCGGCAATGCCCGGGTGTGTCATTAGGCTGCGGTCACATAGGAGTAGACTATTCGGGTATACGGTGTACGTTTTAGAGGGCAAGCGAATACTTGAAATCAAACATTATTATTTCCTTATACCGGGTCAAATAGGAGGGCACTATTCGAAAAATTCGTGCATGCGCGTATAGGTGCGTATACATGTAGTATAGTATATAGGGAATCGAACATGTTCGATTTTCGTATAGCGTATAGTGGTTTTCCTGGTCTGATGTTTTATATTTACACAAGTTATAGAGCAAACAATTTTTACACAATAAAGTCATATATTTCATGAATATGTAAAGCAACGTAAATAACTTATACAACTTCTCATAATAATCTAATTCAAGTAACGTTTGTTTGTTTGATTGCTTGCTTGTTTATCCCCATACTCCTCCCAGATAGGTGTCTATCTCCACCAAACTTGGTGGGATCAGGGTGTGTCATTTGAAAGGACAATGCCGTCTAGGTCAAAGAGCAAATGTGTATGGATTTTAATGTATGGGTACAATTACTAGTATTGGTGATAGATAATGGCATGCATATCAGAAAGTTTCCACGTTTTCAATGAGAGTGGATGGCTGAAATAATTCATGATGACATTCTGGAATGTTGTGTTAAATTCGACCAAAACAGGCCGCATTTCAAAGTGCTGTCGAACCAATATGCGTCTGTCTTTCTTATGTATTGCCGCCGCCTCCTCCTCCTCCTTGGCTAGTGAAAACAAAGAACAAAATACCGAATTCGCAACTTTTTTCATACTCACGAAAAGAGCACACTGAAAGCACGTGCTACTTCTATGTGAACCGCCGTGCCCGTATAACGTAAAGCGAATACCGAATAGCGTATAGCGAATACCGTATAGCGTATACCGTATATTTCTATGTGAACGCAGCCTTAGAGGATTTAATTTTGAAAAGACAATACCGTCTAGGTCACAGGTCAAATTTCTCGGAGTTGCTTGGTTTGATTTGGAAAAAAAAGGGATGAGAGTATAGATTGTAATGTATGAATAACGTCTTTACTAGTATGATGACAAATAATTACATGCAACCAGAAAGTTTCCTCGTTTTCAATGAGAGTGGATGGCTGAAATAATTCATGAGATTCTGGAATCTTGTGTTAAATTCGACCAACACAGGCCGCATTTCAAAGTGCTGTCGAACCAATATGCTTCTGTCTTTCTTAGGTTTTTCCGCCTCCTCCTCCTCGGCTAGTGAAAGCAAAGCACAATATTCTTCTTCTGAGGAATTCATATCTTTTAAAAATACCGATTTCGCAACTTTTTTCATACTCACGAAAAGAGCACAATGAAAGCATGTGCTACTTCTATGTGAACCGCCGTGCCCATATAGCGTATAGCGAATACCGAATATCGTATAGCGAATACCGTATACCGTATACCGTATATTTCTATGTGAACGCAGCCTTACTTGTGTAAGTAAAAAATTCAGACCAGCAAAACAGCTATACGCTATACGAAATTCGAACATGCACGATTCCCACTATACTATAGTATACGCACCTTTTCGAATAGTGCCCTTTTATGTGACACGGCATTAGGAAATCCTAATGTTTGATTTCAAGTATTCGCGTGCCTTCAAAAACGTGCACCATATACCAGAATAGTCTACTCCTATGTGAACGCAGCCTTATTGTGTATACATTTCGCAACTAATTAGGTTTGCTAGAGTCTGCAATCATGTTGCGGACTTCAATGCGCGAAATAAATGTTTAACAGCTAAACTTTCCAGCAGGGCTATCGGTATCATAAACTTCAAAAAACATTTTCTAAATTTTATCGCAGACACTATGAATTGATTTCCAAAACTAATTTTTGGCTGAAGACTCTTTAACGCGAAGGCCTTTTGGAACCAGAATTTTATGGTGACTTTGTTAACAAATTTCAGAAACTTATAGGAAGGAATGATTTTTCTTTTCAATTTAGAAACATCATAACAGACGTATATGATATAACTTAAATGATATGCGACAGTCTGCATGCTTAGTTTTAACCCAGTCATGGTTGATAACTATGCTGCCTTCTTTAATTGCACGCCGGTGGGTCGGGTGTCAGACTATGATGGCTCCGACAAAAAGCTATTCATTTTAGTTGGTTGGGGCCGGAGCTTCGTGTCTGTTGCTTGGCCAACCGCGGTTCAACTGGTGTTTTTCTTTTGCTCCGGAGTTAGTAAGTTATTTTGCGCCCAGGGATATCCATCGTCGGGCAGCTTACACAATCTGTGAGCCCTCGTTTTTGATTCATCATGGTATTTATCATGATTTATTTGTTTGTCCATGATGTTTCATTGACTAGCTAGAGATTCACCACGAGGACCGAACAACTAACTTAATGTTGTGAACCACTGCAGAAGCTGTGGGTGAGTTATGGTACCTGTAAAATCAATTTAAGCCCGCCAGTAATTTTATATTACTGATCGTTCCAAGGCGAGCGATTCGTCTGTGGTGGTTCTTATGCCTAGGTCACATTAGCGCTTACGGCTTCCGCGGATAGTTGCGAATACTATACGTAGCGATCCGCAGAATTTTGTGGGCGGGGCTAACGGTTCTTAATGAATTTATTACCTTTAAATACGAATAAATACGGGTAGTTCAGGAAAGATACGCATACGTTCGAAGATAGTTACGGATAAAGTCGAATACATACGGTTAAGATACTTGACTACATACCTTTCGATACCATCTGTTACGTTTAGATACAGACATACACCTTCAGATACGAAATGTTGCGTTTTCTTGCGTATATAACGGTGAAATCTGATGCAAGAAAACGCAGGTTTTAGTCAAACTACAGTCACACTAGCACATCCGGATGCTGCGGACGCTGCGGACTGACCTTTCGTATCTATCCGTCATATCCGTAACAATTCGTATCTTTTCCGTATATGTTCGTATCTTAACGTATTGTATATGCAAGTCCGATTCCATCCGCGCCCAAATTTTGAAAAAAGTCAAAAATTGGGCACGGATGAAACATCCGTAATAGTACGTAATGACATGTAAATGAAGGCGTTGATTCGAATCTTTCCGTATCTAAACCGTAACACAAACGTATCTACACCGTAAATGAACGCATCAACCAACACTCATATGGGGTGCCGTTTTACTATTTATTCCCTATTTATGGATATCCATAATTCATTTTGGATATCCAAAATTCATTTCTGGATACTTAAAAACGATTTATGGATATCCTTAATTCGTCTGAATATTGGATATCCATAAATTGATTTTAGGATATCCTAAAATCGAACTATGGATATCCTAAAATACAATCCTATTTTTGGATATCCATAATTCGATTTAAGGATATTATAAAATCGGGCTAATATTGGATATCCATAATTCGATTTATGGATATCCATAAATGAGTTATGGATGTACTTCAATAGAACTGTATTTTAGGATATCCATAATTTAAGGATATCCTTATATCACAAAAAATGAGGTACGTGCCTATGGGTGCCATTTTACTATTTATTCCCTATTTTTGGATATCCATAATTTATTTAAGGATATCCATAATTTATTTATGGATATCCTTTATTCATTTATGGATATCTTCAAATAATTAAGGATATCCATTAACATTTTTGGATATCCTAAAATGAATTATGGATATCCATAAATGAATTATGTATATCCATAATGAATTATGGATATCCTGAAATGAATTATGGATATCCTTATTTTTTTCGATATCAAAAATTTATTTTTGGATATCCATAATTCTTTTTTGGATATCTATAATTCATTTTGGATATCCTAAAATCAATTTAAGGATATCCTAAATTCGTCTGAATATTGGATATTCATAAATAGATTTAGCATATCCTTAAACCGAACTATGGATATCCTAAAATCAATCCTATTTTTGGATATCCATAATTCGATTTAAGGATATCCTAAAATCGGGCTTATATTGGATATCCATAATTTGATTTATGGATATCCATAAATGAGTTATGGATGTCCTTCAATAGGACTGTATTTTAGGATATCCATAATTCATTTAAGGATATCCTTAAACCACAAAAAAATGATGTACGTGCCTGTGGAGTGCCGTTTTACTATTCATTACCTATTTTTGGATATCCATAATTTATTTAAGGATATTCATAATGTATTTATGGATATCCTTAATTCAGTTATGGATATCCTAAAATAATTAAGGATAAATCGAATTATGGATATCCAATATTAGCCCGATTTTAGGATATCCTTAAATCGAATTATGGATATCCAAAAATAGGATTGTATTTAAGGATATCCAAAATTCGATTATAGGATATCCTAAAATCAATTTATGGATATCCAATATTCAGCCGAATTAAGGATATCCATGAATCGATTTTAGGATATCCAAAAAAGAATTATGGGTATCCAAAAATGAATTATGGATATCCAAAAATGAATTTTGGATATCCAAAAATGAATTATGGATATCCATAAATAGGAAATATATTGTAAAACGGCACCCCATACGTGCCTATGGGATATAATGATTTCTCCCTAGTCAGAGAATGGAGGCATCCGGTGTGGTTGAATTTACGTTGGCTTCCGTTTCGTTCAGTTTAAGTTAGCGCATGCGTATTACACGGGAAAAAATCATTATGGAAAAGAAATATTTTTTAAAATGAATTATGGATATCCTAAAATCGATTTATGGATATCCTTAAATCAGTTCATTATGGATATCCAAAAAAAGAATCATGGATATCCAAAAATCGAATTATGGATATCCTAAATTCAAGCTTATTTTGGATATCCTAAAACACATTTAAGGATATCCTTAAATGAGCTGATTTAAGGATAACCATAATTCGATTTTTGGATATCCAAAAATCGAAGTATGGATATCCATAATTCATCGTGATTTTTGGATATCCAAAAATGTATTTCAGGATATCTATAATTCAATTATGGATATCCATAATTCATTTAAGGATATCCATAATTCATTTATGGATATCCATAAATGAATTATGGATATCCATAATTCGTTTTAGGATATCCAAAAATATTAATGGATATCTTTAATTATTTTAGGATATCCATAAATGAATTAAGGATATCCATAAATTAATTATGGATATCCATAAATGAATTATGGATATCCTTAAATAAATAAATTACCTGTATAAGAGAAAAATGACGGACATTTTTGTCAAGGAGACTATATATTCCAGAAACGTTCTTGTATGATTCATTCAAGCATTGGATACAGATTATGTTATGCCCAAACACTCAGCTCTAGAGGGCTCAGCCACACGCTTATTAGCATTGTTCAAGTTACATCCTGGTTTGATTCCGTTTTCATACGTGTGGCATGCTTAAATTGTATCGAAAAGTGTGTATAAACGACAAAGACCGCAACCGAACGAAACAACACGTATGTAGCGTCCGCAGCGTACGTAAGCCCTAGTGTGACCTAGGCATTATTTTTTATGTCTTGGTGTTTAAATTTTTGCGCTGTTGGCGCCTTATGTATGTTATCATATTTTCAGTTAAGGTTAGGGAACTGAGTGGCCACCTATTGGGAAAATAGCTGCTCATTCGGCTTACGATATGTTTACATGGTATAAGTACCTGATTGTTGGTTTGGTTTTTTCCCATCTCGGTTTTTGGAGTGGGAATCTCTTTCTGATTGCGGCTTATCCTGATCTTTGCCTACTTGTACCTTTTTCCAGGTAACACTTGGGCCATCAAATTATACCTGAATTTCAAGCCAAAAGATGGATAAGAAGTTTTAAAATTAAAAAAAAAACATACCATCACCGTCTCTTTTCTGAGCTGTTGCATGTTGAAGAATGGCTGTCAATTTTTGGAAAAACCCACCTGACCTCATTTTCAAAATCACTGTATTTACTTTTTGGACCAGAAAAAAACAACACAATTTATGTGCATCAGGTGGTAAATTATATACCAATTTGAAGAAAAATAATTTTTCCAGTTGCTAGAAAGAAAAAATGTATTTTTAGTTCACAGTTATCACCCAATCATATGCCTCCATTACCAGATAACAGTCTCGGAGCAACCTGCAGATTTTGACTTCTGGGATATGTTGACATAATTAGTTCCCGGTCTCCTATAAGCAAAGCACAATAATATTCTTCTTCTGAGGAATTCATATCTTTTCAAAATACCGAATTCGCAACTTTTTTCATACTCACGAAAAGAGCACACTGAAAGCGCGTGCTACTTCGATGTGAACCGCCGTGCCCGTATAGCGTATAGCGAATACCGAATAGCGTATAGCGAATACCGTATAGCGTATACCGTATATTTCTATGTGAACGCAATGACACACTCGGTTTTTGGAGTGGGAATCTTTTTCTGATTGCGCCTTTTCCTGATCGTTGCCTACTTGTACCTTTCTATTCTCATGCATCTAGGCTCATCCTGCAAACACACCGGAGTGTACAATGTACATCTCCAATGAAAAATCAGAAATTGACTGATGGGAGTAACAAGAAAACAAAACAAAAACAAGATCTCGGATGAGTTCCAAATTTGGCCAGATCGATTACTGATAACAGAGTTAGCTGTCATTGAGTGTTTGATAAATTTATTGAGTGTTTGATAAATTTATATTAAGTGTTGTCAACACTGTAATTTTGATTGGATCCTCTTTATTCTTGGCAGTAACGAGGGCAACCATAACATCTCCGACGAGTTTGAAGTTTGGGTAGGTCCCACCTCTGATTGTGAAGTTAGCTGCCCTAGAGTGTTTGAAAAATGGTATTTAGTATTGTCAACACTGTAACCTCTTCATTTGTGGTCGGATCACCATAATATCTCAGATTAGTTTGCTGGCGGGCTTAAACCGGTTTTACATGGCCATAACCTCACCCTCAGCTCCTGCGGTGGTTCATAACATTTAGTTAGTTATGTTATGAATGTTATGAACCACTGCAGAAGCTGAGGGTGAGGTTACGGCCGTGTAAAATTGATTTAAACCCGCCAGTAACTTTGTGTTACTGATCGTTCCAAGTCGATACTTCTGTGGTGGTTCTTTTTGTTTTATGTCTTGGTGTTTAAAATATTTTTGTGCTGTTGGCGCCTTATGTATGTTTGCATATTTTTAGTTAAGTTAAGGTAACTGAGTGGCCACCTATTGGGAAAATAGCTGCTCATTCGGCTTACGAAATGTTTTCATGGTATAAGTACCTGATTGTTAGTTTGGTTTTTTCCCGCCTTGGTTTTTGGAGTGGGAGTCTTTTTCTGATTGCGCCTTTTCCTGATCTTTGCCTACTTGTACTTTTTCATATTTTGTGTGAAGCATTGTATAGTACTCATTTTTATAAATCCTGCCAACCGTGCTCCTGGGATCCATACAAGCCCCGCCCCGGGGGCGTCATGGGAAAAACATTAACACATCATCCTCTCCGAAACCACAAGGCCCAGAGATTTCATATTTTGTATGTAGCATTGTGTAGTAGTCCTCTTCATAAATCGTCAACCATGCCACCTGGGTTAAAAATGGCCCCGCCTCTGGAACATTAGCTCCCATAGACTAACAATGGAAAAACACATAAAATAATGTTCTTGTACTAAACCACAAGGCCCAGAGCTTTCATATTTTTGTGTAGCAATGTATAGCGGTCCTCTTTATAAATCTTGCCAACGGTGCTCCTGGGGTTCATACAGCCCACGCCCCATGCATGTCAGCTTGTATATTTGATATGCAACAATGTAATGTGGAGCTCTACATAAATCCTGGTAATCATGCCCCTAGGGTCAAATATGGCTCAACCCCGGGGTCAGAGCTTTTCTGCTGATGTAAGCAGGGTTTCAAGGTTACATGACCAAGTTGGCCACCATAACCATATATGGTAAAAATCCCGACTACTTTGTCCAGTGACTGTACTTGTTGACTCTCATGTGAGCGATCGTTGCCCTTGGGCTACTTGTTTTATTTTAAATTTCAACCATATTACATTACTGATTGTGGAGGTATGTGGAGGTGTTTCAAATGTCAAATTTAACAGATGGTTCTAATCATGTTGATTCTCAGGAGAGCGATCGCTGTCCTTTGGGCTACTTTGGGCTTCAGACTCTATGATGGCCACGACATAAAGTCATTCATTGTAGATGGTTGGGACCGGAGCTTCTCGTCTGCTGCTTGGTCCACCGGGGTTCAACTGGTCTTTTTCTTTTGCTCCCGGTTTCAGTAAGCTATTCGGCGCCCAGGGATCTCCATCGTCGGGCATCTTACTGATGTACATTTGGAGGATTGAACATAATGTTCGCTAGAACATGTATCCACCAGAGAAGCCTTTGCATATATCGAAGACCTTGTGGTTACGACATGTTATCTTTATAGCTCACCTGAGCCGTTAGGCTCATAAGGTGAGCTTATAGTATGCCAATGCTCCGTTGTCCGTTGTCGTTGTAGTTGTCGTTTACAATGTTCGAACAGCGTCTTCTCTTAAACCGCTAAGCCAATCAAAGCCAAACTTCATGTGGATAAAATATAAAAGGTTTGTCGTTTGGAAGCAGTAAAAACGTTCAAAGGAATTGAAGGTAGTATGGGCCATATTGTGCAATTTCGGGTACTTAACGCTCATCAGTAACCCTTTATAAACCAGCGACGATGGCCAGATAAATATACTTCAATTTCAAACATTTATGGGGAAGTCTAAACCAAAGACACATGCCTAAACTGAGTCAAATTAATAAAACAACAACAACAATATTTAGAAGTTGTATCTAAACGTAGAAGTTTTAATACTCTGAATATTCCCACTGATTTCAAAGGACGGTAAGAAATAATATAATCTGCACTATGGATGATCTTCGGGTACTTATTACGGCCGCCACACGGCACAACACCAGCTGCAGTAAAATCAAATAAAATATAAAAGTTTTATTCTTTGGTAGCAATAAAAACGTTCAAAGGAAAGTCCTTAGGAAGGGGAACCAAGGTTTGTATAAATGGTCTAGGTGACATGCCCAAGATGGCCGCCATGCCCATATATTGTAAAATTCTAAAAAAAAACCTTCTTTGGAACGGATGGTTCTGGAGGCTCTGGAACATCATAGTATGTATAAATCATGACCTTGGGTTGACCTTGACTTATTTTTGCAACAAGGGCAAATTTGCTCACGTAGGTTTTTCAATGGGAAAAAGGAAAACAGTGAATTTTTCAGGAAGTTTTGTAGCCTGTGACCTGAAAGTTGGTAGATACATACGACATATTGTGTGAATTTTCAAGGTAAATGTCATTTCCTGAACCTGGCCAAAGGTCAATCACATATAAAATATAAACACTTAATTTTCTCAGAAACCGCTTGACCAATCAATGCCAAATCTTATGTGTAGTATTGTTGGGAAAGGAGAACGCACCTTTGTATGAACCGTATGGGTCACATGATCAAGATGGCAGCCACGCCCTTATATGGTAAAAACCTTGAAAATTCTTTCTCTGGAACCAATGGACAAATTTCTTTAGGAAGGGTGATCAAAATATTATATAAATGGTCCAGGTCACATGACCAATATGACCGCCACGCCCATATATGGTAAAATCTTGACAAATCTTTTTCTCTGGAATCCATGGATTGATTTGAATAAAACTTGGCATGTAGCATTAGGGACTATGGTCCATTATATTTTATACAAATAATGACCTTGGGTTGACTTTGACCTATTAGAGAGCAAAGTCGAATATTGTTACATAGGATATCCAATGGGAAAGAAGTGGAAACATTGAATTTCTCGAGAAGTTTTGTAGCCAGTGATCTGCAAATTGGTAGATACAGGCAGTTTAAGTGTTAATATTAATTATGTAAGTATTAGAAGTCAAGTTCACTTTTACCTTGACCAACATGGCCTTGGAAAAAGGACATTTGTCAAAAACCAAAAGTTAGGTCAGCGATACCATGACCATTGGTCCTGGTCCTCTGGTTGTTAGTACCTGATTGTCAGTTTAGTCATTTCCTACTTTGGTTTTGGGGTGGGGATTTCTTGTAATTACGCCATTTTCTGACCTTTGCTTGCCTTTACAGTTTTCCTTTTCGCTCGTGTAGGTGGATCATGGATGCATTCTAAAACTTTTGTAGCTTGACATTCTCTCTCCACATACTGTCGAACTAAATCGTGGACTGTGCTCACTGCAGAAAAAAAAACTAGAAAAAGCACAAGCTTCCGATTTCAGTTGAAAACTGTATCTCGAAAAGGCGGGGAACAGTTTATTTTTTCACTCAACTTATTCGGATCAGTGATGGTGGGTTCTGTTTGTTATACTGTGTTGCCTTTTCTGTAAAGTCGTTGGATTTTCTATATCTTCTATGTACCTTTGTTTTGTCAAGTAGCAAGTTAAATATAAACGCTTGACAAAAGCTATATATACACTGTAATCATTCGGTTGGGATCAGGTGCAAACTTTCCAACCTAATATTGAATTTTTGCTCACGTGACTAAATGCGTTCACATTTACATAATCATTTGATCATGTGAGTAAAAGGTGAAACGTGGGCAATGATCAGGAAATGGTGCAATCAGAAAAACAATTACAACTTCAAAAACCGATGTTGGAAAAGAACCAAATTAACTTATACTAGGAAAACATATCGATGCCCGAGTAAGCAGCTATTTCCCATTAGGCGGCCACTCACTTGCACAAAATAATCTATAAATGTGAAAACGCACACGAGGTGCAAACAGCACTGGAATTCAACCCTAAAATATGAAAAAATAGAACCACTACAGAAGTATCGCCTTTGAACAATAAGTAATATTACTTGGGGGCTTAAATTGGTTCTACAGGCGCATACATAAACTCATCACCAGCTACTAAGAGTTCACAATATTAAGTCAGTTATTCGGTTCTCGTGAACGTTAATCTTCAAAACAAACAAACTAACAAACACATAAATTATTAATGTCCATTTGGTCGGTGTATAAATATTGAGATGTTTGCACTTTTTGAAAAACATGGGTATGGTTGCATGATACGACGGAGGAATCTCAAAGTCATTGAGCGATCATTGAAACCATCGTGACTCGAGTCCAACTCAGTAAGCTATCTGTATATCACTGGTCCCCTTCAAACAAGGTTTTATCTTACAATCATTGTTCATCAATGTTCGCACAATCAATGTGCTATTCCTCAGAGTTATCACATTTTTATGTCGCCCGCTCAGCCGACTGCCGATGCCCGCTTATTGTATCACTTCACTAACAACTTAGTCGTCTGCGCGTAGATGACAAGCTACAGGCAATTATGATATTAAAATTGTGGTTTACTTGGGAATTCTTACTTAGAATGGTGCAACATACATTTCAAATTCTCAAGCAGATGAAACAAACACGGACCATTCGATGCAACCAACACGGATCAAAACATATCTTACGAAAACCCGGCTACGGCCAGTAAAACCAATTTTATATCGTTTAGGCTGCGTTCACATAGAAATATACGGTGTACGGTATACGATATTCGCTATACGCTATTCGGTATTCGCTATACGCTATACGGGCACGGCGGTTCACATAGATGTAGCACGTGCTTTCAATAATAGTTTTATGAGAAGTTATTTACGTTGTTTAACATATTAATGAGGAATCAAATATATGACTTTATTATGAAAAAATCATTTTAACTAACCTTTCTATAGCAAAACACTCTATAGCTTTTGTAAAATAAAAATTCAGACCAGCAAAACCAGTTGTCACACACTATACACTATACGAAAATCGAACATGTACGACTCCCTCTATACTATACTATACGCACCTATAGGCGCCTATACGAACTTTTCGAATAGTGTCCTCCTGTGTGACCCGGTATAAGGAAATCATAATGTTTGATTTCAAGTATTCGCGTGCCCTCAAAAACGTACACCGTATACCCTAATAGTCTACTCCTATGTGACCGCAGCCTTAGAGTCCATGGATGGTTGGTTTAAGATCAGTCATTAATATGGCACGGTTAAAGTACAAGTAACGCGGATGAGCACTTTCAATAAGCTTTGGTCACGGCATTAGGAAACCATGTTTACATATTTTGAAAGCTATAGGCGCATATCAGCTGCATGTTAACCGAAAAGCTTTTGTGTCCTTCTTTAAATTCGTAAATTAAAATCCTTAGCTAGCTTCATGTAGTTTGAAAGTGCCAGATATGGTCAGAGTTCCACATGCTTTGGCCATTCATATTCAAACACCAGTTCTATTACGTATGTCTATAGATTATTACATGTAAAATATACAGGTGTATGGGCGCATTTCTTGTACAAGATTAGTTTTATATTGCAACAAGAGATTTCATGGATTCTCTTCAATATGTCAATAAAATAAAATGGAGGCTTTTCTTTCGACTTCCAGGTCCCTCGATGACGTTTTGAACATTAAAACCCCTGTTTGAGTTGTGGCTTATCGTCTTGGTCTACAGTAGCTACATGTTCAGGTCATACTGGTACGTTGCCTCAAGTTTAGGGGACGTCTACTGAACAATAGGATGTTATGACACGCACAATGTCATTGAAAAAATAACTATCAAAGTAAAACCAAAAACGGCTTATTTGTATGAATGTTTTTAGTTAAACAACTTTATCCGTGTCGTTTGCACCTTTTTACGTTTCCGTGTATAATTTAAAAGTGTATTATATTATTAAGTTAAACCAAGGTAACGCGGCCCCCGTGGCCGAGAGGTTAAGAGCGCTGTTTCTTAATCACTCGATCATCTCACCGCTGTGTCTGGTGTGGGTTCGAGCCCCGCTCTGGCCACATGTGAGACAAGCCAAGTTCTGCTTGCGGGTGTGTCAGGGGGTTTTTCTCGGGTTTCTCCCGTTTTTGCCCCACCTACTGATTGGCCCGTCTCATATGAGCTGAAATAATCTTGAAAGGGACGTAAAACTGATTTTTTTTTAAAACCAAACCAAAAAAAAAAAAAAAAAAAAAACCAAAAAAAAAAAAAAAAAGGTAACTGAGTGGCTACCTATTGGGAAACAGCTGCTCATTCGACTTACGATATGTTCGCTATGTATAAGTACGCGATTGTCAATTTATATGTTTTTCTCACCTCGGTTTTTTTGGTGTGGTACTTTTGTTCTGATTGCGCTGTTTCCTGATCGTTGCTTCCTTTAACTATTTAGTGTTAGGCTGCGGTCACATAGGAGTAGACTATTCGGGTATACGGTGTATGTTTTTGAGGGCACGTGAATACTTGAAATCAATCATTATGATTTCCTTATACCGGGTCACATAGGATGACACTACTCGAAAAGTTCGTATTTTCGTAATGCGTATAGTGGTTTTCCTGGTCCGATTGTTTAAAGTGTTTTGCTAGAAAACTAAGTTAAAAACAACTTTTACACAATAAAGTCATATATTTGAATCCTCATGAATATGTCAAACAACGTAAATAACTTCTCATAATACTCTAATTCAAGTAACGTTTGTTTGCTTGTTTTCTTGTTTGTCTCCATACTCCTCCCAGGTGTTTACGTGGTGGGACCCGAGTGTGTCATTGGGGCTGCGTTCACATAGAAATATACGGTATACGCTATACGGTATTCGCTATACGCTATTCTGTATTCGCTATACGCTATACGGGCACGGCGGTTCACATCGAAGTAGCACGCGCTTTCAGTGTGCTCTTTTCGTGAGTATGAAACAAGTGGCGAATTCAGTATTTTGAAAAGATATGAATTCCTCAGAAGAAGAATATTATTGTGCTTTGCTTATAGGAGACCGGGAACTAATTATGTCAACATATCCCAGAAGTCAAAATCTGCAGGTTGCTCCGAGACGGTTATCTGGTAATGGAGGCATATGATTGGGTGATAACTGTGAACTAAAAATACATTTTTTCTTTCTAGCAACTGGAAAAATTATTTTTCTTCAAATTGGTATATAATTTACCACCTGATGCACATAAATTGTTTTTTCTGGTCCAAAAAGTAAATACAGTGATTTTGAAAATGAGGTCAGGTGGGTTTTTCCAAAAATTGACAGCCATTCTTCAACATGCAACAGCTCAGAAAAGAGAAGGTGATGGTATGTTTTTTTTAATTTTAAAACTTCTTATCCATCTTTTGGCTTGAAATTCAGGTATATTTTGATGGCCCAAGTGTTACCTGGAAAAAGGTACAAGTAGGCAAAGATCAGGAAAAGGCGCAATCAGAAAGAGATTCCCACTCCAAAAACCGAGATGGGAAAAAACCAAACCAACAATCAGGTACTTATACTATGAAACATATCGTAAGCCGAATGAGCAGCTATTTTCCCAATAGGTGGCCACTCAGTTACCTTAATCAAAAATATGAAAACATACATAAGGCGCCAACAGCACATAAAAAATTTTTAAACACCAAGACATAAAACAAAAAGAACCACCACAGAAGTATCGCCTTGGAACGATCAGTAACACAAAGTTACTGGCGGGCTTAAACCGGTTTTACAAGATCCTAACCTCACCCTCAGCTTCTGCGGTGGTTCATAACATTTAGTTAGTTCTTCGGTCCTCGTGGTGAATCTCTAACTAGTCAGTGAATCATCAAGAACAAACAAATAAATCATGATAAACATCCTGATGAATCAAAAACAAGGACTCACAGATTGAGTAAGCTGCCCGACGATGGAGATCCCTGGGCGCCGGATAACCTACTAACTCCGGAGCAAAAGAAAAACACCAGTTGGACCCCGGTGGGCCAAGCAACAGACAAAAAGCTCCGGCCCCAACCAACTAAAATGAATAGAATGATAAACTGTCAAAGAGCAGGGATTTAGCATTGGAGCCTATGGGATAAATAATTAGTTCACAGTCCCCTTTACTAGTTGTTCAACAGGATGAATTTGGCTGATTTAGGGTCAAACTATCCATTTCTTGGGATGAATGCAGCATCTGGGTGATAAATTTATGTCTTAATATGGATGCTATGTACATTTTGTATAAAAAATTGAAATGACCCTCCAGGAGAACTCTAGGAAGGCGGTGGGGGTGGTATCCTGTAGCCTTTCAGTATGACATAGTGCTTCAGCAGTCACAGCCAGTCCCCTGAAATCACTGAAATGGCAAGAAAAGATGTGTTCAGCATAGGCGCATACTGCGCGATCCTGGTTTACATGTTTTTCATCTGCGTAAAACCAGTTTTACTGTGATGCGGCCAATATTATATGCCTTTTTCTGCTACTAGCATGAGAATGAACACTGGAGTAGAGTTGTTTCTCTTGTATTACTGCAGAGCTCTTGGAGTGAATATATGCTATTTTTGTTTATTTTTCCTCTTTTTTGACAAGAATGCACTGCTATAAGAAGAATTAAATTATTTTTCCACAATATTAATTATATTTTAGTGTTTTGTAGGGCTTTTAAATGTGAATTCCCTTATATTTTAAAGGAAATTGTCTCAATTTTGCTCTTTTTCTGTCATTTTGATGTAAAAATGTCACTGAAAAGTGTTGTTTGGCTCTGTATGTAGTATTATTTTCTCAAGCAGCAACCAGGAGAGGGTAAAAATGCAAACTAATATAGGTTTTGCCCATACCAGATTTTTTTTTCATCATCAAGCAGTGCATGTGGCTTTGGCCGCAGTACCATTGTAAAATCAGCCCCAGGGTTGGAATATCCCAATTTTGACTTGAAGAGTAACTGGTATTTTAGTATGTTATGCCAATATGATGTTAAATAAATATACTGTTTTCCATTTGAATCAAAACTGCAAGCTCAGGGTGAAAATCTCTGTGACAGATATGATGTACAAGCAGGGGGGTAGAAAATTAGCAAAAATATGGGGTGGGTGGGGTAATTGCATCACTGTAGGGTCCTTTAAATACCTTCATCTGAAATGTTCTATTCAAGCAATAATACAATAATGCATTCAGTATTTCATGAAAATTTCAAGTGAATATGATGTTCATTTCTGTTGTAATGAGGGTTTTACTTTGGCATTTAGTGCTATTCCACTTTGTGAAAATCTGATTTATTTCATTATATTGCTTCAGAGGGGGTAGGTAATAAAATTGAGATATTTGGGACTAAAGGAGACAAAAACAAGTAAAAAATCACACAAGTTTATTAGAAAAACATTAAATTGTCATATACAACACAGAACAAGAAGAATTCCTTCAAAAACGTGAGCAGTAGGAGACCGAGAACTAATTATGTCAACATATCCCAGAAGTCATAATCTGCAGGTTGCTCCGAGACTGTTATCTGGTAATGGAGGCATATGATTGGGTGATAACTCTGAACTAAAAATACATTTTTTCTTTCTAGCAACTGGAAAAATTATTTTTCTTCAAATTGGTATATAATTTACCACCTGATGCACATAAATTGTGTTTTTTCTGGTCCAAAACGTAAATACAGTGATTTTGAAAATGAGGTCAGGTGGGTTTTTCTAAAAAATGACAGCCATTCTTCAGGGCTATCGGTATCATAAACTTCGAAAAACATTTTCTAAATTTTATCGTAGACACTATGAATTGATTTCCAAATATAATGTTGGGTTAAAGACGCTTTTAAGTGAGGGCCTTTCGGAACCTGAATTTTATGGTGACTTGGTTTACAAATTTAAGAAACTTAAAGGAATTAATGATTTTTCTTTTCAGTTCAGAAAAATCATAACACGTTACAGACGTATAGGTTATAACTTGAATGTTATGCGACAGTCTGCATGCTTAGTTTTTAACCCAATCATGGTTGATAACTATGCTGCCTTCTTTAATTGCACGCCGGTGGGTCGGGCGTCAGACTCTATGATGGCCCCGACATAAAGCTATTCATTTTAGTTGGTTGGGGCCGGAGCTTCTTGTCTGTTGCTTGGCCCACCGGGGTCCAACTGGTGTTTTTCTTTTGCTCCGGAGTTAGTAGGTTATTCGGCGCCCAGGGATCTCCATCGTCGGGCAGCTTACTCAGTCTGTGAGTCCTGGTTTTTGATTCATCAGAATGTTTATCATGATTTATTTGTTTGTTCTTGATGATTCACTGACTAGTTAGAGATTCACCACGAGGACCGAATAACTAACTAAATGTTATGAACCACTGCAGAAGCTGAGGGTGAGGTTATGGCCATGTGGGGCCGGTTTGGGCCCGCCAGTAACTTTGTGTTACTGATCGTTCCGAGTCGGTGCTTCTGTGGTGGTTCTTTTTGTTTTGTGTTTTGGTGTATAAAAATTTTTTGTGCTGTTGGCGCCTTATGTATGTTTTCATATTTTTAGTTAAGTTAAGGTAACTGAGTGGCCACCTATTGGGAAAATAGCTGCTCATTCGGCTTACGATATGTTTCATGGTATAAGTACCTGATTGTTAGTTTGGTTTTTTCCCACCTCGGTTTTTGGAGTGGGAATCTTTTTCTGATTGCGCCTTTACCTGATCTTTGCCTACTTGTACCTTTTTTTCAACATGCAACAGCTCAGAAAAGAGACGGTGATGGTATGTTTTTTTAATTTTAAATCTTCTTATCCATCTTTTGGCTTGAAATTCAGGTATATTTTGATGGCCCAAGTGTTACCTGGAATGCAGGATAAACTGTCAAAGAGCAGGGATTTAGCATTGGAGCCTATGGGATAAATAATTAGTACACAGTCCCCTATACTAGCAGAGGAGGAGTGGGAGGCGGCAATACCTAAGAAAAACAGACGCATATTGGTTCGACAGCACTTTAAAATGCGGCCTGTGTTGTTCGAATTGAACACACCATACCAGAATCTCATGAATTATGTTAGCCATCCACTCTCATTGAAAACGTGGAAACTTTCTGATATGCATGTCATTATTTATCATCAATACCATTCTGACGTTATTCATACATTACAATCCATACACTCGCAAACTAGAATTAAGGAACTCCGGCAAATTTGACCTGTGACCTAGACGACATTGTCCTTTCAAAATTAAATCCTCCAGTGACACATCGGGTCCCACCACGTTTGGTGAAGATACGCACCTAAAAACCTCGAAGTATGGGGACAAACAAGAAAACAAACAGACGTTACTTGAATTTGAGTATTATGAGAAGTTATTTAAGTTATTTACGTTGTTTTACATATTCATGAGAATTCAAATATATGACTTTATTGTGTAAAAAATGTTTTTTAACTTAGTTTTCTAGCAGAACGCTCTATAACTTGTGTAAATAAAAAATTCAGACCAGGAAAACCACATATACGCTATACGAAAATCGAACATGTTCGATTCCCACTATACTATACTATACGCACCTATACGCGCCTATACGAACTTTTCGAAAAGTGTCCTCCTATGTGACACGGTATAAGGAAATCATAATGATTGATTTCAAGTATTCGCGTGCCCTCAAAAACGTAAACCGTGTACCCCAATAGTCTACTCCTATGTGACCGCAGCCTGGAGGATTTAATTTTGAAAGGACAATGCCGTCTAGGTCACAGGTCAATTTTCTCGGAGTTCCTTGGTTCCATTTGGATAAAAGTTGGCGAGTGTATGGATTTTAATGTATGAATTACGTCAGAAGGGGTACATACTAGTATTGATGATAAATAATGACATGCATATCAGAATGTTTCCACGTTTTCAATCAGAGTGGATGGCTGAAATAATTCATGAGATTCTGGAATGTTGTGTTAAATTCGACCAACACAGGCTGCATTTCAAAGTGCTGTCGAGCCAATATGTGTCTGTTTTTCTTAGGTATTACCGCCTCCTCCTCCTCTCCCTCGGCTAGTAAAAGCAAAGCACAATATTCTTCTTCTGAGGAAATCATATCTTTTCAAAATACCGAAATCGCAACTTTTTTCATACTCAAGAAAAGAGCATACTGAAAGCACGTGCTACTTCTATGTGAACCGCCGTGCCCGTATAGCGTATAGCGAATACCGAATAGCGTTCAGCGAATACGGTAGAGTGTATACCGTATATTTCTATGTGAACGCAGCCTAAGAGTTATTTAACGACTTACTATCACCGGTTTGTTAAATTTTTATAACATTGAATACATTGCCATTTTGAGGACATAAAGATAGCATTTATTGTTTAGGGCTAGTTAAAATGAACAATATAATCGAGTCAAAGAAAGATAAAAAGGCAACACAGTTGACAATTTCACAGCCATTGTTCAACGAAACGATTTAAAACTGATCGTATGCATAAACTCATTTTGTCGTTGTTTGTACCTGTTTCGTTTTTGGTTAATTTTGATTTGATTTTGCCAACTAAATGAACATGATCTTTATTACATTGTATTTTACCTTTGTAAGTTATACATGCCGAAATAAAATTGCTCTATGTATGTAGCAACGGCGACAATATTTGGGTATTACATATCCATTTAGGAGTAGATTAGGATTATTAAAACAGAAGATCTAAATTGACACAAAACATTAATTCAACCCTGTGACATTGTATAACAATCAGTAGAATTTTCGCAATTAACATTTGTTCCCACACGAAGCAACAGAGCAAGTACACATGTTCTGTTGAACGTTACGAACTTTAGCGAGGTTTCCAATCAAACCTAACCTAACATAATTTCAAATATATGAAAATGATTGTAATGTTATTTCTTGTTAATTGTTGTTATTTCCATTAGTCATTTCTTATCTTACTATAATTTCAAAGACTTATGAAATCATGAAATAAATTTAAGGAATTCTGCAATTTATTAGAACGCTCATTAAACTTCTCTTCATAAGCATATACGTGTCCCTATATACATGTACATGTACGTAGAGGGCAAGTAAAAGTCTAAATATTTTTTATTATTTTAACCGTATAATTATTTTTCAGAGCCGACAAAAGACCCTTCATATTTTATTAACAACTATGGCCAGTCCATAAACTTTAAGGTGAATTCGATTTTTTTTTCGTCAACAATTCTCCTCGTTCACTCTATGATGACCCTGACGTGAAGCTAGTCAGTTTAGTTGGTTGGGGCCGGAGCTTCTTGTATTCTGCTTGGCCCACCGGGGTTCAACTTGTGTTTTCAGACTTTCAGTGAATGTTGTTTGGCTCTCATTCGCCGGCAGCTTATTGTGTCTTTGAGTTCTCGTTTTTATTCATCTTGGACGTTATCATGATTTATTTGTTTGTCCTTGATGATTCATTGACAAATTAGAGATTCACCACGAGTAATGAAGATCTGACTAAATGCTGTGACCTACTGCAGAAGGTGAGGATGAGGGTTAGACCTGTAAACCTAGTTTAAGCCCGCCAGTAGCTCACTTGCATGCGAATTTCTCGCGACTGTTTTGCGAATTTTGTCGCGGACTCGCACAACATTCGTGCAAGTGTCGCACGAGTGTCGTAAGAATTTTCATGTGTCGCGAACTAGTCGCGAACTGGTCGCGAAGTTTTTAATTTTCATGTTTAAAGCATTAATATGCGAATTTTTTCGCCAAAATATTTCGCAAGACTGTCGCGCGACAGTCGTGCAACGTTTGTGCAAGTGTCGCGAACTAGTCGCCTCGAAATCTTAGCAAATTTACTATGCAAAATTTTCACGATGGTCGCGCGACAGTCTTGAGAAAACATGCGAACACCTCGCGACTATTTGGCGAGAAAATAAAACTAAGCGACATTCGTGCGACTGTCGTACGAATAAAAATGAAAATAAGCTTCATTCGCCGGAAAGTCGTGAGACACTCTCACGAATGTCTCGCGACTGTCGTGCGATAGTCGCGCGACAATCGCGAGAAATATTTTCAAAATAAGACTGAAATTCGCGAATTTGTCGCATAAATGTCCATTCAATGAGACTGCTTTGTAAAAGTTGTGTTTGTATCGTTAATTTTTGTCGCGAACTATTCGCGAACTATTCAGTTGTCGCATTCCAGTGAGATAGGGGCTTAAATAATGTGAACTACGCAGAAGGTGAGGATGAAGGTTAGACCTGTAAAACTATTTGTAGCCCGTCAATAAATTACTTATCGTTCCAATGCGATACATCTGTGGTGGCTCATATATTATTTTATGTCTTTGTGTTAAATTTTAATGTTGTTTGCACTGTCTGTACGTTTTCATATTTTAGTTTAGTTTGGGTTACTGAGTGGCCGCCTATTGGGAAATAGTTGCTCACTCGGTTTACGATATGTTTTCTTAGTATAGATACCTGATTGTTTATTTAGTTTTTTCCCACCTTAGTTTTTGGAGTGTGATTTTTTTTCTGATTGCGCCATTTTTTTCCTTCTTGAACACGTTGCAACACTGTGAAGTACCACGTAACACACTCTCCAATAAGCGCACAGTCAGTTCCCTTTCAAGTAGTAATAAAAACGTTCGAAATTCCAATAAGCGTATTTTGGAGTGGGATTTTCTTTCTGATTGCGCCATTTCCTGATCATTGCTTTCTTTTACCATTACTTATGCTAGAAACAAAATGAATATCTCACCTCTGTGGACAACTTAATAACTTGTACTTATTTTCACCTAGAGTAATATCTTATAAGCGAGATAGGTAATAAAATCGTTATTGCATTCTCCTATTATACATGTAAATGCATACGATGTTCTGCGCACTGTGTGCTGGTTTTATATATTTTTTGTAATATCGAACAAATGAGTGAGGTTATCGAATCGTCCTCATATAGACAGTACAGGCAACATACTGATTTTTTATTCATTTGCATAGCATGTTTAAGGACAAGAAAACAAATAAAATCGATTTCATGCAATTAATGTAACATTTTGGCAGGTGCAGATAAGCAATTTTATCTAAATTATATTTTAAAAATAATCCAAATAACAAAGTGCGACCTTAACTCTTGTTTTGCTGCATATTTAAAATCAGCGAATAGAAAATGTTAAATTATTTTGCTTAACTATTTTGTAATATAAATTAACATTTATCTATTTCAGAAAAAAAGACTTTGCACGTAACCGAAGACTTTAATAACATGCAAAATTATGATATACCGGTAATTTAAGAAAATTAAATAAGAAAGAACAAAATGGCACCATTCTTATATCAAAAGATTTAAAACATTGACAACATTTGTAAATTAAGGTCATATACGAGTAGGGCAACATATCTATATCGATAACATGTAATAAGTTTGGCCTTCACTCTCCAGACAAACTCAAAGAACATTGCGCATACATATTGAGCTAAATTAAATGAATTTTTTTTTTTGAGTATCCACGGTCAAAATCATGTCTTGACTGTAGCAAAAGCTCATTTGCATCATAAAATGTAAAACTTAATTTTCTGAGAAACCGCTTGACCAATCAAATTCATTTTTATGTATTATCCTTAGGAAGGGGAAACCAAAGTTTGTATAGATGGTCCAGGTCACATGAACACGTTGACCGTCATACTCATACATGTACATTGTATATGGTAAGAACCATTTAAATCTTCTTGAATTTCTGGAACCGGTGGACCGATTTCAATGAACTTGAAAATGGCATGTAGCAATGTGGACTATTACCTATCATAGTTTGTATAAATCATGACCTTGAGTTGAACTTGATCTATTAAACAAAACAGTAAGTTCAGATATAGTTTCATAAGCTTTTCAATGGGAAAAGTTGAAACATTGGATTTTCCAGAATTTATTTTACACTGTTAATAATTTCATTTCACTTTAGGGGTTTTTAGGCGCATTTTCCGGCTTATAACTACTTATTGGGAAATAGCTGCCCACTCGGCTTACGATATGCCCCCTTTGTAGTACTACCTGATTGTTTATTTAGGTCTTCCTCACATCGATGTTGAGAGTGGGAATTTCTTTCTGATTGCGCCCTTTCCTAAACATTGCTTACTTTTACCTTTTAATGGTTATACACATTATAATAAAAGCTTGTCGGCCAGTACTAGACAAACAAGCAAAGCTTTGCTTTGGGATCAATCTAACCAAATTGCCTCAGTATGGAGACTGTAATCATATTTGAGATTTTACTATCCTAAATATGAATGATCAAAGCATCTAAAACACCAAAGATTCATTTCGTTGATAATGTATTCTTTAATGATTGTTTTTGTATTATGATTGCTTTGTGTTATAATCGACAATTTCTAAAGGGCTAATGTTTCTTTAACGTTTAATTGGTCCATTAAAGACTAATATGTACGGGGTTAATAAAGGTTAAATGTGTAATAATATATTATATGCTATACCATTTCAAAAGAACGTTTAATGCTCATTTAATGTTTTTCAAAATGCAATTATTTGAAACGAAATTCGCACTGAAATTAATCGAATAAAATAATTTTGGACAGCATTGCTCTACTGATCGTTTCTGCTTTATCATAAAGGAAAATAGCAATTGAAGCACCACAAAAAGAACAACTGCAAGCCAACGGAAACGACGACTCAACAACTACGCCTGATTTAATAACTGACCCATTGCCCAAGATCCACACAAATTCACAGACTAATACACTAGTCTAATACATTGCTACTGTCATACATAAGTAAGAATAAAGGGACCAGGAATGGATGCAATTAAATTTAAAGCCCCAACAAAGACACCAGGTGGGAAAGAAAATACATAAAATACAACAAAACATTTTTTTCCGACAACACACACGAAGAGCAGAATGACTTGCTCTTTCCCAAAAGGTAGCCTTCCGGCTAAATTTCATCCGAAACGAAAGGCAACGAGCACGTCAGAGAGGCAGGCACAATAAACAGTAGTATAATAAAGATAAACCTATTTACTGGACACTGATTACCGTTTTCCTGGGGACAGCCTCGATTTTATAAAAAAAATAAATTAAATAAAAACAAATATAGGGTTCAACTGGCGAGCAGATGCAACATTTTGTTGTTGTAATTCAGTTAAAATCCCAACCAAAGACACCAGAAATACCAGAGATTATTATTATCATTAATAAAGTACAAGTAGGCAAAGATCAGGAAAAGGCGCAATCAGCAAAAGACTCCCACTCCAAAAACCAAGGTGGGAAAAAACCAAACTAACAATCAGGACCCAGTTGTTCAAAGCATCGTTAGCTTAACGATATCATTAAGACATAAATTTGTTAAGCAAATATCAGCTAAAGTAACAAATACACTGTTATTTTTTGTTGAAAATATGTGAGAATCCTTTGCAGTGCAAAGGATTCTCACATTTTTTCAACAAAAAATAACAGTGTATTTGTAATATTAACGTTTGAAATTTTAACGAAACGTTAACTAATGACATCGTTAGTTTTGAACAACTGGGCCCAGGTACTTATACCATGAAAACATTTCGTAAGCCGAATGAGCAGCTATTTTCCAAATAGGTGGCCACTCAGTTACCTTAACTTAACTAAAAAATATGTAAACATACATAAGGCGCCAACAGCACAAAATATTTTTAACACCAAGACATAAAACAAAAAGAACCACCACAGAAGTATCGACTTGGAACGATCGGTAACACAAAGTTACTGGCGGGTTTAAATCGATTTTACACGGCCGTAACCTCACCCTCAGCTTCTGCAGTGGTTCATAACATTTAGTTAGTTCTACGGTCCTCGTGGTGAATCTCTAACTAGTAAATGAATCATCAAGAACAAACAAATAAATCATGATAAACATCCTTATGAATAAAAAACCAGGACTCACAGATTCAGTAAGCTGCCCGACGATGGAGATCCCTGGGCGGCAAATAAGTTACTAAAAACCATTTTCACTAGGACAGCGAAATCACCATTTCTACCAGTACAGCGAAAATGTATTTTAGTGATTATCTAAACGGATAATAATAAAATTAAAACAATATCTCAACTGGCTAACACATGGATTACAAAATGTTGCTGCAATAAGGCCCAAAGAAACTAGGCGGGAAGGAGACCATCAAGATGTTGATTCACGAAACTAAACAAGAGCCCAACAAGAATAGCAGCAAAACACAAACACCCCGACGAGCACAGCAGACAAAACGGACATAACACGCAACATGAATATACGTAAATAACAACAGATCCGCCCTGTAACGGTCAGTAACGAATTACTGGGGGGAGGGGGCTTAAAACACAGCATGATAAATAACTGAAGTACAAAAACACTTTAGGGCCAACTAAGTAAGTTTTCTTCAGGTTTGCACCTTGTGACGCTATGTAGGACTATGGATAATTTGAACCATAGGTTCATTAAAACTAATGCGTAATTTTAACCCACATTAGTCTGGTGTCTTCTTTTTGGAACAAACAGTGACACAACAGAACGTGTTGGGTCACCTTGGATTATTCTCCTTGCTTAGAGGAAATTCATAGAATATTAAATAAGATATAGAATTGTCTCCTCAAAATGAAGGGAGGCTTGCCCAAATGATTATAATGGGACAGTCCCTTCGTCATAAATGGGTTATGCTCAATCTATAACCAAAGATGTTAACCCTAGATCTTGTGATTACGCTGGATGTGTAAGCAATACGGGTTTCTTGTTGAATATGAACTGCAGCCTTTATTCGCTCACCTGAGCCGAAGGCTCACAGGTGAGCTTATAGTATACCCATGCTCCGGCGTCCGGCGTCCGTCGTCCGTCCGTCGTCCGTCCACAATTTCAAAGATCTTCTTCTCTGAAACCGCTAGGCCAATCAAAGCCAAACTTCATATGGAGCATCCTTAGGAAGGGGGAACGAAAGTTTGTATAAATGGTCAAGGTCACATGACCAAGATGGCCGCCATGGTTATGCATTTGAATGGGAAAAAAATAGGAAAATGTCATTGAATGGCAAAAAACTTGCTAGGAATGAGCAAATGGACAGAATATTCATGTTTATGAAAATATTTTGGGCACAGAGGGTTGTCTGCCCCTGCCCCGGGGCTATATACATGTGTATGACCATAATATTCAAACATCTTCTTCTCTGAAACCGCTTAGCCAATCAAAGCCAAACTTCATGTGGAGCATTCTTAGGAAGAGTGAATGAAAGTTTGTATAAATAGTCAAGGTCACATGACCAAGATGGCTGTCATGGCTATAAATAGCAAAAACCTTTAAAAATCTTCTTCTCCAGAACCAGAAGGCCTATGAATTTGAAACTTGGCATGAAGCATCAGGCAATGGTGCTCTACAAAGTTTGTATAAACCATGACCCTGTGATGACCTTGACCTTTTTTACAGCAAGGTCAACTTAGGCCGCCCATGCATTTGAATGGGGAAAATAGGAAAATGTCATTGAATGGCAAAAAACTTGCTAGGAATGAGCAAATGGACAGAAGATTTATAATTATGAAAATATTTTGGGCCCAGAGGGTTGTCTGCCCCTGCCCCGGGGCTATATACATGTGTATGACCATAATATTCAAACATCTTCTTCTCTCAAACCGCTTGGCCAATCAAAGCCAAACTTCATGTGGAGCTTTCTTAGGAAAGTGAATGAAAGTTTGTATAAATGGTCAAGGTCACATGACCAAGGTGGCCGCCATGGCTATAAATAGCAAAAACCTTTAAAAACCTTCTTCTCCAGAACCAGAAGGCCCATGATTTTGAAACTTGGCATGAAGCATCTGGCAATGAAGCTCTACAACGTTTAAATAAATCATGACCCTAGGATGACCTTGACCTTTTTTATGGCAAGGTCAACTTAGGTTGCCCACACATTTGAATGGGGAAAATTGTTACAATGTCATTTGAAGGGCAAAACTTGCAGTAAATTGGCAAATGGACTGAATCTTTATTATTTAAAAGAGAAATTGGCTCCAGAGGTTGCTCTGACCCTGCCCTGGGGTTATATACATGTATATTACCATTCTGGTCAAACAAGTTTATTGGTATATATCTCAGGTCTCAGGTGAGCGTTTACAGGACCATTGGTCCTCTGGTTTTCCATTTTCGAACTGAAAGTTCCTGATCATTATTAGGATTTGTTTTTCTTTGTTCATTTTTTGTCATTGTATTACGTTGGCGGTCGACAGCTAATGGCGTGTCGGAAAGGTCAGTTATCCTAGCCGCACTGGTAAAGCATTCCACGGGCAGGTTACCAGTACTTAGTGCATGGCCGTAGAAATAAACGACTTTCAACTGGTAATTGTCTTGTTGATCGTTCTTTTTCGCTTTGGAATAGCAATTTCAGTAATATTTTATTTTTGTCGAGATTATAAAATGGGGCAGTTGGTCTCTGTTAGAGTATTGCCGATGCTCTTTCTTATGGCTGTTTTCTCTGCTCTAAACTGAGTTTTTACATGTACCATTTGTAATCTCGGTCTACCGTTTGTTACTATCGTACCTGACATACTTCGTGTTTATGAGTGTGCCAGTTCATACCCATTGCTTCACATACACAAGAGATCATATTTTCCTCTAGTTTTAGTGTAGTATATGTGCACTTTTGACGTAGTACCATAACGACAATGTAAATATTTACAACCCTATTGTCTTTAATGGACAGGTAACGAAGGCCAAAACTCACGCGGATCGCCTAAAAGAATACATTCACAGGACGCCATGAACTGCATGGGTATAATCATGTAAATTTAATATCATGTTTAAATAGCGTTTGCGTACCCAAAACAAAAATCTTTTGTAACACTAAGACACTATATAACGAGGTGTTTTGATGACCTTTGAGAATTTTCAGTTTACAATTAATGAGCCGCCGCACCCCCCCCCCTCCCCAACAACTTCTGCAAGTTTACAATTAATGAGCCGCCGCATCCCCCCCCCCCCAACAACTTCTGCATATGCAAAAACAAAGACGCAGATCAAAGATGCAGCACAAGCGTAACTATACTGCTGATCGGCGCCTTTGTTTTCGAACAATGTATAGTATGATGCCTCTTCCATCTAAGTCTGACATTTGAAACCTCTAGTCATTTTCTGTTGCTGTAAAGCCTGACTGGTGTGGGACACCAAGATCGGTGGTTTTCTGGTGCGGCGACTCATTTCCCTGTCGGTTTTAAGTAAACCGCTGGTCCCCTTGAATCGTAAGCAATCGTACGATTGACTGATCATAAAATGTTTGATTAAATTGCGTATGCAATGCTTGTAAAATGTTTTCCAGTGTGTTTCTGCTTTCTTATGTTGGGTATCGGGACACAAGAAATGATCCCAAAAACAATATTAAGACAAACTTAAGCCCAGTGAGTCCTGGTCTTAAGGTTATTATTTATGATTGCCCGGTTTCTTGTCATTTCCTAGTTTAGTTGGCTTATCATACTCTACGGTTGTTTTGCTAGTATATGCCACAAATTTTGCAAGCCGGGTATAAAACATGTTTTCGCTAGGCCCGGCGCGTTTAGAAACGTATCTGTGCCCCTGATCAAAACTAGGCCCTTGCCAACATGACTGTATCGAAAGGCAGAGCAAGGGGTGGGCTTAAGCTTGACTGACAGAGATAGAGACCTCGTTGGAGTGCAAAGACCGCCTTTCGGTATTGCTAGGTTCTGACGTAAAATGGGTCTGTTTTGTAACCAAGGTTGATGTGGCCGAGTGCAAATTATTGTAAAATATCATTGTACAAGGCGCAACACAAAAATAAAACTGTCTTAATTGTGCGATTTCCAAAAGGTTCTGTCTCCTGGAATAGAATTCAATAAAATATTACTACAAACATAAAAATATTAATAAAAATGAAAATATTAAGGACTGTTAAAGTTATGTTATTTATTTTTCTCATGCGTCTTTGTTTGCAAAAACATTATGTAAATGACATGAGTTCACATGACACCATCCAATGTTTTGTGTCGCCGTTTTTGCAAGAGCTAAAAAATAAGGTTGTAATTATATCACAAAAGTGTACCCATTATGTTGACTTACCTGAACTTGACTTCAAAAAAGTATTTTATTTACAAATTGCCTTCGATTAACATGAGACTAATTATAACATTGCCACGAGGCAAAACGTATTATATCTGACACGCAGGATTTACTTTTTTCCTATTTGCTCGCTTTCTTGTAGTGCTAACAGCTGTACATGTATAGTTTCTGAGATGGTTCATTAACGTGAAAGGAAGAAGCTACATGTTTTGACAATTTTTGTTTGTTTTCATTTAAAACAAACCGGACTACGGACTAGGATTGGGGCCGTTGGGCCAATTTTATCTCTCTAGTAGAAATACTTAATGAGTAATTAAATGCGACTCTGCTATGAATTATCTCTACGTTGTCTATTTATTCTGCCTGTCTGCTTCTCCGCTGTACTAACTGGTTACCTTGCTGGAAAGAGGTAACCATTTTGGTTTTCATATTTTATTTCTGTAACTTCTGTCTTATGTTGTCACTCTGGGTCATTGTATTAAATTGTTGTAACCAAGAACTCACTTTCCTTAATTTTCAAGGATATATAAGACATACCCCCTTGGAGAAAGCAAAGTAAATACGAAAGAAAGGAAAAATCTCATGTTACATCAAAACATTTTGCGAATCGCTACCTGGTCAAAACATGGAGCACATACATATATCAGTATTGTGAAGTATTCATTTTCTCTGCTTTTTGCGACAAGTGAGCATTAAAGAAGAAGCTTCCATAGACCAGCGGCAAAGTTGTCCTCTTTGTCAGCAAATAACCAGGTTATTATTGTCTTTCGGGTGACATGAGGTATCCGATAATGATACTACTACTACTACTACTACTACTACTACTAATAATAATAATAATAATAATAATAATAATAATAATAATAATAATGGTAATAATAATAATAATTAATAAAAAGAAAAAAAAAACAATACAAAGTTTACTATATTTCAACCCAAAAGATGAGTTCTTCTGCAAAAGGTTGACACAGAATTATTTACTAGTTACAGTGTATATGTACATATACGAGTATATCAGTTACTCAAAACCTAAAAAAATAATAATAATAAATAATAAATAAATAAATAAATAAATAAATAAATAAATAAATTATTATTTTTTTCTTTTTTCTTTCTGGTCCTCATTTTACATCCTTTTAAAACGTTGTTGTCATTTTAGTTCTATTCTACTCAAACTCTTCAATATTTAATATACTTCTAGCGGTAATCAGTTTATAGCAAATGACTTTAAAAACTTAAATTAGTAGCCATTGAATGTCGTTTGGAAAACAAATATCTATTATATATTTGAGTATTATTCCATTAATGAACTTATTTAATTTACGTATTAAACTATTGCGACTGATCGGTCCATGGACACATTATTTTAGTTTAAACAAAAGAACCATCGGTCCTTAAATCCCTCACCTGAGATTTGGTCGTTGAAAAATATCATTTAAGCTTCTCGACATCTTTTATATAGTAAAATTGGTGTATGCAGGGGTTTACCTTTTTTTCTTATTTTTGGTCCAAAATATAAATTGTGGGTACTCGTTAGAACCGCCTCGTCGGTGCGGTTCTAACGTGTACACACAATCTATGTTTTGAGCATATATATATAAAATATCATTTTTTTTTCCAATGGAATTTTCAGTTTTGCTTCTGAAAAAAAAGCTCTGTATATTGCAAGTATTTGTAATGATTTCTAAGAATTAACAATCAAAACACAATAAAATATATAAGTATTCAAATAAGCATTTAATCATACGTAGTCAATGTAATATCGTGGGATTTTCATGACACCGTGTGCATAATTTATGCGTACTTAACGCCCACGTTATCACAATAACATTCCACGCTATTCAGAAACTTTGACGTTTTAATCACCATAATTTGGCTACATTCTGTGATGCTTGTCTTGTTTTGTTGTCTCCATGGGAATCGGGTACCAGGAAGCCTAAACATGACCATATGGCAGCACACCGACGTAACTGCTGGCAAATTGTTCAACGTCGAAGCTCAATCTCACTTTCACAACAAGAGATTGAGCAGACAGGTTTAATGGACAAACCAAAAGTCAGCCGTTTGCATAGATGGATGATTTCCATCGGTGATCCGTTAGACCTCTCCCACACCAACGGAAATTGGATATGTTGAGCCCTTGGTCGAAAATGAAAATTAAGCTAAACAGCAAAGATACGAAAAAAATTATGTTGTACCTTTTCTGGCATATATGACATAACTTATTAATATTCCGGTTGTTTATTTACGCAAAATAATACAATACATATTTTTTCTGTGTAAACTTTTAACCATGTATATAAATAGATAAGGGAGGCTATTGTAGAAAATAACAATAAAACTGGGATCCTGTTAAGAGCAGCGAACATATTAATGAGACAAGCCATACCGCGGTTTCGCCTACTCAAGCCTCTTCAGAGAACCTTCAGACTTGGCAATATGGAGCCAAAAAGAATAACTTTAACTTTACATCCTTCAACAGGGTAGTCGATAAAAAGACTTGTATAATCAAAATGGGGCCAAATATATTCAACTTTTGTTAGAAAAGTAATCTTAACCGATAATAATTTTCTGATTTCTCAGAATACACTCGCTGATCTCAAAGGACCAAAAGGAAAATATAATCTGCACTATGGATGATGTACGGGGAGACTATTAAGGGCCGCCACACGGCACCATACCAGCTGCAGTCCATAGCAAATAAAAATGAAACTGGGATCCTTTAAGAGCAGCGACTAAAAAGACTGGTATTATCAAAATATAAAAAGGTTAGAAAATGAATCTTAACATATAATAGTTTTCTGCTTTCTCAGAATACCCTCGCTGATCTCAAAGGACCAAAAGGAAAATTTATACAAAACAACACAAATTTGAGATATGAAAATGTAATAATTATTAATACATGTAATTCAACTGAATGATCAGAAAACAAATAAACATAGTCAACATAACAAAAGATCAAACTTCCTTAAACAAATATACTTGTACATGTACATGTTTACAATACACTAAAACATACACAATTTGGCTCAAAATTCGGGGCATGCTCACTTTGCACCGACGAAAATGTACGGTAAATAAACCAAATAATAATCAGATCTGTGTTACTAATGGAAACTGAGCAAAACTGAACTGAAAGTTCGCATATGAAGCATGTTCGTCGATGTAGAATCTAGGATGTGGAACTTAAGATAGTTTGTGAATGATAAAAGCTTCGTTTTGAAAGTTAAAATCTTTTTGGGGGATAAGAAGGCCAAACGATTTTGATGCAAGGCAAAAGAGGCCCCCAAAAAGCAGACAAAAGGAAAATATAATCTGCATACTCAAAGTCAAAAATCGTTTGTTTCTCTACGTAAATTTGAACTTTTCAGGCACTTTTATGTTTTTACTGGAAGGTTTAACACATAATAAAAATAATACGATTAGAGTCAAAATAACGCAGATAGAAGTTACTTACAAAATCCGTAATCAGTTCGACATTTAAGTGCAACCAGTGCTAAGCTGTCACGGAAGAGGGGTGAGGTCACGACACGAAGTGTATTGGAGTGCAGGTTAGCTAACTGATCTACCGTTCGCATTGTATACAATTGTGCACAATGCCTACATATAATTTTTGATTTTCTTTGGTGTTCAAAACGCATCTGTATTCTACTGTTCTTGATATTTTCATAAACATAAAACTAAATTGTTGCTCTAAGGTAAACAGAATATATCTATATATGATACCTCAAAGGAAAAAAAAGAAAAAGAAGAAATCAAAATATTGTGCAGAGTAGACTTTGATGTATTCAAAATAAATTCTGCATCCGAGACGGATATATACGAGCCAAAAGTTCTAACCGAATACCTAGAATGCAGCATTAAAAGGCAATTCTTCACACAACCTTTAACATTCCCTATACGCTTTATTATCAGCAGAATGTTATTTAACGTTCACTGGTCAATTCTTATTTTCACATTAGATGGTAGACCTTCGGCTCAGGTGAGCTAAAAAGTCACATTTAATCTTAACCTGCAAAAACATGTAAAAACAAGCTAGCATGGAGGGATAGTCTTCCAGTTGATCTTGTCCCAAAGTATTTTTGTACATTCCCAAAGCCGAGGGGGGTTATTCAATTATCATGCTTGAAAAGATTACATTCATAAATTAAAGTCAGTTATTTGATGAACTTTGTGATTTAATATGCATGCTTGTATGAATTTGAATTTAAACAAAAAGTTTAATAATCATTATAGCTCGCTCAAATTACAAGTCTAGATTTTGGAAACAAAGACGCAAGGTTTTGCACGTTTAAAGGGTCTTATATGACATTAAGCGAGCTGTGCATGGTTATGAAATAAACCATATTGAAATATATTGCATGTGCATGAATACATTTCTTGCTTGCTGGAGAGGCAACCAGTTACTTGTACATGTAGATACGTCTTTACAATTATTGTAAAGCGTCCAAGAAGCAGTTTTTTTTCTTAAGGTTTATTTTCGACCTTTTGGAAGAGATTGGGTCTCGCAAATAATAACATTTGAGTCGCACCATGAGAATACCTGTTTTCCTTTTTCAGATACGAGAAAAAAAGACGTTGATCAACTGTGAAATTACAGCACTGACAGCTTATGAGCTCATTTGTTTCATTTTACGGATATTTTTCTTCTAAGATCTTTCTAACATTTTTCTGCGTCTGCACTGAGCGGTTTGTGTCGGATACCAAAAGACCGCTGCACAGTTTAACTTAAAGAGAACCAGTTTCGGCATGACGTCATCATGATCATGTCGCAATTGTGGAGTGACTTGATAAGCTGTTGAATTTATGCAGGAAAATTTTCATATGACCATTTTGTGCTAATATGTGATGACGAACGTTTTGCAAATAGTGTGTTTCTCAGTGTCTTGTCTTGACATGCTATTATGAAGACCAGACTATTATGAAAACCAGTAGAATCCTAAAACTAATGCGCGGCTAAACAAAGTAGGTCTTTAAAATGTGACAGGCCCGATTGTCTTATCATTAAACATGCTGTAAAGTTCAAGTGAATGAAACCACATCTAACCACGGCAATATGGTTGGTAATTTCGAAGTCAGATAAACCTTTATCTTTTTATCTTTAACTTTAAACCAGCTCGAGAAAGGTTTTCGGTGACTTTTTTTCGTGCCTTGACGCCAGTCATTAAAGTAATTCGGTTGCGTGTTTGATCATTATGGCAAAATAACGCACAATGGTTGTTATTCAACATGTTAAACCATTGAATAATTCTGTTTATTTGTAGCCATGGAGTTATGATTGCAAGTTTGAACATGTTCTCAAACGGCGACTAAAATTATAAGCTGTTTCACAAAGGTTATCAAATGTGCGTGAACCGAATATTATTTATTTGTTTTCAAATCATTTTGATCTTTTACAAAATTCAAAAATGCCAATATTCAAATAGAAACGCGATCAACCATAATGAAAACTTGCCCATGCAATATACAGAGGTTTTTAAAATTGTAAAACATGGAAATTTTCAGTAGAAATGTTTTGATAATTTTCTTATTTTTGCTCAAAACATAGATTGTGGGTCCTCGTTAGAACCTCCTCGCCGAGGCGATTCTAACGAGTACCCACAATCTTTGTTTTGTAGCAAAAAAAAGAAAGAATAGGTATACCCCTGCGTACCCAAGTTTTGCTACATAAAAGTGGGGTATAAGGGGGTATATATTACACGGACATGTTTTCTGATGACCAACCCTGTCTGCCAAATAAACAGAGGGCTTATATGCTGGATGAATTTAATATTTGAAAAAAAAAAGAAGATTACATAGTCGATTAGGAGCTCCTACCGAGTTAGCAGCGACTTCTGTTTTATCATTTTTTTCTGTTTTAATCAATTGTTTTAATGCATTTCTTCATATTCAATAATTCTCATTTTGAAAGCTTAAGGAATCGTCACACCCAAGCGAAAATCGCTTGACACAGACTTGCGTTTATTTGCGAAAGATAGTTTTTGTTTGATAGATTACTTGCTTTACGACCCAGTCAACAGCTATTGTCATGTCGGATGTGACGAAAAGCAATGCATCAAGCAAACAAGAATCCCTTTTCGGAAATAAAACGCAAATCTGCGCAAGTCTACGTCGAGGGATTTTCGCTTATGTGTGGCGAGGCCTTTATGATAAGGATTGGGACCGCGTAAAATCGATTTATTTCTTTGTTTGGATTGATGTCTTAAGGTTCCAGTCGACAGCTAGGGCCAATTCGGGACGTTGCCTCCATTTTATGGGACTTTTTACTCTAAATGAGGATGTCATGGTATCCAACAAGTGCTTCAAATATAACCATCGAAGTAAACCACAAATGCTTGTACAAATGGATGCTAGATCCCGGTAGAATACAAGGGTCCAAGTAAAAGATTGCCAGTAGAGTGTCAGTAAATGACGCGCTATTTCTCTTTATAAACTTGTTTAACTGTCTACTTGCACTTCTCTGTGCAGTGTTTATCATCAGCGCTTTGTCAGATCATTGACTGTTTGTAACCATGAAGGCGTCAACTCGTAGGAAGCAACCAAAAGGAGTAATCCAAGCAAATGAAATTTTGAAACCAGAAGACCAATGGTCCTGTTAACGCAGACCTGAGATCTACTTAATTCTCGAATCCATGTCCTTACGCATAGCCGTGAGTCAATCTTTAGCAGAGAAATAATCTTCTATCCATTTGCCCATTTCTATTTCCCAATGAAATGACATTTACTTATTTTCTCCCATTCAAATGACCTAGGTGACGTAAGTTGACATTGTCTTAAAAATAGGTGAAGGTCATCTCACGCTCATGATTTATATAAGCTTTGTGGAGTTCCATTCATTGATGTGTCATGCTAAGTTTCAAATTCATAGGCATCTAGGTTTGGAGAGGAAATTTTATCTACTGATAGCCCTGGCAGCCATCTTGGTCATGTGACCTGGATCATTTATATAAACATTCATTCTCCCATTGCAAGAAGTCTACTTATGAAAGTTGGTTTTGACAACCCCATGGGGGTAAATAATTTTCACAAACTTATACATTCTGATCATTTTCATACTCCCAGCAAGTTTTCCCCATGTAATGCTATTTTACCAATTTCCCCATTCAAATGCATAGGCGACATAAGTTGACCTTGCTGTAAAAAGGTAAAGGTTATCCAAGGGTCAACATTTATGTAAAAAAAGTACAAGTGGGCAAAGATCAGGAAAAGGCGCAATCAGAAAAAGACTCCCACTCCAAAAACCAAGGTGGGAAAAAACCAAACTAACAATCAGGTACTTATACCATGAAAACATTTCGTAAGCCGAATGAGCAGCTATTTTCCCAATAACTTTTAAAGAGCTTATGACCCTGATGCTACATGCCAAGTTTCAAGATCATAGGCCTTTTGGTTCTGGAGATTTGAAGATGTGTTAAAGGTTTAGCTATTTATAGTCCTGTCGGACATTTTGATCATGTGACCTGGGCATTTTTTTTTAACTTTTCTTTCTCCCATCCTAAGGATGCTCCACATCAAGTTTAGCTTTGATCGCCAAAGCAATGTCAAAACCGAAACCGATGATGATGACGGACGTCAGGACATGCCCATCCTATAAGCTCACATATGAGCCGACATGTCATGTGAGCTAAATCAATTATAATAACTTTGTTTCAGCAATTTTAGACTAACATGCAAATGTACCGGCCCTCAGTAATCTGAGCACATTTAAGCAACGTTTTGCTCCAAGCCGTATTTCATCACCTGTATTGGTGTTCTATGTCATTTTGTAAACATTTCATCGACCCTTTAAAGAGTATAAAATACCTTAGGTATTCACACATTTTTTTCTTTTTCTCTATTATGTTTGCTTACGTAACAATTCATGTAACTTAGGCTTGGTTTCCACGGACAATGTGTCTTTGACAAAGTAGGTTTGTCGCAGAAAACTATGCGAGTGTAAACTCAATTTTGTGCCGAAGTTTTCATTGTCATATATCTGTGACAAAGGTGGGCTAGCTTAGGCTAGCTTAGTAAGTATAAGTAATCTTTGCAAACTCATTGCCAAAGTTTCTGTGACCAATAATCTTCGTCATAGAAACATTGTCCGGGGAGACAAGGCCTTATTGTCGTTTGTCGTTAATTTTATTAAAGTTTTTTGTATTCGCGTAAGTTGTAGGCGATCATTAGCAACGCGATACTGCTCAAAACAACGACTAGAAATGAATTTGTAGAATAATTTCTACTTTTATTTCTCTCAGTATATTAAGACAATTAATTAGATTATTATTTTAACCTAAGATTTGGTTGTTTAGTTGAATTGTTGCTTTACGTCCCAGTCAACAACTTTAGTCATGTCAGGACGTGGCCTCCAATTTATGGGGTTTATACCCAACAATGGATGTCATGACACTCGAAATTTGCTTTAAGATATAGCCATCGCCTCCCGAGTAAACGAATATCGTTTGTATACAATGTATGGGTGGTTTGACTTGAACGACTTTCCCTGGGCAAGCTAAGACCTTCTGTGCGATTAACCGGCCGGTAATCAGATGGTTAGTCAGTTATTTATAAGCTTTACCTGGAGGAATAACAAGCCCATCTATTTCTCCGGGGCCCTCCGTAGACTTGAAAGCATCAGTCATGTCAGTATGTGTTATTGTAGATAATTTATCGAGAAATATCTGTCAAGCTAAACGAAAACAAATAAGCAACAAGATTATACTGTTTAACAGCGGTCCTTGGTGCATTTAAAGACCGGGAGTAGATCATTGTAATGACTGTAGAGTTAACACTATGTTCCCGGCGGTCACGGCAGCTAGGTTTCACACAACCGTGATCAAAACGGGATAAACTTGAGGCAACGCAGGGGAACGGGATAAGCAAACGTAGTAGGCCGTACCATGGACACCGTGGCAAGTTTTGACAGTTTAATACTGCCTTTACACTATGTTCCCGGCGGCCCCGACAGCCCCGTTTGCTCGTGATCAAAACGGGATAAACTTGAGGCAACGCAGAGGAACGGGATAAACAAACGTAGCAGGCCGTACCGTGGACACCGTGGCAAGTTTTGACAGTATAATACTGCGTTTACACTACATGTATGTTCCCGGCGGCCCCGGCAGCCCAGTTTGCTCGAAACGTAGCGTGCCGTTGAATTTGGTCATATATTTCTCTGTTTTCAAGATCTATTATGTTTTGTTAAGTTTTCTTAAGTTGTATTACGATATCCGTAACAAGCCGTGGTAGTGATAAGCCGCTGTGTCACGGAGCCGCTAAGGTACGTTACGGTTAACCACGATGTATCACGATTATTAGGACGTTCTATTACGGCCTGTTACGTTCTTGTGCGGTCAGTTGCATTATGGCCAAGGCGTAACACGTTATTTCGATCTGTCAAGGTCAGTTACGGACGAAACGTAGACACTACACAATTTAAAGCACTCTTGTGCCTTTTGTATACGAATAAGCCCTTTGAAATAATAACAACCGCGCTCCTCCTGTGATATGCCATTTTATATCTACAAACTTCATTATTGTGTTCGCTGCTCTTAAAGATCTCAGTTTTAATTTTTATTTGCTATTACTGCAGCTGGTGTTGTGCCATGTGGCGGCCCTAAAAAGTCTCCCAGTACATCATCCAAATCTAAAGGGTCACTGACGAGACTTTAATAGTCGAAACCGCGGTATGGCCCATCTCCTTTCTCATTATTGTGTTCGCTGCTATTAAAGGATCTCAGTTTTAATTTTTACAAACGCGCCGTGATAACCGTAATATAACGTGACATACGTAGTAGAACGGGATCAACACCGTCAAAGACCGTAACGCACCATAACGTAACGCAACAAAACGTGTCGAGTATTCCGTGCCAAACGGGACGAGACGTTAGACGACCGTGATCAAACGCAGCAGAACGTGGAAGATCCGTAGCTTTCCGGACTATTTACTAGCTTCCCGTTGCACTACGGACCGCCTCCAAGTTTCGCTACGTACTGTTAAGTAATGTCACGGTGTGTCACGTTCAGCCCGTTTTATCACGGCCTTTTACGTTTCTCATTTCCGCCGTGACTGCCGTGTAAGATTTTTAAACTGTCAAAAAATTTGCCACGGTGTTTACGGTTACTACGTCCTGCTACGTTTGCCTATCCCGTTCTCCTGCGTTGCCTCACGTTTATCCCGTTTTGATCATGGTTGTCTGAAACGTGGCCGCCGTGACCGCCGGGAACATAGTGTAAACGCAGTATAAAATATCTGCCAAGGCATTCACAGTAAGTAGCGAAACTTGGAGGCGGTCCGTAGTGCAACGGGAAGCTAGTGAATAGCCCGGCAAGCTACGGATCTTCCACTACCATCTGCGTTTGATCACGGTCGTCTCACATCTCGTCCCGTTTCCCACGGAATACTCAACACGTTTCGTTACGTGAAGTTACGGTGCGTTATGGTCTTTGACGGTGATGACCCCGTTTTACTACGTATGTAAAGTTATGTTACGGTTATCACGGCGCTTGAAGCTTACAGATATAAAATGACATGATATAGGGGCAAGTTCCTTCATATTGTAGCAGTCACTATACTGAACAATTAGAGACCATACGCTGCACTATGTCATTGAAGAAGAAATAAAATCCCGAGCTTTCTTAACTCTGCAGTCGGTTGTTGAGGAGCGCATATCAACACTATGGGTCAATTTAGACGAAAAATCTGAATGATTAGATAAAACAAATAAAAGTGATAATCTAAAATAGATGCCATGACATTGCTCACAAAATACGGTTGACAGGTTGACGAAAATGAAAGAAATGCGCATGCGTGCAAATTATGTATAATGGTAGAGAGGGGCTTAGGTAAAGATCATTGGAGTAAGCATTTAATCACCACAGAATGCCTGGAGGCAGCCCCCCCCCCCCCCCCAGAACCTACAGCTATACAATGAATACTCCATATTGGTGGATACTTCTTATATGAGGTGTAAGTTCACACCTGGCAGCCTTTCAGCATCTTGATACAACATGAGGTATGAAGCAGTATCGCTCCACAGGTAGAGATTGTTCCTGTCGACCTGTCAACCTATAAAATTTGGAGGATGAAAGAGTTGGTGGATACCTCTTATATGAGGTGTAAGTTCATACCTGGCAGCCTTTCAAATAATTTGGTTTTTGGGGTGGGAATCTCTTTCTGATTGCGCCTTTTCCTGATCTTTGCCTACTTGTACCTTTTCAGCATCTTTGTCGCTCTCAGAAGGATCACTGATGTAGTAGAGGAAACAACAGTATGAAACATTCTTTTTCTCTTATAGATATTATCACTGCTCACAAAAGCACTCATTTTTAGCTCACCTGAGCCGAAGACTCACAGGTGAGCTAATAGTATAGTAGTCGAGCCGGCGTCCGTGCGTCGTCCGTCGTCGTCGTCAACATTTTCAAACGACTTCTCCTCTGAAGCTGCCAGGCCGAATCTTTTCATATTTCACATATACATGTAGCATCTACAACAGGTGGGGGGAACGAATATTTGTGTTTTTTTTTTTTTCTTCGATCGGATAAGAACTCTGGTTGCAATGGCAACTTGAAGTTTCCATTGACTTGTATGGAGGAAAGTGGAAATTGGCATTTTCCGTTGTCAGACTGGTAATATTTGAATTTTGTTTTTACATACATGTTTATTGAGTGGTCCTGCACGTTTAAGGCAACTTTTGTAAAAATCACTTTATTCGTTTGGTTGCTATAGCAACATAAAGGGTGAATTTTCGATAAAAATATTCAAAAATCTTCTTCTCAGAAGCCGTATGGGAGATGAAGCTGAAATTTAGCATACATGCTTATGACATTAGCCTGTACAAAGTTTGTGTTTTTTATTGTATTTGTCCAACCACTTTGGTTGCTATGGTAACTTGAAGTTTCCATTGACTTATAAGGCAAAAAGTGGAAATTTGCAATTTCTGCCGTTTCACTGAGGATATTGAAATTTTGTTTTTACATAAATGTTTATTGAGTAGTCCTCCCCGTTTTAGGCAACTTTTGTCAAAATTGCTTCATTTGTTTGGTTGCTATAGCAACGTAAAGGGTAAATTTTCGAAACAATATTCAAAAAGCTGTAAGGCTGATGAAGCTGAAACTTTGCATACATGCTTATGATATTAGCCTCTACAAAGTTTGTGTTTTTTATTGTCCTTGCCCCACTACTTTGGTTGCTATGGCAACTTAAAGTTTCCATTGACTTATAAGACGAAAAGCGGAAAATTGCAATTTTTTGAAAACTATTGCAGCCTGATACCTGAAAAGTGGTAGATGCAAACAACTAATGGAGTAGATGAAGGTATGTGATTAATTTAGGCCAAGGTCATCTCATGACCTTGAAGGGTCTGTCATCCATACACACTTTTCAAAGATCTTCTTCTCTGAAACCGCTTGGCCAATCAAAGTGAAATTTTATGTGGAGCATCCCTTGGTAGTGGGGACGAAAATTTGATTGCAAAATCTGGGCCACATGACCAAGATGGCTGCCATGCCCATATATGGTAACAACCACTCAAAAATCTTCTTCTCCAGAACGGGCAGGCCAATTTTCACGAAACTTGGTATGTAGCATTTGGGACTCCAGCCCATCGTAGTTTGGTCAGATAATGACCCTAGGATGACCTTTACCTATTTTACGTCAAGGTCAATTTTGGAAACATAGGCTTTTACATGGGAAAAAGTGAAAAATATGGATTTTTTGAAAACTATTGCAGTTTGAGACCTGAAAAGTGGTAGATGCAAAACAACTAATGAAAGTATGTGATTAATTTAGGTCAAGGTCATCTCTTGACCTTGGCCGATCTGTCGTCTATACACACTTTTCAAAGATCTTCTTCTCTGAAACCGCATGGCCAATCAAACTAAAATTTTATGTGGAGCATCCCTGGGTAGGGGTAACGAATAGCCAAGATGGCCGCCGCGCTAATATATGGTAAAAACAACTCAAAACTCTTCTGCTCCAGAACCGGCAGGCCGATTTTCACGAAACTTGGTATGTAGCATTTGGGACTCCAGCCCATCATAGTTTGATAAAATGATGACCCTAGGATGACCTTGACCTATTTTATGGCAAGGTCAATTTTGGAAACATAGGCTTTTACATGGGAAAAAGTGAAAACAATGGATATTTTGTAAACTAATTGCAGCCTGAGACCTGAAAAGTGGTAGATGCAAACAACTAATAGAGTAGATGAAGGTATGTGATTAATTTAGGTCTAGGTCAATTTTGGAAACATAGGCAAACATGGAAACATGGGGAAAAGTGACAACTAGGTCTCAGGTAAGCGTTTACAGGACCAATGATCCTATGGTAACTATTGCAGCCATAGACCTGAAACATTACCAAGATGGCCGTCATACCCATTTAGGTAAAAAAAAAAAGAAAAAAAAATCACTTTGTCCAGTGACTGTACTTGTTGACACTCAGGTGAGCGATCGTTGCCCTTGAGCTACTTGTTAAATATTCTAAAATAACCTTAAGAACATGAGAAGTAGCTCTTTGGATACGTGTAAGGGGTCGGATAAAAGTAAAAGACACATTAACGTAATATTCTCAATTGATTGTTCATAATGAAAACGACAGACAGTTGAAAAGATAATACATGATATATCAAAGCTATGAATTTGTACATAAGATGAACGGACGCTAAATAACAGTATAAAATAAATAAATAAATAAATAAATAAATAAATAAATAAATAAATAAATAAATAACTAGAAAATGTGTTTATGAAACACTATGCCCCCAACTGTTAAGTCACTTTCAAGATGTAAAAATGTCCAAAAATGACTAAGTTCAAATTGTAAAAAAAGTGACAAAAATTAATCTGAGGAGTGTATCCCAACCACATGCATATCTTAAAAGCATGATCACAATGTCTGCACAGTTTCAAAAGTATCAGTATTAAATTGTAGGAGGAGTTGCGCACACAAGGTACCCTCTATCCATTCACTAAAATGCCCGAAAAAATGACTAAGATCAAATTGTGAAAAAAATGACAAAAAATAATCCAAGGATTATATCCAAACCACATTCATATTTTCAGACCATGCCCATAACACATGTAAAGTTTTAAATGAATTGGCATGAAACTGTAGGAGGAGTTGCGCACACAAGGTACACCACTGCCCATTCACTTTCGTTGTCAAAATGCACAAAAAATGGCTAAGTTCAAATTGCAAAAAAGTGACAAAAATGAATCTGAGGATTATATCCAAACCACATGCATATCTTCAAAGCATGGCCACAATGTCTGCAAAGTTTCAAAAGTATCAGTATTAAATTGTAGGAGGAGTTGCGCACACAAGGTACCCTCTATCCATTCACTAAAATGCCCGAAAAAATGACTACGTTCAAATTGTGAAAAAAATGACAAAAAATAATCCAATGATTATATCCAAACCACATTCATATTTTCAGACCATGCCCATAACACATGTAAAGTTTTAAATGAATTGGCATGAAACTGTAGGAGGAGTTGCGCACACATGGTACACCACTGACTATTCACTTTCATTGTCAAAATGCCCGAAAAAAGGCTAAGTTCAAATTGCAAAAAAGTGACAAAAATGAATCTGAGGATTATATCCAAACCACATGCATATCTTCAAAGCATGGTCATAACATCTGTAAAGTTTCAAGAGAATCGGAATAAAACTGTACGAGGAGTTGCGCACACAAGGTACCCACTATCTATTCACTTTATCAAGAATTAAAAAGGGAAATAACTCTCACAGAATGGACCCCTAGCTCCTTGAATTTACCTGGAAGAAAAAATACGGGTCCTCTTAATTTTCATATACAAACTACATACCAAATTTCAAGATCCTAGCTTAAACAGTTCCTCACCGTGTGCTAAGCGTTACTCACGCATCACAGAGTGACTGCTCACCACTGGACTGGACTGGACGGATAGACCCAAACCAATATGCCCCCTCAACTTCTTCCGAAGTTGGGGGCATAATAAAAAATAAATAAAAAAAAGCCAATAATCGCCGGTGAGGATACCTTTATTAGCACAACTATTTTATGTTAACCAGCTAGGTTAAGGACCTCAGAGGATAAACCCTCAGAACACATGATACACAGGTCATGGATCAAATGCCAGAAGATATCCCCATTAGCAAATCCAAACCTATAACGATACATGAAATCTGCATGCAGATTTCTAAACTCCATATTCCCTCAATGTTGTTTGTACAGACACCGGTTTCTGAACGGAACTGATCGGCATACTTTACACATTCATGTCGATATCCCTCCTCGGCCAAGCAAAGATATGCTCGCCATTCGTCGGAATGTATAACCGATCCTTCTCGTATATGTCAGAGGTGTAGATTTATCACGACGTTTAACGTCTTTTAGAACGTTTCTTGTATGGCGCTCTATAGCCCCAAAAATCCAGACCAGTTCTCTTGAACCTCTCTCTGCCTTTATGGTATTTGAGTTTTTTATTAAATAGGCTTTCATCGATTTCGATAGTATTCCCGGATACCTCTCCGTCCAAGAGAACAGGTTGTCTCTCAATAGACCATGCACAAACTTTTCTAAATTTAGTGTACCATGATATTGGAGTTGGAAGCGAAATATCCGGTAACAGTTTCGTACATTCATTTAACTGCATGTCCATAGAGAAGTAATAGAGGATAAGAAAAGCTTTAGACATCCGCAGACGTGAACCCTGGAAAAGTGTAGATGAAATAGAACTAGAATGTTGTGGTAGATAGAGAAAAGCAGAAAAAATATAGAAGAAGAAAGCAAAGAACTATAAGATGTGCAGGGGTACGTAAAACCTCGAGCCTGAGAGTTAATAGGAATATATATTTGGAACATGTACAAAAAAACTAGGATTTTCACGTGAATCGAATCGCACCTCAATCCTTCCCACACTAGGTTGAGTAATACTAAACATGTATCAATTCATTTTTTTTAATTCAGTTTTACGTCCCTTTCAAGATTATTTCAGCTATATGAGACGGACCAATCAGTAGGTGGGGCGAAAACGGGAGAACCCCGAGAAAAACCACCTGACACACCCACAAGCAGAACTTGGCTTGTCTCACATGTGGCTAGAGCGGGGCTCGAACCCACACCAGTCACAGCGGTGAGATGATAGAGTGATTAAGAAACGGCGCATGTTTCGAAATTTCTAGAATTCCTGGACCTCTTCTGTCCTTCTCATCATGGTTACAAGCCATTACCACGGCAAATAAAGAGGGGCGTTGGTTGCTAAGCAGCTGCTATGAAATGAGATCCTCGATTTGGATGCAAAAACCGTCTGAAAATGCGCGACGCTTACGTACAAGTGTAACGTTAAAAATCCGCCGGTAGCCATGCAAAGTTTGGAAAACGTTATTGAATTTTAGAAGCAAAAAATAATATCAAACGATTGTCCGATATCGATGTAAATGATATATACAGACAGGCATACAGAATACCGATTCATTGGGAAGAAATCCTTAGCGATGATTCTGTACAGTACTTAGATTTATTTGAAAGAGCAACAAACTGCTCAAAAAATCTCCATACCAATGGTGGGTACAATCTGTGGACCTCATACCAGCGTGGAGTGTCAGCAGAGTGCTTTTAGGACACCATTTAACACTCTCCTTTAGTCCGTATGCGATCCAGGTGGAAGAAAATCATCGACGTATGACAAGGTGATTATACAACGGCGGGCATACTAAAACATCAAATAAAAACGAATGGATACGGATTGTTTACATCAGATGAGGGTTACCGTTTTCTGAATTCCATACAGGTAAAACAGAAAAAACGGAGAAGCAGAACATTTGTATGTAAAATATGGGAAGAAAAGGTGATTTCACCACATTAAATTCAGGCAACAGGGGTTTTGACAAGACCTCAATGTCACTTTGCATTTTAATCCAACCTCAACCGATGCTGGGTGACTTATGCAATCTACAGGGAACCGATGGCCTAATAGACATTCCTCTTTATAACGGCGAAGCTATTGTTTAGCTTCGTGAATCATCTTGATGAGCCAGTGGAAATGCTCTCCTTCCCGCCTAGTATCTTTGGGTCGAGGATTTTGGCTTTATTTGCAGCAACATTTGTAATACATGTGTTAGCCAGTAGAGATATTGGTTTACTTTTTATTCTGATCCGTTTTTGGTAGTCGAAAGCATTTTCGCTATACTGATAGATATGGTAATTTCGCTGTCCCAGTGAAAATGGTTTTTGTTAAGGATAATGATAATCGCTGTATTTCCGGTGTATTTGGTTGGGATTTTGGTTTGGTTTTATCAAAAGTTTTTGTTGCATGTGTTCGCCAGTTGAACACTATTTTTGTTTTTATTTATTTTTCTTTCTTTATGAAATCGAGAACGTCCCAGGAGAAGTGGTTTTCGGCGTTGTGCCCGGTAAAAACGTTAAGTTGTGTCCCAGATAGAGTGGTTTGTTTTCATCATACTTGTCCCCTGTTGGAACGATAATGGGTGTCCCAGGAAAAGTGGTTTATCTTCATTATACTACTGTTTATTGTGCCTACCTCTCTGTCGTACTCGTTCCCTTTCGTGCCTGTTGAAACTTAACCGGATGGCTACCTTGTTGGGAAAGAGCTAGTCATTTTGCTCTTCGAGTGTGTTGTCGTAAAATGTTTTGTTGTGTTTTATGTATTTTCTTCCCCACCCGCTGTCTATGTTGGGACTTTAAATTTAATTGCATCGATTTCTGGTCCCTCTATTCTTACTATGCATGTATAAAACAAGCGTTGTGGCGTAGGCACATGAGGAACTGAACACTAAAAGAATAACGGATTTCGTAAGTGTATTATACAACATCAGATAAAATATAAAAGCTTGATCCTTTGGAAGCAGTGAAAACGTTCAAAGGGAGGTAGTATGGGCCATATTGCGCAATTTCGGGTACTGAACCCTCATCAGTGACCCTTTATAAACCGGCGCTGATAGCCAGAGTAGAGCATAAGGAGGGGATCGTTTACACCCTTACTCAGAAGGGAGAAGAAGAATACAATGCAATGGTTGACTCCTATGCAGAAAGAAATATGATTCAGACACTGGTAGGTACCTTGCGATTAAAAATATATAAAAAATATATAACATTATCTATAAATAGATCACATTATAAGATGAGTGTTGCGCAAAAGTTAATAGATGGAAACGATATGTATAATCTTGATATATACCGTGTAGGTATTCAATAAAAACAAGACACAAAAAAGAGGAGAGAAAACAATTTTGTCCATGGTATCATAACAACCATTAGATAATCCTAAAACAGATCAAGAATCGTCTCCCTTATAATATGTCAACAAGTACAGCTTTTCAGATTGGTCTAAAGTGAACGAAAAGAAAAATCAGATTAACCTTACGACATTTAATAGTAAACATTTTTATTTTCATTCGCTCTATTTTTAGTTGATGAAACCATGGAGAATGATGCCTCTAATGGCGATTCAGTCAAGACTTTGATGAGTAGTAGCAATGACACAATACACGTGTTGAGACTAGCATGCATTATACACGTGCTGGATTTCAATTTACTGAAAGCATTGGGACTACGAAGCGGACCTACACCATCAAGAATACAGAAAATATACGTCGCTAGGGCCAGACACTTGTACCATGCGATTACCCAACAGAAAAATGTTGTTTTTTTCTGACGGTTGGTATATAGATCTATATTTCACTTATATTTTTGACTAAAATAGAATATGGTCTGCTTCTAAACGAATATATGATGCACTGACTTACGTTTTAGGAATATGTTATATATTTGGCAGACTGTGAAGAGCATATGGACCAAGTTACTGTAACCAAAACATTCCGACAGAGATTACTAAAATGTATATTCCTGTTATCTCCGTACGAACGATAAGCAGAAAACAACTGAAGGGTACAACACCACAGGAGATTACATGTAAGTTTAACATTTGCCATGCAAAGTATGCGTTGAGAGAGGATCAAAGATTTTGCCGCGATTTGGTAACTATATAAAATAACATAAGCTATGCATTAACCAATCACACTGTCCTCATACGAGTATGGCATTTATATCCTATCACCATTAATAATTCTAAAAGAATAACGAGTTTTGATTTCGATTACATATGAATTGGAAAATCTGGAAAAGGGGGGTTCGGCAGAATAGGAGTGACAGAGATGTATTTTTTACAAATGTCATCCAGAGATGTTGAAAGACCTTAATGAAGTGCTGCGGAAATGTGAGATGGATATTGCTAGAATGAAAAAGCTGTACGGTGATTTAAGAGAGCTGGATGAGGGACTAGTTCAAGCTGTCAGAGAAAATCACTTTCAGAAAGAGTTACTTAAAGATATTATAATTATAATATCTCTAAAACATCTGAAATTAATGAATTAAACTCTATGATCTATATAATAATTAAGCCTTTATTCTTATCCATACCCTCTGTAAGTGTTTGTGGAATATAATTAATGCTGATGAGGGTGTTCCTTTTAAAAAACAGAAAAGAAGACTAAATGTGTGAAATATTCATGATAGATACCTGTATCTATTATGCAAAAACTCAGTAATTCTCTTTGGCGTCATGTTGCCAAATTTAAAGGGTCACTGACGAGACTTTAATAGTAGAAACCACGGTTTGGCCCATCCCCTTTCTCATTAATGTGTTCACTGCTCTTAAAGGATCTCAGTTTTACTTTTTATTCACTATTACTGCAGCTGGTGTTGTGCCGTGTGGCGGCCCTTAAAAGTCTTCCCGTACATCATTCATAGTGCAGGTTATATTTTCTTTTTGGTCCTTTGTGATCATCGAGGATATTCTGAGAAATCAGAAATTTATTATCAGTTAAGATCCATTTTCGAAGCAATTTCTAATATATTTGGTCCCATTTAGACAAAACTAGTCTTTGTATCGACAACCCTGTTGAAAGTTGCAAAAACTCAGTAAATCTTTTTGGCGTCATGTTGCCAAATTTAAAGGGTCACTGACGAGACTTTAATAGTCGAAACCGCGGTATAGCCCATCCCCTTTCTCATTAACGTGTTCACTGCTCTTAAAGGATCTCAGGTTTCACTTTTTATTTATTATTACTGCAGCTGGTGTTGTGCCGTGTGGCGGCCCTAAAAAGTCTCCCCGTACATCATTCATAGTGCATGTTATATTTTCTTTTTGGTCCTTTGATATCAGCGAGGATATTCTGAGAAATCAGAAATTTATTATCGGTTAAGATTCATTTTCTAACCAATTTCTAATATATTTGGTCCCATTTAGACAAAACTAGTCTTTGTATCGACTACCCTGTTGAAAGTTGCAAAAACCCAGTAATTCTCTTTGGCGCCATGTTGCCAAATTTAAAGGGTCACTGACTAGACTTTAATAGTCGAAACCGCGGTATGGCCCATCCCCTTTCTCATTAATGTGTTCACTGCTCTTAAAGGATCTCAGTTTTACTTTTTATTCTGTAACTGAGATACAAGGTATAAGGGAATTGCGGAACATCCATCTATCTATCAAACTATAGATCCGTCTACCTGTCAACCAATCGACCTGTCAACCTGTCACCCTCTGGAGATATTCCCATGTCAACCCTGTAATGTTTGTCTAAATGTCTACCTGTTGACCGATACTACTGACCCCAGTAATCTAGTCCTGTACCAAGGTTATTTATATAGAGTAATCATTCTGTTGCGTGGGATCTGGGGGACCTGCCTCCCAGAGATACCTTGAACTTTACCGACATGATTCCCTATGATTGTAGATGTTTGCACGCATGCGCATTTTTTTTCACTTCCGTCAACCTGTCGAACTATCAACCTGTTATCCTGTCGACGTGTCAACATTTCGACCTGCCGTCAACCTTGGGACCTGTCGATCTCTCAACCTATCGATCTGTCATCCTCTGGACCTGTCAACCTGTCGCCGTGTAGTGTTACACTTAAAGTTTATGTCTCTGTGTGTTACATGATAGTGTATTATGAGGCACCCCCGGGGGGGGGGGGGGGGGGGTCTTTGCTCCCTGCTCCCTGAAAGAAAAATGACATTTCTCCCCAGCTCCCTAAAATGTTTTTCTTCAGCCCCCTGCTCCCTGCTCCCTAAAACCCCGCTTTCTCTCCAAATCCCTGAAAATAAATTACCCTTCTCCCCAAATCCCTGAAAATAAATAACCCTTCTCCCTGAATCCCCAAAAACCCTGGGAGGGCCTCTATTATGGCCTTAAGGCCCAACCTCTGAGGGCCTAACGTGTCGACCTGTCACCTTGTATGATATTAAGGTCGCGTTGGGGGTGGGGGTAAGGGGGTATCCCCAATACTTTACTTGAACCCTGAAAAGTAAATCATACAACGATAAGCGTTAATTGTCTAAAATGATAAACACACCGCTACAAAACAAGAAAAAAATGAGCGGAACTTTAAAAGTACAGCCCCGTTTCTCTTCCCAGCATTATGTTGTCCGCACTTTAAAAATCGATATCAGATACTGTAAACCTCATTTTGTGATCCTTTCATCGGCATGTTCGACTTAGGCCTATACGAATGGCTGTGTTTCCGCTAGCGTTCCAATATATACTGAAGTCAACAAAAAACGCCTCAGTCAACTTTGACACGTCATATTGCCAAGATTAACAACTTTAATTATTTTAAATATTGGTCATATCTTTTGCTAACCTTTAACACATTCGGAAATGCTGAAATGGAATTATTCAGACATCTGTTTGAAACATGGCATGCTGTTGAAAACATACACCCCTCGAAAAATCCCTATTCTGTTCACGAACCGGTCTATCAGGCATCGCTTCTTTCAATCACTGAAAGTCTTCTTTGCAAAACCAACACATAAGTCATAGAGTGGGATATCCATACGTGGCCATGTGTTGTTGAAACACATTTTTTGAAAACCAAAGTTTGTTCAGTAGCGTTATTGACATCAATGCAGCTAATGATCAATGCTTAAATGGTAATCGCCGTCAAATGGTCAAAAAGTTTTCAAATGCTATCCTGGCATGGCTATTTAACAAAGAATAGTTTCTATTGTTACTTCTTTGCCTTTAAGCGCGAAGCGAACGTCATTTCTCCATTCTCCATTCTTGGCTATTATTTGAAATAATGCGACAACGTTATGAAAATCAACTCAAGGTGTGCATCCGAATATAACGGCATCGTTTCTGAAATGTTTCATCATAAGACATCGTAAGCATAAAAGACGTCGTCGTCAAAATGATTTTGCCACAGTAGTGTCGGCAAAAGAGCTAGGGGAACAAAAATCGATAGAGGGAATCTTGTGTCGATGCGAATCATGATCCTGGACTATGGAGTCGCTTCAAACGCCAGAAACCGAGCAGTATCATTTTTTCGTTCCGTCTGTTTCCTTTCTTGTGCAAAGTCCCTATGATAATTTCAGTATTTCAACTTCACGTAGTCCAGTGAAATTACGTTTCAAAATTTGTATGTTCACAAGTTTGTAAAACGACTTTGCACGGCTTTCAAGAATTTTCACGTCAAAAACGTCTGTAAAATGGCGTCAGGATGCATTTTTAAAAATGGTGCACCCACGCAAGTTTTGAGGAAAGTGCGTATCTTAATCAAATTTGGTTTATGCTATACCATGAAAGAAAAAGGTAAAAATAAGGAAAATGCAAATTTCGTTCATATTGTGTATCTTTTGGCCAAATTATGCAACGTTGACGTCAGTATGAAATAAGGTAGGTAGGTAGGCAATTTTTTTTTTTTTTACCTCACCTGAGCCTGAGCCAAAGGCTCACAAGGTGAGCTTATAGGATAGCGATGCTCTGGCGTCCGTCCGTCGTCGTCGCCCGTCGTCGTCAACAATTTCAAAGATCTTCTCCTTTGAAACCACTTAGCCAATCAAAGCCAAACTCCATGAGGAGCATCCTTAGGAAGGGAAAACGAAAGTTTATATAAATGGTCCAGGTCACATGACCAAGATGGCTGCCATGGCTATAAATAGCAAAAACCTTTAAAAATCTTCTCCAAAACCTGAAGGTCTATGAATTTTAAACTTTATATGAAGCATCAGGGAGAAAAGCTCTACAAAGTTTATATAAATCATGACCCTGGGGTGACCTTGACATATTTTACTGCAAGGTCAAAATAAGTTGCCCGTGCATTTGAATGCGGAAAATTGTCAAAATGTCATTTGAAGGGAAAAACTTGAAGGAAACGGGCGAATGGACTGCTGAAGATTTATGATTCTGAAAAAAAAATTGGACCCCAGGGGCTGGTCCTCCCCCCACGGGGGCAATATACATGTACATATATATAACCATAATATTCAAAGATCATCTCCTCTGAAACCGATTGGCTAATCAAAGCCAAATTTGATATGCAGCATCTATAGACAAGGGAAACCAATGTGTATATACAAATTTTAGGTCACATGACCAAGATGGCTGCCATGCCCATATATGGTAAAAACCTTCAAAATATTATTATCCGGAAACGATGGACCAATTTAATTAAAACTTGCCATGTAGCATTGTGGACTAGTAGAGTACTACAATGTTTACATAACTTATGACCCTGTGATGGCCTTGGCCTATTTCCTAGCATGTCACATATTCAGTAAACATCATTGAGCATTTTGATATATTCAAGATGTCACATTTTGATATATTCAAGATGTCACATTTTGATATATTCAAGATGGCATCCAAAACGGAGACCAGAAAAAAAAAAGAATCATTTTTTTTGGCATTTGCATGGCAATCTATGGTGATTTTTATTTATTGTTTTCATGTTAGACTCTGATAAGGAACTAGTCATTAATGTTTTTATACCACTTACAGTTTTATAAATTCGTAAGATGGCATCCAAGATGGCGGCAAAGATAAGAAAACGCACAAACATATGATTTTACCTGTTCGGCATTTTAACGTATAAAAATATAGTACGGTATCAGTCATGAAAATGCAAAGTTAAACTATCCTTCAAATGAATAGATAAGACTGACATTCAGATTCTCTTCAGATTGGTCCTGAAATCAGACGATTTTCGTGCTAAGCAGCCACTGTCTGTTCATTTCTACAGGCAATATTGCCTCTGATGGTGTCATGTCAATTAGGAGGAGGTAGTCATCATTTGTTTTCGAATTTATGTATTGTCCTGCTTCTCTACAGTGCCTTGTATTATACCCATTGAACTCAGGGCAACTATCTAACATTGATTCATCTTGTAAAAAGGCAAAATCGGTCTCTTGTGCCCTAGTCAATGAAATCTCCATACCGACCAGGAATTTAAGCGATGGTACAGCTTTCTTTGCCCTTTCTGTTTGCATGTCTGGCTTCTTTGGGCCTCTGTTATGTTCTATGTCTACTCTGTAGTCTACGGCATCAGTCATTTCAGAATGTTGAATACGCTTTATGGTCTCACCCGTTTGTTTGGGACTTGTCTCGACATCTGCCGTTTGTGTCATTAAGATGGCAAGGAAATGAGTAGATAGTTTCCCGTTTTGGGGAGAAATATCTGCATCAAAGTTATCCACCATTGTTTGGATCATGGATGGGGAGCTTTCTGAAGTTCCTGTTAAGTCTGTACTTTCTGTAGCTGCAACAGCTGCAGACTTCTTAAACTGACAAACTGCATCATAACACATGATGCAAAAGTCGTGCAGTTTTGTCACAAGTGCCTTTAAGTTAGAATTTCGTACAAGCACACCCAACGCAATTTGCAGAGTTGTAGGAAAATTTCTTAGCCAACCTGTTACTACATTACCAATTATGTATGTAGGGTAAGTGTTATTTAGTTTTCAGCATGAGGGTATCACTTGTAGGTTCTGTTTCATACTTGGATTTATCAAAGTCAACGGATTTCACTTCTTTGATAATGTGTTGTGAGACAACTGATACAGCTGTGTCAATATTTTGATCATCTTTATCTTTTACTAGACCAATCACATTTATGGCTTTATTTTTAAATACTAGTTTATTTGCAAGTCCATGCGCGGATAGTATGACTAAGTCATCACCAGAATATGCCTGTAGACCCTTCACAAGTTGCTTCCTTTACAGTCTATCACCGTCGGCTGCTTGGTACATCTTAAACAGCTCAATTGAATTCCACAATTTAAACGTATAGCCTTCTATTTCCTTTATCAAACCAGTTAGTGCTTGATCTGCATCACTAACTTAAGTCTTACTTCTTTCGTGGATTTTGATGCAGCAACTTTCTACTTTATGCACTAAAAGGAAGAAAAAAAATGACAGCGATTTCATTGTGTCGAAAATTGGCAATTAAGTGTCAACTTTCTTTAGTGGTTAAGTATATTTTGCGGCCGTTTATTTATAAAAAGTTTGCTTGCTAATGTTGAAAGAAATATGAACTCAGTAGTAGTAATTCTGCGACCACCTTCACCAAAGTTGTGTGAAAGGGAGCAAATCCATGAAGTCGAATTTGAAGCTAAGTAATACATATTTCGCTAAGTTCGCTTGCGGAAAGATAAGGTAATCTAAAATGGTCATTCGAGGAAGCGTTTTTCCGATATTTGATTCGCTTCCTAAACCGGAGCCGCCTTTTAGCTGACTTGAACCGAAGGCAAATAAGAAGCTTATAGGATGATACTCGACCCGGCGTCCAATCGTGCATTCACATATTCAAAGATCTTCTTCTTTGAATCCGCTTGGCCAATCAAAGCCAAATTTTATGTGTTATTGGGGAAACTATGTGTATATAAATAATCTAGGTCACATGACCAAGATGGCCGCCATGACCATATATGGTGAAAAGCTCAACGGAACTTTGCATGTAACAATGATGATTACAGCACTACTTTGTGTATAGAAATCATGACCTGTGATGACCTTGACCTATTTTACAGCAAGATCAACATAGGTTGCCTATACATCTAAATGGGAGCACGAAAAATAAAATATGAAATATTCGTATTATAGATGGCATTGCTAAATGCAAAATGAATTGTCCCTTTCAAATTGCTAAAAAAGAGTTTTAGAAACTAAGGAAGATATGACATCGGTATATACCCAGGAAGTGATAGCTCCGTCTCACTATGACAAACAGGTTTGACTGGAAAATTTAGCCATCATGTAAAACAAACAAAAATTGGTATGATACACTGGAAAACGTTTGATCCTATGATGACTTTAACCAATTTTGTGTCAATGTCATATTTTGTCTCTTGCATTCTGAGATCATTTCTATGGGAAACGTGAAAACAAATTTGAATAAGATTTCGACTTGAAAGTTGCTTAATGTCGACAACTTGTTGAGTGAGTAGGCTATATATGATTGTGTCAATTTCTGTTTATGCATACATACATACATACATACATACATACATACATACATACATACATACATACATACATATCAATGAATTTCTTTGAAGCCATTGTGTCATTTCAATCAAACTTTGTTCTAATGCTTAAAATGCAAAGAAATACATGTGCTTTTATACGAGGTGACCACCATGTGTATATATGGTAAAATCTTCTTGGCATAATATACAAAGTGCTCAGAATTTCAAATTCAAGCAGCCCAATCTTCATGACAGGCATACAGTTTGAAATACTTAGTATGAGTATTACATGGTACGAGGCATGGTCTTTCGGGCCTTCCAGCCTTTATGAACGCTGACCAACCAGCTAAGATACAAATGCTACCTCTCACTATGGTAATGTCTCTTATACGAACGACTAAATTTTGACCAGCCTTCGTTCTGCCGGCAAAACAACTCATTTTGTTTTAATGACAATACGACAATTGAGGTTCACATTGCAACAAAAAATTACGAAATAAAAAATAGTATTTTGTCAAAAGCCATTTTTCCAAAAAGTAAAAATTGAATACGAGTACATTGAGTAACTGTTTAAAGCAAGATAATGTCTGTCAATATCGCTGGCTGACTTAATTCATCTGAGTGGTTGATCGGAGCCCACTGCTTGTTCTTCACCAGTAACTGACAACTCAGTGGAAAAATATATTAGGGGTGAGCAATCAAGTATAAGCACCCAGCGGGCACATGACGTCAGAATGACGTCATATCAACGTCGATGCGACGTCATGACGTCGCATCGACGTCGATCTGACGTCATTCTGACGTCATGTACCTGCTGGGCAAATTCACTGCCAACATCATCTCTCCATTAACCCATATTTGACGAATGGATTTTCCCATCATTATCAATTGGACGAGTTCACTTTCATATTTAGGGGCATCAGGGGTGAATTTCAATTTTCATATATTTTTTTATGAAAGTCCTCTTACTAGCAAACAGAATAGCCGCAGATGGGACGCCGCAGAACGCGGCGTCACATCTGTGGCTATACTGTTTGCCTATGTCCCATAAAAAGGACGCAAGGCTTAAATGAGTTAATACTGTAAGCTGGACTGTCATATTATGAGCTAACAGTGTAGTACTTGTTTCAAATAAGATAATGAGTACATTTTTATTTCAAAAGTTTGAAAACAATGACCATATAAGCACATCTACATTGCTTCCCTTGTTCATCTTAAGACCTTATTCATAGCGCCCATTACTGTAAAACGGTTGTCAGTTAAAGAACAGAGATTTTATCCACTGACATGTAGCCATAGTATGAAACGAATGCTGAAAACAATATTAAAATGTACAACTTATCCATACAATCTCTTAAATAAGTATTCAAAATTTATTTTCTTTAATCAAATCGACTTCAAAACATATATCCGTTTACTTCACCGCCTACTACGGAATAGGCATTATCAATTTTGAATACTTTATAGTACTAATTAATAAAGAGAATTTTTTATTTAATGGATGCTTATTACTTGAATAATTAATGCCTAGAAAAATGTTACAGTTTCATTTAAAGGAACATTTAGCATGATATAGGCAACCGGACTGAATATTTATGATTGTGAAAAAATGGGACCACAGGAGCTCATCTGCTCCCACCCGCCCCCACAATAGGACAATATACATATACATTAACATAATATAATTAATATTCAAACATATTTTCCTCGAAAAACCGCTAGGCAAATCAAAGCCAAATTATAAATATAAATCATCTATAGGAAAGGGGAACGAACCAATGTGTATTTATAATCCAGGTCACATGACCGAGATGGCTGCCATGTCGTTATATGGTAATAACCCTTAAAACTCTTCTCGGGAACCATCTGACCGATTTCAACGAAACTTGGCATATAGGATTGAGGACTAAAACTTGTGACTAAAACTTGTGAAACTTATGGGGAAACTATGTGTATATAAATAATCTAGGTCACATGACCAAGATGGCCGCCATGCTGATATATGGTGAAAAGCTCAACGGCACTTGGCATGTTACAATGATGATTACAGCACTACTTTGTGTATATAAATCATGACCTTCTGAAGACCTTGACTTATTTTACAGCAAGGTCAAGATAAGTCGCCTATGCATTTGAACGGGGAAAATCTGTTCATATACCATTTAAATGGAAAATCATGCAGGATATGGACAATTGTATTACATATTAATAATGCTAATAAAACATTGAATCGCTTGGGTTCATCTACTTCAAACTCGGGGTAACATATATAACACACGTATATTTCCAAAATATTCAAACATCAGCACTGAAACCGCTCGGTCAGTCAAAGCCAAGTTTTATATGAAGCATCTATAAGAAGTGGAACCAATCTGTGTGAATTTTTATTCTGACCAATGCATGGAATGTGCAGTGCATCCATTTCGAATAAAACGTGTGTTTAAGATCAAAGGGTAGCAACTCCTTTTTTGTAGCATGGAGATTGTAAACTCAGTGATGGGTCGCTATATTCTACGTTGAATTTTACACTTCGGTGCAATAGGTTCATTGTTTATTGCGTACATATATTCTGAATCGTGAATGTATTACATGCATTTAGGTTGGCAACTATATAAGCAATAAAATCAAAATAAGAACAATATGTGCTGTTTAAATTCATCTTAAATTGCATAGAGTAATCTAAAACTAAAGGAACATGACAATATGACGACAGAAATACAATACCTTAATCGACGTTAAGTCAAAGGGAGACGATACCTTACACAAAATAGAACCTAGTATTGTTTGAATTATTATGCGTTTACATTCACAAACAAGTAACCACTTTACATCAGGGAAACATGCCCGTGCAATATATACCCCCTTAAACCCCACTTTTATATAGTAAAACTGGGGTTTGTAGGGGTATACCTAATTTTCTTATTTTTGCTCCAAAACATAGATTGTGGGTACTCGTTAGAACCGCCTCGAGGAGGCGGTTCTAACGTGTACCCACAATCTATGTTTTGAGCAAAAATAAGAAAAATATCAAAATTTTTCAGCTAAAAATTTTCAAATTTTAAAGCTCAAAAATCTCTGTTTATTGCATGGACAAGTTTTGGTAATGATTACTTATCTTTAAGAATAGAAAGTCTGATGGGTGAAAGTAATGATCAATTTAAGAGCATGAAAGAAATTACAGTGCCTCAATACATGCTTACCTCATGAAGGAACCCACCAGCGAGCTATTTTTTCGTACAGCCGTCCTGATGGAGTATTACTTTTCAAGCGAAATAACACTGACATGCTGAGTTTAATCGCTTTACCATGAAATTCAAAAATACACATTGTATTACATCAGTGTGTAACTTTGTAAATAGTGCTAATAAAGGCGCAACATTTTCAGTCTTAGTACAAAAATGGTTATTCTTTCATAAATTGCTAAAAAATTACAAATTATTAACCATGGTTCACTGTGGAATCTTTGAAACTCAAATATCAGCGAATATTTTGTAAAAATGGACTCCATCCATGTATTATGTAATCAGTTTAGGCAAACGACATCACAAGATCTGTATACAGGAAATATTTAAGACTTAAACATCAGTCACACTGTAGCGTATAACCCAAACGCGCACCGGCCGTATGAAAAATTTCAACACGCTGAAGATTTTGAACGCATAAAAAATATTTTTTTCCTTTAACTCGCTTTAGCAGTCACACAGTAGCGCGTGACTGAGACGTGTGCCGGACGTATAGAAAATTTCAAAGTTTTGGAGTACGTTTGTGCTACGTCCCAAAAACGCTATGCACGCGCCACAGGCGCGCAGCGCTATGCACGAGCCACAGGCGCGCAGCAAACGTTCAACGCGCGTCTCACACACGCTTTGGGCAATAAGTTGAATTTTTCATTTTTGTCCCGGCGCGCGTTTGGCTTATACGCAAATGTGTGACTGCTGTTTAGTTTAGCCATTTTTAACCATCATTATTTTCAAAATCAAATGTTTGAAAACTTTTGATACGCTTTTGGTATGTCAAGTGATGCTCAAATTCATTTTTCAAGGCGACTGTATGTGCTTTTCTTACGTCAACGTGTTGCTACGTTACGTTTAAAAACATGCAAATCACGCACCCAGCATTCCATGTTTTCAATTTTTGCATCGTTTGATTGGTAAAAGTGTAAAACGAATAAACCGGAATGACATTTGAAAAATTCCATGAGGGGACGCCAACGTAACACGAAGATAAGGATGCTCAGTGCAGAAATGAAGAATAAGAAAGCCAACTGAGATTTAAAAGCTTGCGATAGTGCGATACAGTCTCCTAGAACCACGTTCCATCAGCTGACAGCGTCAAAGAACCGACATTATGATATAGGACAATGACAATTTGATGCCATAGTGTGTCGTTATCTATTTTAGGCAACCAACTAATTTCGGGCGTGATAATCAACGGTATGAACAAAATGGATTTGTATCGAAACAGCTGACGTGAACCAGCCTGCGTGGCGCGAACACCGCGAATATCGCCGACAGGTTTTCGGTCTAGTACGACGGACATTCATTAAGTCCTTAAACTTACTGATTCCTGACCTTATTTGTGGATTAAAGTGTATATACATTGTATGTATACATATTTGTAAAGTACCATTCATCGCCTAGGCAAACACAAGCACAAGTATGGTGCAGTATGTTATGTATCAGAATTATCTCCCTTTGAAGTACCCACTGTTTTGGCTATTGAAAAATGCAGGAAATAGCCATACAAATTAGAAAATTACATGCTAGCCAAAATCAAACACTGATCCTTAAAATATCTTTTTTATGGTACTGCAGGTTTTCAAAATGCTTAATTTCAAATCAATAGACCGAACAGTTACGCGACAACAGTGATTTGTTTAAAGCTGCTAGAATTATATTTTAGAATATTTGACCTAGCAAAAATGCACACAAATACATATTTTATGCCAAAAATCTAACGCCTGTTATTGATGTTTCGATTTTTAGTTTACAACATATAAGCCTAGAGTTTAACTGATAATATGGATATGACGGAAGTTAAATTTCGATTATGTCAGGGGTGAGAATCGATACATGGAACCCCGAAAAATGCCTGATTATGAAGGTAAACACGTATTTTGAGCAAAGAGAAAATTCTTTAGGTGCCAGGTTTATACCGAATATACCTATAGACTGAGGGTCACATTTTGAGTCAAGTAAGATATACTTTACATCATAGTTTGCACTTTTATAAGCGGTCAAATTACCCCACTGACCCACTTATGAAAATTTGGGGGTCGACTTGAAATTATGTCATTTACCTCTAAGAACATGCTAAACTAGTCTCCTTTAGTCCCCGAACAAAATTTCATTTATTTTTCTTGCAAATGGTACCCATTTATTATGCTTACTCTTAAAAATGGTATCAAGGATATAAGGCTTTATACAAGTGAAATTGTGAAAATGGCATTGAATGTGGCCATATTTTAGCAAGCTTTGAAAAGCTAAATCCTTTCAACAAATTAAATCAAAAGTGCCAGTACAATTCTGTCAAGACATGCCATTCTAACAAAAAATTAAACACCCGTTTAGCTACCATATTCAAGGCAGGAGCCGTTAGAAATAACATTCCAGACACTTTCATTTAACAAAGTTGAAAAATATCTCAAATTTTTGTCCAATCACATTACCCCCAGCTTATTCAAGCATGTGCTATTTTGACATTTTAAGTCACAAGTCTTCACAAATTACATTTTTGGAAAGACAGAAGATTAGTCTTTCGAAATACAATTAAATTTTATGTTTGGCCTTTATACAATTATTTTAGGTGCCCACTTTCAAGACTTAATAAATGTCCCTCGTAAACGTTAAACGTAAACGCTCAAGATTAGATTTGACCATCACATCAAACCGTATAGGTATAATAAGCAAATGTTTTCTCGTACAAAAGAGAAATAGCAATTAAACACTTATGAGAACACCTTAGGAGAACAGCCAGGGAACAAAACTACGTCAGTTACGTCATACACCGGGGGCGTTACCTTATACCAGAATGGAACCAAATCTCTACGATCATGGTACAGTACTCTTTTGAGCACCAACTGTTTAGGGAATAAACCGTTAACTTTTTAGATGCCGAGAAACAATATGAGTTTTGAGGTTACACCCCTGTGAACTTTGACGCAGCGTAAATGCGCCAGGAAAAGATGGCTTTCCGCCGAAAACTGGAAATTGTGGTCCCTTAAGGTTTAAATATTGATGGGAAAGAGTTTGTTTCAGGTCATCTTCCTACCAATTTGCAATTTGTAAATCAATAAAAATTCTTGCCAGTTGTATAACTGAATGCAGCTGCATTTATTAAAAACTTTTCTGCTGAAAATGTTCAATCTTTACAACCTAGGAAAAATCTGTATTTAACATGTGCGTGTTTTCGTAATGAATGGTCCGCGGCCGAGTTTATTAATTTCATTTATTTCATTAACAAATACGCTCTTAATAATTCGATCATCTCATCGCTGTGTCTTGTGTGGGTTGAATCGCACCTCGGTGTATGCCAGAAAAGCGAAAATCTTCTTGCGAATTTAGCTGTGATGTATATGCAAATTTTAAACTTGGTAGTTTGTGGAGTTAGTAAGTTCTGCGTGTATATGGCAGTAAACCACCCTAGGTGAATGAGCATACTTTTTCCATCGATAGGCATCAAGAAAACATATCCGTGTAATATATGCCCCCTTACACCCCACTTTTATATAGTAAAACTGGGGTGTGCAGGGGTATACCTATTTTTTTATTTTTGCTCCAAAACATTGATTGTGGGTACTCGTTAGAACCGCCTCGCTGAGGCGGTTCTAACTTGTACCCACAATCTATGTTTTGAGCGAAAATAAGAAAACTATCAAATATTTTCCGACAAAATTTTCATGTTTTAAGGCTCAAAAAATCCCTGTATATTGCATGTGTAAGTTTTCGTAATGGTTTGCTGGGATTTGGCTCAGTCTAAGTTACAGTAACTGTTTAAACGTTCCAAAGAACGGTGGTTATTTCACACCATCTATACATTTACGTTTTATTTGTGTTCTTGAGTGGTAATATTTCCATACCATAGAATCCAGCAAGGGTAATTTTTGAAGGCGGTGACAGCTTCTGATATAATAGTTGGTTTGAATGCATTTTTGAATAGTTTTAACCTTTCCATAAATGGTTTAGGTGGGCTGCTCTGACAACGTTTTTGGCAGATAGGTTTACACACACAAGTTTCGAGGTACATGCAAATACGTATTCAATACAAACCAGACATTTACATCATTTATGGGGTCATTGTACTTTTTGGTTAATAAAAACAGCGCATATTTGTACAAATGCTTTGCCTGTGAATATATTCACATATTTCAAAATGCATTTCAATGTCAAAGTGCATTAAATCCTTTAATATGATGTAGGTTTTTGTGATGCCAAGTTACCCACCCACTTTCAAGCAACGTGTGTTTTCGAAATTGATCTGTAGTTTTGCTTTTTAGATACTCTTCTTTCACTGATTTGAAATATTATCAATGATCCAGGTTACACATGTTTTTGTACAGCTGACCAGTTTGATATGTGCATCTGTATTTTTGTAGAACGTTCGTTTAATTACAAAAAAATAATAGTTTCATCTAGTTATATTGAAACATTTGGAAGGTAAAAACTAAATGGGGGCACAGTCGTACACCTGAAATGTATTAATACATGTTCAATGCATTATAGGCATGTCCCTAGTGGTGTATTTTAACATGTTCAATGCATTATAGGCATGTCCATAGTGGTGTATTTTAGCATGTTCAATGCATTATAGGCATGTCCCTAGTGGTGTATTTTAGCATGTTCAATGCATTATAGGCATGTCCCTAGTGGTGTATTTTAGCATGATCTGTTGTAAACCGGTAGGGAAGCCTGTTTGCAGCCGTTAAAAGCTTTGTTTGTCAAGTTGGAAGTTAGTTCAATTGTTCTGTTGGCCTTTAACATTAGACTTTGAATGATCTGACTAGTATTACTATGAAAACAATAAATAGTAGAATTAAAATGCGGAACAATCAAAGGGGTATACGTACAAAAAAATCTGTATCTAGGCCTTTGATGACCATACAGATGTGAAAGTTCAGTCAAATGATTGCTTTGCTCGATTGTTTTGTGTTTTGGAGATGAATTTGTTTGCCGTTTTGACCTTATGTACGTTTTCATATTTGTAGTTCATTTCGAGTAACTGAGTGGCCGCCTATTGGGAAACGGCTTCTCACTTGGCTTACGATATGTTTTCTTGGTATTTATGTACCTAAGGGTCATTTCAATTTCTTCACACCGCTCGATTTGTGGAGTTGGAATTTCTTTCTGATCGCACCATTTCCTGATCATTGCCTACTTGTACCTTTTTAACAAAATGAATGTTCTGTATATCAATATTCACATATTATAAATCTATTGCTTAATGATTGTTGAGAAAAGTATCTTTTGGTATGAAATTGGATAAATCTATCATATGATTTAAAGCTTTAAGAATATTATTGAAACATAAATAATGAAAAAAAAAAATGAGAACAAATGATATAGATTTTCTCAAATAAATATTCCGGAGGGAATAAATGATGAACACTAGGGTAATTGTTCACTCTGTTTCAAAATTTAGGTACTAGGCCTTCATCAGAAAAGTAACATTTAATTTCTGCACCTACATGTAGGTGGCATCCATTTAGAAGCATAGTCAGTGGTGACATTACGTCATTTCCTGTTAAGGCATATCACCAAAGATAAGATAAGATAATTTATTATCCATTTATGGACCATAACATGGTATGAAATTTACGTGCAAATGTACATGTCATCACAATTAAGTTGATTGGTGAAAAACTTAGGCTAGATCAAACATTTGAAAACAAATCACCAAATATTTGAAAACAAATCACCAAATGACGTAACGTTTACTCCCGCCAAACCACTCGGACTAACAAGAGCACAAGAACAACTCACAAAACAGAATGAACAAACCTCTGAATGTTTGTTAGCTACAAAAGCTTATATGTATGGATGGTTTGACTTGAACCACGTTTCCTGGGCAGGCTCAAACCAGCGGCTTACCGGTAACCAGATGGTCAGTCATTAGCATATGTGACGTTCTCTGAGATTTTCGGTCTTGTGGAGGTACGAAGTTGACGTCACAAAACGTGAACTAAAGTTGACGTCACAAAACTGCATGCGACGTTAATTGGATTTTTGCGCACTCAGTCACTAGTTTCAATACGCTGCCTTATAAAGAAGGTTAAAATTTCTAGCATGACCTACACAATTTCCGATTCTATATATTTAGACAAAGTTCACTGTGAATGTCAACAGAACAGGACACTGTAGCTCGGTTTTACAAACGTTAGTCCAAGGCCAATTAATTCATTTACCTATTAAAGACCCTAAGATGCAAACTGTGGGTGGTGCATGTTTTCTCTATTTTTCTCATTAGTCGTTGCGCTATTTATTAAAGCTTTTGGACATGGATTGTTAAATTGTAAAATTGTTGAAAACTAAATTTCCGACTTTCACTCCACAAGACCAAAAATGTCAGATACTGTCACATATAAGCTTTTCCTGGAGGCACACGCAGCCCAACTATTTCTTTAGGCCCCAGTGGGTGAGGGCCTGAATGTAATCACGTGACTGTCGTAAGTCATTCTGATTGCTCAAAATGGTTTAACTTAACATTAGATAATAATAGACAATTTGACAATAATTACACTAATATATAGGAAATGCCGGACAGCTCTTGCCCAGCAATGTTATCTTCATTCTATAGACTTTAAGTTATTTATAATCGTTATGCTATGTATACGATTACTTCTAGATATTACGTGATCATTTTCCAGCCTCAATTACATCCCAACATAAAGTTATCCCAGAAACGTCCCCAAACATCGAACCACTCGAAACAATATTCAGAAATTGGATTCATCATGGGAGTTATCATATTTGAAGCAAATTTACAGGCGTCTTCGGGATTGCTCGACTCGTCCACCTGTACGATGAAACTGTTTAATTGTTCGAGGAATTCGTCAAGTGAAAGCTCGGACAAGCAACTCATTGCTGGTAAGGTAATGGAAGTGAATTTGTGTGCGCAGAGACTCTCGTAAGCAGCTTGAAGGCCAAGACCAGAAGTACCGAAAAGTGCCGTAACCCTTCCGTCGAATGCGCATGACACAATGGCGTCTTGGACGCACTTGTTTATCAAATTTATGTTTGTGCAAAACTGTTTGATTTGCTCGTCAGTAGATAGATAAGGCGGTGCAAACGGTGTTATACTGCTGTCGCTTCCAGATGAAACACATCGTTTCAATGTAGTATTCACGAGTGTTTTATAATCGCATAAGATTGCCGGCTTAGATGTAGTACCAGGAGCTTCTGAAGCGGTTGTTGGCGTCATTTCTGTCGTTTCGGGCATTGTCGTAAACGGTAATGGTGACGTTTGTTGAGGTGTCGATAAGGGCATCTCCGTGGTTTCTTTAGGTGTCGATAAGGGCACCTCAGTTGTTTCTTGTTCTGTCGTTGGCATTTCTGTGGTTAGCTCTTCTTTTGGGCAAAGGTATTTTGACCCTATAGAAATCCAGACAATGTCGTGAGAAAGCCTTCCAAGTGCAACTGCTGGGAAGACATTGGTTGGCTCGCACATCAAATTCACAACAGTTGTTGTTCTTTGCAGTCCACAGTTATTTCCGTTGTACTCGGCGACCACATGGCCACCGTTATAACTAAACACCACCGAATCCCAACTTCCGATCTCACAATATCCACCATAGGTTGTGTTGTAGATACACGCGGATGTGTCCCAAATAGGACCCTCGTTGAAAGGATAGCATGGATTATAGTAGTAATAATTGCCTTCGTCGTGCAGTATAGTCCAACCATTAACTCTACAAGAAAATGAAAGACAAGCGTTTAACAGTTAATAAGTGCGCTAGAAAACAAGTTTGTGGACACTTTTGCGGCATGAAGTGCAACAGTGCCTAAGATATAGAGGGACACACCCTCTTTCAGTTACTGCCTGTTGAAAAAACGAAATACCAACTTATTAAGGTCAATAAATGAGGTCAAAGGTCATCAGGTGCAACATTATGTAAAATGCACTATACAAAGATTTTAAGCTTAGCAAAAGTAGAATTGTTTGCCTCAATAAGTCCTTTAAACAGAAACACTGAATCATAAATTAGTTATTGCCCTTATGACAAATCAATATCGAAGTCAACAGATAAGGTCAAAGGTCATCGAGTGCAAAATGTGTATAATGAACACAAAGCTTTTTAGCCTACTAAATGTCATTTTGTTACAATATGTCTTAAAACTCAGATAATCTGACGCCCAAAGTGGCTTAATAAGCGAGAATCGTGCTTGGATCCATATGGTTGGTTGAAAACTGTGGATTAGATGGGGCGAGGGTAAGACATTTGTGGCAAGGGTTACGACCCCGCTTGGAATTTAAAGGTATGGACTTTAAAATTATACCTATTTGCTTTCAAACTGGAACTCTTTAAGAAAAGTTCAAATCAGTTGGAATTCCCTTGCATTCAAGCAGGCACCTTAAACGAAAAGCTCGAATATACATTAAGGCAATTTTTCTGGATCAGTTCAATACAATTATTTATTTCAAATCATATCAAATTACATATTTATGAGTATGAATGTACATGTAGATTTATGTTTCCTTTCTACGTGTTTCTTTATAGTTATGAAGTTCAATTCTTCAATGAATACATAATGAAATATACGTTACTATTCAAGTTGAACCTGGACCCAGTTTCAAGAAAGCTTTTAGGACAAATGTTTATTCTGCGTGTTAAGGGGTCGTCAGACCTATGCGAATTTCTTTAACGCAGACTTGCGAAAATGGGAAAAAAAATGTTATCTTTTGCGTTTTCTTGACGAAAGTTTTGAAAATGTGTTTTATAACAAATCCTGTAAATAATCCTTTAACGAACGGTAAGCGCATGATTGCGTTTTGTTGCGAATGGTTACGAATCATGACGTTGATAAGCGAAATACGTTGGGCTGCGCAAGTAATATTTGTTTAATCCACCTACGATATGGTGCGCTAAGAAACGGTTAAGAGACGCTATTTCCCCATCCGGTCGTGCAAACGATTTGATCAATTTTGTTACAAAGGTTAAAAACTGTTGAAGTCTTAACTATGCCACGGAGAGAGCGGGCAATGAGCATGAGGCTGAGCTTTATTCCATATTTTTGAGTATCCATTATTCATTTTAGGATATACTACATGTAAGTGTAATTAGGATACGTTGAAGAATTTGCATATTATCATTAAGCCGATTGTAAGGTATCCTTTTGTATGTTTGTTTGTGTGCATGGGGGAAGGGGATGTAGGAAAGTCCAATCATGAACAAATTTAGGATATCCCAACATTAATTTAAGATTTCTTTGAATTATTCAGAATTTGAGGATATCGTACATTCGATTTAAAGATATACATAATTTGATATCATAAAAAGTTCTGTTCCCTATTTTTTATGTTAATTTTGATAAACCTTAAATCTAATTTCTTTATGAATATCCATTACCTTTTTTCGGACATCCTAAAATATATATTTAGATATAAAGAAATCACGAATAATTAAGCACATTCATAATAGTTATTACTATCAAATTAATTTGTAGACAAAAAATACTGTATTTTTGTTTGTCCCAAAATCGCTCGAAAGATACCATACAGCAGGAGTATGTTTAAATTTCAAGCACCAATCTCTCTTGTAGCCCTCAAACCTAATACACTCAGGCAATACATACAAGCAAAATACAGAATGACATGGTTGATAAGGCAAACTGAGAGAGAGAGAGAGAGAGAGAGAGAGAGAGAGAGAGAGAGAGAGAGAGAGTTCGTGGCTGTCAATTTTGGTTATCCGAAATTTCCCTCACTGCAAGCACAGTCCTGGTAAAGATGCTACTCAACAGTGGCCAGACATCATTTTACGATGCTCTAAATTCATTTTAAGATAGTCTTACCGTATTCGTTCTTAGTAGCGCACATGCTCCAATAAGCGCTCAGCCCCGTCGTTTCCGAAAAACACGTGTATATAAGCGCACACTGCGCTAATAGTATGTTGGTATTTTACACCAATTCTACACAATGATAAGGCATTGAAACTTAACCATAAATGATCATAAACCACTTTGAAAAAGTTTGAGCACTTAAATGACATCACCATTGATAGTTTTGACATGTTTCTTTCAGCATTTTGTTAAGTTGTTTTCGTTCGTAGAGTGCGCTTATTAGAACGCCATTTTCTTACCTCAACTTTGGTTAAGCGCATTGTGCGCTTATTAGAACGAATGAGTAAATGGCAACGCTACGATTCGCATGGATCCGTTTGTCAAAGTTTCCCTTCGTATGCGTTCGTTGACTTAACGCAACAGTTCGCTTCAATTTTTCAGTTTTGCCTGACTAGACTTACCACTAATCACCCACAGCTAACTACCAATAAGGCAAATCAGTTATGAAATGTTTGCTGCTTTTGAACACCCACTTTTGACCACCCAAATGTAGTTTGAAATTAACATATTAGACGATACTTTCTCACAGTGCACTTGATGACCTGTAATAGGGGCTGGGTATTCAACAAGAAACCCAAGAGTGTCGTGAAGCATGGGCATCTACATGGGTACTATGCACTGTGCTTATAATAGTCACTAGCTAACTTTTCTAAGATCACAAACAATCTAGTTCGTAATTTGCATATTTGAACAATATCAACTACGTTGCACGAACGTTTTATATCCGTGACACGAAATGTCACATATATGATAGCATTTACATTCTGGTAAAAATTAATCAATCCCATTCGAAAAAGCATCTGGTATGGTTCAGACAAGATACAACTTATTCCTGATAATTCGAATCCTTAGGTTACACAAACAAAAAGACGACTTAAAACAAAAACTAAGGACACTTGACCCCCTTTTTGACCTTTTATATGGTCAAATTGTTTTGTGAATATGATTTAATCACTTCGTAAGTGTCTGCTAATATAGTTTTATCAAAGTACACCTTCTTTTGAGTAGCAAATATAAATATTGAAACTATCCTTTCATCATATTGTGCAATAAAATGTACCTGGTGACCTTTGACCTTGATTGTGACCTTATTTTGGGTTTCCCATTTTTGCAACAGGGCAAAATCAGCTCAGGAATGTTTACTAATGTTAATAAACATAGTGGCAGCTTATGCCGCAAAAGTGCCCACACTTCCAAATCTGCACCTCTAAACCCGCCTGTCTATAAACAATATTAAGCAGTTATTTCATGTCTGGTTGGGGAATAGTCAAAACTAAGTCCCGAGGTGCCGTTGACAGCTGAATGAATTATTGCACATTGAGCTGTCAACGGCACCGAGGGACATAGTTTTGACTATTCTGCCAAACAGCCATGAAATAACTGCTTTATTACCCAACTAAACCAGAAATCATCAGCGATTTCTTTACAAAATCGACTACTAATTAGCGCGCGACGATATTTACGCTCGAGATATTCTACGTTATGCTCGTGACGTTGATGTCATCGGTCATGTTATAGTTAAAGCTATTCCACCCCGTTCTTCCATTATCTTTGCATAGGTGACGTTAATAGCATGGTATAGTCAAAACTATGGACCGACTGGTGACGTTACATTTGTCGCGTTGCATGCATTTCGTACATCGCGTGCTAATTAAGCACTGCTTGGAGCAGATAATCAAAACTATTCAATTTATTTTTATACAGGGGTTAGGTATTAATTATAATTATAGAATTTTGTATTTATGTGGAATAGGGACAGAACAACATGTAGGACAATTGATCAATTTTAACAAAAAGTTTCACCCTATAGATTCACTGTTCGCCAGAATTCCATAGGTTGTGCTTGCACAAGTAAATGAGCGCACTTTGATCAAAATTTGCGCGATAGTGGTAAGTATTTTGCATGTTTTCTAGTTATCGAATTTTAAATGTGTCACGTTTTACTGTTGATTGCCATTACACTTGCATTGGTAACGTGTTATGGCACAATTACCACAAAACATGGTGGTAAAAGTAATTAGTGTTCAGGAAAAGGCGCACTCAGAGAGAGATTCCCACTCAACAAACCAAGGTTGGAAAAAACCTCAACTGACAGTCAGGTACTTATACTATGAAAACATATCGTTGTACGAGTGAGCAGCTATTTTCACAAGAGATGGCCACTAAGTTACATAAATTTAACTAAAATATGAAAACGTATAAAAACAGCACACAAATTCAACACCAAACTAGAAATAAGTGTTTGTAAAACACTATGCCCCCAACTGTATGCTTGCCACTAACCTGGCACAGTTTTTTCATTATTTTTGAAAATCATGTAAGCAAACAGAGTTGACCTGGGCACAAATAGCAAACTTGAGGACTAACAGTGATAACAGATGCACACTTAAATCCGAAAGTGGTAAAATTGATAAATTTTCAAAATTCCGTTATTTTGTCAAAATTTGACAAAAAGTTCTCAAAAGTTAATCAGGTGATCTACTCCTTGGCCCCAATCAGCATACCAAATATGAAAGCACTAGCTCAAATACTTTTTGAGATATCTTGCACACAAGATTTTTTTTCAAAGGGAGATAATTCAGAAAGGGGGCATAACTTAGAAAAGAAAAAAAATACGGGTCATCTTTTTTTTTTTCATGAGGAATCCATATATGAAATTTCAAGACACTAGCATCCACTGTTTAAAAGTTTCAAATTTCATCCGAAAGTGGTAAAATTGATAAATTTTCAAAATTCCGTAATTTTGTCAAAATTTGACAAAAGGTTCTCTAAAGTTAATCAGGTGATCTACTCCTTGGCCCCAATCAACATACCAAATATGAAAGCACTAGCTCAAATACTTCTTGAGATATCTTGCACACAAGATTTTCAAGATTTTTTTTCAAAGGGAGATAATTCAGAAAGGGGGCATAACTCAGAAAAGAAAAAAAAATACGGGTCATCTTTTTTTTTCATGAAGAATCCATATATGAAATTTCAAGACACTAGCATCCACTGTTTAAAAGTTTCAAATTTCATCCGAAAGTGGTAAAATTGATAAGTTTTCAAAATTCCGTAATTTTGTCAAAATTTGACAAAAAGTTCTCAAAAGTTAATCAGGTGATCTACTCCTTGGCCCCAATCAGCATACCAAATATGAAAGCACTAGCTCAAATACTTTTTGAGATATCTTGCACACAAGATTTCCAAGATTTTTTTTCAAAGGGAGATAATTCAGAAAGGGGGCATAACTCAGAAAAGAAAAAAATACGGGTCATCTTTTTTTTCATGAGGAATCCATTTATGAAATTTCAAGACACTAGCATCCACCGTTTAAAAGTTAAGAAAAAGTGGTGCGGACACACGGACACACGGACACACGGACAAGCCCAAAGCAATATGCCCTACCAACTTTTTCAAAGTTGGGGGCATAATCATAAAGCAATAAGAACCACCACAGGAGTTTCGCTTTGGAACGAGCAGTAATACAAAATTACTGGCGGACTTAAACTGGGTTTACAGGTACCTAACCTCGCCCTCAGCTTCTGCAGTGGTTCACAACATTTAGATAGCTGTTCGGTCCTCGTCGTGAATCTCCAACTTGTCAATGAGTCATCAAGGACAAACAAATAAATCGTGATAACCACCATAATGACTAAAAAACGAGGACACATAGAGCATGCGGAATGCATTCGTTTTGGATGGCGGTGAAAAAGTCGAAAATCGCAGTCTCTTCTAATTTGATAACTGAAAATTTGGAAATAAATAAATAAGTAAATAAATAAAACCATAAGCATGCGCTTCTTTAGGAATAAACATACTTCTGGTTTTATTCTTTTTTTTTCTCAAAAGTTTTCGATTGAAGAGAAGAGAAGAACTAGAAGAGACAATGACTTGGATCCTTTCTATACTTTTTTGACTTGCCGCAATAAAAAGAAAAGTTTGAGAAAAGCAACGGACCGACGCTATAAAGATGATAATAGCAACGTGTGTTAAAGCAGAATACATGCGTCACAGATTTACAAAATATACACCAGATAACACTTTAGAAAATGTCACCGATTTACAAAATTTGCCTCAAATTAAACTTTAGAAGCATTCCTACGCATTGAAAAGCAATAGATATCCTTACACAATTTCTTTTAACCACTAAATTGTTTTCAAGTCACTACGATTGTATACTGAACAAAAAAGAATCGCAACAATAGGCCACTGAGGATTGTCGAGTTTAAGGGTAAAGCGTTGATAATGTCAGGTCTGTTTCTGTATGGGATATTAGGGTATATCATGCAATAAACTGATTTTCATTTCGAGAAAAATTAAATGAGGATTTTTTGTCGTCTTAAATAATGTAAATCGGAAAAGATTTGCTCTGCGCATGCGCACAATTTTGAACCTCCAAATCATCCCGAAACAATGTCAGCTGCACCCTTATTAAAATTCATGAAGAAGACAAAACGTTCAACAACACACAAGCTCGTAATTAAAACCATCAAAATCCCTATATGTTTAATTGAAAGGGAGATAATTTCAACTTTACTCCTTTTATTTCTTACACGTTTGAGTTATCTGCTGAGTGGTACATTGTGATTTTGAATGGGGGTTATAGGGGATTTAAATCGTACCATTGTTTTAATGCTTGCGCATGCGCACTGCGTGGTTTACTACTTTCAGGATGCCTATGGTCGGCATCGCATAACTCCATTAATACTCATCAAAATAAAAATCGGTTTCTTGCATTCGGAAGCCTGACATCTAGTGCAAAAGTAGAAAATGCAGATTATGTTTGTATCATTGTTGGTTCAAAATTCAGTGGAATGTAATTGTTGCGTTTCTTTTTTTGTTCAGTATATATTAAACTATTGGAAAAAAAACAAACAAAAAAAAAAACAACAAGTTAATCAAAATCCACGCTAATCCAGAGGGCTGGGGGCGTGGTAACACGTACCAAGGACAATTATCGCTCTTGGTTAGAACCACATCATAGGATAACAAGTGAAATCAATCAATAAATATGAAATATGAATTAATTCAATACCTTCGCGATCATTATCACAGTATTAAACAAATACAGAAATTTATTTCGTTCATTCGGAAAAAGTGGTTTCGTCAAACTGGCATTACATATACAGATATAAGCCTTACTGGTTTGCTTGGGTGGTTATGTTTATGAAGTACATCTTGAGTGCCATGCTCCCTAATGGTGGGCAAAAGTCACATAAAACGTAAAGCATCCATTCAAACAAACTAACAAATCTACGCTAACCGAGTTTGTTGTATGAAAGGGATTATCCGAAAAATGCACTTACAGGGGAGATGATGGATCAGTAGAGCCTACGTCGTATAAGCTGACAATTCCACTTCCGTCATCGAACCTACACATACAGTTGTTGATTTTCACACATGTCTTGCTTTCTGATTTTGCAAACCATTGTATAGTAAATGCTAGAATTACTGTTGTAATACAAGCCGCCATTTCGAGTGAATGTCAATGTTACTAAATGCGTATTATATATATATATATATATATATATATATATATATATATATATATATATATATATATATATATATATATATATATATATATATATTTATGTCAACTTCAGACATTGGTCAAAATACAAAGGTAAAAGGAGTTAATTTGATAAAATATAACATGTACGGAGAATGACAAATAAAGTTGATTGATAATTGGTCCTTTATCTACAAAGCAGTATTTGTCAGAGATAATGTATGCCCTTTAGATAAAAATGAAGCACCTTAGATTGACAATTATTCATGACTCGTTCAATGCATATAATCAATATGTACACTGTATCAAAATATAAAAATATAAAATATTAGGAAAATATCCGCATTCGTTTACGAGATATTCAACAAAATATAAAACCGGAAGTTACAAAATGTCAAATTCCTTGAGTCAGAAAATAATCTGTCACGAACACTATTTGAAAACGAGGGATACGTATGTAATATCAGGTCAAACGTTAAGACGTTGGTTATTTGGTTACGTTATTACTTGATGGTTTCATTTCATACAGCACGAATTAAACGTTTAACTCGTAATTCGATAGTTAAATCACTATAGCAACAAACCCCTTGGTAGTTTGGGAATAAAACTACCAGTCATAAATCTGTGAACAAAACCAGACATTTCCAACCAAAAATATTGAAATATCGTATGTGATTTTACCAGAGGGCATACACCGATATCCGTTCTTATTTTAAATGAAAGGGAGGTAATCTCAATAATAATGAAGAATCGACATGTTATTACTCGAGACTGTGGCTGAATTTTGAAACGATTTTTTTTTCGGATTTTTGTCACTTGCAACAACCTCAGATAGTCAAAGCGCCGTTTTATCATTTATCCACCCTATAGATTCACTGTACGACAGAAAAAGAGAGAAGTAGCTGTCACCAGTGGATTAGTGCATTTTGGGACAAAATTTGCGCGATAGTGGTAAGTATTTTGCATGTTTTCTGGTAGTCGGATTTGTTTATGTGCCACCTTTTACCTTTGATTGCTTTTACACATGCATGCGTGCCGTGTTATGGCAAAATTACCACAAAAGATGTTTGTAAGATCATGCGGAATGCATTCTTTTTTGATGGCAGTCGAAATAAGTCGAAAATCGCAGCATTATCTCTTCTAGTTTGACAATCGAACTTTTTTGAAAAAAGTGAATGAAACCCAAAGTATGCGCTTCCTTGGATCTTTCAACATGCCAAATCGCAGTCTGGTGTGATTTGTCTATATCGAGATTTTCAGCAATTAGTGACTGTACAAGAATTTTGGAAGAAGTGCGCGACTGTCGCAGTGGAGTAGAGACACTATGCGAAGTAAGTCATATCTTCTTAGTTGTTTTGTACCCAGTGATATTAGAAATCGATCATGGTTTCAATAAATTCTGAAGTGAGAAATGCACGCGGGGCGATAGAAATATGCGCAAACGGTATTTTATAGCATACCCTATGGTGCTACAGCCTTTAGCAAGGTAATAAATGAAGTTTGTATTATTTCATTTTTCTTAATCAACTTTGATGCCATTCATATAACTACAATATAAATTCCATATTCTGTGTAATCTTACTTTGCTTTCAGTGTAGCTTGCCTGAGCCGACATATGTCCGTCTGTGCGTTCGTCCGTGGGTTTTTCAAAGATCGTATTCTCTTAAACCGTTGGGCAAAGACAAAATATAGGGAAGTGGGAACCAAATGAGTAGGCCTACGTATATAAAAACCCAGTTCTCGTGACTACAATATAATAATATTATAAAGAATATAATAAACATACTGCAATTATGTTTATAGCATTTATAGCAAACAGAGTGCAGTTGTAGTTATAACACTTTATTGCAGTTACATCTGTATCCTAAACAGGTGTTGTATTAGGCTATTGCTATTGAACTAAGGTAGCAAAGCACTATTTTTTGAGGCTCCAGAGCCCGACCGGGGCGCGTTGAGATAGACCCTCATCGCAACCAGTCTGGAACATAAAAGCCAATTCTCTTTACTCTCTATCAGGATTTAGGATTTTTTTTAGGTTTTTAAGAGAAATAAAATACTGGTATTGATGTACCATAAGAAATTCACCAGCATGGAAATCTCGTCCAACACCGGCTTTTCGGCGACAATATTAGCGACAAAATGTTCCAAGTCGAACGATACTCACAGCCATTCTGCACAAGCAAACTGTTCAATTTTAGCAGAATTTAGCAGAAAACATCAAATAAGAAGTAAATAACTGTCAGCCACCTACATTTTCTAGTAACCAGAGTAACCAGCTCTCAGTGTTTTCACATTAAAAAAAAGCTTGAAATTCGAGCCATTTCCTGGTTCAGCCGCACTTTCGTATTTGAGCCGGACAACCACATTTAGTATTTTTAGTTACAAGAAAATGCTTTTTATTGGTTTTAAAACACTCCCAGTCACACAGAAACAACAATTTACTGTATGAAATTCAACAAAACCGATTTAGAGAAAAGAATTGAGGCCCAACGCCTCCAATTATCAAATTTGTCCATTCCCACCTAGCTGAAATAAAGGTTTGCTACCTAAGAAAACGTGGCCATGACTCAGTGATCAGAATTGAATTATTATGCAGATAATAACATTATCCAAGTCCCAAAGCTGTCCAGTGAACATCATCATATAATTTGATGTATGGTATCATAAACATGCTGTGTTGATTTGCCAACAACTGGAATAAGTAACGACAAGCAATGCGATCAGGGGCAGATCCAGGATTTGTGAAGATAGGGGTAAAATGTACAAAATGGGGATTCGTTTGCCTGGTTTTAAACTAAATTTATTGAAATTCTCTATGAAATTAAAATAATTTGTTTCCAGAGGGGGGGGGGGGGGGCGGGGTTCAAGTGAACCCTTTTAACCCCTTCTAAATTTCTAAATCCGAGGGGCCGCCACTGTAGTTCATCCAATCTATACTTCCTAAATATGCATGTCAGTTTCAAACAATTTCTGCATTCTTTGTCTTCTTGCATCCACAATAAATAAAACATCCGCTGTGCAATAAAATGCAGATTTTTTTTCATTTGCAAATTTTGAAAAAAAAATGTTAAAATATTTTTTTTTATTTTTTGTCCAAAATCTTGATTGTGGGTACTTCTTAGAAACGCCTTTGTGGCGATGTGGTTCTAACAAGAACCCACAATCTATGTTTTGGATAAAAAATATACAAAAATGTTAACAACACCAACCGGTATTTTTTCAAATCCAGGACATCTTTCGAAAGCAGCCAGGGCTTCGCAGTTTATATATACATGAAGTACCTATCAAGTGGTTCTCTAAAAACTTATTTTGTCTGCCTGTCTTATCTGCAAGTGCCTGAAAAATGGACTTAAGTTGACTTTCCCATGGGAAAACAGGGGAAAATCATGTTTTCCCATGGGAAATGGCACTTTCCCATGGGAAAACAGGTTGGCCATGGACGAAAAATGGGCCATGGGCAAAACATATTGGCCATGGGAAAAATGAAAAAAAATCTTATTGTCAATCAGTTATTAAACACAAAATTATAATCATTGTTGCTTTGGCCATAATGGCCATGTATATATTTTGCAGTTATAACTTTGTGAAAAAAATAACATTTGGGCCATGGCTGACTAAAAATGGCCATGGCCAGATTTGCCCATGGCCGACAAAAAGTGGCCATGGCCAGTGTGGTTTTGCCCATGGACAATTCAAATGCTCCCATGGCCAAGTATTTATGGCCATGGCCATTTTAATCACACTCAAGTGGGCCATGGCCATTTGAGATGGACATTCTATGCACCATTGAAAAGAAAAAAGGTTGAAAATTATAGAATAGGCAGGTTAAAAGCATTCGGTAAGACGGATAGATTATGAAAGGTTAAAAATAGTTAAGCAGCTAAAAAATAATTAAGTAGATGCTAAAATCAGCTTTAACAGCTAAATGTATGGTCATGTCAAGGTATTGAAACCTAGTCAAGTGTGTAGATTCTTGCAATTCTGGAAACACTGTATGTGAATATTAACATGCGCAGCTGCCGATACTAATCTGCAAAATTGTTTTTGATGTTGTTAAATAATCATCAAGGTCTTTCTGTGTTTATAGAAATGACTTATCTTTTTGTTGTTGTTGTTGTTGCTGCTGACCTATTGTTGTTTATTTTTATTTTTTTAACCATATAATATTTTAAAATAACAACAAACAAGGTCAAGACAAGAAAGAAAAGATGGAAAATAATATTTTAGCGTGTTTATTGTCTTTTTAAAACTCGTCAGTCAGCTTTTGACAACTTCAGGTTTTTTCAATTATTGTGACACGAAAATGCAAAAATAATCCGAGCAGTTATTAGTATAACTGCAACTGTAATGCCGGGTTTTATAACTGCAACTGTAATGCTGGGTTCTGTGTCATCTCGATCCCGAAACAATCAAAACTCCAAGCGGTTCCACTTCCTGACGTAAGTCCTCTCGGAAAACAATATCGGAGAGCGGAGTTTTGAAACTGTTGGGGAGTTTGGAGCCAATCAATAAGAGCGTTTTCGACATGTCATGTTGACCCGAGTAACTTGGGTAGGTCCACATAGGCGCAATCCAATATTCACTCCTATGGGTGGAATTTTTATCCTAAAGTTTAGTGTCCTAAAACTGTTATATGGCTTAGAAGCACATACACATGTGTTATATGGTTCGATGGCCTGAATGTTAGGGTATTGTTGTGATAGCACTTCTCTCCTTATTGGTAATGTTGCTCAGTTCTGACAACAAAAACACCTAACAGAATCCACCTATAATAATTTGCGATAATAGGTTAACCCAAGTTATACGGACTACCGAACACTGAATCCCGTGCGATGTCTCTTTCCTCCCAGTTCTAGACCAGACCAGACGTCCCTTTGGTGTCTCTGGAGCGTACAACAACGACAGCATACAAGAGCATACCAAAACAGGTAAGCTATTTTATAACAGTATTAATTTTAGGATAGTCGGAAAGCAACGGAGCCGCGCAAGAATATTATCAAACATTTGTAACCAAGAGAAACGTTCGAAATTTTTGTGGTCTTTCTTGAATCGACAGACCATCACCTTTCTTTCCACAATTCAAAGTCATGTTGTGATAGCTTTGCAAAGCTAAAAATATTCAAAGTGACTTTACAACATATCATCGCCTCTATTTATCATAATAAAACATCGATTCAAGCCCCTAAATGCACCGAAATGCACCATTCAAAAAACTGGAAATGGCTGTCGAAACAAAGCTCATCTTTGATTGTAAATATCTCAGAGTGTGAAATTGCTCCTATTGGCTCACCCAGGTCATTAAAAAGTTCAGGGTATCTGCCTTCAAACGATACCAAGGGTTCTGGGCCAGGCTCTGGGGGATTTTTATGTTCCAGTATTTACGAAAGGACCCCTCTAAAAAATGGAACTCTTTTCAAAATGGCAACGAGAGTCAGGCGAAAAACTCAACAAGCCTCCCGCTTGAGTACAGCTATTTCCCTCCCTACAAACAGAAAGGCAATGAATCAAAACACTTTAAAATGATGTGTTACCTTATTTGTTTTACTTTAATCCAAATGTACAACACGTTTGCTGTTTAAAACACCATTAAATCCACACAGTTCCATGTTTTGTTTTAGGTTTCATTTCTTGGAATTGACTGACGTAATCAATAAACGTCACAGGTTTTGCGCCCCAGATATCGATTGTGTATTTATTCGCTTATAAGTTAGCAATTATACTAAATCCAATTGTATTTGACGAATGTCCACCCCAAAAATCACTCAAAAGAATCACTATACCCTTCTCAGTTTCATTTAGGTATGCGCTTCACGTGGACGGGCACCTGCTAATTAATTGACAGATTAATGGGCGCGCGGGCGAGGATATGTGGAAGGTGTTGTGTATATGTATGATAATTTAAAATACTAAAGGGGCTATTGAAGGGTGTTTAGATTTACATATGGTAGAGGGATAGGCCAATGAATTTGGAGTTTCCGAGAACTTTCAAGGGAGTCTGAACCCCACCCCCATCCCCTTTCAAACATCTTGAGCAATCCCCGGAGTGTACTCCCATATATTAAAGCAGTACGGGTATGTGCCGCAAAGAAAGCCCCCCCCCCCCTTTGAGATTTATTAGCTCTAAAAGCACCCACTTTTTCTGAATGCACCCATTTTTTCCCACTTCGATCAGCTCTAAAGGTACAACTTTACCGCTCTTTCTTTTCAACTCTTAATGCACCCATTTTTTTTTTTTTTTTTCAGTTTTATCAGATCCGTAAGCTCTCCCCCCCCCCCACTTTTTTTTTTTGTTTAACCTAGGGCGACACATATATACCAATTTTATATGTGGGTACCCCCCACCCCCGGTCCTCTATGATTGACAAGAAGGAAATCTACCGGCATTTACACATTCGTCTCCTATGGTTAACAGTAGATAACAGAAAAAAAAAAGTTGTTGAATGAAGGGTGCTGGGCAACATGATATTTCTTGTGTCTCCATTGCCGTAGAAATGAGCAGATATTTTACCTTCGATTTTTCCCCAAGCATGAGTCGGGGTGAATGAAAACTTAGAAGATTGCCTTGGGATATTAAGCAGGGATTTTACCGAAATGTGTGTCCCTGCAGTGCAGAGTTGTAAGTCGTAGGGGTGACCAAGGCTAGTTGATGCATGGGGTAGGTTGATGTTTCAATAAATCGTCAACGAGGTTATCTAAGACATCAGAACCTACAAAATAAAGTTGTCCTTTGCTTAATACCATCTTTTCCGGAATTTGGTGGGGTTTTAAGAACAAATATGAAAAACAAAAAAGAAAAACAAGTAACGATTAGGCCTAAAAAAAAAAATAGCTGTGTTTCCGCTAACGGTCTGAAAAAAAAATAGGGTAGGTAGGTAGGAAAATCTTTTTATTTTTATTTTATTTTTTACGCGAAAAAATCCAGGGTAGGTAGGTAAATGTAATTTTTTTATACGCAGTTTTTTATCGAAAAAGGTCAAAATTGTCAATGCCGTGCAAAGGTATGAGGTCTATGTTCTTCAGCCATGTGAACCCATTAATAAAAAAGACTGGCCACATATTTTATAAGATTCAGTCTCCTTGCCTCAAATGAGGTTGATAAACTTTCAGTCTTGTCTTGTTCATAGACCACTATCTGGAAGCATGGTGGCCTAGTGGTAGAGCCTCAGACGCTGACCTGTAAAGTACAGTGATTGAATCCCACCAGCACTGGGTCTTGTCCTTCAGAAAGAAACCTCTCCCATATGCATCTCAACATGACCTAAATAAAGTTTACTATGATGTAAAACCTCAATACAAACAATTAAGGGGATGATAACCTAGCATATTTCACACAACAATACTCTTATTACATGCAACTTAGCAGGAACGGCCATTAATGACAAACTAATAAGAAATAAACAATTTTATTTTCAAAACGAAATCTGAAGAACACAACCCATCAACATATAAATTTCGATTGATAGACTACTCGCGAATTGAAAACTATAACTGTAACTGCATATCTGTTCCGGGTCACCTCGGCCCATTGTACAACTGCAACTGCAACTGAACCAACGAAAATGCCAAATGCAGGGACTCCCTTTATAAGGGACTACTGAATCTGAATAGTTTACTGGTGACACACCAAATGACATAATTTCACCAGGGGTTTGGATGGGGGAGTATTTAGTCCCTAGAACGCACAGCTGAATTAGTAATTCATAAAAACTATCTGAAAGCAACACCTGTTTATTCTGAATGTATTATCCTCCAACCGCTAGGAGCGCCACGGCTATCCCCGAGTTACGGTATGATTACCATCACAAGTCTCCGGTGATAGAACTACACTACCCGCCACTAATCATCATCTTAACATATTTACATTTCTCTATCATTGAAGTCATTTTATTTATTTTTTATATTTTATCATGCGGGGGAGGTGGGGAGGGGGTCGGAGAGAAGCCAGTGTTCGCCTTATAAATGAGTGAGCGCAAATCAAGGTAGCTACTGGTACCATTTTTAACGTCTTTGGTATGACGCGGCCTGGTATCGAACCCACAGCCTCCCGCTTCTGAAGCGGACCCTCTAACCATTACGCTATCGGGACCGGTATATCATATTGCAGAAAGACAGGTAAGACCCAGATGAGAAAAGTTTGTTTAATTAAGAACACTTTGAAGTGTTGTGACATGCCTTCGGTATATTCACTTTTAGAACAAAACTTTTCTAATTCACAGTGGAATAAACTCCTGAATAGCTCAGTTAACTCGTATGCCAGTTGAAGACGCATGAAGTCAGTGTGTGTGCGTGTGTGTACAGTTTTTATCCGTAAGTCACTATTTACAGCACAGTTTCCAGCCTCGTCACGGTATGTCCTTGTGAGCAGTTTGTCCTGGAAAATTGTCATGGGGCCTCGGTTTATAGTCTCAATACGAATGACTGGAGAAACCTGTGATCGTATATGCGACCCCTGGTTTACAAGGCAAATTGCTTAACCACAGCGCCTCGGAGGCTTTTAAATGACACCAAATTCTACGTCATTTAGATGGAGCTTCGCTAAATAATCCGGGGAACTCTACGATACAACAGAATAGACGCTGAAACTATCAGAGACGTGTCAGAAAAACCAACAAAACCCGCGACACGAAATGCTTGGGTCGGGCTACAGAAAATACTGGGTCGGATGTCGTAATTTTTATTTTTTTATTTTAACCATAAAAATAGCAGAGTCGGCGGGTTGAGACAGAGTCGGTCGGGTTAGCGGAAACACAGCTATTTTTTTTTAAGCCTTATGATCTTGACCAACAAATTAGCTGTCCAGGGGAAGCAATCAATACGCAGCATGCTAAAATTCGACACGAAGTTTATTATCTTAGCCGGTGAGTACGTGTTTTGCTATAATGTCAAAAATTAACCCAAGACTCAATCTTTCATTCTGCCTCGCTTCCAAGAAAAAGTAAGAATGGGAGTAAACTGCTTAGGCATTTTACAATTCCGGGTGTTATTTTCAATTTGAGGAACACAATGATGAGATTCCATTGTTAATTTCTTCACCAAGGTGTAAAAGTTTTGATATTTTCCTTACTTTTCCTTCATAGATTATGGGTGCACGTTAGAACCGCCTCGGCGAGGCGGTTCTAACTAGTACCAGCAATCTATGTTTTGGAGCTTACCCTAGTGTTACTACACAAAAATGGGGTGTAAGGGGGTATTCAATACACGGACATGTTATCCTGATAAAATTCCAGTGTGTGTGGGGGGGGGGGGGGCTTACAACGGTTCTTCTGGGGTGGTTAGCGGCTAGTTGTTCAATCTTTCAAAGAGAGCTAATTACCAGGGTGACGATGTTATGTTCTATAACATCAGCCTAATAAATCGGCGAATTAATCACTTATTCACGGGACAATACACAACTTTGCGATATTTATTTCATATTTCATCTTTGTGCTTCAATTTTGCTTAAGTTTCTACAGAGCATCCCATATCTGTAACCAACCTTGAGATCTACACACGACTTTAGCTTACATTTCAGGGGAAACAACAAATGCGTGACCTGGATTATTTATATACACATTGGTTCCCCCTTCCTATAGACGCTTCTTTATATAGGCGGATGGACGACGAACGGACACCGGAGCATGGGTACACACACTATAAGCTCACCTTGTGAGCTTAACGGCTAAGGTGAGCTAAAACGAGTCTGGAGATGCCCAATAATTAAAACATGTTCTGAGGAAACATTATGTCACCCCAAACGACCAAATCTAACTAAACAGTCTAGTTTGTGCAATTTAGTTGAAATTAGCACAAACATGGCCTAGTGAACTTTCAGTAATGTTTCTGTTAAAATCCATCCATTGACTGATTCAGAATATAATGTGGCAGAAGTGTTTTTTTTTTTTTTTTTTTTTTTTTTTTTTTTTTCAGTTTTAAGGGACGTTTGCAAAGAAATTTAGGTCGAGGTCACCAAAATCTAAATTCTTTCAGCTATATTCCAACCATGACTGTATATAGGCTGTGAAAGTTTACTGTCAAAATCCAGACACTGTTCCAAGACATCCCATCAGAAAGAAGCTATGCGGACTCCAACAGGATCAGCACCAGAGATAATATGATCACTCTTCTTTCGGGGTTGAGGGAAGGGGGGACATAATAAGAATATGATACTTCATGTCAAAATTTGGCTTCGACTAAGATCTTTTAAAATTGTGGATGACTGCCTATCTAATAAGCTCTCACCTATGAGCCTTTGGTGAGCTTAACTGAGAAAGGAAATGGTTGATAAGAAATGAAAGAAAACAACAACACATCATTTTATACCAGTTTGAATATCTGTTGTAATTATGCGCATACATGACATTGGACAATCAACAAAATTTCAACAAAATCTGGCTGCTTAGGCACAATACATAGATGCTTGAAATTTCAAATTTGCGCTGCTAAATAAGAACACCATCAATATGCATAGGCAAAATGAAAGGCACATATCAGCTGTCCAGTAACTACACAGCTGATCAGCATCTTTGTTATCGTTACGCAGGTAGTACAACCACTTTTCTTCAATCCAAAATTTCAAGCTTCTAGCCTTCTTCTGTGATTGCATAGGCCGGATTGTGTCAGACATGGTTGGCAGCGAAGACAGTCGAAATTTACTAGTACTGAGACAGAAATAGCTCAGACAGGCATACAATGAGATATGGTTGTCTGATGGGTGAGAAAAGTTCAACTGTTACCCCAAAGGGTTAAGTTCAGTTCTCATTTTGCCATGAATCAATCTGCAAACATTGAAGAAATTGTATGAATAACTAATTCTTTATCACTATGAATGGCTTTAGAAATACATAACATTTGAGTTGTCTCCCTTCCAATTAAACATTGAAATTTGTTGTTGTTGGTTCCTGGTGCTTTTTTTTCTTATTATTGAGAATGCAGCTGTTATCTGTTTTTGAGGATTTTAATTTTTGGATTGCAATGTGTGCACATGCACAAAGCATTCCCATTGTTTTTCGTCAACAGAATAATAAGAAAATGACAATTATGTACAAGACAACCAATGCTTATCGAATGAAGACAGCTACATGTATACCTTACAATTTGACACAACATACAATCCTCAACATGTCTTATTTAAGAACAAAGGTGTGCAAAAAGTTTTAACAACAAATATATTTTATATCATGAAACTTTTGAAAACAATCATTTTGCAGTATACTTGATATGCACCATGAAAACAGTGTGAAAGTTTTATTTTACAATGCACAAGGAAAAAAAATTCTGGTATGCTGGGTCACAATCTTCTCCATTGACAACAATGATATGTCTTGTTCCTGGGTTTATTTGCATCTTTGGTACAACCATGGCAGGTGAGAAGTATATGTCAACCAACAAACTTTAACCCTCCTCTGTCTTCTTGGCCTAAAAATAAACAGGGAATAACAATTTTTATGCAATTTGTCATGTAGCTCTGTCTCATATATAGCCCTGAATTTAAAATTACCAATTGATGCACACTCTTCGTTAGAATAAAGTATCATTAGGAAAACACTTTCGAGTAATACCCACATTTTTCTTGCAGCAATAAAAATTTTCTTTTTCGTCTGTTTCAATTTTCTTTTTGTTTTGCTTCTGATCATATATTGAACAGCCACCATGACATTACAGAGACATATTCCAATGAAATGATATATGCATTAACAGATTCTTGTAAGTACAACTAAATTAATTGAACTTTGCAAAAACAATGCAAACCCTCAAGTATCTTTATGTTTCTCATAATAATGAAATCTGAATTGATATTTGTATGCTTAAACTCAGATCTAATAATCCTGGATATGTAACTATTGTGAATGTATGGTATTTATTAGAAATATGTTGTCTTGGCTAGGTTGTCAAATCTGTAATTGATAAGTTGACAAGCTGATAATTCAATTATATGAGCAAATATCCAAGATTTTTTTTTAATAAGCAATAGCTTTAATATATTAAAATCAAGCAAAGACAACATAAATTGACATTTGCTTTAGTGCCATATCCAGGTTATTTTAGATCTGAGGTATAATACACATGTATATTAAAAGAAAATTGCATGTTAAACATACAAACAATTCAGATACCATCACTGACTTACCTGCATAGGTTTTGTTTGTTAATGTATTGGGCAGTGGTGGCTTCATCTTAGCTTCCTGTTCAAATGGGGTGGTGGTGGCTGTTCATTTGATGTTCGACATGAACTCTTGTTTCACTAAAATCAGAATAAAAATCATATAGCATCCGACCACAGAATTAAACAGTCATGATATCACAGTCAACAACTGGAAGTTTGTAATTTAAAAACAAACAAAAATGATAATGACACTTGCAAAAATGGTACTGATAGCAGAAATTCTGGTTATGGGGGGGGGGGGGGTACAGGGGTGTATAGAACATCAGCATCAGGTGTTAGGTGGGGTTGGGGTTGAGCAAACATGCTGACGGGAAAAATGCCCATAATCAATATTCTGATCAAAATGTCTATTTATTTCACTGAAAATTTTCATTTTTATTACAGCAGAAAAAAATATTGCATGACCAAGTTATCATAATATTAAAATATGATGACATATGTAATGAGTAATTGTAAGTTGTAGCCCCACCCTACCAGCCTGCTGCCCCCCCCCCCACACACACACATATATGGATACTACTGGGTAGAGTGGGGCCCCTGTGGGGATATCAAGATTAAAGTGCAACAACTTTTTGTCCCTGCAGCGGCAGTGCAGGGAAGATGCCAGGTTTTTACAGTATTATCCTTACCCCAATGAGGCAGGGCAAAGATCATGGGTTTGACCTCAAGTGTCTCCCGAGACAATGGGGTTGACTTATTGCAGGGCACCGAAAACTGGAATGTCATAATCCCCGCCCTTCCCCACAGTTTAGGGTGGAGGGGCATGTTCCTATTTGTGTAGAAAATTACTCTTGGCATTTCGCAGAGTAACTTGAGATGATGATCAGAAATTGATCGCCTCAGTATATGAAGATATATAGTGGAGCGGACTGACGCAGGGGTAGAGTGGTTGATTCTTGTCTTGGCGGTCCCAGGCTCAATCCTCAGCTGGGGAACTTTTAGTTGTGGCCTTGAGCAAGTCACATTTTCCACAGCTCCTAAGGTTATGCACCAGTCATTTGTAAACACTGCACCCCCACCCCACACACACACACCTAGGGAAAGTGTGGGGGAAATTAACAGGGCTGAAGTGCGGGGCAATTACTTTTCAAGTGTCCCGGCAGTGCATGCGAAATAACGGGGTTTGACATTAAGATCTTTACCCCAGAGAGATTTTCTACTGCGAAGGGCGGGGCAAAGAGCAAAGTTTTGACCTCCAGTTTGCCCCCTGGGTGGGGCTCAGAGCAGAGACCTGCAACTGAAAAGTCATAATCCCTGCCCTTCCCCGTAGGTGGGGGAGCAGTGGTTACAAATGACTGGTTCATAATGGTCAGAAATTGATTGACTCAGTAAACGGTAAAGAAAAAACAAAACAAAAAATGTCTGACTTGGCAATGCTGCGCGTCAATGTTGACCGATGTCATTTCTTTCCAACAAAGATTTTGAGAAATATTTTGGAAAGTGCAGAACAGTAGTCGAATCAAACTCTTCTGTGAATAACGCTGTAAAACAACACTGAATGGCTTTATCGTGTTTATTCCATTTCTTACCACTTTTGTGGATTCTTTCTTTCCCAGGTGTTGTCAAACTTGTTATCGATTTTGTTTTTTTACACATTCCGGAAGCTCAAATTTGATGACGATTTCCTCAATAAAATGGACTTCTCCCGCGTAGCTACTCAGCTATAAGACGGACTAGAGTTTACACTTCGAGTTTTTGATAAATGTTCCGTTATTCCTTCTGGGGGATTTTTATGTTCCATTATTTTCAAAGACATGTCTCTCAAGATAATAATTTTCAAGAACTCAGGTGCTTCTTTTCCCATTGCATTTAGATAGCGTTCCTTGATCTGTTAAAGTTAAAAATGTTAAAAATAGATGTAAATAGGATAGAAAAAAGTAAACAAATATTAAGACAGAACTGACACATCAAGTTACTCGCAAAATAAAGCCCATAAATTAGAGAGTATTTCGCGCCATTTTCATGACGCCATTTTGAAGGGATTATTTTTTGACGCGCTTGGTGACGTTTTGTAAATACTTTCACAACTTTTGACGTCGTTGCCGTCCGACTAGGAAGTATTTCTGATTAATATCATATTTGCCTTTATATATGAGTCGCTTGCTTATGGAAGTGTGCCAGATATTTGGCGACAGGCAAATGTGGTCCAGGTGTTTCAGAAGAGTGAGAAATATGATGCAGCTGATTATAGAATAGTGTCGTTAACTTGCATCTGTTGTAGACTCGTACACTCAGCTGATGAGTACAATCTCCATGGAGCGAAACGTCTCTTCACCATTCCGAATGTACTTTCAGCCTCGTGTCCATCCGTAAAACAAGATGGCGAAAACAAGTGGTTTTTACACCGATTGTTTTACATGGAATTCCATCGTTAATAGAAACACATGCTCACCGACACTTCGCTATTTGATGAAACACATATTTAAATTTCTATCAATAAAATTTTCTCCTCAAAATTCTGCGTTTTCTTTTTCTAACAGATTCATTTTTCAGCTGTTTGTCATCGTGTTCACTCGTGTGGGGCCGTTTCCGGAACGAGCCGAACACATATGCCGACGTTTACGGAAACTGACGTCGAACATTAATTTATTCTAGTTGAAAGGTCAGGATTTGGCCTTGTCCAATGATATGCACGTATTTCTACAAATGACGTCAATCAGGTCGGCCATTTTGAATTCGGCGCGCGACGTTTGACGTCAGCAGCACGCGCTGCATTATACTAATTGGTCAATTAAATATTAATTGACAATTAAATTTCCATATATGGAAATGGTCGGAAGTCAATTCTCGGCGTAAACATACGAACATATACGGACGATTTAATGACAACCAGAAGTTTAATAAAACCGCTTAAAACGGACAAAATATGTTGGATTTTTTCCAAAAGCACATTAAACATGTTAGTAATGCATTGGTGAAGTGTATTCTTCTTGATTTAACTTGAAAAAGTTGCAATTATCGACACTTCGTTTCACCATTGAAAAGCCAACTGGGATCGCAACGAAGGGATATGGAACATATATGTGTAATATAGCGGAGTGAGATCTCGCAACTAGCATCTGTTGCAAAAGCTTAACACATATTCAGGGGCGGATACTTTTCTTCTAAAATTTATGATAAACGCGATGACTTAGATTTTGATATAAAAATTCCGTTTTTGGAGCATGGATCGTGACATTCCTCGCCTTGCTTCTTATTGTGTATACATTTCGCAGCTTATTGGGTTTGCTAGAGTCTGCAATCGTGTTGCGGACTTTAATGCGCGAAATAAATGTTTAACAGCCAAACTTCTTCAGCAGGGCTATCGGTATGATACTATCATAAACTTCGAAAAACATTTTTTAAATTTTATCGCAGACACTATAATTGATTTCCAAATCTAATGTTGGGCTAAAGACCCTTTTACGCGAGGGCCTTTCGGAACCAGAATGATGATTCACTGACTAGCTAGAGAGAGTCACCACGAGGACAGAACTACTAACTAAATGTTGAGAACCACTAAAGACCCTGAAGGTGAGGTTAGGGCTCCGTCAAATCGATTTAAGCCCGCCAGTAATTTTATATTACTGATCATTCCAAGGCGGTACTTCTGTGGTGGTTCTTATTGTTTTATGTCTTGGTTTTTAAATTTTTGTGCTGTTTGCGCCTTATGTATGTGTTCCTCTTTTAGTTAAGTTTTGGTATCTGAGTGGCCACCTATTGGAAAGTAGCTGCTCATTCGGCTTACGAGGTGTTCATGGTATAAGTACCTGATTGTTAATATAGTTTTTCCCCACCTCGGTTTTTGGAGTGTGAATCTCTTTCTGATTGCGCCTTTTTTCTGATCTTTGCCTACTTGTACCTTTTTCTGGAAAGCGGTTTAAATTCGTCTAGAGGGGTTTCTTTCCAACTATTTACCCGATTTTTCATACATTTCCCAATGAAATATTTTTCCCAGAGTGGTGTTCAAGCGAACCACCCGAACCCCCATGTAAATCCGCCACTGATATTATAGTCAAAGCCCTAAAGCATATTATAGTAAGCAATATACATGCGTGTATAAAAGCATCTCATCCTCGAAAACATTCTTTCTGACTGCCAGCATGGTTTTCGTAGCCATGGGTCTTGTGAGGCCAGCTGGTTCAGATCTTTCATGACATGGTTACTGAGTAACGTGGATCAAGCTCTAGACCGGGTTGACAGACAATATTTATCAGTGACTTTCCGAATGTGTCATCCATAGTTATATGTGGATCGCTTGTGGAGTGAGATTTTGCGTCTGACGTATATGTCGCCTACAAGAAAATATCCATTGCACACCGCTACAGTGTTGCCCAACATAGTTGCACTGTCGGTGTGGAAAGGTATTACGGGACACGGACGGCATCTTTTTTGAGAGAAGAGAAGCCAGTGCTTGCCTTATAAATGCTGAGCGCCAAGCAAGGTAGCCACTGGTACCATTTTTAACGTCTTTGGTATGACGCGGCCCGGATTAGAACCCGCGCCTCCCGCTTCCGAAGCGAACGCTCTAACCATTACGCTATCGGGACCTTTCCCGGGATAGGGGTACTCCCAAACTTAAAAAAAGGCAGTAGAGTATGTGTCCCCTGACCCCCCCCCCCCCCCCCCTTTTAGCTCTGAAAGCACCTCTATACTTTTTCAGTTTGATCAACTCTAAAAGCATAAAAGCACACACTCTTTTCTGAATACACTGGCCTGTTTTACCCAGTTCGATCAGCTCTAAAGGCACAACTTTCACTTAGTATTGTCGCCCAACATGCACAGCTTCAAAACCCTCTGATCCTACTTACAGATTGGTCCCTACCTAGCTCAGAATGAGAGGGAGGGCAGCATCTGATTGAAGAGTACATAGTCAGGGGTCTTGGCTGGTAATGAGTTCCAAGCATGTATGATCTTGAAAAAAAGCTGTGCTTGAAGGTTTCCGTGCTTGTGGAATACTGACGCAGCTTCTTTGATAGGTTTGCTCTGGGTGTAAAACAATATTCAGCAGGTATATGGTTTTGATTGTCACAAAACTTCACGCTCTTTTGACTTGTTTACTTCTTTGGTCTGTATTAACCTCATGTATATATATGATCACCACGTTTTAACTAAAACGTAAATGATAATGTTTGTTAAAAAACATATGTTTCAAGAGACCGAACTCTCGGGAGTGTCAAGGCCGAAACACCACAGGAACGAAATGACTTGGACGTTGGATTTACTTGTGAGAAAAACTTCAAAAAGTGGAAATCTGACATTTAAATGAAATTAATCCTTAAATATATTAAAATGTGATACAATGCTGATAAACCCATGTGTGCAGTTGTAGTATTGAAAAGGTACATTGTACTAGGGATATACAGTATATAAACATGAAAAGGCGGTAGTATTTTAGTAAAATAGCAAAACGTCCACCATGTATGTCCGAGATACACTGTAAATAATGTATATATAATGATTAATATTAAAGTTCGGACTTATGCACGTGTCTCTGGTACGGTGAATTGAAATGTCGATTGACTTGTCGCAAAATTAAGTTCAGCTTATTATATTAACCATATAACAATTTAATATTGATTATCTCGACTCAAGTATTAACTAATTGTTGCTAGTATCTGAACCGCCTCATGAAAAAAAAACAACAATTTACATATACGAAAACAAAAGCGCAGATCAGCTTCGCAGAAACTGCGAAGCTTTTGGGTGCCTTTGTTTTCGCTACACGGATAGTACTTTTCCTCTAGCATCTAAATTCAAAATTTCCAGGCTGTAGCCATCTTCTGTGCTTGTACAGCCTTGTTTATGTTGGACCTGTTCAAAAACCAAAATGATGGTTTATTTATGGGGCGGCTCATTTATTAATGTTGTCTAATGCACGGACAGACTTTGAAGAATAAAAAAAGTTACTTTGGCTAACAGAATGAATCACTGACCGAAATTTATGCAGATTTCTGGTGGTACTGTGCAAATTTCCTTATCAACAATCTCAACGTTTCACACAGTCTGTAGGCACTACTGGGTACAAAAAATAAAACACCCTCTACTCCACTGCTACAGTCGCGCACTTCTTCCAAAATTCTTGCACAGTCACTATTTGCTGAAAATCTTGAAATAGACAAATCAAACCAGACTGCGGTTTGGCATGTTGAAAGATCCAATGAAGCGCATACTTCTGGTTTCATTTACTTTTGAAGTGTTCCATTTCCAAACTAGAAGAGACAATAATGCGATTTTCGACTTTTTTCGACTGCCATCAAAAAGGAATGCCTTCCGCGTGCTCCTACAAACATCTTTTGTGGTCAATTTGCCATAACACGGCACGCCTGCATATGTAAAAGCAATCAAAGGTAAATTGTGGCACATAAACAAATCCGGTTACCAGAAAACATGCAAAATACGTACCACTATCGCGCAAATTTTGTCCAAAAATGCGCTAATCCACTGGTGACAGCTACTTCTCTCTTTTTCTGTCGTACAGTGAATCTATAGGGTGTTATCGGGTAATAAAAATGATACCTTAAGAAAAAGCCCAATAACTGTTGAAGTGGACAACTGGTGGAGTTTCTTTTCAAAACAAGAAAGTAACTGACTATGCAAATTTAATAGAGGCAGGCATCTAAGGCAAGCAGCAATGCATGATAGTAATCGGGCTTGTCAAAGGTACTTACTTTACTTTTTCCTCTAAGTATTTATAAGAAAGCGTACATTTTGATTTCTTGAAAGTATCGTTAAACACGTCGCACAGCCAGCGGCGATACACGCATGATAGTGCTGCGCGTTATGACTATTTTGCTGTCAGTGATTTTTTCCCATTCAAATTTTGTTTAAATACTAGTAGCGCAAGCAGACTCAATTTCATCGATGGAAAGTATGTCACATGTATACGTGGGCTGTCCCAAAAAGAGTTTACTTTTTTAATAATTTCAAACTATGTATCAGGAATTATTTGAACTTTTTATCATATGATCATATGTATGGTTGAAGCATTTTAGTGATGAAGGATGACATGGTTTGTAGTAAAGCAAATGTATAAAGGCCTAGGGAATTGAAGGCCTGATTTCGGCCTCATGTGTTGATAAAAAAACTGAATTTTGGAATTTTGTGGAGAAACCTATTGCAAATAGCAGGTATAGGTCCCTACTTATAAACTCTAGCACAACTATCACATTCAAATTGCACATGTTGCCATGGCAACGCTCCGAAAAGCATAGAAATATCTCTTTTTGCAATTTTGGGTCTATTTTTCACCATTCAACATCATTTTCAACTACCGGCCCACGCGACGAACAATTTCTTATTGTGAAATAATTATGAAGTATCATCCAGAGATATTGTATGCTAAGTATAATTTTGTTCGGAGAGTGGGCTGGCACTTAAAAATTAAAAAATGTGTTCAGAAATGGTCAAAAATAGACCAAAAAGTGCAGAAAGTGCTCTATCTATGGTTCTTCTGGGCGTTGCCATGGCAACGCTTGTAGGATAAATGAAATACTTGTTCTTGTTTTTAATAGAGGAGACATATGGCTGTTTTAAGGAATAGTTTTCTCACCTAAATTCCAAAATTTATTTTTTTAGCAAAATCTGAGGCCAAAATCAGGCGTTAAATGCCCTAGTCCTTTATTAAATTCATAGTTTCGAGAGGTTTTGGAAAACAAAAAATACTAAATAGCATGCGTTAATGTTAAACATGACTTAACCATGTCACTAGTATAATTCAGATTCTTTGAAAGCCAAAATTGATGTTGAGAATATGTAAAAAAAAGTGATCCCTATCGTCATTTTTATCTAAGCTCATAACTTTCGGTTTTCATATTTTAATAGTGTATTATTTTCACCGTTTAAAACCTAATAAATCACTTTATTTTGTTTATCTGGCTCACCTGAAAGGAAACTTTGACGATATTTAAATGAAATATGCATCCAATATGCATATCGTTAATCAAACCAAATTATAAAGCATAAACTATTTTGTTTTACTTCATTTTTCCTGCACTGAACAAATTGTCATAATCATTTAACTTTTTGTTATGATTAAAATGTAATTTTCGCATGTACACGTGTGTATTGATTAAACAATTTGCCAACTTCACTTGCATCCCAAAATAAAATTGTCCCAGAAACTTTTCCACACACGAAACCACTCGAAACAATACATAGATAGTATGTTTTCAATTGGGGAAATCATGAGCTCGGCAAATTTACAGACGTCTTTAGGATCACTTGATTCGTCCACTTGTACAATAAATCTGTTCAAGGGTTCTAGATAAGCGTCGAGGTTATACTCTGATAAACAGCTTACTGCTGGTAGTGTAACCCAAGAGAATTGATGTGCGCAGAGACTGTTATACGCAGCTTGAAGGCCAAGACCAGAGGTTCCGAACAGTTCCGTAACCCTTCCATCGAACGCACATGAACGAATAGCGTCTTGGACGCAATTGTTTATCCAATTTATGTTTGTGCAAAATTGTCTGATTTGATCGTCAGTAGATAGATAAGGCGGTGCAAACGGTGTTATACTGCTGTCGCTTCCAGATGAAACACATCGTTTTAATGTAGTATTCACGAGTGTTTTATAATCGCATAAGATTGCCGGCTTTGATGAAGTACCAGGAGCTTCTGAAGCGGTTGTTGGCGTCATTTCTGTCGTTTCGGGCATTATCGTAAACGGTAATGGTGACGTTTGTGGATGTGTCGATAAGGGCATCTCCGTGGTTTCTTTGGGTGTCGATAAGGGCACTTCAGTTGTTTCTTGTTCTGTCGTTGGCATTTCTGTGGTTAGCTCTTCTTTTGGGCAAAGATACTTTGACCCTATGGATATCCAGACAATGTCATGAGAAAGCCTTCCAAGTGCAACTGCTGGCAAGATATTGGATGGCTCGCACATCAAATTCACAACAGTTGTTGTTCTTTGAAGACCACAGTTATTTCCATTGTACTCGGCGACCACATGACCACCGTTATAACTAAACACCACCGAATCCCAACTTCCGATCTCACAATATCCACCATAGGTTGAGTTGTAGATACACGCGGATGTGTCCCAAATAGGACCCTCGTTGAAAGGATAGCATGGATTATAGTAGTAATAATTGCCTTCGTCGTGCAGTATAGTCCAACCATTAACTCTACAAGAAAATAATAGACAAGCGTTTAACAGTTAATAAGTGCGCTAGAAAACAAGTTTGCGGGCACTTTTGCGGCATGAAGTGCAACAGTGCCTATGATATAGAGGGACACACCCTCTTTCAGTTTCTGCCTTTGAAAAAAAAAACGAAATACCAACTTATTAAGGTCAATAAATGAGGTCAAAGGTCATCAGGTGCAACATTATGTAAAATGCACTATTTTTGCCTCAATAAGCCCTTTAAACAGAAGCACTGAATCATAAATCAGTTATTGCCCTTATGGCAAATCAATATCAAAGTCAACAGATAAGGTCAAAGGTCATCGAGTGCAAAAGGTGTATAATGAACACAAAGCTTTTAAGCCTACTAAATGTCATTTTGTTACAATGTTTCATAAAACTCAGATAATCTGACGCCCAAAGTGGCTTAATTGTCGAGAATCGTGCTTGGATCCATATGGGTGGGGGAAAACTGTGGGTTGGATGGGGCGAGGGTAAGACATTTGTGGCAAGGGTTACGACCCCGCTGGGAATTTATAGATATGGACTGCTCTTAAAGGATCTCCGTTTTAAATTTTATTTGCTATAACTGCAGCTGGTGTTGTGCCGTGTGGCGGTCCTAAAAAGTCCCCTGTACATCATCCATAGTGCAGGTTATATTTTCGTTTTGTTCCTTTGAGATCAGCGAGGATATTCTGAGAAATCAGAAATTTATTATCGGTTGAGATTAATTTCTAACTTATGTTTAATATATTTGGTCGCATTTAGATAATACTAGTATTTGTACATGTATCGACTACCCTGTTGATAGTTGCAAAATTTCAGTAATTCTCTTTGGCCCCATGTTGCCAAATCTAAAGGGTCACTGACGAGACTTTAATAGTCGAAACCGCGGTATGGCCCATCCCCTTTCTCATTAATGTATTCACTGCTCTTAAAGGATCTCGGTTTTAAAATTTTATGTGCTATTACTGCAGCTGGTGTTGTGCCGTGTGGCGGCCCTAAAAGTCGCCCCGTACATCATCCATAGTGCATGTTATATTTTCTTTTTGTTCCTTCGAAATCAGCGAAGGTATTCTGAGAAATCAAAAGTTATTATCGGATAAGATTCATTTTCTAACTTATGTTTAATATATTTGGTCCCATTTAGATAATACTAGTCTTTGTACATGTATCGACTACCCTGTTGAAAGTTGCAAAATTTCAGCAATTCTCTTTGGCCCCATGTTGCCAAATCTAAAGGGTCACTGACGAGACTTTAATAGTCGAAACCGCGGTATGGCCCATACCCTTTCTCATTAATGTGTTCACTGCTCTTAAAGGATCTCAGTTTTAAATTTTAGTAAAAGTTATACCTATTTGCTTTCAAATAAGATCTCTTTATGAAAAGTTCAAATTAGTTGGGAATTCCCTTGCATTCAAGCAGGCACCCTAAACGAAAAGCTCGAAGATACCTTTAGACAATTTTCTGGATCAGCACAAAAGGATTACTTTTATCAAATTACATATTTATAAGTATGTATGTAGATTAACGTGTATCATTATAGTTTTGAAGTTGTTTAAATTCTTCAATGAATACATAATGAAATATACGTTACTATTCAAAATGAACCTGGACCAAGTTTCAAGATAGCTTTTAGGACAAACGTTTATTCTGCGTGTTACACTAACAATGACAGAGAAATTTTTTTGAACAACATCACGCAAACGTACATCAGTAGACTGGGCGAAAATGAGAACCCAGAGAAAACCCACAGTGGCATACCCGCAAGCAGAACTTGGTTTGTCCCACGTGTCCTTTGCAGGGCTCAACCCCACAACATACAAAGCGGTGATATAATTGAATGATTGTTTGGTAATGTAAGCAATACTGTTAACCACTCGATCGACTGAGTAACACCTTGGAGATACGAGGGGTGTTCTTTAATACTTGTCATTTGCTTGATTACTTTTCACGTGGACTAACAATGAGAATGCTGTTTATATGTGGAAAAAGCTTAATCTGTTCTGATCAGATTAGTACCAAAATTTTTGCTGTCTGACGCATGACCCTATAGTAATCGCATTCTAAAACAGGGTACAGTAATGACACTGCGTTGTTTTCCAGTAAATTTAAAATAAGCAATTTCGATCACAAGTATAGAAAATGTTGTAACACTCGAAACACTATATACATGACCGCTACCATTTTACACGTAAACTTGCCATTCATATGAGCATCATAAAACACTTTCGTAGAATGTATTCACCTTTACTGTATAGAATTGTTGCCCCTGCATTGTGAAGTAATAATATACTCAGAAAAACAATTGAGGGATATTTTTTTTTAATATTATAATTTTTTCTAACCAAATAATTAATAGATATGTAGCAGAACAATCACTGTGCAAAGATTCCATAAAATTTTCGCGTTGCCTGGAAGCGCTTCTCGCAGACTTGAAGAAACGTTGGAACACCCCTGAAATTGAAGTTCCAACTGTTGCATACTCTACCCAGTTCTGCCATTCCTCCCCTCTCAATGGTTCATTCAACTGTGAAACTGTTTTGATAATCGAAATGCTGGTACTTTTATGTCTAAAATGCATACTGGGAAAATTTCAGAAATCTGTGATTTTTTGTTAAAAACACGATTTTTCACCAAATTTGTTTTTTCGTTTAACACGTTGCCCTTTAAGCTGCGAGTTTGGTACAAAAAACCGATTTGAGCTACGGGCATTAATTTAGATTTTTCAGCGTTTCAAAACGTTTGCTAAAGAACTGAACATTACCTTAATGGGAATTTGCATTACGTGATTAAAAATTTGACAACACATTTTAAAAAAAGCTGCTTTTAGAAAACCAGAGTGCGCATTCAAAAACGGATTTCAGTTTCATACTCACAGTGCAAAGGAAACAAAAAATGGTTAAAAAATGTTTTTTACCAAAAAATCACAGATTTCTGAAATTTGCCTGAAGTGCGTTTTAGACATAAAAATGTCGCCATTTCGATTATCAAAACAGTTTTGCATTTGGATGAACCAGTAAGAGGGGGTGAATGAAAGATTTGGATAGAGTAGGGAGCAGTGATAACTTTAATTTTATGGGTGTCCCATCATTTCTGCAATTTTGCGAGAAGCGCTTCCAGACAATGCGAAAATTTTATGGAATCTTTGCACAGTGATGGTTCTAGTACATATCTATTAGTTATTTGAGTAGAAAAAACATACCTTTAGCAATAAAATCGAAACAAAAACCATATCCCTCAATTGTTTTTCTAAGTATATTTTGATATATGCCATATAAAATCAATGTACAGGAGAAGTATGGAGAATATATCAAATTTATGGTTATCTTAATTTTGTTTAAAATTGTATGGGCTAAATGAATATTTGCTGTAAATTGCTAAATTGGCTATTTAACATTTACGTAAGTGATAAGTTGAAATAGGCGCACAGCTTCTAGGACGGCTGTTCAAATTTTCCAATTGAAATCGTCTACCAAAACGATTCTTAAAATATCAAGTACATATAAAGATTTTGAGAAGTTGTAGTGGTATAAGCACATGATTAAATTGTGGTATGGACGCCTCTTCAAATGAAATTTGTGTTATTTTTCAAAATGTTACAACTCATAAATCGATGTATTAGAGGATAAACGATCCAAAACTTGTATCAATGGAATTAGCAAAGATCTGACACATAGCAGCATAAACAGTTTTGATCAGTCATAACTTGAAATGAAATAACGAGGCTTTGAAACTTCTATTCATATCAAACAGGGTGTAGTGCTATGTTTACAGTTCTCGTAAAAAATGCAATTTCTGTTAAAGGAAAATAAGTTTTCGCCTATGTGTTAGCAAGGTAATGAAGACACCGCAAGTATAAAATGGTTCTTCTATCCATTTTAATTATCCAAACGTTATACTTTTTGGACTGGGTGAAGTACGTGTATGCAGTGCCATAAAGGTATCCCTCTTTAGAGACTCAGTTTGCAATGATCAATTGTATCATCTTCAAATGGTTGGGTGGTTTCATCATCGCAAAGAAACTATTTATATCTAGCATGTAATTTTCTTCTGATACAGATGTTGGGTTAGGAGAAAACGAATCGATGACAAGAATTAAAGAAAAAAACATCGTACTAGAATCAGACATTTAACAAGTTCTGCGCTAACCGAGTTTGTTGTATGAAAGAGATTATCCGATAAAATGCACTTACAAGGGAGATGTTGGATCAGTAGAGCCTACGTCGTATAAACTGACAATTCCACTTCCGTCATCGAACCTACACATACAGTTGTTGATTTTCACACATGTCTTGCTTTCTGAGTTTGCAACCAGTTCTATAGCTATTGCTAGAATAACTATTGTAAGACCAGCAGTCATTTTGAGTGAAGGTAAGTGTTATGAATTGTGAATTTTATCTATAAGCAAATTTCAGACATTGGTCAAAATACAAAGATAAAACATTTATCAATTTCGATAGTAGCATGTGCGGAGAATGACAACTTAAAGCAGATATATAGCTCTAAGTCGGTTATCGGCAAAAATGCATCTTATCGTGATATTAATATATACTTAACAAAATTCCCAACGCACCTAGTAATATTTTGTTGAATATTTCAAAAATGAAACAACTAAAAGCCTTCAAATTCTCTGTATGCTGAAAATAACCATTTTCAAACAGAACGCTGCAATGTTTTTCAATCCGTGATATTTCTCGAAAATAATCGGACCTTTAGTAACCATACCCTTCATTCGAAAAATCGGAAGATGCTAACATAAAAACAATAAAATTGATAGCCCGATGACAATCTCAATTGAAGGTCAAAACCATGATCTGTAAAATAATTTTATTGAATTTCAGAGAAAAGGTACAACACACGTAGTCAGTTTTTAATCGAAAGTAAGCACCCAAAAATGACTTGTAATAAACAATTTGATTTCTTAACGATTCAGATCGCTGTTTCTTATACAGTCGGTACCTGATGAGTACACTAACCCCATTTGCTCTCACTGGCGTTAAAAGCGATTTCGCATTCATATTTGACATAATGTGGTCCATTCACATTTTTTATAATGTTAGCTCACTCAGTATCACTGTCGAAACACCCGAAACCAGACTAAGTTCAGATTGCAAAAAAATAATAATAATAATAATAATAAAAATAAAAAGCATCAAATATTACTCTGAGGAGTACATCTTAATCACATGCACATCTCCAAAGCATGATAAAGACGCCTGTAAAGTTTCATTAGATTGGTTTTAGTAATTAATGTACTAAGCTAAGTGCAATGAAACCAAGATGAGACAGAGAGAGAGAGAGAGCAAGAGAGAGACGTTTTATAGGTATATTCCTCCATTTTGTAGTTTCTGCACGAATATTTACATTTTTATTGCAATCGCCCTAGATGAAAGTATCTTTCTTGATGCTCTTCATTTTTCCAATGAAAAACATTAAGTCAAGTGATCTAGAGGCCACGTCCATGGGCGGGGCGACATCAAAACCAGCCAGTGACGTTGTTTGTTTACTCTTGTTGGCGTGACGTTGGTCGCGTATCGCCATGACGTTAAGCGCGAAAATATTACGTTTTGGCTGTTCCAAAATTACGTTAAGTCGGGTTTAATGCTAAAAAAACGTGAAAATGAACGATGATATGTGCAATCAAAAATCTGATACTTGATTTATAATATAAAATGTAAATATAAGTATTGAAATTCAGATTTTGGCTTTCACTGGATGATGAAAAACAATAGTTGTTTTAATGTCTTCGAGAAGCCCTCACAGACATTACAACAGCCTGATGTTTTTCATCACCCAGTGAAAGCTAAAATCTGAATTTCAATCCTGAAATGAACCTAAAGTTTTCTAGGTGACAATGAACTTCGACCTTGGCATTTTCATTTAACATACACATGGAAATAGGTTAAGGGACACCTGTTATAATGTGGATACAGCATTAGGTTGTATATATCATCCTTTGAAAAAAACTATGAAGTAAGTTTTGTTATAATTTGTCAGAATCTGCAATATCCAAAGTTGCTTCTATGTGAAAGTTGTGAGCATCAAACACAAACTGTGGCGGACAGCGGCCATCTTTGGTTCAAAAAATTAATGCTTGATTAAAGCAGCGCGCTGATATATATCGCGATAACTTCATTCTATGATCTCGCATGCTCGTAATTTTCATAAACAGCAATCTGAAGTATTTTTTGTTGAATGTCGATAATACGTTCTTTATTTTCTAAGTGACTGTCGGCGGTTGAACCATACTTTTTCGTGGGCATGTTTCAAGATCACTTTTTCTTCTTTGTCTATACCTTTTGCAAGTTGTAAATGTTTGGTAAGATATTCGACATGACCTTTAAAGAGGTTAAACATGTACTTTCTGATCATGTTGAAATCAATGCAATCTGCAGATACTCTAGGATTATGTTGGGTGGCGAGGAAACATGACGATTTAGGTCCAATGTCGTTTATTTATTGAGAATAATCAGATTCAGCATATTATGCCTGTTTTGCTGTCCAAAATTGAGGTTTGCACAGTGCAGAACATATTGTTTTCACTGCAACAGCACAAAGACAAAATGTTTTGAAATTCCATCAATTTGCCTGAAGCTAAGCCAAGAAATATATGTGGTAAACATTTTAGTATAGTCAAAAAACAGGAAATTGGATTCTATTACACTTTTCAGCTAGTAAACGTGTACCATAACCATTTCACATGTGTTTATATCGGCATTGCAAAATCGAATTTGACACTCACTCGCCTTTTATTTTGCTTATCAACTTTATGACCCTCCTAGCTTTTATATTGTTAATTACATGTTACCAATCACGTGGACGTTCTCTGTCATCATGTGACTTGATGTGCCACTGAATATGACATTTTAGCCACATGTTTATACCTGTTAATGTTTATTTCGGTTTCAATTTTGTCCCTTTCTCGCCTTTACTTTGATTTTCACTATTGTGCTTATCTACTTTCAGACCTATTTATAATTAAACGTGACCGATCACGTGAACTTTCTCTATAGCCAATGTGACCTGATGTGACCTTGAACATGAAGATCTTGCCCCATTGATTGGATCAGTTTATGATCAGTTTACTAAAATGCTGTGTGGGTGCGCATGCGCACGTAGTGCTGCTTCCTGTTTTCAAGGACTTATTTTTGGCAAAATTTAGCCACCCACCCCACACCTGAGGTGATGAACAGAAATTGATCGACTCAGTATCTGAAGAAAGAAAGAAAGAAAGAAAGAACACAAAAACATGCAAAATATCTCGTAATATCCCGAAATATCTGGAAATGGTGTTTGGAAGATACGTGCAAGCACCAAATATCAATACAAACAATCAAAGTTATGCATTTATTCCTCTGTATGTATACAAACTGAATATGTATACAGACAATTTCGGTAAATTTAAGTTCATTTAACCTTGTCAGCGACCAAAGCACTATCACTGACCACGTATCATAACACGTGGTGTAACACTGTATAATATCACATGGAGTAGTGTGACTATATTCCATGATGCTTGCACTTTAAATCATCGAGCTACTCATTGATCACCATCATGATGTCTTTGGTAGAAATATTAGTAATTTTCGGATTCTTACTACTTGAATTCACACGGGTTGAGTCACATGAAGGTATTAGTTACAACAATATAGAATAAGAGTTTGGCATTATACAACTGTTTTTCACGCGTTTCTTTGTTAAATATACATGTAGTTTAATATCTTTAAGATGGATTGAATATGCAGTCAAGATGAAGATATGACATTCACCAAAAACTTTTATACTCTGCCATTTTTGTCAAAGTGGGCTTATCCTTGTTTTAGAAATATTCATGTATGGATTGGCTTGAAAGGTTCAGGCAAAATGGAGGATGACTCTGTATTAGCGCAAATAAAGTGCCTTATTAGGGACTGCTTACCCCATAGTGTATGACAGAGCTTTACGATGATCCTCGTAATTATCTAAAACTTTATGCATATTAATTTTTTTTTCAACTGTCGCTTCTACAACTAAAAGTATCAAATCAAACAGAACAATCCTGCAGAAGCGCGCCTGTAAAATCGGATTAAGCCCGTCCCCCCGCCCACACACACAGTTATGTTTATTACTGATCGTTCCAAGGCGATAGTTATGCTATCATATATTTAGTTAAGGTCGCCTACTCGGAAATAGCTGCTCACTCGGCTTACGAAATACTTTATTTGTTGGCTGAGTCAAGATCAGGATTACTTTACTACCTTGGCCATGTTATGCGCGTGTAATTCAAAAGGATGTTATCCAAGAGTATTTTTATTTTACCATACCACTTTGGCAATGCTCTTTCTTGTGATATATAATACTATGATAGTTTATGCAACATTTTGCTATAGCAAAGCATAAAACGTATGTCCAAAAATCACCATTTTTCATATGCTATCATGTTGCACTTTTATTTTGGTTGTTTTGTAAGCTGGTTTGCTGCTCTGTTATAAAACAGTAAGGTCCCAATTCCCATGTAATATACTTTTTTACGGAATTTCGTTTGGACAAAATAACAAAGATATGGCGTAGGAAGTGCAACCGTAATTTTGTTATGGTTTTCAATTTTTCGTGGTGTCTTTAGTTAGAACCGTGATGAGAATATGGTTTTTTGGTAGCTAGACTTTCATTAAGACGAAAAAAAAAAGCAATGGAATTGGAATTTATCCTCACAGTGCAGAGTATTTTTTCTTTTGAAATCATCATTTTATGTAGAGTCCGTAGCCCCTATTTTCAAAATGAAAGTTCAAAGCCATTTTCCTAATAACACGGATATAATCGTCTTATTGTTTTTCAGACTGAGGACTAGTAAAACATATCTGAAGGTATAAGACTTATATACGTATAAGACTGTTGATATGCTCAAATATGTTTTTGCATGACCTGAAGAGTCCGTAGCCCCATGAATAGAGGCATCTTAGACATGAAAAGTTAGTTGCAGTCAAGTTTTCCTCCAAAGTTTCATATGCAGCCTCACCTTTTAAATTGTATTAAATTATCTGAACATGGAACATTGACTTATCTAGACTGCATATGATCTCTCTTAAGCAGTCCAAAATACTGCTTTGAAGCTCCTGTATTGAACTATCCACATTAATTACTATAGTTAAATTAGAAAGCACGTGCGAACCAAAAGAATAATCACAAGAATATAAAGATGAGTGGTGATTTTTGCCTCAACTGCAACGCCAACAACAACCCTGATCTTGACTCAACCGTAGTGTTCCTGATTGTCAATAAAGTTTTTTTCCTACCTTGGTACTAGGGGTGGGATTTTTTTGTGATTGCACCATTTCCTGATCATTGCTTACGATAATATCTTTTGTTCTAGTTAAACAACGATTTCTTTGGGATTACTTAAAACTACCATATGATACCCAACGAAGATGTCTTGAGTGTTATACATGCAATTGTCATCCACCAAACCAAACGGTTTTCAGTGCCTGTTCATGTAAGTAAATAGAATATAAAATATTAAAATTACTGTCTGAACACCATCTTTCAGAAACTGCATTTTTCAAAATCTCACTTTTCTGAAACACCACAAGAAAAATATGACCATGTCATTTTTTTGCAACCCAAAAGTCCTAAAAAATGCCGCAAAAAGTTTGGAAATCGGTTCACGAATAAAGTAGTTATGCCCAAAAATTGTTTTGAATAGGCCTTTTGCATGTGCAAGGAAGGTAATTCAAACGCCTTAAAATGAAAATCAAGCTTATCTGTGGAATAATTTTAAGAGTCTGGCACTCAGCTATCCATACATAGAATTTTGTTTTGTGTTTTCGGTGCATTTTTATGAAAAATAACCAATTTAGATTTTTCCGGGAAAATAGTTACTTCCCTTGCTGACATTTTTACAATGGACAAAGCCCTATTCAAAACTGTTTTCTGGCATAAAATTTTTATTTGTTAACCGATTTTCAAAATTTTTGTGGCACTGCCTAAGACTTTTAGAATGCATAATGGTGACGTGTTAATATTTTTCTTGGGGTCTTTCAGAAAAGTGAGACTTTGAAAAATGCAGTTTCTGGAAGATGCTGTGCAGACAGTAGATTCTTTGGAAGCAGTGAAAATGTTCACATTGAAAAATGTAATGAACCTTCATCAGTTACCCTTTATAAACCGGCGACGATAGCCAAATACTGCATTTTAAAATATGTACACAATGGAAGTTGTGTCATTTCGTCCTTATCTTTGTGGGATCTTATTTTAAAGATATTTTGTGGTCCAGGACACTTTACAATGAACTGTTTGTCCTGCACGTTATTTGTCGACGTGTCCTGTCTTGAAACTAAGCACATGTTGCTTATTAAATGCTCATGTATTTGATCACTGAATGCGTATGTCACCCAGTATAAACATATTATAATTTTTTGCTCAAATGATTTTTTTTTTCTAATATTTTTCGCTGTATATTGCATTGGTATGTTTTCGTAATGTATTTGCTTGGCTTTATTCCAGCGTGGAGTACAGACTGTTTGGTAATTGTGGACCACAACTGCAAATGTAAGATTTGTTTTTATTTTTAAGCCGTGAAATATATTTATGTACTGCTTACAATTTTAATTTTGTGCAAATATGGTGACTTATTGTAGGTCCATACGCAACGGGGAAACGGGAGAATCGCGCAAAATATCGGGAAAACATGTCCATGAAAAGTATACCCCCTTAAACCCACTTGTATATTGTAAAACTGGGGTAAACATGGGTATATCTGTGTTTTCTTATTTTTCACCCAAACCATAGATTGTCGGTTACATAAATATTAAAAAAAATATCATTTTCTTTCAATTGAAATTTAAAATGTTGAGGAGAGAAAAATGCTGTATTTTGAATTTGCAAGCTTTCGTAATGTAAATATAAATATAATCACTGAAAACGGATTTAAGGGCTGTCGATAGTAATAAATAAGACAACTGTAATGAGCTCAAAAAGCAAGAGTTATCGTTCTTTGGTTCTTGTAAAATGTGTATGGTTTAATATAGATTACACATATTGTGATGAAATTAATATTGTTGAAGAAATTTGCATATCCCATCAATAGAAGAAGTAAAAGGAATGGAAAATGAAAATGCATCGAAATTGCTTGTTTTGTTCTTTTTTATTTAAAAATTGTTGATAATTGAACAGTTGTTTTAAATTCTCTAACTAGAATGCCTAATCTGACTCAGATTTAGCCAGTATGAAAGGAAAATAATAACTTTTTACATTCAGGTTCAAGCTTTTTAAAATGTTACGATAGCATACTTGTGGGTTTATATGATCGCGGTGTACGACAAGTGGTTGTTTGGTCCTTATATCTCATTTTATCAGAATTTAATAATTTTGGCATCATCACATTGGCAATATTCGAATCTAAACATCCATACATAACAAGCTTTAAAAATATTTTTGAAAAAAAGTTTTAATGAGGTTTGATTATATGCCGGGATATGCATCTTTGTGAGGGGTGGGTGTGGGAAAATGCTTATAACAGCTTAAAAAGCGTAGAGACACCTATCAATTTATGCATTATGTTATTTGATAATCATTCCCATGTTTAAAAAACAGTTTTTTGTTATTCTAAGTATATTCTCGGAGATGTACTAGACAAATATGTTCAAAAATTTAATAAAAATATTTTCTGCAAAAATTTGTATTTTGCCCTAGAATGCATATATTCATTTTTACCTTTCAACTTTGTTGTTTGGCAAGTAGCTTGTGAATACATTTACAGTTCAAAACACATTCCGGTTACATATTTTAGATCTATTCCGTGAAAAATGATATTGAAAATATATCAAAAAGTCTATTTTTCTCAATTTTTAAAATCAGTAAATTTTTAAAAAGCCTTACCATTACAATGGGGGCGACGGCGACTTCTCATTGATTTGACAATCAACATATCGTTATTTCCAACCCTTACCATTACAATTGGGGTAACGGCGACTTTTCATTGATTTGACAATCAACATATCGTTATTTCCAACCCTTACCATTACAATTGGGGTAACGGCGACTTTTCATTGATTTGGCAATCAACATATCGTTATTTCCAACCCTTACCATTACAATTGGGGTAACGGCGACTTTTCATTGATTTGACAATCAACATATCGTTATTTCCAACCCTTACCATTACAATTGGGGTAACGGCGACTTTTCATTGATTTGACAATCAACATATCGTTATTTCCAACCCTTACCATTACAATTGGGGTAACGGCGACTTTTCATTGATTTGACAATCAACATATCGTTATTTCCAACCCTTACCATTACAATTGGGGTAACGGCGACTTTTCATTGATTTGACAATCAACATATCGTTATTTCCAACCCTTACCATTACAATTGGGGTAACGGCGACTTTTCATTGATTTGACAATCAACATATCGTTATTTCCAACCCTTACCATTACAATTGGGGTAACGGCGACTTTTCATTGATTTGACAATCAACATATCGTTATTTCCAACCCTTACCATTACAATTGGGGTAACGGCGACTTTTCATTGATTTGACAATCAACATATCGTTATTTCCAACCCTTACCATTACAATTGGGGTAACGGCGACTTTTCATTGATTTGACAATCAACATATCGTTATTTCCAACCCTTACCATTACAATTGGGGTAACGGCGACTTTTCATTGATTTGACAATCAACATATCGTTATTTCCAACCCTTACCATTACAATTGGGGTAACGGCGACTTTTCATTGATTTGACAATCAACATATCGTTATTTCCAACCCTTACCATTACAATTGGGGTAACGGCGACTTCTCATTGATTTGGCAATCAACATATCGTTATTTCCAATCCTTACCAATGGGGGTTACCAATGGACTTGTCATTGATTTGACAACCAACCTAAGTTTCTAATGATCTTTATCATTACAATATGGTCATTGACTTAAAGATAACCTCTTGTACTTTCAGACCCTTACCATTATAATGGGGGTTGGGGGTCTTGGAGCAGCTGGGGTCATTGCACAGACGCTTATTGTGGCCACAATAGCCACCAGAGTAGATTCCGATTGTGTGACAATCCTCCACCACACAACTGTGGTATGTGTCCTGGAAACTCTACAGAACTTCGACAATGTTCTTCGTGCATGCCTAAAAGTAAGTGAGATAAAAGTAACAACTTCAAAACTAATGTCATAAAATTCATAAAAATGCAATTTGAGACAACAATTACAGTTACTGTATAAGACAATTCCAACTATTTTATTAGAATCTGAAGAACGCTAGTTGAAATAAGTACCTTTGTTTGCAAAACTATAAAACAATAAATAAACGAATTAACTATTCACATAATGTAGTTCACATAGTACTTTTATGCTTTATTGATAGCTTACTGAAAACCATTATTAACAAAAGATCGATTCTTGAACGTTTTAGGGTTTATTGATTGGCGCATTTAATACAAAGTTCTGAATATTATTGCGTATTTCAATTGCCAATTCTATCCCAGTTGTTAGAGTATTTACAAGTACCTGCGAAAATAACGGTATAATAGCCTAATTATTTTGTATCTTTGAACCAACTGTAGATATCTATACCAATCATATCGGTTGAATTGATAACAGAAAAAAAAGAAAGAAAGAAAGGAAGAAAAGAAAAGAAACTCGAGTTCAAAGATTTGTTTATGATATAATATGAGATACACATTTATTTATGATAAATTAATAAATCTCTAGAATAAAATTCTAAAATGCTAAAATACCATACTTGTTTTGGCACTCATTTCTTTACTACGTTTTATAAAGCTACAACACCGACACCAACAACCACAACCACACAACAAATCACGTCACCACGCCCTTCTTTTCAAACCTGTAATAAATTCTGCGTTACCAGCACATCGTCAAATGTTAGACCGTTTGAGCATTCAGATGCCTCAAAATGTTCAGATGGGACATTCTCAGGGCCGGAGTCAGTACCTCTTGTGTGCTGTAATGTGCCGGGTATCAGTACTTGGAAACCTGGGGTGAATGTAAGTACAATTTCATGTCTCTTGGCTGTAGGCACTCACTTAATTCGAGAAGGGATATCAATTTGATAAAGATTATTGATAGTTGCTCACCTGGCTTGTGATATGTTTTCTTTGTATAAGTACCTGAGTGTTAATTTAGTTTTCCCCCACCGCGGTTTATGTAGTTGGAATTTCTTTCTGATTGCGACATTTCTTGATCACTGCCTGTTTTACCTTTGAATCGGTTATGTACATTAGTTCTAATTTGAATGGTCTATTTTGGCCATCTAAAAGAATATGCACAATTATATGATGTAATTTAGAAACAGAACTAGTAAAATATCTGAATCACCATGATTGCAAACACTAAATCCATATTAATGCGCAATAATCCGAAAATCACAATCAAAGTATAATATGAATATGCTGGGATAAAAAATATAACAGTGCGTGTGTTACATAGAAAGTAAGAATAGAAGGCATAGCGATTTTTAACATCATGCAGGAACATAAATCCCACACAATACATCACAAAATTGTTACACCATGTAGAGCAAGATCACTAACTAAAGTCTAAAAACTTGCCTCTGATAATGTTTTTCGCCGTAAAGTTTTGTATGGGGGACGATAGGTAATTGTTTTCATATCAAATCTTGATCTCAGATTGTCCTTTCTGTCCTCCCCAAATAAAATGCAAATCGGTGGACAAATACAGTTTTAATGGCCAAAATTAATTTTGCATTGGCAAGGGAGATCCGTTCTCATGAAAATGCATATTTGTCGATCATTTTACTTGATCATGAAGATTTCGTCTCATGTATGCCATTTGTGTCATTTTATATTTATTCCGATTAATCGTGATAAAATCCTAGGAATTTAAATTTGTTGCGGGAAAATTTTTACTTCCCTTCCATGAGATTTTTTTTTTTTTTTTTTTTTTTTTTTTTTTTTTTTTTTTTTTCTCTGAATGCATTTGATGTAAAGGGTGCTAAGAAAAAAATTGTTTTCCTGATAGTCCATGAGATCTTTGTACAGAGAATCCCAATACAAAAATGCTTTTTACCAGTACTGTTTTATTTGTCATCAGATTTTCAAAATTTTGCTGCACTTTTTGCGACAAACTAGATGCTCAATTGGGCCAAACTATTTTTCATCTACATTTGAAAAGTTATAAAATATATGCGAGAAACTGTTATCAGACACTAGGAAACGCACTTTAGCTTTTTCTCAACACACTAGCCATCTGGTTGGCCTAAATCGAATTCCTGGAACTCGCGAAGTTTGCAGTCACGGAGATGACGATTATAATTCAAATGATATAAAGTCTAAATTAAATATGTTTTCAGGTGATGTCTAACTGCAATTCGATTCCATTACACACTCCAGTCGCCATTTTCGCGTTTGGTCATTACGTCACTGGAACAAGTGGAATATTTACTGGTTGCCTTGGTAACAGTTCCTACGGTTTCCAGGTAATAATAATAAATACGTATTCCTTGAAGGGATGTAAAATTTTCATCCATCTTAATCTGAGCCTCGGTTCATAAGAAGAAGACGGGAAAAGCATTAGTTATGAAACAAGGTAAAATGAGCCGCATCGTGAGAAAACGGGATTATTGCCTATGCGAAAACAAAGGCGCAGATCAGCTTCGCAGTAACTGCGAAGCTGATCAGCGCCTTTGTTTTCGCTACACGGATAGTATATTTCCTCTTCTACTTAAATCCGAAATTTCAAGCTTCTAGCTCTTTTCTGAGCTTGTACAGGCCGGTTTGTGTCGGACCTGGTCGGAAATCCCGAAGACCGGTTTTCTCGCGTCACGGCTCAAATAGCAATGATCATGAACTGGCAAACCAAGACAATTTGAGCCGCAACGTGAGAAAAACCGGTCTTCGGGGTTTTCGACCAGGTCTGACACAAACCGATCTGTACAGTCGCAGGCTAGAAGCTTGAAATTTCGGATTTAAGAAGAAGATCCCGTTTTCTCACAATGCGGCTCATTTGGTAGTGACGTGTTACTTTTAAATGTTCACAACAGTAGACGTAAGCGACATGTTTATGTCACATGCATTGGCAATCATATCGGATCCTTGAATTGAAAATACTGTCATCGAAACATAAATATAAAATCACATTATGGTATTAATTGCTAGGCCATAACGGCTGAATATGCTAATTGTTTGATATATTGTTTGGTTGTTTGTTTGAATTGTTGCTTTACTCCCCAATCATCAACCACGGTCAATACGGGACTTTTCCTTCAATTTATGGTACTTCTATCCAACATTACATGACACTCGAAAAAATTCAGTATTTCATTTAAATTTGCTCAAACCTGTACCCGCAATCTACGGTTTGGGTCAAAAAATAAAAAAAAGATAAGTTCCCCTGTATATAACACCAGTTTCATAACATAAACTTTGGATTTAATGAGATAATTATTGAATCAGGAAAACATGTCCGTGTTATGCATACCCCTTATACCCCACTTTTAGTAAAACTAGTATGTGAAGGTGTACACATTTTCCTTTATATTTGTTCAAAAAAAAAAATTTGGGTAATCGTTAGAACCGCCCGCTGAGCAGAAGTATTGAACATATCAAAATTGTTCCAATGAATTTTTCAATATTTGCAGCGTTATTGCATGGGCATGTTTTCGTAATCTCAAGGACATGTTTTCCTTACGTCAGGATAACATTCAATGTAATGTACATGCACACCCCCTTATACTGCACATTTATTTAGCAAAACTGGGGTATGCAGGGGTGTACCTTTTTTCTAAGTTTTGTGTAACCACAATCTACGTTTTGAGCAAAAATAAGAAAATAAAAAAAAAAAAAACACTCTGGTGGAAATTTCCAATTTTTACAACTGTAAAAAATCTGTATATTACATTTATATATATAATAAGCTTGTTTTCGTAACGTGTTTCAGCTCGTACACCAGACATGCGGACAAACACCATTGATAGAAAATGTGATCAGAAATAGTACAGTCGATAACCATCCAGATTCTTATTTTACTATTCAATGAACTATTTGGTTTAAACATATTTATTCCATCAAATTTCAAGTACAATATATACAATATTCATATGGTACAGGATTTGATAAAAAGCTTAAAGCTTATATAAATCATTTCCTGAAGGTAACAGAAGGGGTACATGTAAGAGTGTCGGATGGAAACTGTATGCAAAATAATAATAATAGTAACAATAGTAATAATAATAGATAATAATGATAATGATAATGGTATATAAACAATACTGATCAATATGATTCTGATATGAAAACGAAATAGATATGATTACATCATATGTATTAAAGATGTGAGGAAGAGAAGGAATATGATGAAGAAGAAGTATTAGCAGAAGGAGAAGTAGAAGAATAAGGTGATGATGATGATGATGATGATGATGATGATGATGATGATGATGATGATGATAGTAATGCATTAATGAAATAATGAGAATAATGAAAATATGACTATGCAGACCGTTGATCGAAACTCCATAACAACAAAACAACACATAAAAGGTATGTTGATTACATGTTTGTGCCTAACTTTTAAACAAATCTGTTAGAATGAATGATAAAGTCTTGTACTTGTGAAAATAACTCATCATTTTCGTTATCTGTTGCCGTGGGTATTCCATACAGCAGGTCATTTGTATTCAGGTTGTTCAGATTGTTTGGAAGGATCGTGTTTCGGATATCAGTATAGTTTGGGCATTTGAAAAAGAAATGATATACACTTTCATAAGCTCCACAAGAGCATGAAGGACTTGGAACTATATTTTTCTTGTGTAAATGTGCATTGAGTGAGCTACAGTCCATTCTTAGCCTTGCATGGAGTATTTGACCGCGTCTTGTGCCAGAGTTGAAAAAAGTTGGAGGTTTTCTAAGGTCTTTGTTTAGTTGATGTTTGAAAGAAGCTACAGATGGAGCAGCTTTGATGTCGTCGGAGAGGTCGTTCCAGGCTCTTATGGTTGAAGGCAAGAAGGAGTTATAAAAAAGGTTTGTGTTAGCACGTATATTGCGGAGATTGTTTGCATTTCTTAAGTTATATGATGTAGTGTTTTGAACTGTAGGCGGGACCAAAGTCTGTAGATATTCTGGCGCAAGGCCGTTTACCATCTTATAAAAAAAGTATTAGCTTATGTTTGGACCTTCTAGATTGTAAACTCTCCCATCCTAGATCAGTGAGAAATTTCTTTATGCTACACAGTTTTGTAGCGCCAGTTATTATTCGGGCTGCCTCGTTATGAACTGCTTCTAATTGTTTTTTACTTTCTGTGGAAGCATTATCCCATACAGAGTCGCTGTACTCAAGTAACGGCCTTATGAAAGAGATATACATTTTTTCGAAAGCATTTCTATTGATTTTGAATTTCAGAGCACGCAACAGACTAAGCCGTGAATATGCAGTTTTGGTAATGTTATTAATATGTTCGTTCCAGCTACAATTGTTAGAGAATGTCAATCCTAGATGTTTGTGCGATGCAGTTGTGGCAATGGGTGTATTGTTCATGTAAAGAGTTGGATGCAGTGGCGGGTTTTTCAATAAAGACAAGATCATAGAGAGAGTTTTCGTGGCATTGAATCTTACTAACCAGTCAGAAGCCCAAGTTGATATAAAGTTAAGGTCATGACTTAAGGTGAAAGCGGCTGTAATTGGATTTTCCACTATAATATATAAACTTGTGTCGTCCACAAATAATCTTACAGATGCATGGAGTTCAGTCACAATGTCATTTATGTAAATTAAGAACAAAAGGGGCCCGAGGATAGAACCTTGGGGTACACCCGCCTTTACAAAGGTCCATTCAGACGTTTGACCGTTGTTTACGACGCGCTGTCGTCTGTTCGTTAGGTAGCTTGAAAACCACTTTAAAACTTCTTCAGAGCAGCCCATGTCCCGTAATTTGTGAATCAACCCCCTGTGCCATACTCTATCGAATGCTTTGCTTATGTCACAGAAGACTACACGAACCTCCTTGCCATTATCAACTGCTTCACAAAATGTATGGTATGTATGTAGAAGCTGGAAGGTCGTGGAGTCTCCTGGGACAAAGCCAGACTGAAAAGGAGTAAGCAGTTTCTTGTCGTTAATGTAATTGAACAATTCTTTGTGAACGCAGCGCTCCATTGCTTTGCCTGCTTGACACAGTAATGAGATGGGCCTATAATTTGAAGGTAGTGATCTATCGTCTTTTTTATGTAGTGCTGTTATATTCCCATCCTTCCATGGTGATGGAAAGTGTCCGAGGCGAAGAGAAGATGTAAATAGGACAGAGTATGGTTCAGCAAGAATGGTGGCGGCTTCTTTGAGGAGACGGGGACTCATCAAGTCCGGACCACATGATTTATTGACGTTTAAGCTGCTGAGTACATCTTTAACAGTCTGAGGAGAGATTTCAAAAAGTTCTAGACGATCTTGCGTGTGGTTCTTCGGTAAAGGTAGATTTTTATTGTTGTCGTCAACGGTAGACTGTGAAGAAAAGTAATTATTTAACATGTCAGCTTTTTGTAAGTCAGTTTCAGCTATTTCATTGTCAAGAATAAGTGTAGGTATATTTTGTTGAGATTTTTCAAGTTTCAATAGTTGCTTTGACGTTTTCCAAAATAATTTTGAGTTCAGATTTTCATTATTTAATTGGTATTCGAGCTTGTCAAAATAGTCTCGCTTAAATTTTCGTATTAATCCAATTACTTTATTGCGTGTTATTTTAAATTTATTCCAAACATGTAACATATTTGTTTGTTTGAACTTGTTGTATAACCGCTTGCGTTTGCGAATTTGATATTTTATGTATGAAGTTATCCATGGGTAATCATTTGGGTATATATTTACAATTAATTTTGTTGGGTATAGATTTATCAGCAGCGTCAAAGATTGCATCAGAGATTATTATTGTGCTTGTGTCAGGTTCAGTATTTCTTATTTTATTTGCTAAGTCATGCTCACTTAACAGCTGTCTATATTTGCCAAAATCAGCTTTCTTGTAATTCCATATCTTCCTTTTGTAGGGTTTCACTCGTGGGCGTACAAACTTCAAAATGATGAACACAGGACAGTGATATCTGATGTGATTTGGAAGGAAGGGGTCATCTACCCCACTAGTTAAGACATTGTTAGTGTTACGTACAATCATCAGATCTATCAACGTGGCAGATGTTTCTATTTGCGCTCTTTGTTACTATTGTATACTTTTTATACCCCGCCACTTAAAAAAGTGCGGGGTATTATGTTATACCCTCCAAAAAAATTTGCGTTCGAGTGTCCGTCCGTCCGTCTGTCCGTCCGTCCGTCTGTCTGTCTGTCCGTCCGTCCGTCCGTCAGCGCTTCGTTTCCGGGCTCTATCTTGAGCATCTATAAACTGATTTTCTTCAAACTTTGTATAGGAGTTCATATCAGGAAGGAGTGGTCTGGGATTGAAGATGGGTAAATTTCGTCAAATAAGGACATAGTTATGGCCCTTGATTTACGTTAAAATTTCGTTTCCGGGCTCAGTATAGGAGTTCATATCAGGATGGAGTGGTCTGGGATTGAAGATGGGTTAATTTTGTCAAATAAGTACAGAGTTATGGCCCTTGATTTACTTTAAAATTTCGTTTCCGGGCTCTATCTTGAGTATTTATTGACCAATTTTCTTCAGACTTTGTATAGGAGTTCATATCAGGATGGAGTGGTCTGGGATTGAAGATGGGTACATTTCGTCAAATAAGTACAGAGTTATGGCCCTTGATTTACCTTAAAATTTCGTTTCTGGGTTCTATCTTGAGCATTTATTGACCGATTTTCTTCAAACTTTGTACAGGAGTTCATATCAGGAAGGAGTGGTTTGGGATTGAAGATGGGTAAATTTGGTCAAATAAGGACAGAGTTATGGCCCTTGATATATGTTAAAATTTCGTTTCTGGGCTCTATCTTGAGCATTTATAGACCGATTTTCTTCAAACTTTGAACAGGAGTTCATATCAGGAAGGAGTGGTCTGGGATTGAAGATGGGTAAGTTTTGTCAATAAGAACAGAGTTATGGTCCTTGATTTATGTTAAAATTTTGTTTCTTCCCTCTGATTTGTATATATATAAACCAATTTTCTTCAAACTTTGTATAAAAGTTCATATAAGGAAATAGTGGTTTGGGATTGAAGATGGTAAATTCTATCAAATATGTACAGAGTTATGGTCCTTCATTTATGACAAAATTTTGTTCTGCTCTTTATCTTGAGAATTTATTGACAAAGATATTCTGTGCATTTGTACTAAATTAAATTTGCATGGCGGGGTATCATGCATGCCTGCTGCGCTTTTATTTATTATTGAATAACATATCAATAAAAATAATTCCATTGACGGAGATTTGCATTCAGTCTTGTCCATGTTCAGGCTCTGAATAAGCGAGGGTTTCTTTTTTCTTCCCGTCAGTCATATTCTTTTATATTTTTTTCCAAATACAGGAGGTTTTAAAGAGAGCCGCCACATCGAAAACAACAATATAAATAATTATGCGGAAATAGATATGCAGATCATCTGTGCAGTAACTGCATGGCTAATTCTCTTTGAGTTATTCCCCTTTATAATTATGTATGATTTTTGTATACAGGTTGGATTGTACATTGAACTCCTATCACAGTTTTGTTGGAGCAATGTGATGTTATGCCTATATGATGCAGACCCACTGGCCATTTGCATGAAGAAATTTTATTGCGATATAGTGATGTTTGACAAAATGGCAAAGAGAACTTGCTTTTAACAGGGGAAAAACACGCGCCTATCAACTCCTACCCCAGATTTGATGGAACGATTTGATATTTTTTTTGACAAAGTTACAGCAGTGAGAACCTAGAACTTGTCTTGTTTTGTTTGCAGGTAAGAGCATTCTTTTTTCACTGGTAATTAAAGGCATTCAGGGGCCGCACATGTCCTATCACAGTTTTGGATGTAACAATTTGATAGTAAGCCTACACGACACAGACCCATAGGACATTCGCTTGCAAACTTTATTGCTAAAAAGTAATTGTTTACAAAATGACAGCAAAAATAAATTTGAATTTAACACTGACGGCTGTTTTCTCAACCTTCACTGCGTGTGTGGAGGGGGTGAGTCTGCGACAGCGTTGTCTAGAGTCAAGTCACAAACCTGTCTGCAGCTGGCTGTGCAATGTCAACCACCCACATAAAGTTATAGCTCATTGTTTTACAAAATAATAGTGAATGACTTGCCTTGAGAAAATAAAAATCTGTTCCGGTCCACGTGATCCTTTTCAAGGTAAGAATTTGTCTCAAGCATGAAACTCGTTTTCGGCGATGTTTGTAAACTGCTATTATTGGCCCTTTTAAAGAAAATGTGGAAAAGTAAGCGTCCATTTTTTTTCGAGTTGTGTTCGAGTGAGATGTCGCCTACACTCAACGTTCCGGTGGGACGTGTGCATACCAAATCGAACAGTAATGCGCTCACACGACTGACCTGATTATCTGAATGAGTTTAAGTGGAGTATGCATCGAGTATTGGTTGATTAATTACTTTGGGTTTCATTTCCGTTCAGGTGATTTGTTAAGCATTGGTGCAACCAGTTGTAGAAATACTTTATTATAATGTGATTATCAACCATAGTTTGTATTATCAGTTTCAGTCGATATATAATTGCAAATGCTATATCTTTTACAAGATGTACATGCATTTGAAAGAGAAATACTTTCATACTTTATCGCTACAGTTTGTTTCAATCGTACAGTAAGATCAACCAGTCTTCATTCTAAAACAGTCGTTTTCAACTTTATTACGAATAAGTATCTGTAAAAGTGTTAGATGGCGGTATAAATGTCCTCCTGAAAACACAAGCTTTTTGCTCAACATGATGCTTTAGTTTTTGTCACATTGGGACTTTCAAAAATTGCTATCTTCAGGTTCTATCCTACATGTTTCTTTTGGATAGCTACACGGCTCCAATAACATAGTATTGTCCATACACCATCATTCAGAAACAACATTTTGTTAATCATTTTCTGAAAAGTCTCAAGAAAAATATGACCTGTTCATTATAATATTGCATTTTAAAAGTCAAAGAAAGTATCACAAAAATTAACAACCGGTTCATTACTAAGAATTTTATGTCGGAAAATAATCTTGAGTATGCTTATTGCATGTACAAAGGAGGTAATCCGAAAACTCATAATTGAAAATCTAGCAAATTACTGGTTTTAGGGGCCAATTTGAAGTTTGTTCCACCCCCAGGAAGAAAAACTTGGCTACTATCAGAAGCCAGGTGCTTGTCTCAAGGTCTTAGAAAACCACATTTTACTACGTTCTCTGTGGTATTGACGGCACGTAATCTAGGTAACCCGCAAACCTCGAGTTCTCATGCAGTGAAAACAAAGAACAATCGTTTTCTTTGTATGGTTGTTCATTCATAATTATAATTATCATGTACTGGAGGTTTGACCTCATACGACGCCTGGGGACAAGCTCCCCAGACCCCCAAGATAAAGAAAAATATCCGCCGAGATAGCTTTGTCTGAAAACAGAAACATGTAATACGCCTTTGTGTTTCCAAATACCTGTATCTATACTGCCAAAACTGATTTTTGACGGGTATTTAAAAGTTCCACCAGGAAATCATACCTTTACACAAGGGCTAAATGCATGATGTGAATGAAAGAGAAGGGTCCCAATTAATACACATGACCCTAACACACAGGAGTAAACCTTGTTGTTTTTTTTTTTTTTTTTTTTTTTTTTTTGTTTTTTTTTTTTTTGTTTTTTCATCCAAGCTTATGAAAAAGGAAATAAATCTCATATTTTTTGTAAGATTCTTAGTCTTAGAGCGAAAATAAAAGTAAATGATGTTGCTAAAATGTGTTATTTCCGAAAGGTATTTAAATTTACTTAAAACACATTATAGACGTGATGGAAAAGAGATTTGGTCAAATAAACTTGATAGACAGAATAGGCATGGAGCAGACAATATGAATGAAGCTGAATGAAATGATAAAGAATTTACATTTTACTGAGTCAAACTATCATAATATACTGAGAGGAACTAGAAACTTAAGTTTTTTTTAATTATTATACTTTGGGGGTGAACCCCGTAAGAATCGATTTGAACCCTCCACTAATTCTTTTACTGACCGTCTGAAGGAGACTCTACTGTGTCTAATCGTTTTATTCCAGGAAAGAAATTACCAGAGTTCAAAAATCGATTTTACGGAGCCCAACCACCAAACTATAGGAAGTTTGAAACTTAAGTTTCTAGTTCCTCTCAGTATATAATATAATAATAATTCTTAATTTTGTTAAAGATAACAGCTTGTTACATGATAACACCCCGAGGCTCAGAGCAAAAGTCGAACATCTCTTATTCGACATATTTTACGTGTCTTTTTATTTCAAAATAGGATATGTCTATGGTGGCTTGTTAGTGCCATTTCGTCTTTTCGTTATTTCGCAGCGAAATAACGCCACGCGAAAAGACGAAAAGACGAAATAACGCCGCGCGAAAAGACGAAAAGACGAAATAACGCCGCGCGAAAAGACGAAAAGACGAAAAAACGCTGCGCGAAAAGACGAAAAAACGAAATAACGCCACGCGAAAAGTCGAAATAACGAAATTACTGCACAAAAAGACGAAATAAAGCCATGCGAAAGAACGCAATTTTATAGCCATCATAATGGCGTCTTTTCCAGTGCCTGTTTTCGTTATTTCGTCTTTTCGTGTTGCGTCTTTTCGTTATTTCGTCCTTTCGTTATTTCGACTTTTCGTTATTTCGTCTTTTCGGGTGGCGTCTTTTCGTTATTTCGTTTTTTCGTTATTTCGTCTTTTCGCGTGGCTTCTTTTTGCGTGGCGTCTTTTCGTTATTTCGTCATTTCGCGTGGCGTCTTTTCGTTATTTCGTATTTTCGTTATTTCGTCATTTCGCGTGGCGTCTTTTCGTTATTTCGTCTTTTCGTTATTTCGTCTTTTCGCGTGGCGTCTTTTCGCGTGGCGTTATTTAGTTATTTCGTCATTTCGCGTGGCGTCTTTTCGTTATTTCGTCCTTTCGTCTTTTCGCGCGGCATTATTTCGTCGTTTCGTCTTTTCGCGCGGCGTTATTTCGTCTTTTCGTCTTTTCGCGTGGCGTTATTTCGCTGCGAAATAACGAAAAGACGAAATGGCACTAACAAGCCACCATATATGTCTGCAAAATACCCTTCTGTTTACGAGTATTCGACCCTCAGGCTTGATGTCTAGATGTCGTTTACTAATATATATGCACAATATTCACGTTATATACGTTACCAGCCATAAGTTATAATTTACGTTTACCATAATATAATATATATATAGGGTCGCCTATGGCGGTAAATGAAAGGCCGCTAAATAGCGTCACTGACGTCAAAGGTTTATAGATGCTAAAATTGGCGTACAGAATCGGAAGACCGCGGTGGTGTAATGGTTAGCACGTCTGCCCGGAATGCAGGAGGTCCGTGGTTCGATTCCCGGTCGCGGCACGACCGACTTTTGTACGCTAATTCTGTTTGTTTATATAATTTCCTGTATCGTGGCTTTCTCTATTTCTGCAACACTTCTTCCCGATGCAGTAGAGCGTCTATAAATTTAATATAATAAATAAAATAAATAAAAAACAAACACAATACGTTTACGTGTCGTACGTCCGCGTCCGCGTCACACTTTCGGTTGAAGTTTTTAGAAGTCTATATCTCTTGAACATGTAGATGTATCAAGTTGATACTTTGCATATTGGTAGATATTGGTCTGAAGTTTTATGCAGTACCATCATGACCCATCCTGGGTGACCTTGAGGTCAAGGTCACAGACTTAGAAATTTTATGTTAAAGTTTTTCATTAAAGTTTTTAGAAGTCTATATCTCTTGCACATGTTGATGGATCCAGTTGATACTTTGCATGTTGGTAGATATTGGTCTGAAGTTTTATGCAGTACCATCGTGGTCCACCCGTGGTGACCTTGAGGTCAAGGTCACGGACTTAGAAATTTTATGTTTAAGTTTTTCATTAAAGATTTAAGAAAAAGGTACAAGTAGGCAAAGATCAGGAAAAGGAGCAATCAGAAAAAGATTCCCACTCCAAAAACCGAGGTGGGGAAAAAACCAAACTAACAATCAGGTACTTATACCATAAAAACATTTCGTAAGCCGAATGAGCAGATATTTCTCTTGAACATGTTGATGGATCAAGTTGATACTTTGCATGTTTAAAGATATTGGTCTGAAGAAGTATGGAGTACCATCATGACCCACCCTGGGTGACCGTGAGGTCAAGGTCACAGATTTAGAATTTTTTTGTTGAAGTTTTTCGTTGAAATTGTTAGAAGTCTATATCTCTTGAACATGTTGATGGATCAAGTTGATACTTTGCATGTTTGTAGATATTGGTCTGAAATTTTATGCTTTTACGACCCACCTGAGCGACCTTGAGGTCAATGTCATGGGTCATAGATTTTGATAAATTTAGTGGCAAAGCACAAGTCAGGCGAGCTACGCTGTCCTGCGACAGCTCTTATTACCTATATAGTTTGATGGAAAATCTTGGATGGTATTTGTTCATTTTATTGTAGCATCATGAGGGTGAATCTAATTTGTCTTCCTGTTGACTTTGTGTTGACCAAATCATTCAAATACCATGGATGCAAAAACCTGCTACATGTATTAATATAATTTGGCTGTCAACTAAGAATATATATCAGTAGAGTGCAGTGTTGATGAACAAGGGCTAACCCCGAAGTTTTCAACACCACCCGATGGACCTTGCGATTGTCTATGAATGACAAAATCGTGTTTGATTGTATTATTACAAAAAATAGCAAACAAAATCTTATTTTTTCATTAATATGCGCCCGTCAATATTTATAGCACTATTATTAATGTAATTATATAGAGACTAAACATATTTGTCTATGCATTAACATCTCCGAGGCCCGAGGGAGGTGTGGAAACCCGAGCCTGATAGGCAAGGGTTCCAACCCCCACCCCGAGGGTAAATTTGAATATCTAACACTGTTCGACGTCATTTTACATGCTAAGTCAGAAAAAAGATTCGTCAATCAGAGTTGATGTCTGAAAGTCACCACATTTTATGGCGACCATCAGGTCAAGATTTAGTCAATTAAGCTTTATTTTCTCTTTTTAGAAAGTGTGCAAAATCGAGAAAGGTAGCCGATATTGTTTTATCACTTAGTACTAAAAGCTATATTATAAACATCATTATAGTTGTAATCTTAATTTTGTCCCGCAACTTGTTTATCTACAGATGCTGAACATGTCGTACCCTGCGACCTGCGATATTACAAATGGCTGTGCAGTATGTACACATACATGTATATATTGATAAATTTCTACAGCTGTAGTGTGAGAACCGTTTAATATTATGCCAATCAAGTGATATCAGCAGTCTTGTTTCAAACACTATGTTTTAGCATTGAATAATTAAAGGTATATATAATGATAAAATTAACCCCTTTCTTAGAATTCTGGACCTGCCACTGCATGAAGTTGACATTTTTGTATAAAAAGATTGGCGCAAAAACTCAACAAGTTCACATATTCGCGCAAAGGCATAACGTTATGACGTCATAAGCAACATTTTGACCAACACATAACCACAGGGCCATTCGAAATGCGTTTGAATTACGATAAAGTCGCAGTTTGGAGACGTTTTGTCCATAAATCATGTTCATTGCACCATTTACTAAGCATATGATGGCGTTTGTTGTTAAACGCCAAGCGTTTAAATCATAATGTGGAAAAGAGATACGTGAAATATCTATTGAAAACGCAAAAAAAAAAAAAAACAAAACGAAAATTACATCAGGAAAACATGTCCATGAAAAGTATACCCCCTTGAACCCCACTTTTATATAGAAAAACTGGGCTATGCAGGGGTATGCCTATTTTTCTTATTTTTGCTCCAAAACATAGATTGTGGGTACTCGTTAGAACCGCCTTGGCGAGGCGGTTCTAACGTGTTCTCACAATCTATGTTTTCTACTGAAAATTTTCATTTTTACACCTTAAAAAATCTCTGTATATTGCATGGACATGTTTTCGTAATGGTATTTCAATTTTGCACCAATGACATTTTAGTCTTTGTTAACAGAATATAGCTGTACACTTCTTATATTTTTACATGAAATCAACATTTTAAAAGGCACATACTACCGGCCGAGATAAAAAGTACAAACAGGCAATGATCAGGAAAAGGCGCAATCAGAAATGAATTCAACTTCCAAAAACTGAGGCGGGATAAATCAAATTGACAATTAGGTACTTATACTTAGACAACATATCGTAAGCCGAGTGAGCAGCTATTTCCCAATAGGCGGCCACTCAGTTATCAGAACTTATCTAAAACTTTGAAAACGTACATAGGGTTCAATCAGCACAAAAATCGACTCCAAAACATAAAACAAATAGTACCAAACCAGAAGTATCGCCTTGGAACGATCAGTAATATAAAACTACTGGGGAGCTCAAACCAGTTTTACAGGGCCCTAACCTTACCCTAATCTTCTGCTGTGGTTATAAACATTTAGTTAGATGTTCGGTCCTCGTATTGAATCTCTAACTAGTCAGTGAATCATCATGGACAAACAAATAAAACAATAAAGCCATTTTACACTTTTTGCCATGCTGCGTCTCTTTTAATTATAATGGAGAACAAGAAAAGATATGACACAAAGTGTCATATCAATAGACTCAATTATGAAGAAAATGTTGTAGTTACTCTTCTATAAGGCCGAAAAATGTTTCTCAGGCCCCTCGCTCATCTCTTTTAAACGCCCCTCATCTTTTCTTATGACTCAAATAAAAGCTGGCCTTTTTTGCAAATGCCAAATGTGACATTTAAATATTATTTCATGTATTTAACTGATTTTAACACAAGTTTTTCATATATAGTTCAAATGTGATAATTTGTAGTAGTCTATACTTGGTATTGATCGCTTTTTTTTTTTTTTTTTTTTTTTTTTTTTCAGAAAATAAAACAAAATGGTGGCCTCGTTTGGTTTTGAAGAAATGAAAAATGAAATAAAGAATCTGCCTCCCTCATTCGTTTTTATTTTCTTAGGAGTGGCCCGAGAAACAATTATATCGATTTGTTTGGCCTGAGTGGGACCTAACCGTAAATGTATTAAGAAGCATTTGTGCCTAGATGGTATACGGCAGTTTAATTAAAGTGACATGGTTCCCTCATATTGAAGAATTTGAAAGTTTCTTTTTCAAAAACAATGGACACATTTTTTAGTTTAAAATGCACCTGCAAGATTGTTCTGGACTATTTTTGTCCTCTTTGACAACTGATATTGAGATAATAGAAATCCACAAATTTATAATCTGCTATTTGCAGGGTTATAATGTTATGTCTAGTTCCGAAGAATATAATGGTAAATAATTGCACCTTCCTTGGTTATGTAAGCTATGGCATTGCCCTTTTTGACAATCAACAGCTATGGTCATATTGAGACGTTGCCTCCATTTTATGGGACTTCTACTTAACTTTGAAATGATTTGATGTAAATATGTGAAATGTGTTCAAAATATAATAATTAAACACTACCAACGCAATTAGGTTTTTGGCAAGTGATATGATCCGAAAGACATATCATTCCAACCCAGTACACATTTTCGCTGACATTGTGCACTCATAGTGATACCATCCAATCTTGAAAATGACAAAAAATAGCGAAGGGAGAAAAAACAAGCAAAAAAAAAAAAAAAAACAAAAAAAAACAAAAAAAAAAAACAAAAAAAAACCGACAAATTCTTTACAAATTACAAACGCCAATTATTTTCATCTGAACCAAGCCACAGCAAACCCTGTCAGTGGAAAAGCATGCTCATCAACCAAGGTTATTTACTGTGGTATATACTCAACGCTTACTTGCTTCACATAGTTTTGGGTTTCTGATTTGCATATCAAACAACAGTCACACATTAGCGTATAACCAAAACGCGCGCCGAGGCGTATGAAAAATCTCAACACGCTGGAGATTTTGGACGTATAAAAATAATTTGTACCTTTAACTCGCTTTAGCAGTCACACGTTAGCGCGTGACTGAGGCGTGTGTCGGACGTATAAATAAAAATAATTGTTAGATCCTTTGGAAGCAGTAAAACATTTTAAGCGAGAAGATGGGCCATATTGTACAATTTCGGGTAATGAACCTTCGTCAGTGACCCTTTACAAAACTGGCAGCGAAAGCCAGACATTTTTGCTGCAATTTCAAAAATTTACATCGGTGTAGTCTAAATCAAAGACTTGTATTCCAAAAGGGGCCAAATAATCAAAATATGGTTAAGAAGAAAATCTCAAAGTTTTAGAGAATGTTTGTGTTACGTCCCAGACACGCTAAACATGCGCTGTAGGCGCGCAGCAAACGTTCACCGCACATCTCGTACACGCTTAGGCCAAATTACTGAAGCAATATCTCATTAAATCGGAACGCGCATGTAGCGTACACTAGCGTGCCTTAAAGTGCGCCAAACGCGTTCGAAGCATGTTCAACGCGCCAGGAACGCGCGTGAAACTTATTCGAAACGTATAAGTCAGACGACCAAAACACATAGAGCTTCCAGAATTTGTTTTAGGTAATTAAAAGTTTTCTGATCCCAAACGCGCACGAAAGACGCACCGATTTTTAGCGACGTATAGCGACGCGCACCGAACGTACATGTACACCAAGCGTACTCAACATACTCGTATCGCGTTTTGAATGTGTCTCCGACGTGCGTCTGCCGTATTTGGAATTTTGCATTTTTTCCAACACGCCCGGCGTGCGTTTCACTTATACGCTAATGTGTGACTGCTATTTTATTAGCTCTCTAGATCCCGCCAATATGTTAGGTACTTTCCGTAATAAAGTTGATCTGGTCCGGCGCGGTTATGGTTTTTATCGATAACCGTGACGCAATGTTCTAAAAATAAATATGAATGTCTTAAAATAGATATCGACTAATCCGCAAATCTGTACTGAACAGAGCATTGAGTCGTTTCGACACAATATGAAATAAAGATTATCACAAAAGGACAAATTAATAAAGCCAACATTGCATCACGAAAAACAAACCATAATGAATAAATATTCTCACGAGTAGACAGTCAATTATATCATTATAAATAGCTAAAACTAATGCTTTGGGCATTCTGTAATTATACTTTAGCAAGCAAAACAACAATCTGTATCGAAATATTTGGGAGCGAAAAAATATAAATCTCCCAAAGACCGCGAACTAAAATGGCTTGACGATTTACTCATTATGACCAATAAAATCACTTTTCAATTCAAAACTTTAATAGCATTCAAATTGTCAAGTGGCACAATCGACTAAACAATAGATTTTCATTAACAAAGTTATAATTTTATTTCCAAAAATAATAATTTCGACAAATAAACAGACTTTCAAAAACGGACTATTTTGTCCCTCGGACGCATATCTATAGGACTTTTCCAAAACATAATGGCATCTAGAATAACGTTATGGAGGGAAGAGCTTTGAGTCATAAAAATATTTTGCTATTTCACATGGAGCTTGTAGCCATCCATATATGAAAAATTAGTGTTGGTTTTGTCTCTTTTTTGACCATTCTATGGGTCTTTGAAAATAAATTATCCAGCACAATTGGAGTTTTACAATCTTGGTGACGTATATGTGACGTCACGTTATGTTATATTTGCCATCGTTAAATATTCGTCACCCCAGCGGCCCCTCCCAGGCTATTGGGACAGTGAAAGGTTTACGCAGGTCTGATCAATTGATCAGTTTACGTCAAGGCGCTAATGTCTCTAAAGAATCGACGTAACGGCGCTGAATTACGTCAAAGTTACGTCAACCAAGACCATTCAAACAAGCTAGCATCAGTGCCGGACAATAAGCGCAACAGGCAATTTTTGTGCTTTTGATGAGAAAGCGATGCATTTTATGCTAAGGGGCAAATTTTAGTCACGCCAAATATTACTTTGCAGTTTGGGATTTTAGGGGTATTGCTGTATCAAAGACTGTTGCACTCACATTACTCAAGTTCACAACACAGTTTGTATACAGATCAATGTTTATGTGTAAAATTGAATTATATCAAACATGAATAACACTTGAATAGAAGCTTTTGTGTTTAAAACTTTTCAGTGTATTGACGTCAGTTAGCCAAGTTGGACGTCATTCTGGAAAAGGATTTCAGTGACGTTTTTGTGTTCGTATAACCATCATAAACCATTGGTAAGTTTTTTTGTTTTTTCTTTAGTTTATTTTTTATTTATCTTATTTCATTGTAGTTCAGATTTCATAAGACATAGTGTTTCTGATACACGCATAACGACGCGTCAAGAATTTCTACTGAAATTTGTGTTGTGCTTTAGTGCTTTACTAAGCGGCGAAAGGTTAGTCGATCTTCTCGCAAATCCGACATATGATGCATAAAAATGAATAATCATACTTTGAAGGCTGACGTAACGTCCTGTACTAATGGTAGGGGGAAATAGAATTCTGTTTTTGTTTTTAAACATAATTGCATTGCCACTACACAACTGAAGTATAGGAAGAAGTGGTGCTTTTACTTTGGATATGAGAATATTTACGAAACGTTTTTACGTGACGCAACCGACAGAATCAAACTTGAGATCTATATATACAGAAGTGTTGAACAAAAGGCACAGATCAATTGAGTCAATTCCATATCTTAGGTAACAGGCCTGGTCGTTTTTTGACGGAGCCTTGTACCAGTCCTTGTCGACTTGATATTGATTCTAAGTCGTACTCGTCTATAGAACGCCGTAGCTTTCCCCAAAATGTTCCAGAACTGTATGGTCGCCGTTTCTGATTTTCTTCAACAGAAGTTTGGCTATTTTCTGAAATTGAGGAAAGGTAATATTACTCGCTGATTACAGAAGGAATCTTGACCCAGTAACCGTCCCGACATAAAACGGATGTAAAATCTTTTGGACATTAATTTATAAATCTGTAAAGGCATACAGGCGCACTCAAGACAAGATAAATATTTTTCTTTAGAACTCCAAACAAAAGCACACATAGACTGTTATCCCAAAATTTTCTGACTGTATAAAACTTGTCATTTGTACGATATAATAGCTTTTCATGCGACAATGTATGCCTACTGTTTTGATTTTAATATGGCTTAAGCCTTCATGTTCATTTCACAACTTGCTCTCGGATACAGCTTGGATACTCTTGTAATAGTACTTACCCGGATTAAGGCTTGGCCAAATGAACAGTGGGTTATCGTGCACTGAAGTCTAAGATTGCATGAAAAACTGCATACTTCCTTTTCATGAAATATCTAGGACAAACACATAAAGAACTAGGCTAAATGAAATAAGAAAAATATACCAGTGTTTGTGATGTCGAAACGAAATATGATTAATAAATAAAAAAACCTATATATCTTAAAACGAAACGTTGCCCGCGAAAATACGTACTTTGGTATCATACATTCATACTCACCATTGTAGATGAAATCAATTAGCTTCTTGTCCATCTCATATCTCTCATTTTTCTGTTTAGAATCAAATAGTTGCTTTTTCAGTTGTAACATGGTTTCTTCATTGACTTTGAGCTTTCGGTGTGCTTCTTCATAAGTTTGCGTCAAATGATCCAGTTTTCTTCGGAGTATGGCCATATCTGTTTCAGAATCCGTTCTAACGGGGGTTTTCTCTGCTTCAGGATCCGTTCTGACTGAATCGTTTTTGTCTGCGAAAGAATATAATTATCCACTCACTCTATGTGTTGTGGTCAAAGCCGAATGCTTACAAGCATGCATTGTACTTGTTATATCTGTTATTCTGGAAACTCTTATGCCCATTCCATATAGCCATGCATATGAAAGCTTCGTTGATGATGCTTACGTCATGTTTTGCATGCGTTCATGTGAGTTTTACTTGCCAAAAGTTCTAAGCTGCGGCAACTTGCATTCTATCAGTTTTCTCGTCGGTGGAGGATCAATACTGATCAGTTGATAAGACGAAAAAAGTCCTCAAAAACCTAACATCAAGGGGTATTTTTTTATAACATATAATTTAAGCAAGCTGTAATACTGTATTGCTGGGTATATATGTAAATTTATAAAACCGGACTTGGCAGCGTTCGAAGATACAAAAAGATCGGAAAAATCTCAGTTTAGTACCTATCAAAATATTTACAATTTCTTAGACTGCTATTTTTTATGGAACAAAATATAGGAAACTATAGCTGAAAGCCGAAACCTTAAACATTTCCCAACCACCTCAATGCTAATTCTTGTGATTTTATGAAACTGAGACAGTAACCGTTGTGTGCGACAGGTATTCCGCGATGCAAGTTTCAGAATGAAGACGTTTTACGGCTATGATGGCGAATCCGGAGATGAAATTGACTCACAATAATATTGTTTGGGCTGTGAAAAAAAAGTCAGTAAAAATATTCACTTGGTGCACGTTTAAAACTTTTGACTGTTGTGTATTCCATGCTTACCTTCTGGATTCTTTGCATACATTTACGAGGTCTGTCCCGGGAAATCATAAAGATGTCTGTTATTTCGTGAACGGTTCGTTGAAATTTAAAGATATGTTCATGCTTTTAAATTACATTTGTACTGAGCAATCTGTGTAAATATTAGTTCAATCGCTTACAAATTGCAAAAGTTATGGAGATTTATATGATGGTTTATCGGCGTTTACGGAGCACGTTGAAAATCATTTTGCTACATTTTTGTGGAGGGGTGGTTGAATGTTTTGTGTGCAGTCTCTTTATTAGAGCCATAATGGTGATGAATATTGTCATCTAAGCATTGATTAAGTCTTCTGTAGTCAATAATTTGAGATATAAACGACAAGTAGAAAAAATAGCATGATCAGTTTCATTTTATATGAGGGAACTTTCCCGCCAACGAGTTTGTTGTTTCGTTTTACGCGGGAATCTTTGTGACACGCGAGGACAACCTAAAAGGAATACGTCCAAAGAGTCAAACACTTAGTGAGCTTATGACGTTTATTCGACAAGCACTTGGAGTGAAGTCATTTTATGTACAAATAACATAACAACAACAATGTTACAAATAAATAAACAATACTCAAAACTAAATATCGTGCGCTACATGTAAATGCATTATATGCTCAAAGGTGACGAAAACAATTATTTTACTACAGCTACATGCATGCGTGAAACAGTCTCCCAGGCGAAACAAACAATACATGCTAACAAACCTACATGCGTAAAATGCATGCATAAAATAGTCGGAGACTAAAGGACACACATTAATTGAGCATAAATGCAAATTACAGGCAACATGCACATGTTAATAAAAAAATGTAATCAATTTGTATATCCTAATTTAGGCGCACCCCAAAACAGAGATACCTGCACTGCAGCTTAATAATTGTTACAAAAAAAGAATAAAATAATTTAGATTATTGCAATGGAAATTTTAGTTAAAAAGATAGGCAAAGAGAAAGATAAATTAAGAAGATTCACTTACCTAAAAGGAATACGTCCAAAGAGTCAAACACTTAGTGAGCTTATGACGTTTATTCGACAAGCACTTGGAGTGAAGTGCTGAACTCATCGAATATCCCAGTTTATATTGGGCAAGTGCAGGAAGCTCAAAAGTGATTGATCTCTGGACATCAGATAAGAATTTTAGATAACATGAAGTAAAAGAATGGGAATTGTCAATTGCAGTCTTAAAGATGCGCATAAAGATCATATCTTAGTTAATAACCCTGCCATAAAAAGATGGCGACGACAGAAAGACATTTGAAAGAATAGGTTATAAAGATGTGCATGATAAGTTGACAGTAACTGAAGTTTTTATCATTATTTCTCTTCAGCAGTTGAAAAAGTAAAACTTATGCGCCTTCAACATACCTGTATATTTTTCAATATGTTTTTAAAAAAGTTAAAGCTATCAGTATTTGCTTTTTCTGCAATGTTTCGCATCAGTGAAATACAGATATTAGTCGTGTACAAAATGCGTTATATGCATGTCTTACATTAACAGTACGACGAGAATACATAAAAAGTTTGAAATGGCATTTAACTAAATTTGAGAAACATGAACAAATTTAAACAGTTTCTGTAGTTGATTTTGTCGGCGTGACACGACTCTCCTGCCTGCTGAGCTTTGGTCCTCCAAAGCTGGATGAAACCAAGGTGGTCGACATTTACCGTCTTATATCACAAAGAAGTAACATGTGAATTGAATGAAAGTAAAGCATGTAACCAATACGAAATGTACCAACACACGCTGAATATGGAACAAAAACACTATTGTCAATTTCTATGTTATTGTCATGATAAACACATTTGAGGTGTTTTTAGTCATGTTTTCCTACGTTCAGTTGCACTGCCTGTCATTGTCAGTTGCCCACTAGAGATTGTACAAGAATTGTCAAGTCATTATGCTTTGCAAAAGTAAGCTCAATATGTTTTGTTAAAAGTTCACCTAAAATGCCTCTCCATAATTTATCCGCTGACGTTCAGCGTCAAACGCACTTGTCTTTAGACATAAACTAAGGATCACATAGCCATCAGCAAAGTCAGTAAAGTTCTGTTGTTTGGACCACCAGAAGTGAAATAAAATTTAAAAAAAAATGAACCTTTTTAGAAAACTTTTTGAAGAATAAAAAATTGGGGCAAGAAGAAATTGACGTCAGATTTTGGGAAGCAGAACAGTACCAAAGTTACTAACAGTCCGATCTCCTCATGTCATCGACTTAACATGCTGACAAAAACTTAAACAGCCATTATGAAGATTGAATAATGGGGAAAGAGATTGAGCTATATTGATAGCTATTGTGAATCGTATTTAATGTATCAGAGTCTGGAGTGAAATTTGCTGAGCATTTATGACTTTGTGTCCATCCATTGAAAGATTGCTTTCATGGACAGGCGCGAAACACTATATACAAGAATTCCTTCTACATGCAATAGCAGTATGGTGTACTTTGCTACACAACTGACAAATGACATTATATGCAGGGCAACCTGAACGCTTGTACAAAAAACATGACTCACCCCCACATCCAAAGCATGTTCTTCTTTTGTTTCGATGTCTTGTGTGTTGTGTTGGCCTATGAGCTGTTGGTAGATGCTGCGGCCTTTTCTGTGGTGGTTGGTAGTGGTGTCTTGGTGGTATTGCGTAGGATCGATGATGATAATCCCGCTGTGTTGAAGGTGATAAAGGGTTTTGTCTTTGCACTGCACTGACCCACGAAGCAAGTTGCTGTACAAGGTCGTTGTTTGCTTGTTGGAATAACTTATATCCATGTTAGCAGCTTGGCCGTCGAAGTAGAACCGTATTCCAACTAGTAACTGATCAGGCGATAGTGTGTTTACTTTACAGAATTCAGCATACTGCTTTAGAACATTTTCTAAGCAGACTTTGTCATCGCAGAATATGTCCTGTGATACACTTAACGACATCGTTCTGGGTGGCGAAAAGTTAGCGCTTAGATGTTGAGGTGTGGTACCTGTTTCTGTAGTATCGCCTGGCTGTACTCTTGACGCAGACGGTTGTATTCGAGGTGACTTTGGCTGGTCGACGAAGGCTCGGCTATGTGTATAAAGTATATTCCGACTGACTGTCTGACCGCCTGACTTCTGTTGCTTGGAATGATGTTGGGGAATGTAGCTGCACGTGGTAGATTTGGACTCTCCGCCAAATTTCCCGCCAACGAGTTTGTTGTTTCGTTTTACGCGGGAATCTTTGTGACACGCGAGGACAACCTAAAAGGAATACGTCCAAAGAGTCAAACACTTAGTGAGCTTATGACGTTTATTCGACAAGCACTTGTAGTGAAGTCATTTTATGTACAAATAACATAACAACAACAATGTTACAAATAAATAAACAATACTCAAAACTAAATATCGTGCGCTAAATGTAAATGCATTATATGCTCAAAGGTGACGAAAACAATTATTTTACTACAGCTACATGCATGCGTGAAACAGTCTCCCAGGCGAAACAAACAATACATGCTAACAAACCTACATGCGTAAAATGCATGCATAAAATAGTCGGAGACTAAAGGACACACATTAATTGAGCATAAATGCAAATTACAGGCAACATGCACATGTTAAACAAAAAAATGTAATCAATTTGTATATCCTAATTTAGGCGCACCCCAAAACAGAGATACCTGCACTGCAGCTTAATAATTGTTACAAAAAAAGAATAAAATAATTTAGATTATTGCAATGGAAATTTTAGTTAAAAAGATAGGCAAAGAGAAAGATAAATTAAGAAGATTCACTTACCTAAAAGGAATACGTCCAAAGAGTCAAACACTTAGTGAGCTTATGACGTTTATTCGACAAGCACTTGGAGTGAAGTGCTGAACTCATCGAATATCCCAGTTTATATTGGGCAAGTGCAGGAAGCTCAAAAGTGATTGATCTCTGGACATCAGATAAGAATTTTAGATAACATGAAGTAAAAGAATGGGAATTGTCAATTGCAGTCTTAAAGATGCGCATAAAGATCATATCTTAGTTAATAACCCTGCCATAAAAAGATGGCGACGACAGAAAGACATTTGAAAGAATAGGTTATAAAGATGTGCATGATAAGTTGACAGTAACTGAAGTTTTTATCATTATTTCTCTTCAGCAGTTGAAAAAGTAAAACTTATGCGCCTTCAACATACCTGTATATTTTTCAATATGTTTTTAAAAAAGTTAAAGCTATCAGTATTTGCTTTTTCTGCAATGTTTCGCATCAGTGAAATACAGATATTAGTCGTGTACAAAATGCGTTATATGCATGTCTTACATTAACAGTACGACGAGAATACATAAAAAGTTTGAAATGGCATTTAACTAAATTTGAGAAACATGAACAAATTTAAACAGTTTCTGTAGTTGATTTTGTCGGCGTGACAGAACACTAATTGTTTTTAGACTGAAATAAAACAAAAAGATGTCGCTTGTTTCAAATGACAACATGAAACGAGCATTTAGAATATTTAAAGAAAAAATGCATGCAGAATCCTCACAGGATTATTAATGACACAATAGAAGGCTGATTTTTTAAATTAATTTTGTTAAATATACTTAACTGGAAAGAAAAGCTTGGGGAAGGTCTAATTTTGCGCCGCAAAACTTACATTACGTCACTATTTTCCAATAAAATAATTGCAGTAGGTTTAAGAAAATTTCTATAAAATCAACGCTGATGGTGGAAATTATTTCAAACTTTCAAAAACTTATCTTACATAATTACTCGTGCAACTGATAGTTAGAATTGTGTAATATCACCTCAACTCGCAATTACAGGAACTGTTGAATTTGATCTTGATGAATTTCAAAACAGTGTTTTTCACGTGCGCCGTAGACACCTACCCCTCTTGGAATAAATGCATATAAATCTGTTGTGTAAGGGGTGAATTCATTCATATTTTTACGAAATGTTTATTAGATGTATGCAAACAGATCATATAAATTTCATGAAATTCTGCAGACACATTACTGTTTTATCACAAATGTCTACGTATTTCTGGGACAGACCCTGTATATACAGTCAATTTATCTTTTGGAAAATATTTATATTTTTATAACTTTCGTTATACCTACTCGAGTTCTATTTCAATGTTGTTCACTTTTATGTATTGCGACTGAAAATTTTCCTTTTGGAGTTGCTTTGAACTGTACCTCTAGGTTGGTTTAAACATTATTTGTATTATATATATATATAGGTACAAAATACATTATAGACAATGATTTATGATAACAATAACAACGGGGATTCGGATGGAAGTATTGCGACTTTTGTAAACCGTTTCTCAAGTGTTCAAAGTTTTTAAAATGGAAACCCATGCCAATAAAAACAATTACAGGCTAACCTAACCACACATATTGCACATAAGACAGATAACCTCTAGGTTGGCTATATACCTATGTCTACTGAGGGTCATAAAATGATCAATGATAAGGGACAGGACACTTGAAAACCTGGTAGCCCGACATTGACTCTGAATACAGGTAGGGGCCCAAACAGGTAAAATCAATATTGATTGCAGCAGGAGGCAGTTTTGTTGCACAGGATATCAGGGATCATAAAACCAATAAACAGTGGATCACAGGTATTATCTTTTAGGGGCCTTTCTATTGCCCCCTGTTCACCTCATTATCACAGTCCTTTGATCTCTTGACCATATTGCACCATTAGGCGCCATTTAGCTAAAACAGCTGTACCAATAAAGCTCTTTCAGAAGCTAAGCCTTTAAGCAGTTTGTAAAGAAGAAGAATGGGCGAATTTCAATTTAATTTAAGGAGTCATTATCCAAATGTTGTTCAAGTGATTTTTGAAGAGCTACTCAGTGGCACAAATAAAACTATGGCAGTGACACTTACTTGTCTTTGTAAAACTCTGAATCTCTCTTTTCAGTTCCATAATTTCAACTTCTCTGCACTCAAGCTTTTTGTCCGCTTCTTCATATAACTCAAAATAGTTTTTCAGCTTCTTTTCAGTTTCTGATTCCAATCCTCTAGACAGAGATTTATCTGAAGAGACATCAGATCAAAATTTACATGGTAAAATGTACCTATTGGCCAGTCAGTAAATCAGTTTCCTGAGTGCTTCAAAGAGGGTCTTACATTGGCGTCCGGTCAGTTAAGGCTGGGTTTTTTTTCGTCAAAAAGTTAGTCAAAATTACTGCTGCAATCAGAGGTACGGCATGTTCCTGATCTAAGGGTGTTATTTATGACCAATGCAAGACAAAATTGAGGCATTGCATCAGAAATCCAACAATCGGCATACGCAAAAACAAAGGCGCGGATCAGCTGTGCAAGTAGCTGCAGTAACTGAACAGATTGTCAGCGCCTTTGGTTTCGCTACTCGGATAGTACAGTTCCTCTTCTGCTTAAATCCGAAATTTCAAGCTTCTAGTGTTCTTATTTGGCTGTACAGCCCGGTTCATATTTGACCAGGTAGGAACCGAAATGTTTTTTTCATGTACAGGCGCAAATGGGTTTCAATCAAAACAAATAAATATTTAGTTGAGTACCCCGACCCATAAAGGTCAGTTCTCCTCTTCAGTCATTTGTTTCAACTTCTTAAATCGAATAATTTTAGTTACCAGTTAGGAAATAGTCCTCTCCTCCAATCGTGATAAAATCAACACCGAAGTGGACCCATTCCCTGATGCAATCCTTGCCTTCAGCTGCCTTTTTGAGATACCGCACATGTTCAGTTTGTATCATCAGGGTTATCAGCAAACTATTGGACGGTTCGATCCCGGCAATCACCACGTGCTCTGGTGGTACAAACATGAGCCGCGCTGCATCTGCCTTTAAACCTTCCAGTAATGATCGACTGTACTGGTCTATGTTTTGACCGTCTGTGTTAACGCCTCCAATGTGAATTTTTACGTACGTGTAACCATTCGCTGCGAGGTAAACGAAACAAAAGTCGTTTAAGTTTATTTGTAGATCAATTATGGCAGATAGACGAATATTGACCGATAGACTTTTGGCTTTGGACATTTCAATTTTATAATGGTAAACTATATAAATTCAGATAACATTTCAAGTAAGAAACAATAATTAATGTAGAATGTAGTATGGCAAGGAAGACAAACGCGTGAACTAAAGAATTTAAAGTTAAATGTGTACACTAGTTGGCCAATTAGGTTATCGTATGAGCGGCAAAGGCCAAGGGGATTTAAGGCCTGATTTTGGCCTCATGTGTCGGTAAAAATGAATTTTGGAATTTTAAGGAGAATAGTATTGCAAATAGCTGCATAGAAATACCACTTTTTCCAATTTTGGATCTTGTTTTTAACCATTCAACATTATTTTCAACTACCGGCCCACGCGACGAGCAATTTCTTATTATGAAATAATTATGAAGTATCATCCTGAGATATTGTATGCTAAATATCACTTAAAATTAAAAAAAAATGTATTCAGAAATGGTCAAAATAGACCAAAAAGTGCAGGTTGTGCTCTATCAATGGTTCTTCTGGGCGTTGCCATGGCAACGCTTATAATGGCAACGCTTATAAGATAAATGAAGTACTTGTTTGTTTTAACAGAGGAGAAATATGGCTGTTTTGAGAAATAGTTTTCACACATAAATTCCTATTTTTTTAGCAAACTCGGAGGCCAAAATCAGGGGTTAAATGCCCTAGTCCTTTGATATCATTATTTGTGCGTGATTTGGCTATTCTATCTACTATAGAGGAGTACGATAAAGCGCAGTATAGAACAAACGTCTTTTACAGCTAGATGTCTGCGCCATGTATTCGTCAAATCCAGTGAATTATTTACACGTGTATTTCATCCATACAGCTAGCTGGATCTGTGCTAACAGATTTTTGTTGTAATGTTTTCAGCATTAAACCAATGTCAGAAGCAAGCAAGTACTAAAAACCATTTTCAGCTTATTACGTTGGTGATGTTAAACGATAAACATCTCTGGGGATTTTTCCCTCCGTCAAGTACAAAGCGAGCCTGAGATAAATTTTCCTCACCCGGCACATTTGCTTTGAAAATATTTCTACGGCCATTTTTTCCGTATTTATTATACTGATTCTAATGGTGAAAATGTAATGTTGTAAGGCTGACAGAAAAGAAACTTGAGTTCCCGCCAAACTGTGACCATGGGAAAAAGCTGGGATATTTTTTGTCTTTAAGTGACGTTTTTAACTGCGCGACCGACCACCAAAATACTGCTAAACCGCTTAGGTCTGAGGCTTCTAAGGAACAGTTTACACTTTAAAACAAAATATCGCTTGCCCATCTGGGGTACATGCTGCTCACTTATATGTGATAGAGAACGGAAATTAGAAGCAAGAGGTATTGCTGAATGACACAATGCCACAGCGATAGGATCGAATCCCTTTCTGCGCTTATATACTCTTTTCTACGCCATTCGATGCACAACGAGGTCGTTGACACATTATTAAGCATTGTGAGGTCAAATATTGTACTTGTAGTTATCTTGAGATTTACCGTCACATCAACAGGCAATGTCATATGAAAGCGGGACCGATGTGTAAAATGTAAAAAATAAGCAATCATCAGGTACCGGTGCAATAAAATGTCCATTCCTAAAAACCTGGTTGGAAAATCAAAATGGTAATAATATACTGATATAAAGAACCTGTCGTCAATACCCAGTGAGTAGCACATAAAAACGGCTTACATTTGGATACAAAAAGCAGGAAACAAATCGAACCATAACAAAAAAAATGCCTTGGAATGTTAAAAAATGAACCACAACAAACAATACCACCTTAGAGTATGACACAAATTGAACCCCAACAGTAGTAACGTATAAGAACGACCACTAGTGTAAGTTTCATCCACAAAATTTGATCAGAAACCAGGCGTCGAAACAAGGAACAGCTAGAGGGAAATATGTTTAAAGTTTTATTCCCATTTTATTCCCGTCGACATTTATTCTAGTCATACTTAGACAAAACCATTGCATCGAGCTTCGGTTCACTTTGTTTGGATCGGACATGCTGCCGACCGAGCAGCTGTAGCACCTGTACATTAAATGGAAGAAATAAGTAAGTGTATCAGAAAAAATGTTGACGCGACTTGCCAATCATAATTCAATTCCTCTTACACGTATGATGCGCGTAACGTGCGTACATTACACGTAATGATTTTAACCAATATGCTGGCAATTCATAAAGGCAGTCATTACGCATATTTAAGTATATACGCGTATTTTTGTAACCAATCGGGAGTGAAACAGTCTTACGCAAAGAATACGCGTAACATACGCGTAATGAATCAGCCAATAATGTTGAACTTGTATGGTTAAAGCAAAAAAAAAACGGATTTTGCTAAAACAACTAAAACAATAGATTTATCTAATCTTTTCTCAAACTAAGTCCTACGGTATAAATTTATTGCCTCGAACGAATAACATGTCCGTGATCACACCCATGAGAAATATTTTCAGTGCATCTGTTCATCCCTGGATCGGTTCCTGATCTGACACCGAGTTTCTGTAGTGTTCGCTTGCTTTTGGATGTAGTTGAGATAATTGAAAACAGATATATAAGAAGGAGAAAGAAACGTGGAAGAAAAACAAGTACAAACCTTACACCGTATAGTGGTGCTTCTACAAAATAGAGGAGGAACTCTACTATTAAAGATTGAACAGAACTGAACATGATGGCTACCTACAAAGCGTGAATTTTCACTCCAGTGAAGGCTGGATGTTGACATAATGACGATTACTGGGTAAGCAAATGCTTCTTGAATCTGCAAACTAAAACATCATACGTAAATTTAAAGTATTTAAAATATAAAAAACTTCCTCTGTTGTTGTTGTATCAGGTATCCAGCCTTGATAGGCTTAACACCTGCATGCCACAGCCTGGGCACAGGGAAAGAGGATAATTTGCTACACGGTGGACACTGACACCCCGAGACCATCATACGGTCAAATAACTCCCCAAAAACTGAAGGGATTTAATGTGAATTTCAGAACCGAACGCTGGTCACGAATGTGTCGTGCCAGTGTATCGGTCGGAGCCTGTACTTGAATGCGGAAGAAGAGCCCGAGTGCCGGGAGGGAGAACTGCAGCAAGCTTGTTCGGTGTACAGACATACCAAAACAGACATGTTCCCAATCTGCCTTAGGCGTCCGGGACAGAGGGCTGCTGCCATAGGTCGAAAACCTATGACAAACAAGTTGCCTTGACTTGCCCGTGGGGTACACTGCTTCATCTAAAAATGCCTGGTATGGACTTATTCTCCGCAGCCTCACAATACTTGAATAAATTCACGCCATTAATTTTCATCAATAAAATCCATTATACTTGCACATTCTTTGTTTTCGATGTTATAATAAAATCAACCGTTAGGTACTTAAGCTTTTGTATCCCTTATGATACGCGTAAATACGCGTAAACGTATTGACAATCTGATTGGCTGATCATTTATACGCGCAATGTCTGAACCTTACGCGTATCAACGCTTTAATCACTGCTTATGAATATTTATAAGATACGTTACGCGTAAATGCGCGTATGTTATGCGTGAATGCGCGTAAATAGCATAACGTGCGTAATACGCGCGTTATACGCGTATGATACGCGTAAATGGAGTACATTTACGCGAGCGGGAGTGTATCATTATAATATATAATCGTTTTTATTTTCCCGATGCTCAACCAGAATTCTCAGGGTTTTTTTCTAAGTTATTGTGTTAATCGCTTCGCCTGATTGGACATGCAAATCTAATTGACATTTGCATGACTCAGTCTTATAAATTACCCTGAAACACAACACAACAATGTAAATACAGCCTAAAATTCTCCCGATTTCTACACAGACCATACCTTCATAGCGCTGAAATGGATTCAGACAAAATGCGATAACTCCCCGACCTCGTGTTTACACCACAGACGTATGAAATATGTGAGACACTGTACACAATTCTCCGATGTTTGATTTTTGTCCTGGAGAAAAAGTTATTAATCGAACAACACGGAGCATGCAACAATTGTTTACCTTTTTAGGTGCTCCGATGCGGGACCGGCGAGTGCTCCGATCGATTTTCTTTCTCAAACAACGACGTGTTATTGTCATATTCAAACAACTCATGCTGGTTTAAGGTTTTACTGCTATTTTCGGGTTTCCTGCAGAATTTGCGTATGCATTAAATTGACATTGTCAAAACTGATACGAAAACGAAGAACGCGACTACTAAAACAACGCAATAATACCTTGGAACGGTCTGTAATAGATTATTTGGCGAGAAGCTTAAACATTTATTGTGTTGTTTTATATAAGGCTCATTTTACATTTGGACCAAAATCGAATTTTGCGAAATAATTCCGAATGTCTAAAATATATGTTTAGCCCAGTAAAATGGTTGGAGGACCCAAAACAAATTGCAACACAAATCCTTTTCTGATTTTCCATAACCTTAGCCCTGTATTATAAACATACTAAAAGTATACCAGAATCGGAAGATATGAAATTTGATTTTTTTCACCATCTTTGTTGAAGAAGTATTTTTATCTCCGCAAAACTACCGCTAGAACTGTACTGTACCTGGGTCTATGCATAAATTTAGGTTGAATTTTAAACAAAGAAATACTCCTTAGGCTTCATCTGATATGTTTGTTACAATTTAGCTGACAAAAGTCTTGAAAATGGGTCAATTACAGTAAAATAAACTACAACAAGCACTGATTTACCCCACCCACTAATGCAAATTTTCGAAATTTCGTACTTTAAATTATACAGATTTACAGGGCGTTTGAAAGTGCTTCAAGGAGATAGAAGAAGTAAATGTTTATAATTTAAGATGATAAGAGTGTTCCTAATGTAGTTTTCTTTTCAAGATGCTATAATCCCAGTTGGTAGAGTGTAGCTGATACACTGGTTCAAACTTTAATTAACGTAATTATATGTTAAGTCAGATATGTCATAAATCAGACCAATCATCATCATGGCATTGTTGTAGCAATTATTTGATGCCATTTTAAGCTCTCTAGGGCATCACCAACTGTGTTACAAGAGATTTTGTAAGTAAAGCCCCTTTGCTTTTTTCGAAATGTGTTCTAATTTATAAGGTCTTTGCTATATTCATTTTCAGAATATAGAAATAATATTAAGCTTAAACTAGACAACATATGACTAGTGCTTATTTATTTAGCAATTATGAACACCATTTTAAACTCTACATGGCTATCAGCAACTGAATTAAGAGATCTAGAGGTTTTGTAAGTATACCCCCTTAGCTCTTTTGTAATTTTGCTCCAATTTGTAAGGTTTTCATTCATATTTTATAAGATAGAGAGTAAAATAAACTTATTCTAGACTGTAGTTGACAAGTGGATTTTCTTAAAAGTCATAGCACTATTCTCAGCTCTGTAAAGACATCTGTAGCTAAGGTCCAAGAGATTCTGAACGCATACCACATATATTTTTTTCGTGGCTGTTCTCCAATCTATAAGTTTCTCCTTCAAATTTAATGAGGTAAACATCAAATAATTTACTTTAACTAAGACCATAATCATTCATTAGTACATAGTCTTAGCAATCATTTCCAGACTTTTTTCAGCAGATGAGTAAATGTGGCATTGTAGGTATACGCCAAAGTTTTCATGAGTTTCCGTTAATTTATAATATTATCTAACATATTAATTAGAAGTCAGTTAATATTAAATCCAACTACATTTCATTAGTGTATTGCCTTAACAATCATTTGACACATGTTTCAGCTCTGTAGGGTCATTAGAAGTTTGGAAACATGCGATTAACAAAATACACCACCTTAGTTTATTTATTTGTGTGTATGAATGGATGTTTAACGTCCCAGTCAACAACTATGATCATGACAGTATGTTGCCTCCATTTTATGGGACTTTTACCCAAAGTCAGTGCGTCCTGACATCCAAAAAGTGCTTCAAATATTGCCCACCAAGGAAGCCGCTGAGGATTAGTTTATTCATTATTGTCCATAAGTCTATATGGCTTTCATGCACATCCTAGGAGGTAGAGGTCAGATAAGATTTTTTACTAAGGGTAGCTGCCGCAAAGTGGTAGATTGTAGAACACCAAATAAAAATAATCGACAGGTCCTGATTTCGACAGGTCCTGCTTAAGTGCAGTGTTGTGCCTTAGGCAAGACATATCTACTCCTTTGAGTACTGTTTCTACTAAGGAAGCATGGGTTCTGTCCGAACGTGACTACATAATCGTTAACTAGGACATTTAACCACAGAACAAACAAAATATGTGTACTTGACAGCAAATAACTGATGCATGTTTAACCGTTTAACCAACAGTTACTTAGAAACGGTAGAAGGTAGAAATCCTGATATGTTTACACCAGACCACATATCAAACGGTGTCTGCAATCGTTCATTCAATACTCTATGACAATACACAGTTAAAAGCGTGCTTTCAAATAAAGTATAGCCCCTTTTCCCGCTTTGTTTTCGACGAATGTGTCCCCCATCCCATTTTCCAAGTTTGTAACCTTTATTCATGAATACGCAAATGAGATTATTTAATGATAAATCCATGGGAGAACACTTCATTTTTCTTTCAGCAATGCTATGGCAATTTTCCACGATGACGGTTTGCATCTTAACTTACTAGAAGGTATTTGCCTTTAATTTTTCATTTTTTTTTCTCCCTATTTCTCATTATTTTAAATAGGGGTTTTTAATATTCATGAATATGCAAATAAAGTTACTGACATACGTTACCATTGGTTAAATGGCTCTATGCTGTACATTTAGACCAAGTTCAGGTATAAAAGGTTAGTAGTGTAACGAACAGCCGAGCCAAGCCACAGCAAACCCCGTCGGTGGAAAAGCATGCTCATCCACCAAGGGTGGTTTACCGCGCTATATACTCAACACTTACTCGATTCACACAGTTTCGAGTTTGAAATTTGCATATTTCCAAGGGAGACTACCCCGTTACATTACTTCCCCCTCCGAGAAGACTCGTCCCGAGTCTTGGCCTGGGGACTACATGGGTAAGGCAACCCCGGTCTGGCGGTTGTCATCATCCCACCGCTGCCACCAAATGTAACGAACGGCCGAGACAGGCCACAGCAAACCCCGTCGGTGGACCACCAAGGGTGGTTTACCGCGCTACAGTAGCAGCATGAGCTATAATTAGAGATGTTACAGATTTTATACATGTTGGTACTTTCCCATTACCGTAAATCACATTAAGGGTTGCCCTGGATACTATGCTTTTTACAAAAACCATACAAATATATATTTTTGAGGACCATTCAGAATTACTTTCCAGGGATCGTAGTGAAACATGTGTCATGCAGTAGTTATTATTCTAAATGGAAGCAATCTGTTTTCAGTTAGCCCACCGGATCTAAAGTTTACTTAAGTACGATTCTGCACCTAGTGACCTTTGATGCTTTAACCTTGTTATGACGTCATATTGAATTTTGACGAGAAAGGAAGCTCATAATCATGGGCCTCATCTTATACACATGTATCTTCCTTTGCATTGAACAGTCTTAAAACATTTGTGTCTACTTAAAAAGAATATAAGCCAGCAAACAGTTAACAATTTCCATAAATTCATGAAACCATGCACTGATAAGCCCCAAGATGCTTGACAACGCCACACTTTATGGCCTTTTCAAAGCCTTTGCTAGTCATTTCCGCTTAAGTGTATATTCTAATATGATCTTGTATTCTACAAAACATTTGGGAATGTTGACATAAAATTGCATGTGTATGCACTGAAATACGAGTGGGTGGGGTAATTCAGTGCTTGTAAAGTTTCAACAACCAATGTTACTGAGCAAAAATGTTCGAATCTACAATCATTAGTGCAAATGTCAAGTTTTAATCTTTTCAGAATAGAAAATACACAACAATGATGTAAATTCACAATATATTACCACCTACTGATGAATGTTTTGAGTAGCAAAATATGTCAAAACGTACACCAGAAAAGACAAAAAAAAATCAAATTTCATATTCTCCGATTTTGGTATACTTTTAGTATGTTGTCTAGGAAGGGTGTATCTCCACAAATATTCAAGAAACATTTGTGTTGCAATTTGTTTTAGGTTTACCAAAAACATCTTTATTTTGACTAGACTAGTTGGGTACACAGTAACCTTTAACAAGAAAAGATTTGACTCAATTTCGAAGAAGATGTTGCTGCAGTTACTCTTCTACAAGGCCGAAAAATGTTTCTCAAAAAATGCCCCTCCCTCATCTGTTTTAACCGCCCCTCATCTTATGGCTCAAATAAAAAAATGCCTCTTTATTGTTCAAATGTGGTAATTTGTAGTAGTCTATACTTGGTATTGGTTTTTGCTATTCATAGCCATGGCGGCCATCTTGGTCATGTGACCTGGACCATTTATACAAACTTTCATTCCACCTTCCTAAGGATGCGCCACATGAGGTTTGGCTTTGATTGGCCGAGCGGTTTCTGAGGAGAGGATGAAAAGCGTGGACGACGACAACGACGACGGCGATGGACGACTGAGCTTGGGTATACTAACTGAAAAAAGTTATAAGAGGCCGCCTCTTATTTTTTTCATCTATTTCGGAAAATAAAATACGGTCAATTAAAATCCATGATCATATGAATAATTCAATGTCTAACAGTGGCTCTGTGACTTTCTGCATTCAAAAATGCGTAATATATCTCACACAGACGAAGCATGAGTAAAGGTACTCTCTTTTCATAAAGTCACACTTTATTAACATCAAATTAAATGTCATATTATGACGATATTTTTTACATTTGAAGGTACTTGAAAGTGCTGCTGACTGCCATGATGCCAGATAAAATTAAGTCAGATTTGTTGCTGCAATAAGAATCTTCGTTTCTGTTTTGTACATGCGAGAAGACAGCAACATGAATAACAGGAATTCAGCTTTTGCATGCAATTCGCATACGAACTTTGTCCTTCTTCGGCTGCGTTATTATCAGCAGCATGCCATTGAGATTTTCAGCGATTATTAAAGTCTAATACAAGACTCTGATTAACTTTGAAAATTTAAAAAATCGTCCACAAATTTTGTTATTTTGTTCGTTAAATATTGGCATTGAAACCGGAAGTGTGCGGCAGCCGTGACCTGTTTGTACTCGAAAATAGTCTTAACTCATTCTAGTTATAGCTCTCATTTCCAGGCCTCATCAAGTGAATTTAACAGGGACTAATAGAGGATCTTGCACGAGTGGTCATTTCATATGAAATTTATCAATCTCGCCGAAGGCTCGTTTAATAAATTTATTAAACTCGCCGAAGGCTCGTTTGGTAAATTTCATATGAAATGACCACGAGTGTAAGATTTGTTTCATCATATAACTTTTAAAATAGGATTTTATCGCCTTCGAAGTGGACATATTTTCAATAAAAATTTGCTGTACATTGTTGTTACGGACGTCGTCAATGACGTTACGTATTCCCGCAAAAGTGTTAATACACGTGTGGTCATATGATTTTTATGACATGACGTTATCCACTGGAAAACAGCGACGTCATATGATAAACATGTTTAAGAGGCTAGGCACATTGATGAATGTTCCAAAAAAAATATCAAAAATAGCGATTTTTAAAAATGCGTAAAACATCTACCAGTAAAGAAAATTCGAATGTTGGGTGTTTTTCCAAGCCGCAAGGGCCCCTTTGATGACACCCGTTCCTTATTTCAATAAATGATGTGCTTTATCCATTTTTTTTTTATTTAAAACAATTATTTATTTTATTTTTTTTTTTTTTTTTTTTTTTGCATTTTTACTCAAAAAATAGTTAAAGAAAAGTATTTCTGAAAACTTTGAAACTTTACTTACTTGAAAGACACGTCTTTAGGCAAAGAATCGTGCAATTTTGAACATCGCTAAGAAACCAAAAATGGGTTTGAAAAGTGGCCTCTTATAACTTATATAAGCTCAGGTGAGCTAAAAATCTCAAAGGTTTAGAGTACATTTGTGTTACGTCCCAGACACGCCGCTAAGCACGAGCTGTAGGCGCGCAGCAAAAACGTTCAACGCGCGTCTCACACACGCTAAGGCCACGCTACTGAAACAATATCTCATTAAATCGGAACGCGCATGTAGCGTATACTGGCGAGCCTTAAACGTGCACCAAACAAGCATTTTCAACGTGCCTGGAACGCGCATGGAACTTATTCGAAACGTATACTTCAGACGTCCGAAACACGCAGAGCTTCTAGAAAAATTTTAAGCATGTTTATTTTTTATCCCAAACGCGCACGAAACACACGCCGCTTTTTAGCGTTGTACAGCGTCGCGCACCGGACGTACACCAAGGGTACCCAACGTACTCGTATCACGTTTTGAACGTGTCTCCGACGTCAGTCGTTTTTGGAATTTTGCAATTTTTTCAACACGCTCGGCGCGCGTTTTACTTACACGCTAATGTGTGATTTCACTAGCGATCCAGATGCCGTTTATACATGTATGTTAGGAAATTTCCGTAAATTTAGTCGCTTTCCGGCCCAGTTATGTTTTTTATCGATAACCGTGACGTAATGTTCTACAAATAGATATGAACGCATGATTCCTCGTCTTAAAAATAGATATCGACTAATCCGCGAATCTGTACTAAAGCAGAGTATTGAGTCGTTTCGACCAAATATAAAATAAAGAATATCACAAAAGGACAAATTAATAAAGCCAACAGTGCATCACGAAAAACAACCATTATAAATAATTATTCTCACGAATAGACAGTCAATATTAACATTATAAAATAGCTAAAAAATAATGTTTTGGGCATTCTGTAATTATACTTTAGAAAGCAAAAACAACAATCTGTATCTAAATAGATGGGGGCGAAAAATATAAGTCTCCCACAGACCGTGAACTGAAATGGCTGGACAATTTACGCATTATGGCCAATAATCTCACTTTTCAATTCAAAACTTCAATACCATTCAAATTGTTAAGTCGCACAATTGACCAAACAATTGATTTTCATTAATAGGATTATACCTTTATTTCCAAAAAATAATAATTTAGACAAATAAACCGTCTTTCAAAAACGGACTATTTTGTCCCTCGGACGAATATCTATCGTAAGTTTTGCAATACAAAATGACATCTATAATTGGTTATGGAGTGAAGAGCTTGGAGTCATAAAAATAGTTTATCTGCTATCTCATGTCATGTAGACTCAGGCGATGGTGGTATCAATGCTATTTTACACTTGCATACTTCTTTAATGTCAACCTTTTAGAGATAATTACGGTTAGACTTACGCGGTTGGTTTGGGGGTTTCTTAAAGTGTATCACATTCCCTTTCTTTTGTGCATATTCCACTGCTTGGTCAAACAGCTCGTGCTTGTTCATTCTGTATAATAGAGCTTGTAGAAGAAGCAAGTTGTCCCTATCAATCAACGAATCCCCTTGGAGAACTTCGAACAATTCAAATCCAGATTTAATATTTTCACGGATTCGTCTTTTGAGACCTCTATCCCCTAAAATAACAATAAACATTAAATAGTAATGCTCAAAAGGAATTATTTGGTTGGTCAATTCAAATGTAGAATCCTTGTTTAGACATCGCAAGGAAATGAAACTCTAACGCAAGACAGCAGATTAATTGAAAAATGAAAAATCACGTTACAGACGTATAGGATATAACTGAAATGTTATGCGACAGTCTGCATGCCTAGTTTTTGACCCAATCATGGGTTGATAACTATGCTGCCTTCTTTAATTGCACACCGGTGGGTCGGGCGTCAAACTCTATGATGACCCCGACATAAAGATATTCCTTTTCGTTGGTTGGGGCCTGAGCTTCTTGACTGTTGCTTGACCCACCAGGGGTTCAACTGGTGCTTTTCGTTTGCTCCGGAATTCGTAAGTTATTTGGCGCCCAGGGATCTCCATCGTCGGGCAGCTTACTCAATCTGTTAGTCCTCGTTTTTGATTTACCATGGTGGTTATCATGATTTATTTGTATGTTCATGACGATTTATCGACTAGTTAGAGATTCACCACGAAAACCGAACAAATAACTAATTGTGCGAACCACTGCAGAAGCTGAGGGTGAGGTAAGGTACCTGTAAAATCGATTTTAGGCCGCCAGTAATTTTTATTTTACTGATCGTTCAAAAGCAATACTTTTGTGGTAGTTCTAACTGATTTATAATGTCTTGGTTTTTAAATATTTGTGCTGCTTGCACCTTATGTATGTTTTCATATATTTTGTTAAGTTTAGGTAACTGAGTGGCCACCTATTTAGAAAACAGATTCTCATTCGGCTCACGATATGTTTTCATGGTATATGTATCTGATTGTTAACTCAGTTTTTCCCACCTTGGTTTTGGAGTGGGAATCTCTTTCTGATTGCGCCTTTTCCTGATCGTTGCCTACTTGTACCTTTTAAAACACACACGTGAAAGGCAAGATGATTAACTGTTCCACAGCGAGGCAGCTACCCGAATAGCTTACAGAAAAAAAAAACAGAAGTAAGTTAACTCAGATTCAAAGAAAACTTCAATTTAAAAAAAAAAAACATTTACATTATTTTCTTATCAAAATTTGTTTTGAGAAAATGAACAGACTCAATTTGAATGCTGTAACGCTGTCGTGCACAGGTTGCTTATGTTTTGTTTTTATTTCTAAGCATTCCTAGTTTCATTATTGTATTTGTAATCATATAAGTAAAAGGGTACAACTAGGTAATGATCAGGAAATGGCGCAATCAGAAAGAAATTCCCACTCCGAAAACCGAGGTAGGAAAAAACAAATTGATAATTAGGTACTTCTACTAAGAAAACATATCGTAAGCCGAGTGAGCAGATATTTTCCAATAGCCGGCCACTCAGTTACCCGAACTTAATTTAAATAATGTTCAAACAGCAAAAACATTCGACTCCAAAACATAAAACAAATAGAACCACAACAGAAATTGCTTTAATGACAATACTTAAAATGCCATAAAACATTGAATTACTACATAAAAGCGAAAATGCTGAAGGGTCTGTCACACACTCGTGAAGACACAAAATGCTACGACTTGATACGAGTTAAAAGTAGCCGCATGTTGTTCGAATTGCCACGAGTTACGTTAGAAAGGTTAAAATGCTGTCACACACTTAAGCTGTTAAAGCTACGAATCAGCGGGAGTAATGTCCTACGAGTTCTTCACGACGTCCCTACGACAAGTTGTGGAAACTCGCGAATACTCGTAGGAATGTCGAAGTAAACTCGCGTGATGGCGTAGTAACTCGTGAGAAGCCGCTTTAATGTCGTAGCAACTCGTCGGTAACTTGTAGGTAACAATCTTTGACTAGACGCCGAGAACATTCCACGAAATTACTACGAGTTATGTACTATGAGCTAAGAGATCAATAAGACTTAGGCTCTGCCTTTCAATGATTTAGACGGCGAGATGAGACGAGAATTATAAACCGGTTGATATATTCGTAGCAATTTCACGACAAGCAATGAGTTGCCACGTGCACGAGTTGGGAAGACTTGTGTACGGCAACAACCGACATATGGCGAGTTCTCTAAGAGATACTACGTGTTCACCAAAAAGTGGACAAAGCTTAACTCGTAACTCCAACTTTTGAGTGTGTGACAGGGCCTACGGGTTAAAATGTAGGTAGTATTAAAATTCAATTTCAGTAACAATGTTTTAATATGTTTTGATACACCAATATAAATTTGATGTACGACTTAGTCTTTTTTCTGTTTTATTCTTCATCGTCTTGTCCTTCATCATCATTTATAACAATAACATCATCGTCATCTTCTTTTCTTCTTCTCTTCTTCCTTTTCTTACTTCGTCTTCTCCTTTTTTTCTAATTTCGTTTTGTCGCCTTAGTCATCGTGTCATTTTTCCTTCATGTTCATAACCATTTTTAAAATGCAGAGTAAGGCATGTTTTACTTGTAATATTGATTTGTGTTATGCTATATTCAACCCACCTTTTAATCTTGTTTTGATTTCTTCAATGTCATCAGCAGATAGCTGTTTTGCTATATTCGTTAGCAGATCGTTGAATTCATAGTCCACGGGTATATTACATTGTTTAATTGGGACATTACTGTGCGTAGTTACGGTCTCTGGATTTCGTAGAGGATGGAATTTCGCCGAGGTTACGTCCTCAACATTTTGCTCGGCCATCTAGAATTTTTTTTTCTGAAAAAAAAAAAATAAATAAATAAATAAAATAAATAGATGCACAGACAGTTTCGTTCGCCATAACATTTACTGATACCCATTGCCATAGTTTGATATTTATTCAGAAAAAAAAACTTATTTGATTTGTAATAAAATTTTGCCGTTGTTGTTTTTCAAAAGACTTTCGCCACAACTTTTACTGATACCATAATATACACCTCAAAATACACTGAAGAGCTTTAAAAACGCAAAAAAGAAAATTGGATTTTTTTTATTGCGCCAAGGACATTTTTAGTCTTCCTTAACAGGTGAAATGGGTAGATAACTGTACTCTACTTCTATTTTTACATGAAATCGGCATTTGTAAAGTCACTGACCCCCACAGCAATAGAAAGCCATTTTACACTTTTGTCAAGTGGCGTCTCGTTGAATTAATGAAGAAAAATATTTGACAATTTCACACGGAGCTTGTAGTTATCCATGTATAAAAAACACTTTAGTTTTAGTTTTGTCTCATTTTTGATCATTCTACGGGACTTTGAAAATGAAATATCCAACACAATTGAATTTTTACAAACTTTATGGCGTATATGTGACGTCACGTGGCGTCATATTTACCATTTTTCATCTATACGGCACTGCAGCAGTCCCTCCCAGGCTATTGGGACAGGGAAAGTTTGACGCCGGTCTGATCAAATGAACTTTTCACGTCAAGGCACTAATGCCTCTAGAGATTTGACGTAAAGTGGCTTTATTACGTCGATTACGTCGACCATGACCATTCAGACAAGGTAGCATTATTGCCAGACAATCAATGCAACTAGCAAAACCTGTATTTATGATAAAACAGCAATGCTTTTTATGCCAAGAAGCAAATTGTAGTCGTGCTCAATATTATTTTCAGTTTTGGGTTTTAGGGGTATTGCTACATGAAGGACTGTTGCTTTCACATTACTCATTATTTTGATACGAAAATCACAACATAGTTGTCAAATTTCATCAAAATCGAACCACTATAAATATGAGAATACATTTGAATTACAACTTAGAGCTTTTCAGTGTAATCTAAGGGCCAGAAATTTAATTTTGCAGATTTTGTTAATGTCAATTTTCTTTTTTATGATATATAATAAATGTTCAATGAGTACCCTATCCAATAAATCACCAAAAGCTTAAAGTCAAGTGACAATAAACATGTCAGTGATCATGGAACAACACTACCGCTAAAATTCGCTATTTTACACGTGGTGGGTGGGGCAGTAAATTTAAGAAATTGTCTTCTTCTTACAACATTATTGCCGTAGATGTCAGCTTGATATTGGATAAGTTGAGCTTGGGCCTCTATAACTTCCATGCAATGAGACTGGAAGTTCTAAATCAACTTCCGGATGTCCGCAAACGGAATCATGCCCCGATCGTATCCCAGCTCATGTTGCATGCTTTCTCCCGTCACAAATTGAACATTAAAGGCCGCAATTCATTTCTGTAGACAATCCCACACGTGCTCAATCGGGCTCATGTCAGGAGGACATGCTAGCCAGTCCATACGCTGAACTTACTCGCGTCCAAGGAACCGTCTATTCCATCGAGCCCTTCGTAATTGGTCGTTATCGGCCATTAAAATAAACGCAGGACCCAATGAAACAGCAAATGGTTAAACGATGATGCCAAAAGCTCTATATCCGTATTGCATGTCAGTCAGCGACCCGTTCTGAACACTGTACAGCTCCATTACACACCCATCCCACACAAGCAGATTTGGTCAGCCAAACAAATCGTGTTCCAATATCACAAAGTGAGTTGAAACTCTCAATTGTCTGACACTACTCACGTTGTCTTCAGTCACTGACATCTAAGCTGATTTTCGACACATCAGACCAAAGAAGCTGCCTAAAATGAGCCAGTAGAATGTTCTGATGTTTCTGATGTAAATATGCAGTCGAAGTCATCTGGATTGTTGGGTCACTGTGAGGGTACAAGAGGCTTTCTTGCATTAATTTTAGATTGTGCAGACAGATATTTGTTGTCTGGTCACAAACATGATTCCAAAAAGCATCATGGACTTGAGTTTTAGCGTTTTTGTGGTGTCAAACATGGGTCGGATGGCTAAATTGACAATAAAATGGTAATTAAGAGCCGTAATATGGACTGGCGAGCAGGCTTTCTTGGCCTCAAATCGGTTGAGCTGTTGTTGGACCGTCTTCAGAGAATCATTCCTGCCCGTAATGCTCGATTTGGAACGCGAGAAAGTCTGGAAATTAAAATGGTAAGCGGGTGTTGTTGGATTCGTCTTGCGGGCAACCGGAAGTGAATTTAAAACTTCCTGTCACACTGCATGGAGGTTAAACAGCTTCATGCTTTATATGCCCGTTACTGGGTTCATGTTTACGGTCATATTCTTGTAAAAATCAGTGTTTTGTAGAATTCACTTCCCCACCCACCATGAGTAAAATAGCGAAATTTTGAGGGTAGTGTTGTGTCATGATCACTGACAAGTTTATGGTCGATTGATCTGAAGCATTTTGGGGGTTATTGGTTAGGGTACGCATTGAACATTTATTATACATCATAAAATAAAAGAAATTATTTAACATACATAAAGACTGCAAAATTAAATTTCTGGCCTTCAGATTATTTTGAGGAGTATAGTATGATATTATTCATTAATAATCAAAACGCATATTTGATGTGTATCAATAAAGCAGAATTTACTGTCATTGTCCGATATTTACAACAGGAAAACATGTCCATGAAAAGTATTCCCCCTTGAACCCCACTTTTATATAGAAAAAGTGGGGTTTGCAGTGTAATACCTAGTTTTTCATACTTTTGCTCCAAAACATAGATTGTGTGTACTTGTTAGAACCGCCTAGCTGAGGTGGTTCTAATGTGTACCCACAATCTATTTTTTGAGCAAAAACGAGAAAAATATCGAAAAATTCAACTACTGAAAATTTTCATTTTTAAAAACTTAAAAATATTTGTATATTGCATGGGCATGTATTTGTAATGGCAATTGCCTTACTTAGATGAAAGTGTCTTTCGTGACGTTTTTCATATCCTGATGAAAGCATTGAGTTTTCACGTGACCGTCAGCAACGCCTATTGGCGGAGCTACTTCATTGCCAGCCAATGTCGGTGTTTGCTTACTTTTTATAAGCACAAAAATTCGGCGGTTTGGCTGTTAAAAAACTCAGTTTAGTCCGATTTAATGTCAAATAACCGGAAAATTAGCGATAGTATGTGAAAATAAAATAATTGATTGAACGTATAAAATGTAAATATAGTATTGAAATTCAGATTTGTATCTTTCACTCGATGATCGAAAACATTAGCAGTGTTACAGTAGCAGTGTAGTTTTTTATGTTCTAAAACGAGTTAGACTTTTGTTTTCGTAACGTTTTGGATTCGTTAAACTCGCGTTATGGTTTCGTTTCGTTTTTAACCGTTTATAATTTTACAAACGCTTTTTTATAGTTGCCAATCGTAATTGTCTTTTAAACCCCGTTTCGATCACAGGTAACATTATTTACGTTTAATTATTCAGCCAATCAAAACCGCGTTTCAGTTTAACGATCAGAAAACGGTATTAGCGTTTGACCAACCAATGTTTATACCGAATAATTCCAAACGGAGTATCGTTTAACCAATCAGTATGGTTTCAGATAGAATCGCTTGAAACCATTAAGCCTTCAACCAATCACGAGAGTAAAACGTTATTAGATAATTGCGTTCAGCCAATCATAATACATGGTTAGCGTTTTGCCAATCGGTGTATAAGCGAAAACAAACACTAAAGTAAGTAAAACCGTTTTAATGATAATAACAACAATAAACCTCCATTATAATTAATGAATAAAGGGGTTAGTGCAAGAACATGTGTAAGTCCACTTTTGCCGAAACTTGAGTTTTGGTACCACTGCATTCTACATACAAAAAAACTACATTCTGATCAATATATAGTCAAGCCTTTTAAATTTTGTTCGTGTGAAATTTGTATTTTGAAATTTTTCAAATGGTGCTAAGTCTATTTTCTGTACAAGAATATGCCTAAGCTAATATACTGCACATAGTTTGATGCAAGAACATACCTAAGTCCAAAGAAGATGTTACTATCTGCTAATGTAAAAGTAATATTTGTTCTGACATGTGTTTTGCACTTCAAAACATCCACATTGCATTAGGCAAGTGAGCAATTTTATTACTGTAAAATTATGTATTTTAACAAAATTCTAGCCAAAACTGGTATGGAAAAAATTGAGGTTTGGACTTAGACACGTTCTTGCATTAACGCATCTCATAGAAAAATGAATTTCTTAATGTTCGACCGTATCTTTTTACGAAATGTCATGATATTTCACTATATTTGATAAGACCAATCCAATAATTTGGTACTATTTTCATATGGTTGTCAAACCATTGTCAAAATTTTATGTTCGCGTTTTTCACGAAATTTACAAAAATAGACTTGGACACGTTCTTGCACTTACCCCTTCAAATATCCATGATTAAAATGATGTAGTAACTGTCAAATGGAACCAAATGAAAATAACAAGAGTCACATGTGTTCACGTTAGTAGTATCAATGGCAATGAAACAAGCAGCAACGTTGAACATGCGAGTTAAAATGATTACAATCATGGGCATTGTCATAAACATGCCACTAAATGCGGATTAAAAGCGTCAGTAAAACTTGGATATAATCAAAAATGCAGGTTATTCGTTAGCTCGATTTAACGATCTTACCTGTGAAGCGATATTATTGGTTATTGGTTTATCGTTTATCTTATTGACAAACGCTTAAACGATCGATACGCATTGGCTGAACTATATAACGATTAGTTTTACAAACGGTTTTGGCGAAACGCGAATGAGAATTTTTATTGGCTTAACGATACACTTTTGTTTTCAAAAGGTCAAGCGCATTGTAATTCCCGTTTTGTTTGGCGTTTTCGTTCGGTTTTCGGTACGTTTTTGCATCGTTTTCTTTTCCTTATCGTTGACTCCCTTTGAATGTTTTCACTGCTTCCAAAGGATCAAACTTTTTTATCCGCTGTAACTGTAATGTCCCCGAGAGGCCCGTCGGCCTATACAGATATTAGACCATCTGAATGTGTTTTTGTTGTTGTTGTTGTTTTTTTAGTTAGTGAAACTTAAAATCTGAATTATAACCGTTTATTTACACTAGACAACGTCCTATGTTCCTTCTATGCGGTGGGTCTGTGTTGAAAAGTAATCGTGTTTTTGAAGTATTTACAAATGCTTAATAAATCCTACAATGATCACTTCTTATCTGAAGGAAGTAAATATCAAAACTGAAATAGAAACGATCACGCATTTTATCTTTTGCAAATTAAATATTTACCCTACAGGGTGTTTCAAAATATGTGTCCCCATTTGCAGTTGATTTACATGTATGTAAATGAATCGAAACCGCTTGATTTGTGCGTATTGTTTTGAAAAACATTATTAATCAAATAGATATTGTTACTTTTACTTCTAAATTGCATCTTCTTACTCAGATCGCACATGCGTTAAAAGGGAAATAACGATTAAATTCAAGTTCAAGCTTACCAAAAAGCTTGTTACCATTATAGCAAACTTACTGTCGCGACATATGATCGCGATGATACGTTTTCCGGCTTTGAAGATGGTGGGAAAATGATGTAATTGCACAACAATGACACCATTTAGAACACAGACTAAATTCTTGAAGCTGGTAAGAATAGGGAACTTTACTGATAATATATTAAATAAAACTTTATTACTATATAATACCGCCACAGTTTTTGAATCATTCTCGAATAAATAGATATTATACCTGCGAAGGGGGTCACAAATTATAAAACACCCTGTTAGTATATTGTTTTCATATCAGCTCTGTTTATTTCATTTTGTGGTTATCGACAATTTATTAGTATCATGCTAAGATTCGTACTTATGGTAGGTGCCATTATGTTGAAATTTATTACGTTGAGATAAGATTACTCATTTAATGATATAATATGGGCTTGGCATAGACATATGGATCATCACGTTCATACTTGGCTTTTGCAAACGAAAATAAAAAGTCTGATAATCCTATTAAAAATGATGCCAAAAGCTGATAATAGTTTTTTATTAGAAGTATACTCCACACAGCTACACGTAAGTAAATACATTTTAAGGAATCGGTAGTAAAGTCATTCATATGTCCCATTCAAAAGTAGACAGACGTATATCATCCATAGTGCAGATTATATATTTACCATTTGGTCCTTTGAGATCAGAAAGGGTATTATGAGAAATCAGAAATTTATTATCGGTTTAGAATCATTTTCTAACCAACGTTTAATATATTTGGTCCCATTTGGATCATACTAGTCTTTGTTTTGACTACCATCTAGAAAGTTTCAAATTTACTGTAATTCTTTTTGGCTCAATGATGCCAACTCTATAGGGTCACTGATGAGGCTTGAGTAGCCGAAACCGCGGTATGGCCTATCTTTTTTCTCATTAATATACTCACTGTTCTTAAAGGATCCTAGTTTTTTATCTATATGCCATTATTCTCTTGGAACTGCTTTGCGTAATTCTAAGAAAAGGAATGTATCAATCCCTTGTTATATCGACATCTTTGCTTTGAACACGTATGTTTGTGTCACTTTCAAAGTTTTGAACCACGCTGGTTTCAACGCTAAAATAGCGAGTTTTCAACTATGGCGGCGACAATAACAATGCGGCCACTGTACTTAAAGCACAAATAAGTAAATATAGTTTGTTTATTTCCCAGTAATTGATTTTCTTTCTATTGTCTTATCGTTGTTGTTTTATTAATTATTCTTGAATTATATCTAATTTATGTACCACGAATGACGGTAATTTTAAAAAGAATGTTTATCAGTCTTACATGTACTTGTAGTTATCTACACTTTATCTTCTTCTCTGCTTCAAACAATAACACGAACTCTGGAACCAAATTTGTCCTGCCAATGTTCATTCGCATTTTTCGAAAATACTCAACATATTCATTATGTTGCAAAAACGTTCACGAAAATTTGACTTGAAGGCGATTTTGACTTGATGCCTGGCTTTCGCTGCCAGTTTGTAAAGGGTCACTGACGAAGGTTCATTACCCGAAATTGTACAATATGGCCCACTTTCTCGCTTTCAATGTTTTACTGCTTCCAAAGGATCTAACAATTATTTTTATTTAATGTGGGCATCTGCATAAAATGCATTGCCAAAATCGCTGTTCGTGTGAAAACAGCATTTGGCCTTTGCATGGCATGTCTAGTTTGTTAATAAAGCTGCATAGAATACTTGTTTGTTTGTGTGTGTTGAGGCTGAACGTCCCAGTCGCATAGAATACAGTGCATCTTGTATTTTACTTTATATTTTTCGCATAACGGCTTCTAGAGCTGAAATGGTCTTAAGAATTGTTACAGCTATCATTTTGGACGCTATTTTGAATACCAGAGGACCAATGGTCCTGTAAACGCTCACCTGAGATCTGCTGCATAAACCAATAAACATGTTTAAATATTATGGTATTTAACTCCAGTGCAGGGGCAGATGAAGCCCTAAGGCCATTTTCTTTTTTCAGAATCTTCTATATTCTGTCCATTTGCCAATTTCCTGCTGGCTTTTTCCTTCAAATGACATTATAACAGTTTCCCAATTCAAATGCATAGGCAACCCATGTTGACCTTGCCATAAACTTGGTCAAGGTCATTACAGGGTCATGATTTATATGTACATTGGAGTACTTTAGCCATCGATGCTTCACGCCAAGTTTCATTGAAATCGGTCTATGGGTTTCAGAGAATAAGATTTTTGATGGGTTTTTACCATATATGGCCATGGCGGCCATCTTGGTCATGTGACCTAGATTATTTATATACACATTGATTCCCCCATTCTATAGATGTTTCACATAAATAGATGTTTTGATTGGCCAAGCGGTTTCAGAGGAGAAGACGTTTGAATATTATGGAGATATACATGTATACTGCCCGGGGTGGGGGCACATGAGCCCTTGGGGTCCATTTTTTTCAGAATCATTAATATTCAGTCCTACTTCCAATTTCCTGCAAGAAAATCACTTTAAATTACATATTAAAAGTTTTCCCCATTCAAAATGCATTAGCGACCTATGTTGACCTTGCCGTTAAATAGGTCAAGGTCATCACAGGGTCATGATTTATATATACATTGTAGTGCTTAGCCATCGATGCTTCATGCCAAGTTTCGTTGAAATCGGTCCACCAGTTCTGGAGAAGAAGATTTTTGAAGGGTTTTTACCATATATGGGCATGGCGGCCATCTTGGTCATGAGACCTGGATTTTTATATATATATATATATATTTGTTACCCCTTCCTATTGATGCTTCACATAAAATTTGGCTTTGATTGATCAAGCGGTTTCAGAGTAAAAGACGTTTGAATATTATGGAGATATACATGTATATTGCCCCGGGGTAGGGGCGCATGAGCCCCTGGGGTCCATTTTTTTTTCAGATTCATTAATATTCAGTCCCACTGCCCATTTCCTGCAAGAATTTCACTTTAAATGACATTTTAAAAGTTTTCCCCATTCAAATGCATTGGTGACCTATGTTGACCTTGCCGTAAAATAGGTTAAGGTCATTGACTTTTTTTCTATAAATTTATATATTAGATGTTCTATGAATTTATAGATAATTTATAAGTGTATAGATACTCTATAAATCAATGCTTCTCCTCTATTTGATAATGTCAAACAAAAAGTAAGTCTTAGTTTTATTGATATTGATAAAATATAAAAATTAAAATCCATCCGATATCCATATATAAAACGTAGTTGATAGCTATTTGCATATGTCGTACGTCGTAAATTAATTGCGGCCATGAAATATAGCGTTACGAGTATGCACAAGAGACTAATTTCTCATCTTCTTATTTATTTGGCAACTGAAGAGTCACGATAAGTTTGAAGCCATCATTCGACAGAAAGCTATGAGCTCATCAGCAGCTCTTTTCAGAGAGTTTATCTTATCCGTTGATTTTCAAACGCATGACTTCGAGAAATAATATATCTAACAAATGTGCATCCCCAAATCGTATTAAATGGGCCAGTACATGACGTATTCGTTTTAATTAGTACACATGCTCCATAAAAGCACACACTGTGTTCGTTTCCGAAAAACATAACCTGTTCATAAGCGCCCAGTGCTTGATAAACATGTTGATATTTTACACATTAATACCCTATGAACCGCATAAAGATAAAAAAAAAAGACATAGACTCTAAAAATAAAATAAAAAAATAAAAATAAAAAAAAACTATAGATTCACTGTTCGCCAGAAATCAAGCTGTGTAGCTCTCTCCGGTAGATGACAAAATTTGCGCGATAGTGGTCGGTATTTTGCATGTTTGTTGGCAGTAGGATTTGTTTATATGCCACCTTTTACCGTCGATTGCTTTTACACATGAATTCGTGCCGTGTTATGCCAAAATTACCACAAAGATAGAGCATGCGGAAGGCATTATTTTGGATGTCATTTAAAAAACAAATCCAAAAAGCCTGGGATGCCTTCCGCATGATCCTAGAAACAGCGTTTGTGATAATTTTAGCATAACACAACATGAATTCATGTGGAAAAGCAATCGGCAGTAAACTGTGGCACATAACAAATAAAAAATTATTTACCAACTTGATTATAGTGCGGAAACTTAAATACATGGGAATGGTATGGAACGCCTCTTAATAAGATACCGATATAACTATGATCTAATTTCTGACAAGTAGCCCAAGAAAATCGATTGCTCACCTGAGAGTCAGAAAGTGCAGTCACTGTACAAAAGAAAAGGAGTTTGAAAGTTTACATTATAGGGACATGTGGGTTATCTTGGTCATGTGCCCTGGATTTTATATAACCATCTTTTGCTCTGAAACTTCTTGGCCAATCAAGGCCAAATTTTATATGAAACATCTATATGAAGATGGAACCAATATACTTGTATACTGCCAAGGGATGGGAACAGATGAGCCCCTGAGGGCCATTTTTTTTCAAAATTATTAATATTCAGTCCTACTGCCCATTTCCTGCATGATTTATTCCACTAAATGGCAGTTTCACAGTTTAACAGTTTTTTTTATTACAATGCATAGGAGACTTTTTTTTCAGAACTACTGATATTCAGTCACACTGTCCATTTCCTGCAAGATTTTTCCTTTAATTAATTGATATTGTTTTTAACAGTTCAAATGTATATGCAACCTATGTTGACCTTGCCGTAAAATATGACAAGGTCATCACAAGGTCATGATTTATATACACATTGTAGTAGTTTAGTCATCGATGCCTCATGCCAGTTCAGGTCCATCAGTTCTGGAGAAGAAGGTTTTTGAAGGGATTTTACCATATATTAACAAGGCGGCCATCTTCATGTGACTCGGATTATACCGGCTGAGTCAAGATCAGGGGTTACTTCTATTGCATAGGTCATGTTATGCGCGTATAATTATATAGGATATTATCCAAGAATAAACGTTTTTATTTTACCATAACTTAGGCAATGAGATTTTTTGCGATATATACCAATATGATATTTTATAACATTTTGCCATAGCAAGGCTATTTACAGCCCTTTTCACTCGAGTGTGCTGTTTGAGCATTTAGGTCAATCAAATTTGTTCACTTAAGTTTGCTGTTTGTTTGTAAATTAGATAACTTTTTATTCTATTTTAGAACTGAAAAGGTGTCCCAGATGTCAGGTGTTCTTAAAATCTATTCAGCATTTATCTTAAATTAGGTAATGATGTCACCTCTTCTGATAAAAACATTGTAATTGCTTGGTTAAAGCACATGTTTATTTCAAAATTCTTTGCACAACATATCAAATGCATATTAAGAACATAAATTTGTAACAGGATAGAGACAAAAGCAGAATTTTATCAGTTTAAACAGTAACAGTTACCTGATCGGTATCTACATGGCAAAAATTCCACATAGGAAGTTAAAATTTTCACTCGAGTTTGCCGTTTTCAAAGGTCATTTAGTTTGGAGCTGTCACTCAAATCAGCAGATCAATGAATCAAGATGTCTCTGTGGACAACATGAAAAGAAACTCAGATCTTCGGAACACATGGTCTTCTTGTGTGATGCAAATGCTCAAACGGCAAACTCGAATGAAAGGGGCTGTATGTCAAAAAGTCACAAATTTTCACTCGTTATGATGATGCATTTTATTTTGGGTGTTTTGTAAGCTGATTTGCTGTTCTGTTAAAAATAAGTAATGTCCCGTTTTTATCTAATATTACAGGCACATATATCCTTTGTAATATGCTTTTTACGAAATTAACAGTTACAAAGATATGGCGTATGAAGTGAAACTGTACTTTTGTTATGTTTTCTATTAATAAGGATAAAATGGTCATATTGTTCTTACACTGAGGACCAGTTAAACATATCTGACGGTTTTGTCAAGAAACCATAAGACTTCTGATATGGTCAAACATATATTTTGCATGGCCTGTAGAGTTCGTAGCCCCGTGAGAAATAAAATGTTAGTTGCAGCCAAGGTTTCTTCCAAATTTTATATGCATTCACACAAGTTACATTGTGTTGAATTAACTGCAACATGGAACGTTGCCTAATCTAGTCTGCATATGATCTCATTTAATCAGTCAAACACTGTTTTAAAGCTCCCGTACTGAAATATCCCATTACCGTCTATGGTGAAATTCGAAAACAGATGAGAACCCAAAGAAATGCCGATTTCAAAAGCAAAAGCAAAATATTCTAATGAACTTACACGCAGCCCTTGTGCGAATTAATCAAAGTGGAAGAGTCTTTCGTCGGCCTACCCAACGAGTTGAAGTCTCATTTACATTACGAAAACTTGCCCATGCAATATACAAAGATTTTTTAAGAAGAAAAATTTGAAATGTCTATTGGAAAAATTCTGATAGTTTTAATATGTTTGCTCAAATCATAGATCGTTGGTACACGTTAGAACCGCCTCGCCGAGCCTACAATCTTTGTTTTCGACCAAACATAAGAAAAGTAGGCATACCCCTGCATACCCCAGTTTTGCTATATAAAAGTGGGGTTTAAGGGGGTATTCATTGCATGGACATGTTTTCCTGATGCAAATTTCATATTAGTCTACGCATTCAAAAATAATCAAAATGTGAATTTTGACTGAATACAATTTGTTCATATACACATAAAACATCTCTTGTACTGTTAACTCGATTTCTTGTTTCTAAAGTTTATCTCCAGTATGTAATCGTTACATTAATGGAAAACAGTGCAATTTTATGACCTTTGCATCGAAAGAAATGCAAGGCATCGCTACATACTTTTTCGAATGATGTAAATGAAATTGTAACACTACTAGGTCACCTAATTCCGTTCTATCACAAACGTATTCGTAAGCCTGGTGCCGTACATGTACAAATTATTAAAACTATCTGTTTTCATTTTTCTTTTAAAGGATTTTGGAAGATGACCAAGAAATTTTCAAAATCTCAAGTTCCAGGCACTGAAAAGTAGTATATTTCCAGCTGAGAACTATGTTTCTATCATTATTTCCTTAGAAATACAGTAGCATTGTTACGTAAGCACAGGGCCCGGGGCTGCACCGGCGGACTGGCAACGAACATTGTTGTCATTGAACATTGTCGACTCTCTGTTGCAGCTTTTAAATTCGGTGATGGACAAATGGAAATTCCCTTCTCAGTTAGAATTAATATATATATATATATATTTTTTTATTTTAAGCTTAGTCAGTGTTAGCAATTATGACTTCAAAGGAAAATAGATACTGTTTTCCTTTTGTGCACAACACAGGCTTTGTGCAATTTCGCAGATGGGTTCGGTATCATCCTCAAAATAACACAAGGCGGAAGACATAAAGTATCTAAAGTTGCATGTTAATACATACTAAAGAAATTTGAACAAGAATACGATATAACAGTAAATACACTGAAAAAAAGTTATAAGAGGCCACCTCATATTTTGTCTTCTAGTTCAGAAAGTAAAATACGATCAATTAAAATTCATAATCATATGAATAAACCAATGTCTAACAGTGGCTCTGTGAGTTTCTGCATTCCAAAATGCGTGATACTTCTCACACAGACGAAGCATGTGTAAAGGTACCCTATTTCAAAAAGTCACACTTTATTAACATCAAATTAAATGTCATATTATGACGTTGTGTTTTTACATTTTAATTTATTTGAAAGTGCTACTGACTGCCATGATGCAAGATAAAATTAAGTCAAAAGTGTTGCTGCAATAAGAATCTTCGTTTCTGTTTTGCACATGCAAGAAGACAACAACCTGAATAACAGGAATTCAGCTTTTGTATGCAATTTGCATACCAACTTTGTTCTTCTCCAGTTGCGTTATTATCAGCAGCACGGCATTGAAATTTTCAGCGATTATTTAGGTCAAATACTAGACTCTGATAAACTTTGAAAATTAAAAAAATCGTCCACAAATTTTGTTATTTTGTTCGTTAAAAATTGGCATTGAAACCGGAAGTGTGCGGCAGCCTTGACATGTTGGTCCTCGAAAATGGTCAAAAACAGTTCAGTCGAATTATATCTCTCATTTCCAGGCCTCATCAAGTGAATTTAACAGGGGTCAACATGTTTAAAAGGCACATTTATGAATTTTTCAAAAAATCTCAAAATTGGCGATTTTTAAAAATGCATAAAAATTCTACCAGTAGAGAAAATTCGAATGTTTGATGTTTTTCCGAGCCGTAACGACCATTTTGATGACACCCGTTCCTAATTTCAATAAATGGTGTGCTGTATCCAATTTTTTATTTAAAAACATTGATTTTTGCATTTTTACTCCAAAAACGCCTTTAGTAAAAGAAAATTATTTGTTAACACTTTGGAACTTTACTTACTTGAAAGACACGTCTTTTGGCAAAAAATTGTGCAATTTTGAACTTGGCTTAGAAACAAAAAATGAGTTTGAAAAGTGGCCTCTTTATAACTTTGTTTCAGTGTAGATGGGTTGCGTGATCCTGTCTTCACTTAATAACGCATAATACTTATAACAGCCAAGAATAAAAATAATTCAACATTAAGATCAGGAAGAATTGTTTAAGCTAATAAAAATAATTTAACATTAAGATCAGGAAGAATTGTATAAGCTGACATTTGAAGCAATACAAATGTTTTGCATTAGTACAAAAACAACAGTTTATAAGGTATTTGTAAGACAGACCGTGTATTTCAAGGAAAAATATAGATTATTACTTTGTCCTAATTTGCGCACGGACAATTCCGGAATCGAACAGATTTTTGTGCATTTTTTTAAAAAAGACCCATTACAAACCTTATCACGTTCGGGGTCGGGCTGGTGCAGTTACAGAGGCTTGAACTTGAAGCTTCTATATTTGCAAATTTGCAGTGTTGCAAAAATGCGAACAGCAAGTCACAAACTACATGTACATGCACTAGATAGACCAGTGCTCTATGTTGTTGCACCATACTAACGATATATTTTTTTACAAACGTTGGCAAATGGTGGGGAAAATGGCGGCCCCCGTAGCTGAGAGGTTAAGAGCGCTGTTTCTTAATCACTCGATCATCTCACCGCTGTGCCTGGTGTGGGTTCGAGCCCCACTCTGGCCACATGTGAGACAAGCCAAGTTCTGCTTGTGGGTGTGCCAGGTGGTTTTTCTCGGGGTTCTCCCGCTTTCTCCCCACCTACTGATTGGCCCGTCTCATATGAGCTGAAATAATCTTGAAAGGGACGTAAAACTGAATTAAAAAAAAGATGGGGAAAATAATACATGTATACCGACATGTAACATGTTACACTGAATGCAAAGTGGGCGTCTAAGTCAAGTGAGATACTGAGTGCTAGCTTCGAAAAAGGCTCATTCAAAATAAGTAAGGAACCCGAAGTTATGCATCGAACCCCCGACCCCTGGTTATAACACCTGGTTTACAGGTCCAAAACTGAAGCCATGAAGGCTTCTACAAGCATAACATACATGCTTTGGACAAAATGGGACATTTTTAACAAGGTACAAGTAGGCAAAGATCAGGAAAAGGCGCAATCAGAAAGAGATTCCCACTCCAAAAACCGAGGTGGGAAAAAACCAAACTAACAATCAGGCACTTATACCATGAAACATATCGTAAGCCGAATGAGCAGCTATTTTCCCAATAGGTGACCACTCAGTTACCTTAACTTAATTAAAAATATGAAAACATACATAAGGCGCCAACAGCACAAAAAATGTTAAACACCAAGACATAAAACAAAAAGAACCACCACAGAAGTATCGCCTTGGAACGATCAGTAACACAAAATAACTGGCGGGCTTAAACCGGTTTTACAGTTTCCTAACCTCACCCTCAGCTTCTGCAGTGGTTCATAAGATTTAGTAAGTTCTTCGGTCCTCGTGGTGAATCTCTAACTAGTCAATGAATCATCAAGAACAAACAAATAAATCATGATAAACATCCTGATGAATCAAAAACAAGGACTCACAGATTGAGTAAGCTGCCCGACGATGGAGATCCCTGGGCGCCGAATAACCTACTAACTCCGGAGCAAAAGAAAAACACCAGTTGGACCCCGGTGGGCCAAGCAACAGACAAGAAGCTCCGGCCCCAACCAACTATAATGAATAGCTTTAAGTCGGGGCCATCATAGAGTCTGACGCCCGATCCACCGGCGTGCAATTAAAGAAGGCAGCATAGTTATCAACCATGAATGGGTTAAAAACTAAGCATGCAGACTGTCGCATAACATTCAAGTTATAATCTATACGTCTGTAACGTGTTATGATTTTTCTGAACTGAAAAGAAAAATCATTAATTCCTACAAGTTTCTTAAATTTGTAAACTAAGTCACCATAAAATTCAGGTTCCGAAAGGCCCTCACTTAAAAGCGTCTTTAATCCAACATTATATTTGGAAATCAATTCATATTGTCTACGATAAAATTCAGAAAAGGTTTTTCGAAGTTTATGATACCGATAGCCCTGTTGGAGAAGTTTTGCCGTTAAACATTTATTTCGAGCGTTGAAGTCTGTAACATGATTGCAGACTTTAGCAAACCTAATAAGTTGCGAAATGTAAACACCATAAGAAGCACGACGAGGAACGTCACCATCCAAGAAAGGAAAATTTACTATATCAAAATCAAAGTCATCGCGCTTATTATAAATTTTAGAAGAAACAAATCCATTTGCAACAGAAAGATGTAGATCTAAAAAGGGGGCTTCGGTATCTGAGATATTGGCTTCGTTCAACTGAAGTTCAGGTGGATAAATTTGATTGACCATACCTTCAAAATAAGGGTTGTCAATGTTCAAAAGGTCATCGAGGTACCTAGATGTGGAATTAAAAGCCTCGATAACATCAGCTTGATTATCATGGTTAAGAGAATCCATGAAATCTCTTTCGTAGCAGTATAAAAATAAATCAGCTACGAGAGGTGCGCAATTTGTACCTATCGGAATTCCAACAATTTGTCTGTATAACTTGGTCCCAAATCTAATATAAATATTATCAAGGAGATACGACAAGGCGTCGCACACATTCTGACATGACCAAAGTGTATACCGACACTGTAAGTTATGTAAATAGTGTAGATACCCTTTCATTTGATACATTTTCTACTCATATTATGACAGCTCTTACGTTGTCTTTACTTCATCTATGTGCAAATAATAATTTGTAAAATATGAAAGTCAACTGGCAGCAGCTATTTTATGTTAAAAATGCTATAATAAGTTGACTGGCAGCAGCGATTAATCCTAAAATGGCTGGTGACGGTCAACTTGCAGCAGCCAATTTAATGTAAAATTGCTATTACCAGTCAACTGGCAGCAGCCAATTTAACGTAAAATCGCTATTACCAGTCAACTGGCAGCAGCCAATTTAACGTAAGTAAAATCGCTATTACCAGTCAACTGGCAGCAGCCATTTTACGTAAAATCGCTGCTGTCAGTCAACTGGTAATAGCCACTCCGAAAATGAAAAATACGAAGCTCTTGATTTTTGCCTCGAATGCAACACAAATAACATCCCTGATCTTGACTCGGCCGATATACAGTATTTCCCCCTTTCTAAAGATGCTTAATATAAACTTGGTTTAGTTGGCCTGAGTAGAATACCTTTGAAAATGTGAACGACCGGACGGACACACGGACGGACGCCGGCCTGAGTACCATCTCATAAGCTCTCCAAGTGCCTTCAGATCAGGTGAGCTAAAAGGTAAAAAAGTCATAAATAAGACGTTAAAAGTTGAGTGCATAGTTAAACGAAACTTTATGGGATGTGTAAATGCAAACAAACAACTAACGACGTCCTTGTGTTTTAATATGCAATATTTTATATGTTCCCCTATAATGATATAAATAAGTAATAAATATTGATAAATTATAAGACATAACCAATGCCATAATTTAACAATAAAATGACGAATCGATTTTAGTCTGTTGTAGAGTGTTTCCTTATCCACCTATCCATTCTGGAACTGAACATCGGGATAGCATGTCCGCGAAATGTATAACCCCTGATACCCCACTTTTGTATACATAGTTAAACTGGGTTGTACAGGGGTAAACCTATTTTTTATTATTTTTGATTCAAAACATAGATTGTGGGTACTCGGTAGAGCAGCCTCGCCGATGATGTTTTAAACCAACAATCAAAGCTTTGAGCAAGTATATGAAAGCTACATGAAAACTATTAAACAAATTCCACTGAAAACTTTCAATTTTACAGTTTTAAAATTTCTATTTGTTGTATTGGAGTCTTTTCGTAATGAAATAATAATTTGCCTGACTTGACTTGACTTGCATGCAGCTTTCACTCTAGCACGCGATCCGTTGCGATCATCACGATTAGCCAATCTTATCGAATCGTTGAACTTCTCTAGATACGAGATGATGCGACTTCATACGTGCTGATGAGACTAGTTTTGATTTGATGCGTTACAGGCACAATTGAAAACCAGATCTGTTACGACAAAGCTGGCTGATCAGCTATAACTACTTTTCGACTCCGATTATCACAATAAGGGTTTACGATTTGATACGATCCATTGCGCCCAGATACGTCCGGATACGTTTCTACACGTTTATCAGGACACAATACGATGTGCTGCGATAAATCTCACGATAAGGACATGGATAGTCACGATTCAAGACACGATTTGACGCGATACTAGTGTTAAAAGTGCTACCGAGCATCGACTCTTTCGCTTGAACTTGTACACGATTGAAACTGCATTTCTAAGCCTTAATTGATGCCAGGAGTGCATGGTGGCGATTGTCTGACTGACTTACGCCAAAGGAGTGGGACTGCATTCAAATTTCTCTATTTTAAATCGCGTTCTAAGTTTGCAACTTCTCGAATAAAATATACAAGTTTGATCCTTTAGAAGCTGTTGAGGTAGAACGGGTCATATTGCGCAATTTTAGGTACTGAACCCTCATCAGTGACCCTTTTTAAACCGGCGAAGATAGCCAGCTACATTTAAAAATATCCTGCAATTTCAAATCATGTCTGTCAGTTATTTATCTCTTTACCATTTGAAAAGTGCTTAAAAGCCATTAAAGGAATCGATGATATCATCTTGATAATCGTGCAGCAATCGTGTCTATAATGCAGGAACTCGCAACTAATCGTAAACACCAATTGTTAAGCGCAATTTCTCATATCTACCCTTATCGTATCGTTTCAGATCATATCTACTCGTGAACCAGTCTTATGAGATTATCAACAATGCACCATGACAAATCGCAACATATCGTAGATATTGTGCCACATCGAGGCGCGTTCCTTGTCCAAGATTCGTTGCGATAATCGCGATTGGGATGCGCGAGTAGATTCGATATGTTGCGTTTGTTGCGATGTATTACGACCTGATGCGATGGACACGATTGATTTATGAACCGGGTTAATTCTGGAAAATTTTTGGCTGTCAAAAATTCTACCACGATTAACCCGGTTGCCACGATTGACCTCAAGATGTGATAGGATCGGATAAGATCCGTTACGATAATCCTGATTCCCTATGATGAATCGTGGTAAGTGTGAAAGCGCTATTATCAGTACTTTGAATGAGCGTGTTTAAGATATACTGAACAAAAAAAGAAACGCAACAATTATATTTCACTGAATTTTGAGCAACCTATGATACAATCAGAAATCATTGCATTTTCTACTTCTGCATTAGATATCAGGCTTCCGAATGCAAGAAGCCGATTTTCATTTTGATGCGTATTTACGGAGTTATTCGATGCCGACCATGGGCATGCTGAAAGTGGAAAACCACACAGTTCGCATGCGCAAACATTAAAATAATGGTAGGATTTAAATCCGCTCTAAGCCCGCATTTAAAATCACAATGTACCACTCAGCAGATAACTCACACGTTAAAGAAATAAAATGAATAAAACGGAAATTATCCCCCTTTCAATTAAACATATAGGGGTTTTGATGGTTTTAATTACGAGCTTGTGTGTCCTTGAACTTTATTTCTTTTTCTTGAATTTTAATTAGGGAGCAGCTGACATTGTTTCTTGGTGATTTGGAGTTTCAAAAGTGTGCGCATGCGCAGAGCAGATTGGTCACAATTTGCATTATTTAAGACGACACAAATTTCTCATTCAATTTTTATCGAAATTAAAATCAGTTTTTTGCATGATATACCCTAATATCCCATAAATGGGAATCAAAGAGCAACAGACCTGAAATTATCAACGCTTTACCCTTAAACTCAAAAATCCTCGGTGGCCTATTGTTGCGTTTCTTTTTTTGTTCAGTATATATTGACTAAAGAAAAATCTAGGTTTGATACATACACGTTAAACTTGTTCTTTCAGCTCATATGAGACAGATCAATTAGTAGACTTGGCGAAAACGGTAGAACACCCAAGAAACACAAACTGGAACACCCACAAGCAGAACTTGGCTTGTCTCACATGTGGCCAGTGCGGGGCTCGAACCCACATCAGGCACAACGATGGGATGATCGAGTGTAAGAATCAGCGTTCCTAACCATGGGGGCCGCCAAAGCATTTTATTATCTAGAGTTGGATATTACAGAATGACGACGAATAAATAAGTCCACACCTCGAAGCAATATATGGATTTTACTCATAAGATAAATTTACTTACGGAAATCAGTTAGCCACATACAACACTGATGTTTATCGTATAGTTTCTATTGTTTTGAAGCGCACCTTTTATATTGGTTGGTTCTTTTATCATTTTGATTGGACGACATGTAGTCGATTTATAGATGTATGGTAATAAGGCGATACCTTTTTTCGCACGAACAGGTAAATACATTGTAAGTGTAAACAACTGTAATCAGTGCACATGCATTCTGCACCTTGGATATCGTCGCATGTTGAAAAAAGCAGTAGTATTTAAACCTTTGTGGTCAATACGTCATACCTATAATCCCTAAAATGCGGATAAGTCGAATTTCGTTGTTTATATCGGTTTCCTTAGATCTCTGGACGATTTATATTTTTCAATAGACGACGGTTGCGAATGTGCGTTTTAAGACGTTTTAAGAAGTTCAATGTCGCAGTTAAATGATTGCCAGAGATATGCATTGTTTGACAACAAAGCGAAAGGTAAACCGCTGATAGCAAAGAAATATAGTTATGAAAAAGTCATTTGAAATTTTGAATTATAGTCAAAATAATAATAATAAAGTTCCATACAGTTTTGAAACAACCAAAACGTCAAGTAGGAACTGATACAAGAACGAATTCCAGTAAAGTGGTAATAATGGGCAACGATCAGGAAATGACTCAAACAAAACGAAATTCCCACTCCAAAAACCGATGTGGGAAGAAACTTGGTCGTCATTTGTAAAACCCTGACTGTAGAGCATTCGTTTTATTTGTTTGGAATATAGGCATTAGTGGTGGCCAAACGAAAATGATTTGCACGTGATAAATTACGAAAATTACGTTGTGGCGACGCTTTGGGGGGGGGGGGGGGTTCGCATTCTATAAGACCGATGGCCAAATTTGACAGGTCTGCTAACATTATTATGGAATATGAAAACCACTCTTTATCAACAATTTAGTCACTCAAAACAGGGAAAAACAAACAAAATTTAGAAACTAATAATTTATCGTCGGATAAATAAGCACCCAAAGGTCCTGAATTTGACATTTTTCTCTATTATGGCTGCTACGTTATTGCCTATCAGTTGTGTTTGAAAGTGGAGTGTCATAAAAATTGGCACTGACTGTGACTACCTGATGAGTACCAATATGTTAAAATGAGGACTTTTTGCCAAAAAATGATTCGCGGTCGCAAACATGAGCTAAGATAAAGAGTTAAACCCATCGGGCTTTAGTTCAGGAACTAACAAGTGTTATTGGCTACATTTTGTTTCGCAGCCAGATACTTTATGGGGCCAGATACTTTATGGGAGTTGGAAGGTACACGCCAAATCATGCCGCGGTTATGAGGTATACTGGATGGAAATACAAATTAAAACTGAGATTCTTTAAGAGCAGTGAATATATTAATGAGAAAGGGGATTGGCCATACCACAATTTCGACTATTTAAGTCTCGTAAGTGACCCTTTAGATTTGGCAACAAAGAAAATTACTGAAATTTTACCACATGGCAGAACACTAGCTGCAGTAATAGCAATTGAAAATTAAAACTGAGAGCAGTAAATACAATAATGAGAAAAGGGATGAGCCATACCGCGGTTTCGACGAGATTTCAAAGATTTTCTTAACCATGACAATCAAGCTGATGTTATCGAGGCCTTTATTTCGACTTCTCGGTACCTCGATGACCGTTTGAACATTTACAATCCTTATTTTGAAGGCATGGAAACCCACAATTATTCGTCAATGGGAAGTCGTGATAAGGCAATGGCTACGCATGAAAGAAATAGATTAAATACTAGGAAAATCAGATACGATAGATTAAATGCTAGGAAAATTTTCGACTGGTACCATAGAGTGAAAAAGATATTCGAAGAAGTGTACGTGGGATTATAAAAAATTACGTGGCCTTTTCCCATAACTTGACAACGGTTCAGGCAAACGTATTCAATTTTTTAGCTGACGATAAACTTGCTTTAATCCACTAGATTCTGAAAGTTTGGTTGATCTTAAGTGTTTTATTAGCGGTTGGTGATGGTTTTACTTACCCCACCCTCCCCATCACGGAGCACGTCAGAAATGACGTTAAGCTTGGCACTGCAGTATCGCATTATTTTTGCGTTTTCTTCAAAACGGTTTTGCAGATCACAGCCAAACGTGCCATGTATCTTAAAGAATCCATAACAAAACAATTTATGCTCGCTCAAACATTAGAGTGGACCGGTTTTGCACCTACGTTGTTTTGCTTAGGCATACATGTTTGCTTTTTCGGAATTTTTAAGCGGTGTCTGAATTTCATGCAACACAGATCAACCGGCAATATTGTACAATTCCCATTTGAAACAAATCCTAATTCCATATTTGCCGGTAACACATCAAGATCCTTTGATAAAGCATTACAAGTGAAACATTGCCTGCATGTTTGAACAAATAAATATATATCAAAAAATCATATCAAGACAAAATGATATAATAAATATCAAAAAGTCAAATCCGTCATTTAAAGTGTTCTAATATCTAAATCATAATGTTAAAAGTCAGCATCAATATGCCCAGTCCAAATTTATTCTCAAATCAAGGCAATACATAAATAATTTTATGCAGATTGGTAATTTAAACCATGCTCCAATAGTGGACAAATTTTTTAACATACAATTAGCAGTAAAAATGTAAAAATCAGTAGCCCTAAAAAGCGCATTTTGTGGTTCAAAATCAGTGTTTTTGCGTCGACGTCACTGACGTCATCGGTGTACTCCATGATGGCCAAAGTGGGTGTTTTCATTTCACAATTATAATTTTGTAATGGATGGAGGGATTGTGATGAAATTTTGCACACTGCTGCATATTACATGGGTCCACGAGGATTGAACGTTTGAGTGGAGTCGAGTCATATAATCATAAGTTACAAGAAAAGTCCACGTAATTTTTGATAATCTCTCGTAATGTCCCATTGCACCACTCATTCATTCGATATTATCTGCCGTGGTTGGAAGGTCGGAATGGCAGATCACATAGTGCATAGCTTCTATAAATAGCAAAGCTATTCGATACTATGTATCATATAAGTACAATCTCTGACATTCTGCGTCAGGTAGTCAACTCTTTGGCTGAGTGGTTAGAGCAGTGGATTTCTATCCCAGCTATCCAAGTTCGAAATCTCATCAGGAACCTGAGATTTTTTTTTCAAACACCATCTCTTAGTTACAAATTTTCATATTCTGGTAAGAGAAGTTAATATAATTCAGAAACAAATTAAGTGACGTTTCAAGCAAAAATATTAAGTTATCTACTTAACGATAAGTGCTTAGCATCATGGCAAGAAGATATAAATCGGGAGCATGCTTATCCACATACGATTTTCTACTCAGTATACCATATTGCCACATAATTTGATTAAAAACAACTTCTCGATTTGATAGAGTGGACCTTCAACAGAGCATTAAAAAACTATAGTTCACTTTATTTGGCCTGTAATGACAGAAAAGCTGTTTTCACTTCCTCTGTTCAAAGTCGGTATACACTTTGGTCATGTCAGAATGTGTGCGACGCCTTATCATATCACCTGATTAATATTTATATTAGATTCGGGACCAAGTTATACACACAAACTGTTGGAATTCCGATGGGTACAAATTGCGCCCCTCTCGTAGCTGATTTATTTTTATACTGCTAAGAAAGAGACTTCATGGATTCTCTTAACCATGACAATTAAGCTGATATTATCAGACACACTGTGAATGCCCCTACGGTACAATACCACATGGCGATGGCTGCCTGGCAATGTCCCACCCGGTGTTCACCAAAAGAGGTGTGCCGAGAAATGACATCAGGAACCGTGGTAAGTACGAGAGCAGTCTGACAAGCTTGTCCACATATGATTTTTCTACTCTGTATACAACATTACCACATAATCTAATTAAAGAAAAACTTCTGGATTTGATAGAGTGGACCTTCAAAAGGGCATTAAAAAACTATGGTTCACTTTATTCGGCATGTAATGACAGAAAGGCTTTTTTCACTTCCTCTGACCAAAGTCGGTATACACTTTGGTCATGTCAGAATGTATGCGACGCCTTATCCTATCTCCTTGATAATATTTATATTAGATTTGGGACCAAGTTATACAGACAAATTGTTGGAATTCCGATGGGTACAAATTGCGCACCTCTCGTAGCTGATTTATTTTTATACTGCTACGAAAGAGATTTCATGGATTCTCTTAACCATGATAATCAAGCTGATGTTATCGAGGCTTTTAATTCCACATCTAGGTACCTCGATGACCTTTTGAACTTTGACAACCCTTATTTTGAAGGTATGGTCAATCAAATGTATCCACCTGAACTTCAGTTGAACAAAGCCAATATCTCAGATACTGAAGCCCCCTTTTCAGATCTACATCTTTCTGTTGCAAATGGATTTGTTTCTTCTAAAATTTATTAAAAGCGAGATGACTTTGATTTTGATATAGTAAATTTTCCTTTTTTGGATGGTGACGTTCCTCGTCGTGCCTCTTATGGTGTATACATTTCGCAACTTATTAGGTTTGCTAGAGTCTGCAATCATGTTACAGATTTCAACGCTCGAAATAAATGTTTAACGGCAAAACTTCTGCAACAGGGCTATCGATATCATAAACTTCGAAAAACATTTTCTAAATTTTATCGTAGACACTATGAATTGATTTCCAAATATAATGTTGGGTTAAAGACGCTTTTAAGTGAGGGCCTTTCGGAACCTGAATTTTATGGTGACTTGGTTAACAAATTTAAGAAACTTAAAGGAATTAATGATTTTTCTTTTCAGTTCAGAAAAATCATAACACGTTACAGACGTATAGGTTATAACTTGAATGTTATGCGACAGTCTGCATGCTTAGTTTTTAACCCAATCATGGTTGATAGCTATGCTGCCTTCTTTAATTGCACGCCGGTGGGTCGGGCGTCAGACTCTATGATGGCCCCGACATAAAGCTATTCATTTTAGTTGGTTGGGGCCGGAGCTTCTTGTCTGTTGCTTGGCCCACCGGGGTCCAACTGGTGTTTTTCTTTTGCTTCGGAGTTAGTAGGTTATTCGGCGCCCAGGGATCTCCATCGTCGGGCAGCTTACTCAGTCTGTGAGTCCTGGTTTTTGATTCATCAGGATGTTTATCATGATTTATTTGTTTGTTCTTGATGATTCATTGACTAGTTAGAGATTCACCACGAGGACCGAATAACTAACTAAATGTTATGAACCACTGCAGAAGCTGAGGGTGAGGTTATGGCCATGTAAAACCGGTTTAAGCCCGCCAGTAACTTTGTGTTACTGATCGTTCCAAGTCGATACTTCTGTGGTGGTTCTTTCTGTTTTATGCCTTGGTGTTTAAAAATATTTTTGGGCTGTTGGCGCCTTATGTGTGTTTTCATATCTTTAGTAAAGTTAAGGTAACTGAGTGGCCACCTATTGGGAAAATAGCTGCTCATTCGGCTTACGATATGTTTCATGGTATAAGTACCTGATTGTTAGTTTGGTTTTTTCCCACCTCGGTTTTTGGAGTGGGAATCTTTTTCTGATTGCGCCTTTTCCTGATCTTTGCCTACTTGTACCTTTTTCATAGCGTACACATCTCTTATAAAAATTTTGTGCATTTTTTCTTCACTGAACCATGAATCTGGCATATGGTTTCAACTATAAAACTGGGCAATAAAGTGTTCCTGATGCTGCAGCTCACTGCAGGGGGTGTGTAATTAGTTGATCATGTCAGATACAAAAGTATTTTCATCAAGGTGCAAAATTGTTAATATTTCATGTAGAAAACGGATTAGAAATGCTATGTTATTCAAAAAATTCTGATTATTATGAATTTTTACTTTGTTTTTGTCTAAAATGTACAATTAAATATTTTGATTTTTATATAGATATATCAATTATCAACAGATAATTAATCACGAGATAACCATACGAAAATGTGCATAATGACCGCAGTAGCACTGGGGGAGCTAATTATTTTATTACCTTATAATTTGCACTATCTGTACCCGAGATACCTTTCATCTCAGGCAGAGTGAAAGGTATCTAGGGGTCCAAAACAATAACACATGTGTACGCCATGTCTTTGGAAGTGATCTCTGTGGAAGCGGTCACTATGGCGACTATCAAACGTTCAATCACGGAATTACTTTGCAGGAAGTGGTCCATATCAAGGTGGTCCGAATGGAAGAGGGCCCTATGGAAGTGGTCCGTATGGAAGCAGTCCCTAAGGAAACGGTTCATACCGAGGCGGTCCTTCCGTGAAAACCCCTCGTGGAAGTCGCTTTCGTGGAAATGCTCGAAACAGCGGCTAGAATCGTAGAAGTGACCATGTTGGCATTTAAGGACAGGTTAAAGAACATACCGTTCATAAAAACATCTCCATATAAAAACTACCTCTGATTTGCACCTTACAGATAGTGAAAATGGGGAAATCAGGGGTTGGTGTAGAATTATTGATTTTTAATATAAGTCCACAAAATCATAAATTGTGGGTTAATGCTATTACCAATTGATGACGTTATCATGACTGATACTCAAAATGCATGATTTTATGAACAAAAAGTGTTATTAATGCAAAAATGCAACCAAACTAAGGTGAATTTTAGAACACTTTGGGCAAACGGAAATGTCTCCGTAATCATTTGTCTTCGATTACACGCTTAATATAGAAATAATCATTTGTCTTCGATTGCACGCTTAATATAGAAATAATCATTTGTCTTCGATTGCACGCTTAATATAGAAATAATCATTTGTCTTCGATTGCACGCTTAATATAGAAATAATCATTTGTCTTCGATTGCACGCTTAATATAGAAAGTACTGTCGAGTATAGTTAAAACTCAGTTTCGTAAAAATTAATCATTCTTGTCACACCATTATTATATATACACGCAAGCTGCTTTGAATCTACTGTGGAATCTAGTCCGGCCAGGCGCTTTGTTGGTAGCTTGTTAACCATTGTATTGCTGACAAAAGGGTGATGACTTAAGCATCGTAATACCGAAAATCATTTTTGTGGCAATCGCTTTGATTTTTGTTGCGAATTATGCCTGGAACTATCTAAGAACAGCGAGTGAACTAGACACATAGAAAATACGCTTACATATGTACAATATTTACTGACGGACTCAGTCAGTAACAACATCAGATAATTTCTGTTTGGAACAATTTACAGATCGGTAACTATCTTGTATGCCTCAACGCAGTGAAATTTTCATTTCCACCGATGTTTATTATACAAACCATGGGCATTATAATATTGCGATTGGACAACAGGATCCAGTAATACTATAACGCAAGCCTTTATTTTGTGTTTGTTTATCTTCTCACTCGCTCAACAACCTCTGCTCTCATTGTCTCTGGATTTACTCGGTACACTTTGAATCAATATTTGCCTAAAAATTAAAACAATCTTTATAAACATAAAGCGTGGGTTGCTCATGAAATATAGAGGTCTACACTTTCGGTAAACTCTACAACTAATGGCCAGTCCTTGCTACTGGTTGCGCTGTCTCATTTCTGTTTAGAACAACAGTTTGTGTAGGACTATGGCAAAATTGTGAAGAACGAGAAAATATCACTGTGACAATAACACTTATACAAGTTTCAGGTGGTAGTTCCCCTTTTTCTGATAACATATAGTTACATTGCTCTAGATGTATGCTCAGATTAATGATTCAAACATCATAGATTGTCAGATTCTAGATACATGTATACTATAAAAAGTAGCTCAACGGTTACCATGTATTTCACTGACAAAATAGTCATAAATACTACATGTATGGTATAAATGAAGGTCATGAACATGTAACACCATAGACAGGCTTTGCCCCAGATTTCTGACACTTCCCTCCGCGACTGAACCTCTTCTTCCTGAAAATGTCCATGGCCGTTGCATTATCATCGAGATAATATACATGTTCTACTGAAAGTTTACTAGGGATCGTTTTTATTTTTGTTCACATAACATAAATATAATCCGCTGTCCAGGCTGACGTCAAGTTTCTTTTAAAACAATTCAACAGCGAACCTATATCAAACTATGATTGGTTTTATCTGAAGGAACAAGTAGGCAATGGTCAGGAAAAGGCGCACTCAGCAAGAAATTTCCACTCCAAAAACGAGGTGGGAAAGGTAAATTGACAGATAAGATACTTATACCTAGAAAAACATATCGTAAGCTGAGTAATCATACGGTTCAAACAGCACAAAAATATGACTCCAAAACATAAAACAAGTAGAACCACCACAGAAGTATCGCCTTGGAACAATCAGTAATATAAAGTTACTGGGGGGCTTAAACCGACCATAACCTCAACCTCAGCTTTTGCAGTGGTTCACAACATTTAGTTAGTTGTTCGATCGTCGTGGTGAATCTCTAACTAGTCAATGAATCATCAAGGGCAAACAAATAAATCATGATATAATACCGTCATTATGACTGAAAAACGAGGACTCACAAAATCAGGTAGCTACTCGACGATGGAGATCCCTGGGCGCCGAATAACTAACGGAGCAAAAGAAAAACGCCAGTTGATCCACTTTTTCTCTTTGGGCATGACGAAATAGTTGATCAGGATTTCGACCCATGGGTTAATCGGCCACTATGGAACGGTTATCACGAAAAGGGAGCTATAGACAGGTAAACATATCGTGAATATATCATATGATCATTGTAGCGTAACTTCCATTTCTCACGGTACACCAGAAACGTGGATATGAAAGCCGATGTCGAGCCGAGCTGCCGAGCTTCGTTTGCCAAGCCAGGTCTATTTTGGTCTCATAAACCGATTTGGCCTGGATGAGGGCACACAAAGTCACCATTTTAAAAAGTGGACATATTCGAACATAATATGAGATTGCGAATTACTCCGATCTAAAAGTAAATGTTATTGATGGTGCGGCAGATCGCCACAAAAATACACGTATGGTCCTACATTGAAAATATTGCTGAGAAAGAGCAAGCTTTTTCGAAACACCTACAGTCGTATTATGTTTTATTAATTAACTTAGTATATAGTACTTATACAGAGAATTTGGTCTGTGTCATACTGGTGATGTTTCTTTTTTCGTATAGTCTATACTGGATTTCACCTCGACCTAATACAGCTGACCTCGCACTAATACGGTTGACCTCGTATCTATATGGATTGACCTGCTATCTATATGGAAATCCCTACACCTGATTGGTCAAAATTCACGTGCAAGGTCACGCGCCGCGTTGAATGTGTTGAAACAAAAACACTGGCGGCGATTCAGCCGATCGAGTAAAATAGTGAACAAACAAGCAAAAATCATGTCAGCATCTTTGAAAAGAATGTCAGACATGGGCGCTAAGAATGGCGAAGGTATGCTTGAGGTGCTAGCGGGTGATATGGGTCGATATGGACTTTTGACAGTTAATTAATAAAAATCTCATTAATCAAGTTATTTCGTATTGGACCAGTAACAGGTCCTCGGTGAGCTGTATTGGACCTCGGCCTTCCGCCTCGGTCCAATACAGCTCACCTCAGACCTGCAACTGGTCCAATACGAAATAACTTGATTAAAAACGCATTTATTTTGGTCTCCTTTAACATAATATTTCATATACATATTTATATGTATCGAGGTAGCTACTGTATCGCGTCATTTGCATATCACGTGAATTTTCGAGCCCAGTGGACGCTAGTGATTGTTTACGTTCTACACCTTTCAAGGCAAATGTCAAACTCGCATTTCCAGCAAAAATAAATGTGTAAAATATCAATAATTCTTGTAAGTAAATTTAAACCTTTACAGATGTCAGTTAGAAACCCGTGTTTTTGTATATACTGGTTACCCCCTTCCTATAAAATACCTCCGTTGTTTTTTATTTTCTGCGAGCTGCGATCTGTCAGAAGGACGTCTGAGATCACTGTCATTACTAGGTCATTTTGGTGAACCCCGCTATACAGATGTTACTTTTGTCACACAGGTATAAAATATCATGGTCGCACAAATGCGGAAGTCACGCAAGTAATTTCATTATAACAGGGTTGCAGGGGAAGGGTTTTGAAAGTTGCTGAGATTTCAATTATTGATTTTGTGTATTTGCTATTTTCCGTTTACAAATAAGGGCCGCGATACAGTAGGGAAGCAGTATACGTTATTTACATTGGTTACATGAGTAAGGAGTCCTTATTATTAACATGTGCCGTAACGGTTACATCCAAAGATAAATTTTATAACACTATTTTTGGAAAGAGCTTCTCAATCGGATGACCGATAGTTTTCAGAGTATAGCTACTTAATGTGTTTTAATACTTTGGGCACTTCAAGGCTTAGGTTTTGGGGCTGAACTACGAAACTTCTTATCAAATAACGTGGGAATACCACAGCTGATCAGTGCCTTAGCGCTTCAGGGACAGTACAATTCCTTTTTCTTTCTAATATGGTATTTCAAACTTCTAGTCGCCTTCTGTGATCTTACCGGCAACTCCGTTTGTGCCAGATCTGGTCGGAAACCATGAAAACCGGTTTTCTCGCGTAGCGGCTCCAATGTATTGCACTGCATGAGACATTTCAGCTCGGCTAGGTAATAGTCTAAACAAATTATGAGAAAATGTCAGAAAAGACATAGTTATGAAATATAATAATTATGCACAAATGTGAATTATCGTTTCTACTTATTTTGAGATTAATTAATTGAAACCGTCAAGATGCAATAATGAACCACAGCATAAAATAAACTGTTTACGTGTACCAAAGATAAAGTAGCCGAAAAGCATTTGATTTGGAGCAGGCTGGTTGGTACAAGTTTTTGTTCGCTGCATGTTAATTACGTCTTATAAATTTGAAAATGCCTATTTCTCTTTACCGACATTCGCCGATTGAGCCAAACATGGTATAGACACTAAAGACGGACCATTTCATGACGGAGCTACTGTTATGAAGAGTAATCAAGCATCTTCCCTACGACCAGACACTAGACATTATTTGTAATGTGGCTTTGGAATATTTAACAGGTCTCTAGGTATGAATATTCATGAAAATATTTAATTCAATTTTTTAAAATGCACTTTGTCAAACTTTGATTTGAATTTTTTTTTTTTTTTTTTTTCATTACCATTTTTTGCAACATATGTAATATAATAATAATAGATCATTTCATTTTTTTGTTCTATAATATTCTAGCGTCTAACTTTTCCGAAACCACTGGGCCATTGTATTTGTTGGCATAATTATGGTTTTACCTTCGAGCACACTAAGATGATACAGTTAAATGGTTAAATGCATTTAAAACGTAAAATTTAAAGCTCATGCCTAGATGCCATTTTTCTTTGAATATAAATTTCAGTTTCAGAGTATGCCACGGCCAGTCTATATCAACAATTAAACTTAAGTGAATAATTTTTGCAGGATATGTTCTCTCATGTTCTACAAATAAATAGTACAAATATCATTTTTTTCGGAGTAATTTTCTGCTCATCATTGCACCGCTTTCTTTAAACCATGCCGGTATCAGAGGGTCGCCTCCTTTAGAGTGACATATTTCATTTCATTCAAGAAGAGACACTCATTTTTATCACAGATAACAGCCAGAGAAATGGTATTTCAGATACAGGTATTTTAAGACATTCTGCAATGACAGATACTGAGAAATAAAATGAGTGACAGAACTTTCTGACCGATCCTCGTACAGACACCAACATACGATTCATTTATCGAGTTTGTACCGTTGACTCCATAGGCTTGGTGAAGTTACAGTAGTACTTAGACAGCTGGCAACTAGTTGGTCTAGGGCTGAGCCTGTAAACATTGTAACGTCGCAGACACTTTGGGAGATTTTATGTACTTGTATATGACAACTATAAAGCTGGTTTACTTGTTTTTCAAACAAACGTTTAACGTTTTTGGAGTATCTTTGGCTAGTCCTGTATAAAAAAATCATATTTCGGTTGTATTTTAGACGATTTCTAAAATTGCGATAAACATAATTAGTTTAACAGGTCTTGTCAGTGTCATAACATTCCTCTTACTTTATATTCCAATCTAAAATAAGCGTATCACGGAAATTTGCCAGAACAAGAAAATGTTTTAACTCAGCGTAATGTTTTTATTTATGCCAACGGTGACTCCGTAGTAGAAACAAACGGCACAAAAACGAACAGCACAAAACAACACAATTGCCAGTTCAACAACAAATCCAAACAAAGATTTTCTCATTATAAGCCAGCTTAACGTATGTCATAAGATGTAAACATGTAGTTTTGGGCTGTTTTTGACACAAGATTTTCTAAGCTCGCATTATACATCTTAAAATATGTTTACAACATCGAGGTTAATGCTACTCAATGTCCATTTGTGAGTGGGACGGGTCATTTAAGGTCAAAATCCTGGATTCGGAACTGATTTGTTTTTCCGTAAGCTAATTCGATCTCAAGCTTAAAAGCCTCGTAACACATAAGAAAAATCTTTCGACGTAGACTTGAATGTGTTTAATTGCGAAAAATAGATTTATTGTTTCACATCCCGGTCAACATATATGGTCTTGTCGGGACGTTAGCTGTTGGAAGAGACGTCAAGCAATAACTCAAACAAACAAGAATTCCTTTTTCGCAATAAAACTTAAATCTACGCAAGTCTTCGTCGAGGATTTTTTGCTGATGTGTAACGAGGTCTTTAGGTTGTGAAATTCATAATCATTAGGAAAACACGCCCATGCAATATACAGAATTTGCTTAAGTTGTAAAAATTGAAAACAATTCAGTAGAATATTTTGGATATTGTCCTTATTTTTGCTTCAAAACATAGATTGTGGGTACTCGTTAGAACCGCCTCGCCCGAAATAGGTATACCCCTGCATTCCCCAGTTTTACTACATAAAAGTGGGGTTTAAGGGGGTATGCATGTCACGGACACGTTATTCCGGTATCATTTGACAAAAATGAATAAATCCCAGGTTTTGACACAAAGTAAACAACAACACATTTTATACAAACAACTTTGGTTACGACTGTGTTTGTTCTTGGTCATTTCTTACTTTATTGTTATGACTGTGGTGCTTGCTGTGTATAGATAAAACACCTTGACCGTGCCGCTTGAACCCACGTGACTGGATCGAGCGCATATTGTTATTAGGTAGAGCAAATTCAGACATGTCGTGAGTATGTGATAATCATAGTGTTCCGGGCAAATTACCTATTTCTCATCATGAAATCTTCGCAAGAATATGAAAAGCGTGTATCAAGCGGCACGGTCACAGAATTTTACCTAACACTACTGTATTCATTTGCCATTAAAAAGGCATTAATTTACCATTAAAATGACATTAAAGTGACTAAACCCATTAATTTTTGCCATTAATTCTTGTTTAATTATTTTTAATGGGATTTTGCTACACCATTAAAATAGCATGACATTAATGTGCAGATGCCATTAAACTAATGAACAAAACTGTCCCCCAGCAATGTTGAAACTTTCATGGCCATTAAAAGTCAGTTAATTCTTTTATAGAACTGTTTTAATGGCACATTAAAGGTGGTTAATTTAATGGTTAGTACCATTAAAGTAATGGACAATACTATCCCAGACGATATTTAAACTTTCATGGCCATGAAAAACTAGTTAATTCTTAAAGAAAGTTGTTTTCATGGCAAATTTACAGGAATTAATTTAATGGTGAAAAAATTAATGGCATTTAAAATAATGGCCCAGTTGATGTTCAAACTTTCATGGCCATAAAAATCTAGTTAATTATTGTAGAAAGCTGTTTTCATGGCAAATTAAAGGGAATTAATTTAATGGTGAAAAAAATTAATGATGTTTAAAATAATGGCCCAGCTGATGTTCAACTTTCATGGCCATAAAAATCTAGTTAATTCTTGTAGAAAGTTGTTTTCATGGCAAATTAAAGGGAACTAATTTAATGGTGAAAAAGATTAATGACGTTTAAAATAATGGCCCAGCTGATGTTCAACTTTCATGGCCATAAAAATCTAGTTAATTATTGTAGAAAGTTGTTTTCATGGCAAATTAAAGGGAATTAATTTAATGGTGAAAAAAATTAATGACATTTAAAATAATGGCCCAGTTTATGTTCAAACATATGTCCCCCCTCTCTGCCCCAACCCACTTTTAATTTTGTAAATTTTAACATATAACCCTGAAAAATATATACCAACAGACATTTTAAATCAAAACCAATATATACCAACAGACATTTTAAAATATCACGTTTCAGCTTTCTATATTTATAAAGTTTGAAGTTTCACGAAATTTACCAATCTACAATCCCAAACCAATCCCTGCCGGTATCAACTAATATGCAAACTTTGAAGAAAATCGGTCAAAAACTACTCAAGTTAGAGAGCGGAAACGAACAAAATGCAATTTTTAACATCAATCAAGGGCCATAACTCTGAGGTCATTTGACGAAATTTACCCATCTACAATCCCAAACCACTCCTTGTCGGTATCAACTCATATGCAAAGTTTGAAGAAAATCGGTAAAAAACTACTCAAGTTAGAGAGCGGAAACGAACAAAATGCAATTTTAACCTCAATCAAGGGCCATAACTCTAAGGTCATTTGACGAAATTTACCCATCTACAATCCCAAACCATTCCTTGCCGGTATCAACTTATATGCTAAGTTTGAAGAAAATCGGTCAAAAACTACCCAAGTTAGAGAGGGGAAACGAACAAAATGCAATTTTTCACCTCAATCAAGGGCCATAACTCTAAGGTCGTTTAACAAAATTTACCCATCTACAATCCCAAACCACTCCTGCCGATATCAACTTATATGCAAAGTTTGAAGAAAATCTGTCAAAAATTACTCAAGTTAGAGAGCGGAAACGAATGGAGACACCTGGATTTTCAAACAGTTAATTGACCTTTGTGACCTTGAAAATTAGGTCAAGGTCACCAAAATCTAATCACTCCATTCGGCTGTCCCAATGAAGTTTCTGTGCCAGTTTTGTCTAAATCCATCCAGTGGTTCAGGAGATATTGTGCAGACAAAAAGCTACGCCGCCGACGCTGACGCCGACGCCGACGCCGACGGGATCCACACCAAAAAAAATATGTCCCCCAACTCCTTCGGAGGGGGGGACATAATTATATTGGGAAGGAGCCACCGCTTCCTGGTTAGTTGACCTAAACTTTGCGAGCATAAATTGACTTGCTCAAGGACAATACATGGCATTAGGGAGTTCGACCCCAGGACTCTTCTCCAGACTCTTATGCTCTAGCACTGAGCCTCAGCGCTCTCTAATACAAAACAAGGAGAAAAAAAGAACAAAAATAACTGGCACAGCTGTGAAGTCTCAAATTAGAATGTATACATGTACATATCTTTGTGCAGAACACATTCAATGTAATTCCTTTGATCATAACAAACATGTAGCAGTTCTTGATCATTGTTACATGTTACGATTAAATGGGACTAATCCCACTCCCACTGTTTAGAAACCAAATTTGATTATCCTCTGGTGAACAAAATTGATATTCCCATCCGACTTTGTTGTAAAAACTTGGACCAACTACCTGCTATTGTAGTCAACAACTATACCATTTGCTGAATGTGTGCTGTTGTCTTATGATCGATCTGTTTATACTCTACTCATGGGGTGCACCTTTGCAGGCGGAAACTAAACTTTTAAGTGTCGAAATGACAAGAAACCATTACCTGTCAAACACCAATCAAGTGCATCTGTCAAAAATTTTAAAATAAAGTAAATACTTTTCAGAATTAAGCCAGTGATGTTTCTGCTTCTGCTTCTGCTTCTGCTTCGGTACAGTGCAGGGCCTTTTACAGCGTTGTGCACCGGGAGAGAGATTTAGTCGCGCTTGTTAAGGAGGGTTTTGAAGCCCTCAACTGTCTCTGCATGCACGACCGCTGTTTCTAGATGGTTCCACTCAATTATAGTCTTCACGAAAAATGAGTTCTTTAGCTGATCTGTCTTACACTGCTCAATAATAAATCCTCTGTCGTTGTTCACAGAATGTTTTTCAACTATGTTCACACTTTTATATCCCGGATATGATTTAGGTTTTATATGTCTTTTAGGTTTTTGAGATTTCAGAAATTCATCTGGGTTGATGGCTGGTACCAACCCCTCGACCACCTTAAAAAGAAAGATAAGTCTGCAACTACTGCGCCTACGTTCAAGTGTTTCCAGTTCAAGTGTTTCAAGCATTTTAGTAACACTGCCATCTTCGCGTGAGTGATAATCCCCAGTTATGAAGCGCGCAGCCTGTCTTTGAACTCTTTCCAACTTTTCAATGTCTTTGGTAAGATATGGATCCCAGATTATAGAGCCGTAATCCAGCACTGAGCGAACTAATGAAATATAAGCTGTTTTGCGACAGTCTGTAGGACACATTTTTAAGTTACGTCGAAGGAAACCAACTGTTGAGTTTGCCTTTTTTGTGATTTTTGTTATATGAGATGACCATTTTAGATTTTCAGTTATTGTAACTCCTAGATATGGATTCTCATCTACTTGCTTCAGAATGTGGTTATTGAGACTGTAGAAGTGAGATGATCGGTTGTTGATGCTCATTATATAGCACTTTTTTGCATTAAACCGCATGCCCCATTTATCAGCCCACTTCTCCAATTCAAGAAGATCATTCTGTAGAGTGATGTGATCAGCCTGAGATTTTATTGGTCTGTATATTAGGCAGTCGTCCGCGAAAAGGCGTACTTGAGATTGTACCGCTTGTGGTAGATCATTTATGTGACACAGGAACAAAATTGGGCCCAATACTGTCCCTTGTGGAACTCCGGAGTCTACTGTGACCTTCTCTGATGCCTCCCCCTCGATAACCACTTGCATATGTCTTTTTGTTAGGAAATTTCTGAGCCAATCATGGAGAGAGCCGGTAATTCCATAACTTTTCAGTTTACATAAAAGTTCTTCATGGGGTACGGTATCAAAGGCCTTGGAAAAATCCAAGACCGCGACATCTGTTTGTAGCCCCTTATCATTAAAGTGTAGAAGTTCATTCAACGTAACCAAAAGTTGTGTTTCACATGAATAACCTGATCTAAAGCCATGTTTGTCATGCGGAAACCGTGGCTAGTTCTTTAGTTGAACAAATAAGTGTTGGAGATATATGTTATATGGTTACTGTTCAAAGAGAGATGTAGGTTTGCTCTCGCAGTATAAATATTCTTAAAATTTGAAAATGTGTTTCGGCCCCATAGGGATTTGACCCTTATCAGTTCGGCCTAACACTCTAAAATCTTAGTGTAGTAAAATCTTTGTTGATGTTGTAAGGAGAGTAGGTAGGGCATGGCAAAGAGCTGGGTTTTGACCAGGCGTTCCCCATGGGGCAGGGCTTTTAGCAGCGCTTTGATAGATAAAAGTCTGCCCAGCTATGCCCCGTAGGGGTTGGGGGGGAGTGGGGGCAGTGGTCAAAAATGACTGGATGATAATGTAGGTGCATCAAGTAAGCCATTACAGGACCATTGTGCTGGTTTCATATGCTGTAAATATTTTGAGTGGAATCCTTAAAGTTTTTGGTTGTTTACTTCTTATATTTATGTCCATACGATCAACGTCATGAGAAAACCAATGTTGTGGTTTCAGACCAGGTCTGACTCAATACAGACTGTGCAGCGACATAACATGGCTAGAAACCGGAAATTTTGGATTTAGTTCATAGAAGAATTTATTATACCTGTAGTGAAAACAAAAGCGCTGATCTGCGAAGCTGATATGTACCTTTGGTTTTAGCTCGGCTGTACGAAAGTACAGGAAGAGTTATTGACTCACCCGGTGTTGGCGTCCGCATTGCTCAAATGCTAAAGTTTTGAGAAGTCTGCATCTCTCGAACATGTGGATGGACTTAGTTTATAATTTGCCTATTGTTAGATATTAGTCTGAAGTTTTATACTGCACCATCCTTACCTTGCAGTCAAGGTCACAGACTTAGAAATTTTATGTTCACGTTTTTGGTTAAAGTTTTTAGAATAGAAGTCTATTATCTCTTGAAATTGTGGATGGATCTATACGATGTCGTGTAACATTTTGGTTTGAAATTTTATGCTGTACCATCCCGACCCACCTCGGTGACAAGGCCACGGACACTATTCCTCTTGTTACGCTGTACCATCTCAACCCAACTCAGTGACCTTGAGGTCAAGGTCATGGGCATTAACATTTTACTTACAATGTTACCCTTTTATGCGATTAAATTTTATTACTTCTAGAGACAAACCAGGCCTGCGACAGCTCTTATTGCATGTGCAAGACATTGGTTTTCTCATTATGCACTCAATTATGTTTTCTGCTTTTATTTTTACTTGCAGTTCAAACTTGTCAGGTGAGCATTTACAGGACATTGGTACATGTGCATGTACCCTAGTTGTTTCTAAGTATTTCTTTATATGCGTTCTGTTATGTTGATGAATGTTCAAGGAAATGTTTCTTTAAAAAAAAAGAGTCTGTTAGATTTTCAAATGGAAGATACATTATCATACAAAGCAAATTCATGAAAGATTATAAAGCAATTTTCAGGGATTCCGTTGGCTCTGGAAAACATGGAAAATGCCTAAAAAATCCATACGTTGAAAAGCCATGGATTATTTAAATGTTTCTGGAAACAAGACTTTTTTTGGGGGGTGGGGTGGGGGGGGGCTTATCTAGGGTGAATCTTGGTCTGTGTGTCCATCCACACTTTCAGTCATGTTTCTAAGTATTTCTTGTGTTGATACATGTTCTATAAAATGTTTCTTTTAAAGAAGAACAAAGTCTGTTCATGTTAGATGTTTTTCTTTATTTCTTAATATCTTAGACAACGTCCATGATAACAGTGTAATTTTTCAGTACGAATATAGCGATAACATCCCATTTTGAAAGTCATAGGCCGTTGGCCTCGGAGCTCGTACAGCAGATCTCCCACCTGTAACTGGGACAATGCGAAAACTCTTGAATCATAATATTATAATAAATGCTGCCATTCAAAATACATGTATACCTGGAAATATTTTATGATATAATTGTTTATAATTTTTTCTGTATTCTGTAACATTTCTACGGGTGCTGTACGGGCATCGTAAGCTAATCACAAACCAAATGTAACCTAAGCATAAGTCTTACTCGGCCATTCATGCAAAAGTCAATGGGTACCATTTGCTGTAAAATTAATAACAAAAATGTTATTCAGTTAATATAAGAAGTCAAATAACACCATTAAAACTGAACGAAGCCATTAACTTGTTAAAGGTATAGTTCATCATTAAGTTAATAGGCGCTGTTTGTTGTCAAATCGAGGGCAGACCAAATCACCATTAACAAAATGGGCCATCAATTTAATAACCATTAAGTTAATAGGCTTAATTACCTGTTAAGTTAATGGATACAAAATAGATGTTTACCATTTAAGTATTAATGGTATTGCTCATCAAAAATTAATGGGATCTTTGTGCCGTCAAATTAATGGCATACAGAAATCAAGTTCTACCAAATTGGCATAAATTTTAATGGCTGATATTTAATGGATATTTAAGGCTCATTATTTTGTCATTAAAATATGAGTTTAAGTGTCTTTAATTTGCTTTTAAAATGACCTGTGAAAAATTAACGGCCCCATTAAAATGCTATACATTAAGAGCCTTTTAAGCAGTTTTTAATGCTGATGGCTACCATTAAATATTCTAAAGGTGCCTTTACTTTAATTGGAGTGATTTTTAAGGCATGAATTTAACAGATTTTAATGGTCATAAAAGTAATTGGCAATTTAACAATGCTGTTAACCTAATGGCATTTTGATGCTATTTTAATGACTCTTAATGTATAGCATTTTAATGGGGTATTTTAATGCTCTTTTAACAAAATTTTCATGGGGAGAATCTTTGAAAATGCTGTTAAATTTAATGGATTTTTTTAATGCCTTTTTAAGTGACTTTTGATGGGGATGTGTGCAGTAGTGTAAGTATATATTTAAAACGTGCAACAAAGACTCGTCAAAATTATTACAACTCATTATTTTTTTTGCCTTTACGTCAGACACTGTATACTTAAAAAGTACAATCCGGTACACTTAGAACATTTACCAACAAACGCCATGAAAATTTCATTTATTATACTAAAAAGATCATATGTCAAAAATGAAGGCGGTTCATAATTGTCATGAGCTGAATCCTGCAAAAATGAACATTTATGAAACAGTCTGTTGAATGTTTTCTTTAAATAGAAAATAGTGAAAGGACAAACAAGCCGCCCCAAAAGTTACATGAAGTTTGCAAACCTGAAAATAAAACAACAACATTTTTTTTCACTTATTCTTGTTTTCTTGTTATTGTGACACGACATTTTCTCACTTAGCCTGTCCATAAACATGTTAATTACGTAAACGGCTAAGAAGGTCAAAAATAAAGTAAGCAAAATGAGCTGCCGCATCAGAAAAAACAATAATCTGCATATGCGAAAACAAAAGCGCAGATCACTGATCACTAATTTTGCTAAACGGATAGTAAAATCCCTCTTCTTAAATTCGAAAGTCTTCTTCTTTGATTGTACGAGGCGGTTTGTGTCAGACCGGTTTGAAAATCTAGATTGTTAGTTTTCTCAAGCGAAAGCTCATTAATGTTTTAGGTCAAGAAACTATATTGTTTATATTTCGACATTTTTGTGAGTCTGGATATACATGTAACATTTTATTTTTCTGTATATAAGTAAGTATACTCATTTGCATTGAATACCTGTTTACTAAATCTGCAATTCACATATTAAATAAGACCAATTAAATGTGCAAATTAAATCACGTGGTCGCATTTACACTTTTGCACTTTAACGCAGGATAATACGCTTTTATGCAGAGAACAACGACCTAATTTTATACACGTTGACGTTATGACGTTAACGCCAAGCTCAGTCTGTTCGTCCTTTCTAGTTTTAATGCTCCAGTTTAAGCAAATCAAGCGATACACGGATTGAAATATGTATGGTTCGTAACCTGCATAAATTTAGTATTGGGAGTAAGAAGAAACATGTTTCAACGTGTGCTGGTCCCAATGTTATGTTTTTCATGCATAGCTCAGCTAAGAAGTAATCTCACTGTCGTTTCGAATTCGTTTTGCTGACAGGTCAAGCTGGCTGCTCTAGAATTTTTATTGTTACAATCATTATGGTTAAACTCACTGATGGTTTGAGGTACTGCTTGGAGAAAACTGCATGTCCTATATACATGTATATATTCGGAAGCAACATGGTACAGTGCATTTTCTTTTTCTCGAGCAAGCAATTAGATACTAACACACATACATACCTAAAGCATCTATGCCCCCAACTGTATGTTGGATCACATAATATCTTTGAACTCCACTTTCTGTGAGTAAAAAGAGAAAGAGAGAGAGAGAAAAAAAGAAAAAAAATGCAATTAAATACGTCAATCACCATTTTATTAAGCATTTAACTTCACATTGTTGAATGTGAAAGAAGTCTGTGGACATTGTCAATAGCATTTTGCAACTTTTATACCAAACTTCGATTTTTAAGGCATATGTTTAAAAGTTCGCAATGTACGTGTGTTTCTTCAAACGAACTTTGGGCTCTGAGCACCTTTAAAAGATACTAGACCACGTTTTGGCAACTATTGATAATTAGAGATGTTATGCATTTTTATCGCCCCCGCCCCCCTCCCCACACACACACACTTTCAACCCGAAGCCCCATTTCAAAGCCCGACAGAACTATTGCCCGCGGTTTGATAATGATCGAGTTTTGCTACTAGGGTCGATTACCTAAGTTCTACGTTTCATCTTCTTTTATCTTCTTTTACGTGGTCAAAAGTCAAAAGACGGAATTTCTAGTTCTGCCATATCATTATGAGCAAGTACATCAGGACAACATGTCCGTGGCATGTAAACCCCCTTATACCAAGCTTTTTTATAGCAAAACTGGGGCCTACAGGGGTATTCTGTACCTTTATTTCTTAATTTTCTTCCGAAACATGGATTGTGGGTACTCGGTAGAACCGCCTAACGTGCACCCACAATCAATGTTTTGAGGATACATATTAAAATTATCAAAACATTTCCAATGAATTTTTCATTTTTTAATGCTGAAAAAAATTCTCTGTATTGCATGCGCAAGTGTTCGCATTATGAAAACTTACCCATGCAATACACAGAGATTTTTTTCAGTTGTAAAAAAATGAAAATTTCATCAGAAAAATTTTGATATTTTTCTTATTTTTGCTCAAAACATAGATTGTGGGTACACGTAAGAACCGCCTCGGCGAGGCGGTTCTAACGAGTACCCACAATTTATGCTTTGGAGCAGAAATAAGAAAAATAGGTATACCCCTGCATACCCAAGTTTTGCTATATAAAAGTGGGGTATAAGGGGGGTATACATTTCACGGACATGTTTTCCTGATGGTAATACATAGTCACATGTATGAGCAAGTAGAGTGTAACTGCAAAAAAAAAAAAATAAAAAAAATAAAATGAATTAACTACCAGAAAAAAATGTAGCGATCAAAATACTAATTGTTTTCACTTTGTCATTCTGTGTCTAAAGTGGAGTAATTAATTCCGTTTAAAATAATGCAGACCAGCCGTGAAACTGCGAAGTTGTATGAGCGAACTCTTCGTAAATCATTCATATAATGTATTTTAAGCTAATAAAAATGTCATCTACAAGAATTTAGAATGTGTTTTAAGCCATTTATGCTTTAAACAAGAGAACACAAAACAATTCAGGTAGCCGAAAAAGAAGTTCATCACTTGGTACGAAAGCGAAAGTGTACAAAAGTTACCCACAGTTTACACCTACATTCGAGGTAGGAGCGATGAAGCCCTTTTTTGCGTAACATCACGAAAACTTGCCCATGCAATAAACAGAGATTTTTTTAGCTTTAAAAATTGAAAATTTTCAGCTGAAAAATTTTGATATTTTTTTTATTTTTGCTCAAAACATAGATTGTGGGTACACGTTAGAACCGCCTCGCCGAGGCGGTTCTAACGAGTACCCATAACCTATGTTTTGGAGCAAAAATAAGAAAAATAGGTATACCCCTGCAAACCCCAGTTTTACTATATAAAAGTGGAGTTTAAGGGGGTATACATTGCACGGCCATGTTTTCCTAATGGAATGAAAAATGAAGTTGTGATGCACATGCTTTCTTGCTTTCAACCGAAGTTACAATGAATACGTGTAGAGCCAATGTCTTTGTGCATTGATTCTAACTTTTCTGCGCAGTTTAATAAATACACCAACATATCATCTCCATAAGATGACTGTAGCTCTTCTTCGTAGGCTGATTTTCACTGTACAATAAGCAAATTTTATGGCACTTATTCAAAATTGTCGAAAATGCCGCCTTCAATTCATAAAATGAAGTAAAACCATATGAAAGGAGCCGACCTAGAAATGCTTTTTTGCGACGCTCCTGCGTCGCTCTTATGGTAGAACCGTGGTAAAATGTTCCGTTCTATTCTGTTTTTCTGTACATTGATAGAGGAAAAATCTTTTGTCAACCGGATTCGGAATTGTTAATTTTGACGACATCGTGCCGATTTCAACAGGCACTGCATTATACTATAACTGATCAACTAACTTTCCATATTTGTAATGGTTGGAAATGGTCAGCAGGGATATGTGTGGCTCACATGTATATTAAAATTATCTGTGCAATGGGATTAGAGCGTCGCGACAAAGGTAGTGAATATTTCATATTATAGTTGTGTATTATCGGGTTGAGATTTCAATTACCGTATTCGTTCTAATTAGCGCACATGGTCCGATGAGCATACACTCTGGTCGTTTCAGAAAAAAAAACATGTTCACAAGAGCGCAATGCCAATTTTATACATAAATATCGAATCAATCGCATTAACGATTATCCTATAATGGCCCAAAGCTATTTCGTCATGATACAAGCTGCTTTGTTACATTTACATGTAAATGACATGGCATCCTCAGCGTCAAAGCTACCAGTAAATTAGGTTCAGTTAACAAATGACAAATGACTATTTGATTCATTCTGAATAGACAACTGCCGATACTTCAGCCTTCATGTTCATGGCATAGAGTGCCATCCATCATGCTTAATGAAAACTGTGCTCATCATGGCTGAGAAGATCATATGCAGTCCTTGACAAATGTCAGAAGTATCCATTCAAATGTATAGAAAAATGCAAAATTTGGTTACTACCTGAAAGCTAGGTCCTCTATTCCAACAGCCATTGGAAAATTTTAAACCAATTTGATGGCGTTTTTTATGAGGATTTTAGAGGCATAAGAAGGATTGGCGATTTGTAAAAATAGGACTTTCTAGTTCTCAGAATTATCGAAAATCACAAATTGCACGTGCATCACGTGTACCATAGTTCCAGGGCTAGTGGACTCTAAAATGTCGATAGATCGATTTGAGGTTAGCCAGAATCATGAATGAAACTAAAAGTTTTGAAAGATTTTTTATACATTAGTTTTCAAAATATCGGAATTTTAGTGGCGGTAACTTTTTTAATGACGCTGAGTATATGTTTGACGTGACTGTTTCAGCAGTTTATGTCTTGCTTTCCTTTACGATGTGAGCTAATTAGAACGACATTTTGTTACTTTAACTTTTTTATTTTGAAAAGTGAAGCACACTGTGTGATAATTAGAATGAATTATGATAGTTGCAATCTAGAGGTGCATCATTATGCAAATCGAATGCAATTAGAAGAAATAACTATGCTAATAAATGTTTACATTAGTCACGATTCGTTGAAATGTTAAATAATAGGTCTCAAAATAACATTTGGATTTCAGCAGCTAATTTAATGCGACACTTTATGCCAAAGATGAATAATTGAAATTTTTCATCGTCTTTACATGTAGCTTTCCCTTTGCGAACGTTTATTTGTCAGATTGTACATAATTCAAAAGTGGCATTTGAAATTAAATCTAGGTTTTATAAAAGCATGCAAACTTTGACCTCTCAATCTTAATTACCTGTAAAGTTGACCGGGCAACTTGATTAAAGAAATATTGTTGACGGGGACGTCTTAAAGTGATGCCGGGTGGCGAGAGATTTATTAACTGGGATTACATGTTGAGATTTTATTATCTGGGATTACATGTTGAGATTTTACTGGCCCAGGTAACTTTAAGCCTATCAGAATAATACTTAATTCTCCTGATAAGAACTGTCAAAAAATTCGCAGGTAACTTCGCAGTACCGGCTGTGAACTAATATGGGTCAAACTGGAGGTCACTGGCTCCCATCCACTTTACATTGGTGCTTATTATAAACCCAAAGAGGACGACCTGAATAGTTTGACTGAGTTGCGCAAATCTCTTGAGCAAGTCGGTCAGAAGAATGGAAATATCTGGCTTTTGGGTGACTTCAACCTGCCTGGACTGACCTGGACTGACAATATCCCATTATTCAAATCAAATCCATCTTGTAAATCAGTCTATGACTTTTTCTTAGACCTGATTAATGACATCGGACTGTGCCAAATGGTGACACAACCAACTCGCCTTGACAACACCCTGGACCTTTTCCTTACTTCCAACCCAACCCTGATACAGAGAGTGGAAACCCTGCCTGGCCTGGGTGACCACGATGTGGTCTTGGCTGAAGGGCTTATAAAACCAGTTTTTCAAAAACAAAAACCCCGCAAAGTCCACTTGTTTGCGAAGGCCGACTGGGCTAGACTCAAATCTTTAATGTCAGCTTTTCAAGAAAGGTTCCTTTCAAGCCATACTGGTAAGTCTGTGGAAGAGCTGTGGACCTCCTTTACTGGTGCTCTGGATGCTGCTATGCAGGAGTGCATACCTACTAAGCTACTTAGCTGTAAAGAATCACTCCCCTGGGTCACACAAGAAATTAAGCGTCTGATCAGAAAACGTGACAGGTTGTACGCTGCATACAAGGCATCTGGAGATCCAGGGAAGAGGAAAAGCTTCCTGGCCCTTCGTCAACAAATAAAACGGAAAATAAAGAAGTCACACCAGTCCCACCTTGAAGGTCTTCTCGGTCTCGGCAACAGTGATCAGTCATGTGACAGGAAGAAATTATTTTCTTTCCTGAAAAACTCAAGACAGGATCAACAGGGCCCCACCCCACTGTTACACAATGGCAAATTGACCAATGACATCACAGACCAATGTAATGTCCATAACCAACAATTTCAGTCGGTTTTTACCCCCAGGTCTCCGCTGACCTTATCAAGATTGGCCCAGATGAAGTTGCAGGATATGGTCGACGATGGCAATGTGAGCCCTGATGCAATACCCCCGAATTTCAAAAACCCAAACAAAACCATGCCACAAATTGAACTCTCTCTGAACGGTATATTAAAACTTTTGAATAATCTGAAACCCGGAAAGGCTGCTGGTCCTGACAGAATTAGACCACTTATCCTGAAGGAGTTGAGGGTCGAATTAGCCCCCATCATAAAAGTAATCTTTGAAAGATCCCTAGAGACAGGCACACTCCCGACGGAATGGTGTAAAGCTAATGTCACACCTATATACAAGAAAGGAGATAAGTCACTGGCATCCAACTATCGACCCATATCCCTTACTTGCATTCTGTGTAAGGTCCTGGAACACATTCTTGCCTCCAACATCGTAAGACACCTTGACGAGCAGGGACTCATGTATGATCTCCAACATGGCTTTCGAGAGAAGAGGTCATGTGAGACCCAGCTCGTCATGTTGGTAGAGGACCTTGCTAGGAATGCTAGTAATGGAAGACAGACTGACCTAATCTTGTTGGACTTCTCCAAGGCATTCGACAAGGTTAATCACTCAAAACTTATATGGAAACTGCATAACTATGGAATTAGATCTGATGTACTGAGCTGGATACGTGCTTTCCTTGGTGACCGTGCTCAGCAGGTCGTTGTTGGGGGTGAGGAGTCTGATACAGTCCCTGTAACATCGGGGGTGCCCCAGGGTTCTGTCCTGGGACCTATCCTGTTCCTCATCTACATAAACGACCTGCCAGACAATGTTAAATCCCAAGTGCGTTTATTCGCCGATGATACCGCAATGTATCTCACCATGGAGGGTGCGAATGACAGCTCAGTACTTCAACAGGATTTGGACAGACTGTCTGTGTGGGAGTCTGACTGGGACATGGAGTTCAACCCCTCCAAGTGCCAGGTAGTGCAGGTGACAGGCTCTAAAAAACCCATCAATGCGGCCTATAGATTGCATGATGTGGTCCTGGAGACTGTTACCTGTGCTAGATATCTGGGGGTTGATATCTCCAGCAATCTGTCCTGGGGCTCTCACATAGACAGAATTACAGGCACTGCCAACAAAACTCTCGGCTTTATCAAAAGAAACATTAAGACAAAGATGTCAGGTGTAAGAGAGGCTGCGTATACTACCTTGGTCCGGCCGCAGCTGGAATATGCAGCAGCCATATGGGACCCCAACCATAAAGATAAGACCAAACAGATTGAGGCAGTCCAACGGCGGGCTGCACGTTGGACTGTTTGCAACTTTGACAGGACTTCTAGTGTTTCGGCCATGGTTGAAACTTTGGGTTGGCGAACTCTAGAGCAAAGACGTGCAGACGCACGGCTTTGCCTTTTCTACAAGATAATAAACAATCTTGTAGCTGTGCCCCTCCCCGATTATGTCCAGCCAAACACTCGCCCATCCAGACGCGGTCATTCTATGACATTTTGCCAACTGTACACCCCAACAGACTACTATAAGTACTCTTTTTTCCCCCTCGTAATTGTGCAGTGGAATGCGCTTCCAGAAGAGGTTGTTAGCTCCCCAAGCCTTGACATATTCAAGGCAGCAGTTGGCAAGCTGCAACATTCCAAACCTTAGATCCCAAGTATAGTTTGTTTTTAACCTGCTTTTAGCTATTCTTAACTATTTTAACCTATCATCTATCATCCCCTCACTATCACACTCTTTTCCCTCACTGTCACACTTTTTTAGCTTTTAGCCTCATCCTATTAACATACTTGGACTTTTTCGACAGCGCAACATGCCTAGAATGTCCGCGAGGGCGTATGGCATTATGTAAAGAAAGAAAGAAAAACTTTTCTCCCTAATGCAATATCCAATCAGAATTGACTATTGCTAGTGATGTTTATTGGAGAGCTCAGAGAGATGTTGACAGGTTGGTGTCTAAGCACAAACTAAGAAACGACACCTAATTCGGCCTTTTATACACCAGGTGCCCCTTTAAAGACTTAGCTCTTGACACCACTGTTTATTCGGTTAATAACCCGTAATGGTCCTTAGATCAAAGGACTGCCATAATGAGGTGATTATCACATCTTTGCTGGGGGCAATAAAGAGGCGCACCTCTCGTAGCTGATTTATTTTTATAATGCTACGAAAGAGATTTCATGGATTCTCTTAACCATGATAATCAAGCTGATGTTATCGAGGCTTTTAATTCCACATCTAGGTACCTCGATGACCTTTTGAACATTGACAACCCTTATTTTGAAGGTATGGTCAATCAAATTTATCCACCTGAACTTCAGTTGAACAAAGCCAATATCTCAGATACCGAAGCCCCCTTTTTAGATCTACATCTTTCTGTTGCAAATGGATTTGTTTCTTCTAAAATTTATGATAAGCGCGATGACTTTGATTTTGATATAGTAAATTTTCCTTTTTTGGATGGTGACGTTCCTCGTCGTGCTTCTTATGGTGTATACATTTCGCAACTTATTAGGTTTGCTAGAGTCTGCAATCATGTTACAGACTTCAACGCTCGAAATAAATGTTTAACGGCAATCGGTATCATAAACTTCGAAAAACCTTTTCTAAATTTTATCGTAGACACTATGAATTGATTTCCAAATATAATGTTGGGTTAAAGATGCTTTTAAGTGAGGGCCTTTCGGAACCTGAATTTTATGGAGACTTAGTTTACAAATTTAAGAAACTTATAGGAATTAATGATTTTTCTTTTCATTTCAGAAAAATCATAACACGTTACAGACGTATAGGTTATAACTTGAATGTTATGCGACTGTCTGCATGCTTAGTTTTTAACCCAATCATGGTTGATAACTTTGCTGCCTTCTTTAGTTGCACGCCGGTGGGTCGGGCGTCAGATTCTATGATGGCCCCGACTTAAAGCTATTCACTTTAGTTGGTTGGGACCGGAGCTTCTTGTCTGTTGCTTGGCCCACCGGGGTCCAACTGGTGTTTTTCTTTTGCTCCGGAGTAAGTAGGTTATTCGGCGCCCAGGGATCTCCATCGTCGGGCAGCTTACTCAATCTGCGAGTCCTTGTTTTTGATTCATCAGGATGTTTATCATGATTCATTTGTTTGTTCTTGATGATTCATTTACTAGTTAGAGATTCACCTCGAGGACCGAAGAACTTACTAAATGTTATGAACCACTGCAGAAGCTGAGGGTGAGGGAATCTCTTTCTGATTGCGCCTTTTCCTGATCTTTGCCTACTTGTACCCTAAATGATAATAAATGTATTTCCACAGTTTATCGGTTTTATGGTCCCTGATAACCTGTGAAATAAAACTGCCTCCCTCTGCAATCAATGTTGCTTTTTTTTCTGTTTCTGGTCCCTTTCTGTATTCTGAGTCATTATCAGGCCACAAGGTTTTCTAGAGACCTGTTCCTTATCTAATGACCCTCAATAGACAGGGAAATAGGTCTTTAAACGACAATTTTATAAAAATTTTAATTTGAGCCGACGCACAGCTGATCAGCACCTTTGTTTACGCTACGAGAATAGTACAATTCCTCTTCTTCTAAAATCCAAAATTTCGAGCCTCCAGTCTGCTTCTGTGACTGTATTGGCCGGTTTGTGTCGAAACACAGATTGATGGTTTTCTCAGACACGCAAAGACCCAAAATGTGTATGTTTCTGGAACACCTGTGCCTTTGTGTTGTACACGGTGACAGAAGCTAGGTACATCACTGGGAAAGTTTAACGTCAATTAACCGTGATATGTAGTGGTGTCTATTTCTCTCTTTCCTGTGCCCAGAATTTACAATGTTGGCTTAAAGTGAAGGATGACCTTAGTTAAGGTGCCAAATTTGATTTTCGACTCGAAATTTTACCGTTAAAATCAATAACTGTTTTTTATGAAAATATACAGAACTGATGTGTCACTTTCAAATAGATTTCAGTATGATGCATCGTTTTGGACGCTTAAGTTCGTCACAGCTTTGGACCCAAATTTTTCAATAATTTTGGCCATTTCAGCATCTATGAGCGTCGCCGAAGCTTATTTATTTTTATTTAATCGGAGCTACTATTCAATATTACTACCTGTTGACCGTATCATACTAACGTCGATATTCAAAACGTTATATACTGTCATTTTAATGCTGTAGAAATGACAACTTCCAGATGATGAATTATGACACTTTTCCTAAATTACGAATACATGCAAATTTATATCCCACTGTTTATCTTTTTTTTTATTTTATATCATTGACACAAGCATGCATCTCAATGTCCAAGCAGGGTAAATCTTTGACAATATCTTTTCAAAGAATTGTTATTTTATGCAGAGAGACACAGAAACCATTCACGATGTCCAGACAGGGTTTACGTATACCTTTAATCAACATGTAGCAACATTCAAAATCTTAATAGATTGGACACACAGAAACCATTCACGATGTCCCGTCAAGGTTTACGGATTCCTTCAATCAGTATGCAGCATCATCCACAATCTTAACATATTAGACACAGAAACCGTTCACGATGTTCCGTCAAGGTTTACAGATTCCTTCAGTCAGCATGAAGCATCATCCACAATCTTAACATATTAGACACAGAAACCATTCACGATGTCCCGTCAAGGTAATCAATATGTGCATGTATCCTCATACGCCATTCACCATGTCACGACAGAGTTTACGGATGCCTTCAATCGACATCATTTCGGACGACCCGGAGATGGACGTTGTGTCGACCTTGGTGGGGGAGGACCTCTTCACAGAGATGGACGTACATGTAGTTTGTTATTGGAAAAGGTCCCTCAGGACCTTTTCCACAGTGTTTACTTTGAATATGAAGAAAATTCTACCCATGATCGACTGCTCTCTCTCAATTACGCGTTTTGTCACATAAAGCGCTTAATAAAAACTAGTGAACCCGTCTATACTGACTAGACAGTTAACCGCAATTAATTAAATTTATCCATTTTTGACACTCCCCGTCAAATAACGGTAAAATCTAGCAAGCAGTTTCGATCGTGGTGACTGCTTATCATAGCGCATCTAGGTTTAGATCGTAGATACCCTGACGAGGGGTACAGAAACTATAGGAACTCTATATGGCTGACTTTTAGTCCATCACATCGGTCCCATGGGTCTGTTTCTAGTAGTGTGGCTGCAGGTCAAAATTCAGAACTCTGTCACAAATTGACTGCACTACAAAATGGTTTTCTACACATCGACATATTGATTGTAATCGTGTTCCCTTTAGTATTGGCTTTGGTTCCATAACATCAGAAATTTTGGTCAATGCCTTGAGTGACAGATACACACACTGGTCAAGCGTTCATAACAAGAAACGACATTCATGTATAGGAAACGAAACTGAAACGTATGAGAATCGAAATTAATGACAAACCGGAGAATCAACAACACTGAAATCAAGAGCAAATTTAAAGGAATCTATTATAACAAACGGCTGCTGACCTTTTCATTGGTTTCTTTTTAAAGAAGCCAACTTGTTTTATTATTGTTCTTGTTGTTTGTTGTTGAACAGGTAGACTCAGAAACCATTCACTATGTCGCGGCAGGGTATAAGGATACCTTCAATAGATATTATCTCGGACGACCCGGAGATGGACGTGGTGTCGACCCTGGTGGGGGAGGACTTCACATGCCCAGACCTCTTCCCCGAGATGGACGTACTTTGTTATTTTATTATTATTATTATTATTATTATTATTATTATTATTATTATTATCGTTGTTTAACAGGTAGATTTAGAAACCAGTCGCAATGTCGCGGCAGGGTATAAGGATACCTTCAATAGATATTATCTCGGACGACCCGGAGATGGACGTGGTGTCGACCCTGGTGGGGGAGGACTTCACATGCCCAGACCTCTTCCCCGAGATGGACGTACTTTGTTATTTTATTATTATTATTATTATTATTATTATTATTATTATTATTATTATTATTATTATTATTATCGTTGTTTAACAGGTAGATTTAGAAACCAGTCGCAATGTCGCGGCAGGGTATAAGGATACCTTCAATAGATATTATCTCGGACGACCCAGAGATGGACGTGGTGTCGACCCTGGTGGGGGAGGACTTCACATGCCCAGACCTCTTCCCCGAGATGGACGTACTTTGTTATTTTATTATTATTATTATTATTATTATTATTATTATTATTATTATTATCGTTGTTTAACAGGTAGATTTAGAAACCAGTCGCAATGTCGCGGCAGGGTATAAGGATACCTTCAATAGATATTATCTCGGACGACCCAGAGATGGACGTGGTGTCGACCCTGGTGGGGGAGGACTTCACATGCCCAGACCTCTTCCCCGAGATGGACGTACTTTGTTATTTTATTATTATTATTATTATTATTATTATTATTATTATTATTATTATTATCGTTGTTTAACAGGTAGATTTAGAAACCAGTCGCAATGTCGCGGCAGGGTATAAGGATACCTTCAATAGATATTATCTCGGACGACCCGGAGATGGACGTGGTGTCGACTCTTGTGGGGGAGGACTTCACATGCCCAGACCTCTTCACCGAGATGGACGTACTCAGGGTCTGGAGGGACGACTATGTCTGGAAAGAGATGGCAAGGTAGGTTGTTTAACCCTTGTTTGACGAATGGAATTGCCCTTCATTATCAAGTGGGATAGTCAATTGTCATTTTAAGGGGCATCAAGAGTGATTTTTAATTACTTTTTCGATGAAATTCCTCTAAGCGAAGAGAATAGACCCAGATGGTACGCCGCGTCACATCTTGGGCTATGCTGTTTGCCCACATGTATGTCCCATAAAAAGGACGCTAGGCTTAAATGATTTAATTAGACCCGATGCCCTTATGAATTGCAACTTTAAGACATGTTTTGTGTAGTACTTTCTGTTGTACCATAATCAATTGGTACAATGTTTTAGCAGCTCAGTCCTCAAGACTTTCTGAAAGCAGTGTCATATCCCGCATTTTCGAACAGTATTGCGTTACTTCATTTGCAAAATAAAACAAATATCAATATTTGAACACAGTTGTAAAAATCACAAGCTACTTGGTGAATTGAGTATTCTGCTTCAAGACAGAACAGCCTAATCGCAGACCTTTGGCATATGTATTTAATCAAAACCAGAAATACTAAAATCACGATAATAAAAAGGCAAAACTAACACACTCAACCCACATTCTATAGATGGGTGAAGTACGAGGAAGCGGTGGAGGAAGGAGGGGAGAGATGGTCAAAGCCCCACGTGTCCTCACTACCCATGGAAGCGTTGATGGAGTTACAGGTCTTGCTGACTAATTGTCCCGTACTTCTAGACTTGGAGGCTTACAAGATGTCCGGCGTCGCAGGTAATTTTTTGTCCAATTCTGAAAACTCGCCCATGCAATATATATAGAGATTTTAACACCTTAAAAAATGATGAAAATTTCATTAGGAAATTTTTCATGTTCTTAATATTTTTGCACAAAACATTGATTGTGGGTACACGTTAGAACCGCCTCTCCTAGACAGTTCTAACGAATACCCACAATCTATGTTTTGTATCAAAAATAAAAATAAGCCCACTTTGTGAGTCTAACGGTTCAGATGAGCTAAACATAGGTATACCCCTTTAAACCTCAGTTTTACTAATACCGGAATGGGGTGTAAATAGGAAAATGTTTCAAGGACATGTTATCCTGAAGATATTGACTGAAAACGATAAAGATCATCAGGATAACAGGAGGATGTGATGGGATGATCGAATCCATGCCATTGTGTGTTTTCAATATAAAATGTCCCGTATTTCTAGACTTAGAGGCTCACAAGATGTTCGGTTCGCAAGAACATATACAATGCGTAGTTTTCTTTATTGTTCCATAATAAGCCCACATGTTCATAGTGCATTCCATGGACATATTATCCTGATGACACTGATCAAAATCAATCTAGTATGTAATTATTGTCTCTTTCAGACAAAGTGATCGCCCAGTGGTACGAGAGTAAATTATTCGCCAACACAGTACGGAACCACATCAGGACCATCCTACTGAAACAGCACCACTTCCAGTACCAACAGAAACACAGAGAAGACACCGTCAGAGACCGGCTGAGTCAACTACAACAGTCTGTCAAAAAGGAAAACGGTAAGGTCATGAAAATGGGATACCTGTTGCAAAAAATGTCATTCGGTCAAGTTAATCTAAATAAAAGTATGAAAATGAGATACCTGTCGCAAAAAAATGTCATTCAGTCACGTTAATCTTGATAAAAGTATGAAAGGCACTGTTGATAGATGTCTTACCCTCCAGGTGATTGTACTCTTCGCTTATCTTAAAAGAAAAAAAAGATCTTTGCCAAGTCATGAAAACACAATATTTTCTTAAACTGCAACATGCACGAAATGCAAGACGGAAGTATTTGTCCAACACTGCACTCACTTTGTGTACGTTTGTATGTATAATAAGGAAGAACAATAGAAAATAGAAGAAGGATAGAATGAATCCGAAACTAGTTTGCTAGAAATTTTGAGTTTTGCTGATTTATACTCCTCTATGTATTATAAGGACGCATTCTTAAGATTATACGTATGCATTTTAGGTACCCTTAAGTCAGACAAACCAAACGAAGACAGTCAGCTGCACCGAGATCCATTAGACTCTAAGGTACATGTAAAACATATTAATAAACTGAATTACGTAAAGGTGCCAAGAATTGTGAATAGGCTTTATTATCAGCTACCATTACGAAAACACTTCCATGCAATATACAGATTTTTTTTGTAGTAAAAATGAAAATTTTCATCAGAAAAAAATTGATATTTTTCTTATTTTTGCTCAAAACATAGCTTGTGGGTACACGTTAGAAGCGCCTCGATGAGGCGGTTCTAACGAGTACCCATAATCTATGTTTTGGAGCAAAAATAAGAAAAAAAAATAGGTATACCCCTGCATACCCCAGTTTTGCTGCATAAAAGTGGGGTTTAAGGGGGTATACGTTGCACGGATATGTTTTCCTGTTGTCATCTACGAACCAACCAATTATCATATTCTATTATAAAGTAATACAGGAAGTTTTAAGTTTCTGAAATTTTTCACGAAAATTCTGTACGCCCCTTTTCATTGAATGTGTGGCGTAGTCGCTTCGGACCTTAATTAAGTAAATTTTTACTTTTCAGAATATTCACTTTATGAAGAAAATTCCACATGGTTCGAAGGTTGTTAACATTATGATTGGGGAGCTGGACGTTCTCGATAGAATGATTGGTGCTTTTGTCCGTATGAAGGTACGTCAACCTCGAGAAAGACTTCATCTCAGTTTTATATTCATTTCATCTATCGATCAACAAACACAAGAATTTATATTTAAAATAGATGTATATTTCATAATGATCGGGATGCCAGATGTTCTCAACAGAATGATTGGTGCTTTTGTCCGTTTGAAGGTACGTTTGCTCGAGTGAGGCTATCTTCGGGATTTCAGTGAACAATCGACTGAAGCAATAGAATATTAATTTTAAATAAAAGTATATCCCATCGGAAATAAAAAAAAATGTAATTTCACTTGAAGTTACTTTTGGTATTGTTATACTATTCCTTTGAATGATTTTTCTGGTCAGTTTACTTTTTACCCACTTGTCCTTTCAGGAAGCAACCAACTTGGGTGACATCACGGAGGTTCCCTTGGAAACCAAGTTCATTTTTATTCTTCTTGGTCCTCCAGGCGATTTATGCATGTGTGCTGAAATAGCCAGGTGCTTGGGAGCTTTATTCACCGACGAGGTACTATTACACGTATATACTTCTCACAATTCAGTTCGCACCAAGGGTTTCATAAACATATTGGCTTGAAACGCTCGAGCAACTCCCAACATTTTCATATTGCGTGTCAATCAGGCCAATATGACAATAACAGCAATCGAGTGCGGTAAATATTACACGCTTAAGATGGGGCGGGGGCGTTTCACAATGTTTCTGCATGTTTTGTTTGACGTGATGTGGGTAGCAAGTCAGTAATCAAGCATATAACATTGTAACACAGTTTGGATTTTAAAATCATATCATTATGCTTATTTCCAACAATAATGTCACTATTTATTTTTATGAAAGAATATAGTTTTGAAAAATATTTTAGGAAAAAAAGGTTACTTTGTATCAAATTTATGAAATTTACGAGTGTTTGCGGAGATACATCTGTAATGCAAAATGCATAATTTAACAGGTATTCCGCTGTGTAGCGTTCCGGTCTCGAAACCGTGACGACATCCTAGCGGGGATCAAAGAATTCTCAAGATACCTGACAGTATTACCCCCAGGGACGTGGGACCCGACAACCAGGATCGAACCCCTAGACTCGGTCCCTCAACAGGTAACACATCATTTTAGAGCACATTGTTATGCGTAAATTAGTCGGGAAAAGTTCTAATCACCCAAACATTTGGAGGAAAAACTCCGCCTTGTCCACGGTGTTCATACATGAGAGAGAAGGTAAACTATACATATGTTTATACATGTACATGTACAATAACAACTATTGAGTCTGTTAGATCTTCTCATTTCAAAAGGTACAGGGTGTTTTGTTAAAATATTTGAATCGCCTTTCGCGATTGAGCATCATGCTTTTCTGTATTCTTGTCATTAAACTGTATTTGTTGCCGCGGAAAAGTCTTCATTGTGTTTTCAAGTGCGGTGTCAGTATTTTGAATGGTCATTTGTGAACCTGTTTCCTTCATTACAAAAACTTGCTCATGCAATATACAGAGATTTCTAAGTTGTAAGAAATGAACATTTTTAGAAGAATAGTGCTGATACTTTTCTTGTTTTTGCTCAAAACATAGATTGTGGGTACACGTTCTAACGAGTACCCACAATCTAGGTTTTTGAGCTGAAGTAAGAGAAATAGGCATACCCCTGTATACTCCAGTTTTACTATATAAAAGTGGAGTATAAGGGGGAATATTACACAGAAGTGTTATCCTGGTCTTTGAATTCCAGGACTACAGGAAGGGGCTCACCGTGAGTCAGATGAGCGCTTTTAAAGTCCTGGAGGATGTCGAGGAGCATTTTGAACCCCACTGTGACCCCACCCTCGAGAAAACTGGCAGGTAGGGTTTTATAAGAAGAACCCTAAATTCAATTCAGTTTACGTCCGTTTCAGGATTATCATCCATTATTTCCAGTATTTCCATTTCATTTCACTCATTTGAGACAGGCCAATCGGTAGTTAGGGCCGCAAATTATATGTTCTTCCGAGCAACTAAATGGCAAACCCCTTTGCAGAACTTGGCTCCATGCAGTCTGGAACCCACACAGCTGTGGGAATATTTGATACCACCTCCGCCAGGCAGTGTCCTTGTTAAACTGTTTAATACACATGATGGCACAGGCACTGAGGACCTTCACTAATACGATTAGCCCAAACCAAACAAAACCAAGCAGATACATGTACATATCTTACAAATCGAGTGGTGCTTCAATGCATAAATCAACATCACAAAACATCCAAACAGCAAGTACTATAGATTTCTGTTTGGAGAGTGGAGTTGTGGATGATAATTGCCAGAAAAATCCTTAGCTCATGTCATTTGTACACATACTTTTCTGTTGTATTCCGCAAGGGCAATATGTGTGTCGTATCTCTATTAGTTCACCATACTTTCTACATAGTTTTGTTTCCATTTCAGAATATTTGGTGGTCTACTTCAAGATATAAAGAGGAAAGCCCGCTGGTACATGAGTGATTTCCAAGATGCCCTACATATCCAGTGCGTTGCCTCTTTCTTCTTCCTATTTCTGGCCACTCTCACCCCCAATATCACATTTGGCGGACTGCTAGGAGAGAAAACTGACAATTATATGGTAATGTTTTGGCGTTCTTAGCCTGTTCCAAACATTGTATCACTTTAGATGTTTTTATATTTCATCATTTTTCTGCATCTTCCAAACAGTATAAGTTTTGACAATGCCAGTTTCACACTCATAAAAAACGGTCTTCGGGGGTTCCAGTCTAAAAAGTCACATATCAAGAATAGAAACTCGAAATTCCGGAAGAATTGCCCTATGCGTGTAATGAAAAACAAATACACTGATAATATAAGCTGCGCAGTTACTGCATAGCTGATCGGCATCTTTGTTTACGCTTATCCGATTTTCTCATGATTATTTCAGGGTACGATGGAGTGCATCCTGGCAGCATGTATTTCAGGGGTCCTATTCTCCCTGTTCTCCGGACAACCCCTCAATATTTTAGGGAGCACGGGCCCCATGTTGGTAATGGAGGGAATTCTTTACAGTATGTGCAAGTAGGTGAAAATTAAATAAAAATTCTAATTCTCAAAATTAGGTACTTTCATCAATGCCACTTAGTCTATAACAACCAGGAGTTTATTAAAGTTTAGCGGCCCCCATGGCCGAGCGGTTAAGATCGAGCGCTGTTTCTTAATCACTCGATCATCTGGTGTCTGGTGTGGGTTCAAGCCACGCATTGGCCACATGTGAGACAAGCCAAGTTCTGCTTGCGGGTGTGCCGGGTGGTTTTTCTCCAGTTTCTCCCGTTTTCGCCCCACCTACGCATTGGCCCGTCTCATATGAGCTGAATTAATCTTGAAAAGGGCGTACAACTGAATCTTTAAAAAAGAAAACATATTCAAGTTCAGTGCTACTTAGTCGTACGATTATGTTCAATGCTTGTGAGTCTAACAACCAAATTGACCAGCTTAGTAAAAGCATAAATAAAGGTTTTTAATCTCAATTAGCTCTTCTCTCCGTTCCAGAGACAATGGTTGGGACTACATGCCCTTCCGGTGCTGGGTCGGTATCTGGACTGGCTTCTTAATCCTCCTGATTGTAGCCTTTGACCTTAGTGCACTTGTTCGGTACATAACCCGCTTCACAGAGGAATCGTTTGCATGTCTGATCGCTATCATTTTCATCTTCGAGGCTTTCAAGAAAACCTTTGGAATCCAAAAGAAAGCCCCGTTTCAGTCACATCCGGGCGAACTTAATCCGGAATGCTTCTGTGTTCTTAATAATCTTACCGGCGATAATAGAACGTATCCGAATAACTACACACTTCCGATTTTCTACAACGGAACTCTGGGAGGTGGCTACCAGGATAAGAACTGTACAGAAATGGGCGGGGTGTCGTCTGGTGAATGTGAGGAATCACATTATGTCCCAGATGTCTTCTTTTTCTCTCTGATTTTATTCTTTGGCACCTATATTCTAGCGACAGTATTGGTCAAGTTTAGAAACAGTCTATTCTTTCCTATGTGGGTAAGTGGATTTTATATATCATGAATATCAATTTGACCGTTAAGGTACTTGGACGAGTAAAGAAATAAAATGAATCTCTGATTCTTCTTGGTTAACGTTTACGTGGTTCATAAAGCATATCTTCAAAAGATAGGGCTTACACACCGTCAGACATTTCTAGGTCAAGCATTTGGCAAGTAGGACCGACGACAAAGCCTATAACAGAAGTTTAAAATGTTCAGTTTTAGGAAAAAGTATTTTACATGATCTGATTCAAAAGTGTTGTTTCTTTCCTTTCTAGGTTAGGCATAACGTTAGTGACTTTGGTGTTCTGATAGCTATAATTGTCTGGGTGATAGTAGACGCCCAAATTGGTCTCCCTACCCCAAAGTTAGATGTACCAACGAAATTTGAGGTAATACTGCGCGAAGAAAAATGATTCAAATACTGAATACTTGATTGTCTGAAATGAGCTGCGCCGGAGTTTTGCCTGTGCGAAAACAAAAGAGCAGTTCAACTTCGCAGTAACTGCGAAGCTGATCAGCGCCTTTGTTTTCGCTACACGAATAGTACAATTTCTCTTCTTCTTGAATCCAAATTTTCAAGCTTCTATCCTGCTTCTGTGACTGTACAGGTTGGTTTGTGTCAGACCTGGTAAGAAACGCCGAAGACCGGGTTTTCTCGCGTCGCGGCTCAAATATACTGATTTTAAGGTGGATTTCATTATTTAATAATTCTATAGCCCGGTGCCCTTCTGCTGAGTGTCTGCCCTTTTGTCGCTTACGCCATCGAACCACACCATATACAGTCTAAAAGCCATTCTATATGACAGTTTGTACTATTCTTTCGTTGCAACTTTGTCCAATGTGGTTAAAACTCCGTGCGGATAGTATCTTGTGTGACAAGCCATGTCCTGCTTGCGGCTGTTCCAAGTTGTTTTTTCTCGAACTATTCTCCGTATTCGCCACTGCTAGGCATATGATTATGATCGACACGTCTCATATCGAACTATTTTGAATGATCTTAAACTGTATCAATAGTTGTGATTCAATTTACAGCCGTCCAAGGAAGGTCGTCCGTGGATTATCAACCCCATGAGTGATAAGAACCCGTGGTGGTTGATATTGGTCAGTATCGCCCCTGCCCTCTTGGCTACCATACTGATATACATGGACCAGCAGATTACAGCTGTAATCGTGAACAGAAAAGAAAACCTACTGAAGGTTAGTTATAGCTAGTTTCGTTTGAGTGGGAGAATATTAAGTGCGTATGGCCAGCTTCGTTTGATTGCTTGCATACAGCCAGTTTTGTTTGAGTGAGAGAAGATTAGTTGCGTACAGCTAGTTCTGTTTGAGTAAGAGAAGATTAAGTGCGGATAGCCAGTTTCGTTTAAGGGAGAGAAGATTAAGTGTGGATAGCCAACTTTGTTTAGGTGAAGAAGATTAGTTGCGTAAAGCCAGTTTTGTTTGAGTGGGAGAAGATAAAGTGTGGACAGCCAGTTTTGTTTTTAAGTGTGAGAAAATTAAGTGTGTACAGCCAGTTTTGTTTGAGTGAGAGAAGATTAAGCGCGTACAACCAGTTTTATTTGAGTGAGAGAAGATTAATTGCTGGCAGCCAGTTTTATTTGAGTGAGAGAAGATTAAGTACGTACAGCCAGTTTTATTTAAGTGAGGGAAGATTAAGTGCGTACAGCCAGTTTCGTTTGAGTGAGAGAAGAGTAAGTACATAAGAGGTGCAGTTGTAAAGGTTACATCATTATAGACCTACACATTCAAAGGCCATATTGTTTGAGTGAGAGAAAATTAAGTGCATACAGCCAGATTTTTTTAGTGAGAGAAGAATAAGTGCGTACAGCCAATTTTGTTTGAGTGAGGGAAGATTTAGTGCGTATAGCCAGTTTTATTTGAGTGAGAGAAGATTAAGTGCGTACAGCCAGTTTCGTTTGACTGTTTGAGAGAAGAGTAAGTTCGTAGAGATATGGTTTCGTTTTGGAAAAAAGAAGTTTGGTACATAAGAGGTAACATCATCATAGACCTACAACTTTCAAAAGTACGTTTTGTATCTATTTTGAACTATTGGACATTATGTTTTTTTTCTTTTCAGTGTAGACTTAGCCTATATTAATCAGAACAATCTGTACTAATAAAAATGTCCAAAAAATTGTTAAACAAAGTAAACCGATGGAAATAATGCGTACACAAAATGTTAGTAAACTAGTAAAGGTTACAGTTATTGGGTCTCTCATATTAACACTGCCATCTTTAATTCAAAGCCAATTAAAATTAAGCCACTGCATCAGAAAATAAACAATATGCATATGCGCAGCTGATCAGCGCCTTTGTGTAGGACCTGGCCGGAACCCCGAAGCCCGGTTTTCTCGCGTCGCGGCTCAATAGCTGTACACTACATTACATTGATACTGGTTTCAGAAAGGTTCTGGGTACCATCTCGACATGCTAGTCTTAGGCATTCTGGTCGTGGTCCTCTCTGTTCTGGGTCTGCCCTGGTATGTGGCCGCCACAGTGACTGCGCTTGCGCACATTATGAGCTTAAAGAAAGAGTCGGAGTGCACTGCACCGGGGGAAAAACCAATGTTCTTGGGCATACGGTAAGGATCTGATTCAAGAGTTGAAACATTTTACGTCAGATATCACAATATTTTATTCTGTTTAAGCTTCTAATTTGGAATAAATCATCAGTGGTTCAGTACGACATCAATGTTCCGAAACTGATTATATTAAAATGTTAAAATTCCGATGTATATGCTATTCCTGTATAATAGGTAGGCTTTAAAGTGAGATGGGTGAGATTTGTTTTGGGTTTGCCTTTTATATGATTGGATTTTAATCAGCTGTCTAGCATCGGGAAAACATGTCCGTGCAATGAATACCCCCTTAAACCCCACTTTTATATTAGAGTAAAACTGGGGTATGCAGGGGTATACCTATTTTTCTTATTATTGCTCCAAAACATAGATTGTGGGTACTCGTTAGAACCGCCTCGCCGAGGCGGTTCTAACTTGTACCCACAATCTATGTTTTGAGCAAAAATAAGAAAAATATCAAATTTTTTCTTCTGAAAAATTTCATGTTTCTAAAACTTTAAAAATCTCTGTATATTGCATGGACATGTTTTCGTAATGGTACGTAAACTGTGCTTGACGTTTCAAACATCCTGTTTCAGAGAACAACGTGTGACTAACCTATTGGTGGGTGTATTCAGTGGGTTGGCAGTATTTATCACTGGGGTACTGAGGGTATGTATGTTTAAGAAATTCATGATCACTTTTCTAAGAGTAGCGTTACTCAGTTGACTATTAAGAAAATCGAAAATAGAGAACCCATTTTCACTGGAAGAACGGTTATACAATATTAACCATCGTTGCCCGCTAAAAGTTTAAAATGGCATCAGTAAAGATTACCATCATTCACGGTAGATCTATCTTAAGTATACATATATTGATGGATTAATAAATACTTATATTGAAAAAAATTAAGGGTCATCATTCTGGTTCACTACTATTATTTCTTGGCAAACATCCTACTAGTTTTGACGTTGCAACGTCTGATCTGGGATTCGTAATTCTCATGTGACATGCGTTTTTCGACTGTCGTTTTAGTACATTCCTATGCCGGTGTTGTATGGTGTATTTCTGTATATGGGTGTGGCCCCACTTGGTAATATGCAGGTTGGTGTCACTTGTACTTTTGTGTACAGTAACTGTTATGATTTAGTTTTTAAATTTTCATTTTCTATCCATTTTAAATGCATGTGCTAATAAATTGTTTGTACGTGTACGTATACGTAGGAACCTTGTTACAATATAGATCTATAGGAACTCCGTGTTTTAAATAAAATTAGAAAGATGCCTTGAATTATTTATTGTTCAAGAAGAGTGCATGTTAGGTTTTTGTACCTATTATCACCTATACCCCTCTTTTTCAGTTTTCGAGCACGAAGCACATTAAAAGAGTTGATAGATAAAATGGCCAAACTCACAAAACAATAATGGTCTTTTAACGCTTTAAATGTGTTTGAGCCGTTACATAATTTGATGATTGTAGATATAATTGTAGTTAATTGAGAAATGACAAAACTCCTGCAGAACCAAAATTTATCGTCTGCTTTTTGTTTCAGCTTATCCATCGAATATCCCTGTTTTGTTATTTTTTCTTCGTCTGCTTGATGATGTTATTTGTAAAGTTCGTACCGTCTGCTCTTCTTTCCAGCTTATTCATCGAATACTTCTCATCTTTATGCCAGCAAAGTACCAGCCGGACCACAGCTACTTACGCCACGTGCCGATCAAGCGCGTGCATATGTTTACCGCCATACAAGTCGTCTGCTTGATTCTACTGTGGATTGTGAAAACAATTAAAGCAATTTCGATAGCTTTTCCATTGATGGTAGGTACACAAATGGCCAGTATGGCTTATAAAATGTTCAAGTAGGCAATGATCAGGAAATGGCGCAATTAGAAATAAAAATCCCACTCCAAAAGCCTAGGTGGGAAAAACTAAAGTGCCATTTACATGTAGGTACTTATGCTGTGAAAACATATCGTAAGCCGAGTGAGCAGCTATTTCTCAATAGGTGGTCACTCAGTTACCCTAACCTAACTAAAATATGAAAACGCACATAAGGTGCAAACAGAACAAAAATTCAACACCAAGACATAAACAATAAGAACCACAACAGAAGCATCGCCTTGGAAGGACCAGTAATGTAAAATTACTGGCGGACTTAAACTAGTTTTACATAGCCATAACCTCACCCGCAGCTTCTGCAGTGGTTCACAACATTTAATTAGTTGTTCTGTCCTCGTGGTGTATCTCTAACTAGTCAATGAGCTGAACTCCTTATGCGTTGTGTTGGTATAGTTTTGTCCGGTACGTAAGGTCTAGAGAGTATGTTAATTGGACTTGCCAAATTTGGCATAACAGCCAAAGCCTCATCAGATGGCATCGGGTCCCTGTAAGTAGTCCTTCCTAAAAAGTTGTCGAAATCCCTCTTTCTCACCCCAAGCACCTGCATTGAGGACTTGGACGTGGAGGCTCCCTAACAATAATTAATTTCCCATTTAAAATACAAATTAAATTTAACTGTTTTTTTTTTTGTATCATAAAACCAAGTTATTTGCTAATTGATTTTATCCGATTTCCATCTTATAGGTGCTGATCATATGTTTCGTGCGGAAGGCCATTGAGAAAATATTCTCCCAGAGAGAGCTAAAGTGGCTTGATGACATATTACCGCCAATCGAGTTCAAATCTGCAAAATTAAAGTCTACAGAGAGCTTGAAAACGAAAGAGGTAATAAGGATGTTTTGTTGTTGTTGTTGTTGTTTTTGTAAGTAAATGTAAGTTCTACAAATTGGGGTTTATCCTTTGTTTCCAAATAGTGTAACAGAAAATGTCATGTTTAAAATATGCTGTGTTATTACTCATACCTATTATGTTTATATTGGAAGGAGCAGACACGTGTGACAAAAAAAGTACAAGCAGGCAAAGACCAGGAAAAGGCGCAATCAGAAAAAGACTCCCACTCCAAAAACCAAGGGGGTAAAAAAACCAAACCAACAATCAGGCACTTATACCATGAAAACACTTCGTAAGCCGAATGAGCAGCTATTTTCCCCAATAGGTGGCCACTCAGTTACCTTAACTTAACTAAAAATATGCAAACATACATAAGGCGCCAACAGCACAAAAATATTTAAAACACCAAGACATAAAACAAAAAGAACCACCACAGAAGTATCGACTTGGAACGATCAGTAACACAAAGTTACTGGCGGGTTTAAATCGATTTTACACGGCCGTAACCTCACCCTCAGCTTCTGCAGTGGTTCATAACATTTAGTTAGTTCTTCGGTCCTCGTGGTGAATCTCTAACTAGCAAATGAATCATCAAGAACAAACAAATAAATCATGATAAACATCCTGATGAATCAAAAACCAGGACTCACAGATTCAGTAAGCTGCCCGACGATGGAGATCCCTGGGCGCCAAATAACTTACTAACTCCGGAGCTAAAGAAAAACATCAGTTGGACCCCGGTGGGCCAATCAACAGACAAGAAGCTCCGGCCCCAACCAACTAAAATGAATAGCTTTAAGTCGGGGCCATCATAGAGTCTGACGCCCGACCCACCGGCGTGCAATTTAAGAAGGCAGCATAGTTATCAACCGTGATTGGGTTAAAAACTAAGCATGCAGACTGTCGCATAACATTCAAGTTATAACCTATACGTCTGTAACGTGTTATGATTTTTCTAAACTGAAAAGAAAAATCATTACTTCCTATAAGTTTCTTAAATTTGTAAACCAAGTCACCATAAAATTCTGGTTCCGAAAGACCCTCAATAAAAGCGTCTTTAACCCAACATTATATTTGGAAATCAATTCATAGTGTCTACGATAAAATCTAGAAAAGGTTTTTCGAAGTTTATGATACCGATAGCCCTGTTGGAGAAGTTTGGCCGTTAAAGATTTATTTCGAGCGTGGAAGTCTGTAACATGATTGCAGACTCTAGCAAACCTAATAAGTTGCGAAATGTATACACCATAAGAAGCACGACGAGGAACGTCACCATCCAAAAACGGAAAATTTACTATATCAAAATCAAAATCATCGCGCTTTCTAAATTTTAGAAGAAACAAATCCATTTGCAACAGAAAGATGTAGATCTAAAAAGGGGGCTTCGGTATCCGAGATATGATACATGAATCTGTGGAATAAACTTAAACTACTGAGGAATTATTTCAACATATACATGTACGTGTATATACATGAATATTATAACATAATAATATACAATATGAATTATGCTTCTTCAGACTGGCCTGGCGGACGAGGAATCCCCTCCCCCTCCGTCACCCCCGCTGACAGGCAAGACGAACGACCTACCCTTCTCACAGATAAAGTCACAACCACCAAGCCAAAGATCCTCCATAGCCAACACACTGCAAGTACCAGGAGAGCAAAGGCAAAAGAAGATATCCCAGGTCTCAAGGAAATCTCTTGCGTCACTGATGGATATTGATGACGAAACGAGGCCACAGCCTCGTTATAGTGTACCCTTCCTTTGCCGCTCTGATCTGAGCACTTTGAAGGAAACCAGTACCGCAGCGATCACTGAGAAACGGAAGTCCATCATCATGGAACGAAAGCTTTCCAGGTACTCGAGCGAATCGGAGTCAGATGATGACATGTATCCAAAGAAACTTTCCGTGACATCATTGCCGAATGATGCCGAGGTTGCCAAACGGAAGGCCGCGCAAGCGTATAGGAGAATTAGGTCAATTTCAAATGACGCACTAGTGGAGGAGGAGATGACAGAAGATGTAAATAAAGAGAACAAACGAAAGCTAGGTCAGAGTGAAGTTGAAAATAAATCGGTATCGGACCATCTTTGATGCAGATATGTACATTAAAGGAAAACTTGCCCATGAAATATACAGACTTTTCCCCCAAGTTGTAAAAAGGGAAAATTTTCAGTGGAAATATTTATATTTTTCTTATTTTTGCTCAAAATATAAATTGTGAGATGGTTCTAACGAGTACCCACAATCTATGTTTTGAAGTAAAAAAAAGAAAAAAATATATCGCGGAATAGAAAGTTTCGCTCTATAAGAATGAAAGGCGGGCTTTTATGAGACATAAAATAGGATCTGTATAAGAATACTCAGAATAGTTTGGGGCCAACCTTGAAACTTATTGCAAATACTTTGACCGTGCCGCTTGACCTCACGTGATTAAGTTTTGTAAACTCTAGAAAAGGGGCCCTATTTTTTCACACATTTTTTCTTTGCCATATGAAGCACCTGGTCATATAAAAGTCGCATTATTGGGAACATAGTTATTTTCAGTTATTATTTGTGTAAGAAGTCCGATCAACAAATGCATATCTATGCCAGACGTTAAGCGGCACCCTCATTGTATTTGCACTATACACATATTCCATGTGTTTTGTGTATGTATTTTTAAAAGTACAGTAGCAATTATTGTTAATAAAATATAGAAATATATATTAAAATATAAACAAGACCATGGTACATTAGCTAGTATATTCATTGCCGTTGTTATTGTTACAGTAACTTTGAAAATAAAACAGTAAATTCTTTAAATTCTTATTATTTTCTTCTTTTTTTTTTTTTTTTTTTTTTTTTTTTTTTTTTTGCACGAGGTTTAGTTAAACATATTCTGGCTTATTGTAAACTGTAAGACATCATTCCCATAATGCCTTTAATCTTGACTGCCTCATTCGAACTCGACTTTATCATAGTAATTTCGGTCAACAGAGGTTATTTATATACTCTTCGTCAAAAGTTTAGCATAATTATATGTCGAAAATGAAGGAAACACTTCTGGTAAAAACTTACCTCAGTGAATAAATATGTTAACGCAATCGCCCCTATTCGATGCCATAGTTACAGCGAAAAAAAGCATTGCTTTTTTCGGATTCAAAATCGGCAGTTATTTAGATACTGAATGACAAAAGAAAAGGCCACTGTTTTGAAAGTGCGATTTTCGACACATTTTTAAAACCTTCTTAAAAAGCACTCAAATTCAACATTATAAAACGAAAGTTAGTAAAATCTTTAGTCTACAGACAGAATAATAATGTGGTATAGACATCATTAACCTGTCATTTGAGATGTAGACATTAGACAGCTTTAGCGACAAACTTATTTTCAAAATGTTTACCATTGCAATTTTGCTATACATTCTTGTTCTTTCCAGAAATGTCAGAGTTTGACTTTTAGCTCTCATTTTTTGTATGTAACAGGTTGTTCCAACATACGCTTCCTTGATCTGGGTTAGAATTCTTATGGGGTGCAGAATTCAGATTTTAGAAATACGGCTTATTATCAAAATAATGTATATTGTAGCCCATAAATTTAAAAAATCTGAGACAAATTTTTCATTTGTTCTTTGCTACGACATGCTACGACATGCTTCCTTTCTGAATCCGTGAATTGCGAATCTGTTTTATGTTTTTGACATATTTTGCGGGCATTTAACTTTTGCACTTTAAAACTAGAATATGCTAAACTTTTGTCGAGGTGTATATATAGTTCCTGCATTTCGGTATCGATTTTTGTGCTGTTTGCACCTTGGTTCTGATTGCACAGCTTGCGCATTGCTTACTATGAGTGACGTTAATGATGAAAACTTGCCTGTGCAATAAACAGATTTTGTAAAAATTGAAAATTTCATTAAAATAAATTTGATATCTTTAATATTTTTGCTCAAAACATTGATTGTGGGTACACGTTAGAACCCCGTTAGTACCCACAATCTAGACACGTTTCGGATTAAAAATACGAACCGTTGCAGATTACTGTATACCGCGGAATATTTGTAAGCCAAAGTCATAAAAGTTGCAATTGATAGTTGTGTGAAGGACGATACACATTTTGACTGAATTTATAAAAGTAATACAACGTAGTGACACATAAACAAGCATTGCCCCTGATCCAATGTAGGGGCTAGGGCCGTCATTTCATACAGTTTGTAGAAATATAGGATTTAATAGATAATAACGACAAACAAATAAAAGAGCTAAATTTATATATAAAAAGGTAGTAGAAAACAAAAAATATCTAAAAATAGAGATAAAGATATAGGTGCATGTAATAGGCTCATGACAAATAAAATCAATGTAGAAAAGAACTATCAAGTAAAACAATAAGAAAATTAAAATTTTAATGTTAATTTGCATTTTCCCTAACTTTATTAACTTGAACTCATTCTTGAAAGTTCCTATTACAGTCAGTTCACTTTATTTCTTATCTTCTTCAAGTTTCTCTAACAGGCTTTCTAGCGCTCGGACCTCCTTCAGTTCTTCCAGAATGCGGGACAGGTCTCTGGCTGGAGGTGGGGGTGGGGGTGCCGTGGCCCCTGGGGCAAAGAGGCTCAAGTCCATGTCAGGTAAGGTGCTACAGTCCACCAGCTGATCTCTGTAAAATACAATGTGTCTCGTCATGAGAAAAATACAATAATGTGGTTTCCAAACAGGTTCGACACAAACCAAGCGGTAAGCGTACACGGAACAATTTGATACTTTATCCTGTAAAGGTTTGAAATTGTAAGTGATTTTAGCCATATGCTAGCACAGCATACAAGTTGAAACTATTTTAAAAATGTTCAGAAGTCTGACGTCGAAATCATATTGATGGCTCTAACGTGGAAAATAACAGTTTGCATTAATCAAGTTTAGAAAACAAAATTTATTACGTCTTCTTCATGAATACAACCATACCATTTAATCTTAAAATGATACATGTACTTACTGTACCAACTGGTTAAAGGCGTTCGGCATCGCTTGTGTGTAATGCATATTGTTACAGAGCATCTTTGATAGGGTCATCTTCCTGATTTCAGCGATTTGGACTGAAAGATTCGCAAAAACATCAGGAAAACATGTCCGTGAAATGTATACCCCCTTAAACCCCATTCTTATATAGAAAAAAACTGGGGTTTGCAGGGGTATACCTATTTTCTTATTTTTTTTTTATTTTTTTTATCCAAAACATACATTGTGGGTACTCGTTAGGCGGCGGTTCTAAAGTGTACCCACAATGTATGTTTTGAGTGAAAATATTTAAAAAAAAATAATTTTTCCATTGAAATTTTCAATTTTTGCTTCTGAAAAAAAAATCTCTGTATATTGTAAGCGCTTGATATATACAAAATGATATACAAAATATCTGGGCCCAGAATTGCAATATATCCTTCCTTAAAATTAAGGAAGACCTTAGTTAAGTTGATGAATTTGTGGATTCAAAACGATAAACCGATAAGAACTCATTCTTATCGGTTTTAGTATGTTAATAGCATTTTCTTTGACAAATCTGTATATTTTCGTAAAAGCAGTCGTTGATTTTAACGGTAAAATAAGACAGATAACACAGTGGACTATATGTAGTAAGATGATATTCTTCAGACATATGATATGATACGACCGGTATAAACGCGAAGGCCCTACAAATTATCAAAACGGATACTTCATGTATTATACTTACAGTCTTTAAACCCAGAGTGTTCCTCGGCATTCTGGTACCAGTGGCGATCACCGAACTTGGTAGCCTGGAATTGTTCGCCCAGTAGACAGTTCAACAACGGCCCTAACGCCGACCCGGCGACCTTGGTCTCGGTGAAGGCTCCAGTCCATAGATCTACATCGTCAAATACTCCACTGGAAAAAAAGAATCATTAGATAAGGCTGTATAGAAAATACGCGAAAATCATAACGTGCCGCTGTATGAGAGGTGTATCAAATGGGCGAAAGGCCTAGGTGTATGTTTATTTTCTACAATGCTTCTTTCAACCACAATGCCTCCTAATTTAAAATTTGGTCTACTGTATACTAAAGTAGACATAAAAAGGAATCATAGTAATTCCTGACCCAGAGTGAATACATGTTCATTGTGCTACGGCAAATGAGAAAACAAAGTTACTGCACAGCTGATCCACGCCTTTGTTTTCGCTATAGATAATACAATCTTATCTTCCTTCTTGCAAAATAGCCTACTTCTGTGACTGTACAGATCGGTTTGTGTTAGACCTAGTCGGAAACCCAAGTTGATGATTTACTCAAGCGAAGGCTCATTTAGTGTCAGAATTTTGTTAACCATCAGGAAAACATGTCCGTGCAATGAATACCCCCTTAAACCCCACTTTTAAATAGAAAAACTAGGGTTTGCAGGGGTGAATCCACAATCAATGTTTGCAGCAAAAATATTAAACATATCAAAATTTTCCCAACGAAATTTTCATTTTTACAGCTGACATTGTTTCTGTATATTGCATGGACAAGTTTACGTGGCGTATCAGATATAACTGAGTCACCTCGTGAGAAAACCAACAATTTGCATAGGCGAAAACAAAGACGCAGATCAGCTTCGCGGTAACCGCGAAGCTGATCAGCGCCTTTGTTTTCGCTACTCGGATAGTACAATTCGTCCTCTACTTAACTCCAAAATTTCAAGCTTCTAGCTCTTTTCTGCGACTGTACAGGTCGGTTTGTGTCGGACCTGTTCGAAAACCACATTGTTGGTTTTCCAACGAGGCGGCTCATATCTACTAACTTGTACACGTCTGATATGGCTGTCTGCAGTTCAGGAGTATGGTCAGGCAGAGAAGTCGAAGAAAAGGATAACCCACAGTATTCTCGAAATTTATTGTACCCTGGCAGCCCGTGGTCACGCCCCCTCTACAACACAGAGAAAAATATATTGATTCAAATTCCAATGTTTTTATAATAATAATAATAATAATAATAATAATAATAATAATAATAATAATAATAATAATAATAAATGATAATAATAATACATGTAATATAATAATAATAATTTAAGAAGAAGAAGAATTGCTGATGTCCGGCATTTTGGAAATACATATTAGGCCAGAGAAAATTAATATTAAGATTCTCACCCCCATTCGCCCCTGTTCAAAGCTCTTCAGTCAATTTTATTTCGGTTGGAAAAGAGCAAAAAAAAAAAAAAAACATTTATCAATAAAATGGCAAATCAACTGTATATAAATTCCATTTACTTAATTGCTTTTGCGTTTTTTAATGCAAAAATTATGTAAAATTTTACAGAAACTAGGTCTTGAAGAGAGACAAAGCGACTGTCCAAAAATAAAGTATAAAAAATCACCCACCCACTCCAGAATTTTCTAAGATTTGGATTAGAAACTAAGTCAACTGAGCCGCGAACGTAAAAAACCCGTCTTCGGGAGTCCCGACCAGGTCTGTTACGAACCGGCCTGTGCATCTACATAATATGGCTAGAATCTTGAAATTTCGGATAAAAGGAAGAGGACGAATTGTACTATCCAAATAGCGAAAACAAAGACGCTGATCAGCTTCGCAGTTATTTTCGCATATCAAGAATCCGGTTTTCTCATGACGCGGCTCAATTTTCTCTGGCCTTACCTGGATGTTTAATGCGGCAAGGTCGAGAGCTTTGACGAAATTTCCATTTGCATCCAGTTCTTGAAACAAACGATCTTGATAAGCACCGACTACCAGACTGAAATGAAACGGTTAAAATAAACTTGCACATGTTAATTAGACCGCCCCTTACTACATCTTCTGTTTATTCTGTCTTGCTATCTGTTGTGCATGTTGAATTTGTCTTTGATTTAGACAAGCCTGATGGTTACCTTGTTGGGAAAAAGCTAGGCATCTGGCTCTCTAAGTGTTTATCGAAAAAACTATGTTTTGTGATATTGTTTGACGTATTTTTCTATTCCGCCTGGTGTCTATGTTGGGAATATGCATTTAATTAGTCAATTCCTGGATTCTCTATTATTATTTTAATTCTTAAAGACACCATCAATGTTTGTAGCAACGTACCCATCCGTCTCAGGCGATGGGTCCCCAGAAAACCAGAAGGCAAGTCCGTCGAGCCCTTGCACCGCGGATCGTGGGCGTCTTGGATTATTGCTCGTGGGTTGGATGGAATAATACGTCATTTCCGGGTTCTCAAATGTTTCTTCCGTGGCTTTATTCAGCTGTGCTTGCTCTTCTGGGCTGGCATTTCCTATACCCCTGAGCCTTTCGTCAAAAATAATCATTCTTGACGGGGCCCAAGTGTGGAACCTACAATTTCGAAACAATTAATAGCGGTTTGGACTTTTGGACATCAGCTTTTGAAAAATATGTTTTGCAAGTTAATTTCTCCGCCAACAAAAACAAAAAATTTTATGGCCAGTGGTATTGTCACTAGATTAGAGTATTACGTTCCTTTTTAATATGAGACGGGCCAATTAAAAGGTAGGGCTAAAACGCGAAATCCCGACAAAAACACATCGCACATCTGCAAGTAAAATTTCTGTGCCTCGTGAGTGGCTCCAACGGTACCGGAAATGTCAGTGTTATCGTATACTGTAAGTTCGGAATGTTCCGAGAACTAAATTTTCGTGAATATTCACGTATTTGTTGCTTCGCGAATTCACAGTTCTCGCTACTATAAGCTCTATAGATTGCAAGAGTACAAGTTCGCGAATTCAAGAGCTCGCTTATAAATCTGAAACAGAAAATTCGGGAAGTAACAGTCACGCGAAAATTCCGCATTTATAGTTTACCTGAAGGCTGCCGTCAGAAACTCGACCGACATCGAGCCATCAATCGTACTATTATAAACGAACGCTTCATCACTCGACAGTTTGTATTTCGTCCAGGCTTCATCACTGACGATCGCTCGCAAAAACTCGTCATAGTAGATGTGCTGAAACTCGGCAATCACGATCTGCCGTGCCCTCTGAAATTTAGAGACAAATATAGAAAAAAATGAGAATATTTTTCATACAATGTACATGTGTGAACGAACTGCAAATACGAAGGCGACACAATGAATTTGCTTTTAAAACTCATTTAAGCCTGGTGGCCCTTTTCTGGGACATAGGCAAACAGCATAGCCCCAGATGCGACGCCGCAGAACGCGGCGTCCCATCTGGAGCTATTCTGTTTGCTAAGAGGATTTTCATCAAATATTTACATGTATTTAAAAATTGAAAATCACTCCTTACGCCCCTAAAATGAAAGTGGACTCACCCAAATGATAATGATGGGAAAATCCATTCGTCAAATATGGCTTAAGCATGAATACTCTTTTATTCTTGGAAGTGCAAGTGGTAAATGTGACGTGAGCCAAACAAGTATCAACGGCAAACTGTACATGTAGGTCAGTGGAAAAGCATACTCCATTACGAAAACACGCCCATGTAATATACACATTTTTCTGAAGTTGTAAAAGTTGAATATTTTCAGTATTTTTTTTTTCATGTTTTTCTTATTTTTGCTCAAAATATAGTTTGTGGGTACAACTTAGAACCGCCTCGACGAGGCGTTTCTAACGAGTACCCGCAATCTATGTTTTGGAGCAAAAATAAGAAAAACAGGTCTACCCCTGCATACCCCAGTTTTGCTACATGTTTATATAAAAGTGGGGTTCAAGGGGTATACATTACACGGACATGTTTTCGTGAAGAACCACCAAAGGGGCTTACTGTGCTGATATTTCAATTAACGTACATTATTGACTCCCTTAGTCGAGTACGGATCTTGTAAATAATATTTTCAGTATCTGATTCATATTGGCTAAGTGGTATACATGTAGCCTTGACGACGCAGCGAGAGGTCGGGCTATGCAACTTCAAATGCCATGGCATACCTGAAAGAGTGCCTCGTTTCCTTCCGCTGTGTCCGCGTAGTGTGACCTCAGTGCTGTCACAATACGATTGTGCTCTCTTACTCCCATTGTGTGGTAGCTTGTCAATCCGGGTATGACAGCTACTCGATCATCACCTGACAGAAAAAAATGACGGGATCAGGCTCTGGGGTTATCAAACTTTTTCCAAGCTCAACTAAGCTGAGCATGAGTTGACATTTCAGTAAATACTATAAATAGCCCAAACTTGTCGAAATTTCAGGTTATTATAAGATCACCAAAGCCTGTAATTTATCTTGCTAATAAATGTTAAAATGTATACATAGTCTAGACGTGTAAATTCAATAAAAAAAAAGTAAAATTTTATCAACGATAGTTCTGGACTAAAGAAACGAAGATGCGGTACGCTGAAGAGAAACAGGCTCAACAGATATGTTTACGTCGGAAGATCCGCATCGTCATCTTATTAAAGATATTTATACAAAGTAAAATTATGCTATGGAAAATACAATAAAACTTACAAGAACTATATTTTGAACCAATATTTAATTGCAAGAAATGCGTGGTTGAAATTAAAACTGACTGATGCTGTATTGTGAGCAGTATGCACTACTGACAATCACGTAGTATTGTCTACATGATCGGTGACACACACTGCAATTGAGACAGAAGTTGAGATGAGAAATTCGAATTTTCTCCTATAGCGTGTACTATACTGAAACAAAGATTGGTGCAGTCCATGCAGAAATTGAACATTTATGGATATAAGTTACATATGAAATTCCCCGGTTATTTCGTTTTCGCAAACACTTCAATGTTAATTGGAAGCACTATATGTTCATGGGGCGGAAGTGTTTGCGAAAACGAAATAACCTGGATTTCTTAATTATGTTACTTTCATTCAATAAATATTCAATTTCTGCATAGACTGCGCCTATCTATCAGTCAATAGAGTGAACGGTATAGGAGAAAAGTCGAAACTTCGGGTAGTGTTGCATTGTGCGTCACCCATGCCATACCACGTGTTTATCAGCTGTGAGTATAAGTCCTTCTGTGTGCAGATGAGAAGAATGCAAATTTATTTGTACCTGCCAACGGACATTTTTGTCCCGTAACTGTCAAAGTACATTCTGCGTCGTCGGCATTGACGGAACATACATGCACCGAATAAAAGCGAGTGTAATTATACTTTCCGAGATTATAAATCCACTGTCATTTATTCTTATTGACCCCCGTACATGTCTTTCACGTCACTTTGGGTGCGAATGAGAAGAATTCAAGTTAATACCTGCTAACGGACATTTTTGTCCCGTAACTGTCAAAGTACATTGTGTGTCGTCGGCATTATCCGGAAGACGGTCATACGGGCCGTAAACCGGATCGTCCACCATTGTTACTTTCAAGTCGGCTGAAATGATAATATGAGCCGCTTCGTGGGAAAACCAACAATGTGGTTTCAGCCCAGGCCCGACACAAACCGGCCCGTACGGCACCAGAAGATAGATGGAGGCTTGAAATTTCGTATATAGCAAGAAGATGCATTGTATTACCCGTGTAGCGAAAACAAAGGCGCTGATCAGCTTCGCGGTTACCGCGAAGCTGATCTGCGCCTCTGTTTTCGCCTATGCATATTGTTGGTTTTCCCATGGGGCGGCTCATATTGTAGTACACATCAGGAAAACATGTCCTTTCAATGAGTACCCCCCTTAAACCTCACTTCTACATAGTAAAACTGGGGTATGCATGTATACCTATTTTTCTAATTTTTGGAGAGAGCAAAAAACATAGATTGTGGGTACTCGTTAGAACCGCCTCGGCAAGGCGGTTCTAACGTGTACACACGATCTATGTTTTGAACAAAAATATTAAAAATATCAGAAATTTTCAGGTGAAATTTTCAATTTTTATAGCTGAAAATATCTCTGGGCAAGTTTTCGCAATAAAAATTAACATAATAATAAGGAAATGGGGTTTTAGTTTCATACATCATTTTACTTTTTAAAACAAAAATATCCCATATAGAGTTTAGATAAGTTCACCAAAATTAATATCCCAATATCCCTATAACCCTTTAACACTTAATATGAAAGTATGCCTTTTCCTTTTTTACAATCTTGCCAATATCCCAAAATACATGTTTACTCTTCCGGGACCCCCCTTTTTATCTTATTCATTACGAAAACTTGCCCATGCAATAACAGAGATTTTTTGAGCTTTAAAAATTGAAAATTTTCAGCTGAAAAATTTTGATGTTTTTCTTATTTTTGCTCAAAACATAGATTGTGGGTACACGTTAGAGTCGCCGAGGCGGTTCTAACGAGTACCCACAATCTATGTTATGGAGAAAAAATAAGAAAAATAGGTATACCCCTGCATACCCCAGTTTTTCTATATAAAAGTGGGGTTTAAGGGGGTATACATTGCATGGTATACACCTGCTCAATGGAGCTGTGAGAAATAGATGGGCTGCTTGTGTCTCCAGTAATCGTTTTAAAGCAACTGACTGACCAACTGATTACTGGTTAATTGCTCAGAAGGTTTGCGCCTGCCCAGGAAAAGTAGTTCAAGTCAAATCATCCATACATACATATATAAGCCTTAGTAAGCCTTAGTTTTTTACTTGGTTGTTAGAGGCTCAAGCCCATCGTGGGTGACTGTCATGGCATCCTTACTTTGGATAGAAGTCCCATAAAATGGAAACAATGTCCCGACATGACCATTGCTGTTCTCTCTCTTGGACGCAAAACCACAAATCAAATATTTTTCTTAGTTTAACACAACAGGTAATGTTCATGTAATGTATACCCCTTGAAACCCATTTACATTGGAAAACTGGGACATACAGCCCTGGATATACCTGTTTTTGCTGTTTGTTTGTTTCTTATTTTTGGTCCGAAACATCGATTGTGGGTGAGGTGATTCTAACGTATATCCACAATCAATATTTTGAACAAAACAATATTTAAAATATCTTTTTTCTTAAAGAAAAGTACAATCTTTACAGCTGAAAAATATCTCTGTCATTAACTGATGGGCATTTTTTCGTAATGTATAACGGCCACTTTGTTTCTGTGTTCCGTTCACTTAACAGGTAAACTAAACGGGACAAAGTTGGTCACGGGGATGTGACAATCAACAATGCAAGGATCATACCTCCTTGTCCACTGTTGGTCCGTAGCTGCTGTTGTTCAGCCAAACTTGAGCCATATATATTCGAGCAATCAATCCATGATGTAATATCATTGGGCTGAATACGAGGAATACCTGTTGAGAAATAGACAAATGAGAAACCAAACATTTTGCATATATGCGAAAACAAAGGGGCAGATCAGCTTCGCAGTAATTGCGAAGCTGATCAGCGCCTTTGTTTTCGCTAAACGGATATTACGTCCTTCTGATGGTAATATGGCAGTCAAACACATGAACATCTATTGTTTGACTGCCATATTACCATCACATGGATGTACTATCAGACATTTCTAAATGTGCTGTAAAAGCATACCCTCGCCATTTTGTTACATCTACTGTTTCTGATTCAGAAACAGTAGATGTAACAAAATGGCGAGGGTATGCTTTTACAGCACATTTAGAAATGTTGGATAGTACATCCATCTGATGGTAATATGGCAGTCAAACAATAGATGTTCATGTAACAAAATGGCGAGTGCATGCTTTAATTTAGATTTTATTTTGTATTTAGTGTCATAGACAAAATGCGCTGGGACAAAGACTTGAAACACCAAACAAAACGAAAGTAGGCTCGATGCATAGGGAATAGAAAATATCAATAAGAATAGTTTATTCTGTCTTTAACAACCCAACCATAAGAGAGAGAGAGAGAGAGAGAGAGAGAGAGAGAGAGAGAGAGAGAGACCTCTTGTCCTGCTCCGAAAACTGACGACACGATGAATTTACAATATCTTAACCAATTTCGACGATGAATTTTCCCATTATTGTCATTTGGGTGAGTCTGCTTCCAATTTAGGGGTATCAAGTGTAGTGGGATTTTTTTTTTCTTCTTCTTCTTCTTCTTCTTCTTCTTCTTCTTCTCTTTTTTCGATGAAATTCTTCTAAGCAAACAGAATAGCCCAAGATGGGACGACGCGTTCTGCGGCGTCACACCTGGCACTATACAGTTTGCCTTTGTCCCGCAAAAGGCCACCAGGCTTATATGAGTTAAATGTGTAAGGTATACCTGAATCACAGTTCACAGCCTTTGATCTTGTGAAAGGCATACATGTGGATCCTGTGGTATCGATATTGTCATTTGGTCTTATATCTATGTTGAAGCAGTTATCACTGAAACAAGGTTTATGTAAAAGTAATCAATGATCAGGAAATGTCGCAATCAAGAAGACATTCCAGCTCCAAAAGCCGAGGTAGAAAACAATTAAATTGGCAACCAGGTACTAATACATGTACAGTGAACACATCGTACAAAGTGAGCACCAATTTCCCAATAGGCGACCACTCAGTTACCAGAATCGAACTAAATACTATAAAATCGTACATGGGGTGCATACAGCACAACAATTCAACAACAAAACATAAAACAATTAGAATCACAACAGAAGTATCGCATTGTAAAATATAAACTTCTGCCGCAATCTTTTGTTTGTATTTCACATTACGGAAACTTCCCCATGCATTACATAGAGATTTTTCAGAAGCAAATATTAAAAATGTCTTTGGAAAAATTTGGCCATTTTAATATGTTTGCTCAAAACATTGGTTGTGGGTAGACGTTAGAACCGCCTCGCCTAGGAGGTTCTAACGAGTACCCACAATATATGTTTTGGTACAAAAACAAGAAAAATAGGTTTACCCCTGTACCCCAGTTTTACTATATAAAAGTGGGATATGAGGGAGTATACTTTTCATGGACAGGGGTATCAGTGTTAGTAGATACATAGTACCCCTTGAGAATAATGCTACAAAACAAACGAGTGTGGTTATTTCATAATACAACCGAAACGCATGAATATGTGCGTGCATTGATGGTTTCGTCAATATTTAGGACAGAACTGTTTGATTCCAGTCAGATTACGCAATTGCGAGAACTACTTAACATGACATAAATTTTCGGTTTAACTGTTTTAGCGTATTTCTCTCTTTTAATATCTACCATATGCAAGAAAATGGAAAATGTGGATATGCATGTTTTACATTGTTCCTTTCTATAATGCAAGATATTTGAATAAACACTTCATTCAACTCCTGAGTTCGATACCAACCTCTATTAACATGACACTTTAAACTACCAAACAAAACGGTTATTTTTAGGAAACGGCGTTTCTGTCCCTACTTGACTGAAAAATGATTGACTGAAGCCTGAACATCAAAGTTACATGTACCTGCTGGAACTGCAGCAATCAGCTATTTCTGTAAATAGAGAAAATCAATCAATTTGACAGATATAATTTATGACAAATGCCCACTCTTTTAAAACAAGCTATACATAGAAAGCAAACAACCGCACACGTTTATGGCATTCAAGCTGCTGAAAGTATACACCACGATAACCGTTACAGATACCATTCTTTTGAAAATGTGAACATATGAGTTATGTTTTGGTTGATACATGTAAATCGAATGTCTTCAATGCTACACTAAATTCATAATTATTAGTAAATGTTACAAAAGATAGAAAGTTCACTTATTTTAGGTATTCTACATCTCCAGTAGTCGTTGATGTACAGTGTCTGACGTTCTACGACTGGGCTAACGCGCTCACCGGATTATTCAAAATTCATTAATACTACGTTAAATACCTACCCTCGGCTTCCGGTGTCTTTGCAATGTCATGGTCAAGAAACTGGGATATCATTACCTGGTAATAATAATAATAATAATATAAGCCGCCGCAGAGAGCCGACGGTTTCTTCTCTGTCGGCATGGCTCTAAACTACTTTCGACAAGACGTGTGACTCTGCAAATTCTTCAAAATTCCAAAACCACTGCTTTACATGGGTAGTTATTTCTATCCTGTTTGGTTTTAAACGTTATATTTTAAATATAATTAGGGGATAACTGTATTCAAATTTTTCATTTGGGGCGGTATATCGTCGGATATACGGTCGGAAATTTTGTTTTACGGCGACGCGTTAGCGGAGCCGTAAAACATGATTTCCGACCGTATATTCGACGATATACCGCCCCAAATGAAAAATTTGAATATTGTTATCCCCATTCTAATGTACTTTTTAACTATAAACATCGAAAAATGCTTTGTTTTTCACGAAATGTGAGCGTGAAGAGCGATGTATAACCACGACGTTAACCAATCAGAAGCGACGTTGCTCATGGCGTTAGGTTTCCGACGGTACATCGCAGAATATACTGTCGCAAATTTTTGACGTTATCCAATAAGACGTCGCGTAACATTCTCGAGTGCATTAGAATTATTTATCTAAGTCTCTAACGAGTATAAACGGATGATTCTGGTCACATCGATCATAAATAAAACTTTTCTGCGTGACACCAAATTAGGACAAAACATTGAACATTGTACATGTAGATACTGTATATGTATTTTTGCTGAATGATATTTTAATTAAGAATTTATCAATATGAGTGGGTATGTAAAACAGAAATCTACTGTTTTCTTGGATCTGTCAATCAAATGATGATATGCATTTATTGCTAATAGACGTCACAGATACTAGGAATGACTCAATATAGTTATTATTTGAAAATTTTAAATAACTTGGTGTAAAAATGAAAATGTTACTGGTTTTCGTGGGACCCATTTCCCGGAAAATGGAATGCATTTGAATAAAAATTACACAACGCCTAAATGTCTAGGATACATAATCTGACAAATTAAGAAATATTTTGGGGTCATGGAAATGTATTTCTCTGGGAAATGTTAGTGTAAACATGTTTTTCTGGAGAAATTCTGAAAGTGGGTAACTTGGGGCGGTTCGTGTGCGCTTATTATTTGCTGAAAGATGACATGCTTTTTGTTTCAGGTTCTTATATAATTGAAGTCAATGACTACATCGAAAAATATGGCTTATTTTTTCAAAAAGCTAAGAAAAATAGGTCCCACGATTTCAACGCGGAAGTAACTGAAAAATGACTCGCTTGCTCTGAGCTGACCACTCATTTCACAATCATGTAAACACAAATCCATGTATTTGCAACATATTCAACAGCCACATGATAAAGCATGCTAAAGAATGTAACATTGTTGACAAAAATAAACAATGCTTTTTATACAGGTAAATCTTCAAACATGTATATACAGTGACCACACATAAGTCCTTAACAATGACCAAACTCTGCATCAATTATTTCAACCGTGAAATAAGGGTAGCATATCTAAATTGTGACCGTATTACTCACATGAAGACTAAGGTCGGTACTAAAAGCCCGGTTCCCACCTTCATTGTGTATTCGCCTGCTGATGAGTCTCGGGCTTGGTAGATCCGCTGAACCATCCCCACCCAGAGACTTTGTTCGAGGGGAATTTAAATTATCACCTGAAATACACATTTTAAAATGATCGATCGATTGAAAAAAAAAAGAATTCTGAAAAAAAAAGAACACATTATTTTAACCATAAAACGAAAGCTTTCTCTTCGTAGGTGTTGTTATATTTGTTGTTTCGGGCCTGAGATTTCAAAATTAAATTGCAGAGAATATGAATGTTTGAAGCTTTCAATCTGAACTGCGATTTTATACGTTTTTGCAGTTACAATACTTTGCTAAATGATGATAGACTTGTATGAAGTGTTACATGTACCATATACATGTAAGAGACATTTCTCTACATGTTTTAAATACTCAATAAATAAATAAATAAATAAATAAATAAATAAATAAATAAATAAATAAATAAATAAATAAATAAAATCAAACTAACACTAAAACCATGAACAACCAACACTCATACATGTAGAGCACCATTCTCTTACCATATGCTACAGTATTCAGACCACGTTTTTGTGGAGCGCCGGCCATACCCATAGTTGGCTGATTCAGATTGTTGCAGCTTCCGTCGGCCGTCCTGAAATTGTATTGTTTGCTTGTATGTAAACGTCAACGAATGTATGAACTCTCTCTCTCTCTCTCTCTTTCTCTCTCTCTCTCTCTCTCTCTCTCTCTCTCTCTCTCTCTCTCTCTCTCTCTCGTCCGTGTAATGTATACCCCCTATACCCCACTTTTATATAGTAAAAATGGGGTATGCAGGGGTATACAATTTTCTTATTTTTGTTCCAAAACACAGATTGTGGGTACTCGTTAGAACCGCCTCAGCAAGGCGGTTCTAACGTGTAGCCACAATGTATATTTTGAGCAAAAATGTTTAAAAAAAATCATTTTTTTTCCAATGAAATTTTCATTTTTTTCCTTTGAAAAAAAAATCTCTGTATATTGCATGGGTAACTTTTTGTTATGGTATAGTTTACCTTATAGAAGTAGGCGATGCGGGACAAGTTGGTACCACATTGCACTGGAACTCTCTTTGCCAAACATCTCTTACTTCAGCCGTCTTTAAATCGTCCAAACTAAACCCACTGTAAATAAAACAATGAATAAGAATAATATCAGAATTGAGCCATGACGCGATAGAACCTGTCTTTGGGGTTTCCGACCAGGTCCGACACAAACCGAGCTGTACACGCACAGACAATGACTAGAGACTGCAAGTTTTAGATTTAGAAAGAAGAGGAATTGTGCTATCCGTTTAGCGAAAACAAATGCGCTGATCAGCTTCGCAGTTACTGCGACGATGATCTGAGCCTATGTTTTCGCATAAACTAAATTCCGGTTTTCTCATGACGCGGCTCATGTGATGGTCGGAAGGAAAACACAAAACACATTACATGTATTATGCAAATACATAAATTGCCACACGATATTAATAGGTGTACATTAATTAAAAAAAAAGAGGAAAACAGAGACCAGAATTATAATATATGGATATGGTTTCTTTGGTAACTTTACTCTAGTTTCAATTGTGCTTCAAATTCATTTTACATTATATTTTGTATTGTATGTGTAGACGATGCTTAGTCTAAAATACAACTTATGTTACTGAGCCGTGCCTCTGTCTTTGCCACTTTGTTCTTAGGCCTTTTCTTTCTTCGCATTCGAAACTTTAAGCTTCTTATTAGCATGGTTTGTGGTGGACCAGTGTCAATATTTATTTTACAAATTTAAACTTTTTTCAAGCATGGTTTGTGGTGGACCAGAGTCAATATTTATAAAATCAGGACATGTATTGTCCTACACCTTTAAATTGTGAAGATTGCAGGAGGTTACATGGACAAATAAATAAATGATGGAAGCGCACCCTTGTTTAAAAACAGACATACATGCACTTCATATTACGAAAAATCGCCCTTGCATTAAAAATAAAGATTTGGGATGGGTGTGGGCGTTGAAAATGATAATTTTCTCTTTTTTTTTGCTTAAAACGTTAAAACCCCCTCTTCTAACAGCTACCCAAAATCAATGTTTTGGATAGAAAAATAAGAAAAAAATTATACCCCAATTTTACTATATAAAATTGGGACTTAAGGGGATATTCCTTTTATGGAAATGTTTTCCTGATGATACCATACCGTTTCATGAGCAGTCTTGTAGCTTCTAGCACATCTTCTGTCTGCTGTGCCTGTTTTTTGTTGAATGACCTTTTTGTACCAAGATACCTGGACAACATGGCTGGGCATCCACTACGTTTTGCTTCCTCTGTAAAACAAAATAAAATTTTACTTTAAAAGGAATGCTTGCTCAGCTTTGGAATACACTCCGTTTTACATCTTCTGATGAAGAATTACGAAAACATGTCTGTGCAATATATACATTAGGAAAACATGTCCGTGTAATGTATACCCCCTTATACCCCACTTTTATATATAGCAAAACTTGGGTATGCAGGAGTATACTTTTAATTACGAGTCTTTTTGAGACGCTTATTCGAACGAAGGGTACGGTTCCCAAAAGTTCGAGAAACATTATCGATTGCAATAAACGTTCAGCATTCTGTCTGAAAATGGTTATTTTCAGCATGTACAGAATTTTGAGGCGTTCAGCCGTTTCGTTTTTGAAATACTTAACACAATATTACTAGGTGCGTTGGGAATTTTGTTAAGTATATACATAAGTGTCATGTTTCCATTTATGTTGACGCACGCGTATGCATACGATATTAAAGAATGTCGTTATCTTGCAAGTGTATCTGTGCACGCAAGGCAAACAAGTATATCTGCAAACGATCGCTATTCTTGCTATTATACACCACAAAGACTATAAAATTGCGAAATCGACTAAAGTGCTGCATGGTTTAAACTCACTTGGTGGGGTACGTTTCAGTAAACCGTCGATCCCTCTTTTGATGAAGTTCACCTCTCTGGCATCTTTGATGGCTGATAAAACCTCTTCCTTGCTCGGACCTCCATGAATACCCGTTGCCAGGTGAGTTGCTATGAGCAACAGAGGCACGTAGAGGCCTATTGTCTGAAATAGCATCGTTTATTTATTGTCTGTCGTCCTCGATTCTGAATAAAATATTTTTAGTGCAGGTGTGGTTATATCTATAATGGGCTAAAACGGTAGATAATCATCTTTTTATCAGTCCGAGAGTACCATCAGTAAAACATGTCCGTGAAATGTTTACCACCTAATCGCACCATCAGTTAAACATGTCCTTGCCATGTATAACGAAAAACTGGGGTTAGCAGGGGCATATATCCAATTTTCTTACTTTGGATCCAAAACATACATTGTGGGTACCCAATAGAACCGCTTCAGCGAGGCGAGGCGGCTCTAACGTGTACCCACAATGTATGTTTTGAGCAAAAATATTAGAAAGAAAATCAGTGAAAATCTATATTTTTGCAACCCCCTCAAAAAATCTCAATATATTGCATGGGCAAGTTTTCGTAATGAGTAGTGTCCAAACCTGATACATGTAACGGACGCCTATTTAGTCAAGACGCCTAGCGTCTGTATATATAATTTTTACACATTTTGTCGAAAAAGTTTATGTTTAATAGTGGCAAAAATTCAGTTAATTTACAGAAAGGAAAAATAAAGAATGAATAAGAAAGAAAGAAAGAAAGAAAGAAAGAAAGAAAGAAAGAAAGAAAGAAAGAAAGAAAGAAAGAAAAGAAATGAAAAGAAAAGAAAAGAAAGAAAGAAAGAAAGAAAGAAAGAAAGAAAGAAAGAAAGAAAGAAAGAAAAAAGAAAGAAAGAAAGAAAGAAAGAAAGAAAGAAAGAAAAGAAAGAAAGAAAGAAAACTTACCCTCATACTGTAATCAGTTCGAAATTTTCGTTCAGTTCGAACTTACAAACTGTCGACGACCCAGCTGAATGAGTATTTCTTTTGAAATACCTGTATATGTTTTATTACAATTCGTTAGCCAAGCTTTAAATTAATCTATCATGTACATCTTTTTAAATTAGATTGAAAACTAATATGTTTTTTATATTATATTGGATGACTGCCTACTGTTTTCACTTTTTGTGTTTTATATATACAAATATATATACGTCATTGTACAAATAAAAGTTCGGGTACGGGTTATACCTATCAGTTTTGATCGCAAAAATGACGCTTATAATTAGGTTTATCGTCAATATTTATGATGGTTGAACTTTTTAACTCTCTGTAAATACGTCGAGGCAATTCAAATTTTACGATTGACTATTATACGTAGATTTACAGATAAGGTTTTGTTTATTTGTTTGTATCTCAGTCATTTTTTCTGTCATGTCGGGACTTCCTGGATATTAATCATTTTTCTGAGGAGTTATTTTTATTTCATTTTTTTTTAATTCAGTTTTACGTCCCTTTCAAGATTATTTCAGCTCATATGAGACGGGCCAACTTGAATCAGTAGTTGGGCGAAAACAAGAGAACCCCGATAAAAACCACCTGGCATACCCACAAGCAGAACTTGGCTTGTCTCACATGTGACCAGTGCGGGCTCGAACCCACACCAGACACGGCGGTTGGGAGTTAATATGCCTTGATGAAGGATGTCTTGATAAAGGAAGTCATAACCGTTCAGTGTATACCCCCTGAAACCCCACTTTTAAAACTGGGATTTACATGGGTACACACGTTTTCTAATGTTCGCTCCTAATTATAGATTGTGTGTACTCGTTAGAACCGCAAAAATGTTAAAAGTATCTTCTTTTTTTCCAATGAAATTTTCATTTTTTACAAATTATGAGATATTCTCTGTATATTGCATGAGAATGTTTTCGTAATGTGACACAGCGCCTCGAGTGGAAATCGAACCCAGGACCTCCCGATTTTTTGCATGATGCTCTAACATATGCCACTACTATAAAGTTGTTGTTCCCTAGCTTGTGGGTGCATGTAATTGAACTCTCCGACGTCTCACTGAGGATCCAGTCAACGCTAGTAACCAATGCGAAACCAAGCCTATTCAGTGAACAGGCAACGAAATAAAACTTTCAGGGGAATTCCATATAGCAATATTTTGGCAGGTCTACGAGGGGGTTCTTACGATCGATAATCTATGTTTGGGACCAAAATTATCCAGACTTACTATGAAAAAAGGTTGAGTTTAAAAGGGTATTAGTTAATTTAAGATTAACAATATCCAGTTGGGAAAATTATACATTGCCCTCGTAGCTTCAGGCGGAGAGGCTATTTTTGCCGATTCACCCAAAGGTGTTCTTTATTTTATGAATCGATTGATAAAGGTTTCTGTGTAGGCGTTGGGTTTACATTCACGTTTCCAGCAAGCCGCAACACCAGAAAAGCAACAATCTGCATGTGCGAAAACAAAGACGCAGATCAGCCATGCAGCAACTGCACAGCTGATCTGCGCCTTTGTTTTTGCTACACAGATAGTACAATCCCTCTTCTTCTAAAATTCAAAATCTCAAGTTTCTAGCCTGCTTCTGTGACTGTAAAGGCTGGTTTGTGTCGGACCTTATCGGAAACCCAAATTGTCGATGTTCTTATGCAAAGGCTCACATAATGAGACCCTGCAGAACTGATCACCACCTTTATTGAAGGCTGATTTTGTCAAAATGTTTTGATAAAAATAAGCCATACAAATCACGAACTGACGGTCAAAAGGAAACATTTTCTCAATATTGTATTTCTTTTTAATGTACCACATCACGAACCAAACCATCCATGGCCTAGGCTATCCACCCACAAAGTCATAACTTTATACGGGGAAACCGGTTGAACAAAAGCTGTTGATACGTCAAATAACAGACGTAGACGCGACTTTGGATACGTGTCGCATCAGACGTGTTTAGTGCGATTATTTCAATTACCCATGACACTCTGGCATTGTTTGGTCTCCTTAAGCGGTCAGCTTGGAAGCATACTTTTAAAATTCAGTTTTGCGTCCCTTATAAGAATATTTCATTTATCTTCACACACACACACACACACACACACACACACACACACACACACACACAAAACAAAGAACAAAACACACACACACACACACACGATGCTTGTACCTAAGTAAACGTTCAAAATATTAAATGTATTTCTTAAATTGGAAATGTTATGGATCACACTCTGCATGCCAAATATCGATATTTGACCAACGCCGGAGTGAGATAGCCAACTCCGAGGATAAAGCCTACGCCTGAGGGAAACAGAGAGTGATTTTCTTCTAAAAATGTCAAAATAAATTAGAAAACACGCTCTTTACTCAGTTTTGCTGATTCTGTATTATCCCATGACATTGATTTTGTTGTTCAAAACGACTGTGGACGCAAAGATATTCGTATAATTGATAAATTTATGAAAAATGTACTTGAAAACAACAACCTACTTGAAACATCTTCACGTGTCTTTCTGTACGAAGATAATGGTTGAAATTGTGCGCATGGAAGAAACAATCTGTATCCACCATCAACAGAACCGAAGCAGGCTTGTGTTTGGTATATTTCGAACATTTTCAAACATTTAATTAACAGACCCTCTTTAGTGAGGAAATGAGGGTAACGTCTACGCCGGAGTAAGATACGACTGCAGCCGGAGGGAATGACAGAGAAGAGATAAGACCGATGATGTTCTTATGATTTGAGGTCTTGAGGAATCATGTTTATTTTCACCCCATTATGGTCTGTATGCCTACAATCTCCTACAAGACGCTTACCTTTTGGGATGGGATCGCGCACGAACGTTTCTGTTGAGAATATCTTGTTATACTTAATGTTTCAAATTCGTAGTTTATCATAAATGCAAATATTTCTGTACACGAAAATATAAACGAGCAATAAATGAAAAAAATCATGGCTTGCCGCTGAGTAAATTCGCCACATACATGCATTAAAAAGCAACAGGCACTAAAAGAGCAGTTTTATATTGTATCGAATCATTCATAAATTGATTCAGAAAAACCGTTTGTTACGAAGAATATTAACTTAAAAAGTTTTGCCATGCCTTTTTAAATACAAATAGTAATATGTTTTATTAAAACACGGTAATTGGTATTCGTACGTAAATGCATAAAACGCCGGCATGGAACTGCATCACTGTCATTTCCATAACCAACGACGTGCGTCTGTATCATTATACAGATGTAGCTGCCAACTATTGTTGCTACCATCTTATTCAGTGTCTTTATTTGGATCAGATCTTAATTTTTGCGGATATCGAGAGTCAGCTCGAAATACGACAGGACCCGATTGCGATATGTATAATTATGTAGCTGTCATTGGGTATTACAACTATCCCCATAGAAGCCAAAGACTAAATGGTGGGTATAAGTCCTTAACTATCGTAGTAGACGCGCGTCACAGCGTCACATAAATATGAATGAAATGAAATGTACGTAGGTTGTCCCAAAATAGCGTAGACAACCCCTGAATTCAAGGAATTTGACGTAATATTCCCATGTTGGCTTTATATGTTGTATTTCAATAATTTTCACATACGAAGATACAAAACAAAATTCGGAAGCAAACCGTTCAAGCCCTGTTTTCTGCAAATACTTATTGCAAGTTCAGTAAAGCGGCGCATGTAAAACGTTTGACGTCATTTTTAGAACGAACGCATATGCAAACTCGAATAGCGCTGCATTCGACAATCGAGAAAAATGGCGACGTCAGCTGAAAAGGCGGCGCAGCAAAGTGTCATTGAGTATTGTGTTCAGCTGAAAATGACTCCGACACAAACATTTAAACAATTATAAACCACGGGAAAATATGAAAATGTGTCTCGTGCGCTCGTATTCAAGTGGCATAAGCGATCTGCTGAGGGATGGACCGGTGAGAAAGACAGTAAGCTGGGTAGACCTTCTTACGGAAGATGAGAAGGAATAACGGAGAATATTTCGAGAAAGAATAACGCGACTTAACATGACGTCGTTAACGTTACTCTGACGTGCGCCGGTGTCATCCTACCGCAGAATAAAAATTCTATATTTCAGTTGTTTATCAAGGTAGAACATTGAAACCTGGCACGGACAATCACAAGACATGTGTTTGTAATTACCTGTAGCCATTTGTCTCTAGCATGTTTATGTGCAATGAAAGTGTTCGATGTTTCGGGACCACCCTCGTATTTGGCCAATCGAAACAGGCGTTCCATTCATATATATAATAGTAAATATGTGACGCAAGTCTACAACGATTTTTAGGGATTATAGCTGTTTTCATGCTCTGAAATGACATTATATATGGTTAATAAACAATCTCAGAAATCAATATCAATGATCGTGACAAAGACTTGAACAACAAAGTAGAGCAATAAATTGATTTTTGCTTTGAATCAGTATCCTGTGCAAACGTTATCATCCGCAGGCGTTGGTCTTATCCATATGTAACCTCCCTCCGGCGTTGGCGATCCCGTTCTTTTTTCCACAAGGAGACTTTGGTGGCGACAAACATCTAAACGCTTCGTCAAAAATGAATTTTAAGTAAAACGGCTTGTACAGCGAATATAAATTATAGATTATAGCGTGAATAGAGAATGAAAAATTTTGACTTTAAAGAATATTTGACTTCTAAATCAGTCTGGACAGTCAAAAACACAAAATCGTGTATGTTTTCTTTTATTTTATATGTTCCAGACAAAGTATTGTAACATTATGCAAATTTTATTTGGAAGGAGGTCCATCTTGCTTCATTAACTTATCATTACAAATTACATTATCCCCAGGCACTATAAAATATTACATAGTTTTGCTGAAAACCCTTCACACAATGTTCCTCAGGCGTTGGCTATTGCCTCGGAGTTAGCTATTTCACTCCGGCGTTGGTCAAATATCGATAATTGGCATGCAGAGTGTGTGGATGTCAGACAGTTTATAGATTGGTGAAGAGAAAATGGCCACCTTACAGACACATGACGTTGAAACAACGTTGAATAGATTTGATTCACTAAATCAATATTTGCACAAAATGTTGAAACCGTAGAATCAACATTAGGACACATCGTTGAAATAATGTTAAATTAATGTTGAATTGGTCAACGTTTAAACATTGTTGAATCAAATCGACTCACTGAGTCAACATTGATTCTACAACATTGTTTTAAAGTTGATTGAATCAACCCTGATTCGAAAATGTTTCAACATTGTGTGTCTGCTCAAACACAGTATAGTTTATTTTTTTTGCTCAAATCTTGAAAAAGAACTAATAAATTAATGGTGGATTAAGCCCATGTCTCTCCTAACTTTTCAATGTGATTTCAAACATGTATTTGAGGGTGGTCGGTGGGAATATAGGCACCCGCCCATTGGGGCCTAAAGAAATAGATGGGCTGCTTGTGCCTCCGGCCAAAGCTTATACACTACTGACTGACCATCTGATTACTGGTTAACCGCTCTGGTCTGAGCCTGCCCAAAACGTGGTTAAAGTCATACCATACATACGTATAAGCCTTTTTGGCTTAGTTGGATGGTTATATTTCAAGTACTTGTTGGATGACATCCTTATTTTGGGTAAAAGTCTCATAAAATGGAGGCAACGTCCGACATGACCTTACCTGTTGACTGGAACGTAAAGCATGAATTCAAACAAACAAATAAACATGTAATTGTACGGTTGGTATAAAGATTATATTCCATCAAAGAAGCACATCGGCAAGCAAATAAAGCACAGGTAACGCCATTTCATGGTGTTTCTAGGGCGAAGACTTAACAGAGCGAATGCGCGAAGACACCTGATGCCTAACAACACCACTAGACATTGGAGCATAAGGAAACCAAAAACAGACCAAAAAGTTCAGTTCCGGCTCTTGCCATACTGAATTTATAATCAAAATTAGGGGTATGCATATAATTAAAGCTAGAAACAATAGTCGGCTATGCTCGATTCCTATTCGTAAATAATTCCACCTCCCCGTCTCATAGCGTTTATACATGTACGTTTAGTCGCGTAGTGGTCTATATGAATATTTAAAATTGCTTTGCAGTTACTGTAGCCATACGACGAAAACAAATCAGTTGAGTTATGTGGAATATTATCAAATGTTCACACTATCTGCTTTCATTTTTTTCCAAATTTCTATACAGTCAAAAGTACAATCAGCTTTTTGTTTATCGACTGGCCATCTTGAGTCAAAATGGCATATAAAAATCGTTTAGATCGTTTAAAAACAGTCGTTTCACCGTTTATTTCCTTTCCTAATTAAATTAATGTTTTCTTTATGCAATTTATGTCATTCAGTTAGCGATGCAAATTAAACCATATACTGACTATTGCACAACAAAAAATGTTTAGTGCGTCTGTAGCAGACCTGTATCATAAAATGTTGATCTACAGTGTGGGTCGTTCCGTATCGGCCGGCCGTAAATTCCCATCTCAAATGACATTCGCTCGTCTGTACATTGCCGTATTGTTTTTGTCACCAAGCAACGGAATATAACGATAAATTCACTGTAAAAGTGGAAAAAAAATATAAGCCTCCAAAAGGTTATACCATGAAAAGTTTATGTATTCTGTGAAAAGTACAGCAAAATAACTTACCCGCCAAAACGCACGCGCTGACATAAACATCTGGAATTTGACGTACCAGTTGGAATTTGACGAGCCGTATGGACCACTTTATGTAATATAAAAGTTAATTGTCAAATAATCCTTGTTTAAAAAAAGTGTGTTTGTTTTGCTTTATTTTGAAACTAGTTATTGTTGTTTATCCAGATATCTCCGTGTATCGTTCAGTAGTCGTTCGCCTCTCAGTTATGAAAAAGTTTACAAGAAGACCCATGGTCCTGATATCGCTCACCTGAGATTTTGTCTTTGATGAACGACCTTTGGCTAAGGCAATGTTGGCCAAGGTAAAATGTAAACTTGACCTCAAGTACTCACATAATTATTAACACTATAAACTGTCTGTATCTACCAACTTTCAAATCTTTCTGGCAATATTTGACCTTTCTGTTTAAAACAGTTTAATAGGTCAAGGGCAACCCAAGGTCATGATTTATATAAACTATGAAGGGCCAGATCCCAAAATGCTACATACTAAGTTTCATCGAAATCGGTTCGCCGATTCCAGAGTTGTTTTTAAAGGATTTTACCACATATATGGGCATGGCGGCCATCTTGGTCATGTGACCTGGACCATTTATACAAACATTAATTCCCCCTTCCTAAGGATACCACATAAGGATACCACAATGGCTTTGATTGGTGAAGTGGTTTCTGATAAAATTATTTTTTAAATGTCATATGTAAATGACCTTTGGCCAATGTCAAAAGATTACCTTGACCTTGAATATCCAATCATAAGATTTCATTTACTCAATAAGTTTTATGTATATACCAACTTTCAGGTCACAGGCCACAAAACTTCCTGAAAAAATCCAATATGTTCCATTTTTTCAATTGAGAAGCCTATGTGTCCAAAGTTGACCTTGCTATAAAATAGGTTAAGGTCAACCCAAGGTCATGATTTAAACAAACTATGATGGGTCAGAGTCCCCGATACATGTACCAAGTTTTATTGAAATCGGTCTAACAGTTCCAGAGAAGATTTTTTAAGGTTCTTACCACGAATGGGCATGGCAGCCATCTTGGTCATGTGACATAGACCATTTATTTAAACTTTGATTCCCGCTTCCTAAGGATACCATATATAAAAGTTGGCTTTGATTGGTGAAGTGGTTCCTGAGAAAATTAAGTTTTAAATTTAATATGTAAATGACCTTTGGCCAAGGTCAACAGATGACCCTGACTGTCGTGGATTTTCCACGATGCTATTATGATTGATTCTTATGTTTCTTTCTTAAAATTTTTGGTTACTTTGCTTAAGTATCTATTTATAATAGTTGTCAATATAAGTAACGTCGTGACGTTAGCGTCGCGACGTTAGTAACGTTACTTAGTAACAATCCGGGGTAACAATGGTATTAAGATGGAAGGCATGAAGTTGTCTATAAAGAATCTTGTTACATAATTAAGGGGAAAACAGTTGGAACTTTCATTAGAGGAATAATAAGAGAACAAAGAACAATACAGAAATGGACACATAACAGAATGATAGCAAAAGGAAGAAGAATTAAAGGAAAGTAAATGTTTTATGTATCATAACATTTAAATTATATTGTGTTAAAGCAAAGAGTTATATTTCAACAGTAAATATTGACATTTGCAGAATATGTTTGACATTTCCTAGAATACAAGTTTATTTTCTATTGTGGCAAATTGGCTATTACAATATTTGACACTAACTGTTGTTGTATTTATGGTGTTTCGCCACAATATCTGGCGCAGGAACCCGGGACATACTTAGGGGATCTACAAGCTATTACAACAGCTGACATGGAAACAAATAATGAACATTGTTTTAATGAGGTTTTACCATTGCAAAAGGACGAGCACATAAGGTCAGAAACGGACTCTCAACAGAATACCCATAATGTCAAATTACCAGAACTAAAGCTACCAGTGTTTAATGGAGACAAGATTCAATGGGACTCATTTTGGAATTATTTTAAAGAAATTGTAGACAATAATGAACAATTAACCGACATAGAAAAATTTTGCTACCTGAAATGTATGCTAAAGGGAGATGCCGAGCATGTTATCACAGAATTACCTCTGTCACGGGAGAACTACCAAGTTGCTAAATCATTATTGGTAGACAGATTTGAAAATACTCGTGTAGTTCTACATAACCATTTTACACAGATTCTATGCCAATCCCCTGCACAAAATAACAGTAAAAGTCTTCGCCTGACCTACGATAAACTAGAAAGTCATTTGCGATGCTTAGAAGCTTTGCAGCAAGATACAAGTCATGACATTTTTGTTTCAATTATTTCATCAAAAATTCCAAAGGATGTCTTTCTACTGCTGGAACTACAAAAGGGGGCCAACAATGAATGGTCAGTTAGTCTGCTTAGGGACTGTTTTAAGAATTATATTGTTGCAGCAGAGCAAGCTGATCTTCTCGCATATGGGACTGAAGCGGAGGATTTGAGGGAAACATGCGCAGTCTACGACAGAGCAAGTCCATCACAACGAAAGCGAATCAATGCACGATTGTTTATAAAGTGCCACTACTGCAGCTGTAATCATTGGAGTGATCAATGTACGGATTATAAAACAGTAGATGATAGAAAAAATAAACTTAAAGAATGCTGTTTTCTTTGTTTAAAGAAGGGACACATAGCTAGGAAATGCTTATATAATAAAACTTGCTTTCATTGTGGGCGCAGGAATCATCATCACAGGAGTCTGTGTCCAAATATAGTATCTGTAAATGAAACAGGCCTACCACATAGAAACAATCTCAACACCACAGACTGTCTGAAATCTAAATATGAAAAGGAGACAACACAAAACCATGTCAATCAAACAACAGAAGCTATCAGCGAAGCAGAACATAATGGCACTACAAACATCATGGCTCATGTGACGTCAGACGTTTCTACAAAACATAGTAAAATTAACAAGGATGATAAGAAACAAATAGTCAATGGTAGTAAGGAAATAAAAGAGTCAAACGGAATGAAGGGAACATCGCTACAGAATCATCAGACATTAACTGAAACTGAACAAGAAAACAAAGTTCTCGAAACACGTTTCAGCAATATTTCCAATTCACACAAACAGAACCTGTTAGAGGAAGAAACAAAGCCAAAAAGAATGAAATTGCATGTACTTGACAACTGTGAAGACTTTATACTACAAATGGAAAAAGCACAAAAGGAGTACACCGACATAATGACAACGTTGAAATTGAGGAGATCAATCCATGAGAAGAGCACATATGTTGAGGAAACTTACGACCAATTATACAAAGGCATCGGTAGAATTAGTCGAAAAGAACTACTATCTACATGTACATTTGAAGTTGACAAATGCAAGACAATTCTTGGTTGTGGGAGTGTCGTGGATTTTCCACGATGCTATTATGATTGATGCTTATGTTTCTTTCTTAAAATTTTTGGTTACTTTGCTTAAGTATCTATTTATAATAATTGTCAATATAAGTAACGTCGTGACGTCAGCGTCGCGACGTTAGTAACGTTACTTAGTAACAATGGTATTAAGATGGAAGGCATGAAGTTGTCTATAAAGAATCTTGTTACATAATTAAGGGGAAAACAGTTGGAACTTTCATTAGAGGAATAATAAGAGAACAAAGAACAATACAGAAATGGACACATAACAGAATGATAGCAAAAGGAAGAAGAATTAAAGGAAAGTAAATGTTTTATGTATCATAACATTTAAATTATATTGTGTTAAAGCAAAGAGTTATATTTCAACAGTAAATATTGACATTTGCAGAATATGTTTGACATTTCCTAGAATACAAGTTTATTTTCTATTGTGGCAAATTGACTATTACAATATTTGACACTAACTGTTGTTGTATTTATGGTGTTTCGCCACAATACTGACCTTGAATACTCCTATGACTTCATTAAATCAATAAGTTATACATGTATGTATCTACCAACTTTCAGGCCGCAGGTCACAAAATTTCCTGAAAAATCCAATGTTTTCACCTTTTTCCATTGAAAAGCCTATGTGACCAAAGTTGACCTTGCCGTAAAGTAGGCCAAGGTCAACCCAAGTTCATGATTTATACAAACTATGATGGGCCAAACTACATACCAAGTTTCATTGAAATCGGTCTTTCGGTTCAAGAGAAAAAGATTTTGTAAGGTTTTTACCATATATGGGCATGGCGGCCATCTTGGTCATGTGACCTGGACCATTTATACAAACTTAAGTTCCCTCTTCCTAAGGATGCTCCACATGAAGTTTGGCATTGATTGGAACAGGGGTTTCATAGAAAACGATCTTTGAAAAGTGTGAACGACGACAACAACGACAACGTTAACAACGACGACTACGACGGACGACGGAGCATGGCCATCCTATAAGCTCACCTTAAGAGCCTTCGGCTCAGAAGAGCTAAAAATAAGCAACGATCAGGAAATGGCGCAATCAGAAAGAAATTACCACTCCAAAAACAAGGTGGGGAAAAAACTAAATTGTCAGTCAGGTACATGTACTAACACGAAAAGAACATATTGTAAGCCGAGAGAGCAGATACATCCCAATATGTTGCCACTCAGTTACACGGAATTGTTTGGATGAGTGGAGTTTAACGTCCCACCAACAGCTAAAACACGGAATTAACTAAAATATGAAAACGTACAAACACAAAACTTCAACACCAAAACATTAGACGATTAAAACCGCAACAGAAAGACAATATTTATTTCTTGAAACTGGATCAAGTCTAGCTCTAAACTGTCAGTTGCAAGTAGAGCCAATAAATGCCGAAACATCTTGTAGTGTCCTATGGACTCTGGCTTTGCGCTCTCTGCGCTTTATTCAACTTCACAGACTTCATGCGGCGGCACTCCTTTATTGATGAGACGGCGCCACTTTGATCGATCCTGTGTAGCCTGACCCTTTGACTCCTTTGGTATGCCAAACTCCTTCAACGAGGCATTGAGGGTGTTTTATAGTGTTTCTTCTGGTCACCTTGAGAGTAGATCAGCTGGATAGTTTTCACTATGATCCACTTCTGTACCTTGTTCTACTTTCGCTAGACGGCGTGGAGGTATAACGAAACACCGATGGGAACATCCCGTCTACCTTGAGAGCGCTTTCCTTCGTTCAGTACAATAGTATTTTTGAAACTAAAAACGTGACAGATCAGACCACATTAAAAATTATTTTTGTTTGCATAAAAATAGGTACAAAGCTACTTCTCACAAAAAAGCAATTGCATTTCATAATTTGTTGTGCTTGGATATCTGAGGCAAAACCCTGTAGAAATTTATTATGTAATTTCAATTTACGGTATTTTCATTGCTCCATATTATGCATTGAATTCATTACGCGGCTTATCCAACAAAAGTTTATGGGATATCATATTGCTTCACGCATGCGCATTGATTTATAGCATCTTGTTCTGTGCAGGGTTGAATCATCTGAGTCACAGTTTGAATTTACTTTTATCAAAACAATTACAACCATAAGTGGAATCTGAGTTAATATTTTGAAATAGTTCTACTAAACCAAATAACAACCCAAATTCAAAATGATGCTACGACGTCTTCTGTTGCTATGTCTAAGTACAATGCTAATAGGTATGTATACATGCATGTTTTTCTTTATTACACGTAATCTTTTAATTTCATATTTTCCATTTATTTTCACTACTTTTTGTCTCTAATTTTAATTAAACTCTTACATATCTTCAAAGTTTAATTTAAAATGTGTTCTCTTGCATTATATTTTCAATTCAGAGCACATTTATTACGTATCTCATTATGTTTACATGTACCTTACTATAGTGAAGTGGCCGTTACACCGTTACGTCCCGGCCTACAAAGTGCAAAAATCTCTCATTTGAATGCAAATAATACATTCTCAACTTGCACATTGGTGTTTGCAGATTTGTACTCCACAGAAATTATTTCTGAAACCGTATTCGTTTATAAATGTAAAATTAATTCACATACTTTTGTTACATATGTTACATAGGTTATACAAATAGAGAGCCATCTATATCAACTTGATAAAATTATGCATCCCACATATTGTCCTTAAAGAATCTTGCAGAAAAATGGTAGAATTGTGGTAAAAAAAAACAACAACATATTTTTCATTCCCAAACAAAGAATACTACAAATATATACAGCAAGTAGCATATGTCATTTTTAAATGGCCGTTACACCATTACGCCCCGGTGTACGAAGTGCAAACATCTCTCATTTGAATCAAAAAAGACTGCTTTTAAAGATAGACTATGTCTGCAAAATTCCCTAGGGGTGGGGGGTGGGGGGCAGCAGGACCTCTTTCAGCCAGAAGTCTAATATCGCGGCTGACCTGTAGAGCACATCGATCACATAGATTGTGGGTACACATTAGAATCGACTCGCGCCGCCTTGGCGATGCGGTTCTAACAAGTACCCATAATCTATGTTTTGGAGCAAAAAAAAACAACAGAAATAATAAATATGCTCCTGGAAACCTTAGTTTTACTATATAAACGTGGGGTTCAAGGGGGTATACGTTTCATGGCCATGCTTACCTGATGGTAGAATTTTAGATAAGTCAAGTTTAAACCCTGAAAAGCAGAGATAAAGCAGTAATAAATACTTCAACCTAAATGACTGTTCCTTGCAATGTATACGTATAATTGATAACATGTGACACGATAATATATAAAAACTTACTTACACGTATTCATCTACATGAACATAAAAATCATATATAAAATTTCTATCCATCAGACGTCAAAGCAGACGACACACACTACGGATTGCTGGGACATCCGTAATTACTTACCTTACGTCACTGCGTCTCAAAACTTATCGAAAATATCTAACAGAGTGAGACGCAAAAGTAGAAAGTCTGTAGAACTTTACTGACTAAAAATAAACATTTTTTTTCTTGAGCAGAAGTCAACGCAAAAAACACAACAGATTGCTGGGATGTCTGTAGTTATTACTATCTGGGCACTACTGACGTCACAGCGTCTGGTATCCGGTGTCAAAGCTGGAGCGCGCAGTCACCACATAAACATATTCACCGGACGGATGACTGGTTCCCGTTTGGACTGAACGCGTCGGAGAATTATTGTCGGGACATAAGTGCACGCTGGAAGCCATGGTGTTTTACTGAGGACCCGGATGTTAGATGGGAGCAGTGCGATATACCGCTCTGTAATAGTTAGTAGGAATTTTAGGAAATTCTGTACGACAGTTTAAAATAGATACTAAATAATAACCGTTTAATTTTTAAAACACAGAAATGGGAAATTAGGGCAAACGCAAAATAACCCTTTGTGCATTTCTGCAAATGGTGTTGTGTTTTTTTAACCGCAAGTAATGGCGGATTTAGGTAGAATCAAGCCGAATTAAGCCTCTATCGGACCAAACCATATTCATGCAAAAAGTGAAAAAAAACGATCCCCCCCCCCTTTTCTTTGGCTCAAATTCTTGATAAGCCTCTGACGTACATGAAGCTCAGTCTTTCATAAGTTCCGCTTCAAGGAGGCCCCCGTGGCCGAGCGGTGTTTCATTTAAAATCACTGGATCATCTCGCCGTTGTGTCTGTGCCCGTTTCATATAAGCTGAAATAACCTTGAAAGGCATGTAAAACTAATAAAAAAAATAAGTTCCGTTTCAGGCTCCATTACCAGCGGAAACATCACGTGCGGCGATATTAGCTGTAAAATTGACCGGACCCACTGTCCGGACTGGGGTAACAGGCTTTGGACAACAACTGTAGCAGGTATAACTGTATGAGCCGCCTCGTGGGAAAACCAACAATGTGGTTTCCGAACAGGTCCGACACAAACCGACCTGTACAGTCACAGAAAAGAGCTAGAAGCTTGAAATTTTGGAGATAAGTAGAGGAAGAATTGTATTATCTGAGTAGCGAAAACATAGGCGCTGATCAGCTTTGCGGTTACCGCGAAGCTGATCTGCGACTTTGTTTTTGCCTATGCAGATTGTTGGTTTTCCCATGCGCGGATCCAGAAAATTTTCTCAGGGGGGGGGGGGGGGTCCAAATTCCCAGAAGGGGTCTGACGCAAAATTGCAACATGGCAAAAATTAAAAATCTGGCAATTCCAGGGGGGTCCGGACCCCCTGTCCCACCCCCCTCTGGATCCGCCCATGTTTCCCATGGGGTGGCTTATATCTTTGTTTCTTATATTTCCACTACTGACAATCACGTGATATTGTTACCATACAAACCGATAAATGATCGGTGACACACACTGCAATTGAGACAGAAGTTGAAGGTAGATATTCGAGTTTTCTCCCAAGTGTGTATTCTACTGGAAAATAGATGGTTGCAGTCCATGCAGAAATTGAACATTTATTGAAAGAAAGTAACATAATAAATCCCGGTTATTTTTTTTTTCGCAAACACTTCAATGTTATTGTGTTGGAAGCACTATATGTTCATGGGGAGGAAGTCTTTGCGAAAACGAAATGTTCTCATGTTACTTTCATTTAATGAATGTTCAATTTCTGCATTGACTGCGCCTATCTATTAGTCAACAGAATCAATGGTATTGAAGAAAACTCGAATTTTCATTTCAACTTCGTGCAGAATTGAATTGTGCGTCACCCATTCCATACCGCGTGTTTATCAGCTGTGAATTAAGATACATAAGTCCTGTTTCATCAGGAAAACATGTCCGTGCAATGAATACCCTCTTAAGGATGTTCGCTTTTCGGAACTTCCGGTTTCATTTTTTCACCCCATTTTCTGCAAACTTTTCAGAAAATTTTAGTTGTCAGTAAAATTTAGGGGGTAGGTTAGATTAAACTTGAATATTACACATCCGTTAAAAATTAATTGTACTAGTTCGATGTTTATTTTAGCAGCAGAATACGTGTACATGGTATTCTAAGTCAGTATTTGTGTATTTTGTGTGCTGGTTTTAAAATTTTAGGTGGTTTTATGAAATATTCTTTAAGAAACAAAACAGGCGAAAAAAGGCTGAAAATGGCGATTTTCAAGTTGTTGGTTCCCTCTTATATGCACACTACCCTATATATTTCTTTCTTTTATTCGAACAATATAACCAAGTTCTATGTTGTGTGAAAATACAAGAAAAAGTTTGAATCAACAGTCAGAGCACTTACTTCAACAAGTGATCTTAAAATCACGTTCTCGGGTGATTTTTTGGCTCCAAGAGAAGACTGCAATAGCATTAATAAATGCCTACTTTGTTTTGTTATATTTTGAATTTCGCGCTGTTTTCCTAATTCTTAAGCTATCCGAGGGGTCAATGCAAAGACGCGCCATTCAGTCACATGGTCAGAGGCAGCCAAAGTGTAAGCATCGCAGAGAAAATCGAGAAAAACTGTGAATTTTATGTGAAATTTTCGTGATTTTCAAGTTCAGTTTTGAAGGATTTCCTATTTTTTGTGAAGACAGCGCCTATTTTTTCTGATAAGTTTGGAGTCTTATTCGTTGAATAGTGAAAAGAAAGTCTGGTGCGCGCATTCAAATAAGTACTGCGCGCAGTGGGTTAAAAGTTGAAGGGTAACCCCAAAAAATCACTCCGCATCGTGATCGGCCATTGATCGGTTTGGCCGATCACTGTTTCAAGTAACACTTTCTCAGTGAAATAAAAACCACAAAACTCGATATGGCTTCTATGTTTCTTGGTTTCATCTTAGCTGACAATGCTCGTCATCTCCCTTAACATGTTGGCATTTGTGCCTGGCAAAATGAACAGACAGCACCGTCCCTTTTTCTTATTTACTTAAATCACCTATGCAAGTGATTTGATAGATCAAAATAATCACCTGAGGAAATGATATTTAAGATAACTATTCCAAACAAAGGGAAACAAATCTTATATCTTGTGACTGATTTATAAAACAAATGTACTGCACAAGGTGATTTTCATAATCACCTGTTTAAGTAAGTGCTCTGACTGATCAACAAATATCGGTTTGGCACATTTCAAAATATTGATTTTTTTCCCGACTTTTCAAGTATGGGGGTAGGGTTGGTAAAGGAATCGTAAAATTTTGTCATCCACTTCAAGTTGCAAATTTTTCTATGCTTTTGGTCCAAAATAGTCTGCGTTACGTAAATATTATGACTTTTGAAAGCATGCTAGGTGTATTTTTGTTCAAGACAAATATGTTTCAAATAATTAAAAATTAAAATAATTTTACTAAATTTAAAACACGGTGCTCAGAGGTCTCTTTTAGAGGCATGTAGCTTGAAAAAATGCACACTACCCTATATTTATTTTGTTTTCAAATGCCTTGTGTTGTATTTTGGAATCAAAAAAGAGTGGCTAGAAAAAAAGTTTGAATACTTTTTCATTGGCAGCGAACATCCTTAAACCCCACTTTTGTATAGTAAAACTGGGGTTTGCAATGGTATACCTATTTTTCTTGTTTTTGATCAAAAACATAGATTGTGGGTACTCGTTAGAACCGCCTCAGCAGTAATTTACTGTAATTACTGGCAGGCTTAAATTTACATGGCCATAACCTCACCCTCAGCTTCTGCAGTGGTTCATAACATTTAGTTAGTTCTTCGGTCCTCGTGGTGAATCTAACTAGTCAATGAATCATCAAGAAAAATGATTTTCGTGATTTTAAAGATGCAACAGTCTTAAAACCTCAATCTCACCTAAATTCCAAAATCTATTTTTGGCAAAATCTGAGGCCAAAAACAGGCCTTAAACGCCCTTGGTCTTTCATATGAAATGACCACTCGTGTAAGATCCTCTATTTATTTCTTTGCACCAGGAAAACTTGTCCGTGTAATATATACCCCCTTATACCCCACTTTATATAGCAGAACTGGGGTACGCAGGGGTATACCTATTTTTCTTATTTTTGCTCCAAAACATAGATTGTGGGTACTCGTTAGAACCGCCTCGCCCAGGCGGTTCTAACGTGTACCCACAATCTATGTTTTGGAGCAAAAATAAGAAAAATATCAAACTTTTTCAGCTGAAAACTTTCAATTTTTAAAGCTAAAAAAATCTCAGTATATTGCATGGGCAAGTTTTCGTAATGGTTTTGAGTCCTCGCCACTGTGTGCGTTTGAATAATGCATTAATTTGAATCTGAACCCAGAAGGGAGCCGCTTTAACATGGCCCCGAGGTTATAAAACACTTAAATATTCAACTCAGCTGAGACTGAAATCTAAATTGTCAATAAAAATTAAATAGCCCAAATAAATTGAATTTTCAGGTCTAAATTACCCCAAACCTGCAATTTATTCTGCTAATAAATGTTAAAATGTCAACAATTCATGAGCAGGATAAATTTTAGTTTCAACTGAGCTGAACATGAAAAATAAAATGTTTTATAACATCGGGTCCTGGATAACTCAGACTCATCATAAAATTTGAGCCACTTCGTGGGAAATCCAACAATGTGGTTTCCGACCAGGTCCAACACAAACCGCCCTGCACAGTCACAGAAGACAGGTAGAAGCATGCAATTTCGTATTTATGAAGAAGAGGGATTGTACTATCCGTGTAGCGAAAACAAATGCGCTGATCCTTACCGCGAATCTGATCAGCGCCTTTGTTTTCGCATATGCAAATTGTTGGTTTTCCCATGAGGCGACTCATATCTTTACGTCCACTATAGGCGCCCTACATATACGCCCGCATAATGGAAACACGCCCTTACATGCACTTACAGAGATTTTTTCATAATAATGAAAAGTTCAACGGGAAAAGACCAAAAAAACCCAGATAAAATACAATACACCTGTATACCACACCTTAACTATATGAAAAGTGAGTACATTACACGGGCAAGGTTGCGTGGTTTAATGCAAATCACACATTACAGGTGCGGTAACAGGCAGCCTCATACCGTCTGTCGACGAAACACCGTGGACTAAGAACTCGACATTATCGACCGTCGATGATAATATGACGACAGAAAACTCGACATTGCCAACGGCTACCATCGAGGCAACAGTCGAAGGTATATGAGCCTTTGCATGAGAAAACCAACAGTTGGTGTTTCCGACCAGGTCCGACACAAACCGGCCTATACCTCGGTAGCTCAGTAGGTTGAGTGTCCGCTCCGAGATCGGGAGGTCAGGCCGCGACCGGGAGGTCAGGCCGCGACATACCAAAGTCGTTAACAATGGTACTAGTTGCTCCCCGCTTGGCACACGGATTTTCGGGGTAGGGCTATGACTAGTCGCTCCGGTGTCAGTATAATGTGACTGGAGGTGGTATCAGGTATAAGTGTCTGGGATCTGATACCACAGTGAGGCAACACTATAAAAGTGAGCATTGAACTCCCTGTCACAAACAGGCAACGTCGTGACAGATAATGTTGAAAGCGACGTTAAACCCGAATCAAGTAGCCCAATGGCAACGATCGCTCACCTGAGAGTCAGTCAACAAGTACAGTCACTGGACATTTTTTTTTTTTTTTTTTTTTTTTTTATTTTATTTTTTTTTTTAATCTGAACAAAATTGAAGATGCTGGCCACAACACTAAAAATTGATTTTTCAAACATTCAAGGGCAGCTAACTCCACATTCCAGGGTCGAATCTGGCTCAAATTCGAACTCATCCAAGATGTTATGGTTATCCTTGTTTCTTTCAAGAATGAAGAAGATCCGATCAAAATTGAAGGCGCTAGAGTGGCCACTATGGCAAGCCAAATGCACACTAATTCGAGAAACCTAGGATATGTCAGTTAAACCTGGTTTATGTATTACATAAACCAGGTTTATCGCATATAAACCAGGTTTAACGGACATATACTAGGTTTCTCGATCGTTATCCTAAGTTTCATTACATAAACCAGGTTTAACGGACATATACTAGGTTTAACTTCAAAACCTATGATAACAGTTGTTAAACCTGGTTTAAGTGATGAAACCTAGGATAACGATTGAGAAACCTGGTATATGTCCGTTTAACCTGGTTTATGTGCGATAAACCTGGTTTAACAACTGTTATCATGGGTTTGGCTGTAAAACCTAGTATATGTCCGTTAAACCTGGTTTAAGTGAGAAAACTTAGGATAACGATCGAGAAACCTAGTATATGTCCGTTAAACCTGGTTTATGTGCGATAAACCTGGTTTATGTCCGTTATCGTAGATTTTTCTGCCAAAACCTATGATATCAGTCCATAAACCAGGTTTAACGCACATATACCAGGTTTATCTAGAAAATGTGGAGATAAACCAGGTTTTACAAACATTGTCATATTTATTTATATAATAGGCAAGCCAAATGCACAATAATTCGAGAAACCTATCCTCCGCCTAGGTTTAAGGAAGGAAACCTATCCTTCGTCACGTGATTACATATACCAGGTTTCTCGGTTTTTCATTGGTTCCAGCCTAGACTATCGCAAAAAAAAACGTTAAACCTGGTTTCCATAAATCCGATTGGCCAATATCTGTTCGGGAATTCTGCGCCATATTTGTTATATTACAGGCCTTACCTGAGCTAGCCCTTTTAATTATCAAAGCATACTATCTCCGGTAATTTTCCGAGACTTCACGAGAATTCCCGATGATGACTCTAATCCATTTATCTCTAGTGTTTTTATAAGCCCCGGGATGTTGATCATTTCATTGCGATTAAGTATTTTGAGTTTAATTGTAACATAGAATGTAGGTTCCCGAGATATGACTTTGACTAGGTAGAACGTGTGCAATGAAACTATAAATTAACAACGTAGTTTTGAAAAAATGTTTGTAACAAAACCAAGGACGCTGCTACATGTACTTGATGCTATATACAGCATTATAGTCCAGTTCCCAAACATGGATTTGGCCTGTGACCTGGAAATACGTGCCGCATAAAATATTTTTATGATTTTCACTTCTTGATACCTTGCAGATGAAGAATCCGAATGATGCCACCTTGGCATCATTGAGCATTTCGAAATATTCAAAATGGCCGACAAATGGCGGAAAGTATTGCAAAAACCAACATAATATAGTGGGGGGGGGGGGGGGCTATATATGTGTGAAACAAAATGTTCACTTCTCTAGTTGTAATTGCTGTCCTTTTCTGGTTCACCAGACAATACCAGTTCAAAAACTGATGCTGGCATCCTGGTATCATTGCATGATTTGAAAAAATAAAAATTCAAGATGGCGTCCAAAATGGTTGAGATTAACAAGAAAGCAGCATACCAGAGTTGCAAGTACACAATGTTTTGTGTTTAAAATGCTCATTTTATGTTTTCAATAACATATACACCATTATTTAGTTTTGTTTATGTTTTGACGCTCCAATCATAACTAAAAGGCAAGATGGTGATCAAGATAGCCGCCAAAATCATAATATAGATAACGTTTTCACTGATAAATGCAACATTTATGTGCTGCATATAACCAACGTCTAGTGTTTGAATTGTTCACTTTAATTTGTTTACAGTACTAGTTAGAGCTATTGGTTAGTTCTGACTCAACAATGATGCAAGATGGTGGTCAAGATGGCCGCCGAAATCATAATATAGAGATGTTGTTCTCTGATAAATGCAGCATTCATTTGCTGCATATAACCAACGTATTGTGTTTGAATTTTTTTCTTTATTTTGTTTACAGTACAAGTTAGAGAGATTTGTTTAGTTCTGACCTGACTATGATGCAAGATGGTGACCAAGATGGCGACCAAGATGACCATCTTAATCATGATATAAGGGAAAATGGCCTCTGATTCAAAAAGCTTATTTAATGTATAAACGAACCGCGTCATGAGAAAACCAACAGCGTGGTTTCCGAACAGGCCAGACACGGGCTATACAAACATTGAAGATGAATTGAAGCTCGACATTTCGAATTTAGTAAGTATACTAACAGTATTTTCCGTGTAGCGAAAACAACGGCGATGATCATCTTCTCAGATGCGAAACAGGTCTGCACCCTTGTTTTTGCATATACGAATTGTTGGTTTTCTCATGACGCGGGTTATTTGTAAAGTTTTAAGTAAGCAGAATAAAGAGAGGGATGCAAGTCTACATCATGTAATGAAAGATAAAAAGGTACAAGTAGGCAAAGATCAGGAAAAGGCGTAATCAGAAAAAGATTCCTACTCCCAAAACCGAGGTTTGAAAAAACCAAACTAACAATCAGGTACTTATACAATGATAACATATCAATGATAACATATAACATAGGCATTTTAATCTAAAACCGATACTTGGTATTTCGTCTGTGTCATTACCGTCGTAATAACTACTGCAACAGCCGTTTTTTCAATGGCATTTGCAAAACACTGGACAGGCTAGTAGTTTTATGAAGCGCCTATATTTTGATGATGAGCAGGGTTGTTCTGAAGCATATCCACAGCAATTCATTCTACAATCTGTTGCTTGAGCCTCGCTGTCGGCTGTTGTAATTGGCACAAGCACTCAGAACCCTTCAACCTTATTTCGACCACCTGACTTCAGTTGGAATTAAGACCACTCATACTGATCAAGAGCTAATTCTCAAATGTCTGCACGTCCTGGGTTTAGTTTGTTTCGGTAAACGACTGTGTATATGGTGAGTATATGTCCTTCCCTTCCTCGTATGTCCCTTTTATAAATAAGTTGCTTTTCAGTTTACATTGATAGTACAAATTAAACTTGAGCTATACATGGACGTTTGTGTATGATACTTACACATTTTGCTTCATGGTTCGCAATGATTTTAACCATCTCATTTCTTGCTAGTGTCACACCAGGTCTCGCCTCAACAGAGTTAGCGTTTGGTCCGAACACGATCAGTAAGTTTGCTTTTCATTAGTCGTTTGTATCAATATGAGATGGTCACAGTTCCTTGCACAATCATGTAATACCGAATCAGTGTATCTTTTCAACAGTGGATTATAAGGTGTCATCTGCTAAGAAGTTAGAATAGTGTTGAGAGAATGCTATAGTAGTGCTTTTGTGAAACCTCTTGTCCTGCTAATGCAGTGATGCTTTTAATGCTACAGCCAAAGTAACAATCCACGACCACGTACAGATAAAATTTGGTAGTTATTATGGGTCGTCGCACTGTGTGTGGATTTCTCAACTAGTACTGTTCGCTTCAAAACATATCGTGTGTTGGTAATCCTTATGCTGTTCTTCTACACTGAAGAATGCTGGGAACCAACTCTCGATGATAACCATGGCAATGTCAATCTCCCTGGAAGAGTCTTGAATATTTTTTGTGTCAAATGCGTTTGTGGCTCTTACTTAAATGAATTTCTGCTAACCACCATACTAATAGCCCTAGAAGCGATCATCGTTTGGAAACTTTCCAGCCAACAATTTCAAAGATAACTAGGTCAAGGTTTACAAATGTGCTTATTTGAAATGTGACTTTATTGGATATAAAGCGGTGATGTTGTATTTCCTAATTCAGAGTTTCTATGCACATTTTAAACTTTTCCTTTCTCCTTTGTAAACCGTCTTTATATGCGTTTCTCAGTCTTCTACATCCTTTCAAAACTTACTACAGACATATCGGCAAAGAGCCTAGCGTCTTATAGCTCTATTGAGGAAAACACTAAATTATCTTTTAAAGAAAATAGATACATTCTTCATTCTTAACTATATCTAAACAGTCAATTTTACGGATACTTTCATTTTGTTGTGTAGATGCTTTGACACCCCCCCCCCCTTTAATCTGCTGAATCAATATGTGACACTTACATTGGAAGAATGTTTTGGTCAGTGAAGATATTCTCAGTCGTATTATGATTGCGTAGGGCACATGTGCCAATGCCTCATTGTTATTATGCGCTGTCAAAACAAAACTGTTACATGAACATTAAATTGTGTTGTTTACAACATAAAATTATCATTTCAAATACAAGTCATTCAGTATTTGCAGCACTGGAATGGTGCTGTAGCCAGAGAACATTAAATAGTGAGTACGGTGGTCATCTTGGCCACCATCTTGTCTCATTGTTATAATATTTGGTCAAATATAATTACAAAACACTTTATTTTGACATTTACAACATAAACTAGAATTTGTTTTCTATGTGAAAACTGATGTCTTCCCCCTTTCTACGCGCATGTCCAAAATATGCAAGCAAGAGTTATAGTTCTTGTGCATCACATATCCTGTCATTCTGTTTTATAAGTGCACCAAGCTCTTACGGTTTTCAAGTTATAGAGCCGGCACGAAACTGTATGGAAAATAATCAAAGGGAAATAACTCCAAAGATATGAAAGCAAGAGTAATGATTCTTGAGCATGAACCATCGTTTCATCATGCTTTATAAGTGTACTATGTTTCATTGAAAAATCTCTAATGGTTTTTGAGTTATAGAGCAGACACAAAATTGTATGAAAAATAATCAAAGGGAAAAAACTCCAAAGATATGCAAGCAAGAGTTATGGTTCTTTAGCATGACACATCAACTTATCATGCTTTATAAGTGTACCAAGTTTCATTGAAATATTTCTTATGGTTTTCAAGTTATAGAGTGGACATGAAATTGTATGGAAAAATAATCAAAGGGAAATAACTCCAAAGATATGAAAGCAAGAGTTATAATTCTTGTGCATGACACATTGTCTCATCGTGCTTTATAAGTGTACCAAGTTTCACTGTAATTTCTCTTACGGTTTTCAAGTTATAGGGTGGACACGAAATTGTATGGAAAATAATCAAAGGGAAACTACTCCAAAGATATGCAAGCAAGAGTTATGGTTCTTTAGCACGACACATTATCTCATCGTGCTTTATAAGTGTACCAAGTTTCATTGAAATAACTCTTACGGTTTTCGAGTTATAAGGCGGACACGAAATTGTATGGAAAATAATCAACGGGAAATAACTCGTCTCGTCGTGGTTTACAAGTGCACCAAGTTTCATTGAAAAATCTTTAACGGTTTTCAAGTTATACAGCGGACACGAAATTGTATCGAAAATAATCAAAGGGAAATAACTCCAAAAATACTCAAGCAAGAGTTATGGTTCTTGTGCATGACACATCGTCTGATCATGCTTAATAAGTGTACCAAGTTTTATTGAAAAATCTTAAACGGTTTTCAAGTTATACAGCGGACACAAAATTGTATTGAAAATAATCTAAGGGAAATAACTCCAAAAATACTCAAGCTAGAGTTATGGTTCTTGTGCAAGACACGTCGTGGTTTACAAGTGTATCAAGTTTCACTGAAAAATCTTTAACGGTTTTCAAGTTATACAGCGGACACGAAATTGTATCGAAAATAATCAAAGGGAAAAAACTCCAAAAATACTCAAGCTAGAGTTATGGTTCTTATGCATGACACATCGTCTCGTCGTGGTTAACAAGTGCACCAAGTTTCATTGAAAAATCTTTAACGGTTTTCAAGTTATACAGCGGACACGAAATTGTATCGAAAATAATCAAAGGGAAATAACTCCAAAAATACTCAAGCTAGAGTTATGGTTCTTGTGCATGACACATCGTCTTGTCGTGGTTTATAAATGTACCAAGTTTCATTGAAAAATCTTTAACGGTTTTCAAGTTATACAGCGGACACAAAATTGTATCGAAAATAATCAAAGGGAAATAACTCCAAAAATACTCAAGCTAGAGTTATAGTTCTTGTGCATGACACATCGTCTCATCGTGGTTTACAAGTGTACCATGTTTCATTGAAAAATCTTTAACGGTTTTCAAGTTATAGAGCGGACACGATTTGTGACGGACAGACAGACAGACAGACAGACAGACAGACGCACGGGGAAAAACAATATGTCTCCCGACCCTGTCGGGGGGAGACATAATTGAACATTTTATTATAAAACGTGTAAATGCAGAACTCGAATGCCGATTCAATCAGAGATTATGTATCTATATATTATGATTATGGGGCCGTCTTGGCCACCATCTTGGCTCATTGTTGTTAGGTGGGAGTAAGCACTAAACCATGCTGCTCATAACATTATATGAGCGTTTCAAACAAACATAAGACGTATTAAAATTGCCACTTGTTGAAAATGCGTATTTCATTCATGATTATTAACTGTATCGAAACTTAGTTATTTATTTATTTATTTATTTATTGCTTGCTTTCTTTCTTTCTTTCTTTTTCTTTCTTTCTTTCTTTCTTTCTTTCTTTCTTTCTTTCTTTCTCTTTCTTTCTTTCTTTCTTTCTTTCTTTCTTTCTTTCTTTCTTTTAAAGAGTTCATTGATATTTTTTGTAAAGAAATCGCATGGACAAGCACATTGACCAATCAGATTGTGAGAAACCTGGTTTAACGAAAGACGTGACATATTTACCTGGATGAACGATCCGACCAATCTTGTGATATGAAAACACGTGACCTGGGAGAAAAACCTATGCTCGGGATGGGTTTATGGAAACCTATCCTCCGCACAGGTTTCGGGAAGGAAACCTATCCGGAGGACAGGTTTAACGGAATTAGTGTGCATTTGGCTTGCAGCCTAAATAGAGATTTTACGAAAAGGTTGTTAAACCAGGTTTATCACTTTTTACCTGTGATATCGCAAGTTTTAAGTAAAACCTATGATAACAGTCCATAAACCAGGTTTAACGAACATATACCAGGTTTAACGCACATAAACCAGGTTTAACGGACATAAGCCAGGTTTAACGGACATATACTAGGTTTCTCGATCGTTATCCTAAGTTTCATTACATAAACCAGGTTTAACGGACATAAACCAGGTTTAACGGACATATACTAGGTTTCTCGACCGTTATCCTAAGTTTCGTTACATAAACCAGGTTTAACGGACATATACTAGGTTTCACAAGGAGAAACCTGGTATAACGATCGAAAACAAAGGTTTAGGGAAGAAAACCTAGGATAACGATCGAGAAACCTGGTATATGTCCGTTAAACCTGGTTTATGTCCGTTAAACCTGGTTTATGTCAGTTAAACCTGGTTTATGTAATGAAACTTAGGATAACGATCGAGAAACCTAGTATATGTCCGTTAAACCTGGTTTATGTCCATTAAACCTGGTTTATGTAATAGATAAACCAGGCTTAACGGACATATCCAAGGTTTCTCGAATTAGTGTGCATTTGGCTTGCCATAGGCCACAATACAAAATATTGATTTTTCAAACACTAAAGGGCAGCTACATGTAACTCCGCAGTCAGAAGTCAGATCTGGCCGAAATTCAAACTCATCTGAGATATTGTAGTTATTCTTGTTACCTGCAAGAATGAAGAAGATCCACTGAAAAACAAAGATGCTAGAAAGGCCACAACACAAAATATTGATTTTTCAAACACTCAAGGGCAGACAACTCCGCAGTCAGGGGTCGGATCTGGTCAAAATTTGAACTCATCTGAGATATTGTAGTTATCCTTGTTACCTGCAAGAATGAAGAAGATCCACTGAAAAACAAAGATGCTAGAGTGGCCACAACACAAAATATGGATTTTTCAAACACTCAAGGGCAGACAACTCCGCAGTCAGAGGTCGGATCTGGTCGAAATTCGAACTCATCCGAGATGTAATGGATGTCCTTGTTACTTCCAAGAATAAGAAGATCCGAATAAAAATGAAGGCGCTAGAGTGGCCACAACACTAAATATTGATTTTTCACACAGTCAAGGGCAGATAATTCTGCAGTCAAGGGTCGGATCTGGCTGAAATTCGAACTCATCCGAGATGTTATGGCTATCCTTGTTACTTTTAAGTTTGAAGAAGATCCGATCAAAATTGAAAGCGCTAGAGTGGCCACAACACTAAATATGGATTTTTCAAACACTCAAGGGCAGATAACTTCGCGGTCAGAGGTCGGATCTGGTCGAAATTCGAACTCAAACGAGATGTTACGAATGTCCTTGTTACTTCCAAGAATAAAGAAGATCCGAATAAAAATGATGGCGCTAGAGTGGCCACAACACTAAATATTGATTTTTCACACAGTCAAGGGCAGATAACTCTGCAGTCAAGGGTTGAATCTGGCTGAAATTCGAACTCATCCGAGATGTTATGGCTATCCTTGTTACTTCCAAGTATGAAGAAGATCCGATTAAAATTGAAGGCGCTAGAGTTGCCACAACACAAAATAATGATTTTTTCAAACACTCAAGGGCAGCTAACACCACAGTCAGAGATCGGATCTGGCTGAAATTCGAACCCATCTGAGATATTATGGTTGTCCTTGTTACCTGCAAGAATAAAGAAGATCCAATGAAAAATAAAGGCGCTAGAGTGGCCACAACATTTTTCCCATTATAAGTCTATGGGGATTTTTCCAGACGCTCAAGGGCAGCTAACTCCGCAATCTGAGGTCGAACCTGGCCGAAATTCGAACTCATCCGAGATGTTATGGTTGTTCTTGTTATTCCCAAGAATGAAGAAGATCCAATCAAAGATGAAGCTGCTAGAGTGGCCACAACATTTTCCCCATTGTAACTCAATGGGAGCTATCTGTTGCTATGGAAATCAAAGTTCCGATCCGATCTGCTTAAAAACCTATGGCAGGCAATCCCCACCCCAATGCTGCTTCATGTAAAATCTGACTACAATCGGCCTGCTAGTCTCAGAGATATTCAATATTGAAAGTGTGGACGCACGGACGCACGGACGCACGCACGGACGCACAGACGGACGGACGGACGACGGCTCGACTACCATACTATAAGCTCACCTTGTGAGCCTTCGGCTCAGGTGAGCTAATAAAGTTGCTAGAATGGCCACAACATTTTTCCCATTATAAGTCTATGGGGATTTTTCCAGACGCTCAAGGGCAGCTAACTCCGCAATCTGAGGCCGAACCTGGTCTAACTCATCCGAGATATTATGGTTGTTCTTGTTATTCCCAAGAATGAAGAATATCCAATCAAAAATGAAGCTGCTAGAGTGGCCACAACATTTTCCCCATTCTAACTCAACTTTTATCTGTTGCTATGGAAACCAGAGTTCCTATCCGATCTCCTTAAAAACCTATGGCAGGCAATCCCCCACCCCAATGCTGCTTCATGTAAAATCTGACTGCAATCGGCCTGTTAGTCTCAGAGATATTCAAGATTGAAAGTGTGGACGGACGGACGCACGGACGGACAGACGGACGACGGCTCGACTACCATACTATAAGCTCACCTTGTGAGCCTTCGACTCAGGTGAGCTAACAAACAAACCGGCCTATATAGTCATAGAAGCAAGCTAGAAACTTGAAATTTCGGATATAAGTAAAAGAGGATGTTTGTACTATCGAAGTAGGGAAAACAAAAGCATATTAACCAGCCATGAAATAACTTTTCATATCAGAATTGTCAGGGAAACTAACTAATATACACCTGCTGCCAAGGAAAATTATTACCCCTGATATGAAAAGCCGCACCAGAAAACCAACAATCTGCATGTGCAAAAACAAAAACGCAGATCAGCTGTGCATTAACTGCACATCTGATCAGCGCCTTTGTTTTCGCTACTAGGATAGCACCATCCATCTTCTAATTAAATCAGAAATTTCAACTGTGGCTATACACGCCGGTTTGTGTCAGACCCAGTCGCAAACCAAAATTGTTAGTTTCCCTGACAATTCTGATTTTATGTCTAGACATTTAAACTTGATACTTAGAAACTTGTAACGTAATCATAGTAACATGCGTTTTAATTTAACAGCCAAAACGTCTATTTTTGCGCTCAACGTCATGGCAATATGCGACAGACGTCCCGTCAACAAGAGTGAACAAACAACGTCTCTGGCTGGTTTTAACGTCGCCCCGCCCGTAAGCGTGATCTCTAGATCACTTAATGTTTTCCATTTGGACATGAACATCAAGAATGATATTGTAATCTAGGGCGATTGCAATAAAAATGTAAATACGGTAGCCCGAGATACAAATGACTCGCGCATAAGTGAACCCATTTCTTGTGCATGTCCATTATATTCAAAAAATGTAATTTAATCATTAAATGGTTGTTTCAAAGCTGAAGTTCAAAAGGAACAAACATTTTATTATACACCATAGGCGTGTTAACGCAATTCTATGTTCCGAAATTACGTTAAGTCGGATTTAATGTCAAACAAGCAAATTCAGAGAATTTATGTCCCCCGCCTTGATAGTTAAGTTACACAAATATAATCTTAGAATAACATATATCGAAACCACATGCACTTTCTTAGTGTAAATGCCTGAAAAATAATTAAGTTCAAATTTCCAAAAAAAAAGTGATGAAAATTAAAGTGAGGATTATATCCAAATCCACATGTGTATCTTTAAAGTATGGTCAAGACATCAGTAAAGTTTCAAAAGAATATGAATATAACTGTAGGAGGAGTTGCTTGCACAAGGTTCCCACTGTCCATATACTTTCATTGTCAAAATTTCAGAATAAATGACTAAGTTCAAATTACAAAGAAAAGATTCAAAAATTAATTTGAGGATTATATCCAAATCACATGCACATCTTCAAAGCATGGTCAAGACATATGTAAAGTTTCAAAAGAATAGGAATAAAACTGTAGGAGAAGTTGCTTGCACAAAGTACTCACTGTCCATTCACTTTCATTATCAAAATGTCAGAAAAAAAGACTAAGTTCAAATTGCGAAAAAATTGTCAAAAATTAATCTCAGGATTATATCCAAACCACATGCACATTTTCAAAGCATGGTCTAGACATCTGTAAAGTTTTAAAAGAATCGGAATAAAACTGTAGGAGGAGTTGCTTACACAAGGTACCCACAGTCCATTCACTTTAATTCATTGTCAAAATGTCAGAAAAAATGACTAAGTTCAAATTGCGAAAAAATTGTCAAAAATTAATCTCAGGATTATATCCAAACCACATGCACATCTTCTAAGCATGGTCAAGATATCTGTAAAGTTTCAAAAAAATCGGAATAAAACTGTAGAAGGAGTTGCTTACACAAGGTACATACTCCTATAGGGGACGGAATGACGGAAGGACGGACGGACGGACGGAATGACGGAAAGTCAAAAACCATGTCCCTCCGCTTTTCTTCGAAAAGGCAGGGGGGCAATAACATTACAATGAGCGATGATAGATAAAAAGATTTTTTTTTTATATATCCCAAGTTTGGTTACCAAAATACATCCAACGAGCACACGGGGTAGTGCATGCTGTTTGGACATTGGTTTCCGCCACATGTTAGCTGCCACCGTGGGCTCAAGGGTGTGATTTTTGGAACAAATGAACACGCACATGTGATGCACCTCTTTTCAAAAAGCTTCCTGTGATATTTAATAATGTTTTTGAAATTCTCTAAATATCAGCTCCTCCATTAAAACGATGAAATAATACTTAACTTTAGTCATGTATATAGTGTATATATGTTTTATTATTGTATCTTATATTTTAATATTTTGTATAGAGGGCCACGTGGTAGAATAGCCACCCGGCTAAAAGTGTCTACCCCCTTAAAATATTGTAAAATAATTAAATAAATAAATAAGTAAATAATTCGCTCCGACAAAATAATTGATACATGTAGATGTGTAGCGGAACCATCACTGTGCAGACAGTCCACCATGTTTTCGCATTGCCTCGGAACGCTCCTCGCAGACTTGCAGAAACGATGACCCCACCTCCCCCTGAACTTGAAGTTGACACTGTTGCCTACCCTATTCAATTCATCCCATCTGACTGGTTCATGCAACTGCAAAACTGTTTTGATGATCGAAATGCCGATAGGTTTATGTTATGTCAACCCAAGGTCATGATTTATACAAACTATGATGGGCCAGAGTCCTCGATGCTACATACCAAGTGATATTGAAATCAGTCTAGCAGTTCCAGAGAAGACTTTTTAAGGTTTTTACCATGTATGGGCATGGCAGCCATCTTGGTCATGTGACATAGACCATTTATACAAACTTTGATCCCCCTTCCTAAGGATACCCCATATAAAATTTGGCTTTGACTGGTGAAGTGGTTCCTGAGAAAATTAAGTTTTAAATGTTGTAAATGACCTTTGGCCAAGGTCAAGAGATGTCCTTGACCTTTAATACTCCTATGACTTCATAAAATCTGTAAGTTATATGTATCTACCAACTTTCAGGTCACAGGCCACAAAACTTCCAGAAAAATCCTATGCTTTCATTTTTTTCGCATTGAAAAGCCTATGTGACCAAAGGTGACCTTGCCGTAAAATAGGCCAAGGTCAACCCAAGGTCATGATTTATATAAATTATGATTGGCCAGAGTCCCTACCAAGTTTCATTGAAATCAGTCCACCGGTTCCTGAGAAGAATATTTTTAATGTTTTTACCATATATGGGCATGACGGCCATCTTGGTCATGTGACCTAGACCATTTATACAAACTTTTGTTCTACCTTTTGGCATTGATTGGACCAGGGGTTTCAGAGGAGAAGATCTTTGGAAAGTGTGAACAACGACAACGACGACGACGACGGACGACGGAGCATGGCCATCCTATAAGCTCACCTTATGAGCCTTCGGCTCAGGTGAGCTAAAAAGCGGAGGGGGAATGCGAACACCTTATCTTATGCAGGAAAACGAGAAGTCAAAAAGACACAAAGGTTGACACACTGCTACAGAATAAGAGCAAATTACGGTGCATGTCATTGGAATGTGAGTGCAGTCATTAAAACACGCGGGTAGTAATGGGTTATGCAATTCATGTCCGTGTGCGGGGAAACCCACATCACGGAAGATCTAAACAAAAGACCTTTAGAAACTGATTATAATTATTAAGGGTAATATCGTTTGTTCCAGCTTAGGAACTTTAATGAAAAGTCTCAATTTCAAATTAAGATAACTTTATTGCTCCATATTGTGTATTGAATTCATTACGAGGCTTATTTAATTGTTATGAGAAAGACTCGGGCAACAGCCGAGTTACAAAATATTTATTATTAGAGAGGTTGAGAAAATAAACTTGTAACGTGTACGTGTACTTGTAGCTTTATTTACCCGTACACGATCGTTTTGAGTGTAAAATCGTTTGAGAAAATCGAACGTGTACGTGTAGATTTCATAAAGTATATACAGCTGAATTTTTTATTGTTTATACATGTGTTGATATATGAAAGTAAATATGGATGATTTATTGTTAGCCGGACTTTTAGACAACGATGATGAGTTAATTTTATTGTCACAAGTTTGTTCCGGCTGCGATGTGCCCTCTTTTGAAAAGGGTTTCGACCTAGACACCTACACGGAAGAGCAATCCAAAGCAAGTTTTAGGTTTTTCAGAAAGTACATACCTACATACATATATGGTCACATGTACGTCGATTCGCCTTTGGTCAGATATACTTCGGCTGCACGTGCAAAACGATTTGGCAACGCTTCATCAACTTCGTTTCTGCTTGTACCTACCTGACCTATCGATGGAAACATATAAAGAAAACTTACAAGTCGCAAATTTATTTCATTCACAGCCTAACTGATTCTCAACGTGTAGCGAGTATTTTGAACTTGTAATAAATGACGAAGTTTGGGGATAAAACTGTTCTACACGTACACGTACAAGTTACAAGTTCATTTTCTCAACCTCTCTAATATTGAAAATTAAACTATTTCATCTTAATCAGATTCCAACAAAAAATTATGGGATATCCATTACGAATACATGCCCATGTAATATATAGATTTTTCTTTAGTTATTTTCAGCAGAAAAGTTTTGATATTTTTCTTATTTTTGCTTAAAACATTGATTGTGGGTACACGTTAGAACCGCCTCGCCGAGGCGGTTCTAACGAGTACCCACAATCTATGTTTTGGAGCAAAAATAAGAAAAATAGGTATACCCCTGCATACCCAAGTTTTGCTATATAAAAGTGGGGTAAAGGGGGTATATATTACACGGACATGTTTTCCTGACGATATGATTTCACGCATGCGCATTGATTTCCAGCATCTTGTTTTGCGCAGAGATTACCCACAATCTATGTTCTGAGCAAAACTAAGAAAATTAATAAAAAAAATCTACTGAAAATTTTCAATTTCTAAAATTAAAAAAAAAAAAACTTTGTATACTGCATGGCCGTGTTTTCGTAATGGTACGTTGAAATCACTTCTATCAAAACAATTACAACCATAATTGGAATACGAGATGATATTTTGAAACGATTCAAACAACAAAATTCCAAATGATGCCAGGACGCCTTCTGCTGCTATGTCTATATCCAATCTACCTGATTATAGGGTTGTATTCATGTGCATGTATGTTTTTCGTTATTGTAATTACTGGAATACATAACTCGGTCTCAAAAACGTTACATTTGGTGACAGTGGTTGAATAATGACAACAGCCAGACTGGAGTTGCCTGATCCATGCATATTCAAAATCAAATCATTCGAACAATTGGGAAACCTTTTGCTTGTAATTTCTTTCACTATATGAACGCATTAAGAGACAAAATATATATTAAACAAAATTCGGGACGAATTGTCTTGAAGGGGGGACAGTCTGACGAATAGCCATTTTAGAAACATAATTTCAATTAAAATTTCTGTGAAAAGCTCTTAGTTTGATATTCGTCATGTAATATCACATACATGTAACTCTGTCAGTTTTCCCGATTAAACTCGACGTATGCACTGTTTTACAAGGAAATCGCATTCTCACCTGATTTACCTACATAGTTGACTAGAATAGACTTTCCCGTAATAATGGAACAAACCGGATATTGCACGTGACTGAATGGGTATATAAGGAGCAAGCGAAGCAGTGACAGTCATTACAGCGAAAGAAATGGGACGGTAAAGAAGCCTCCGTGGTGCAGTGGTTAAGTCACTCGCCTTGTAAACCAGGGGTCGCAGGTTCGATCCCGGGCTTCTCCAAAAAACAACAACAAAAACCAACCTTCCCGGTTGAGCCTTCGGGTGCTCCCGGAATAACAAACCCACAAAATACAACCTCATATAGTACTGGTCTCGCCCAGGAAAAAAAAAGTAAAGATCGAAGAGAGAGACTGCAAACAGATGATGACGTAGTAGTAAATAGGCTTCGTGGTACGGATCAGGCTTTGGGATAATGAGAGATCATTGCGATAGCTCTTATCCCCTAGTGTTGATCCTCTTAGTGCTGAACGAACATTTGAGGATTGCATTTGAGACTCTTTGGCCACAGAGATCATTGCGATAGCTGGGCCTTGGTCACAGAGATCAATGCAATATAGCTGGACCTTGTTCACAGTATCATTGCAATCACTGGAACAATCTGTAGTCTCAAGTAGATGTTCCTGGGAAGCCAGTGATTCAGGCCATGTAGTGGGATAGCCAACGAAACTATAGAGGTTTCAAGCATGTCAGTGTTAAGCAAATGGCGTTTTGAATTAAGAGTTCCTGGGCGTAGGTTGGGTTTAAAAATATTCAGTCACATATCAGTTATTGCATTAGAACTCTTATCCAGCATAGTCAGACAGTACTTCTAAAACGACGTGTATGAACCACACCAAGACCTATGGCGAGGTTTGATATCCCATAAAACCAGTTTAATCCCCCTAGTAATTGTATAACTAACCGTTCCAAGGCGATGCTGTTGTTGTAACTCATCATGCCCAGAAATGGAGTACAAATTTACCTGGAAATCGGATTATTATACCGATAGGTAGAGTGCTCAAAATATAATGGGGCGAAAAAGGACCTGCCATTTAAAACCCATTTTACGCTATAAAATATTAAAATAAATTAATTTTCCTTAATAGTTCATATATCTACAAAATATCCTCTTTATGAAGATATATTTTTTAAAAAAAAATTGCTTCAGAAAAAATTAGGTCAAACTCAGTTACAAAATGTTAGACCCATGTTCTATAAAATGATAGTAAAATACAAAAAGGAAGCATCCCGTCATCTAGAGGAATGCCTAAAACAACATTATTTCTTGATCAAAATGCATTTCCCTTAATGGTTCCTATTAGGGGACAAAATTATCTTTCTAAAGATATATATTGCAAAAAGGCTCGTTCAACATCAATATAGTCTTTTTAATATCATCTTGCTCGGTACGTGTTTCGAATATAATAGTTTTCGTAGTTTTATAATACTAGTAAATTTTACCCGTCTCGACGAAGCAGTAAGATGATTGCGGCAATGAAGACAAATAAGACACACACATACACACCCACACACAATCTCAAATAAGACATACACAGAGGAAAAGAGAAAAAAATGACAAATTTGACCTTTGACCTCGATGACCTTGACCTTTCAAAAAATGAACCCTTCAAGCTAATATCCGGGGCCGCCGTCCACCTTCCCTCCAAGTTTGGTGAAGATCGGCCCAAGGACATGGGAGGAACAAACAGAAAAACAACATAAATTTGACCTTTGACCCAATTGGACCCATAGATCTTAATCAGGGATCAACCCGTATACACTCACCAAGTTTCATGCAAATCAGACAAAGGACTGCCGTGTTACAGAAATTTGACCTTTGACCTCGATGACCTTGACCTTAAAAAAATGAACCCCTCGAGCTAAAATCCAGGGCCTCTCTCAACCTTCCCACCAAGTTTGGAGAAGATTGGCCCAAGGACCTGGGAGGAACAAACAGAAAAAAACATAAATTTGACCTTTGACCTCGATGACCTTTGACCCAATTGGACCCATAAATCTTAATCAGGGATCAACCTGTATACACTCACCAAGTTTTATGTAAATCGGACCAAGGACTGTTGAGATATAGAAATTTACCTTTGACCTCGATGACCTTGACCTTTAATAAATGAATCCCTCGAGCTAATATCCGGAAGTTCGGTTAAGATCGACCCAAGGACCTGGGAAAGTAGGGGAACAAACAGAAAAAAACATGACCATCAGAAAAAAAAACATAAATTTGACCTTTGACCTCAATGACCTTTGACCCAATTGGACCCATAAATCTTAATAAGGGATCAACCTGTATACACTCAGCAAGTTTCATACAAATCGGACTAAGGACTGCTGAGATACAGAAATTTGACCTTTGACCTCGATGACCTTGACCTTTAAAATAATTAACCCATCGAGCTAATATCCGGGGCCGCCTTGTATACACTCACCAAGTTTCATGCAAATCGGACCAAGGACTGCAGAGATACAGAAATTTGACCTTTGACCTCGATAACCTTGACCTTTGGAAAAATGAACCCCTCCAGCTAATATCTTTGGCCGCCCTAAACCTTCCCACCAAGTTTGGTGAAGATCGGCCCAAGGACCTGGGAGAAGTAGGGGAACAAACAGAAAAAAAACATAAATTTGACCTTTGGCCTTGATGACCTTGACCTTATTTGACCTTTGACATCGATGACCTTGACCTTTAATAAATGAATCCCTCGAGCTAATAACCGGAAGTTCGGTGAAGATCGCCCCAAGGACCTGGGAGGAGTAGGGGAACAAACAGAAAAAAAGAACATGACCAACAGAAAAAAACCATAAATTTGACCTTTAACGTCAATGACCTTTGACCCAATTGGACCCATAAATCTTAATCAGGGATCAACCTGTATACACTCAGCAAGTTTCATGCAAATCGGACTAAGGACTGCTGAGATACAGAAATTTTACCTTTGACCTCGATGACCTTGACATTTTAAATAATTAACCCATCGAGCTAATATCCGGGGCCGCCCTGTATACACTCACCAAGTTTCATGCAAATCGGACAAAGGACTGCAGAGATACAGAAATTTGACCTTTGACCTTGATGACCTTGACCTTTGGAAAAATGAACCTCTCGAGCTAATATCTGGGGCCGCCCTCAACTTTCCCACCAAGTTTGGTGAAGATCGGCCCAAGGACCTGGGAGAAGTAGGGGAACATACAGAAAAAAAACACATAAATTTGACATTTGACCTTCATGACCTTGACCTTTCAAAAAATGAACCCCTCAAACTAATATCGGGGGCCGCCCTCCACCTTCCCTCCAAGTTTGGTGAAGATCGGCCCAAGGACCTGGGAGGAGTAGGGGAACAAACAAACAGACAAACGTTGCTCAAATTATAGTATGATACAGAAATACATAACTCGGTCTCTAAACGTTACAATAGGTTTATTTATCAACAAAAAATGGTATCGATCCACCTTCAGAACAAAAGTCTCTGACTTGTAATTCTGTATAGAAAGGGTTGATAATTCAAATGGTTCTTGTTTATCTGTATACAATACTGTATATCAACATGAGACTCAAATAAATGAATGAATGAATCAGGAAGTTTTATATACAGAGTAAATATTTATACTCATACTTTACACATTATATAAACAATTTCATCCAGCTGACCATTTCTTGCCAGTGATGATTGTTCAAAAACAAGAAAAGTTGTCAATTTATTTCTGAATATCGCAGGGGTATATTAATAACTGAACGCACCTGTATATTATTTCCTTTGCTTTTAACCATATTTTGCAGACAACACCACGAACAACTACGCCGACGATTGCTGGGATGTCTGCGAACACTATACGGGTACAGTCAACCATACAAGCTCCGGTCTACCTTGCCAACGCTGGACGGATCAAACACCACACGCACACTACTTTACAGATGACTACGGAGTATTTCCCGACATCGGCGGGCTGAGTAAGGCTGAGAACTATTGCCGGGACCCAGAGACCGGTCAGTGGAAGCCGTGGTGTTTCACGACAAACCCCGGTGTACGATGGGAAATTTGTGACATCCCGTTGTGTAACAGTAGGTATCTGCTCCCGCGAGATCTCATGATATATGTGCTAATTCTCGCGAGATCTCACGATGTAACAAGTAGCAAACCGCAGTGTAGCGGTAAGTCTCAAATGGACATAAAATTGAGCCGCCTGGTGGGAAAATCAACAATGTGGTTTCCGACCAGGTCCGACACAAGCCGACCTGTACAGTCACAGAAAATGGCTAGAGGCTGGAAATTTTGGATATAGAATGAAGAGGAATTGTACTATCCGAGTAGCGAAAACAAAGGCGCTGATCAGCTTCGCCTTTGTTTTCGCATATGCAGTTTGTTGGTTTTCTCATGAGATGGCTAAATTGTTATTTCTAACACTGGCTGTTCATTGCAAAAATGTTACACCCAGAAAGGGATTTTGCTACCCAAAATGTACAATACACAATCTTAAAACAGTTTTCAATTTCAATCCAAGCTTTTCAACGTCTCTATAGTACCTTCTACGAAGCTATTTAAGCATAAATTTGTCTATTGAGTTTATAGCATACCACTGGAGGTTTTAAAAAGCATCATTAAATACTAAGGCGATCTGCATAATAGTCACCATTTTTGTAGGGATATTGAGTCAAATTTAGACATCGTGACTTAAGAAATAGATCAGCTCTAGCAGTGAATTGTTGAGTAATAATTCACTGTTTGGAGGTCAGTTGTAAAGAAGATCAAATCACGAGCGCGTAGTGCGAGTGATTTATCTTCTTACAACTGACCGACAAACAGTGAATTATTACTCAACAATTCACGCACTTGAGCTGATCTATTTCGATTCTAACACACAATAAACGGAATAAATGTTGCTGAAACCGTCGATATCGTTCAGCTTTCCGCCATTGCATTGCAGATATCCCGCCAAATATTTGACTGTAATGCTGGTACTTACACACACTTATTACGTTTGTTGTGCGCTAAAACGACGTTTCACCGTCTAACGCTGCTTTGTGGGATAGCTGACGTCACAAATGCCGCAAAGTAACGTCACGCTTATTCGCACAGTGAAATTGTTGCACAATATAACACGTTTTTTACCATTGGCTATATAGGCGAGGTGTGTTAGAATTAAAAATAAAACTACATGTATTTAACCGTTAAAACCAAATCAGATGTTTGAAATCACATAAGATTTTGTTCACCGCCGTGTCTGGTGTGGGTTCGAGCCCTGCACCGGCCACATGTGAGACAAGCCAAGTTCTGCTTGCGGGTGTGTCAGGTGGTTTTTCTCGGGGTTCTCCCGTTTTCGCCCACCTACTGATAGGCCCGTCTCATATGAGCTGAAATAATCTTGAAAGGGACGTAAAACTGAATAAAAAATGCCTATTTCTTATATTTGCAGGTGATACTACAAGCAAGGACATCCAATGTGGGGACCAAGTCTGTGACATTGACCGATCGCACTGTAACATCAGTAGTATAGGGGTCTCTTTGGGGCCACTCGCATACTTAATTGTCATTTTATCGTCGATAAAAATGTACATGTTTGAATAGGGCATGTACTTTTAATTTATGATGTAAACCAACTTACGAGTGACATAAAATTTGGGGAAAATATATTGATATCGACTGATCCAACTGTAAAAAAAGTCCTAGTAGTGAGGTCTCTCTACTTGTGTCTTATTCTATCGTTGGTAAAAATGTACACGACAGAGCCTACTAAAGGACAAAACCAAACTATGAGTGACAACCAATGTAGCTGCAATATACAGCCCCTTTCACTCGAGTTTGCCGTTTGAGCATTTGCATCACACAAGAAGACCATGCGTTCCGAAGATCTGACTTTCTTTTTATGTTGTCCTCAAAGACATCTGGATTGATTGATCTGCTGATTTGAGTGACAGCTGCAAACTACATGACCTTTAAAAACGGCAAACTCGAGTGAAATTTTTAACTTACTATGTAGAATTTTTGGCATGTAGATACCGATCAGGTAATTGATTCAATTGATAAAATTCTGCTTTTGTCTCTTTGCTGTTGCAAATGTGTGTGTTTTAATATGCATTGTATATATATGTATGTTGTGCAAAGAATTTTGAAATAAAAATGTGCTTTAATCAAGCAATTACAATGTTTTTATCAGAAGAGGTGACATCATTACCTAAAGATAAATGCTGAATAGATTTTAAGAACACCTGGTACATGTGTCCCTGGGACACTGTTTCAGCTCTAAAATAGAATAAAAAGTTACCTGATTTACAAACAAACAGCAAACTCGAGTGAACAAATTTGATTGACCTAAATGCTCAAACGGCAAACTCGAGTGAAAGGGACTGTATTGACATCGAGCGACTTCACTGTACAAATAGTAGTAGGGCCACTCTAGTACCTGTGTCACATTCTATCGTCGGATAAATGGACACTATTTGATTGAATAGAACAACGATGTTGCATGAATGATTGAAACAATGATTAAAACCAAATTATGTGTGATATCGAATATGGGGATAATATTTCTCACGTCGACTGACCCCAGTTTATTGATTAAAAAAGAAACTAAACGTACCGTTGCACAGTTTTTGGTGTTTTTATCAAAATAAATATTTAAGATCTACCAATAAAGTTGAACTTTATCAGTTTTTTTCTAGTTATATTTAATTTTCCTAAACCTGAAATAATTATACATTTATGTAGGTGCATGTAGCGTGTCCAATGTTGGAACTGGTCGCAGACGTTATAATTTTTTCGTTGAATTTGATTCTGAAAATCTGCTATTTCCGTTAAGTTGAGCCACACAATAATAAGGAAAAATTCATTTGCAAACTTCTGGTGAAACTAATTTGCACTACAGACATATCTTGACAAGAAAGTCAGGCTCTTCGATATATGATATTGGTTATTTGCCGGATGAAGTTTCTATGCCATAGTGAAATGTTGAACAGTAAATCACAAATATGTGGAAAAAAGCACATTTATGCAATATTAGGCTGTAAAATCGATATAAGCCCCCTAATAATTTTATATTACTGATCGTTCCAGGGGGTGCTTTGGTTGTGGTTCCATTTGTTTTATGCTTTGGAGTCGAATTTTTGTGCTGTTTGAACCTTATTTACCTTCTCATATTTTTATTTAAGTTCGGGTAACTGAGTGGCCGCCTTTTGGGAAATAGCTGCCCATTCGGCTTACGATATGTTTTCTAAGTGTAAGTACCTAATTGTCAATTTAGTTTTCCCACCTCGGTTTTTTGGAGTGGGAATTTCTTTCTGACTGCGTCTTTTCCTGAACAAAGCCTACTTGTACCTTTTCATGTAAATTATCCTAAGCTAGTATTCAGATATAGTGTGAAATCATAAGCATATAAATCAAGACTGGCATGACTATTAAGGCAAAAATAATCGATTGATTATTCGATTACTTTTGCAAATCAATTGTTATTGTAATCGATTACAATCAGGAAAAAATATTTTCAATTGTAATCGTTTATGAAAGACTAAAAGTAATTGTAATCGTTAATCATTAAGTGAAAGTAATCGATGACAGGTCTGATAGTTACACAAAGGTGGTATTTTACATTCAAACATTACGAAAACTTGCCCATGCAATAAACAGAGATTTTTTTAGCTTTAAAAATTGAAATTTTCAGCTGAAAATTTTTAATATTTTTCTTATTTTTGCTAGAACCGAGGCGGTTCTAACGAGTACCCACAATCTATGTTTTGGAGCAAAAATAAGAAAACTAGGTATACCCCTGCATACCCCAGTTTTGCTATATAAAAGTGGGGTTCAAGGGGGTATACATTACACGGACATATTTTCCTGATGACGAGAAACAAATGACCTGTATTGAAGAAGTTGTGGCGATTTCATTGCCAAAATGGTACATTTGAGTGAGCCACACAAGAGAATTGTGGTGTGTCCCTATAAGGAAGAAGCGACCTAACAAAATAATAGTGTCTAAATTGACGACAAAATTTAACAATTGCTAAAAGCTCGAGGCGGGTCGTACAGTGCTGCGGTGTTGTTTCATGAGCACATGTCTGGCTCCAATTGGTGTACCTGAAGCATCGCAATCAAGAACATCAATCCAACAGGGGACGGATAAGCTAAAACTTCGTAGGAAATAGCTCGGTCATCCAGTTTTACAAAGCAGACCTGATGTCGGTCTGTCCAATTGAATGTCTTGGCCTGAGTAAGGGCATAAAGGTCAGCAGAGACCTTTGCAAAATGTGTGATAAAGTCCCTTTGTTATTCATGAAAGCTGACGAATTATGGCTTAATCTTTTGTCAGCCAGTTGGACCGATGATCCCCGGTGAAGTCTAGTCTGAAGGGCAGTTTGTCTTCGGTCTGTAATGACCGCAGACTTGGCGACATGAAATCATCATTTTGGTCATTGCCAGGTCCTCCAGATTCCAAATAAGCTGGGGTAAACCTACTATTGAGGCAGTTGACGGTTTCCTGTGTTTTTTTTAACAGATGCTCGAATTCAGTTTGAGTGTCCCTAGCTTCCGCTATGGTATTGTGAAGATTATTGCTTAACCCGCCGAGGTGATAATCGAAACGGTTTTTCAAATCCCTTATATCATTAGATATGGTCATACTCCATTCTTTCAGGTGGGTTTTTATTTGATAATTCACAGTCTCAATGATGGTTTGACCATAAGTTACCATTTGACCCACCGTCAGCGTTTTAGCTTCGTCAAGCATCATTTGTTTGAGTGCTGCCTCTGTGTCTGGTTCCGGTCCCTCATCCGGAATCTGTTCAGGCACCTGAAGAGTGATGGTGCCATCATCCAACAGACCCTGCCAGCAGTTTTAATTAAGGCGTGATCCCGGCAACGCACCCAAGCTATCCGGACTCAGAGGTGGCTGCTCTTTGACAAAGGATTTTTGCCTGAGGTTTATGATCTTCTTAGCTGTGGCTAGGCCAACATGTCTAAGTGACCGACCGAATTTCAGTCAGTGAACTTGTGTACAAATTTATGACTGACAAAACATACAGAACACAAAAAATGATATGTCAAATTGAAATGTTCAAAATATGAGTGAAATAATACCTGAAAGGGTCGAAATTTGGGTTGTCAACCCGCCACGTGGTCGCCGCGTGGTTGGGAAAATATGTAGAACTGTATTGGGGCGGCGTAAAAGGTCAGAGTTTGTCTAAAACGCTGCATTGAATGCATTTACCCGGTCAAAATTCTCAATGCGGATGTGAATTTGTAGTATAGAAGCGATTTCCGGTAAAGATAATCCGCAACGGACTTTAATAGAGGAAACGGCGTGGCAGTTCGCAGGCGTTACCGATGAAACGAAATAATCTAAAAAATGAAATAATTGCAAATTTTGCACTTAATTTGACTAAAATGTAATTTAATTAGAACGACAATTGTATTCTGATAGAAAAACACCTTCGGCCGAGACAATTTTGCAACTGAAGAAAAAATTCGCCAACAAAAATTGGACAAAATCAGCTGCAATAAATAAATTCCAGCGCGAATACACGAGTAATGCACTTACCTTGAATAAGTAGTAATTACCCGCTTCGCGACAGGTGGGTATGATATTTTCCTGACCTGGCCAGCCAAAAGCATGCACCGAGAGCCCGAACACTGCACATGCAAAACGAGGAAGCTAGTTACAAGTTTGACGCCGAGGAGGGGTCGGGGTAATAAAAACTTTTCGGCATACTTTGGTTCGGTCATTTGCTTTACTTTTTGTAAGAATTTTACATCAATTCTTTTTTTATATTTCTGGAATTCTTACTCATGAGTGAGTGGTCCATCAAATCCATCAAATCCAGAACATCTTGCGATTGACAGTAGGTGCTCAATCTCTGTATCAGCAACAGTGCAGAGTACCTTCCCTCTGGGGCTTTGCGTAAGTATTTTCAGGTTTGCTTTTTCTTTTGGTACTTTATAGTTAGTCATCAGGAAAACATGTCCGTGCAATGAATACCCCCTTAAACCCCACTTTTATATAGAAAAACTGGGGTTTGCAGGGGTATACATATTTTTCTTATTTTTGCTCCAAAACATAGATTGTGGGTACTCGTTAGAACCGCTTCGCCAAGGCGGTTCTAACGTGTACCCACAATCTATGTTTCAAGAAAATAAAAGCCTTTTATTCTACAGGCGCCGATTCAGCTTCCGTAAGTAAGAAAGACCAGGAACTGACACAGTTGGAAGAAAACACCAAAATGACAATATATTCCGCAAAAATAACACAACAACATGTCTAATTTATGCCATGGTTTGTCTGTTTGATACTGGAACAGTATCCCACGACCCATGATTATGTCACTGATAATTAAGGAACGAAATGGTAAATAGTAAATAGAATAAATAATAATAGACTATACGCTGAGATGAAACTGGTGACGCTGATCACCATTTTTTTCTCGGGGTTCTCCCGTTTTCGCCCCACCTACAGATTGGCCCGTCTCACATGAGGTGAAATAATCTTGAAAGGGACGTAAAACTGAATAAAAATGAGCACGCTTTCTTACGACACAGGGTTATCATTTCGGTGTAAGTTTCTACCATAGGTTAATTGGCTAATTACTGAATGTAGGATTGATAATTACTCGCGCAACGTACACTACAACATGAAACCGATGAGTGTTTTCACGGGTGGTAAAGTTTGGAACGACCTCCAAAAAGAGGTAGTGAATTTCTGTTCCAATCGCACATCCGGGAACTCGCGAGGTTGGTCCAAAGCCTAGAAACGGATAAACAAAGGTAGGTGTCGATAGTTCTTTTGATTTTTTCTAAGTTTCTAGCGAAAAATGGATAATTATGGCAATGCTATGTCGTGTAAAGATGACTTCTCGATGCATACGGCCCAAAACTGCGGTTGAAACCGAAATAATTTCCGCTGGGTCGTTCTTAAAACGTCGAACACGACGTTGCTTTTTCACAACAGTTTGTCAACAACTGACACCTTTTTGCAAAATTTGTGGTTTTCCACGAAGAATACAGCCCCGGTACGCTCGCCCTGGGGAAATGAGCACTCTGTATTACATATCCTGTTAAAAATGGCAACGGGGCGCATTATTTAAACAAATGATTGAGAAAATTCCAGTAGAGGTCGTTCCAGTAAGTTGGAGCTTGGTCCAATTTGAATGAGATCGTTCCCAGTGCTCTCCTGTTTTATACAATGAAATTAATATCTGTGATATCAGACCAGCCAAACTCAGACAAAAAATGGGCGGTTGACATTTATTGAATCCGGATGAACATTGTGTCACCAACATGGCAGGCATATCCTGGATCGGGTAAAGCTGGCAAGCCGCATAGGCTGAAATTGCCGATCCTGAATTTTATAATTCTATTGTATAATTTGCCAGTGATGATTGATAAGTAGCAAATGTTACATAGAAAAGTATTTGTATTAAACAAGAAACAAGATTGTCAAATTTTGCTTATATTGACTTTTTTCTGTGTTTTAATTGTCCATTTTTGTCTTTTTACATTGGTACACTGTAAGACTTGTACTTGCATGACTGGCGCCATTAGTAGATGGCATACTAGTAGATGACATACTAGTAGATGGCAAACTAGTAGATGGCATACTAGTAGATGGTATACTAGTAGATGGCAGACTAGTAGATGACATACTTGTAGATGGCATAATCAATCAAAATTATCTGAAAATAAAACATCAAATACAAATACAAATATAGTTATATGGAAGGTCTAGAGAGAGAGAGAGAGAGAGAGAGAGAGAGAGAGAGAGAGAGAGAGAGGAAATAAAAGAATCAATCAATCAAGCTTTGTTTCTGTTTATGCGAACAGTATCTTGCCACAAGCATTTGGAAAGGTAAGGTGTGACGGTGTCAAATCAGTATTACGTGTTTTCAACCGACTACGTGTTTTCAACCGAAATGGCAAGCATGGGCTCATGACAAGGGCAGATGGAACAATCCATGTCCCATGTCATGAGCTTATTTAGGTGAGTTTTGTTACAGGTACCACTGAATTGACCCAAACAGGTTTGTGACCCTTTGTCAAATTTTTGTTGGAGTGGAGCCTTTTGTTTAGTATATTTGAGCCGCCCCATGGGAAAACCAACAATCTGCATAGGCGAAAATAAAGGCGCAGATCAGCTTCGCTGATCAGCGCCTTTGTTTTCGCTACTCGGATAGTACAATTCCTCCTCTACTTAACTCCAAAATTTCAAGCTTCTAGCCTGCTTCTGTAGCTGTACAGGCCGGTTTGTGTCAGACCTGTTCGAAAACCACATTGTTGGTTTTCCCACGAGGCGGCTCATTTAACAACAGAAAGAGCGAAACAATTTATCACACGAAAACCCGACAAAGCAAGAATCGCATGTACTGTCTTTGCAATAGTTTTATGATACTTTTATTTTTCAAAATCAGCCTTTCCTGAAATACATCAAGAAAATATGATCGTGTCACAATCCTTTTGCGTTCCAAACGTCTTAAAAAGAGCAACAAAACATGAAAATAGGTTTACACATAAAAGCAGGAATAAGAAACTATCTGAAGCTCTGCAAAGAACAATTCATGTTTAAAGCACAAGCCAGAAACCGCTCATAAACGGTCATTAGCAAGCTATCAGTCGTAGGAGAATCGCTTTCAAACCCCAAAATATTACAGTATTTCAAACGCCATCATTTTTGTCTGAGTGTGGCTGGTCTGATATATCACAGATATTAATTTCATTGTATAAAACAGGAGAGCACTGGGAACGATCTCATTTAAATTGGACCAAGCTCCAACTTATTGGAACGACCTCCACTAGAATTTTCTCAATCATTTGTTTAAATAATGCGCCCCGTTGCCATTTTTAACAGGATATGTAATACTGAGTGCTCGTTTCTCCAGGGCAAGCGTACCGGAGCTGTATTCTTCGTGGAAAACCACAAATTTTGCAAAAAGATGTCAGTTGTTGACAAACTGTTGTGAAAAAGCAACGTCGTGTTCGACGTTTTAAAAACGACCCAGCGGAAATTATTTCGGTTTCAACCGCAGTTTTGGGCCGTATGCATCGAGAAGTCATCTTTACACGACATAGCATTGCCATAATTATCCATTTTTCGCTAGAAACTTAGAAAAAAAATCAAAAGAACTACCGACACCTACCTTTGTTTATCCGTTTCTAGGCTTTGGACCAACCTCGCGAGTTCCCGGATGTGCGATTGGAACAGAAATTCACTACCTCTTTTTGGAGGTCGTTCCAAACTTTACCACCCGTGGTTTTCCTTGATAAAAGATAGAAAGTTAAAGGACAATATCTGCATCCTTCCTTTTCCTTTTAAGGGTATTATCTCCTCAACGAGTCACATGCTTACGTGTATATTTGGATTAAAAAGTGGACCAGTGTTAACATTTCTGGATTACTGTAATGGTAACGCCCATGCAATATACAGAAAAAATTTTGGTTGTAAAAATGAAAAATTTCTGAACAATTTCTTTTAAATATTTTTCTTAATTTTGCTCAAAACATAGATTGTGGGCACACGTTAGAACCGCCTCGCCGAGGCGGCTCTAACGAGTACCCACAATCTATGTTTTGGAGCAAAAATAAGAAAATTAGGTAAACCCTTGCATACCCCAGTTTTACTCTATAAAAGTGGGGTTTAAGGGGGTATTAATTGCACAGACATGTTTTCCTGATGTTTGCATCAGCGGTCCCTTTAATATACGAGGCGTAGCTGGGATAAAAAAAAAATAATGGCTTGCGAAAAGCGCTGGGGACATTCTACCGCCTTCTTTCTGTTCCATCATTCATGATAGAAAATCAAAACCTTGCAACTTCTTTAAATTTGGCATCATTTGTGTTTGGAAGGCAACAATACGTATACGTAATTACCCAATACTTTAGCCCGTTTGTACCCCGCCCTAGCCGTAGATGTGAGGGGTGTTTACCAATGAAGGGTCATGGTGCTTACTAAAGGATCCGAGAAAAATCACCTTAATCCCAAAATGCTTTGGCACATTGAACATGCTTAAATGTTTTGAAAGTTACACTTTCGTGCCGTGTGGCGGCCCTAAAAAGTCTCCCCGTACATCATCCATAGTGCAGATTATATTTTTCTTTTGATCCTTTGAGATCAGTGAAGATATTTGGAGTATTTCAAATATATTGTACGTTAAGAATCATCTTAACAGAATTTTAAATGTTTGGCCCCTTTGGGAATATTAGTCTTTGATTTAGACTATACTGTGAAAATTTTTGAAATTGAAGCAATCATGAATGTCTGGCTTTCGCTGCCAGTTTTATAAAGGGTCACTGATGAAGGTTCATTACCCGAAATTGTACAATATGACCCACGTCTCTTTGAATATTTTTACTGCTTCCAAAGGATCTAACAATTATATTTTATTAAACAATAAATCTATCGATTAAAACTCGCTGTTTTACCTGTAACTTTAATCAATATCGTAATGTCATGAATAAAGCAGGAGGCTGATGCTTAAGAATCAAAGACATTCTGCTATTTTGCTATTACTGAGCCCGGGCGCGGCTCAAGGTGAGGCTTTATGCACGAACTGGTGCTGCGCTAAGGCAGAGGTTAGTCAGGGACTTGAAACTTAAATTGCAGAAATCAGAGTCTTCTCAAATATCGAAAAATCGCTGTTGCCGATTAGGCTGCATACATTGTAGATGCACAGGCTGGTATGAGCCGACGGTTTTTGTCTGCAAAATAATTTCATAAACAGATTTTTACTCATGACACATTGGGGCTATTATCAAGTGTCAGGTGATATTGAGAACACGTGGACTACACGTAATGTCGACAGGTAAATGTTTTAAAGAATACGTTTTTGAAAATTTATACCAATCCATTTCTTTTCTTCTTTTAATAAAAGCTAAATTTTGAGACTTCATTTTGGACCTTCAACAAATAATCTTGTGCACGGTTAGCTAGCTAGGCAGTAACAAATGGCAGAGGCAGACACCACCTTGGCTAATCAGACGCACTTTGCATAATTTCTTTCTTGACCGTTCCAAGACGGACCCAATTGTGCTTTCGTATGTGCTGCCGTCTGCTTGTCTGCTTTGTTTGTCATCTTTGCCAAGTTTTAGTCGTTGCTAGTGGGATGTGTACCTCGCTGTGAAAGATTCGGTCATATTGCTGGAATACGATTCTCATTACGAAAACTTACCCATGCAATATACAGATATTTTTTTAACTTAAAAAAATTGAAAATTTTCAGCTGATAAATTTTGATACTTTTCTTATTTTTGCTCAAACCATAGATTGTGGGTACAAGTTAGAGCCGCCTCGCCGGGGCGGTTCTAACGAGTACCCACAATCTATGTTTTGGAGCAAAAATAAGAAAAATAGGTACACCCCTGCATACCCCAGTTTTGCTAAATAAAAGTGGGGTTTAAGGGGGTATATATTACACGGACATGGTTTTGTGAAGCAGAGGCAGACACCACATTGGCTAATCAGACGCACTTTGCATAATTTCTTTCTTGACCGTTCCAAGACGGACCCAATTGTGTTGTATGTGCTGCCTTTTTATTCCGTCTGCTTGTCTCTTTGCCAAGTTTTAGTCGTTGCTAGCGGGATGTGTACCTCGCTGTGAATTGCTGGAATACGATTCTTGTGTGATGTGAAAGTTGTATCTTGAGTTGTCATTTTTACTCCCCTGGTGTCTGAATTGGGATTTTAAATTTACATGTTTCGGTTCCTGGTCATTCTTCCTTACATTGCAGTCGCCATCATCCTTGCATGTAAACTTTTGTACGAAATGAAACTATAGTATTAACGAGTTAATTATTAACTCCGACATTTACATTTATAGCTTTAAGTTAGATATAACATTGTACTTCGGGGCAAAAAGGATGTGCCCTATACACACAGCAAAAACAATGACATGCTGATGATGATCTGCTGCGAGGTCATCACGAAAACATGTCCGTGCAATATATACACCATTGAACCCTACTTTTATATAGCAAAACTGGGGTATGCAGGGGTATAACTATTTTTCTTATTTTTGCTCCAAAACATAGATTGTGGGTACTCGTTAGAACCGCCTCGGCGAGGCGGTTCTAACGTGTACCCACAATCTATGTTTTGAGCAAACATAAGAAAAATATCAAAAATTTTAGCTGAAAATTTTCAATTTTTAAAGCTAAAAAAAATCCCTTTTTATTGCATGGGCAAGTTTTCGTAATGTTACTGCACAGCTGATATGCGATTTTGTTTTCACACATACATTTAAGGCAGTTTTCTTCTTCATCATCATCTTCTTCTTCTTCTTCTTCTTCTTTCACAGTGCACCTAGTAAATGAAGATGCGTTAATTCATTTTCTAATATCATATTTCACCCACTAGCATAATGGAAATGAGCCGCCTCGTGGGAAAACCAACAATGTGGTTTCCGAACAGGTCCGACACAAACCGGCCTGTACAAGCACGGAAAAGAGCTAGAAGCTCGAATTTTCGGATTTAAGTAGAGGAGGAATTGTACTATCCGTGTAGCGAAAACAAAGACGCTGATCAGCTTCGCGGTTACCGCGAAGCTGATCTACGTCTTTGTTTTCGCATATGCAGATTGTTGGTTTTCTCATGAGGCGGCTCAAATATGTGTGAATCAGCGTGCTCAAGGGGCATTTCTAAATGAGCCAAGACGCGATAAAATCGGCCTACCGGGTTCCCGACCAGGTCTGTCACTCACCCGCCTGTACAGTCTCAGACGAAGGCTAGAAGCTTCAAATTTCAGATGTAAGAAGAAGCAGAATTTTACTATCATAATCCATGAAGCGAAAACAAACCGCTGATTTGCTGTGCTGTTACTGTACAGCTGATCTGCACCTTCGTTTTGCGCATCGGCAAAAAGCTGATTTTCTCATGTCGTGACTCTAATGGTATTGCAATGGATCAATCTAATTTATCCCTGAAGATGTATCATGTTTTATAGATGACGGTTTCAATGTGCTTGTTTTTGTGTAATAAATTTATTACATTTTCGTATATTTGCATGTGAAACGGATGTTATAGCTAAATTCAAAATAGGAGCACGCCATCAAACTTTCTTACACATTAGTCCATTACACTGGCATTGCTACATCAAACAAAGAGCGGCTAACATCAAGTGTTTCTAAATCAGGACTTCAAAGTCTATGTAAACCTTTGTAGTAAAAAGTGAACTAAATTAACCTCAAGACAGCAGCATCTGACTGAGCAAAGCCAATGATTAGCCAATGCTCAAGCTGGTAGATAAACCTAAGTCCCACCCATATAATTTGTGTGACAGCTGACCAGTTTAATTGAAATTAATATTGGATAAAATTTCATTTAAAGCAATTGTAAATTTTATGATGTTTGAGAGTGGTTTGTTTTGGCTGCTGAAAAGATGCTTGACCTGTCAGCTGTAATCTAATATGTCATAATTTAAATAGGGTTGATGTATTTTCACACAATTGACCAAAGATTAACCCTAAAGGGCAACAGAAAGTATATCTATTTGCATTTCAAATTGATAAACAATTATTGTATCTAAGATCCCATGTTTGTTTGTTTTTTTTTTTTTTTTTTTTTTTTTTTTGTTTTTGTTTTTTTTTTTTTTTTTTTTTTTTTTTTTTTTTTTTTTGGTGTTTGATATAAAACCATGCTGAACTAAACATATCTTCGGTGCGTATCAAAATTGGCCTTAATGCAAGGAGTTAGTTGTAGCATATTTCATGTTTTACCAGTAAGTGGATAGTTATTTGAATTGGCTTTGGGTTGTTTTGTTTTATACCAAAGAAAACAATTTTCGAATCATTTCTGGACTGAGACTTTGTTTCCTAGAATAGGTAAGAAATAGTACTTAGGGGTAGCTCAATTACATGCATCTTGTTCAGTGAAATGACTGAGATGGGGTTTGTTAGACCTGTCCCTTAATGGAGCGCAAAGATCTGTAACTAGACCATTGCACTAATCAAGCCAAACTCAAGACAGGATGAACAGGGTCTGCTCTCTTCAAACTATTTGCTCCTATGAAATTCCTAATAATTTTATTTATTTCCCAAGTTAATGGACACATGAGCTGCATCATGAGAAAACCGGATTTTCGCTCAAGCAAAAAAATGGTAAAGATCAGCTGTGCAGTTATTTGTCTTTTATTTTTGCTACATGGCTGGCCCAGTACATTTCCCCTTCTACTTGCATCTAAAGTTTCAAGTTTCTAGCTTTCTTCTATGACTGCACAGCCTGATTTGTGTCTGACATGGTCTGAAACCCTGAAGACCGGTTTTCTCGGCATGATTTAATCATGACTTTATTTAAAATGGAAGATCAGTTGGACTATAAAATAGTCTAATCTTCTCTTACATGTAAGTCAGATTTATATTGAAAGTGGGTCTGGGCAGCTCTTTCCTGGTTGTGTGATTTTCTAGATTTTGATAGAATCTCACTGTCATGCGGCTGCTTTTCAAACTACAAATCGAAAGTTGTGTGATGTCATTTAACAGTTATTTGTCACAATGATTTGCATGAGTCGCAAACTGGTCAACAGACAGTTCCAATCAAGGAGACCCCAATGTCAAAATTATGTTTTATGGCAAATTGGCTGTTGTCGCTTACTTGTCACAAACTAGTGTCCATTAACCATCACATTCTAGTGAGGGTGAGGAAGACAGCTCGGCACTTCAGAAGGACCTGGAGACACTGTCGGTATGGGAATCCAAGTGGGACATGCAGTTCAACCCATCTAAATGCCAGGTGGTACAGGTGACAGGATCCAAGAGTAAGAAACCTATTAATTCAGAATATATTCTCCATGGACAGGTCTTGGAGACTGTCACTTGTGCCAGATACCTTGGTGTTGACGTGTCAAGCACCCTATCTTGGAACTCTCATATCGATCGTGTGGTCAACAATGCTAACATGACCTTAGGCTACATCCGTAGAAATATTAAATGCCAAAATACAGATGCCAGGGAGTCAGCCTATAACACTCTAGTTAGGCGGCCCCAGTTAGAGTATGCCTGGGACCCGCATACTAAAGAGCGTATCTCTAAAATTGAAATGGTCCAGCGAAGGGCTGCTCGCTGGACTCTTAGAAATTATGACCATCAAGCATCTGTAACTGAGATGATAAACAAACTAGGATGGAGAACATTGGAGCAAAGGCGAGCTGATGCCCGTCTTTGTCTTTTTTACAAGATTGTCTATGGCTTGGTAGCAGTCCCTCTCCCAGATCATGTGCAGTATAGCCACAGAATCTCTAGATACTGCCATTCGATGACCTGTAGACAGGTGTACACTTCAAGAAATTATTATAAGTATTCATTTTACCCCCTCGCCATTGTCCAGTGGAATGCCCTCCCTGAATCCGTTGTATGCCTACAGAGTTTGGATGCCTTCAAGGCTGCTATCTGTAAGCTGCAACATTCTCGACCATAATCCCACAAAGCTTGTTTTTAATCCTGTTTTTAGCTAATTCTTATCTATTTTAACCTATCACCTGTTTTTATCCTTCACTATCACCCTTTCATCCTCCTTAAATTTCATCCTTTTACCTGTCTGATACTAACAGACTATGCGCACACCTGCCTAGAATGTCCGCGAGGGCGTATGGCAGTATATAGAGATAGATAGATAGATACTAGCTTTAGAGAAACTGTCAATCACATCGAGGAAAATGTGACTTTTTGCTCAATGCCAGTTATGCCACAATGAACAACGAACCAGAGTCCTACATTTTGTCATTGTCCCAGCTCATCATGGTGGTTATCAAAATTTATCTGTTTGTCCCGGATGATTCATTGACTAGTTAGAGATGCACCGATAGGATCGAACAATTACTTAAATGTGACATGCGCGGATCCAGAGGGGGGACAGGGGGTCCAGACCCCCCCCCCCCTGGAATCTGAAAATTTTTACCTAAAAAAAAGGTAAATTTCTGTATTTTTAGAGGTTGCCCCCCCCCCCCTCGTCTGTGACCAAAAAATTCCATTTTCGTTGGACCCCCTCTCATGAAAATGTCTGGATCCGCGCATGTGTGAGCAACTTCAGAGGCGGATGGTGAAGTTAGGAGCCTGTAAAACCAGTTTTATAAAGCCCCCAGTAATTTTATATTACTTATAAATCCAAGGCGATACCTTTATTGTGGCTCTTATTGTTTTATGTTTTGGCATTGAATTTTTGTGCTGTTTGCACCTTTGTATGTTGTCATATTTTTGGTTAAGTTCTGGTAATTGAGTGGTCACCTATTGGGAAAGAGCTGCTCACTCAGCTTTTGATATGGTTTCTTATCGTTCAAACCAATAGATCTACATGTTAACACATAACAAATTGAGAGAGAGAGAGAGAGAGAGAGAGAGAGAGAGAGAGAGAGAGAGAGAGTAGATCTACATGTTAACACATAACAAATTGAGAGAGAGAGAGAGAGAGAGAGAGAGAGAGAGAGAGAGACTTTCTCAAGAATTGAAGCGTTTACTGTCAGAAATATACTTCTGTACAGCAATAAATGTCACCGAGTTACAATTAAAATTCAAGTGTTCGTCTCCATATAGCAGACACTTTAAACTAGGCGTACAATATCTTGATTCCGAAGGTTATTTAAGAAAAATTGTAACTTCAGAGGTAAAAGTTATAACAAAATGCTGTTGTTTTCATTTAGAAAACTATATAGTTAACATAGAGGTACTATGTGATGTATCGATTTGTGCTTGTGCCTGATTGTACCATACATTTTATTAATGTCTTCAGTACCGAGTGAGCGAAGCGAGCGAGAAAAAAATACACATGGAAATAAGTTAGGGAACACTTTTAGCTCTTGGAAAAAGATTGAAAAAAAAAGATCTGTTTTCCTTTTTTCTGGCGATACTGAAAATTTTATCACGTGTATTTCAAACCTTGGCCTAGCTTAAGGCCAATTTATGGTAAGTCACAACATTTTGCCCATGTGCTACGGAGGACACGATATGCCAATATGAAAAACTACATTTTTACTGGATTTGCTTCTGCATTCCGCAAAACTCAATTTTTAAATGCAAAACAGGAATAAAATGTTGAATCTTATCGTTCTCAATGAATAAACGACTTCGGACCTAAAAATTCATGTTTCATCTCTAAACCAACTAATCATTAAAAAACCCTGCAATTTGCATTGATTTCTATGGAAAGCAAAATTCTTGGATTTTTTTTTGCAAATAAAGCCGCAAACGAATAATTCCTCTAATGCGCTATGACAAGAACGTGCATATTTAAATTCCTGAAGGATCAAATCAAATATCTAGCCCTACGCTTACAACCTGCAAAATGCATATATCCAAAGAACAAAACATGATGATGAAACCTACCCCCGGAAAAGTATGGATCTACTGCCGACAGTCGGTCAGAAAATAAAGAATTAATGATCAATATTCAAAAAGCAATGTCTCAGCTTGAGGCTTACGAAAAAGTATGACAATGTGAGTTCAGAGAATGAAGTTATCGAAGAGAATACCAGCGTGTTCCGTAAATCTAGCAAAAACTTTCTGAATCAAAGATGGCCGCTGTCCGCCGCAGTTTATGTTTGATTCTTACCATTTTCACATAGAAACAATTTTTGATACTACAGATTCTGTCAAGTTGTCAAAACATTCTTCATAATTCTTACAAATAAGGATATATACCGTCCAAAGTTGGTAGTCACATTATTACAGGCGTTCCCTAACTTATTTCAATGTGTATATGTATCGTCATATAAATTGCCAGATAGATTTGCATTAAAGTTCTTAGTGCTGCCTTGTTTCTGATTGCAAAAGACACTATAATTATGTTCTGCCATATAAAACAGCAAGATGATGTCCATCCACAGAAAATATTATCATAATAGGATTGGAACATACATAATAAGGACAAAGTGGGGTAATAGAATAAAAAGAAAATACATATACATAAGCAAACAAAACAGTGAAATAGTATCTGGCTCACGGTAAACATCCGGAATGATTTAATCTATTTTTCTCTGCCATAATGACACATTTCTTTTTCAATTGGTCCATGGCATGCTTGGCTTCCAGACATATGTCTTTCCAAACATTCAAGGATTTCTGAAATATGAATACAACATTTGAACTAAATCGGGTCTGGGGGCGTCCAGACGCCAGAAAAAAAATGAAATTCTGGAATGTCAGGGAGGCCATCTAAGACAATTCCATAGCCAAATTTTAGCATATTCATTATTCTTTAAAATGTTATTATTCACTATTCATTATATTACTTTGCTATTCATTAAAAATTTACATTTATTCATTATTCTTTAGGACCTCATTATTCACTAATCATTAAATTTTTTGCTCTTTATTCACTCTCATTAAAAATTTTAGGCCATTATTCATTAATCATTATACCCCATCCAGACCCTCATAGAAGTTAACATTTCAATTTCAAAGATCAATTCTGATTTACTAATTTACAATAAAATTCCTACTGAACACCTTAAAATAAATCAAAATGTGAACATAATACTCTTTCATCCCACTCAACAATCTATCTTGAATAAATTACAAGGATCATTATTTCTCTTCTTTAATCTGTTCAAACAAATATCCATGGTCTAAGGGGATGGTTAAAACAAGTTGCAAGACATACATTTGATCTAATTTGTTTTAATGTGTTTTTGTACCTGTCTTCAAAAACATCAGAGGTCATGTAGTTCCTCCTTCAATGGTGGGCGGAGCTAAACTTTTACTGTCTAAATGTACTGAACTTGAACCCTTATACTGATACTATTTTTGGAATACAAATGACAGCAGTGGTGGTCCAGTTTCTTTGATCTTATGGTGAGACATCATCCAGGTGTTATGTCAGAAAACTACCCAAAGTGCTCGAATTATGAAATTTCCTATAAAACTTGGATTGATGGTAGTACAGAATACATGTAATATTCGTGTTATCTTGTGTTTTGTTCTAAACGACTGCTATTGCGCTATTCAACATTTTGCGCCTTTATTGGCCGATAAACACTTTTAAGCTATACCTTGATATATGTGCGCCTGTCAACTTTGAACCGTAACACCGTTTTGGGAGCTGGGCGTACATGTATATGATATAGATCATTGAAATTTTGAAGACACGCTTTCCCGCACTAACGCTTGAATACATTGCCTTTTTTCAGGTGAAACATGAAGTATGGATGTGGATTTAAATTCAGGTAATAATGACATAATGATTTTGAATTTTCTTTCTTTCTGTCTTCCTTTCTTCTCCTTAGTGTAAACATATTTATTTCATCTGATAACATATAATACAAACATGAATATACACTGTCAAACAGGATCAGAGCGGAAGCAAACTGTTTATTCCGTTGAACACGGGTTCGATCCCGGGATTCTCCAGTCATTTAGACGAGACTTGCTGTTGTCTGTATTAGCGTTTCAATCCTTTCAACTGGGTGTAATAGGGCATTATTTTCCAGGTAGAGACCTTTGCAAATTAACAAAGAAGAAAAGACTTGTTCTGCTTGCCGTCCTCTCAATGGTAACCATACTATATCTGACTTATTCCGATGTCATAGCACTGGGGTACAGGATGGCAGTATCACAAGGTAAAACATTTTATATATATTATTTTGCTGCAAGGGATGAATTGCTAATATCCCGGGGTCTTGACGTGTTCTAGAACGAGTTCTGTGCATGAAATGTATACCCCCTTAAAAAGGTACAAATAGGCAAAGATCAGGAAAAGGCGCAATCAGAAAAAGATTCCCACTCCAAAAACCGAGGTGGGAAAAAACCAAACTAAAAATCAGGTACTTATACCATGAAACATATCGTAAGCCGAATGAGCAGCTATTTTCCCAATAGGTGGCCACTCAGTTACCTTAACTTAACTTAAACTATGAAAACACACATAAGGCGCCAACAGCACAAAAAAAAATTAAACACCAAGACATAAAACAAAAAGAACCACCACAGAAGTATCGCCTTGGAACGATCAGTAACACAAAGTTACTGGCGGGCTTAAAACCCACTTTTATATAGCAAAACTGAGGTTTGCAGGGGTATACCTATTTTTCTTATTTTTGCTCCAAAACAGATTGTGGGTACTCGTTAGAACCGCCTCGGCGAGGAGGTTCTAACGTGCACCAACAATCAATGTTTTGAGTAAATATATTGAACATAGCAAAGATATTCTAATGAAATTTTCAGTTTTTACAGCCATAAGAATTCTCCACATTGCATGAGCAAGTTTTCGTAATGTGTAACCAAGTTCCCGTCTCCATTTAACCATGTCTGTAAATGAGACGTTAAACCCAAGTCAACAAAGTATCAAGTCCCAATTCCTTCAGTCACAGTCTTCAAGTTAACATTTGCCTTCAAGTTTTGGACAAAATATTTATCTTTTGTCTGCACTTCAGTGTCGGAATTGGCTATACATGCATAAATATATTCAAGCTAAAAAAGCCGCGCAATCAGGGATGGTCAGGATTTAAAGCTCCGATCTCACCTAAAGTGTCCGCATTGTTTATTGTCACCTCCTTGTCCTGTTTTAACTGTTTAGTTAACGGAACACGGAACCAAAATAACCAAATTACATTATTCTTTCCACCCGATCTGTATATCATCATCATCATCATCATCATCATCATCATCATCATCATCATCATCATCATCATCATCATCATCATCAATCATCATTATCATCATCATCATCATCACAACCACCACCGCCATGATTATATTTTTCACTTTTTCAGTTAATGTGACAAGATTTTACGAAATGGAAAACCCCATGATTCCCGTTTTACTTGATCTTGACGAGGAAACTCTATATGCTAGACCAGTTAAGGCCAACTACAAGCTAGGAACCAGGCCAAAGTCAAATCAAAAACAGCGCATGCGCCAACATACCAGAAGTACCATCTCAAACGAGACTCATACAATTCTTTGGTTCAATGGGCCGGACTATTTTAGTCTGGATTTCATCAACTCACAGTTCCAAAAGTGCCTGTATTCAAACTGTCTCGCTACGTCAGATAGGTCTCAGCTAAAGAAAAGTTCCGCCATCTTGTTTTGTACCACGTGCGAGAAAATGGGGCGTGGCCCACCGCTAAAAATAGACGAGCGTCCGACCAACCAGGTATGGATAATATTCAGCACAGAACCGCCGCATAACCATCTTTACCAAGATGATTTTAGACACCATTTGTGGAAAGATACCGTCAACTGGTCTATGACGTATAGACAAGATTCAGACATCTTTATGCCATATGGATATCTCCAAACTCGAACACATGTCCCGGAGAGGAACTACTCGGAAATATTTCGGCGAAAAACGAAATTTGCAGCTTGGATTGTCAGTCATTGTGGCGCTAGTAGTATGAGGGACTCTTTTGTGCACAAGCTACAAGGTTATGGCCTCCAGATTGACATTTACGGAAAGTGTGGTACCCCGCTTGAGGAGGATGCCATACACATGATCAATTCCACTTACAAGTTTTATCTCAGTCTTGAAAATGCAAATTGCAAAGATTACGTTACCGAGAAATTCTTCAACTATTTTCCGCTAGACACAATTGTCATAGCTCGTGGTGGCGCGGATTACGGGCGACTACTTCCAAATGATTCCTTTATTGATTCAAGCCATTTCAGAACCATTAAACAGCTCGTAGATTTCTTAATTTTAGTGAATTCCAGTGAAACTTTATATTCAAATTTCTTGAGAAGAAAAGACCGATATGACGTTAAGACGGATTATCAACCAAGTTTCTGTGATCTTTGTGCTAAAGTAAATAATAAGGAAGAGCACAAAAAGATATACCATGATATTGTTGAATATATTTACACCGATCAGTGTTATATAGCTACCGATGTAACTAATACATGGGTCATGTGCATAATTTTGTTCATTGCATTTTTCTTATATGTTGTTTACGTTACCTTCCATAAATATGCATGGGATGCAGGAAACATGAGTCATAAAGTGTCAAATCCTAATTTTTAAATGTTCCTCTGCAGGATATGACACTAAGAGTGCTTTAGATCCTTTTTCCACTGCACGTTTTTCGTCGTTGTTGTTGTTAATTACGTTACTTTTATAACGAATATAATTATTATACAGATGGTGCTCACAAGTGTAAAGTAGCATTTATAAAGTCCCCATTACGAAAACATGACCATGTAATATACACTTTTTCTCAAGTTGTAAAACTTGAAAAAAATTATATAAGCAGAAAAAATGATATATGTATTTTCTTATTGTTGCTTAAAACACGGATTGTTGGTACACGTTAGACTCGTCTCGGCGAGGCGGTTCTAACAAGTACCCACAATCTAAGTTTTGGAGCAAAATATGTAAAACAGGTATACCCCTGCATACCCAAGTTTTGCTATATAAAAGTGGGGCTTACCGGGGTCCTTATTTCATGGGCATGTTTTCTTGATGCATATTAATCGTTTAATTCAAAGTCTACAAGATGGCCAATGTCATATCACTGGAAATGTAACAGGGATATTTGTTAAATGATGGAGTTCACAAAACAATCAAGTCTTGATATATTTTATGTATACATGTTTTTCTTACATTAGAAAACTTTGTCATAGCATAAGCAATGTATGTGACATGATAATGACAAAACCAACAGTTTGTTGATTACGTTGCCCGCGTGTATTTTGTTAAATACTGGACAATTTCATATGTACTAACAAACCCTAATTGTTGAGTTACCATGTTGCATTTACGCAAAGAAGTTTAATAAAAAAGAGCTCATGGCCATGGATGGTCAAAGTGTTCCATGAAGCGGGAGCGCGATGGCTTGGTGGCTTGTGTGTCGGAGAATAATCGGGAGTTCGAATCCCACAGCGCGATGGCCTGGTGGCTTGTGCGTCTTACTCTGGGAAGAATAGTCGGGAGTTAGAATCCCACAGCGCGATGGCCTGGTGGCTTGTGCGTCGGACATTGGAGAGAATAGTCGGGTGTTCGGATCCCACAGCGCGATGGCCTGGTGGCTTGTGCGTCTGACTCTTTATAGAATAGTCGGGAGTTCGAATCCCACTGGCGCTTGCTTGTGTCAATGACCAAGACACATTACATACCCAAATATTATTGATTTATATGCAGAAAGCAGTGACTTTATCCCGACATAACTGAAAAACTGTTGATTGTGACTTTCAGTAGCAAAGTATTCGATAATTGTTGCTTTAGTTATCATGCAAACGATATATATTTAAACAAACCTGAGGCCTTCGTCCCAGACACTGCTTCAATCGAAGATACTTTTATAATGAATGTCAGGGAGATAAGTGATTATACACGTAGATAAACATGTCTTCATGTTGATAATTTCCTCATGATGTCGGGCTCAAACGCCCTGTGTGTATCTACACAGCTGATTTTTCGCATTCTTCTTCTACTTCTTCTTCTACTTACCATCATCTTTGCATCGTTATTAATCGTTATTAATCATTGAGAGGGCACATGGAAAAATATGCCCTTGCGTAGTCATTTTAAACATGCCACTATATTGAGTCGCAATTCTACCAATTTAAGCATATTTACGAGTACGTGGTTCAGGTCTTGTAAATCAGGGATAGCATGCTAAATTCCGGGATTCTCTGAGCCGCATCGGTTAGTACAATTTCTCTTCTACTTGTAGCCAAAATTTCAAGCATCTAGCCTGCTTCTGTGACTGTACAGGTCGATATGTGTCGCACCCAGTCGGAAACCCCGAAGACCGGTTTTCTCGCGTCGAGGCTCATCTAGTCCTTAAAGTGAGACTTGCTGGTTGCTGCTGGAGGTATAGAGTGGTACTCCGGATCAAGAGGTCCTGGGGGTTCGAAGTGTTGTGTCTCGAGCAAGTCACTCCCCACCTTGAATACTGATTGAAACGGTGGCTTAATCCCGACATGAATGAAATATTGTGACAGGGACCTTTAACCACAAGCCAGCTGAGTTGCAATAAGCATTTCGTTAATAAAATATAAACCATACACAAATGATATAAAGCTATTCAGTGTATTCTCTACTCTCCTGACACAATGCCAGTCAATAATATTGCGAAACATAAGCATGGAGCAGCGAAAGTGGGTCGCGTCATGAGAAATTTGATTTTTTGCATATGTGAAAACAAAGGCACAGATCAACGCCACTGTGCCGAAACAGCGCCAACCCTATTTCTTTTTTATTCAATACGAAATTTCAAACTGCTAGCTGAACAGGCCATTTTTGTCGGTCGGTGCTGGTCAGAAACCACAAAGGCAGGCTTTTTGTGACATAGTTCTCCCAATACCAATTACAACAGGCATACTCCAATACTCATATTCTTTGAGTCACACTTCGTACACAGAAAAAACACCCTGGGGTGGGGGGCTCTCTGGTCCGCGGTGTACCGATTCGCGAACAAAGGATTGTTAAACATACCCTAAACAGTGTGATCGACATTTTGAATTTGACCCCTCTTTTCACTGTGTTCTCTTTAAAATGTGACCCTTTCCACTGTGTCCAGTCAGAAAGTACCCTTTCCAGTGCAGTCAATTAAAACACTAGGAAGCAACATTTTTCCCCAATTCTCTCGTTAAAAACAATCTGGATCCAGCATGCCTCCACCGAAATCAAATGAATCACAATAAACGATCGGAAACAGATTTTGTTGGGAAATTGAATCCACAGTTGGGAATCGTACAGATTTTTACATCGGAAGCCGCTTGTACTGTACGCACGAAACTCATTAGCCGCTTTACACAATTTTTATAAATAATCGAAAAATCAATACTTTTTGTCAGTTACACATCTCGGAGGACATATGAATCGAAAGGTAAGAATATTTTCTCTTTAAATTTACCTAGATTTGTAGTCATAAGAGGTTCTGCTTGGCTCGGTACAATAATTTTGATGGTGCATCAGTGATTTTTTTCTCAATTTCACGAGAAAAAATCGTTCATTTGTAGCAAATTGTAGTTTTTGTGTGCAATTTAGACATTTTCTGAAATAGCCCAATGAAAGACCAACTATTGACAAATATATCACAACACTTGTTCATGAGATATACTTTTCTGTTCCCGAAATATTACCTACTTTTCATGAGGCATGTGATATCGTCGACTGTACACCTCGCTTCAGCTGTACCCAATCATTAGCTGCACATGTCGAAAAGAAAACTGTACGACTCGCTTCCCACATCAAAATTGTGTGGGCCATTAAAATGTGGTTGTATATGTAATCTAAAGGAATATAATCATCGATTTGCACAGAATATCCCAAGGGACAACCCCTGGTCAGCGGTGTACCGATGAGAAAGCGGGGTACTGTTTTCAAGCAGGGCAGTGCGCAGAGCTGTCATCATTTAGGTAATAAAAATGCTGTTTTTGTGGAGAAAGGGTATTTTATAATGCTCTAAAACGCTATGAAAAGGGGTGGAGCGAGGTTATATGATTAAGCTATTAATGCACCAAAATGAATCGGAATATGGTTCTATGCTGTTGTTGCTATATCCACGTTACAGTTGTGGCTATAGTTATGTATGGTTTGGTTGCTCCGCGCGTACTTTAATGAACCATTTTTGGTCACGTCATGCATGCTCGCTATCGATAAAAGAAGCCATTCAGAGCATGCTCGGATTTACATATACCTTAACTGAGCCTTCGCGGGAGAAAACCAACGATTTGCATATGCGAAAACAAACACGCAGATTAGATGTGCAGTGAATGCAGGGCCTGTATCGTCACTTTTAAGGTTTTAGGGGGATAGGTATATAGGTATGTGTATATAGTATATATATACATACAATCATATCCCCATAATCATACAGGCCCCTGTGTAACTGCATGTAGCTGTAGCTGATCAGCGCCTTTGTTCTCACAACACGGATAATTCTACTTATATCCAACGTTTAAAGCTTCTAGCTTTATGCTGTCACTGTACAGCCTGATTTGTGTCGGACCTGGTCAGGACCGAAATTGTTGGTTTTCTCACGCACAGGCTCAAATGGCATTAGTGTGCATGCTCGCAGCTGCAAAAACCTATTTGGTAGGAGCGGCAATGCTCCCTGTTGACTGAAAAGGCAGTTCCGAGCATGCTTCGATTAACCAGCCCGTGCGTCAGTGCGCATGCTCGCATTTGCTTCTAAGCATGCTCCGTGTCGATGAAAACAAAATGTCCCGAGCATGCTTGAAGTACCATAAAATGGCAATAATGCGCATTTTTATAGCTGAAATAGAAAACAAAAGAGGGAAAGAAAGTTGACAAAAGTTCGGCCGGACATTATTGAAAAACGATTTATCCATGCATACCCTCGATGCTCCGAGCACGTTTGAGTAAATGGTTGCTCCGTGCATACTTCGATGCTCCGAGCACGACTTTAGAAAATGGTTGCTCCGTGCAAACTTCGATGCTCCGAGTATGACCGAGTATACATTTGCTCCGTGTACACTTCGTGCTCCGAGCATGACTGAGTAAACGGCGATTGTTCGGAGCATACTTCAGAGCATACTTCGAGCATTACTGACTGAGTAAACAGGTTGATCAGCGGCCGTGCATACTTCGATACTCAGAGCATAGCAGAGAAAAATGTTGCTCCGAACAAACTTCGGAGCTTCGAGCATACCTGAGTAAACGATTGCTCCGTACATACTTTGGAGCTTCGAGCATGAATGAGTAAACGGTTGCTTCGAGCATACTTCGATGCTCTGAGCATTAGTGAGTAAACGGTTGATCCGAGCCTTCTTCGATGCTAGCAGCACGGCAGAAAAAAACGGCTGCTCCGTGCATACTTCGGAGCTCCGAGCATGACTTGAGTAAACGGTTGCTCTGTGCATACTCCGGTGCCTCCAGTTAGTCTGTCATAACAGGTGCTCGGTGCATACTTCGAAGCTCCGAGTACAGTCAATAGACATAATTGTTCGTCACTTTCGAAAATTCCATAGACTTCAATGTATTTTCACTTTTACAATAAAAAGTATCCTGTCTCTTCTGGTCAACATATTTTTATGATTTTGCTATCATTGCAAAGTTAAATAAATCAAGCAATAAACAAAGGTCATTTGGTGAAGTTTCGACTTTTCACTTTTGAAAAACAAAAGTTTAAAGTTTAGCGAAATTTTGTAAAAGAAAGTTTCCCATTGACGTCAATGGTGACGTTGCCCAAAAATTGCCAAAGAAAAAAAAAAAAAAAAATCTCGCGACTTCTTAAAAAATTGTAGCTTGAAAACGCATGCATGGAATTTATGAAAAGACCTTTGTTTATTGCGTTATTTATTTACCTTTCAAATGACACCAAAAACAATCAAATATGTTGACCAGAAGAAGCAGGATAATTTTTCTTGCAAACATGAAAATACATTGAAGTCTATGGAGTTTTCCGAAGGTGACGAATATTTATGTCTATTGACTGACGGTTGCTTTACGATTTTGGTATGGCACGACCCGGTATCGAATCCATCTCAGACGCTCTAACTTTAAGATGTAGGCTATCCGGGACCAAATGCAGCGATGATGCGATACAAAGACTGGTCCGGGTTCTAATTCACTAGCAGCTCAAACCCTGTTTAAACCACAAGTGATTCTATATTACTGACCGCTCAAAGGTGTTACATTCGATTCGAAATTGCACACCAAAAACATGAATCACTGAATAAGACCACAACAGATGGACACTCCGCCTCGGAACGATCAGTAGTATAAAATTACGGGGGCTTAGTCCAATTTTACGGGACCAAGTTCGTCTTTATCTTCTGCATTTGTTGAAAACATTTAGTAAGTCTTTCGGTCCTCAATATGAATCTCTTACTAAAGAATTGGCTCACATGGTCGAAAAATAAAGGCCCAAGTGTTGACCAGTTCTATTTTGGAAAAAATAGATGCTGGCCATCTGTTTACTTATCCACAGGCCAACTTCTATAATAAAAGCCCCGTTCACACTGTCCCGGTTCTACCCCGGTGAAGACAAGCCAGGTATAGCGCGATAAACCGGGGAACTGTTCTTATCAAAATTGGTCATGTTCTCACAGTCGCGGTGTTATCCCGGTGTAACCCAGGTCTTGTTCCCAGTTCTACCATGGTGTTGTCACGGTGCTTGCCGGTGTGTCCCGATTTTACTACTGTAATAGCTCTGTCACACATTTACGTACCAGCGGCGTATCGCTCATGTATCTATGAGAATTTCGATACGCCGAGATCTGAGGCGTATTTTGTTCAAGCGACGTATGTACCACGTACGAGTTACGTCACTGCTACGTTCACGTGGCGTGTCAGTGACGTATCTGTATTTGTATGGAATTTCACTGTCGTATGTACGGACGGTATCAAGGCGTATGTGCTACGTACGTGTGTTGTATGTATGGCGTATGAAGTATACGCGTGACGAATCTACGGCATATGTACTTCGTTCCATTCTCATCTGCGGCGTATCTGTTCTGTACCAAATGATTTTAATAACTATTAGAACAAGCGGAAGTGTTCACTTTTGCATATTACAGTTATCAATTATCAGAGGTCGAGGATGCCACCGAAGAAATCTAGATAATCTAGATTAACACCGAAGAAAACATTCCCAAGCTCCCCATCCTGGACATGAGAACAATGACAGAGGCTACATCGAGCGTAGACCTGAAAGAACCCTGCACAGCACCCCGGACCAAAATTCCACAGCCAACGCAACTTTATTTTATTTTCCTCTCATCTTTTAAATTGGTCAATAATGTGAAAACTTTTGTGCCCTATCATCATTTTAATGGCTCGAAAATCTTTGTGTGCTATCAAATATGAGATTCCAGTGCGCAAGCGCGGGAACACGCCCCCAATGGTAATCCGAGATTTCAGTGCGCATGCGCGGGAACACGCCTAATGGTACAAAAATGCAAATTCCGTACCCCTCGCGCACGGACACGAACTTTCTCAAAACAATTCACACAACTGAAATCTTGGAAGGTCGTCCGCTGAGTGTATGGCAATATCAATGTTGACACCCACGGCTCAACGACAGAAGAGATCTGGGAAGATTTCTTTAGTGAGATTGCCCAAGAAAATTTCAAAATCTCAAGTTCCAGGCACTTAAATGGAGTTTATTGCAGTCGAAAAATAAGTTTCTGTTGTATTTAGAGATGTAATGTTGTGGGTAAGTCAAGAAGTGACTTCTTAAAAATTAGACAAAATGTTTGAATTTAATTATAAAACATATAGGAAATCAGGAAACTTTTTATAAGACCATGCCCCCCCCCCCTACACACACACACACACCTTGCCCAATCAAAACATTTTGAACACAACTGTATTTTTGTAAATGACATATTATATCAAAATGTTTTGTTTGTTGTTTTTTGTGCAATGGGGTGGGGAGGTGGGGGTAGGGAGGCTGTCAAAAAGCTCAAAAACCAATAAATGGGCTCAGCTCTATTATTTGCAATGTATCAAGGCTATGGGAATATACTGTATATGTATGTTCTACCTGAATGAACAGACTATCTGTCCTATTTTAACAGGTAAACACATAAAGTGTACACTTATAATGCATATAAATATACTGTGCAAAATATGTTTCCCAATTTTTGATGGTTTATGTTTTATTTAAGATATGCCTCCGTGGACTTAAAACCTTACGTTATTTCAGCACCACGCAACTATTGCTTTTACCTTCATTTGATACGTGCAAGCCATTGTCAGAAGAACTTCCCTAATGAAAACAAAACATGTGGAGTCACTTTTCAAAGTGAAAGTTGCTTAAGTTTTTGGAATAGTATATTTAAGGTACAGGTTTTTTTCAAAAGTGATGGACAGGGTTCTTTAGAATTATAAATATAATAAAAATAATGTACCTGTCGTGGATAAATAGTTTCTACCCAAAGTTTTAGGTTGCAATAAGCATACTGTAGTATTTTCTTGATAAATTATGGCAAAAAAGTTGTTTTCTGACAAATTATTTCTTTTTTTTTTTTTTTGAAAAAATCTGACTCCCCCCCCCCCTTTGGCACATTTATGCTGCAGGTATGTAACACCAAGAGGTTTCCAACATGTTGTTGAATTTATCAAACCTTTAATTTTACAGACAATGCGACATATATTCTATAAGATTAACACAGAAGCTGCCAGAAACACTCAAACTTTGAGCTGAAAACCTATAAATTTTTCCTAGATCTTCGGCATTGATTTTCAGTACCCGAAAAATGCTTGTTTTTAGGCGTTCAGCGTCACTTGGTTACATGGTTGACGTCACTGCAGATGTCAACCATATGCTTTATTTTGTGTTGGCAACCTAGCCCTATTGAATAAAACCGTGGGAAAGTGTGTTTTAGACTATGGTGGTTTGCTCAGTTTAGCAAGCAATTTTCAAAATGACCTCTTCGCAAGTTTTTACGTTATTGTAGTCGATCGAAAATAGTCTGATGGCTGATTTTTACAGGTCGTCTTTAAAAGTGGTTTGTCTACATATATTCAGTATTTCGTATGAATCGACTGAAACCACAAAAAGTTATGTCAAAATTTAATGACGAGTTGCGTTGGCTGTGAAACTGACGAATGACATATGTACTACTTATGCACGGCGTATCGTAGCTGCCATACACGTGCTACGTATTTTGAAGTGCACACACAAAACAGCTTAGCACCTCGGCGTTCGAGGAGTGTAAGCTACGTACATATATGCTCGCGTATGTACTACGTGTGACGTACGTTATGTATCTTGATACGCCGTAGATACGCGAGTCGATGTACAATAGTGTGGCAGTAGTGTAATGAACGAAAACGATGGCTCTACAGATAATGCATCAGTCATTAGTATCCATGTGCCGTTGTGGCCGATGAATAGCGGGGCTTTTAGATTTTAAAATGAGTTAAAAACCAGGCACTACCGGGTCAAATTTGTTGTAAAGTCCATGCTAAAACCCCTCGGCCCCTTGGAGGCTGGCAACAATGAAGACCAATAGCTGCGAGCTGCGTATTATTCTGATAAAATATGAGAGAGTGGTGCGTGGGTACAAATGACTGGTGCAAAACTTTAAATTGTAGGCAATTATAGATTCTGTCGCCCAACTCATCAAACACAACCAAATAACACTTTTAAATGTTTGTGCATATGGGCGAGATGAAGTAGAGAATCAAAATTAGACAAATCATTGCTCCAGCATCTCGTTAGTACATCTTCTGACAAAATCAGATCGAATTATGCATACGGTGATAGTCACGGCGAATCGTACAGACAAAATAGCAGTGCTGGAAGCGAAGCGTACAGTCGCAAATTCTATTGTCCCAGAACAAAACCGAATTTATTTTCACAAAAACACTATAACAGCATTAAACGGATACTGATCTACATTGGTGAATAATCCTTCTTTAGTTAAGATATTTTTACAAATGCGTGAAACTAACGTGGAGATGATAAAATGCGAAAACATGACGCTCATGGTCAGCAAAAACGTGAAAAATCACTGATGCAGCATCGAAATTGTTGTTCTGTACAAAAGGGGTCACCTTGTGAATCTAAATGGAAACAAATTTGAAGAGACAAATGTCTTACCTTTCAATACATATGTCTTTCACGAAGTTTACATGATCAGATGTATTGATTTTTGCATTATTTAGAACACCTGTGTAAAGCAGCTAACGAGTTTTGTGCGTACAGTACTAGCGGCTTCCGATGCATAAATCTGTACGATTCTCAACAGTGGAATCTGTGAATGACACTAAGAATAATAAGCACAACTCGTTTTAAAACCAAGCTATAGATACAACTGCAGTTTTGGGAAGACAAAGTCATTTCGGCCCCGCAGCCGTGTTAAATTTGGTACTCAGCACACCCTCTTATCACAGCGTTTTAGCGCTCTTGTGAAAAAAAACATACCCTTTTTCCACAAAATCAGCATTTTTCCTACCCTAAACGATGCACAGCGCTGCGCACTGCCCTGCTTGAAATAAGTACCCTTTCTCATCGTTTTTTTTTTGTTCAAGCATCGGTACACCACTGACCAGGGAATGCCCCCCCCCCCCGGAAAAACATCAAAATGGTGGACATTTTGGCAAACGTTTTACTGGTAACGTTTTGTCTTTTTATAGGTAAGTTGTTTCCCAGCAGGCACATGACGTCAGAATGACGTAAAATCGACGTCAATGCGACGTCATGACGTCACATCGACGTTGATATGACGTCATTTTGACGTCATGTGCCCGCTGGGTTGCTAGTTTACTTGTAACTCGAGTCTTTAAGCACAAGTGTCAAGCAACTTATTGTTCAGAGGAATTCTTCAAATATGAAAAACATGTGCAGTTAACGATTGCAGAGAATAAACATCAAAATTTTCTGAATGGTTAAGTTACAAAAAATAGCGTTTATTGTGTTTCATTATGTTGCTGTCATTTCTGTTTAAATCATACAAGCCTGGTGTCCTTTTTGTGGGACATAGGCAAACAGCAGAGCCCCAGAAGTGACGCCGCAGAACGCGGCATCCCATCAGGGACTATTCTGTTTGCTGAGAGGAACTTCATCAAACAAATGAAAATTCAAAATTACATCTGATGTCCCTAATAATGACAGTGGACTCTTCCAATTCATAATGATAGGAAGGTCTATCCGTCATATTTGGGTTAATGTCCCGGTAAACAGCTGCGGTCATATCGAGTCACTAGTCGGGTCATGAGTTGGCAGAGACCTATAATTGTCGTTCCCATAGACTCCCATTGTAATTTGCCCCAAAACAAGTCTCATTCATATGCTTCACAACTTATAGTGGACCCCAACACATTCAGCAGACGAGAGAACGCCCCAGGCCGTGTACAGGTGCAGCAAAAAAAGGGTGTTAGCCAGCATTTAAGGACGGTATTTTTCGCTGTTTAGGGACACCCCAGCATCGCTCAACAATGAAAAAAATGATTATTCAAAAATCACTACATCCGCAATTTGGCCATTGTATGACAAAACAGCAGTTGATTAAATCACACAATGTAGCAAAATATTCGAGAAAGGTTATACTATCATGTGACAAAAGGCGGTTGCACGGGGACCCAACTGTTAATCGTGATTATTGATGCGACGTGGAAATGTTAATGCATGCTACTATGAAGTTTCGTATGCGTCGGCGAGTTCGTTACGAATGCGACGCTCCACATCCTCTGTTCTTGGACGGTAAGTACCTCATGTTTTGCTCTCGTGAAAATAAACAAAGCAGAGTTTACAAAATCGGCTTCCACTATGATCTGCAAAATTCTTCTATATTCCCACTTGAAGTCATTTGGAATACTTACGGCACTTGTGTTTTTCAGCTAATGGTTTATAAAGTTGACAGGTAGATACAAGATTGCCAAGAAAACTCATTACATTCTTAAAGTCCTTTTGTTTTTCTAATTCTTGACCGTAAACTAAGAAGTATAACACAGTATTGTGGTGTCTTTATTGAAATATGTATCAAAATGGCTTTGTAAATGCACACTTATTTACTGAGCGTGAAAAACAGTAAGATAAGCATCTTTCGTATGCATCGTAGATTTTGTTAAAATTTAATATGCGACACAGAAATGCATCGTGGAAGATTGAGACCGATGAATCAGTAAAATAAAATAGCAAATAGTACGATATTGAGACAGTGATGCATTTTCTTCAATTAATATTTTCTAGATACATGTTAAAGGTGTCAACCATGTTTTTATACTGTATTAACATTTGCAGAGGCTCGAGAAAGTTGTTTTAGCCTGAGGCCGAGGGTTCAAAGGGCTCCCGAAAGACTCTTTTAATTGCAATAAAATAACCATAGTTGATCGATGTTCTTGTACAACACACCATTCCCATGGAAAACTGACTGACAACCGCACTTATAAACCGCACAAATCCCTTTAATTCTTTTGTTTTCTCTCTCCCCCCCCCACCCCCCGCTTATCAAAATGCATGGAACCACTGATATTAAATGATCAAATAATACTTGGTTCAGCCTTAGTGGTCACTTAATGTTAGAAAACATATTACCTATGTTGTCAATGATTATCCCCGAAAATGATTTGCTGTTTCGAGGCAAGAAGTCACTCGAATGTTGACAAAGCTATATCAGAAAACCACTCTGTGACCACATTCAAAATAAAAGTGGAACATTCTTTGAAGCTCGCTCAACGAAGTACATGTAGTACAAGGAAAAATACACCATGCAATATTGCGCTTGATAAAAGCGCAAGCTATGCTTCTGCACTGACGTAAATAACATTTGTAAGAGCACAACAAAATGCTAATTCTTCCATGACTCATTCTAGTAGTACGTACCTTCATCTTCGATGCATACAAAAAATACTTATCTTACTGTTTTTCACGCTCAGTAGATAAATGTGCATTTACAAAGCCATTTTGATACATATTTCAATAAAGACACCCATACGACTGTGTTGTACTTCTTAGTTTACGACCAAGAATTAGAAAAACAAAAGGACTTTAAGAATGTAATGTGTATTCGTGGCAATCTTGTATCTACCTGTCAACTTTATAAACCATTAGCAGAAAAACACAAGTGCCGTAAGTATTCCAAATGACTTCAAGTGGGAATATAGAAGAATTTTGCAGATCATAGTGGAAGCCGATTTTGTAAACTCTGCTTTGTTTATTTTCACGAGAGCAAAACATGTGGTACTTACCGTCCAAGGACAGAGGATGTGGAACGTCGCATTCGTAACAAACTCGCCGACGCATATAAAACTTCATAATGGCATGCATTAACATTCCACGTCGCATCAATAATCACGATTAACAGTTGGGTCCCCGTGGGTTGATAGATACGCATTTATCACGGGGACCCAACTGTTAATCGTGATTATTGATGCGACGTGGAATGTTAATGCATGCTATTATGAAGTTTCGTATGCGTCGGCGAGTTCGTTACGAATGCGACGTTCCACATCCTCTGTCCTTGGACGGTAAGTACCACATGTTTTGCTCTTGTGAAAATAAACAAAGCCGAGTTTACAAAATCGGCGTCCACTATGATCTGCAAAAATCTTCTATGTTCCCACCTGGAGTCAATTGGAATACTTACGGCACTTGTGTTTTTCAGGTAATGGTTTATAAAGTTGACAGGTAGATACAAGATTGCAACGAAAACTCATTACATTCTAAAAGTCATTTTGTTTTTCTAATTCTTGACCGTAAACTAAGAAGTATAACACAGTCTTGTGGTGTCTTTATTGAAATATGTATCCAAATGGCTTTGTAAATGCACACTTATTTACTGAGCGTGAAAAACAGTAAGATAAGCATCTCTTGTATGCATCGTAGATTTTGTTAAAATTTAATATGCGACACAGAAATGCATCGTGGAAGATTGAGACTCATGAATCAGTAAAATAAAAAAGCAAATATGGAGACAGTGATGCATTTACTTCAATTAATAGTTTCTAGATACATGTTAAAGGGGTCAACCATGTTTTTATACTGTATTAACATTTGCAGAGGCTGGAGAAAGTTGTTTTAGCCTGAGGCCGAGGGTTCAAAGGGCTCCCGAAAGACTCCCGAAAGACTCTTCTAACTGCAATAAAATAACCATAGTTGATCGCTGTTCTTGTACAACACATCATTCCCATGGAAAACTGACTGACAACCGCACCTAAACCCTCACAAATCCCTTTAATTCTTTTGTTTTCTCTCCCCCCCCCCCACCCCCGCTTATCAAAATGCATGGAGCCACCGATATTAAATGATCAAATATTATCTGGTTACGCCTTAGTGGTCATTTAATGTTAGAAAACATATTACATATGTCACTGATATGCCCGAAAATGGTTTGCCGTTTCGAGGCAAGAAGTCACTCGAATGTTGACAAAGCTATATCAGAAAACCACTCTGTGACCTCATTCAAAATAAAAGTGGCACATGCTTTGAAGCTCGCTCAACAAAGTACATGTAACTTACAAGGAAACAATACACCATGCAATATTGCGCTTGATAAAAGCACAAATTATGCTTTTGCATTGACGTAAATAACTTTTGTAAGAGCACAACAAAATGCTAATTCTTCCATGACTCATTCTAGTAGTACGTACCTTCATCTTCGATGCATACAAAAGATGCTTATCTTACTGTTTTTCACGCTTAGTAGATAAATGTGCATTTACAAAGCCATTTTGATACATATTTCAATAAAGACACCCATAGGACTGTGTTATACTTCTTAGTTTACGACCAAGAATTAGAAAAACAAAAAAACTTAAAGAATGTAATGTGTATTCGTGGCAATCTTGCATCTTCCTGTCAACTTTATAAACCATTAGCTGAAAAACACAAGTGCCGTAAGTATTCCAATTGACTGCAAGTGGGAATATAGAAGAATTTTGAAGATCATAGTGGACGCCGATTTTGTAAACTCGGCTTTGTTTATTTTCACGAGAGCAAAACATGTGGTACTTACCGTCCAAGGACAGCGGATGTGGAACGTCGCATTCGTAACGAATTCGCCGACGCATACGAAACTTCATAATGGCATGCATTAACATTCCACGTCGCATCAATAATCACGATTAACAGTTGGGTCCCCGTGTTTATGACCAATCGTAGGTAGCGTTACATCTTAAATTTACCGCGGCAGATCTGTCCACATTCGGGCCAAATCACATGCAACGTTACAATTACTGGTCTCTGTCCAAGAGATGGAGAAGGAATCCTTGTATTTATTTGGTTTGAATGAACATTCCAATAGTATTATTAAAGTCGTACGGAAATACCCATCTGACAGCTTATGCAGTTATTATGATTTTGATGATAACATTGCTTCAGGCTCAGCGCTGTCATCTCGACAATCTTCTAATCATTTCTGATATGCAATTTAGTAGTGTCATATCATTACGAAAACATGCCCATGCAACAAACAGAGAATTTTTTCAGATTAAAAATTTGAAAATTTCATTGGAAAAATTTTGATGTTTTTTATATTTTAGCTCAAAACATACGCGTCTATCCTTTGTATCATTCTAAAGTGCGCAACATTGCATCAAATGTGTTGTTTTGATTTGTTGCCGAAGTGAACAATAGACTAAATGTTTATCGTTTCATCAAATAGATCGAAAAACAGGTCTATGCGATCCGAGAGCGCGACTAATTTGTTGTAGTATACTGGAGGTTATGCACGCGCGATTCAGTGAGTAAGCGGTTTACTGTGAATTTGAAGTTCAGTTTCTAGGGCACTCTCTCGAAGTGAACAGCTTTCTGTACCAAAATTTGTTTAGATATGATGAACTTAAGGTGTTAGATTGCCACCTTCCCTCTAGGAATATACTGCAAGGCACGTAATATACAGCTTTTTTAACCGAAACGCTAAAAAAAAAAACGGGCTGGTTGAGGTATGTTTTTGCTGGGCGGCGGGTATTCTGTACGGGATCGAGATCATCCGCAGTAGACCTCTGAAAGTGACCCAGCGATTGTCCGATACTTAAGCTACACATTCAAATCAAGTCACATTAATTTTGGTCTTTCAAATTTATCCTACAAGCGCATAAAACCGCGTATTTATTTTACGTAACAAACAATTTGTCAGTGCTGTCACTTTCTCATTTTCACTGTTCACAAAGTGCGCCACATAATTCGTAGCACGTACGTAGCAGGTCCGATACGTAGTACATACGTCACACATACGTGGAAAGATGGTCAGCCAGATAATTATAGACGCAACATTTTAAGTGCACACATAAAAAACGTAGCACCTCGGCGTATGAGGAGTATGAGCTACGTATCGAAGAGTACATGTATGATTTTGATTCATTGCGTCTATAATTATCTGGCTGACCATCTTTCCACAGAAGCCCCTGTACAGGCTTACCGTTCACCCATATAAACTTCCCCTCCTTTGCCTTTTCTTCTCCACCAACGAAAATGTGATCGGTCGGAATTGATACGTCAGCTGAAATAATACGTACAAATATGATAAGTGACATTAAATAGTTTAAAGCCGGTTAGTGCTGGTTGACCTCACGTTACAAAGTTTTGTAAAAACTGAACACATTTTTCCAGTGTCATGTGAAGCACGTGGTCATTTATCGATTACCACCAACCACGTCTACCAAACAGTTAAATGCCTAACCGCCGGTTAAGAATAGAAATCCGATTCACGTCCTTCCGGTTTTGCGTGTGAGGTGCAACAAAAAGGTAAACAAAACATACACTACTCGGATCGATCGATGATTATTTTTTAGTACAGAAAGGTATCAAAAATCAAAGAATGCTATTTTGCCACTTTTTTATCATTGTTAGACAGCACCAAAACAGTTTGCAACATTACTCAATGTTTTTAGGGTTATTTGTTCCCTCCTTCGAAACAGGCGTTTCAACACGGTCAAAGACGGCAAAATACAACTAAAAATAGGGCAATTTGCGGTTTAATATCAAGTTTTTGTGATTATTCCACGACAAATCCTTTTGCAGATATTTATTAAATAAATCACAACTGATGTCTGCCACAGTAATCACTTTTCTCAGGGTCCAACATTTCTGTTTCGAAGGGAAGGAAAAATTGGTTAAGCATTTAATCATTGAAATAAGAAGGATTTATCTCAAGATATCTTTGAAAACTTTTGGCTGTTTTATGATTTAACATTCTCTGAACAGCGTTTTAGATGAAAGCAAACAAAAAAGCAAATTACAGTAACTATACACAATGCTGTAAAGTCTAAGTTTTATCATAAACAAGAATACCATACATGTGAATTATTGTATTGCATGTTTGTTGCCAAAAATGTTTGTATTTTGATATATACCAAGCATTCTCACTGTAAACATCACAAATAAACCAATTTTGGATTTTTTTTTCATTTTCCTGGAGAAGGGGTGTCTATTAACTAAGTTAATTATTTTTAACATTATCACTCACTAAAACCATGAGCAAAAGGAAGACCAGGGTATATTTAAGGCTTTTGTACATGCAGATTTTCGTTTGTTTGTTTTGTCTTGCACACCACTGTCAGTCAAAAACCCTTCAATGAATTTTATTTGAAAGGGTTAAAAACCATACAGAGATGACGGGACACTGTGATAATTAAATTGTTAAACATAGAACTCGAGAGAGAAACTAAAATACATGTGGCTTTAGTGTCGATTATTTTGCTATCATTCTAATGATTAAATGCGTGACCGAAATTTTAACACTGCTTTTAGCCACATATACATTGAAAGCAGTGGTCAATGGCAAGGAAAGGGTTCACAGAACTTATACAATGTAAAAATCATCTATTCGCTGTCTTGCCGTCCGCTTATAATGACGCAATCTAAAAATATCCCTGTGACTAACCCACATTTTCTTCATGTACAATGTAATCTCAACATGCATTTTGGAGGAGTGAATAAAAATCACGATTATAAGGAAACAAATCTGGAAATCCTTTGGGATACCATGAGATCAATTTATAACTAACAAAATTGCATTGAGAAAAGTTTAATAACTTTCTCCAGGTAAAAATAATTTACTTGGAAACGCGAGCTACGAAAGTTTGTTTACCTTTTACTGCACCTCACACGCAAAACCGGAAGGACGTGAATCGGATTTCTTTTCTTAACCGCGGTTACGCATTTAACTGTTTGGTAGCCGTGCCAACGAGTCAAATGATTGAAAACATACTAATTTAAGGAGGCCGATCAATAAGTGTTTATCTGGCAGAGGTCAACAGGCACGGTCACAGTATTACACTATACTAACTTAAAGGCTTTTTACTAATATCTTAAAACAGGTAAAACATATGTACATATAGCATGTTACATTTTCTCTCTCTCTCTCTCTCTCTCTCTCTCTCTCTCTCTCTCTCTCTCTCTCTCTCTCTCTGTCTCTGTGTGTGTGTGTGCGTGCGTGCGTGCGTGCGTGCGTGCGCGCGTGTGTGTCGAGATCAAACGGTCTCTTTTTAGTGTGCGTTCTGTTGGCCCATAAGGCTTTTTCTAGGACTTGCAAACATTCGGAGAGTTAACTACTTTGCGGGGTCGGTCATACGCTTAAACAGCATTCTGCTGCCTTAAGCACCCATGAAACTTAAGCTGAGTCTTGGCATGACATTTTGTTTTTGCTACGCGAAAGTACTTCATAGAAGTGACATATTGATTCAGGAACACTAAGGAGTATTCTAGCAATATTTCCAAAATGCCTGTTTTACATGTACATGTATGTTGATGCCTCAAAACAGTTGCAAATCCTGCACTCCTCTGAAAATGATTTCGCTCGTTATGTCTGTAATTGCACTTTTTATGAAGAGCAGTATAACATCAAGCATTGATAAAAAAAAATTCACGTTCGTAAATCTTGTCCTTGACTTTTTGCCACTTGGTTCATATCAAGAGGTTTCATTGGTTGATGATAAACTATTACTATTTCGTTCGTGTACATGTAGTATATTTAACGACCCTCGCAAAAACAGGCTTGTATTTTGATGAGTTAAAATATGATGTATGCTATAAAGTGACATTCGTCGCTGTATCCACAATACAATTGGACCGATCATTTCTTGAACGTTGGTATTGTGTTATCTGTTTGTAGTCAGTCGTATTTCATTACGAAAACACGCCCATGCAATATACAGAGATTTTTTGAGATTTAAAAATTAAAAAAATCAGCTGAAAATTTTTGATATTTTTCTTATTTTTGCTCAAAACATAGATTGTGGGTACACATTAGAACCGCCTCAGGCGGTGAGGCGGTTCTAACGAGTACCCACAATCTATGTTTTGGAGCAAAAATAAGACAAATAGGTATACCCCTGCAAACCCCAGTTTTACTATATGAAAGTGGGGTTTAAGGGGTTATATATTGCACGGACATGTTTTCCTGTTGTAGCGTTAGGTTGCACCAGTTTTATACTGTGTTGCCAAACGTTAACTATTTTCTAAAAACTTGAACATGGAAATTTTTTCTCGAAGTCAGTAAAATAGAAAGTTGAGTTTTTTGAACAGCTCGCAAATTTTAGATTAATAATAAGATTTGTGGATGATGTCATCACGCAAACATGTCCGTGCAATGTATATCCCCTTATACCCCACTTTAAAACCGGGGTTTGTAGGGGTATATCTATTTTTTTTTTCCATTTTGATCCAAAACTAGATTGCGGGTACTCGTTAGAACTACCTCGGCAAGGCGGATCTAACGTGTACTGTACCCACAATATATGTTTTGAGTAATAATATTAAAAAATCACAAAGACATTTTCAATTTCTGCAAGATCGCTACATTTATTGCATGGGCAAGTTTTCGTAATGGAGATTTGTGGATGAGGTTACCTACTGAATTAAACAGGATTCCATATGTGAGTACAAAATGCTGTGGATGAACATTTCGACAAAGATCACAAGTAGTTCTAAGTAATCAAAGATGAACTTAAAACCCACAAGATCACGACTTCGATCCGGAACGCTACTTTTCAAAACATGGAGCACATCATCAATTACCCGAACATGCATGGAAGTTTTACTCGTGCTACGGGCTCTTTCTTTAGTCTACGCCTCTGTGGAGAGCCAAACATTCCACCAAGCCCGTGGGTGGACATTAACCGGTGTCTGGTTATGGACAGACACTAACATACGCTCCCCTGTGCAGTGTATATCGGTGTGTGGACGGTCGCAAGATTGTTATGCAGTTGGATTTTCAAAGTTTAACAAAAGTTGCTCGTATTACCATTGGTTCTTGGGTTCGATACCGTTGAAGGCGATTCTGGGAGCGGACCATGAACGTGTGATTCCAGTCAGACCCATACAAAGTAAGTTGATATATTTATTTTATGTTTATTTCAATGTCAATTACATCTATCTGATAAGCATTGCTTTGATTTACATGTATTTATGATCACTGAACTGTAGATGGCACTTATCAAGGATGCAAGAATAAACTGGTACATACAAGATTGACACCCACGACGTGTCGGGAAAGTGAAGCAAAAGTACGAGATTGATTCTGATTCGATACGTAAGATGGCAAAGGTTAAAACTTGCTGTAAATGTTATCGCACTGGCAGGACATGTTTCATAATTATTGTAAACGTGTTTAAAGATGCAAAATTACAGTAATTCTCTTTGGCTTCATGTTGCCAAATCTCACGGGGACCCAACTGTTAATCGTGATTATTGATGCGACGTGGAAATGTTAATGCATGCTACTATGAAGTTTCGTATGCGTCGGCGAGTTCGTTACGAATGCGACGCTCCACATCCTCTGTTCTTGGACGGTAAGTACCACATGTTTTGCTCTCGTGAAAATAAACAAAGCCGAGTTTACAAAATCGGCTTCCACTATGATCTGCAAAATTCTTCTATATTCCCACTTGAAGTCATTTGGAATACTTACGGCACTTGTGTTTTTCAGCTAATGGTTTATAAAGTTGACAGGTAGATACAAGATTGCCAAGAAAACTCATTACATTCTTAAAGTCCTTTTGTTTTTCTAATTCTTGACCGTAAACTAAGAAGTATAACACAGTATTGTGGTGTCTTTATTGAAATATGTATCAAAATGGCTTTGTAAATGCACACTTATTTACTGAGCGTGAAAAACAGTAAGATAAGCATCTTTCGTATGCATCGTAGATTTTGTTAAAATTTAATATGCGACACAGAAATGCATCGTGGAAGATTGAGACCGATGAATCAGTAAAATAAAATAGCAAATAGTACGATATTGAGACAGTGATGCATTTTCTTCAATTAATATTTTCTAGATACATGTTAAAGGTGTCAACCATGTTTTTATACTGTATTAACATTTGCAGAGGCTCGAGAAAGTTGTTTTAGCCTGAGGCCGAGGGTTCAAAGGGCTCCCGAAAGACTCTTTTAATTGCAATAAAATAACCATAGTTGATCGATGTTCTTGTACAACACACCATTCCCATGGAAAACTGACTGACAACTGCACCTATAAACCGCACAAATCCCTATAATTCTTTTGTTTTCTCTCTCTCCCCCCCCCCCCCCACCCCCGCTTATCAAAATGCATGGAACCACTGATATTAAATGATCAAATAATACTTGGTTCAGCCTTAGTGGTCACTTAATGTTAGAAAACATATTACCTATGTTGTCAATGATTATCCCCGAAAATGATTTGCTGTTTCGAGGCAAGAAGTCACTCGAATGTTGACAAAGCTATATCAGAAAACCACTCTGTGACCACATTCAAAATAAAAGTGGAACATTCTTTGAAGCTCGCTCAACGAAGTACATGTAGTACAAGGAAAAAATACACCATGCAATATTGCGCTTGCTATGCTTCTGCATTGACGTAAATAACATTTGTAAGAGCACAACAAAATGCTAATTCATCCATGACTCATTCTAGTAGTACGTACCTTCATCTTCGATGCATACAAAAAATACTTATCTTACTGTTTTTCACGCTCAGTAGATAAATGTGCATTTACAAAGCCATTTTGATACATATTTCAATAAAGACACCCATACGACTGTGTTGTACTTCTTAGTTTACGACCAAGAATTAGAAAAACAAAAGGACTTTAAGAATGTAATGTGTATTCGTGGCAATCTTGTATCTACCTGTCAACTTTATAAACCATTAGCTGAAAAACACAAGTGCCGTAAGTATTCCAAATGACTTCAAGTGGGAATATAGAAGAATTTTGCAGATCATAGTGGAAGCCGATTTTGTAAACTCTGCTTTGTTTATTTTCACGAGAGCAAAACATGTGGTACTTACCGTCCAAGGACAGAGGATGTGGAACGTCGCATTCGTAACAAACTCGCCGACGCATATGAAACTTCATAATGGCATGCATTAACATTCCACGTCGCATCAATAATCACGATTAACAGTTGGGTCCCCGTGAATCTATAGGGTCACTGAAGAGGCTTAAGTAGCCGAAACCATGGTATGGCCCATCCCCTTTCTCATTAATATGCTCACTGCTCTTAAAGGATCTCAGTTTTATTTTTATTTATAAAGGTGTTTTTTTTTTTGTTGTTTTGTTTTTGTTTTCCCAAGACGTATGTATCTTTTTTAGACTTTATGGCTTCAAACAAGCATAGAAAACTAAATTCCATTTTATTATTTCACCATTTTCTCCTTAAAATATGCAAATGGAATCAAGTTTGATAATTTTCCCGCAGATTTGTCTTTTTTATCTACACGGGTGGTTGAATTTATAGTATTTTCCAGCATGCATGATTTATTGAAAAAGCTTATCGGCTCTTCTTTCCAAATAATTATTGTTTAACCACTTTCCGGTGATTATGAATGCTCAACCAAGGAATTGTCTGATATTCTATCAGTCACTGTTAGAACGGATAAAATGATGACACTATAATTGTCTTCAAACTGTCATAATTTCAAGTGGCTGGAAGATAAATTGCACATATTTTCATATGCTTTAATAACAATGTTGAAAACAAGGGTCGTTCAAGAAAATATTTTGAGTAGGCATAATTGAGTCAAAGACTTCGCTGCGTAGGAGGGGAATGGCGATGTGTGGTTTGGTTTCGTTTAATAAGTCCAGATGACATCATCATCATCATCATCATCATTATTATTATTATCATCATCATCATGATCAGCAGCAGCAGCAGTACCGGCCAAAAATAACATATGCCTGGCAAGGCAAATTTACTGCCCGAAGTAATGCTCGAAATAGTTTGTGATGTTTTGTGCAGTCCTTCTTGAAATGTATACCCCCTTATACACCCACTTTTATATAGAAAAAACTGGGGTATGAAGGTGCTCCAAAACATAGATTGTGGGTACTCGTAAGAACCGCCTTTACCGAGACGATTCTAGTGTGTATCCACAATCTATGTTTTGAGCAAACACATTAAAATTATCAAAATCTTTCCTATGAAATTCTTAATGCAGAGAAAATCTCTGTATATTGCATGGGCAAGTTTTCATAATGTTTACCTGGTTTCTGGGTTGGAATTCCTGGAACATTTTATCTGAACTTAAAAGATTATTATACACACTTTCAGTACTTCATTTGAGTGGTCCGACCGATTACTCTTTGACATTCAACGAATCTGTGGCAATGTGTGAGGACTTTGGGGGCAGATTGGCGACATATGACGAACTCAAAGCTGTCTGGTTGCTAGGTTACCATAAATGCAGGTATGAATTTAACACTCATTTAAGCCTGGCGTCCCTTTTGTGAGACATGTTTGCTTTTAGGAATTTCATCGAAAAATAGAATAAATTTTAAAACGACACCTGCAGCCCCTTAAAACGACAGTGAACTCACCCAAACGATCATGATCGTCAAATATGTGTTAAGTCAACCCCTTCCAGTGTGTTCAGGCTTTAATGTCTTTCTTCTGGTTGTCCGACAAAAAGCGGGAGATGATAGATTTTCCTTGTCTGTATTGCTGTTTAAGGTCTCGGTGGGCAATTCTTCAGTCATGCCAGAACGGAAACATCGCTTCCTGAGCATAAACCATTACCTCGGAGAGAAAATGTGTCCCCATGGACAAATTTCGAATCCGCCACCTCTTTATTTTCAGTCCGACGCTCCGCCACTTGACTAGGCCACAGCGCTAGCCCAAGATGGGTAGAGGCTATCGATTTTGGATTAAGAAAGTGGATGAAGAGGCAATAGACTTTTGGTCAGCGTTTTCAAATCTTAAATGATTTTGTTTAAATACTTGGATTTAAATCTAAGACTCATTGTATATAATTTTGGACAATATTTTTCAGATGCGGTTGGTTAGAGAATGGCTCCGCCTACTTTCCGTCGCATAGCGACAGTGTTGAATGTGGAAGTGCCATACAAATCAATGTTTGTTCTGGGGGAACCACATATGATGCTTATTGCACCACAATGATTTAGCTGTGTCATTATAACTAATAGACTAACTAACTTACTAATGCCTTACATTTGACCTAAGATGACCGCACGATGCCAGCTTTTGCATTTTTCTGCGGTCTCCGCAGGGCGACCCACTGACAATCACGTGGTATTGTTTACATACAAAACGATAAATGATCGGTGACACACACTGCAATTGAGACAGAAGTTGAGGTTAGATATTCGAGTTTTTCCTATAGCATGTACTCTACTGAAAAATAGATGGGCGCAGTCCATGCAGAAATTGAACATTTATCGAAAGAAACATAAGAAATCCCGGTTATTTTGTTTTCGTAAACACTGCAATGTTATTGTGTTGTAAGCACTATATGTTCATAGGGCGTAAGTGTTTGCGAAAACGAAATACATGTAACCTGGATTTGTAACATGTTACTTTCATTCAATAAATGTTCGATTTCTGCATGAACTGCGCCTATCTATTAGTCAATGGTATAGGACAAAACTCGAATTTTTCATCTCAACTACAGGCAGATTTGCATTGTGCGTCACCCATTCCATACCACGTGTTTATCAGCTGTGCAACGACGTCCCTACGATTCAACGGCTTCCTACAATCGCCGTAGCGTCTACGATTTTGTAATTGTCTGCACTTTGACAACTTTTTAAAAAGGTACAAGTAGGCAATGATCAGGAAATGGCGCGATCAGAAAGATATTCCCACTCCATAAACCGAGGGGTGGGAAAAGCTTAGGAACGTATACAAAGAAAACATATGATAAGCCGAGTGAGTAGCTACTCCCCAATAGGCGGCCACTCAAATACTCGAACTGAACTAAAAAATGAAAAAGAACAGAAGGCTTAAACAGCACAAAAACGCGACTCCAAAACACATAACAATTAGAACCACAACAGAAGTATCGCCTTGGAACGATCAGTAATATAAAATTACTGGGGAGCTTAAACCGGTTTTAGATGCGCCTTACCTCACTCTCATACATGTATCTTCTACAGTGGTTCACAACATTTAGTTAGTTTTTCGGTCCTCATAGACCGTAGGCCGTAGACACGTCGTAGTGACATCGTACCTGCACTTTGCGGATACCCTGTGATGATCTAATTAAGAGAATACGGATATCGTATGAAGCCGTAGAATTATAGCGACATCGTTGGGTCACCCTGCGGAGACTTCGAAAATGCAAAAATTGGTATCGTACGACCATCGTAAACTGACTGACTAACTAAGTAACTAACTAACGAACGAAGGAACACACATAACATAAGATAACATAACATAACAGTGTTGACTGTGGGAGCGCTATTCAAATCAATGAGTGTGCTGGAGGGACCATATATGGTGTTTATTGTACCACCAATAAATAAATAAATAAATAAATAAATAAATAAATATGTAAATAAATAAATAGTGTTGAATGTTGGATCATCAAATCGACATTTGTTCTGGATGGAACGCATATGATGCTTATTGTACCACCATGGATTGAGGCGATTTTCACCTATCTGTATCACTTTTCTAAGCTAAGTACCCGACTTTAAACTTTACCCAAACTATGGAAACTCTAGATGTTTTTAACAGTCGCATGTAAAGGGTATAGAAACATTGAAGTTGACCCAATGCTTGAGTAAAGGCTTTCAGCCCCCTCTAAAATTATCTTGTTTGACATTTTCTCTTAAAAAACTAAATGCTCGTCGAGTTTTGAAATCCCGCGTCCTGCAGACAATTTTGAATTTTTACATTATATGCGCCATAATTTGGAAAAACAATTATACCCCATCAATTGCAAAACAACAAAAACGTAACCTCATTTATAATTTAATATGTACGCACATGTATATGTAATTAGGGTATATAAGGGACGCCTTACGTGCAAGACTGAGTATAGCGTCCTTTTATGGGACATAGGCAAACAGTATAGCCCCAGATGTGACGCAGCGTACTGCGGCGTCCTATCTGGGGCTATTCTGTTTACTTAGAGGACTTCCGTCTAAAAAATGAATAAGAATTCAAAATCAGTCCAGACAATGATCTCATCCAAATGGTAATGTTGGGAAAGTCCATTCGTCAAAAATGGGTTTTGAGGGGCGGTCGCGAAGTCATGAAAATCACGTGATGAACAAATTTTTCATCGTGACCTAGTGCACCATAATATCAAATTCAGTGCGTGTATGTAATGAACTATATGAGCCGCCTCATGGGAAAACCAACAATCTACATATGCGAAACCAAAGGCGCAGATCAGCTTCGCGGTAACCGCGAAGCTGAGCAGCGCCTTTGTTTTCGCTACTCGGATAGTACAATTCCTCTTTTACTTAAATCCGAAATTTCAAGCTTCTAGCTCTATTCTGTTACTGTACAGGCCGGTTTGTGTCAAGCCTGTTCGAAAACCACATTGTTGGTTTTCCCACGAGGTGGCTCATATATATATTATACCAGGAAACGTTCCTATATAAAAGTAACCCCATGTTTGAATTTTGTATATACCGCCCATTAGGTGCCATGAGAAATAGATAGGCTGCTTGTGTCTCCTGCTTGTGTCTCCAAGCAAAGCTGTTAAATCATATAAGCTTGGCGTCCTTTTTGTGGGACATAGGCAAACAGCATAGTCTCAGATGTGACGCCGCAAAACGCGGCGTTCCATCTGAGGCCATTTTGTTTGCTTAGAGGACTTTCACAGAAAAATGAAATAACAATCTAAAACCACACCTGATGTCCTTTAAAATGAAAGTGGACACACAAATGATAATTATGGGAAAATCCATTCGCCATATATCACAGGCGCTCGACGACTGGACTCATTTTTTTTTTTTTTTTTTTTTTTTTTTTTTTTTTTTTTTTTTTCATTTTCACCCGTTTGGAGACCCTTACGATATATTCATGCAATTATTTTACCTTTAAAACCTTTTCTATCAATCCTCAATCAACCCTCGTCTATGGGCTACTATATAGACAAGGTCGGAAACGCGGTGTCCTAGTTTAATTGGGGTCATGGGATTCCCCGCATCTCAAACAAGTACTTCACCCTTTACCGTTATTTCAATGCTGGATGTCTACTTATGAGCGACTTTGTAAAAGGTCTCACCTATTGCCTTCGTCAAAAATAAGCATAGTCGCCCGTAAACTTATATTTTATACCACCACCTGTCTACTTGGATGGGATCCCGAATGTTTTTGTATGGTGACCTGTCGTTTCTAGAAATCAGTGGAAGGTCACTGTAAATATCGTTTGAAAGAATCAATCCTACTGGATAATTGTATTGCATTGTTGCCATGACAATAGATCACAAAGTGTTTTGACTGGATATTAAATCAAGCAACCTATGAAAACCAACGTAACACATATCACGCGCTGGCGTAACACGTCGTGTGACCAGTGTATTTATAGTAATGTCGCGGCTAGATTGCCGATTTCATTCGGGATGTCCTCCAATTCTGTAGAATGCTATATTTGTTAGTTTTTACGGGCGGCTGTGCTTATTTTGAATGAAGGCAATGGGCGAGACCTTTTACAAAGACACTCATGTGTTGACAGCCAGCATTGAAATAACGGTAAAGGGTGAAGTATGAGTTTGAGATGCGGGAAATCCCATGACCCCAATTAAACTAGGACACCGCGTTTCCGACCTTGTCTATATAGTAGCCCATAGACGAGGGTTGATTGAGGATTGATAGAAAAGGTTTTAAAGGTAAAATAATTGCATGAATATATCGTAAGGGTCTCCAAACGGGTGAAAATGCAAAAAAAAAAAAAAAAAAAAAAAAAAAAAAAAAAAAAAAAAGTCCAGTCGTCGAGCGCCTGTGCCATATATGGGTTAAACTCTACTGATTGATCATCTGATCTGGTTAACCGCTCAGGTCTCCAATCAAACCATTCATATTTAGTTTTTACTTTCAAAATTGGTGGTTTTACTTCGTATGCCATGACTTCCCAATGCTGTGTTGAATTAACATAAAAAGGAAACAACGTCCTGACATGACCAAAACTATTGACCGTTACGTTAAGCAACCAATCAGACAAACAAAAATAGTAGTGTGGTGACAAAACGGAGCAAATCGCTCTCCATAAACTATTGGAGCAAATAAAAGTCTACTAAATACACCAGATGGGAAAGACAAATAAGTTCATGATAACAATAGTGATTGGTAAGAAGAACGAAATGAACAGCTGGTTCCCAGTAAGGTAGTCATCGCCATGTTTCAACCAAAGGGCAAACTGATGTCGTACACAAAACTATGGCAGATATTAAAATGGTACTGTACTTATTCTAAGGTATAACACAGCCACTTTGTAAATGGCAGAAAGCAATTTGCTGCAAGCATGAAACGAGTTTGGAGAGATTTGCAACCAAAGTTATGAATACAGAGTCGCTCCCGTGCCGAGGTTTGAAAAAGGCTCAAAATACATGCATATTAGCGGTATGCAATTCTCGGTCATATTTGTATTGTATTTCGTAAATTGAGTCATATTTCATATGAGCCTGTGCATGAGAACACCAACAATTTGCATAGGCGAAAACAAAGACGCAGATCAGCTTCGCGGTAACCGCGAAGCTGATCAGCGCCTTTGTTTTCGCTACACGGATAGTACACTTCCTCTTCTTCTTAAATCCGAAATTTCAAGCTTCTAGCCTGCTTCTGTGACTGTGCAGCCTGGTTTGTGTCAGACCTGGTCGGAACCAAAAATTGTTGGTTTTCTCATGCACAGGCTCATATCATATTCCAAATAGCCAAATACTCTAGGCCAAGGCTGCATAGCCAAGATATACTGTAAGTATTTTTTTTTTATGTCATTCATATACAAAAGTTCTGAGCGATTTTGTACGTAAACAATATACGGCATATACATACGACGTCTGGGTAACATCATGTTTTCCGTTTCAATTTGCATTGACTATAATATGATTTAATTACTTTAACGCAAAAGTTTCAGCACTGCTGACATACACATACGACTCACCATTACACAAACATGCCCGTGTTATATACAGATTTTTCCTAAGTTGTAAAAATTGAAAATTTTCATTAGAAAAAAATATTGATATTCTTCCTATTTTTGCTCAAAACATAAATTGTGGGTACACGTTAAAACCGCCTCACCGAGGCGGTTCTAACGAGTACCCACAATCTATGTTTTGGAGCAAAAATAAGAAAAATAGGTATACCCCTGCAAACCCCAGTTTTGCTATATAAAAGTGGGGTATAAGGGGGTATTTATTTCACGGACATGTTTTCCTGATGCTGCCTATAATTCGATTTAGCAAACACAATGTCAAAATAAAAGATGCGATACAAGCCTACGCTTGGTAGATTGTTATTTAGTATGCAGGAACATAATTTGAAACTGTTCACTCGAAAATCATGCGTGTTTCTTTCTCGTTTCTCGTTTTAGCAATTTCATTCGTGACATTTTATAAATACAGTCAATCTTTCAAGTCATCTTTCAAATTAGTTTCCACATGTATAAAAATATGTACTCGATAGTATTTATCAACAATATGTACACTGTATAGTGGCTTCATTACTATCTTTTATTGATGCATTTTAATTTCAGCATAAAAAATGTCAATGTCGCCGATATACACGATTTTGCTCTGCGCTGTGGCAATGTATGCCGCAAACGCGGCAGGATCATTTCATGGTGGTATAAAAGGTAAAAGAGATCCCTCAACTTGAACAACAACAACTGGAAAATGAAAAACAACAAATAAATTAGAATGTCTTACTTAAGGCTAAGTTTCCATAGGCAATGTTTCTTCTTCAAAGATTTATTGTGACCATTGCCTTAGATATTTGCCGATGAGACTATGCCACAGATTTAAGTTTACGCAAATATATTTGAGCCGCCTCATGGGAAAACCAACAATCTGCATAGGCGAAAACAAAGATGCAGATCAGCTTCGCGGTTTGTTTTCGCTACTCGGATAGTACAATTCCTCTTCTACTTAAATCCGAAATTTCAAACTTCTAGCTGTTTTCTGTGCTTGTACATGCCGGTTTGTGTCTGACCTGTTCGGAAACCACATTGTTGGTTTTCCAACGAGGTGGCTCATTTTTCTTTGACAAACCAACTTTGCCAGAGAAAACGTGTCCGTGGAAACTTAGCTTTAAACATACTTACTGTAACGTAACACTTTCCTGCACTTTACGGCCGCTACTTGATTAAAAGTAAAATTGACAATGTTGCACTGAATTTCATTTTCCGTTTTGCGGTTTTGTCGCAATATTAATTCAAATTAGATCGATATTTGTTGTACTTTTATCATATAATTTATTTTATGATCCTTATTTGATTTGTAAATGTACATTTACATACCGAAAGCCCAGTCCCTCTCTTATATTTCATTGTCACCAGAACAACTCTCAATAACACATAGTTGCCCGAAGGCATCGAAAGTTCCCCTACTTACGACAAACTTACGATTGTCTTAAGATGACCACCTTAAAATGTACGCCCTTTCTATTCCAGTTACTCAAATCTATCGTCAAGTTTGACATGAAAGGTGCCACTTCGTAAAATAAGACGACGCTAAGGTGGGCTTGCGTTGACCGTAAAGTTACGATGCTGTTAAGTTGTCACCGTAACTTAAGGTCATTTTCAGTTATTCACCATAGCCCTAAGAGATACTGTACTTAAGTTGGTCGTTAGTTGGTCTTAAGCCTAAGATGGCTTTGAGTTAACAACCCCTGTACCATTATCTTTCATGATGCCCAGGCCAATCAGTGTTGATGCTTCTTAACATTAATTCCGTCCATATTTTCCAGGTTTTTCGCGTGGCGCACAGGTATTACATGGGATACAAGTATTTGGTGAGTAGTGTTCGAAACTAGCATGGACCTCGCAAATTAACACCGAGGCTTTAAATGTGCAAGTGGGCGGCGTGCGATGTTCTAACTGTTCTTAGCGAAGAGTTTAAGGTGTGGTAGTAAATGGCGTATGTTTTGGGTCGCCGTCAACTGTTACATGTATAAACCAATCAAAATGTCAGCTATGTTCATGAAGCTGAATCTGGCAGTCATAGAGCTATATGAAAGATGTGTATTCCCACAATTATGTCTCTTTTTAAAAGTAACAATTACCACCAGATAAAATATACACAGGCGTGATAGTAGTCTACATGATGGCTACCAACAAGGTCGAAGTGGACACCGGTACATAAACAAATAGCAAACAAGCAAATTCAGAGAATTTATGTCCCCCGCCTTGATACATGTAGTTTAGTTACACATATATTATCTTACAAAAACATATATCCAAACCACATGCACTTTCTTAGCGTAAATGCCTGAAAAACGACTTAAGTTCAAATTTCGAAAAGTGATAAAAATTAAAGTGAGGATTATATCCATACCACATGGGTAAGTTTAAAGCATGGTCAATACATCTGCAAAGTTTCAAAAAAATCAGAATAAAACTGTAGGAGGAGTTGTGTGCACAAGGTACCCACTGTCCATTCACTTTCATTGTCAAAATGTCCGAAAAAATGACTAAGTTCAAGTTGCGAAAAAAGTCTCAATAATTAACCTGAGGATTATATCCAAATCACATGTATATCTTCAAAGCATGATTAAAACATCTGTTAAATTATAAAAGAATCGGAATAAAACTGTAGGAGGAGTTGCTTGCACAAGGTACCCACTGTCCATACACTTTCATTGTCAATATGCCCGAAAAAATGACTAAGTTCAAATTGCAAAAAAAAGTGTCAAAAATTAACCTGAGGATTATACCCAAATCACATGCACATTTTCAAAGCATTGCTAAGACATCTGTAAACTTTCAAAAGAATCGGAATAAAATTGTAGTGTAGGAGGAGCTGCTTGCACAAGGTACATACTCCTATAGGGGGACGGAAGGACGGACGGACGGAATGACGGAAAGCCAAAAACCATGTCCCTCCGCTTTTCTTCGAAAAGGCGGGGGATAATAAATAACTAGGGTAAATAAATAAATAAATGAAAATATAGGAATATTACTTCTACATGTAATGCACCAGTCATTTGTATCCACCCAAGGGCCGGGGATAGCGGGAAAACACTGGTGGGGATAGCGGGAACACAGTGGTGGGGATAGCGGGAACACAGTGGTGGGGATAGCGGGAACACAGTGGGGATAAAGGGCCAGAATTTAACCTCTGATAAATCCCGGCAATGTCGGGATGTGCCGTGGGTTTAATTTCCCGCCAATACTTGGACCCATTAATTCAAATTAGATCGATATTTGTTGTACTTTTATCATATAATTTATTTTATGATCCTTATTTGATTTGTAAATGTACATTTACATACCGAAAGCCCAGTCCCTCTCTTATATTTCATTGTCACCAGAACAACTCTCAGCTGTTGTTGCACATTATTGTCAGCCTCTGTGGAGCCGGTGCTTTTAGCAGGGATTTTACCACAAATCTGACCCCGCAGTGTCGGGCTTTAAGCAGGGCTTTAAAAATTGAAAAGTGAAAACCCCGCTATTACCCGGCCTGGGGATAGGGGACGTGGATACAAATGAGCCACCTCGTGGGAAAACCAACAATGTGGTTTCCGAACAGGTCCAACACAAACCGGACTGTACAGTCAAAGAAGACAGCTAGAAGCATGAAATTTCGTATTTAGGAAGTAGAGGGATTGTACTATCCGTGTAGCGAAAACAAAGGCGCTGATCAGCTTCGCGGTTACCGCGAAGCTGATCTGCGCCTTTGTTTTCGCATATGCAAATTGTTGGTTTTCCCATGAAGCGGCTCAAATGACTGGTGCATTAACCACAGATTCATTTACGAAGCAAAACTACTGGTAAGATATAAAAGCTTTTATTAACCATTTAGATCCTAAACGTGTTAAAACTGCATTTATAATTTTTTTTTTATTTTAGAACATATTATCAAAGACGCAAAGTTCATGTTTAGAAGTGCTTTCGGAGAAAAAGTGTACCTCCGCAGTGGTGGCTATACACAAGCTAGGGCTGACTTCTATGCTGCTGATCCAAAACAAATAAGAGACATTTCTGTTGTAAGTCAAAGATCATCTCATTATGTTACGTCTACACTGGGCCACGTTCTCACCACGTGAAGGACCTAGTAAGGACGTGGTGCGGACGTAGTAAGGACGTGGTGAGGACGTAGTGTGAACTTACAAACCAGCAATTGTTTGATTTTGACCCCGTCCTCGCTACGTTCTTTAATTAATTAGGACGTAGTAAGGACGTGGTGAGACGTAACACGAAAACACGTTCAAGCAATAAACAGATTTAACTTAGTGTTGGAAAAAAAAATGAAAAATCTCAGTAGAAAAAAAATGGTATTTTTCTCATTTTTGCTCAAAACATTGATTGTAGGTATATGTTAGAACCGCAGGTTCTACATGTAACGACAGGTTCTAACGAGTACCCACAATCTATGTTTTGGATGACAAAATAAGGAAAATTGGTATATATGTACCCCTTTAAACCCCAGTTTAATTACATAAGCTTGGGTTCAAGGGGATATACTTTTCATGGACGTGTTTTCCTGATGGTTTGGTTGTTCCGTCCTTTCCTTTAATCTAGAACGTCGAGGCGCGCTTAGATTATTAAAGCCTATGTTACATTTGCCCCGATCATCGTACGATTTTTCGGTCTGCGATTTTCTCTACGATTTTTAGACATCGTAGGAGATCGTGGGCTACGACGTATGTGTTAACAATTCATACGGGCATCGTGCGATTTTTTGATCTGCCATTTGTCGACGTTCTCATACAAAAACGCAAGGCGATCGTACGGCAGTCGTATGTCTCCGCAGATAGTACGTAGATATCGTACGGATCCCGTGCGTTGTCCGTACGGAGTCCCTATACGTTTTGATACAAAGCGCAAGGAGGCAGCACGGTAGTCGTAGGGTCTCCGCAGACTGTTAGTGGATATCGTACGGAGTCCCTTGGACTTCTGACTGACGCCTTGGTTACATTTGGTCTACGATTAGCTTGCGATGATCGTACGATGCCATTTTTTGCATTTTCGTGCGGCCTCCGCAGGGTGACCTTACGATGTCCCTACGATTCTACGTCTTCCTACGATCTCCGTAGCTTCTACGATCTTGTAATAGTCTGCACTATTACAAATTTTAAAATCGTAAGACCGTAGACCGTAGACACGTCGTTGGGCATCATACGGGCACCGTACGGATACCCTGCGATAATCGAGCGGTCACCGCACGATTTATTTTATGATAATTTGGGAACAAAAACCGTACAGTGATCGTAGGGAGGCCGCAAGAGGTCATGCCTAGTAGGTTACATTTGCCCCGATCATTGTACGATTTTTCGGTCCGCGATTTCCCTACGATTTTTTTAAAAATCGAATGTGATCATGGGCTATGACGTAGGTGTTTACAATTCATACGGGCATCGTTCGATTTCTTGTTCTAGCTTTCTTCGATGTCCTGAGTCGGAACTGTTTGGAGATCGTAGGGAAATCAAAGGGTCTACGCACACTTTAAGTTGAAATCGTACGGAGCCCGTGCGATGGCCGTATCCTTACGATTTCTTGCGGTCTCCCTACGATAGCCGTACGATGTTAGGTGTCCGTACGATTTTAATAAACTTGTGATATAACCGTACGGATGCCGCACGATCACCCTAAAGGTCTACGATTATCTTATTATTTTAGTTCCCAAATTATCATAAAACCGTGCGGTGACCGCACGATCATCGCAGGGTTTCCGTAAGGCGCCCGTACGATGATGCTACGTACGACGTGTCTACGGGCTACGGTCTTACGATTTTTAAAATTTGTAAAAGTGCAGACTACTACAAAATCGTAGAGGCTACGGAGATCGTAGGAAGCCGTAGGAAGTCGTAGGAAGCCGTAGGAAGCCGTAGAATCGTAGGAGCATCGTAGGGTCACCCTGCGGAGACCGCACGAAAATGCAAAAAATGGCATCGTACGATCATCGCAAGTTAATCGTAGGGCAAATGTAACCTAGGCTTAAGCAGATGAACTCTTGTATGGCCCTTCGTTCTATTCCTTTAAAAACTTTATGTTATGCTCATTTATATACAAAGATGCATGGAAATAAAGCTATACCATTTTTCGAACGAACAGGTAAACAATGGTAAACAAGTGAAATCAGTAACCCTGGGATAGCGTTGCCCGTTGAAAAAGCAGTACTATTTTAAACTTTGTAGTAAATACGTCATACTATATACCTAAAACGCAGATGTGTCGGTTTTCGTTGAGCGTTGAAAAAGTAGTAATATTTTAAACTTTGTAGTAAATACGTCATACCATTACCTAAAACGAAGATGTGTCGATTTTCTTTGTTTATAATGGTTTTCACTAAATTAATTTACCATCTACATAATTAGCCGGGCTATGAGAAACCCAACAATCTGCTGGTGCAGACCAGCTTCGCGGTGACCGCGAAGCTACTCAGCGCCTTTCTTTTCGCTACACGGATAGTACAATTCCTCTTCTTTTTAAATCTAAACTTTCCAGCCTCTAGCCATCTTCTATGCTTGTACAGCTCGGTCAGACCTGGGGGAAACCACATTGTTGGGTTTATCATCACGTGGCTCATACTTATTTTCAGGGACATGGTAAGCAAGGCTCTGTTGGGGATAAGACAATTCAGCTTTATAAGCCAGATGGTTTTATATCGAAACCAACATTGGTTATTGAATCAAAGAGAGGCAATTTCCCGGATGTACGGGTCATATACGAGGATTGACGGATTCACATGGTGATAAACTATCACGGCTAACAAACCTTTAAATGCGTAACCGCCGGTTAAGAAAGAAAATCCGATTCACGCCCTTCCGGTTCCGCATATGAAGACCAAGAAAAGGTAAACAAAGCATACAGTACTAGGATCGATTGATGATTATATTTTAGTACAGAAATATATCGATTATCTATGAATGCTATTTTGTCACTTATTTACTATTGTAACTCAGCACCAAAGTAGCTCGCAAAATAATTTGATGGTCTTTGAGTTATTTATTCCCTTCTTCGAACCTGGTGTTCCAACAAGACCAAAGCCGGCGAAATACAACAAAAAATTGGACAATTTGCTGGTAAATATCAAATTTTAGTGATTGTTCCACGACAAATTTACAGATATGTATTAACTAAATTGCATCTGATGTCTGTGCCAGTATTTCGTTGTGTTAGTGTCCGTCATTATCGATTTGAAGGGAAGGAAAAGATGGGTACGCATTTAATCATTAAAATATGAAGGATATATTTCAAGATACGTTTGAAAACCTCAACCTGTTCAAGTTATGGTATTTATTTCCCTGTAAAGCGTTTTGAAAGACATAAAACCAAGAAAAAATAAATTAAAGTATACAGAATGCTGAAAAATCGTCTTCATGAACAGGAATATCATGCATGTGAACTATTGCATTACATGTATTCATAGACAGTTTGTATTATTTTATATCGAACATTTTCACTGCAAATATCACAAACACACCAAATTTGAGTAAGCAACTATTAAGAAAGGACGAGAGAATGTGGCAATAATCTTCCAGCGTAAAACAATTAACAAAAACAAAAACTTTAATACATGTGTTCTATAATGACTATATTGCTATCATTCTAATGATTAAATTCGTAACCGAAATGTTGACACAGCTTTTAACCTCATATGCATAGAATGCATTGGCCAGAGGCAACGAAACTGTCACCATACCTCACACAATGTTAAAATCATCTGCGCACTGTATTTCTTTCCGTTAATATGGACGTAATGAGCGGAAATCTAAAAATATCCCTGCGACTGACCCACATTTTCGTCGTGTACAATGCAATCCCAACATGTGTTTTGGGGTAGGGAATAAAAATCATGATTATAAAGAAAAAAATCTGGAAATCCTTTGGGGTCCAAATATAGCAATGTCTTACTAATAAAATAGCATTGAGAGAATTATAATATTTGTCTTCGAATCGAAATATTTTACTCGGAAACACGAGCTGCAAAAGTTTGTTTACCTTTTGTTGGTCATCTGATGCGAAACCGGAAGGACATGAATCGGATTTCTTTTCTTAACCGCGGTTACGCATTTAAAGGTTTGTTAGCCGTGACTATTGTAACGAACAGCCGAGCCAAGCCACAGAAACCCCGTCAGTGGAAAAGCATGCTCATCCAGCAAGGGTGGTTTACTGCGCTATATACCTAACACTTACTCTAATCACAAAGTTTCGAGTTTCTAATTTGCATATTACTACCCGTTAATATGCCGCTAATACGTTGCACCAACGTATTCTACAAGGGAGACTATCCCGTTACATTACTTCCCCCTCCGAGAAGACTCGCCCCGAGTCTTGGCCTAGGGACTACATGGGTAAGGCAACTCCGTTCTGGCAGTTGTTATCATCCCACCGCTGCCACCAAATGTAACGAACAGCCGAGCCAAGCCACAGAAACCCCGTCGGTGGAAAAGCATGCTCATCCACCAAGGGTGGTTTACTGCGCTATATACCTAACACTTACTCTAATCACAAAGTTTCGAGTTTCTAATTTGCATATTACTACCCGCTAATATGCCGCTAATACGTTGCACCAACGTATTCTACAAGGGAGACTATCCCGTTACACTATACATACATGTATGTGACTCAATATTTGCTGATTTAACTCGTGTGCAATCAAGTTATTGATTATTGATGTTTTAAAAATACTGAGTGACAGTATACCATATTGTTCGATCAATTGCTCGATGGTCTTAGAAATGTACTTCTTTTTTCTCGATGATTTGTCAAAAATACAATGCTTTCTCAATGATTTGACTGGTGTGTTATTTTCATCTCTATCATTTCGAAAACGTGCCCGTGCAATATATAGGTTTTTAAAAGCTGCAAAATTGACATTTTTTCATTTGAAAAATATGAATATATTTTTTTTCTAATTTTGCTCAAGACGTAGATTGTGGGTACACGCTAGAACCGTTTTGACAAGGCGGTACTAACGAGTACCCACAATCTATGTTTAGGTTTAGATCAAAAATAAGAAAAATAGATATACCCCCTTTACAGTTTTACTGTATAAATGTAGGGTTAAAGGGCGTATTCACTACACCGATGTTAACATGATAATTTCATACTCAAGCACTACTTGCTCCATGTCATTTTCTAATAAATTCGAAAACTCTTCAACAGGAAACTTGGTTATTTTATCTATTTTTTATAAAGATAAGATTACTTGTCCAGTCCGCATCATTTTCGAATCGTGTACATGTTAAAATGTGTCTAAAGATTCATTACGCCGAGGCGGTTCTAACGAGTACCCACAATCTATGTTTTGGAGCAAAAATAAGAAAAATAGCTATACCCCTGCAAAACCCAGTTTTGCTATATAAAAGTGGGGTTCAAGGGGGTATACATTACACGGACATGTTTTCCTGATGAACAGTCACATGGCTATTTTGTCATATGAGATCATACACGATATGGGAAATGACAACAGTTGTAGCAGAGTCCTCTTTACAGGCACTGAATACGAGTGTAAATAAATAACTCGTTTTTTTTTTTTTTTTTTTTTTTTTTTTTTTTAAATAAAACTGTGATCCTTTAAGTGCCAGTCCCACTGAATCGTACGCAATCGTACGATTGTGCAATCGTTAGTTTTATGATAAGATTGCGCATGCAAGTTATGTAAAATGTTTTCCAGCGTGTGTATGCTTTCTTAATTTGCATATCGGGGCCAACGAAATGACCCTGAAATTATTATTTAGAGAATCGTATAGCGATCATAAGCGATCGTAAGCGCAGTGGGACTGGCACTTTAAGGGGGATAAGTGATGCGCCGTACCGCGGTTTAGGCCATTCAAGCCTTGTCAGTGGCCCCTAAAAGAGTATTCTTGTATGTTGAATAAAGCTATTTAAAGAATAAGCATTATAAACAATCTTTCATCTACCAGATCCATGATCCCACTTGCTTTTACAGTAAAGGTACACCTCAATTTAGATGACCAATTTTTATATAAATCATGTATATTTTTTCGAAAATAAAGTGTACACAATAATTGTGCTTCAGCAACTGTCATTAGCACAAACAAACGACATGATAATAATATTGATTTCAGTATATTTTAATGAATAATTGTTGTGTGAAATTGTTCACCTTAATTAAGGTCGTCCCCAAACATTACAATTCTCGACCAAGATCTACAGATTTGTTTGGTTATAGGAATGTTTCACACTCCAACTCAAATTCAAAGACAATGTATTTCTAGCGTCACTCTTTGTTGAACAAAGAGTGATTTTTTAAATTAATTGTTATAGTTAATTCCCTGTGGAATATTCATTCAACTTGAAGGTTCTAGTCAAATTTAAAGGATCATAATTCTAGGATGCGTACAATTTAAAGCACGGTCTAGTGCCGAATACTCTTGATCTAAGCTGGTTTGACTGGGATAGCGACTTAAACACGCCCGTTGAAGACACGCCCGATGAAGATAGCCACTGATTTTCACATCACCCAAATGCCTTCCCCATCAGTAATTTAAAAGTGGTCTGAGTGATACATTTAAAGCACTGCCTGTCCAGTGCCAAATAATAGTAGCCTTAATCTTAGCTTGTTTGACTGGGATAGCGACTGAAACACGCCCGATGAAGACAATTGCTGATTTTCACATCACCCATCCGCCTTCCCCATCAGCAATTGAAAAGTGGCCTGAGCGATACATAAACAAAATGACATCGTGTTTATATAGTAAACGCCAATATGTCCGCCAAGATGTCCGAGCTGTTATGTTGTTTTGTGCCAGTGGTATCCGTTTCGTTCAGCTCGACTTGTCAGTAGTTATTTTCAAGGTCAAACCTTGTGAAAATTGGACCTGGCTGTACAGTCGTAGCTCCTTTGTTAGTATCTCGCAAACTCTAAATATCACACACAATATTCTTGTCTTGTCTTGGTCAGTAGGTGTTTGTTTGTGTTGGTGTTTTGCAACACTATTACTAACAAATGCTCTTCTTTAATCAGTGGAAGTGGAAGACTGGTCGTAAACTACATGTATATATTTTGATGACCTCTCAACGAAAGAAATGTGCGATGTATACCCGATATGAAGGAAAGCGTACGGGGCCTAAATGGCAGCGTAAATTCAACTCTCTGTAAATGATTACAGAAATAAATTGTACCGTCCTTTTAAAACCGACAATAACATGTACAAAGGAGCTGAATAAATCACCTGAACTTCGACGGGCGCCATAATAGTTTATGTCTTGTAGAGCTGACCGGAATCTTCGAATTTCGACGGTACCCATCCCTCAGCCTACTTACTGCAAGGTGAGTCTATGGCCCTTTTTAACTGAAACAGACATTGCTGAAGACGTTCTTTTGTGATTCAAGTCAATAAATGAGCCGCATCGTGAGAAAACCGGATTTTTGCCTAGGCGAAAACAAAGGCGCAGATCAGCTTCGCGGTAACCGCGAAGCTGATCAGCGCCTTTGTTTTCGCTACACGGATAGTACAATTCCTCTTCTACTTAAATCCGAAATTTCAAGCTTCTAGCACGTTTCTGAGCTTGTACAGGCCGGTTTGTGTCGGACGTGGTCGGAAACCCCGAAGACCGGTTTTCTCGCGTCGCGGCTCAATTATAATGGAGCACGTTTTGGATGTCATGACATCCTAATTTTGGGTAGAAGTCCCATAAAATGGAGGTAAGGTCTCGACATGGGACGCTGTTGACTGGGACGCTAAGCATCAATTTAAACAAACAAAGATACAAACAAACAAAAGATGAATCAATTGTGCACCATGATAGTGAACACTCGACTGGCAAACAACAGTATAGTAAACAGACATTCTTTCATTTGATCTGCGCGCCAGTAATCGAACCAAGAGTGTGTCAACATAACTTATACAGTAAGAGAATGTATCTTTATCCTCAAGGATATACATTTCAAATGAGATTCGATGACACATTCCGGATCATGTTTCTCTAGATTGGAGAACATAGGTGTCAGATTCGAAAAATAATCAGTTGCAATCCTAGTTCTTACAAACTTTAAGGTCAGTTCTGAATTGTCACTTTTTAATACAGATTAAAAGTATGTATGCATCTTATTATTCATTTCATCGAATTCTTCAAACATAACTTGTCATTTAATTCTTCATTGACCTTAATGACTATTTTGTGCATGTTGACTAATTTAAACGTACAACGCACTAACGCATTGTTTGTATGTAGTCATCCACGTGAAGGTATTTCCCCGTTATTGATTCATTGTTGTGTGACTTTAAATTTAATTGCATCGATTCCTTGTCTCTCTATTCTTACTATGCCAAAACGATATAATAGTTAACGTTAGATTACGGTATGCGTTATCTAACGCATACTTCCTGCAATCTATATTTTGAGCCACAAAATCAGCATTTTTATAGCTAAAAATTACTATGTATTGCATTTATATGTGTTTCTTATGGATATGTTGATCTAGGCTGTGAGAACGCCGTGAGAAGATGAATACCTATCACTTTGTATTAACTTTGTTGGCATGTTTTATTTTCACTGGCTTTGGTGAGTAGTAAATTAGACTATATCAGTTTAACAATTATGAAAAACGGAATTAGCCCATTGACAAATAGACTTCCCCGTCCCTTATCAATAAGATGGGCCTACTTTAACTTTAGGTGCATCAGGAGTTATTTTTAACATTTTACTTTATTTTTCAACTTCCTCTAACATACGGCGTACATAATAGTCACAGATGAGACACCACTTTGTATGGCAGACATTTAGAACGTGGCGTAACGATTGACACTATCACGCCCGGTAAAGTGCAAATTGACCACCCCCGGTGGTCAGCGCAAAAAAAAAAGTTTATTTATATCCGGTGGTCGTTTTGAGAGTTTCCTGTTATTAGTTTTCGCGAGTTAATGGTAAGATGCTTTTTTATTAAAAACGTAATATAAAAATCAACGGATGTCAGGCTATCAGTTTTTTGCCTTTGAATGTCTACCCGAAGTGGTAGTTGAAAAAAAAAAAACCGTTCCACTGCAATCGCTTGCGCCCCGTTTGATCGGTGCTGATAGGCCTTTGCAAGATTTCTGTAACCAATGGTCTTTGAAGTAAGTTAAATGAACACCAAAAAGGTACAAGTAGGCAAAGATCAGGAAAAGGCGCAATCAGAAAAAGATTCCCACTCCAAAAACCGAGGTGGGAAAAAACCAAACTAACAATCTGGGGCCAGTTGTTCAAAACTAACGACGTCGTTAGTTAACGTTTCGTTAAAATTTCAAACATTAATATTACAAATACACTGTTATTTTTTGTTGAAAAAATGTGAGAATCCTTTGCACTGCAAAGGATTCTCACATTTTTTCAACAAAAATTAACAGTGTATTTGTTACTTTAGCTGATATTTGCTTAACAAATTTATGTCTTAACGATATCGTTAAGCTAATGATGCTTTGAACAACTGGGTCTAGGTACTTATACCATGAAAACATTTCGTAAGCCGAATGAGCAGCTATTTTCCCAATAGGTGGCCACTCAGTTACCTTAACTTAACTGAAAATATGAAAACATACATAAGGCGCCAACAGCACAAAAATATTTTAAACATCAAGACATAAAACAAAAAGAACCACCACAGAAGTATCGACTTGGAACGATCAGTAACACAAAGTTACTGGCGGGTTTAAATCGATTTTACATGACCATAACCTCACCCTCAGCTTCTGCAGTGGTTCATAACATTTAGTTAGTTCTTCGGTCTTCGTGGTGAATCTCTAACTAGTCAATGGATCATCAAGAACAAACAAATAATCATGATAAAGATCCTGATGAATCTAAAACCAGGACTCGCCGATTCAGTAAGCTGCCCGACGATGGAGATCCCTGGGCGCCGAATAACTTACTAACTCCGGAGCAAAAGAAAAACATCAGTTGGACCCCGGTGGGCCAAGCAACAGACAAGAAGCTCCGGCCCCAACCAACTAAAATGAATAGCTTTAAGTCGACGCCCGACCCACCGGCGTGCAATTAATGAAGGCAGCATAGTTATCAACCGTGATTGGGTTAAAAACTTAGCATGCAGACTGTCGCATAACATTCAAGTTATAACCTATACGTCTGTAACGTGTTATGCTTTCAGACATATAATTTTAAACCCATTCAAGCTTTCCTTTCAACGTTTAGATCGATTTTGTACCGGTAGTCAACTTGAAATTGCGGTGGTCGTATTGATCAATAGGGATTACAATGTGAATTTTCACCGTGAGAAAAAGACAGCAAAATGCAACTTGAGGCCATTTTCTGTTAGGGGTCAGGGCAAAATTAATACACAGCGACATCACAATAATTTGTCACCTAAAGTATGGCAATTCGGAGAAACGAAGTACAATCGTGTGCGAGGAATGCGGGGAGCAATTCACCCTGGACCATGGACACTAACGAGGCATCGTCGACGCAAGTTCTTATGATGTTTATTAAAAGAATAACAGTGCCAACGGAATATCATGTTTCTTTTAAGAAAAGAAGATTCTAAGTTATTTGTACGAGAAAATTTCACAAATACATTTTGTGATTATGTGTCTTTGTCTGTCGTTCATTATAAGCGCTTTTGTGAGTTAGTATTTGTATTGATGATGTAACTAAAAATTAGTAATAAATACATACGATATTGCTACACTATGTTTCTGAAGACTTAGTGCTAATGTACAAACGAAATCAAATTTTGAGAACATCGACGGCATTTATTTTGATGTGGCTGTGACTAGAATGCATCTCCATTAATTTTGCCCCTACCCTCAACAGAAAACGACATCGAGTTGCATCGGTAGTCCACATTGATCAATACGACCACCACAATTTCAAGTTGACCACCGGAATAAAATCGATATATTAAGTGTTGAACGGAAAGCTTGAAAGATTTAAAAATTATTTCTGAAAAGCTTATTTAGTGTTCATGTAACTTACTTCAACGACCATTGGCTACAGAAAGCTTGCAAAGGCACAATCAGGGCATTCTAGCATGTATTTGCCCAGATTCTACTTTCGTTTTCACCACCGACCAAACGGGGCGCAAGCGATTGCAGTGAAACAGTTTATTTTTTTCAACTACCACTTCGGGTGTATATTCAAAGGCAAAAAAAAAAACTGAAAGCCTGACTTTCTTTGGTTTTTATAATACGTTTTTGATCAAAAAGCATCTTTTCGTCAACATCCACTTAACTCGCGAAAACTAATAACAGGTAACGCTCAAAACTACCACCGGATATATATCAACTTTTTGACGTGGACCACCGGCGGTGGTCAATTTGCACTTTACCGGGTGTGACTATACCTTAGTTCAGAGTGGTCAAACCGCTTACCTTTAGAAACATATTTCTAAGCAATGGTTTAATTTTTTGACCCCGTTTAGGAATGTGTCTCAATGTAGACTTCTGGTATAATTTCTCGAAATTGCAGCACAATAGTTTGGCTTTCGTTGCCGGTTTAAAAAGGACTTTGGGATCAGAAAAGATATCCAGAGTGTTCAAAACACTTACGTGGTGTTAGCCCAGTCCAGTGAATAAGGAATTCAAGTATACCTAGTAAATATTAACTGTATAGTTGTACATGTAGTTTTGTTTACCTTTGTCAAAAGTCGGTTCTAATAACAAGTTCATGAGGTGCCGCCTAAACAATAACACAAATTCAGAGATAGATTTAAAAGTATTGCTTCGTCTTTATTTGATTTGTTTGTGCTGTGATTTAGTGTCCCAGTCAACAGCTATGGTCATGTCGGGACGTTATCTCCATTTATGGGACTAAAATTAGGATGCCATGACATCCAAAATGTACTTCAAATATAACCACAAAAGCCATTAAGGCTTATATGTGCCTATGATTGGGTGGTTTGCTTTGAACCACTTTTCCTGGACAGGCTCATACCTGATCGGTTGACCAGAAATCAGACAGCCAGTCAGTAGTGTAGTAGCCTTGTATGGGGTACAAGCAGCCCATCTATTTTTAGACCCCAATTGGCGGGGCCCATATTTTTAGTTTGAGCGGCATGTTAAAAGTACATGTACATGTATCGTAAAACTAAAATCAATACCCTGTTTTATGTATAGGCAGTTATAACAACATCTAATTGACATTATTATTAATACTTATAATTATTACTATTAATAATAATACCATTGTAATCATATCATGTTTTATTGGATTTTTTTTATCATTTTTTCAATGTTCAGGTCACGCTAACAAAGTAGAAGCCGGATTAAAAGCAATCAATACACTGCTCAAGAAAGCCACATTTTGGCATAATTTTGCATATGGAGAAAAAGTTTATCTGAAAAAGGGAGGTTATCAACAAGCTCTTATTGACTTTGAAAGTGTTGTCGATCCTAAAACTGTAAAGACGCTGGGTATAGTAAGTATTGTTTATGTATTTAAGAGTTATCAATAATGACATGAGTGGGTGGGGTATGTTAAACAGACATCTACTGTTTTTTTTAATCTGTCAATCAAATGATGATGTGCATTTATTGCTAATAGACGTCACAGATACAAGGAATGACTCAATATAGTTATTCTTTTGAAATTTTAAATAGCTTGGTTTAGAATTGGAAATGAAACTGGTTTTCGTGGGACCCATTTCCTGGAAAATGGAATGCATGTGAATAAATATTACACAAAGCCTACATGTCTAGGATACATAATCTAAAAAATTAAAGATTATTTTTGGGTAATTGATGTAAACATGGTTTTCTGGAAAATTCTCGAAGTGGGTTTCTTGAGGCGGCTCGTGTGCGCTTATTGTTTGCTGAAAGATGACATGCCTTTTGTTTCAGGTTCTTATATGATTGAAGTCAATGACTACATCGAAAAGTCTGGCTTATTGTTTTTTTGTTTTTTTTTTTGTTGTTTTTTTTTTGTTTTTTTGTTTTTTGTTTTTTGTTGTTGTTTTTTTTTTTTTTTTTTTTTTTTTTTTTTTTTTTTTTTTTTTTTTCAATAAGCTAAGAAAAATGGGTCCCACGATTTCAACCCGGAAGTAACTGAAAAATGACTCACTTGCTCTGAGCTGACCACTCATTTCACAATCATGTATACACAAATCCATTTTTTACAACATTTCAACAGTCTCATGATAAAGCATGCTAAAGAATGTAACACTGTTGACAAAAAAAAACAATGCTTTTTATACAGGTAAATCTTCATACATGTATATACAGTGACCACACATAAGTCCTTAAACAAGCCATTGACATACAGACTGCTTCAAATATACTTATTTAGTACTGACATCTTAATGAGGTCCAAAAACATGCCCAAGTCCTTCGAATGACATTTGGTGTTAGTTACTAGACATTTTTCACTTTTGAACGTAAACTTTGCTGGCGCTTGCGGTTATGACTTTCTGTGTGATGGGCGACGACTCGTGAGGGCATATTTGAGATGAAGACGAGGGGCAATATGAATACTTACTTAGTCAAAACTACCAATAACCCAACGGAGACGAATTAGATATGACAGGCAAAAAATGAAATAGGCCACTACGTCTATCGCTGTAGCGCAGTAGGTAGCATGCAAGAAATAAAACCATAAGGTACTGGGTTCGAGTCCGGGAAGGACAAAAGTTTGTTGTTTTTTTTGTTCTATATTTCTTCCTTTTTCGTCACTGTGACATATAGCTTAGAAAATGAAAAAGAAAATAAAAAAAAAAACAAGAATTACAAAATGCACTACTGCATTTAATACAAAATACGTGAATTTGTGAATTAAAGTGTCCGCATATATAGGTTTTTGGGTTGTTGATATCAAGGATTGAAGCCGGGAGCTCGATCGTAATTTTCGGCAGAAGAGCGGATTCGCGACCGATCCTCAAGTCAACATTTCTTTCCTGAAGGCTGGTACGGATAATGTGGTTATGATAAGTAGACCGCCTCAAATGACGCTAGACACTAAATCAAATAGTATAATGCATAGTGTACATGTTAAGATATATGTGTATTTACTATATGTAACACTACAGTTTCACGTGCTGTCTCGTGAGCGAACATAATACATAATGGCACGTTTATATTTCTAACAGATTATCAGTTTGATGGTGCTTATTTTGTCGATGTTTCGTTTTGAGACCATTCGACAAGCATCTTCTTGCCATACTAAGTGCGATGGAGGTAATATCCTACATTAGCTACATTATACCGAGCCACACAACTAATTTTGTTTATTGTAGACCTTCAACAGTATTTCAGCCACATATCCAGTGCGATGGTTATGATGTAGGAAACTAATGTGGCAAGCCATAGGCTTTCGTTCTGTCCTCATTTATTCTGTGTGATAGTTTTCGTGCTGTTTACCTGGTTGAATTCAAATAAATCATACTATAATTTGAGCAACGTTTGTCTGTTTGTTTGTTTGTTCCCCTACTCCTCCCAGGTCCTTGGGCCGATCTTCACCAAACTTGGAGGGAAGGTGGAGGGTGGCAACGGATATTAGCTTGAGGGGTTCATTTTTTGAAAGGTCAAGGTCATCAAGGTCAAAGGTCAAATTTATGGGGTTTTTTTCTGTTTGTTCCCCTACTTCTCCCAGGTCCTTGGGCCGATCTTCACCAAACTTGGTGGGAAGGTTGAGGGCGGCCCCGGATATTAGCTCGAGGGGTTCATTTTTTAGAGGTCATGGTCATCGAGGTCAAAGGTCAAATTTCTGTGTCTCGGCAGTCCTTGGTCCGATTTGCATGAAACTTGGTGAGTGTATACAGGTTGATCCCTGATTAAGATTTATGGGTCCAATTGGGTCAAAGGTCAATGAGGTCAAAGGTCAAATTGATGTGTTGTTTTTTCTGTTTGTTCCTCCTAGGTCCTTGGGCCGATCTTCACTAAACTTGGAGGGAAGGTGGAGGGCCGCCCCCGGATATTAGCTTGAGAGGTTCATTTTTTGAAAGGTCAAGGTCATCGAGGTCAAAGGTCAAATTAATGTTTTTTTTCTGTTTGTTCCCCTACTTCTCCCAGGTCCTTTGGCTGATCTTCACCAAACTTGGTGGGAAGGTGGAGGGCGGCCCCGGATATTAGCTCGAGGGGTTCATTCTTTAAAGGTCAAGGTCATCGAGGTCAAAGGTCAAATTTCTGTATCTCGGCAGTCCTTCGTCCGATTTGGATGAAACTTGGTGAGTGTATACAGGTTGATCCCTGATTAAGATTTATGGGTCCAATTGGGTCAAAGGTCATCAAGGTCAAAGGTCAAATTTATGTTGTTTTTTCTGTTTGTTCCCCTACTTCTCCCAGATCCTTGGGCCGATCTTCACCAAACTTGGTGGGAATGTGGAGGGCGGCCCCGGATATTAGCTCGAGGGGTTCATTTTTTAAAGGTCAAGGTCATCGAGGTCAAAGGTCAAATTTCTGTATCTCGGCAGTCCTTCGTCCGATTTGGATGAAACTTGGTGAGTGTATACAGGTTGATCCCTGATTAAGATTTATGGGTCCAATTGGGTCAAAGGTCATCAAGGTCAAAGGTCAAATTTATGTTTTTTTTCTGTTTGTTCCCCTACTTCTCCCAGGTCCTTGGGCCGATCTTCACCAAACTTGGTGGGAATGTGAAGGGCGGCCCCGGATATAAGCTCGAGGGGTTCACTTTTTAAAGGTCAAGGTCATCGAGTTCAAAGGTCAAATTTCTGTATCTCAGCAGTCCTTGGTCCGATTTGGATGAAACTTGGAGAGTGTATACAGGTTGATCCCTGATTAAGATTTATGGGTCCAATTGGGTCAAAGGTCAAGGTCATCGAGGTACTAATAATTTGAGCAACGTTTGTCTGTTTGTTTGTTTGTTTGTTCCCCTACTCCTCCCAGGTCCTTAGGCCGATCTTCACCAAACTTGGAGGGAAGGTGGAGGGCTGCCCCGGATATTAGCTTGAGGGATTCATTTTTTGAAAGGTCAAGGTCATCTGTGTATGTCTTATTTGAGATTGTGTGTGTATGTGTGTCTTATTTGTCTTCATCGCCGTAATCATCTTACTGCTACGTCGAGACGGGTAAAATTTACTAGTATAATTAAATTCAAACTAACACAATATTATTTCTAGATGACTCCATGTCGTATACAGTGTAGGTTCAGTAAGTCGCCTCGTAAAACGGGTCAATCCTTTCGTCTTTCGGGCGAGACCAAGGTCCAGTATGTTAAAAGTTGCTATTGGCACGTCAAATCCAAAATTTTCATCGTCATATTGTTAAGATATAGCATGCATACATGCTGGAATATAAATGTATTTTATCTGAGACGCATGGGTAACATCGAAGAAGTTTTGTTATCTGTTACAATGCAATCAGGACCCAGAATTACAGTGCTTTCTTACAGTGCACGCCCACCTTAGTTCTCTAAGATGACAAACCACCATTTGTTTGTAACATTTAAGTAAATCAGTATGCGTAAGAGGTATCCTTTGATTGATGAAATTCGTCACCTTAGCTAAGGTATTCCTTAGTTTTAAGGGAGGATATAATGAAATATGTTGCAGAAACTTGGTTTGTGTATTCTGTGATTGTAAGATTGATCAATTGGGCAGCAACCTACGGCGAAGAGTTCATTGTCTTTGTGTTGGTTGTTGCCAAAACGATATTGCTGCGCTTGAGGGTCAATCAGTAAACTCCATTTTATGACATGTTGTGTGATGTTGCATCAATCTTAGCTGTTAGGACTTTGGTTGTATCGCAGGTATATACGATGGTGCTGACAAAGATAGACAATACCTGAGTACACATATTCATGTACAGTATATCACGCAGACATTTCACGTGTTCAATTTACCGGCCTTAAATATGTAAACAAACGAAAAATATGTAAACAAACGAAACGACATCCATGTGCATAATATATACATATAACAGGGGAAATTTAATTGTGTTGTGTTTGGCTGTTGAATTTTGTCCCACCTTCCCTCGACAAAACAAAGATCAATAAGTATCAAGTAGGATCAGTTATCAAGCCACATTGCTGCTTGGCAAGCCGAAAGCAGTTGGTGTTAAGGGCATGTGTTCTATCGTCCTTTTTAACATTTGACAGTACGATTACTATCATGATAAAATGTAATTTAATGTATACAAAAACTATTAAACAAGCCTCCGTGGCGCAGTGGTTATTTAACGAGCCTTGTAAACCAGGGGCGTCAAACCTCAAATCAACAAACCAATTACATTTATCATTAACGTAATTCAGATGAAGTGAGAGGCTTATGCGCATATATGCTTGCCCGCTTCTGGACGCAAAGATGGGCAACCGTATGAGTAAGGTTAAGAATGATCAAGTGTTGAATCTCTGTCGTCAGCATGTGTAATACATGTACATGTGTAGTAAAACGATGCCCTGTATCATGACGCTTGTCTTTGAATGGCTAGCATTACAAAACCTTAACAAGCAATAAACAGTGTTTTATAAAGTTGTAAAAAATGGAAAAAAAAAAAAAAAAAATCAACATTTATTTTTTCTCAAAACAGAGATTGTGTATACACGCCAGAACCGCCTCTCCGACGCGGTTCTAACAAGGACTCACAATCTGTATTTTCAGATGCATGGGAAACCTAAGTTGACCTTGCCGTTAAATGCGGTTGCAGACAAGATGTTTGAATATTATGGTCATATACATGTAAAAAGCCTCCGGGCAGGAGCAGACAACACCATGGGGACTAAATGTTTAAAACATAAATGTTCTGTGCATTTGCATACTCATAGCAAGTTTGAAGTTTCCATCCATTTAATTACATTTTACTAATTTTCCGCATTCAATTGCATAGGCAAACTGAGTTGACATTGCTATTAAATAGGTCAAGGTCATCCCAGCGACATGATTTATGCAAAAATTTGAAGAACTCTATTGCCTGATGCTTCATGCAAAGTTTCAAAATCATACACCTTCTGGTTCTGGAAAAGAATTTTTACAGCCATGGCGGCCATCTTGGTCATGTGACCTGGACCATTTATGCAAATTTTCGTTCCCCCTTCCTAAGAATGCTCCGCAAGCAATTTGGCTTTGTTTGCCAAGCGGTTTCAGAGGAGAAGATCATGGAAATTATTGACTGACGTCCTCGGACGACGACGGACGGGCGACGAAGCAAGGCTATCCAATAAGCTCATCTTTTCAGCCGAAGGGCTCAGGTGAGCTAAAAATAGGTATACCCTGCATACCTCAGTTTTGCTATATAAGAGTGTGGTTCAAGGGGGTATAAATGTCACGGAATGCTCGATATGACTTGAAATGTGTCAAAACGTTGTAAGGCGTAGTAGAATAAATAATACTGCACATAAAATTAAAGATCAACTAAATGTTTTGAATCGTAAATTTTGCCATGTATACATGTACACTGTATAAAAAGGTACAAGTAGGCAAAGATCAGGAAAAGGCGCAATCAGAAAAAGATTCCCACTCCAAAAACCGAGGTGGGAAAAAACCAAACTAACAATCAGGTACTTATACCATGAAACATAAAGCTTTCTGTTCGTTCAGGTACAATCAGGTACTTATACCATGAAACATAAAGCTTTCTGTTCGTTCACGAAAGACACGTGAAAATGTAGTTAACAGAAACAATGTACGTATATACATGTGCCAGTAAGTAAAAAAAATCACATGGCGATAACAAATAGTTGATATCGGTTTTTCACACCAACAGTTACGGTCATATGAAGACGGGACTTCGGTTTATAGTTTTACCATAAAGGCATGCGCAGCTCAGAATCGAACTAGCTACCCATAGTTTTACACGCAAAATGTTAAAATGGTGGCATTTTATTCGCGCCAAGCATTTGTAAGACCGCATTTAGCGAGTAAGGTAGCTTTAATTGCAAACATGACAACGATATATATGATGCGATTTTGAAAACATGTCGTGTCAAAGATCACTTCTGGTTCTTTGTTTTATTAAACGGGAAGAAAGCAATAATCATTATGATCATTGCATATGATAACATTGTTCGTGATTTATATGTTAAATTGCTGTACGGATTTCTTTATTTTTGTATTTTACATAATGCAAATAGGTTTTTATTCTTTTTTCATTTGTTTTCTAAGCAAATAAATTGTCAAAGATGCGCCAAAAAATAGGTCCGACCGGGACATGTATACAGGCCCTCAGGCGTTTCGTTCTCGCACAATCTGCTGAGCCAACGAGTCAGATGTCCATATTAAAATCATTTTGTACCTGTATTATATCAACGACGTATTTATTCTCGCCATGTGATTTTACGAGGCAACTGACTGAACCACTGCGACGTGAAAAGGTACAGGTAGGCAATGATCAGGAAAATGTGCAATCATAAAGAAATCCCCATTCCAAAAACCGAGTAGAGAAAAGCCAAATTGACAATTATGCACTACTACACAGAGAACACAACGCAAGCCAAGCAAGCAGCTATTTCCCAGAAGGCGGCCACCCAGTTACCCTAACTGAACTAAGATATGAAAACGCACAGAACGACCGAGCAGCACAAATATTTGACTTCAAAACATAAAACAAAATGATCCTCAATGGAAATATCATTGTAGTCCTCTATGGAGCTTGCGTGCGTGTGTGTGTGTGGAGGGGGTGGTGGGCGTGGGTGGGTGGAGTGGGGCCTGAGTGTGTGTGCGCGCGTAAAATTCAGAAGAATGTGTTGTCCTGTTCTGGGGTTAAGCGAGGTACGCAGCACGTAATGAAAAAAAAAATAGATATTTCCTGGTTTATAAACATTTATTTTCTTGAAAATGATATTGTGCTAGTTTGAAGTTTAATTATATTTATTTGAATTCAACCAGATAAACAGCACGCATACTACAAGAATAAATGAGGATACGAAAGAAAGCCTATGGCTTTCAAAATTTATCTCAAAATTGTAATAATCGCACTCGATATGGCTGAAATACTGTTGAAGGTCTACAAAACCTCAAATTATTTGAACGGCTCTTCACAATGTAGCTAGGATATCGCACTTATGACAAGCTGTTGACTGTTGAATGGACTCAAAACGAAACATCAACCATGTTTTCCAGTATCTGTTTGAAATACACATACATGTATAAACATGCCGAAATGAATTATGTTCGCCCACGATACAGCACGTGAAACTGTTAATTTTACACCTAATATTATAAAATATATATATATATATACATGTATTTGAGTAAGTGCCTTACGTCAACGGAAAACATTTCAAGTCACTCAGGGTTGCCAACTTATCCCAGCCACATTATTCTTGTACGAGCCTTTAGTATATAAATATGTTAATGTCTCCAAGAACGAAATATTGACGTGAGGATTGCTCGCAGATCAGCTCTTCTATACCAAAAATACGATTGAGCGCACGATTTAAATAGGTTAAAATCAACAAGAGAAAAACAAATAATGTTGTCTGCCTTCTCACAAGGCACATTCATCCACAAATTTACGATTTTAGTATTAAATGCAGCAGTGCATTCCGCGATTCTAGCACTTGCCAATAACTATAATATTTTCTTTTTTCTTTTTTATTCTCCAAGCTATATTGTCACGGCGACGATAAAAGGAAAAAAAAAAGAAAAGAAAAAAGAAATTTTTGTACAATCCGGACTCGAACCCAGGACCTTTCGGTTATAATTCTTACATGTTACCTACTGAGCTACAGCGATAGACGTACTGGTCTAGTTCATTTTAGCCTGTCTTATTTAATTCGTCTCCGTTGGGCTATTGGTAGTTTTGACTAAGTATTTCTTCATATCGCCCCTCGTCTGCGTCTCAAATATGCCCTCACGAGTCGTCGCCCATCACACAGAAAGTCGTGACCGCAAGCGCCAGCAAACTTTACGTTCAAGAGTGAAAAATGTCTATTAGACATTTTTCACTTTTGAACGTAAATCTTGCTGCCGCTGTCACTTGCGTTTGTCGGCAACATGGGCGATTACTTCTCAGGCCATATCTGAAACGAAGACGATTGGTGATATAAACCCTTACTTGGTCAAGAATTATCGATAGCAAAACAGAGGCGAATTAAACAGGACAGGTACAAAATAAAATAGTGTGGGACAGCTATCTTTGTAGCTTAGTAGGTAGCGTGCAAGAATTAAAAGCGAAAGGCCCTGGGTTCAGATCCCGCTCGGACCTATTTTTTTTTTCTTTTAATCTTCTCTTTTGTTGTCTACCATGTGACAATTAAGCTAAGGAAATGAAAATAATATATATTTTTGATCTGATTATATTTATTGGCAAATGCAAAAAATCGTGACTAGTGAGAAGGCAGTCTACATGTATGTTTTCGCTTGTTAACTTATAACCTATTGAAATCGGGAGGCCGATCGCATTTTTCGGTAGAAGAGCGGATCTGCGAGCGATCCGCACGTCAATATTTCTTTCCTGGAGACATGACAATATTTATATACTGAAGGCTCGTACAGGAATAATGTGGCTAAGATAAGTTGGCCACCCTGAATGACTTAAAATGTTTTCGGCGGACGTAAGGCACTAACTCAAATAGTATATAGTGTACATGTACAGATATATGTCTATTTATTAGGTGTAAAAACAACAGTTTAACGTGTTGTCTCGTGAGCGAACATAATTCAGTTTTATGCATGTATTTCAAACAGATAATCGAAAGCTTGATGGGGTTTATTTAATTGATGTTTCGTTTACAGGCATCTGCATGTCAAAAGTACGATATCCTAGCTACATTATGCATAGCCACACAAATATTTTGAGAATTTGTAGACCTTCAACAGTATTTCAGCCGATGCGCTAATTACGATATATGAGATGAATTTGTAAGCCATAGGCTTTCTCTCTGATCTCCATTTATTCTTGTAGTATGCATGCTGTGTATCTGGTTGAATTCAAATAAATACATGTACATTTAAGGCGGCCCCCGTTGCCGAGCGGTTAAGAGCTCTGATCACTCGATTATCTTTCCGCTATGTCTGGTGCGAGTTCGAACCCCGCTCTGGCCACATGTGAGGCAAACCATGTTCTGCTTGCGGGGTCTTATATGAGCTGAAATAATCTTGAAAGGGACGTAAAACTGAAGAAAAAGTTATATATGTTTAAGCTTCAAACTAACACAATATTATTTTCAAAAAATAAATGTTCATAAAACAGAGAAATATTTAGTGTTTTTTTTTTTTTTTTTTTTTTTTTTTTTTTTTTTTTTTTTTTTTTTTTTTTTTTTTTTTTTTTCAGTAAGTGTTAGTGTTGCTTAACCCTAAAACAGGACAAAATATTGTTGTTACTCAGCATGACTTGTCAGCATGTGTAATACATGTGCACTAAAACTATGCCCTGTATCTTGACGCTTTTTTTAATGTAACATCACCAATATTCAGTGATTTTTAAAGATGAAAAAAAAAAAAAATCTGTATAAATATGTTGTTATTTTCTTATTTTCGCTCAAAACATAGATTTTGGGAACACCCTAGAACCGCCTCGCGGAGGCGGTCCGACCAAGTACTCACAATCTGTTTTCAGATGCATGGGCATCCTAAGTTGACCTTGCCGTAAACTTTCATGTCAATGTCATCCCTGGGTCATGATTTATAATACCCTTGTAGATGATTCATGCCAAGTTTCAAAATCATAGGCCTAATGGTTCTGAAGAAGACTATTGGTAAAGGTTTTTGCTATTTACAACCATGGCGGCCAACTTGGTCATTTATACAAACTTTCGTTGACCCTTCCCAACGATGCTCCACATGAAGTTGGCTTTGATCGGTCATGCGGTTTCAGAGAAGGAGCAGACAACCTCCTGAGACCTAAACGTTTTCATAAACGTAATTTTATGTCGATTTGCATACTCAAAGCAAGTTTCCAGCCACTCAATAACATTTTACCAATTTTCGCAATTCAAATGCATGGGCGACCTTCAATAGTTATATTAATTTTGTATAGCTCCATGCCAAGTTTCAAAATCAAAGGCCTTTTGGTTCTGGAGAAGAAGAAGATTTTTTTGTTATTTACAGCCATGGCGGCCGTCTTGGTCATGTGACCTGAACCATTTATGCAAATTCGTTTCCCCTTCTTGAGACTGCTCCACATGAAGTTTAGCTTTGATTTGCCAAGCGGTTTCAGAGGAGATCTTTGAACTTGTTGTCGGACGACGGACGGACGCCGGAGCATGGCCATCCTATAAGCTCACCTTTTTTTTTTTTTTTTTTTTTTTTTTTTTTTTTTATTCAGTTTAACGTCCCTTTCAAGATTATTTCAGCTCATATTAAACGGGCCAATCAGTAGTTGCGGCGAAAACGGGAGAACCCCGAGAAAAAACACCTGACACACCCGCAAGCAGAACTTGGCTTGTCTCACATGTGGCCAGAGCGGGGCTCGAACCCACACCAAAGCTCACCTTTTGAGCCTTCGGCTCAGGTGAGCTTAATATAGGTATACCCCTGCATACCCCAGTTTTGCTGTATAAAGGTGTGGTTTAAGGGGGTATATATATCACGGACATGCTATCCGTATGAGGATAACCGATCACGCTCGTGTGCGAAAACTTTGTAAGACGTAGAATCAAAAACTGCACATCAAATAGCAATTAAATGTTTCAAATCGTAATCTTGCAATGTATACATGTATAAAGTTTTCTTTGCGACCACGCTCGATATGACTTGAAATGTGTCAAAACGTTGTAAGACTTAGAATCAAAAACTGCACATCAAAGAGCAACTAAATGTTTCAAATCGTAAATCTTGCAATATATACATGCATAAAGTTGTCTGTGCGTTCACGAAAGACACGTGAAAATGTAGCTAAATAGAACCCATGTACGTATATACACAGTGTACATGTGCCAGTATGAAAACATCACATGGCGATAACAAATAGCTGATATCGGGTTTTCCCACCAACAGTTAAGGTCATATAAAGACGGGACCTCGGCCCGGAATCGAACGTGCGACCCCTAGTTATTCACACGAGTATTTATCAGGTGATTTTAAGAGGCGACTGACTGAACTTCTACGACATGAAGTCCTCTACGAATTGCGCGCGCGAGTGTGTGTGGGTGGGTGAGGGTGGATGTAGATGTATGTGCGCGCGTAAAATTCTGAATGTTTTCGGGTTAAACTTGGTATGCAAAGAAAAAGAACTAGATATTTCTCAGTTTAATGAACATTTATTTTCTTGAAAATAATATTGTGTTTACTTGTTTTTGGTTTGTTTGTATTGAGGCGTAACGGCCCTGTCAACAATTTTTCAGTCATGTCGGGACGGAGCCAACTTTTCCTTGGTTTAACCAGTACTGTAGGAAGCTAATATGTCTTACTCAAGGACACAACACGGTGACGCCTGTGGGGATCGAACCCAGGACCTTTCGATTCGGAGTCATCGCCATCGCGCCTCTTTTGTGTTAAATTGAAGTTTAATTATATTTTTTTTATTTCTATTTTATTTCATGAAATCAGTTTTACGTCCCTTTCAAGATTATTTCAGCTCATATGAGATGGATCAATCATTAGGTGGGCGAAAACGGGAGGACCCCGACAAAAACCACCTGGCACACCCGAAAAAAGAACTTAGCTTTTCTCACATATGGCCAGACCGAGGCTCGAACCCACATCAGACACAGCGGTGAGATATATTTATTTGAATTTAACCAAATAACAGCACGCATACTACAATAATAAATGAGGATCAGAAAAAAGCATATGGCTTGCAAAATTCATCTCATATATCGTAAGTCATATGACTGAAATACTGTTGAAACACCAACTAAATAAACCCCCATCAAGCTTTCGATTATATGTTATAAATGTATGTATAAACATGCCAAAATGAATTATGTGCCCTCACGAGACAACACGTGATACCGTAGCTTTCCACCTAATGTACATGACACTATACTATTTGAGTTGCCTTACGTCCGCGGAACACTTTTCAAGTCATTCAGTGTGGCCAACATATTCTAGCCCATTATTCCTGTACAAGTCTTCAGTCACAGTATAAATATTTTCATGTCTCAAAGAAAGCAATGTTGACTTGAGGATCGCTCGACGATCCGCTCTTCTACCGAAAAATACGATTGAACACCCGATTTCAATAGGTTAAAGGTCAAAAAGAGAAAAACATTCATGTGGTCTGCCTTCTCACTAGACACTTCAATTTCTTTACGATTTTAGTATTAAATGCAGTCGTACATTTCATGATTCTTGCATTTTGCCAAAAAATATAATCAGCTGATAATATATATTTTTTCATTGCCTAAGCTTTATTGTCACATGGAAGGCAACAAAAGAAAAGAATAAAACAAAAAAGAGGTCCGACTGAGACTCGAACCTAGGGCCTTTCGCTTTTTATTCTTGCACGCTACCTACTGAGCTACAAGGATAGCTGTCCCAGACGATTTCATTTTGTGCCTGTCCTGTTTAATTCGCCTCTGTTTGCTATCGATAATTCTTGACCAAGTAAGGGTTCATATCACCCCTCGTCTTCGTTTCAGATATGACCTGAGAAGTAATCGCCCATGTTGCCGACAAACGCAAGTGGCAGCGGCAGCAAGATTTACGTTCAAAAGTGAAAAATGTCTAGTAGTGGCATTTGGTGTGATAGTTACACAGTGCGCACGACGAAATTCAAATTCAACAAACCGCAGTAAACTGGATAAAACACATTTACTAAATGTTTCTGATTTTATGTAGTGTTGTTTTTGCATTTTTACATCTCACCATTAGCAAATGTTATTTGGAGGCAGAAAATTAAAGCTTTAAAACGCAGGCTGTGTCATTAAAGCTATTATTATTAGACATTTTTCACTTTTGAACGTAAATGCTGCTGGCGCTTGCGGTTATGACTTTCCGTGTGATGGGGGACGACTCGTGAGGGCATATTTGAGACGAAGACGAGGGACGATATGAAGAATTACTTAGTCAAAACTACCAATAGCCCGACGAAGACGAATTAAATAAGAGAGTCAAAAAATGAAATAGTCTAGGACGTGTAGCTGTGTAGCTCAGTAGGTAGCGTGCTTGGAATTGAAAGCGAAAGGTCCTGGGTTCAAGTCCCGGACGGATCACTCTTTTCTTTATTTGTCTCTCTTGTGACAAAAAAGCTTTGGAAATAAAACATATATTATCAGCTGATTATATTTTTGGCAAATACAAGAATCATGAAATGCCCTACTACATTAAATTCTTAAATCGTAAAGGAATTGAAGTTTGAGACGGCAGCCCACGCGTATATTTTCTCTTGTATTGGGAGCTCGATCGTATTTTTGGTATAAGAGCTGATCTATCCTCACGTCAATATTTCTTTCTGGGAGACATGAAAATATTAATATACTGAAGGCTTGTACAAGCATAATGTGGCTAGGATAAGTTAGCCACCCTGAACGACTTAAAAATGTTTTCCGCGGACGTAGGCACTAACTCAAATAGTACACTGTATAGTGTACATGTAAAGATATATGTATATTTATTAGGTGTAAGACCTACAGTTCCACGTGCTGTCTCGTGAGAGAACGTAATTTATTTTGGCATGTTTATACATGTATTCCAAACAGATACTCGAAATCTTGATATTATTTATTTGGTTGATGTTTCGTTTTGAGTCCATTAGACAATCATCTGCAAGTCATAGTGCGATATCCTAGCTACATTTTGCATAGCCATACAAATAAGTTGAGGTTTCGTAGACCTTCCACAGTATTTCAGCATTTTGAATGCGATAATTACGATTTTTGGGATGTTTTTTCCAAGTCAAAGGCTTTCTTTCTGATCCTCATTTATTCTCTTGAATTATGCGTGATGTTTATCTGGTTGAATTCAAATAAATATAATTAAACTTCAAACTAAAACAATATCATTTTCAAGAAAATGAATGTTTATAGACTGAGAAACAAACAGTTCGTTTTTTTCATAACATGACGCGTACCTTGCTTAACCCTAAAACAGGACGACAATATTCTTTACGCGAGCACACACACACACACACACACACACACACACACACACACGCGCGCACGCACGCACGCACGCGCGCGCACACACGCACGCATCCAAGTTCCGTAGATGACTTCATGTCGCATTGGTTCAGTCAGTCGCTTCGTAAAATCACATGTCGAGAATAAATACGTACATGTAGTTGATATAAGACTGGTACAAAATTATTTTTAGGGAGCGCGGTGGCGTAGTGGTAGGGCATCTGACTCCGAATCGAGAGGTCCTGGGTTCGATCCCCAACAGGCACCACCGTGTTGTGTCCTTGAGCAAGACACATTTAGTCCTTACTAACTGGTTACACCCAGGAAGCGTTGGCTCCGTCCCGACATGACTGAAAAAAATGTTGACTGGGACATAAAGCCTTAATAAAAAATGATTTTGATAAGAGCATCTGACTCGTTAGCTCAGGAGGTTGAGCGCGAGTAGGAAACGCCTATTTTTATTGGATTAATATTTTTTTTCGCATCTTTAACAATATTCTTGCGTAGAAAACAACAACAAAAAAAAAACAATCTTAAAACCTATATGCATTGGTAAAATGCAAAAATAAAGAAATCCAGACAGCAATTAAACATATAAATCGTAAACAATGTTATCATATGCAATGGTAACAATGATTATTGTTGTCTTCCCGTTTAATTGTCTGATTCTAATGGAACAATGAACCAGAAGTGGCCTTTGACACGACAATGTTTACAAAATCGCATCATCAACCGTCATGTTTGCCATTAAAGATACATTACGCGTTCAATGTGAGTTGGCCTTACAAATGCTTGGCGCGAATAAAACAGCTTCCAGTGCAGAATATTATTTTTTAGACACTCGTGTGTATAACTAGGGATCGCTAGTTCAATTCTGAGCTGACCATGGCTTTATGGTGACACTATAAACAGAGATCCCGTCTGCATATGACGATAACTGTTGGTGGGAAAACAACTACATGCGCTGATCCAGAAAATTTTCTCAGGGGGGGTCCAAGTTCCCAGAAGGGGTCTGACGGAAAATTTCAACATGGCAAAATTAATAATCTGGCAATTCCAGGGGGGGGTTCGGACCCCCTGTCCCCCCCCCTCCTCTGGATCCGCCCATGAACTATCAACTATTTGTTATCGCTATGTGACTTTTAACATACTGGTGCATGTATATACGTACATTGGTTCTGTTAAGCTACATTTCACGTGTTTTTCGTGAACACACAGAATTTTTTTTTACATGTAAACATGGCAAGATTTACGATTTGAAACATTTAGTTGATCTTTAATTTTATGTGCATTTTTTTATTCTACGCCTTACAACGTTTTGACACATTTCAAGTAATATCGAGCATGGTCTGTTATCCTCATTAGGATAACATGTCCGTGACATGTTTATCCCATTGAACAACGCTTTTATAAAGCAAAAGTTGAGTATGCAGGGGTATACCTAGTTTTTGCTCACATGAGCCCTTTGGCTCAAAAGGTGAGCTTATAGGATGGCCATGCCCCGTCGTCCGTCCGTCGTCGTCTGTCAACAATTTCCATGATCTTCTTCTCTGAAACAGCTTGGCCAATCAAAGTTAAAACTGTTTGCGGAGCATTCTTAGGAAGGGGGAACGAAATTTGCATAAATGGACCAGGTCACATGACCAAGATGGCCGCCTTGGCTATAAATAGCAAAAACCGTTATAATTTTTCTTCTCCAGAACCAGAAGGCCTATGATTTTGTAACTTAGCATGAAGCATCAAACAATATTAAAAGAACTACAAAGTTTGTATAAATTATTTCGCTGGGATGACCTTGACCTATTTTACGGTAAGATCAACTTACAGGTGCGTTCAATTATTAATATACCCCTGCGATATTCAGAAATAAATTGACAACTTTTCTTGTTTTTGAACAATCGTCACTGGCAAGAAATGGACGACTGGATGAATTTGTTTATATAATGTGTTAGGTATGAGTATAAATATTTACTCTGTATATCAAACCCCTAGATCTTATTATGTTGTATGCCTAATTTGATTACATAACCATATAGAACCAAATTTTTAACAAACAATTCGCTGATTTTCGAGTTTCAAAGATTCCACAAGGAATCATGGTTAATGAATTGTAATTATATCTGTAATTGATGACAAAATAACTATTTTTGTACTACGGCTGAAAATTTGGTGCCTTTATGAGCACTATTGACAAAGTTACACCCTGAGATTTTCTTTCACTGTACATTTTAGAATTTCATGTTTAAGCGGTTGTTACAATATAAAACTAAGCATGTCAGTGTTATTTTGCAAGACAACTAATATTGTACCTTGAGGTTTTTACGACCAAAGCTTGCTAGTGAGTTCCCTCATGAGGTAAATATGTCTTAAGGCACTGTGGAGTCACCAATGGCTTTGTATTCTGTCAGAACGTTCTCACAATCTATGTAATATACAATCCATGCAACATACAGAGAATTTTTAGGTCAACAAATTGAAAATTTGATTGGAAAAATTTTGAAGTTATTAATATTTTAGATCAAAACATACATTGTGGGTACACGTTAGAACCGCCTCAGCGAGGCGGTTCTAACGAGTACCCACAATGTATGTTTTGGATCAAAAATAAGAAAATTAGGTATACCCTGCATACCCCAGTTTTGTTATATAAAAGTGGGGTTTAAGGGGGTATACATTACACGGACCTGTTTTCCTGATGTGTGGCTAGGCATATTGTAGCTACATGTAGGGTATTGCCCCCATCGCTCTTCCTACTGTCGAATGGACTCAAAACGAGACATCGACAAAATAAACATCGTTCGCTCACGAGATAGCACGTGTAACTGTAGTTTTACATCTAATAATACACATATATCTGAACTTGTACACTATTCTTTTTGATTTGGTGTCTTGTGTATTTGTTAAAATTCAGTTTTACGTCCCTTTCAAGATTACTTCAGCTTATATGAAAAGCACCAAACAGTAGGTGGGGCGAAAACGGGAGTACCCCGAGAAAAACCGCCTGGCACACCCAAAGCAGAACTTGGCCTGTCTCACATGTGGCCATTGTGGGTCTCACACCAGACACAACGGTGAGATGATTAAGTGTTTATGAAACAGCGCTCTTAACTGCTCGGCCACGGGGGACGCTTGCGTATTTTTAGTCATTAGAGGCGGTCAGCTTATCCTATCCACATTATCTGTACCAGTCAGTCAGGAAATAAATGTTGACGTTAGGATCGGTCGAGGATCCGTTCTTCTGCCGAAAATGACGATTGAGTTATCGGCTTCAATGGGTGAAAAATCAACAAGACCTATAAAAATACTTATACATGCGGTATGCTTTCTCACTAGACAGTTTAATCCAGAAACTTACGATTTTAGTATTAAATGCAGCAGTGAATTTTGTGATTCTTGCATTTGCCAATAGATAATTTTATTTTCTTTTTTTTTCCTTATTTTTTTCATTTTTTTAAATTTTCTAAGCTTTATTTGTCACAGGTGCGAAAAAAGGAAGAAACAAAGAAAAGGAAAATATTTTTTGTCCTACCCGGACTCGAACCCAGGACCTTTCGATTCTATGTCTTGCACTCTACCTACTGAACTATTCAGCTAGGCGTCCTGGACAATTTCATTTTTTTTGCATGTCTCATTTAATACACCTCCGGTGGGTGTTGGTAGTTTTGACTAAGTAATTCTTCATATCGCCCCTCGCCTTCGTCTCAAATATGCCCTCACGAGTCGTCGCCCATCACACACAAAGTCGTAACCGCAAGCGCCAGCAAAATTTACGTTCAAAAGTGAAAAATGTCTATTAGGGGGGAATTGAAACAACTAAAATCAGAATCAATTTAAATCAGAATCTGAACTCCGATACAAACCGGCCTATACATCCACAATAGAAAGCTAGAATCTTCAAATTTTGGATATAAGTAGAAGAGGAAATGTACTATCCGTGTAGCGAAAACAAAGGCGCTGATCGGCTGTGCAATTACTGCACAGCTGATCTGCTCCTTTGTTTTCGCATATGCTACAATCCGGTTTTCTCATGACGCGGAGCATTATTGTTTCAGGGCTATGGGAAGACGGGAAAAGTTGGTGATAAAACAATCCGGCTTCTTGAACCCAAAGGTCTCGTCCAGATGCCTGCGATTTCAGTCTCTGATACGAGTAATCAGGGTCTACCCTGGACTATCATCAAATATAGAAGTTGATTGGCCTATCAAAATGCAAATGTATTAACCACAGCAACGCACAATTTTATTGACCAATCACAGGCTGTGATATATTGGACATCCGAATCTGACAACGTATTAAGACAAGGCTCTATTCATAAACATCGACGTTTGTCACAAACCTAATGCTTTGCAGAAAGCCAGTATTTGACCCTATAAATTTATTTCTTTGCGCACTTACGAGTACGTCCAGTTCTCCTCAGGTTTAATTGGTCCAATACGTGTAGTTGCAAACATGGACATTGCACGACAATCAACATAAGAGAGGCGTCAGGGATTGACTGATAGGAATGTGAATGGTGAGTCTATTCCTGTAGGTCAAATGTATTTATTCCATTCCGATTTCACGGCAAATCTCTGACATCACTTTTATATTGATGCCCGAGATCTGTAGTACACATTACGACAACTTGCCCACGTAATATACAGAGATTATTTTCAGAAGAAAAAAATGAAAATTTTATTGGAAAAAATGATATTTTTAATATGTTTGTTCAAAATATGATTGTCACGGGACCCAACTGTTAATCGTGATTATTGGTGCGACGTGGAATGTTAAATGCATGCTAATATGAAGTTTCGTATGCGTCGGCGATATTGTTACGAATGCGACGTTCCACATCCTCTGCCCTTGAACGGTAAGTATCACATGTTTTGCTCTCGCGAAAATAAACAAAGCCGAGTTTACAAAATCGGCGTCCACTATGATCTGCAAAATTCTTCTATGTTCCCACCTGACGTCAATTGGAATACTTACGGCACTTGTGTTTTTCAGCTAATGGTTTATAAAGTTGACCTGTAGATACAATTTTGCCACGGAAACTCATTACATTCTTAAATTCCTTTTGTTTTTTCTTTTTCTTGGTCGTAAATTAAGAAGTATAACACAGTCCTGTGGATGTCTTTATTGTAATATGTATCCAAACGGCTTTGTAAATGCACATTTATCTACTGAGCGTGAAAAACAGTAAGATAAGCATCTGTTGTATGCATCGAAGACGTTAAAATTTAATATGCGACACAGAAATGCATCGCGGAAGAATGAGACCGATGATTCAGTAAAATAAAATAGCAAATGTTGCGATATGGAGACAGTGATGCATTTTCTTCAACAAATATCTTTAGATACATGTTAAAGGGGTCAACCATGGTTTTTATACTGTATTATTACTTGCAGAGGCTGGAGAAAGTTGTTTGAGCCCGAGGCCGAGGGTCCAAAGTGCTCACGAAGATTCTTCTAATGTAAATGCAATGAAAAAAACATAGTTGATCGCTGTTCTTGTATAACACACCATTCCACTGGAAAACTGCCTCGCAACCGCACCTTTAAACCGCACAAACCCTTTTAATTCTGTTGTTTTTCCCCCTGCTTATCAGAAATGCATGAAGCCACCCATATTCAATGATCCAAAATTATTTGGTTTAGCCTTAGATTCATTTAATGTTAGGAAACATATAAGCTCTGTCACTGATATGTCCGAAAATGATTGGCTGTTTCGAGACAAGAATAAATCAGTTGTGTCACTCGAATGTTGACAATGCTGAATCAGAAACCCCACTCTGTGACCTCATTCAAAATAAAAGTATTTGAAGCTCGCTCAACGAAGTGCGTGTAGTCCAAGGAAAAACGCCATGCAATATTTCGCTTGATAAAGGCACACGTTATGCTTCTGCATGTACGTAAATACATGTAACTTTTGAAAGAGCACAACAAACATGCTAATTCTTCCATGACTCATTCTAGTAGTACGTACCTTCGTCTTCGATGCATACAAAAGATACTTATCTTGCTGTTTTGACGCTCAGTTTAATAAATGTGCATTTACAAAGCCGTTTGGATACAAATTTCAATAAAGACAGCCACAGGACTGTGTTATACCTCTTAGTTTACGACCAAAACAAAGAAAAACAAATTTAAGAATGTAATGAGTTTCCGTGGCAAAATTGTATCTACAGGTCAACTTTATAAACCATTAGCTGAAAAAACACAAGTGCCGTAAGTATTCCAATTAACTTCAAGTGGGAACATAGAAGAATTTTGCAGATCATAGTGGACGCCGATTTTGCAAACTCGGCATTGTTTATTTTCACGAGAGCAAAACATGTGATACATGTACTCACCGTTCAAGGGCAGAGGATGTAGAATGTCGCATTCGTAACGATCTCGCCGACGCATACGAAACTTCATATTAGCATGCATTAACATTCCACGTCGCATCAATATCACGATTAACAGTTGGGTCCCCGTGATTGTGGGTACACGATAAAACCGTCTCGCCGAGGCGATTCTAAAGTGTACCCACAATCAATGTTTTGAGGAAACATATATATCTCGACGAAACGGTTTACTTCATGATGATAGGTCTATCGTCAATCGCATGTTGATTGGTTGGATCTGTAATTAGACAATCATACAAATGTCAGCAACAAGCTAAAATGGCTGTGGTGGAGCAATGTCTACGCAATGGAAAATGCTATAGCTCGATTTTGACCTCAAACGCGTCAAAAAACAACGAGTATACTTGGTAGCACGTGGAAGGTTATTCAGATTATAACAGTACTGTACAAATACATAATGTGCGTGCAACCGAAGTGTAACGGAAAACTTGAGGCACTTTTTGTGATACTTCATGGACTCGTTGATCTTTTGACGCGTCTGAGGTCAAAATCGAGCTACACAATTTTTATTTTCTGCATGTTTACACATACATACAGGAAGGTATGATAAATCATTTGCAGATTCTATTGATATACACAATATCGCAATATTACATAACTTACAAATATCACTTAAAATAAAAGGATACATGCTTGAAAAGAATAAACATAACGCTGGTGTATACCTGCAAAATAATCAAAATAATTGACAATATATACTGAACAAAAAAGAAACACAACAAAAGGTCATCGAAGATTTTCATATTTGCGGGTAAAACGATGATAATTTCAGGTTTGTTGCTGTATGATTCTTCCTCATGGGATTTTAGGGTATAACCTGATAACACGCAAAAAAATGATTTTCATTTCGATTAAAATTAAATGAGACATTTTTAACGTCTTATTCTAACACACCTCGCCTATATAGCCAATGGTAAAAAAACGTGTTATATTGTGCAACAATTTCACTGGGCGAATAAGCGTGACGTTACTTTGCGGCATTTGTGACGTCAGCTATCCCACAAAGCAGCGTTAGACGGTGAAACGTCGTTTTAGCGCACAACAAACGTAGTAAGTGTGTGTAAATACCAGCATTACAGTCAAATATTTGGCGGGATATCTGCAGTGCAATGGCGGAAAGCTGAACGATATCGACGGTTTCAGCAACACTTATTCCGTTTATTGTGTGTTAGAATCGAAATAGATCAGCTCAAGTGCGTGAATTGTTGAGTAATAATTCACTGTTTGTCGGTCAGTTGTAAGAAGATAAATCACTCGCGCTACGCGCTCGTGATTTGATCTTCTTTACAACTGACCTCCAAACAGTGAATTATTACTCAACAATTCACTGCTAGAGCTGATCTATTTCTTAAATTTAGGCAAATCGGGAAAAATTTACTCTGCGCAGATGCACATTTCTAACTTCCAAATCACCAAGAAACAATGTCAGCTGCTCCCTTTCAAATATTTATGAAACTATAAATTAAGTTCCACGACAAACAAGCTCGTAATTAAAACCATCAAAATCCCTATAATGTATCCTTATTTACTTAAAAACTTGTAAAAGTGTGTCTAAAACTTCAATCTTATATTTCTCAAAAACTGCTGGACAATATTCAAACTTTTTTTCAGAGATCAAATACTACCATCACGGCCTTCATATGAAATAAATTTCACCAAAATCTGTTAACCTCGATGTGGACTGAATTTTCAATTTTGCATGATTTTTATCTGAACCGGCACTTAATTCACGACAGCGCAGCCGGAGTGAATTAAATATCGCATCTGCCCGACAACATCACGCGTGAATCAAAGATAATTCACCGTAAAGTAAAATTATTTCGATACTAACACGACTAATAAATAAATGCTTACATTTCAAAATGTTTTCCAATGGACTCATTCTCGGCGGACATTCATGTTTATGTGCGACGTCACAAAAACGCCACCTTACGCGCGTAATTTTGTTTACAGTGAATTATTGTTTATTTGCAAACGGTGACGTTTCCATTAGGTTCAATGGGAAAGACGATAACGTCGTGTTAGAATTAAGAAATAGATCAGCTCTAGTAGTGAATTGTTGAGTAACATATCACTGTTTGGAGGTCAGTGGTAAAGCAGAGCAAATCACGAGCGCGCAGCGCGAGTGATTTATCTGCGTACAACTGACCGACAAACAGTGATATATTACTCAACAATTCACGCACTAGAGCTGATCTATTTCGATTCTAACACACAATAAACGGAACAAAACCATTTTAAACCTTCAGTTTCTTTACATGACGTGACGTGGGATAGCTGACGTCATCATTTAATCAAAATGGCGTCGAAACGGCGCAAAGTAACGTCACTCTAATCCGCCCAGTGATATATCACTCAATATTTACATTTTTCTAAATCCTCTATTAGATGAACCATTAGATGTTCATCTGTGTTCATACTTCCATGAACAACATCGTGTCACACGACGTCTCATGATCCATACTTGACGTCAAAAAACAATGCTCTCGCCAATCTGATTGGACGTTGTAAACGTCGACGCCGTTCCGCTGTTTGAATACACACTGTGTGTAAGTTATATATTTGCTTGTAAATGTGATCGCCTTGCTGATTTTTCAACAAGCGATAGAGAGAAATGAATATAAATAAAAGCAATGAGTTTAATGTTTTCTGATGTTCACGGAGCTATGAACGGGGTTCATTCACTTTGCACGCGACCCACTGCCGTTCATAGCTCCATGAACATCAGAAAAATTAAATTTATTTCTTAAATATATCACTGCACTTTACCATTGCCTTCTATAGGCAGGGTGTGTTAGAATCAAAGATAATTCACCGTAAAGTAAAATTATTTCGATTCTATATAAATATTAACATTTTAAAATATTTTCCAGTGGACTCATTCTCGGCGGACATGAATGTAAAACGCCACTTTACGCGCGTATTTTTGTTTACGGTGAATTATTTTCCATTTCAATTCAATTGGGAAAACGATAACGTCGTGTTAGAATCAACCATAATAGAAGCAATTTATCCAAAACATACTCATCATTTGAAGCAGTACGATCAACAAATGCATAACAATTAAATGTCAAAGGTAAACCGGCATGGTCAAAGAAATCGCACTATACCTGCTTTATTTAGTATAGAAGTATACAATTTGAGCCTGTGCATGAGAAAATCAACAATTTGGGTTTCGGACCAGGTCCGACACAAACCGGGCTGTACAGTCACATAAGATGGCTAGAGGCTGGAAATTTCGGATTTAGAAAGTAGAGGAATTGTACTATCCGTGTAGCGAAAACAAAGGCGCTGATCAGCTTCGCAGTTAAACTGGGTTTTAACCCACTGCGAAGCTGATCTGCGTCTTTGTTTTCGCCTATGCAGATCGTTGGTTTTCCCATGCGACGGCTCACTTGTCACTGATGGGAACTGTTAGCTAAACTGCATGGTTATAGCTCCCGGGCGATCGTAGTAGACTTTCGTCACAGATTTGCCGTTATGAATATGAATGACACGCTTGTTCCCATTGGTCAAATGTATTCATTTCATTCATAAGTATAACGGTAAACCTGTGACGTAAGTCTACTACGATCGTCCGGGAGCTATATTTACTTTGATTATCTCTTTTGTATGTAATTATAACCCCCCCCCCCCCCCCGCCAAAACGAAGTTGTAAGGGGGGTATACTGTTTTCACGTTGTCCGTCCGTCTGTCCGTCCGTGCGTGTGTCTGTCCGTAACGTTTTGTTTCTTTAATATCTTGAAGACCCATTGATTGAATTGATTGAACCAGGCAAATAGCTGCTTAGCAATCCAGGTGTTTCAAACATCTCCTAACTGGATGTCAAAAGGATAAAATTGACATTTCCTGTCCAATATTTGTATCAACCTTGAAATGAACATCATCACCTTATTTATCTCTGATTGGTCACAGTAAGATGGAATTGACAGATGTTGATTACTCTTTCAAAAAATTCATTGGTTGTTTGAAAATAATGAAACAGACCAAGGTGATTGTTTGACAGCTTTTGGCTATTTTAAAGAAATAAACAATTTTTTCTATATTTAAATTGCACCTGGATAACTGTTGTGGACTGTCAATTTCTTGTCTTTGACAACTGATTTTGAGTTGTCTGAAACTTGTGAATTGCTAAGCTGGTATTTGCGCGGTTGTAATGAAACTTTGCAGGCATCTGCATATCTATGGGGCAAATATGTACATAAATTAAGGGCTAGGGGCCAGTCCCTTTTGAGTTACTTCCCTTTATAGTTCTTGATGGCTTTTGTATTTTTTTTTTTTTTTTTTTTTTTTTTTTTTTTACAGGTAAGGGCATTAACGGGCCGATTAACTCCTACCACAGTATTTGAAGGAACAATTTGAAATTATGCCTAGCTACATGATGCAGATCTATTGGAAATTTGCATGAAGAAATATTATTGTGAAAAATTAATTTTTGACAAAATGACAGCTATGAGAACTTAGACAATTCCTCTTAGTTTTTTTTTTACAGGTAAGGGCTTTCACGAGCCGATCAACTCCTACCACAGTTTTTGATGGAACAATTTGATATCATACCTTCATGATGTACACCCATTGGACATTTGCATGAAGAAATTATATTGCCAAAATAATTTTTGTGGTAAACAGATACCCTGCGGGGGGTATTTAATAAGCATTGCTTATTGACTCTTTTTTCATTTTTGTTTGTTTGTATTGAGGCTTAACGTCCCAGTCAACAATTTTAAGTCATGTCGGGACGAAGCTAACCGTTTCTGGGTTTAACCAGCACTGTAGTGAGTAAATGTGTCTTGCTCAAGGACACAACAACGTGCCGCCTGTGGGGATCGAACCCAGGATCTCGATTCGGAATCCGATGCTCTACCACTACGCTTGTATGTACTGACTTGAACAGCAATTGTTGTGTTTGATAAAATGTAGTCATAGTTTATGCCTCTTTATCATTTGAGCCGCCTCATGGGAAAACCAACAATCTGCATATGCGAAAACAAAGACGCAGATCAGCTTCGCGGTAACCGCGAAGCTGATCAGCGCCTTTGTTTTCGCTACTCGGATAGTACAATTCCTCTTCTTCTTAAATCCGAAATTTCAAGCTTCTAGCTCTTTTCTGCGCTTGTACAGGCCGGTTTGTGTCGGACCTGTTCGGAAACCACATTGTTGGTTTTCCCACGAGACGGCTCATTTAGTTTCAATAAAACTAGATCTAGATAAGCCTTCAGAAATAATTAGTGTTTCATTACGAAAACTTGCCCATGCAATATACAGAGAATTTCTTCAGAAACAAAAAACTGAATATTCCATTGGAAAAAATTTGATATTTTGAACATTTTTGCTCAAAACATACAGTCAAGGGACATAATTATTCGCCACTTTCAATATGGCCGCCAAAAACAGAAAAAATTTAAGGCAAACTTTCAATAAGCATTTCTTAGTAAATAATGAACACCTTACCTCAATATTTGGTCAAATTGCCCTTCATTCTGATTACTTCCTTTAATCTAGCTGGTATTGTGCTGTAGAGGCCTTGAACATAAGCTGGCTCGATGTTTTCCCAGCTATGGCGCACGGCAGCTAACAGGTCATTTTTGGTGTGAATGTTCACAGCTTGTGGTTCTATGTCTCTTTTGAGTTTCAGCCAGATATTTTCTATTGGATTTAAGTCAGGGGACTGTGCAGGCCATTCTGTGTGATTGATATCATTAGTTTCCCAGTATTCATCTACAACATGGGCTCTATGTACAGGGGCATTGTCATCCATGAAGGTATAGTTTCCATCGGGGAAATGACGGGCAATTACTGGCCACAGGTTATTATCAATAATGTTTATATATTTCAGGGCATTTATATTACCGTCCACATGTGTTAAAGTTCCAACACCTGCATAGCATATGCATCCCCAGACCATTAAAGTCACCCTACCCCTAGGAGCTTTACTGATTACATGGGGGTTGTTCACTTCAGAGTCCTTTCTCCAGACATATATTTTGTTATTCTTTCCTATCACTATTTGGCTTTCATCACTAAATATCCACTTTCTCCATTGTGCATCAACTGACCAGTTTTTTCTCTCCTTGGCCCAGGCAACCCGCTTTTTCTTGTTCACTTCTCTTAAAACAACCTGCTTCTTTGCCACCCGCCGCTTGTAGCCTAGTTCATTTAATTTTCTCTGAATAGTTTTTGTACAGAAAGTATGGTCCTTGCCCTCATTAATGATGGTAGTTATAGTCTGAAGTGGTCTTCTCCTGTTTTGGTATACAACCCGAGAAAGCTGAGTAGTGTCCCTGTCACTGAATAGTCTCTTCCTACCCCTTCCACTCCTGTTTTCTACAGAGCCAAATTCATGAAATTTTTTATCACTGATCCAACTGTTCTCCTAGGTATCCCAAATACTCTTGACAATTCTGATATATTTTTATTGCTTCTGTACATGTAGCTTTCTATGATCATTTGCCTAACATCACCCCCTAGACGGGATATTCCCATCGGTGTTTCGTTATACTCCACACGTCTAGCGAAAGTGGAACGAGGTACCGAAGTGGAGCGGAGTGAAGGCTAGCCAGCTGATCTAATCACCCCCTAATTCTTTACTTTTTTTACCCATCTTCTTTTTCTGTCAACAATGTTTACATTTGAAGCAGACTCCCAAAAAACTTTGTGTGATGTCATCAAAATATGTTTTGTGTACACAAATATGCTAATTAGGTATTGATTGGCCATTTCTATAAATAGCTAGACTCAGTTAAAGTAACAAGGTAAACTACCCAAGTAGCCATTTTGTATTAGACTGGCGAATAATTATGTCCCTTGACTGTAGATTGCTGATCGAGGCGGTTCTGACGAGTACCCACACCCTATGTTTTGGCGCAAAAATAAGAAAACTAGGTATACCCCTGCAAGCCCAAGTTTTACTATATAAAAGTGGGGTTTTCATTTCACGGACATGTTTTCCTGATGTAGTGTTCAAGACGTCGCCCTTATGTTTTGACTGTGTGCCGTGTGTGTGTTACTATACATGTATGCTTCTTCCGATGTGCAAGTGTTGGCCACATAAGGTTTAAATGCACTGAGTTTTGTTGTGCCGTTTAGAGAAAAAGAAAAACATTTTCCTTTATTTTATTGTATTTACATGGTTGTAAAATAAATGGTAGGCCTACCGGTTGTGTTGCTCAATTCCAGGTAAATTTGGACCATGCCTCGTAGCGTTAAATAATGCAATGATATTATTATGCTGTCAGCACTTTGATAAGGGGTATCATGTGAAAATGAAAGATTTCGACGACATCCTTTCATTCAAGAATGAACACAAAATACGTCGAAAATTAATAACGTCGAGTAGACTAAAAGAGCGTCAACCGTCGCATATTTTTTTTTCTTAGACACATTCCAAAAAACTTGTACTACTGTGCAAATGATTTAATGGGCAGACTTATGTAGAAATTTCTACCCGTAAATTTATTTGCACAGTAGTACACTTTTTTGAACCCTTATGGTTGAAGGCATACAAACACAGAAAATAATCGGACCATCCTGGATGACCTTTATCATTGTACTATAATCAACGTGTAGAAGTCTTGAAGTGTTAAAACTGTTAAAAGTCTCCCCGTACATCATCCATAGTGCAGATTATACCTTTGAGATCAGTTAAGATATTCAGAGTGTTCAACCTACTTCTAAGCAATTTTTAAAATATTTGACCCCGTTTTGGAATGTGTCTTTGATTTAGACTTCTCGTGTAAATTTTTCGAAATTACAGTACAAAAGTCTGGCTTTCGTTGCCGGATTTAAAAGGGCTACTGATGAGGGTTCATTACCCGAAATTGCGCAATATAGTCCATTCTTTCTCCCTTTGAATGTTTTTACTGCTTCTAAAGGATCAAACTTTTATATTTTATTCATGTGTAAATAAGGACCCACTGGTTCAATATCGGATCTTGCCTTTTCGTAATCCATCAGGAAAACATGTCCGTGCAATGTATTCCTCCTTAAGGACTCGTCAAACGAAAATCTCTTGACGTAGACTTGTGTTTAATTGCGAAAAATAGTTTTCGTTTGTTTAATTAATTGTTTTACGTCCCAATCAACGGCTATGGTCATGTCGGGACCTTAGATGTTAAAAGGAACGTAAAGCAACAATTTAACCCATATTTGACGAATGGATTCTCTCATCGTTATCAATTGGGTGAGTCCAATTTCATTTTTAGGGATTTTAGGAGTGATTTTTTATTTATTTTTTTTTATCTCATTTTTCGATGACATTTCTCTGTGCAAACAGAATAGCTTCAGATGGGACGCCGCCTTCTGCGGCGTCACATCTGGGGCTATACTGTTTGCCTACGTCCCACAAAAGGGACGCCAGACTTATATGAGTAAAACAAACATAAATCCCTTTTCGCGATAAAACGTAAGTCTACGTCGAGGAATTTTCACTTATGTGTGACGAGACCTTTAACCTTGTTTTTATGTATAAAAACTGGGGTTTGGAAGGCTATACCTATTTTTCGTACTTTTGTTTTGCTCCAAAATATAAATTGTGGGTACTCGTTAGAACCGCCTTGCCGATGCGGTTCTAACGTGTACCCACAATCCATGTTTTGAGCAAAAATATTAAAAATATAACAACAATCTACTGAAAATTTTCAATTTTTATAGCTTAAGAAAATTTTGTATATTGCATGGACATGTTTTCGTAATGCGATTTAAATGATTGGTGACAAAAACTGGGACAATATTCTGCCTAGTTTCACACCTGGCTTGTCCGATATATTAACCTGTTTTATTTTAAGAGTGGCGCACGGTGTGTGCGCCGCGTGATATCTCATCGTTATTTTAATGCGTCTTTTGTGATATAATTGCCATTATTTATATGTTAAAAGTTCGTAATGTCCAGAATCTCAGACAGCGATGGCTTTTGAATTCTAATATTTATATTCTTACATACACGTAAGGTGACATTGAGGAGATAGATTATCGAAGTTGTGTGAGACTGCCATTAAAACTCATAATGATATTTATTTTCTTAACGGGAATGTTTGCCAACAATTACGGGAATTATGTATAATTAAAATCACATATTTTGGTTATCGCCCGCGACATACCCCGGGAGCTAATTTGACCTACCTTGCATTTCCCCCAGAACAATTTTTCATGGGTGCCAAATCGTTCATTTTGGGCCCCAGAAATGGAAAGCATTTTTGTCCTCAAAGATAAATTCTTCGCACTATTAAAATGCATGAGTTAACATGATTCTTGAGCATACATACAAAATTGGTTTTATCTCCGCTGTTTCTTATCCTAGACCACTCATCTTGGTCTCATTTTAAAGTTTGTTCTTTCATCCCATGGTAAGTAATGCAAGTTAAATAATTTGTATATTCATGAATTTTAATGAAATCATTAAAAATGAAGGAGAATCGTTAAAAATCCAAAAATAAACTTATTTCAGATCCAAATTATCATTGTGAAACTTTGTTATTGAACCAGTTTTATCATCTTACAAATTTATTGATGTCATGGACCTAAATGAAAATTATCCCCTTTGCATTTTCATGAATATAAATAAAAATGTCGAAATTCGAGGAAACATGAGGGAAAACTATAGCCATTGCAATGTTTTGCCGGATATAAGATCTAAACCAATTCTCATGACTGCTAGTATGGTCAGAGGACCACCTTAATGCCATAAAATATTGTCTTCAACAATGAACACATGTGCATGATGTAAAATTACATAGTTTCCGCACCTACATGTACCCCTAGTGTAATTCCAAAGAGTAGGGTGAACTTACAAAAATATCCATATACCACAATGGCATGCTCTAGAATACTATAATTGGTCTGATAGTGATTTATTGACCGAGTAATTTAACCCCAATGCCTATTATTCAAATCGTTTAATTTGCTTATTCATGAAAATTAATAAAACACACCATAAATTGGAGAAAAATCGTGGAAAAATAAGAGGTATACATACAAAATTACTTGAACTAGAGCTGTAACAAACCCAGGAATGATTACAAGGACAATGTTCTACAACAATATAATCTGATATAAAAATCATCAGTGACTTTTGGTGTATTAATGCGATCTTTTATACATAAGAGAAACATCAACGAAAAAAGTCAGTCTCACCTATAACCAGTTATCAGATAGTCAACGGCGTTTATGCTTTGCCTGGAGGCATAAGACGTCCATCTTTTTCTTTAGGCCCCAATGGGCCCATATTCCCGCCCGATCACCCTGAAGCATTGTGGTGTTCGTTTAAAGACTTTTGTTCGTAACCTTACTCTTGCCAACGTAAGGTGTGCTTCTGAAGAGGACAACTCATTCTGAAGCAATAATATATATCCCAAGTAATAATCAGATAGCAAATGTTGGACGTTGAGATCAGTAAAAATATTTAGAGTATTCAAAACATGTATGTTTAGAGATAGTCATGTAATCTAAACAATGTTTCAATTATTTGACCTCGTTTGGGAATGCGTCTTTGATTTAGACAACCCTTGCTTGCATCATAATTGTCTGGTATTTGGTTGCCAAATTATATGGGTCACTGTTGAGGGCTCATAACCAGATATAGCGCAATATAACACCTATTTCCCTCGTAGGTACGTCTGGGAAGAGAAGAGTCCTATTTGATTTAAGGGAAGATGACGAAACATGTTTTCTTTTTTAAGAAGAGTAGACCAAACAGAGTTTTCATCGTCTTCCATTTCTAAAAGGCCTCTTTTGAAACAGCATGCATGCATCTAAATAAAACTTAAATAAAGGGCGGTAATTACTAATTATTACTATTTCAATGAAACACCTATTTCCCTCGTAGGTACGTCTGAGAAGAGAAGAGTCCTATTTGATTTAAGGGAAGTTGACGAAACATGTTTTCTATTTTAAGAAGAGTAGATCAAACAGTTTTCATCGTCTTCCATTTCTAAAAGGCCTCTTTTGAAACAGCACGCATGCATCTAAATAAAACTTAAATAAAGGGCGGTAATTACTATCTATTACTATTTCAATGAAACCTAATAATTTTTCCAGAAAATTAAAGTGCGCGCAATTTAATGCAAACTGTGTGATAAACACTAAATAAGGCCACAACAGAGACTTGAAAATGACATGTAGCCTGATTAAGCCATATTTGACGAATGGATTTTCCCATGTATATCATTTGGAAGAGTCTACTTTCGTGTTTTAGGTGCGTGGGGAGTCATTTTAAACTTTTTACCTGAATGTTGTTCGGCTGTCAAGTGTACCATTGGTAACAATGGTACCATTAGTAGGTCTCGTGGTTGAATTTTACCATACTGGTCAATACAGCTTTAATTACACATTTTGCTCATTCTTATTTTCTACAAATACATTGTGTTATGTTTAAAAAAAAATATAGTTTCGTGCTTATATGAGAATTTCATAAACTATTTTTAGGCTCGCCATATTGAATCGCGTGATTTTTTCTGCGTTCAACTTGGTAGATCTACTGACGCTGTATTCCGTCTGTATTATTTTCTACAAATGTTGGTAACATCGGTACCATTGGTAACAATGGTATTACCTACATTGGTAGCAATGGTATTACCAATGGTACTATTGGTATTTTGCTACCATTGGACCCGTTTGACCAATGCGAAGAACCACAAACGCAGGCATAGTTTACCATGGATCGATGGCTCGATCAAACGCCTTATTTAAGAAACGCGATAAGCTCTATTTTTGTGTTCGCAAGTCAAGCAGCCCTGACATGAAAAAACACACTACAAACAGTTTAGAGCACATGCCCAAAACATATGTCTAATATCTTCACCCTTGAAATAAAACGGAAAATACCGACCGCCCCAGAATAAATGAAAAATTAAAAAGTTTTGGTCAGTTGTAAACATGGTAAAGTCACTCTAAAATACTCGCCTACGATTATTTCTCTCAGAGAAATTCTAAAAACAGACACTGTTGATAAAGCAAATATCTGTAACAGAAAATTTCAGCCAGATTTCATATGCAAACCTTACTCTACTTATCCCATCCAAGGGTACAAGCCCATTCACCGCCATGGGTAAAATCCAAGTTGACCCTAAAAGGGCCCTCAGTCTGTTGAAAGGGCTTAAGGTTTGCCTGGACCGGATGGTATGATTCATGGGGTGTTAAAAAAGTGTAAATGTAGTTCAGAAATTGCCCCGATTCTGATTATACTGAAAATAATATGACTTTTTGAGGATATAATAGTCAGAAACATTAATCAGCATCTTTCTTTTGAATGCATTCATGCAGACTGGCAGCACGGCTTTCGTATTCAGAGGTGTTACGAAACCCAGCTGATTCAGTTCTTTCATGGCATGATAAGTAACCAGGTTCGAGCACGGACAAACGGATGTGATCATCATGGATTTCGCTAAGGACTGACAAATGGAATTTAATGTTGCCAAATGACATTCAGTGATGGTAACCCGGCACCTCCCCAGCGATGATTTTAATAACTCACTGCATCAACACACATTGGAATAGGTTCAGTCCACCAAATACCCCGGAATTACTATTACAGACAACTTGGAATGGGGTCAACATGTTTCGGATACCTCTTGCAAAGCAGGTAAGACATTGAGTTTTCCTCGGCCCAATTTTACACTTGCACCTAGGAATATAAAGGATATAAAGGAAGCTGCATAATTTATCAAACAATGGTTTGCCCCCAGCTTGAGTATGCAGTTCCTATTTGGCATCCCTATACTAACACTGAAACAGAGATGGTGGAGGAATGTACCTGCAAGAGATGGAGAAACACGGAGTCGGCGATATTTTGTGCGAACTTGAGTGGCCATTTCTGGAGGACCGGCGTGTGAAGTTTCCCTTAGCTTTCTTTTACAAGACTCTAATACAGTGACTCTTAACTAAGATAAATATCTGACTCCGGCGCCCAAATTAAGATATACCAGGGCTCTTGATTCACAGTGCGCGAATTATTTAATACATTGCCTATATTGATGCTCTGAATAATTCTGTCTTCCTAAGGACTATTCTACTGTGGAGAAGTCTCCCTTCTTAAGTGGTCACACGCATACTATTCAAGGCTCTTATTTAATTCACTGGTCCAGAAGTATGCGTTTTAGTTTGCCTCTTTTCCGCTTTTTGTAAATAGTTTTAATTGCCCATTCCAAAACCTTTCCCCTACTTTGCTACCCACCACACTCCTGCGGTGATGATCGACTCAGTAACTGAAGAAAGAAAGAAAGAAAAACAAGATGAAAGAAAGAAAGAAAGAAAGAAAGAAAGAAAGAAAGAAAGAAACAAAGAAACAAAGAAACAAAGAAATAAATGTAATGGAAAACTTGCGGCGACTTTTCACGTGCTGCTTCATGGACTCGCCTTACTTTCCACGCGCCAGGCCCCGAGGTTATAAAACTTTTTTCATGCTCAACTCAGCTAAGACTTAAATTTGTCCTGCTCATAAATGTTAAAATGATTTTAACATTTATTAGCAGGATAAATTACAGACTTTTTTATCTTAACCTGAAATTTCCATTTATTTGGGCTATTTCGGTATTTATGAGCAGTTGAAATTTCATGCTCAGCTGAGCTGAGCTTGAAAAAAGCTTTATAACCTCAGGGCCAGAGGTCAAATCAAGCTTTTCACATTCCAATCTAAACAGAAATCTAACGCTACCTATTTCTTTCAATACAAACCCTCAGCTGTCGTTCAACCAAAAGAATAACAATATAATAACATCAAACCGCTTTACCTTCGATATAGATTTGCATTTGTTGATCGGAATGCTTTCAAATGGGTATATTTACTATTATGGTATACAATACATTATACAATACATGCACACGTGCTTCAGATAGCATTGGAAAAATGTCTCAAGCTTTTCTATTGTTAACATAATTATATCTTGGAAAGGTCTAGTACCAGTTGACTGGCAGCAGCGATTTTACGTTGAAATCGCTGCTGCCAGTTGACTGGCAATAGCGATTTTACGTTAAATTGGCTGCTGCCAGTTGACTGGTAATAGCGATTTTACGTTAAATTTGCTGCTGCCAGTTGACTGTCACCAGCCATTTTTACGATAAATCGCTGCTGCCAGTCAACTGGTTATGGCAATTTTAACATAAATTAGCTGCTGCCAGATGACTTTTATATTTTACAAATTGTTATTTGTAGTTAAATGAAGTAACGGCAGTGTAAAAATTGTCAAAATATGAGTAAGAAATGAATCATCTGTTACTTTTTCGGTTATCTATTTTGTTGGAACTGTGTCTAAAATTCGGATAATAGAAATAATTGCGGATTATTTGACTACAAAGAAGTTTGCCACTTGTAAGTTCGTGAATTTAAATTGTAATACATCAAAGTTGATATCATCCAGACTATGTGTAGAATAGTTCATCACATGTTATTTTGCACGTACTGCGTATGTTCCTATAACATAATCTCGATGGTTCAAACCTTAATGACGCATGGATGAAGAAAAACATGGCTGTTGTGCGGATGGACATTGGTACATGATGCATATTGAAATGTCGATTTCAAAAGCAAAAGTAAGTTTTCAAGTTGAACTTAAACAGCAGTCACACATTAGCGTATAACCCAAACGCGCACCGGGCGTATGAAAAATCTCAACACGATGAAGATTTTGGACGTACAAAAACGAATGTGTTCCTTTAGCTCGCTTTAGCAGTCACACATTAGCGAAAGATTGAGGCGTGTGTCGAACGTATAAAAAATCTCAAAGTTTCGGAGTTCGTTTGTGTTACGTCCCGACACGCTAAGCACGCGCTTTAGGCGCGCAGCAAACGTCCAACGCGCGCCTCGCACACGCTAGGGGCACGATACTTCAAAGCAATATCTCATAAAATCGGAACGCGCATGTAGCGTACCTAAAACGAGCGCCAAACGTGTTCGAACGTATTCAACGCGCCCGTAACCTGTGTGGAACATATTCGAAACGTATTTATATAAAACACACGTACGAGACACGCCGGGCTTCTAGAAAAATTTTAAGCATGTTTAAAAAAAATTTGAGTCGGAACGCGCGCCGACTTTTAGCGACGTACAGCGACGCGCACCGGACGCTACACCAAGGGTACCCAACGCACACGTAACGTGTTTCTAACGTGTCCCCTGACTTGCTCCTGGCGTATGTTGAATTTTACATTTTTATCCACACGCCCGGCGCGCGTTTGGCAAAAACGCTTATATGTGACTGCTTTTTTAAACGCAGCTCTTGTGCGAATTAAACAAAAGAAGAGCTGTAATCGGTCGTGCACTGTCCATCTACCCAACGCGTTGCAGTCTTATTTACAAATTTCTTAGTCTACACATTCAACAATAATCAAAATGGAACGATGTTAGCTTGATTACAATTTGTTCAGATAAACATGAAACACCTCTTGTAATAGTATGTCCCACAGCTCTTAGAAACTGTAACAGAAATTTTTAACTCGAATTCTCTCCGATTAGGCTCGGTTTCTAAAGTTTTATCTCCAGTATGTAATGCACCAGTCATTTGTATCCCCGGCTCCCCTAGGGCCGGGGAATAGAGGGACTTTTAACTTTTCTTTTTTTTTCAGCTGAGAGTTGTTCTGATGAAACTAAAATATGAGAGAGGGGCTGGAATTTATTTGCAAATTAAATAAGGACCATAAAAGCAATTTGCAATTTGATGGCCAATTATATTGACATTTGCATCGAAAAATGCAAGTCATCGTATCGCACTTTTCAAATGGTGGAAATGAATGTTACACTACTAGGCCACCTAACTCAGTACTATCCCAAACGTGTTTGAAAGCCACCTGATGCCGTACAAATCAAAACTATTTGTATTCCTTTTTTCCTTTAAAGGAGTTCGGAAAATTGCTTTTGTGAGATGACCGAGAAGTTTTCAAAATCTCAAGTTCCAGGCGCTGACATTCATGTAGTTTATTTCCAATCGAAAAAATATGTTTCTATTGTCATTTTCGTAGGAATTCAGTAGCAATGTTACTTATGGGCGAGCTTTGTTTTGCTTTCTTTAATTTTGCTGCAGTACATTTATACTCAGGGTCGTCGGCTTTAAAAGTGTCCTGGCCCCAAGGTTATAAAACTTTTTTTCATGCTCAACTCAGCTGAGACTCAAATTTATCCTGCTCATAAATGTTAAAAATTGTTGGCATTTTAACATTTATTATTGTTGGCATTTTAAACGATTTATCAGCAGGATAAATTACTGGCTTTGTTAATCTAAACCTGAAATTTCCATTTATTTGGACTATTTCAGTATTTATGAGCAGTTGAAATTTCATGCTCAGCTGAGCCTAGCTTGAAAAAGTTTTATAACCTCAGGACCTGACCATGAGTCTGTCGAGTGGGGGAGAGCACACGGGGGTTTATCTCTCTCTCGTAATTGTAACTTACAATGACAAAAAGAAAAGAAAAAAATCATCTTCTCTGAAACCACAAGGCACAGAGCTTTTTTTTTTTTTTTTTTTTCGGATATATTTATTGTTCACGCAGCTTTTAAATCTTTAATGCGTATTTAATCAAATTTTGTTATTCTTCTCGCGGTTTATCAAAGACTGGCGGACACAAATATACCTCAAACGTAAGTTATCATAAAAATGCCTCAAGGTGTGAAAAGAGAAGTTCAAACACGCGTACTGTAAAAACATTTTAGGGGTATCCTTGTTTTTATGACACCTAAGCCGCACCACAAGAAAAATAAATTTGACATTTTTAATCAAAGGCCATATCTACAGCTTTAGCCAACGCCCCATCTTTTCACTACTTATTTAGCACAATGCATTTTAAAATTAAACCTCCAGACATTAAACGTGTCTGTCCTGTCCGGCTTCAGAGCTAATCAGAAATCCCGAGGGCATTTTTTTTTATGACGCGGCTCTACAGTTTGACCATGTGATCGAATAATGTTTGATTGGTTTTATCAGAAAAAGGTGTCAATGAATCGGGATAGGCCTAACAAAAATAAGACTTTTCGACACACCATGTTTCTTAAAACGATAACATCAGTCTACCTTAAACGTTTAGGATTGTAATCTTCTGTTTTAATGAATGTAAGGAAAAACAAACAACAAAACTCGCAGATTTGGCTAGGAATAAAAAGCCACAGGGGAAAAAGTCACAAAAAAGATTAACTTTGTCCCGATTCCTACTTTGCGCATGGACAATTCCAGAATCGAACATTTTTTTGCACCATGTGCAGAAATGAAGATCAGGGGAATTAATCTGCTATAAGAAGCTTGACCAGCGGATTTCCAATACCAGCGGGAGTTAGCGAGCCTAATACCTGTTATGACATTCAAGGTAGAAACTATCGCCTAGGTAATATGCCCTTAGGCATCGAATGCGCCGAGTTTGTCTATTTTTAAGGTTTAGATCTACCTGTAGAAAGGTATAAGTAGGAGATTTGTTCCGTTTTGAAATATGACTATTGGATATCTTCATTGACAAATATTTTATTTTGAAATGAATCAACTTTACGTTCAACATCATGGTTCTATTGATCTCGTAAACTTTTAAAAGTGAAAAAAAAAAAAGTAAAAACAAAATAAAAGTCATAATAATAATGATAATAATTATAACCAAAAAGCGCTTCTGCACATACTGATCATCGGTATCTTAATTTTTTCTATTTGAACATACATGTAAGTCATGAAAACAAAACGATTCATTAAATAATAAGTACGGTTCTTGGTTGATGGTTGATTGGGGTTTAACGTCCCACCAACAGCTTAAGTCACATGGAGACGGGACCTCGGTTTATAGTCCCATCCGACGGACTGGAGAAGCCCGGGATCGAACCTGCGAACCCTGGTTTACAAGGCGAGTGACATAACCACTGCACCACGGAGGCTTCTAATAAGAGGGTTCATTACCCGAAATTGCACAACATGGCTCACACTTCCTCCCCTTGAATGTTACTTTGTATTCACTGCTTCCAAGATGTTAATATTATAATTTTATCGAAACCATTTTATCTTATATACGTATGTTTCATCTCTTTCGCGCATTCTGATCAATATCACATATTCGCTGCGTAGTCAGCAGTCTTGAAGAAATCTGCGGTGTTTCCGAAATAAAAATGCCACAATCAGATAAACTGTTTGTGTTTAGCTAATTGATTTCATGCATTCTGATCAATATCATGTGCTAATACCGGAATTGTTCCAAGACCCGAAAATAGACTTTCTTGCGCTGCGACCCATTTTATGGGGTCAAATATGCAAGTGTCAAATTCATGAAATAGCCGCTGCATCAGAAAACTAGCCTTTTACGTATTCGAAAACAAAGACGCAGATCAGCTGTGCAGTACTGCACAACTGACCTGCGCCTTTGTTTTCGCTACACGGTTAGCACGATTCATCTTCTTTCTAAATCCGAAATTACAAGCTTCTAGTCATCTTCCGTGTTTATACTGCCCAGTTTGTGTCGTACCTGTTCGGAAACCACATTGTAAGTTTTCTCATGATGAGACTCAAATACTGTTTTTACAGTCAAACTTCGCACCCCAAGGCTACGAAGAGAAGCACGCGTGACCGTAAAAGATGTGACACAAGAAAAGGAAAAATGAAAAACAGACATATTCGGCAAAATGTTATGTCAAGTCAAGATAGTTGATATACATGGTCAGCCGAAAGGAGAGAAAAATAAATACATACAAAGTGATTTGCCGCCCGGAATGTTTCTCCATTTTTATATCCCGGAAAACGAGATACCTAGGCTGATCCGAGTGACAGATCCCCATATGGGGGGCAAAGGGCAATTTTGCCAGACAGTGGCTGTTTCATAACGAAAATTTCAATGCTGTAAAAACAATCATAAAGAAAACATGATTAAGCTAAAAGTGGCAATTTTAATTGATTGACACCTTAATCACTGCGAGTTATAGTGTGTGCACTGCTTTCGTTAAATGTCAAAACAGAGGGACATGGTATAGGAGAAAGACGACACATTGACCAAGTATACAAAAAAAAAAAAATAAAATAAAATAAAAAAATAAATCATTTATTGAGGGTCGCATTTTTGTGCATCTTTCTTTGGGTCATACTTATATTAATTCATTGCCTTTAATGTCGGGTACACATACTAAAAAAATTATATATATATAAAATTAAATAAAACAAATAAATAAATGAAAATAATAAATAAATTATCACTATAAACTAGCGTAAGTAATTTACAATATTATGAAACATACATGTAGTAGCCATTTTCAGTAAAATCAATAGGAGTTACCTGTGAATTTCAGGCCCGATTTTAAAGCGGAAAAATAAAATTTCGTTGGTCTGACATTAGGATTTTCTGAAGTTTGACCCTATTTATTTTTATAGTAGGTTTTTGCAATTTATATCTTTAGAAAGATAATTTTATCCCCTAATAGGAACCATTAAGGAAAATGCATTTTGATGTAACTAATGATGTTTATGTAGGCATTCGTCTAGATGAGGGGGTGATTTTTAGAAAGACCCATTATAGACCTTATCACGCTCGGGGCCAGGCTGGTGGAGTTACAGAGGCTTGAACTTGAAGCTTCTATATTTGTAAATGTACAATGAAAACAGCAAGTCATAAACTACATGTATATACACTAGATGAATGTAGGAAAAAAGTCACAGGAAAAAAAGTCACGGAAAAAAAGTCACAGATTTGGGTAGGAAAAAAAGTCACAGGAAAAAAAGTCACAAAAAAGAATTATGCTCTTTCTCAACTTTTGGTTAGGTATAAACATTTTTATTTTTATTATTACCATTATTATCACTTTATGTTTTGTTTGGATTGATATTTAAGCATTTTTATGTCCCACTTAACAATGTTCGGTCATGCTGGGACTGAGATGATACTTCCTGGGTACTTGACCAGTTATTTGGTAGGCTAAGCTTAAAACAGGCTCCCTCAAGGACACTGCATGGCAACAGTTTGTTGTTTCAGGTACCATGGTCTAAAACTCTTCCATAGTGCCACCATGCTCCTCCTATTGGGTGGATTCTCATTCATTCTATGGTTCCCATTCTAAGGGCATGTTTTGATTCTAATTATGACATTTCCTCATCATTGCTTTCTTTAAACATGAAAATCATGTTATACTACATTTATGTACAGATATATGTATTTTCTCTTGGTCTTTTATTATTGTGACTTTTTTTCCTGTGACTTTATTTCCTGTGACTTTTTTTTCCGTGACTTTTTTTTCCTGTGACTTTTTTTCCGCCCAGCGCACTGAATAGGCCAGCGCTCAATGTTGTTGCACCATACTAACGTTACACTTTGGCAAATGATGGGGAAAAATAATAAGTGTGTACCAAGATATAAAATTTTCTCGGGGGAGATCCCCTGAACCCCCAACTCATGTCTTCGGCACTCGTAAAACGCCTTTGATGTTCCATGGCCGGACCACCTTTCGAAAGCCGACGACGGCCCTGAGATATGTAACATGTTACTCTGAATGCAAAGTGGGCGTCTAAGTCAAGCGAGATAAGTGCTAGCTTCGAAAAAAGGCTCATTCAAAATAATTAAGAAACCCAAAATTATGCATCGAACCCGCGACCCCTGGTTACCGCACCTGGTTTACAAGACGAGTCAAAAACTGAAGCCAAGAAGGCTTCTACAACATAATATACATGCTTTGGACAAAAATGGGACGCTTTGACCAACACTGTAAGTAATGTAAATAGTATAGATACCCTTTCATTTGATACATTTTTACTCATATTTTGACAACTCTTACATTGTCTTTACTTCATCTATGTACAATTAATTTGTAAAACATGAAAGTCAACTGGCGGCAGCTATCTTATGTTAAAATTGTCAGTTGACTGTCAGCAGCGATTTATCGTAAAAATCGCTGGTGACAGTCAACTGGCAGCAGCAAATTTAACGTAAAATCGCTATTACCAGTCAACTGGCAGCAGCCAATTTAACGCAAAATCGCTATTGCCAGTCAACTGGCAGCAGCCATTTTAACGTAAAATCGCTATTACCAGTTAACTGGTAATAGCCACTCCGTTATATCTTTTTACTATATCTACTAGATTATAATGTAGCAGACATCATAAAAAGCAACAGTACATAAGACATCTATTACAAACACAAAGGCAGATACATAGCTTGAGTTTCACTACCGGTCTTCAGCGACATCACCAATTTATTTCAACCGTTAACGTCTAGACTAAGTGGTTAACTTTCAAACATCAGTGCCCTAATAATTCATAGCACCGGGCATTTCTATGGAAATTATTATTAAATGAAGCCAACTTATGCTTGCTTCATGGGCACTTTATATAAATAATATCAGGCAGACGTATATAGCATCCAATTTCCTCACGCCCATTACGTAAACTTGCCCATGCAATGAACAGAGATTTTTTGAGCTTTAAAAATTGAAAAATTTCAGATGTAAAATTTTGATATTTTTCTTATTTTTGCTCAAAACATAGATTGTGGGTACAAGTTAGAACCGCCTCGACGAGGCGGTTCTAACGAGTACCCACAATCTATGTTTTGGAGCAAAAATAAGAAAAAAAATAGGTATACGCCTGCATACCCCCATTTTTCCTATATAAAAATGGGGTCCAAGGGGTTATACATTACACGGACATGTTTTTGTGATTCCTTGGTCACAAAATATGTCCATGAAATAGATACCCCCTTACAACCCCCTTTTATATAGTAAACCTTGTGTGTACAGGGGTATTCTTATTCCTTAGTGTTGCTTCAAACCATAGATTGTGGGTACACGTTAGAACCGCAACAACAGGAAGAAGACTTTTTTTTTTTTTTTTTTTTTTTTTTTTTTTTTTTTTTTTTGCGATTTTTAGCTTTAAACATCTCTGCATCTTTTTATTGCATGTGCACATGTGCAAGTTTTCGTGATGATATTGTAAACCATATGTGCTTCTTGGTGTGAATATGTTATCAAGATTTTTTATCATGGAAAGACACGCATTGCAATTTTAAAACTGTTTGCTCTGATAAAGCCTTCCAAGTCAGTCGTAATCAAGCATTGGTTTGTATGATTAACAGCATTAACACATCTTTATAAGTTTATATGTCCATTAGACAGCTAATCACGAAGCGCTGTTATGCCCCATCTCTGTCAGTCGTCATGAAGAATTCTTAAATTGTATGATTTATAACCTTTATTAATATTTATAAGTTTTGATGTGCCCGTCTGCTGGCTAAGCAAAAATCGCTGTTTGACGCCCCATCTCGTTCACTCGTATTCAATAATTGGTGAATTATATAACATCGAACCTTAACATACATTTCAAGTTTTTGATGTCTATTTGGTGACTATCCACAAAGCGCTGTTTTCAGGTCCTTCCGAAACTGGCTTCCAGATAAAACGTACAAATAGAAGTTAACAGAATAGTTCAACACAAGCAGAATACCAGCAATACATAATAATAGTTCATAGTTGTCCGTAGTTGGTATGGACATGTCAAAGTTCGTTTCTAACTTGTAGCTCTGAGTGGTATAATAAGCAATATACGGTGTGTTGAAAAGCAAACAAAACATGTTAATGAGTAAAACCATGGTTAACATCTGCCGATTTTGTTTCTTTCTCAGAATTGTAACCGTCGGTACTGTTCCAGGGTGGATTCTCGTGTTAGCTTTGATTACTTTTATAATGATGGCTATGTTGCATATTACAATCACAAGAAACGTAGACGGGTATATCATTTTGGTGGCAAGAAAGAAGGTCATTAAACTGTTATCAGCATAAACACATAAAGTAGCATTATTTGTGGCGCGGAGATCGGCGCCATGCAGAAGGTGTCCAAATAGTATTAATGCTACAGCTACAATCGTGCCAATAATAATAAGTCCCGTTTTTGGTACCAACCACTTCCTTATTTTGTACGGAAAGTACGTCACTAGCAGTCTTTCTATAGTCATGGATGTAATAAGCAATTGGGACATACACGGAAAGGCGTACCCGAAAAACTGCATCAGTTTACAGCTGATGACCCCCGTACTATTCACACTAACTCCCAAAGCGAACCGTGCCCAAAAGTATACAGCATTAACTATCAGCGAAACATTATCACAAATTGATAATGCCGCTATACACATGGTAAAAGACGAATGTTTGTCCTTGTGTCCTTTCATAACGGTGATTAAAGATAAAATGTTGCCAGTTAAACCAAATAAAACGATAGGCGGTAAGGCATACTTCACAAACCTTGCAGGAACACTTTCAAGAGTACAATATGTACTGTTTTGAATTTCAGTGCATGTATTGTTTTTCATTCCAATATATGTATTGTTTTCCATTCCAATATATGTATTGTTTTCAATTCCAATATATGTATTGTTTTCCTTTTTCAAGTACTAAAATAACAACTCTGCTAGCTCCAGTTGGATTATAATGTAGCTATGATTCTCTGTTTTTATTTTTATACTTATAAATTCGAGCGACATCGAGAGAAAAACAATATATATCACTACCAGCATATTTGGCGCGTTACCCCATTTACGTAACCCCTGTTTTATTAATTCTTATTTTATGTATATCTTTTACCCAATTAAGACTTTCGAGTATAAATTGGTTATAAACCAGACGTATTATCTAGGACAAAGTTCACTTCTAAGAAAAGAAAAGGCAATGCGTCATTTATTTTCTGGTTCTTGGTAGAATTCACCCGATTCTCGTTTTTGAGCACAAGACAGTATTCATTAAAATCAGACTTCATAAACAAATGCATGTATGTACATGTACGTATGAAATCTACGTTATGTGATTGGACAGTTATTTTAATTAGTAAAATATGGTTGATAGGGTATAGCTATTAGCAGAAATACGTGGCACTGTTATGTAACTAGAAATATAATACTGCTTCGAGTTTATAGCGACACATCAGGTGACCTTATTATGGCAGTACGTCAGGAAAACATGTCCTTGAATTTTTCACCCTCTTATACCCCACATTTATACAGTAAAACTGGGGTTTACATGGGTAAACCTAATATTCTTATTTTTGACCAAAAACATAGATTTAGGGTACTCGTCAGAAGCGCCTTGGCGAGTCGGTTCTAACATGCACCCACGATCAATGTTTTTAAAATATCATATTAAAATGTTTTTAAAATATCATAAAAAAAGAAGAAAAAAAAAACATTGTGAATGATTTTTTTAGCTCAAAAATATCTGTATATTGCATGTGCATGCTCTCGTAATGATATGGAGTCATGCGATAATGGTCGCCCTGCAAAGTTAGCGACACTGTCGGAAATATCTCCATATGAAAGCTACCCCAGATTTGCACCTTACATACACCTTGCATACAGAATTAATGGAGGAAATCAGGGGTTGGTATAAAAGTATCAAATTTTAATAATGACCCATAAAATCATATATTGTGGGTATCTGGTAAAAGCGACTCGATGAGGTGATCACAACAGGAATACAAAATGCATTATTTTATGGAAAAACGTGTCATAAATGGGAAACAATACTATTTAATTCCCGCATATGATTTCCATGAAACCTCATATGCTTCAAGATAATCGTATCCTTGGACTAAAATCGAAATAAAATTGGGGAGTCACCGGCCTCGTTTCCATGGTATCAGAACTTTTTGGATGTTTCTCGTGCATTTCAGAAAATCGCACTTGTAGCGGACATGCGATTGAATATACATGTTATTACTGCAAAAACAACTTAAACACATGATGAGTGTTTTTTTCTTACATTTTGATACTATTTGCTCTTAAACTTAGGAGATTACATGCAGAAATAACTTTCCCGCCATCTTTTCAAACCTGGAAAAAGTACGTATTTTTGCGATATCTTCTAAACTATGCATATGATTTTGATTTAATTACACCAACAGATAGGAAACGTGGTAACAATTTATAAGTTCAAATAAAAAGTGGGGGTCACCGGATTGCGTTGAAAGATATAGAGAAAAAACATTCAATATTCCCGCCTTTTTCGTTTTAACACCAAACGTTGCACTGACGTCGCGTATATTTATGCGACGTCATCAACAGCGAAATAAACGTTTTCACATATGATTACACGAATTTGGGTATATGAATTGCCAAAGAACTTCTTTTAAAATAAAAATGAACAATATGTATACCCGTTTTAGGACTTAATTATGCAAAAATAAATAGAATAAGATTCTACAGCTTGCAACGTCATTGAGAAATCAAAACAAAACGACGTTAAAAACTACGCGTAACATGCACATAATAAACGCCGACGTTGCGCAGACAGTGTGCCCATAAACAATAGTAATGTTTACCCTTAATTCAAAAATACAATCAAAGTCAGCTTTATTATTATACACATTGTGCAAAGTCAATGTTTCTGTTATATGACGGTTGTCCACCAGATTAAGGCTTATACAATATAACAAAAAATTCTGACAGTGACAATAATAGGTCTTTTTTCAAATTCGATTCAGGTATGACACAGTTTCTGTTTTATTTAGTCCCAAATACTACAGGGATCTCGTATATACTAGATTTATGTTTGTCAGCGACTGGTACAAGTATTCTACTCTTCTAAAAGTCCGTTTCTTCTCCGATATTGCATAATGAAAACAAAACCATATAAACAAACAACCAGATGATAAAAAATATGGCCTCAAATAACCGGCATGGAATATAGGAGAACATTTCCAACCTATCGTTGGCTTTATTAACGCTAATCCGTAGACAAAAGGCCAGACAAAATGTTAGGCAGGATAACTTGCATGTAAAATGTATACCCGCATATACCCCACTTACGTATATAGTGAAAATGGGGTTTACAAGGGTAAACATATTTTTCTTTATTATTGCTCTAAAACATAGATTGTGGGTACTCGTTAGAGACGCATCGGCTAACACGTTGCCGAGGCAGTTCTAATTTGTACTCCAAATCTTCGTTTTGACGGCAAAACTAAGAAAAATATATCTATTGATTTATTCATTCCCTCTACACTATTATTCCTTTCTATCGTCAGTAATTTACTAGGATTTCTTTCTGAGATATTGAAGGATATGTGAGGCTGGAATGTGACTGCATTGCTGTCGAAACTTCTCACATACATTATATCATGTATATCTGTCCACGAAGATGTATGTACTCAAGAAGATCAATTTATCAGTGAGTTGTTACTTATCTGGTGAGTTTCCACTCCATATGCTTGGGCCGAAACGACCCAGGGCCGAATCGACTCACCCAGAAAATTGGCCTACACGACCCACCCACCAATGCCGACACGACACATCCCCGATATTGGCCGAAACAACCCAGGCCGAAACGACCCAGATTCGTCACTATCGGTAACATGCAGTTGCAGTTATAGAAATTTCGCAAGAGTTGTTCCCAATATTTACTTCATGTCAGCAACAAAGAAAACAATTTGGAATTTAGTGAATTACCAGTGTATGTGACGCATTCATTGACTGTGTTTTCAAGGTGAATCATTTTCATCATTTGCACCAATTCACGGTAGAAAGTCATAACGGCACTTGAGTAATCAAATCGCCCTTTTCCGGCTCTTACGTGATTCAGTAACGTCAAATTATACAGGGCAGACCCGTTATAAAGCGCTGGTCGGGGTCATAAGTCGCATATGCATTATAGGTGAGTCGCGTAATGCAAATCTACTGAATCGGACCAGTCTGGTCGCAGTTTCTGAAAACAACTCTCCCCAAAGACAATCTCCCCAAGGCAACTCGCCCCACATAAATCTTGACCCAAGACAGCACTCCCCTCTTTTAAAAGACAACTCCTCACACAAAAAGACAACCCAACCCACTGTCTTAGTCAGCCCCACTTACCCCTTCTTCTTTATCTAAGGTTCCTCGGTCCATAAGTCAAATCGCCAAACCAAAATACATAGATTTCACAAAATAATGAGCATTGATTGAAAAAATTATATGGCCGCATGTAGATAATAGCAATAATCAGAGACTAACTTTAAACGGTTATGATGAGTATTTCTTATTATCATACCGAAAATAACCTCTATTAATTTGTTTCAAATAAAACATTAGGTTTCATACTACATGTAAATGATGCTTTTTGTGATATTTCACACGTAACCAAATTAATTGCCAAGCATGTTAGAGATATAGGTGCAAACATTATCTAATAAACACCTGTTGCAGTGTTCGCCAAAGTTTGTGAGACCTTGCAGGACACTCGGTCAGACAGAGTCGGATTTTCTGTCTGACTGAACCAGTTTCTGTCTGACCAGAAAAAAAATAGGCGATTTTCCTAATTTGCGATCTCGACCCTCGAGGTGGGTCGAGATCTGAAAGGCATTGAAAAGATTATCAAATTTGAGACCCTTTCAGCAATATACTATTGATAAAAAAAAAGGTGCATGGCATAGGTACAAGTTGAATGGGTTAAACCTGTGTTGATTTTTTTTTTATTTCATTTCTCTCATTTGGTCTCTCATTTCTCCTATTCTGAGTCATTAAGACAGTCTCAGTTCATCTGGAAGGCAACACTGGCTCAGTCATAAGACACTGTTTGTTTGTCATTGCCCTGACCAAGGATTTTACGTAAGGGGGTCTTTCGTTGGCTGTTTTTATTGTATTTTACGCTTTTATCAAAAGCTTAAACTTGTCAGATCACCGTGCAAATGGTAAGATTTTAAGCTTAAAATCAAGAAAGTCAAGTGGTTGTCATGCACGATATCTATGTTTGTTTGCATGAATATCAATCATTGCCCGAAAGCAAGTAGCTCATGTGTTCACAATATTTTACTTCGATAGGTCGCATATATTTTGCGACACTGAAGACCAGTCAAAATAAAACTGAATCGAAAAAAATGAACCGAAATGGTCAGTTTTGGGATGTTACGCTGAAAACGCTCCAAATAAATTTCTAACCATTTCGACCAAAAATGGCGTCGGTCACAGTGTCCTGCGTCCAGAAATTATTCGTTGACCCAGTGCATTTTTTCTCGGTCATGTCCGGCGGTCCGACAAGATTTGGCGAACACTGCTGTTGCATTGTTGTTTGTTGAATCACATAAGCACTAAGAGATGAAAGTTAAAATTGGCAGTGTTTTTTTAGCTCACCTGAGCCGAAGGTTCACAGGTGAGCTTATAGTATACCCATGCACCGGCGTCCGTCGTTCACAATTTCAAAGATCTTCTCCTCTGAAACTGCTTGGCCAATCAAATCCAAACTTCATGTGGAGCATCCTTAGGAAGGGGGAACGAAAGTTTATATAAATGGTCCAGGTCACATGACCAAGATAGCCGCCATGGCTATAAATAGCAAAAACATTTAAAAATCTTGTTCTCCAGAACCACTGGGCCGATTTCCACGAAACTTGGTATGTACCATCGGGGACGCGGGTCCATCATTGTTTATATAAATCATGACCCTAGGATGACCATGACCTATTTTACGGCAAGGTCAACTTAGGTCGCCAATGCATTTGAATGGAAAAAATAGGAAATTTTCATTCATTGGCAGAAAACTTGCTAGGAATGAGCAAATGGACAGAAAATTTATGTTTATGAAAATATTTTGGGCCCAGGGGGTTGCCTGCCCTAGACGGAATATTTCCATCGGTATTTTGTTAAACCTCTCCATACCGACGGAAACGAGATATATTCAGCCCTTTGTCATGTTTGTCGAAAATGAAAATTCAGCAAAACTGCAAAAATATGTTATTCTAACTTATGTTAGATCTTTTCTTGCATATATGACATAAATTATAAATATTCTAGTTGTTTAAGTACGCAGAATCATAAAATAAATTTACTTTTCTATTGAAAATTTCAAAGATGTCTATAAATATATCAGGGGAGACTACTGTAGAATTAGCGACTCAAAGTCGAAAAGTGTTTGTTTTTCTACATTTATTTTAACGTTTTAGACAATTTTATGTGTTTATTGGAAGATCTTCGGCACTGGTACAAAAACGTAACAAAAATAATACGATTAATAGAAAAATAACATAGCTGTAAGTCGCTTACGAAATCCGCAATCAGTTCGACGGCTGAGGCTATCCGCACGACGGTCGTGCCGATAAGCGGCGTTATCCACACAACGGTCGTGCCGATAAGCGGCGTTATCGGCCAGACCGTTGTGCGGATAGCCAATGCTACAGGTATTGGCTATCGGCACGACGGGAGTATAAGATTTTCTAACAAGCTTACGCATGCATTAAACTATTAATTTGTCATTAAATAAATTAATTATAAGTTTAGCTATTGAAATTCATTCTAAATTAACATTTTTGTTAATTATGAATAAGAAAACTAGTTTGATTTGATTAATTCAGTTAATGTAAACTGAATCACAGTAGATTTCTAACAGCCAACGGAGAAAAATATAACCATTGCAAATTTTCTTTAATTGTGTTACTGAAATGTTTCCATACTCCATTGTTAAAATCAAAGGCTGTTTATTCTTTTGGATTACCACATTATTTTATTATTTAGGTTTCGATAATTACTCTCATTTACGCATACGCATGACTAATTTTTACAGGTAAATTCACAGGTAAGCCAATTTCAGCAAAATAACAATTTTGTTAATAATTAAAAAAGTAAAAAATCCTGCATGTGTAATATTCTGTTTCAGTTTTGAAGCCGGTGTAATATATTTATCAACTTAAAATGTATCCATTTCTAAACATTTTTAACATTTGGATATCGATTTCCCTGTCGTGCGGATAACGCCGCTTATCCGCACGACGGTCGTGCCGATAAGCAGCGTTATCGGCACGACCGTCGTGCGGATAGCCAGTGTCCAGTTGGACATTGGTTTAAATGCAACCTATGCTAAGCTGTCAGGGAAGTGGAACGAGGTACCGAAGTGGAGCGGAGTGACAGTTAGCCAGCTGATCTATGCCTGCCCCTGCCCCGGGGCTATATATATACATGTATTTGACCATAATATTCAAACATCTTCTTCTCTGAAACCGCTTGGTCAATCAAAGCCAAACTTCATGTGGAGCATCCTTAGAAAGAGGGAATGAAAGTTTATATAAATGGTCAAGGTCACATGACCAAGATGGCCGCCTTGGGGTATAGCTAAATAGTGAAAGGAAGGTTCCTTTCGCGAAAGGAAGATTTTTGTACGAAAGGAACATTTTATCATTATCGCCATTGATATTTAACAGCTTTTAATTGTTTTGTTATACATTTCATAATAAAATATTATCCAGTAAAATGCCAAAAGCATAATTTGGTGCAAAAACTTATAACTTAAGAAAGCTCACTAAATTTAGGCGACGAAAGGAAGATTTGCCAACGATAGGAACGCAAAATACCATTATCATCATCGCTGCCTGTCAGCTTTTTTGTCCTTTTTTAAGATTCTGCAATAAATAATAAGAAAAAAGAAGTAAAATACAATTTTACCATTAAGAAAATTTGGTTGAAATAGAGGACAGCAAATGAAATTTGACACTAGCTGCACTGGACGAAAGGAAAATTTTCGGCTACAAAAGGAATGTCCATCGCTGCCTTGTGGTCTTATTAAGTCAATTAAAAGTGAAGTAAACGTCATACAAAAGCCATTACCTATTTCCTTTAACCATTTAAAAGTTAAAACATGCATAAATTTAGTAAACGGGTTCAAAATTTTGAAATAAAATCTTCCTTTCGAGTGAAAATCTTCCTTTCGCGAAAGGAACGTTCCTTTCACTATATAGTCATACCGGGCCGCCTTGGCTATAAATAGCAAAAGCCTTTAAAAATCTTCTTCTCCAGGACCAGAAGGCCTATGATTTTAAAATTTGGCATGACGCAGCAGGCAATGGAGCTCTACAAAGTTTGTATAAATCATGACTCTGGGATGACCTTGGCCTATTTTACGGCAAGGTCAACTTAGGTCGCTAATGCATTTGAATGGGAAAAAAATAGTAAAATGTAATTAAATGGGGGAAACTTGCTGGGAGTATGCAAATGGACAGAAAATTTATGTTTATGGAAAAAAATGACCTCAGGATGTTGTCTGTCCCTGCCCTGGGGCTATATACATGTATATGACCATAATATTCAAACATCTACTTCTCTGAAACCGCTATGCCAATTAAAGCCAAACTTAATGTGGAGAATCGTTAGGAAGAGGGAATGAAAATTTGTTTTAAAGGTCAAGGTCACATGACCAAGATGGCTGCCCAGGCTATAAATAGCAAAAACCTTTAAAAATCTTCTTCTCCAGAACCAGAAGGCCTTTGATTGTAGCAACAGGCAATGGATCTTTATAAAGTTTATATAAATCATGACCCTGGGATGACCTTGACCCATTTTACGACAAGGTCAACTTAAGTCACATATCCCAGATCTCAGGTGAGCGTTTATAGGACCATTGGTCCTCGGGTTTGCATTGTTGTTGTTGTGTTTTGTAGCAACAAGCTTCTTGTATATCATTTCCCCTAGATTGACGCCAATATTTGATATGGTATTGAACCAATGAAGCTTTCTTTGTTTTACTTTAATATACAGCTGTGTATAGAAAAATCTATCCAACTGTAGCTTTGGCAAAGCAACTGAAATGTTAGTCCCTTGAAACACCTAAATACTTCAATATTTGTTGTTGAATCCATTGTAAGAGATGTTCGCACAAAAGTATGGTAGTGTATGGTGTATTATGTACCTGTGTATTCATAGAATATGATGTAAAATAGAAGGAAAAAGAAAAAGAGAAGTATGGCGAGTAGTCTTCTAAAGTGCAGTGAGTTTTCTTCTAAAAATGGGGTGAGATTTATGAGGGGCATTATTTTGGGGAGGATTGTCCTTATTCCGTCAACAATAGCTGTCGGTCCTTTTTGTGTTTCTTTTTTTTTTTTGCTCACTTGATCCAAAAGCTCACACGTGAGCTAACAGTATACCCATGCTCTGTCATCTGTTCAAAGACCTTCTCCTCTGAAAAGGTACAAGTAGGCAAAGATCAGGAAAAGGCGCAGTCAGAAAAAGATTCCCACTCCAAAAACCGAGGTGGGAAAAACCAAACCAACAATCAGGTACTTATACCATGAAACATATCGTAAGCCGAATGAGCAGCTATTTTCCCAATAGGTGGCCACTCAGTTACCTTAACTAAAAATATGAAAACATACATAAGGCGCCAACAGCACAAAAATTTTAAACACCAAGACATAAAACAAAAAGAACCACCACAGAAGTATCGACTTGGAACGATCAGAAACACAAAGTTACTGGCGGGCTTAACCCGGTTTTACAGGTACCTAACATCACCCTCAGCTTCTGCAGTGGTTCATAACATTTAGTTAGTTCTTCGGTCCTCGTGGTGAATCTCTAACTAGTAAATGAATCATCAAGAACAAACAAATAAATCATGATAAACATCCTGATGAATCAAAAACCAGGACTCACAGATTCAGTAAGCTGCCCGACGATGGAGATCCCTGGGCGCCGAATAACCTACTAACTCCAGAGCAAAAGAAAAACACCAGTTGGACCCCCGTGGGCCAAGCAACAGACAAGAAGCTCCGGCCCCAACCAACTAAAATGAATAGCTTTATGTCGGGGACATCATAGAGTCTGACGCCCGACCCACCGGCGTGCAATTAAAGAAGGCAGCATAGTTATCAACCATGATTGGGTAAAAAACTAAGCATGCAGACTGTCGCATAACATTCAAGTTATAACCTACACTGTATACATTTGTAACGTGTTATGATTTTTCTGAACTGAAAAGAAAAATCATTAATTCCTTTAAGTTTCTTAAATTTGTAAACCAAGTCCCCATAAAATTCTGGTTCCGAAAGGCCCCCACTTAAAAGCGTCTTTAACCCAACATTATATTTGGAAATCAATTCATAGTGTCTACGATAAAATTTAGAAAAGGTTTTTAGAAGTTTATGATACCGATAGCCCTGTTGGAGAAGTTTTGCCGTTAAACATTTATTTCGAGCGTTGAAGTCTGTAACATGATTGCAGACTCTAGCAAACCTAATAAGCTGCGAAATGTATACACCATAAGAAGCACGACGAGGAACGTCACCATCCAAAAAAGGAAAATTTACTGTATCAAAATCAAAGTCATCGCGCTTATCATAAATTTTAGAAGAAACAAATCCATTTGCAACAGAAAGATGTAGATCTAAAAAGGGGGCTTCAGTATCTGAGATATTGGCTTTGTTCAACTGAAGTTCAGTTGGATAAATTTGATTGACCATACCTTCAAAATAAGGGTTGTCAATGTTCAAAAGGTCATCGAGGTACCTAGATGTGAAACCGCTAGACCAATCAAAGCCAAACTTAATGTGGAGCATCCTTAGCGAGAGGGAATGAAACTTTGTATAAATGGTTCAGGTCACATGGCAAGGATGGCCACCATGGCTATAAAAAGCATATTTGATGCCACTGCATATTGAGGCACCAACTTGATCAGCGTAGCAAATTCAGAGAAAAAGATCTTTGAAATTGTGAACGAGGACAGACGAACGCCGGATCATGGACTTCATGTAAGCTCACCTTTTGAGCCTTCAGCTCAGGTGAGCGTATAAACCAGGTCACATGACCAAGATGGCTGCCATGCCCATATATAGTAAAAACCCTTCAAAAATCTTCTCAGGAACTGCTGAACATATTGCAACATAACTTGACATGTTGTTATTAAGACTAGACACTGCAATGTCTGTATAAATCATGACCTAGTGATGACCTTGACAGATTTTATGGCAAGGTCAACATAGGTCACATATAGAGAAAACTGATAAAATGTCATGGAAGTGAAAAACACTTTTCGGAAATGGGTAAATACACAGAGTATTTATGAATTTGAAAAAGAAATAGACCCCATGGGTTATTCTGATCTTGTCCTGGGGCATACATGTATACAACCATAAGGGTCAATCAAGTCTATTGATATAATATATCTCAGATCTCAATTGGGCGTTTACAGGACCATTGGTTCTTTGGTTTTCAAAAACTATCGTGTTATTACAGCCCCAGAATGATTTGCAAATATTCAACTAAACCAGAAGACACCATTTATGCGTGTAATATAAACCCAATATTACTTACCTTCATGCACTTCATGCTTGTATAGACCAAGATCACTGCTGGAAAATTGTCACACCCACAAAACCAGTATGGTGCACCGCAGAGTTCTATAGGCTGCCTACATATTCTACCCCTTTTCAGATTATTAGAGGTTTTTTTATAAATGTAAATAAAATCAACTTCTTGGCGCCGTTAGTGCAGAACCTGAACTAGGTTGTAACTACATGTTATCTGTTCTCTCTGGTACAATTTTGGCTACCTTTCATGTAATTCCCTCCCTCATTGTACGTTCTTATCATTTAAATGGCTCTAGTGTCCAATGATTAAATGATATAACTTTCAAATATCACGGTTCATATGAATAAATATAAGTTTCTGTCACACAGGCAACAGGCATTTGGGAAACACCATAACCATCAGGAAAACATGTCCATGTGTACCCCCTCAAATCCCACTTTTATATAGCAAAACTGGTGTATGCAGGAGTATACCTAGTTTTAGCTCACCTGAGCCGAAGGCTCAAAGGTATGCTTTTAGGATAGTTAGGTATCCGGCGTCCAGCGTCCGCCCGTCGTCTGTCCGTCCGTCCATCAACATTTTCAAACGACTGCTACTCTGAAGCTGTGATGCCAAAACTTTTGATATTTGGCATAAAGCATCCAAGGAGGGGGGAATCAAAATGGCAACTTACACGTCCCATAGACTTATAATGAAAAAAAAAAAACGGAAATTATTGCAAATCTTTGCTGCTTCATTGGAGATATTTGAATTTTAGTTGTAGAGAAATGTTTATTGAGTAGTGCTCTACGTTTCAAATGACCTTCATCCTGATCGCTTATTTTGATTGGTTGCTGGGGCCCCAAAAAGGGCAAATTTTCGGAAAAATATTTAAAAATCTCCTCAGAAACTGTTTGCTTTATGAAGCAGATACTTTGCATACATGCTCCTGGCATTAGCCACTACAAAAATTGTTGTTGTTTTTAGCTCGACTGCACGAAGTGCATAGAGCTATTGCAGTCACCCCGGTCGTCCACGTTCCCGTTCCAATTTCCGTTCCCGTGCGCGTTCCCGTGCGTGTGGGCGTGCGCGTCACACTTGCGTTAAAGTTTTCTAGAAGTCCATATCTTGACAACCACTCGTCAGAAAGCATTCATACTTGGACCATAGATACCCTGTAGGGTTAGCTTTCATTCCATGGCATCGGGCCCCTGGGTCCAGGCCAGGGGGTGGGGCTGGAGGTTAAAATCTAGAACACCTTCAAAAATGGCAATTCTTGTGTTAAAGTTTTCTAGAAGTCCATATCTTGACAACCACTCATCAGAAAGCATTGATACTTGGGCCATTGACACCCTGTAGGGTCGGCTTTCATTCGATGGCATCAGATCCCTGGGTCCATGCCAGGGGGTGGGGCTAGAGGTTAAAATCTAGAACACCATTAATAATAATGGCTTTTCTGTAATATAGTATACTAGAAGTCTATATCTTGAAAACTTTTTATCAGAGGGCTTTCATACTCGGACCATAGGTACCCTGTAGGGTTGAGTTTCATTTCATGGCATCGGGTCTCTCGGTCCATGCCTGGGGGGTGGGGGCTGGAGGTTAAAATCTAGAACACTGTAAAAAATAGATGTACTGCTGTGTAACTTTTACAAGGAGTCCATATCTTGACAACAACTTATCATAAAGCTTTCATACTTCATACACTTTAGGTTCCATGACATCGGACCTCTGGGTCGGAGTCAGGGGGGCGGGGCTAGACGTCAAAATCTAGAACTCCCCGAATTTTTTTCTTTTTAATTCTTAATAAAAACAACTTAGGAAGATGGTTGGTCATTCATCTTTTGACTTTGTGACACTGACTTGTGTGTCATGACGGTAAGGGTCGGTTGACCTACTTTCCATGGTTCAGTGATTTTGCCTTATATCTTGACACTCAGTTAGTATATTTTCTTACTTCTTTCAGATTATGAGTGAGTACGACCAGGCCTTTGACCCCAATATACTTATAGGTCACTGTGACCTAATTTCACGGTTCAGTGATTTTGATTTATATCTTGACACTCAATTAGTATATTCTCATACTTTTTCAGATTATGAGTGAGTATGACCAGACCTTTGACCCCAATATACTTATAGGTCACTGTGACCTAATTTCACGGTTCAGTGATTTTGCCTTATATCTTGGTTCTCAAATGGTTTATGAACAAACTTCTTTCAAAGTATGTTTGCGAATGACAAGACCTTTGACCCTGAATTAGTCCTAGGTCACTGTGCCCTTATTTCACGGTTAAGTGATTTTGCCTTATATCTTGACACTCAATTAGTATATTTTCATACTTTTTTCAGATTATGAGTGAGTTTTTACCAGACCTTTGACCCCAATATACTTATAGGTCACTGTGACCTAATTTCACGGTTCAGTGATTTTGCCTCATATCTCGGTACTCAAATGGTTTATGAACAAACTTCTTTCAAAGTATGCTTGCGTATGACAAGACCTTTTACCCTGAAGTAGTCCTAGGTCACTGTGACCTAATTTCACGGTTCAGTGATTTTGCCTTACATCTTGACACTCAATTAGAATATTTTCATACTTTTCTCAGATTATGAGTGAGTATGACCAGACCTTTGACCCCAATATACTTATAGGTCACTATGACCTAATTTCACGGTTCAGTGACTTTGCCTTATATCTTGGCACTCAAGTAGTTTATGAACAAACTTCTTTGACACTATGTTTGCGTATGACAAGACCTTTGACCCTAAAGTAGTCCTAGGTCAATATGACCTTATTTCACGGTTCAGTGATTTTCCTTTATATCTCGGCACTCAATTGGTATATGAACATACTTCTTTCACGATATGTATGAGTATGACAAGACCTTTGACCGTAAAGTATTCCTGGATCACTGTGACCTAATTTCATGGTTCAGTGATTTTGCCTTATATCTCGACACTCAGTTGGTATTTTTTCATACTTCTTTCTGATAATGAATGAGTATGACCAGACCTTTAACCCAAACATACCTATAGGTCACTATGACCTAATTTCATGGTTCAGTGATTTTGCTTTATATCTCAACACTGAATGGGTATATGATCATATTTCTTTCACATTATGAGTAAGTATCACTAGACCTTTGAGGCGTTGACCCTGAAATACTTATAGGTCAGTGTGACCTTATTTCACGGTTCAGTGATTTTGCCTTGTGTCTTGGCACTCAGCTGGTATATGAACACACTTCTTTCACAATATGAGTGAGACCTTTAAATCTTATAGTTATAGTTAACTTTCATGGTTCAGTGATTTTGCCTTATCGCATCAAGGCAAAAAGATGTATGAGCATAATGCTTTGGGTTACCGGTTGGGTTTGGCCTTATGTTTGACAAAGGTCAGAAGCAGTCGAGCACGCTGTCCTGCGACAGCTCTTATTTTTGTTCCAGTCAGATAAGAACTCTGGTTGCTATTGCATCTTTCAGTTTCCATAGACTTATAATGGGAAAAGTGAAAGTTTGCTATTTCTGCAGTCTCATTGGAGATATTTCATTTGAATTTTGCTTTTGCAGAAATGTTTATTTATTAGTCCTCTATTTTTCATATTACGTTTGCCCTAATACCTTATTTTGATTGGTTGCTGGGGCCCCAAAAAAAGGTAAATTTGCGGAAAATAATCTTACAAAATCTTCTCTTCAGAAACTGTTTTGGTTATGAAGCTTATATTTTGCATACATGTTCCAAGCATTAGCCTCTACAAAACATTTTTTTTTCAGTCAGATAAGAACTCTGGTTACTACGGCAGCTTTCAGTTTCCAAAGACTTATAATGGGAAAAGTGAAACTTTTATATTTCTGCAGTCTCATTGGAGATATTATTTTTTTTTTCAAAATTGTTTATTAAGTAGTCATCGATGTTGCAGATGAACTTCATCCTAATCTCTTACTTTGATTGGTTGCTTGGCCCCTAAAAGGGCAAATTTTCGAAAAAAAATCTTTAAAAATCTTTTCCTCAGAAACTGTTTGCTATATATAAAATCTTTAAAAATCTTTTCCTCAGAAACTGTTTGCTATATTAAGCTGAGACTGTGCATCCATGTTCCTGGCATTAGCCTTTACAAAGAAATTGTGTTTGTTCCAATCAGATAAGAACTCTGGTTGCTATGGCAACTTTCAGTTTGCAGAGACTTATAATGGGAAAAGTAGAAAATGGCTATAACTGCAGTCTCATTTCGGATATTTGAATTTTGTTTTTGCATGAATGTTTATTGAGTAGTCTTCAAGGTGTTTTATGACTCTATTTTTACTGCTTATATGTTTTTTGCAAAGACATTGGATAGACTATTACAGAATTTTATCAGTTGTAAATTGTCGGGTGGCCATAAATTTTACATTCAACGATAGCTGTTAAATTAGGTGAGTTTTGTGGCCCATGGGCCTCTGGTTCTTATTTTTGATGGGCGAGACAGTTCTAATGTGTACCAACAATCTATGTTAAGAACAAAAATAAGAAATATAGCAAAAAAAAATTACTGAAAATTTTTATTTTTCATAACTTTAAAAATCTCTGTTTATTGCATGGGCATGTTTTCGTTATGGCTGTGAAACTTACTAAGCTACAGAGATTGATGATTAAGTAATATTGTTGGACCATCAAGGTCAGGTCAAATACATTTGTTTTGGATTTTGAAAAAAATGACACTCCTCTACGTGAACTCCTCAAAAGCAACTATAGAGTTTGATTGATGCTTTACTGTATTACGGTCAATAAGTGGTTGTGGTTAATTGTATTAAATCAGACTTGAGTTCAGTAGTATCTAGTGTCCCTCCAAGCACCATTCTGGATCCCTTGTTATTCTCTTTACATATAAATGATATCATTTCAGAGATAGGTAATTATACTCTTTGCTGATGGCTGTGTTTGTTATCATGAAATAAAAATGTGGAGGATTATGTAACAGTGAAACATGAGAAGGATATTAAATGTGTATGTAGATCTAGTTTGGCCCGTATAATCTTAGCTACAATAAGGTATATATTTTGAAAGCCCATGCATAACATTGATCTTATTTTGTTTCAGATAAAAATGGCCTGCACAGATGTGAGCGATAACACAGATGTTCCAACAGCTAAAAACCAAGTTCGTGTTATTCAATATTCAACAAAGGATTCTACAAAATAGATATAACAATAACTTTTGTAGAGGCGCCTGCTTGCCAGCAAAATAGTGGAATTTAGGACTAAGTACATACAATTCAATTCGCTGACTATACATCTTGGTATTACTTACAGTTGGACAGAATACATACAACAACATCTTAGAAAATGACTAACAACAATGGCACGCATTTAAAACCTGACAAAAACAACATGGTTTTTACATATACGTAGGATACATATATATTTAGCTGTCTCAGAGATGTTTGCCAGGTCTAAGCGACCAATTATTAATACTGAAATCACAACGGATAAAAAGAAAGAATCGGGAATATTTGTTAATCCAGCAAGTCAAAGAACAGCTTGCAACTTATGCAATGAAACATTCAGTAATATAAGCAATTTAAATCGTCATTTGAGAAACCAATATGATATGAGTCTTGAGCAGGGGACAAAGGTTGCAATGGCGAAGGATGATAAAAAGGTTGATAAATCATCCAAATATTTATGCACATCTTGTAACCAAACGTTCAGTGATAAAAGTAATCTTCGCCGCCACGAGAAACGGCAGCATGAAGAGGTCAAGGAGGGTAATAATAAATGTGAATCATGTTCAAAAACATTTACAAGGCACTGGGATTTATGTAGACATATTACAAAATGTGCTATGAATCGCACATGCAAAGTTTGTAACATAACGTTCACCTGTCCTCAGAATTTACGTCGGCATATCAAGAACAAACATACGTTAGAAGATGCTGACAGGAATGATGATAAGGACAAAAATGAAAATACAAGTTCTAATCATTCAGAGTTTGAATGTCCAAGTTGTTTGAAAACATTCAGAAATGAATCAAGTCTTAAACGGCATACAAAAGTTTGTAATCAGTCTGAAGAAGACACTAAGGCATACTGTAAGGAGTGTAAGAAATTCTTTTTCGATTTTTCTACATTAAGTAAACACGTGAGGAGGAAGCATAGAGATCACAAAAGAGTGGAAATAAATGGTGCTGATGGCAATAGTAGCTTTGCTGATTCAAACACAATAAATAATATTTCAGATGACACATCTGATGACGCTGTAGATCGAAAACACACAATGGATTCAGACACAGGGACAGATAAAGAGAGTAGAATAAAGGGTGCTGAAGATTTATCAAATGAAAGACAAGATAGTAACAAAAAGAGTTTGTCTAGTCAACATCAAGCAGATTACATGGCACTGACTTGTACATTTTGTAAATTAAAGTATTCACGTCTATCAAATTTACGTAGACATATGAATAAGGTACACAAACGTGATAAGACTGATACAATGACGGATAACGATGGCGATCTTAAACAAGAGGATATTGAACCTAAAGCGGACAGAGATAGTAAGATTCATAGTCCTTTAAAAACATGCGAGAAATGCAATGCATCATTTAAGAAAGGAACAGAATGGAATGAACATTTAAAAAAACATCGATTAGATAGACTGTGGAACCAGACAGATGCAAAGGAATATTGTCATATCTGTGGGAAATCTTTCAAGTCACATGGAGGGTACTATAAGCATATGCGTGCTCATGCGGGGTATAGGGTTTCCTGTAAAATTTGCTCAAAGACATTCACGGCCGCCCATACGCTTGAAAGTAAGTTTACTTTTAGGTTTTGAATATTTTGTCATTATTTTTTTTCCACGTTCCCGTTACCGTTCCCGTGCGCGTGCGCGGCACACTTGCATTAAAGGTTTTTAGAAGTTCATATCTTGACAACCACTCATCAGAAAGCATTCATATTTGGACCATAGATACCATGTAGGGTTAGCTTTTATTCCATGGCATTGGGCCCATGGGTCCAGGCCAGGGGGTGGCGCTGGAGGTTAAAATCTAGAACACCTTCAAAATGGTCATTCTTGCGTTAAAGTTTTCTAGAAGTCCATATCTTGACAACCACTCATCAGAAAGCATTGATACTTGGGCCATTGACACCCTGTAGGGTCGGCTTTTTTCCACGGCATCGGATTCCTGGGTCCATGCCGGGGGTTGGGTATAGAGGTTAAAATGTAGAACACCATTAATGATAATGGCTTTTCTGCGATATAGTATTCAAGAAGTCCATATCTTGAAAACTTTTTATCAGGGGGCTTTCATACTCGAACCATAGGTACCCTGAAGGGTTGAGTTTCATTTCATGGCATCGGATCTCTGGGTCCATGCCTGGGAGGTGGGGCTAGAGGTTAAAAACTAGAACACTGTAAAAAATAGACGTACTGCTGTGTAACTTTTACAAGGAGTCAATATCTTGACAACAACTTAACATAAAGCATTCATACTTCATACATTTTAGGTTCCATGACATCGGACCTCTGGGCTAGAGGTCAAACTCTAGAACTCCCTGATTTTTATGTCTCCCCCCTTCAGGGTCCGGAGACATATTGTTTTTCCCCGTTCGTCTGTCTATCCGTCTGTCCGTCCGTCCATCCGTCTGTCTGTCCGTCACAAATTGTGTCCGCTCTATAAATTGAAACCCGTTAAAGATTTTTCAATGAAACTTGGTACTGTTGTAAACCACGACGAGATGATGTGTCATGCACAAGAACCATAACTCTAGCTTAAGTATTTTTGGAGTTATTTCCCTTTGATTATTTTCGATACAATTTCGTGTCCGCTCTATAACTTGAAAACCGTTTAAGATTTTTCAATAAAATTTGGTACACATATTAAGCATGATCAGACGATGTGTCATGCACAAGAACCATAACTCTGGCTTGAGTATTTTATGAGTTATTTCCCTTTGATTATTTTCCATAAAATTTCGTGTCCGCACTATAACTCGAAAACCGTAAGAGATATTTCAATGAAACTTGGTACACTTATAAAGCACGATGAGATGATGTCTCGTGCTAAAGAACCATAACTCTTGCTTGCATATCTTTGGAATAATTTCCCTTTGATTATTTTTCATACAATTTAGTGTCCACTCTATAACTTGAAAACCGTCAGAGAAATTTCAGTGAAACTTGGTACACTTATAAAGCGCGATAAGACGATGTTTCATGCACAAGAATTATAACTCTTGCTTTCATATCTTTGAAGTAATTTCCCTTTGATTATTTTCCATACAATTTCATGAAACTTGAAAACCATAAGAAATATTTCAATGAAACTTAATACACTTATAAAGCACGATGAGATGATGTGTCATGCTAAAGAACCATAACTCTTGCTTGCATATCTTTGGAGTTATTTGGAGTTATATCTTGACACTCAATATATTTTCTTACTTCTTTCAGATTATGAGTGAGTATGACCAGGCCTTTTACCCAAATTTTCTTATAGGTCACTGTGACTTAATTTCACGGTTCAGTGAATTTGCCTTATAGCTTGACACTCATTTAGTATATTGTCATACTTCTTTCAGATTATGAGTGTGTATGACCAGACCTTTGACCCCAATTAATTATAGGTCACTGTGACCTAATTTCACGGTTAAGTGATTTTGCCTTATATCTCAGCACTCAATTGGTTTATGTACAAACTTCTTTCACACAATGTTTGCGTATGACAAGACCTTTGACCCTAAAGTAGTCCTGGGTCATTATGACCTAATTTCACGGTTCAGTGATTTTGCCTTATATCTTGGCACTCAATTTGTTTTTGAACATTCTCTTTTCACGATATGTTCGCATATGACAAGACCTTCGACCCTGAAGTATTCCTAGGTCACTGTGACCTAATTTCATGGTTTAGTGATTTTGCCTTATATCTCGACACTCAGTTGGTATTTTTTCTTACTTCTTTCAGATTATGAATGAGTCTGACCAGACCTTTAACCCAAACATACTTATAGGTCACTATGACCTAATTTCATTGTTCAGTGATTTTGCCTTATATCTCGGCACTCAATTGGTTTATGAACAAACTTTTTTCACACTTTGTTTGCATATGACAAGACCTTTGAACCTAAAGTAAACCTAAGCCATTATGACCTAATTTCACGGTTCAGTGATTGGCCCTTGCATCTCGGCACTCAATTGGTATACGAACATACTTATTTCTCGATATGTTTGTCAAGACCTTTGACCATAAAATATTCCTGGGTCACTGTGACCTAGTAGTCCTAGGTCATTATGACCTTATTTCACGGTTCAGTGATTTTGCCTTATATCTCGGCACTCAATTGGAATATGAAATGCTGTTTTCACGATATGATCGCATACGACAAGACCTTTGACCCTGAAGTATTCCTAGGTCACTGTGACCTAATTTCATGGTTCAGTGACTTTGCCTGATATCTCGACACTCAGTTGGTATTTTTTCATACTTTTTTTCTGATTATGAATGAGTATGACCAGACCTTTAACCCACTACGACCTAATTTCATGGTTCAGTCATTTTGCTTTATTTCTCAACACTGAATGTGTATATGATCATATTTCTTTCACGTTATGAGTAAGTATGACTAGACCTTTGACCCTGAAGTACTGATAGGTCAGTGTGACCTTATTTCACGGTTCAGTGATTTTGCCATGTATCTCGGCACTTGGTTGGTAAATGAACACACTTCACAATATAAGTGAGATCTTTAAATCTTAGGTAGTTATAGTTAACTTTCATGGTTCAGTGATTTTGCCTTATTGCAATAAGGCAAAAAGATGTATGAGCATAATGCTTTAGGTTACAGGTCGGGCTTGGCCTTATGTTTGACAAAGGTCAGAAGCAGTCCAGCGCACTGTCCTGCGACAGCTCTTATTATATAAATAATTTATTTACATTAGTATTTGCAATTTGCTCTGAACCACATATTACATATATTACAACATTGGATGATGTGTAGTCATTAATCTATGCAATTCAACCCCCAAAATATAAAATGAGAGAGTTGAATATATACACAGCAAAAGAAATATTTTAATTTGCTACATACGAGAGTTGTCCCAAATGTTCCATTACACTCACTGATTTGCCATAATAACCTCACATCAGATCTTACTACAATAATGGTCATCAAGTACCATATCTTAGGGCTTTGGGGGTAAAGTTTTATACTACTGCTTGCATCTGTTAAAATGCAGTATAGTTTTAAACACTTAAACCCATTCTGCTGCGGAGCAGGTCTAATAACATTGCCGTTAATTGTATTTTTTTCTTAATCACCTGAGCCGAAGGCTCACAGGTGAGCTTATAGAATACCCATGCTCCGTCGTCCGTCGTCCTCATTGTCGTTGATCACACTTTTCAATCATCTTCTACTCTAGAACCGCTTGGCCAATCAAATTCAAATTTCATGTGGAGCATCCTTAGGAAGGGGGAACCAAAGTATGTATAAATGGTCCAGGTCACATGACCAAGATGGCTGCCATGGCTATAAATAGCAAAAACCTTTAAAAAGCTTCGACTCCAGAACTTGAAGGCCTATGATTTTGAAACTTGGCATGAAGCATCAGACAATGGAGCTCTACAAAAATTATATCAATCATGACCCTGGGATGACCTTGACCTATTTTACGGCAATGTCAACTTAGGTGGCCCATGCATTTGAATGGGAAAAAATAGGAAAATGTCATTTAGCTTGCTTGGAATGAGCCAATGGACCTAAGATTTATGTTTATGAAAATATTTTGGGCCCAGGGGGTTGTCGGTCCCTGCCCTGGGGCTATATAGATGTATTGACATGGCCACGGTTTTTCACAAATTAACCACTGTAGAATGAGACTGGGTTTGAGTCATTTGAGAAAGCAGCTTTTTAACTATCACCTTATCGACTCCCAGTTTTGTGAACACGTAGATAGCCTAGATGTTCCGGAAACACCAAAGCACTTCTTATTACATGTAGAATGTCCTAAGTTTATTCAGCCTCGGCGAACTAAGCTTCGAAATATAACTGGCCTTTTAGTTCCCGGCGTTAATTACAATACTGTCATCGGGTTGCTAGGAGATCATCTATGTAAAATACTATAAGAAGGCTCAGCTAACTTGACACTTGCAGAAAATAAACTCTTGTTTGTACATTGATGAAAGTGGTCGTTTTATTCGACACAACGATGTCGCCGCACAAAATGAGTCCTGTACCTAGTATATTTGAAGAATCGAGAAAACATTGTTTATAAAAGAAACCATACATACAGCTCCGTTTCAAAAATAATATACCCCTGTAATGTCGCAAAATAAGTTGACCCCGTCACCTGCATGGTATCTATTATTGCCGGATTGCTATAATTCTTGCCTGAATGAAATTTCTATATTTTGTGTATACATTCATGTGTGTTAAACTGGTATTTAGTTTATATTGATCATGAGCAGTCCGATTGGACAGGCAGCTACCTTCGGCATGTACCAAAATTCTAGTAGATTCAATGTCAAGTTTTCAAGTTTTGGCGATTGGTTTTATGTAAGTTCTGTGAATATTGCCACTTCCTGACATGGATTTTGTTCATTGACATCTACGGTAGTTACCTTAAACCTTGCACCACATTCGCTTAAGTACAGAAGTAGAAATGGAATATTTATTATACCTACTGCCTTGTATAATGCTACCTTGCAATTGCATGTTTTCAGTACATAAATTGTCTGCAAGTTCATCAAATTTAAAAACATTTCGTCTGAAAATACCATTAACAGTTGACATGATTATTAAAGAGAGTTACGATAGAATTGTGTCTAGTGCAATGCATACCTACCTATGAAATGTTTTAAGTCATGTACAGACATTCTTAAACATATTTTTATTAAGGACATTTGATGGTTCTTGAATACACTTGATTGAAATAGTGTGACAGGCGATTTTATGAAGACGGTTTATATAAGTAATCGTCCAAGAGAAACTTCAACGAATCAAAAATTAAATGCACGAGAGCACAGTAAGATGGAAGTAGACAATAAGAGCAGTTTTGCGTCCTCGAAACATGCCTGTAATCAAGGAAATAGTGTGTTTAATCATTATTTCAATACTATAGATCTATTGCGAAAAGTTTCATTCAGGCAAGACTAATAGCCATCCAGCAATGATCCATGCAATGCAGGGTACGGGGTTTTGCGACATTGCAGAGGTATGCTATTTTTGAAACGGAGCTGTATGTATTATAATGATATTATCAATTCGGTATTATTCATTTTCTCTCTCTCTCTCTCTCTCTCTCTCTCTCTCTCTCTCTCTCTCTGATTATGTCTGTATATTTTGTACTTCTTTGCACTGTACTATATTTTTCTATCTCAACCATTACTACTGGACCATAGCCCACCGGACTGTATATATACTATGTAAAATAAATTTAGCAATTTTTGATGTTACATATATTTTTTTTATACATTTTAGAGCAATTTTGGACATTTTTAGCTCGACTGCACGAAGTGCATAGAGCTATTGCAGTCACCCCGGTCGTCCACGTTCCCGTTCCCGTTCCCGTGCGCGTTCCCGTGCGTGTGCGCGTGCGCGTCACACTTGCGTTAAAGTTTTCTAGAAGTCCATATCTTGACAACCACTCATCAGAAAGCATTCATACTTGGACCATAGATACCCTGTAGGGTTAGCTTTCATTCCATGGCATCGGGCCTCTGGGTCCAGGCCAGGGGGTGGGGCTGGAGGTTAAAATCTAGAACACCTTCAAAAATGGCAAATCTTGTGTTAAAGTTTTCTAGAAGTCCATATCTTGACAACCACTCATCAGCAAGCATTGATACTTGGGCCATTGACACCCTGTAGGGTCGGCTTTCATTCCATGGCATCAGATCCCTGGGTCCATGCCAGGGGGTGGGGCTAGAGGTTAAAATCTAGAACACCATTAATAATAATGGCTTTTCTGTGATATAGTATTCTAGGAGTCTATATCTTGAAAACTTTTTATCAGAGGGCTTTCATACTCGGACCATAGGTACCCTAGGTACCCTGTAGGGTTGAGTTTCATTTCATGGCATCAGGTCTCTCGGTCCATGCCTTGGGGGTGGGGCTGGAGGTTAAAAACTAGAACACTGTAAAAAATAGATGTACTGCTGTGTAACTTTTACAAGGAGTCCATATCTTGACAACAACTTATCATAAAGCAATCATACTTCATACACTTTAGGTTCCATGACATCGGACCTCTGGGTCGGAGTCAGGGGGGCGGGGCTAGAGGTCAAAATCTAGAACTCCCCGATTTTTTTTTCTTTTTATTTCTTAATAGAAACAACTTAGGAAGATGGTTGGTCATTCATCTTTTGACTTTGTGACACTGACTTGTGTGTCATGACGGTAAGGGTCGGTTGACCTACTTTCCATGGTTCAGTGATTTTGCCTTATATCTTGATACTCAATTAGTATATTTTCTTACTTCTTTCAGATTATGAGTGAGTACGACCAGGCCTTTGACCCCAATATACTTATAGGTCACTGTGACCTAATTTCACGGTTCAGTGATTTTGCCTTATATCTTGACACTCAATTAGTATATTTTCATACTTTTTTCAGATTATGAGTGAGTATGACCAGACCTTTGACCCCAATATACTTATAGGTCACTGTGACCTAATTTCACGGTTCAGTGATTTTGCCTTATATCTCTGTTCTCAAATGGTTTATGAACAAACTTCTTTCAAAGTATGTTTGCGTATGACAAGACCTTTGACCCTGAATTAGTCCTAGGTCACTGTGACCTAATTTCACGGTTCAGTGATTTTGCCTTATATCTTGACACTCAATTAGTATATTTTCATACTTTTTTCAGATTATGAGTGAGTATGACCAGACCTTTGACCCCAATATACTTATAGGTCACTGTGACCTAATTTCACGGTTCAGTGATTTTGCCTTATATCTCGGTACTCAAATGGTTTATGAACAAAACTCTTTCAAAGTATGCTTGTGTATGACAAGACCTTTGACCCTGAAGTAGTCCTAGGTCACTGTGACCTAATTTCACGGTTCAGTGATTTTGCCTTACATCTTGACACTCAATTAGAATATTTTCATACTTTTTTCAGATTATGAGTGAGTATGACCAGACCTTTGACCCCAATATACTTATAGGTCACTATGACCTAATTTCACGGTTCAGTGACTTTGCCTTATATCTTGGCACTCAAGTAGTTTATGAACAAACTTCTTTGACACTATGTTTGCGTATGACAAGACCTTTGACCCTACAGTAGTCCTAGGTCAATATGACCTTATTTCACGGTTCAGTGATTTTCCTTTATATCTCGGCACTCAATTGGTATATGAACATACTTCTTTCACGATATGTATGAGTATGACAAGACCTTTGACCGTAAAGTATTCCTGGATCACTGTGACCTACTTTCATGGTTCAGTGATTTTGCCTTATATCTCGACACTCAGTTGGTATTTTTTCATACTTCTTTCTGATTATAAATGAGTATGACCAGACCTTTAACCCAAACATACTTATAGGTCACTATGACCTAATTTCATGGTTCAGTGATTTTGCTTTATATCTCAACACTGAATGGGTATATGATCATATTTCTTTCACATTATGAGTAAGTATCAATAGACCTTTGAGGCTTTGACCCTGAAATACTTATAGGTCAGTGTGACCTTATTTCACGGTTCAGTGATTTTGCCTTGTGTCTTGGCACTCAGTTGGTATATGAACACACTCCTTTCACAATATGAGTGAGACCTTTAAATCTTAGGTAGTTATAGTTAACTTTCATGGTTCAGTGATTTTGCCTTATCGCATCAAGGCAAAAAGATGTATGAGCATAATGCTTTGGGTTACCGGTCGGGTTTGGCCTTATGTTTGACAAAGGTCAGAAGCAGTCGAGCACGCTGTCCTGCGACAGCTCTTATTTAATTTTAGATGACAAGAACAGTGTCTTAGGTACATGATACGATGAATTTAAAAACGCCATCCTTTAAAGAGGCGTCTGGAACGGCCAAGAAATACAGGAAGGGTGTGGATGCAAAATTGTCAACCATTGAACACAATGCAAACAGCTGACTTTTGTTTAGTCCATTAGGTCCATCCTCTTCAACACCTCTTTATGAACGTTGTTGATTATGTGACAAGTGAAATTGGGCTTTTTCGGTACAAACTTTACCTGCCAAAAAACGACGTCAACGCGCCGTCAAAAGGTCGAAATTGCCTTAATTTCGGGTAACTTGGTTTCCATTGATTTTTTAAAAAGAAAACAAGACAAACAAAGCACAATGCAGCCAATACCAAGGTTAGTCAAACTAGAAAGATCCAGAGCCATAACGCGTCATGCTAGTGAGATAACGCTGACGTTAAACTCTTTGTTTAAGCTCACGTTATAAGGCCAAGATTGGGAATTTGGCAAACTCTCTTTATCTTAACATATCGGTACGCATCAGACATTTAAACTCATTGCCGACGTTCGGATAATTCCAGTTAGAAATGTAACTGTAAGGCGATAACGTAGGAGCAAAAGAAACTACGTCAAATTCAAAACTTACGATCTTAATTTCTCGGCGATAAAATTTTGTTTCCAATCGTTTTAAATGTTTTCGTTTGTTTTGATGACTAAAGAGTTGCATAAGCGTGATTTTGGTTTCCCACTTTAAGCAGACCTGCAAGTTTTGATCATGTGTCTAAAACTGTAACGTCACGTCAGTATCGCCGTAAGGTTTGATTTTTTCGAAATGTTTCACTTGGAAGCTCTTGCCGTAAGGTTACCACTTACGTCCATATTCCAAAATATATATAACTTTTATTTATCATGTGCAGAGACTGGCGAATGTTAAAAAAATTGCTATATTTAATTTGCCTAGTATATGTACATAGTAGTGTTAGAATTATGTACTTGTCTTTGTATTATAAATGTACTTGTCTGTGTATGTTTAATATGAGGAAACCTACAAGTGGCCTTCGGGCTTTTAGGAATCCTCGTTAAATAAATAAAGCATTAAATTAAATATGCAAGTATATGACCAACATATTCAAACATCTTCTTGTCTGAAACCAATTGGACAGTCAAAGCCAAACTTTATGTGAACCCATCCTTAGGAAGAGGGAATGAAAGTTTTGTATAAATGGTCATGGTCACATGACCAAGATGGCCGCCATGGCTATAAATAACAAAAACCTTTAAAAATCTTCTTCTCCAGAACCAGAAGGCATATGATTTTGAAACTGGGTATGAAGCATCTGGGAATTGAGCTCTACAAAGTTTGTATAAATCATGACCCTGGGATGACCTTTACCTATTTTACGGCGAGATCAATTAAGGTCGCTAATGTATTTGAATGGGGAAAATAGGAAAATGTCATTTTATGGCAGAAAACTTGCTAGGAGTGGGCAAATGGACAGAAGATTTATGCTTATGTTAAAATTTTGGGCCCAGGGGGGGGCGGCTGTTTGCCCCTGCGCCTGGGCTATATACATGTATAATTATGACCACAATATTCAAACATCTTCTTCACTTAAACCGCTTGGCCAATCAAAACCAGACTTTATTTGGACCATCCTCAGGAAGAGTATATGAAAGTTTGCATAAATAGTCATGGTCACATGACCAAGATGGCTGTAAATAACAATAATCTTAAAAAAGTCTTCTTCAGAACCAGGAGGCCAATGGTTTTTAAACTTGGCATGAAGCATCAAGGAATGGAGGTCTACAAAATTTGTATAAATTATGACCCTGGGATGACCTTGACCTATTTTACGGCAAGGTCAACTAAGGTCGCCCATGCATTTGAATGGAGAAAATTGTTAAAATGTTATTTGAAGGGCAAAGCGTGCAGTAAATTGACAAATGGACTGAATTTTCATGAATTCAAAAGACATTGACTCCAGGGGTTATCCTGACCCTGCCCTGGGGTTATATACATGCATATTACCATTGTAGTCAAACAAGTATTAGTATATATCTCAGGTCTCAGGTGAGCGTTTTCAGGAGCAATGGTCCGCTTGTTTGCTGTTTTGATAAATATGCTACATACAATAAATCTATTTCAAAATTATATTAATATTTAGCATAATGATGCTTATTTTGGAAATTTAAGTAAAATAATAAAAAGCAAATCACCAAAATAATGCTATAAATATCAGGCATACAAAATAAGAATCATTAACTAATGTAATCCACTGCTAAACACTTCCCATGTTGCAGTAGGTCAAGTTAAATCACTGTAAGCTGAAATATCGTTCTGAAAACATGTGTTGTGTAATAGTATTGAATTCCGCAACTAATCTGAGTCTAAACAATTGCTAGGTTCCATTAAAGAGCATATGTTAGATGTTTAAACACTATGGCCTTGTAATTTTGTTCCGCATGTTTTTTGCCGACGTCATAATTTTGTCGTTGAAACTTTATAGGTAGGCTTTATTTTCTCTGAAACTATGAAATCGTCCTCAACTTTAATAACATAATCACTAAATAGTGCTAGTAATGGTGATAGTAAGGCTGGTATATATTTTTATTTGATCACATTATACCTATGTTGATAAAGCAGTTTGCGAAAAATGAAAGCTCCAAAACATTCTGTAAATTTAACCTGCTCCGCTCATGCCTACACTTAGTTATCAAGGTAACTGTAGCAGTGAGGTCTTTGAAGTGAGTAGCATGCTGTACAGTAAATTAAGTTCCAATATGGCCAATAATTCTGCATGAGAAAGTTTGATTGGTTCCTGCTGTGTGTTAAGAATACAATACCAATACATTTGGAACGGGACTTTTAGGACAAGCCACCTATAATATTCAATTACCGTATAATGATTAAGGTAGTTAAACTGAGAAATAATTTCATAGCGTATCTGGTAAAAATACCTGGACTGACAGACCTCCAAATTTTTTTGACCTTTCATAATGTCAAACACATAAACACAAAATAAGAAACTAGTGTAAAACAAATACAGTTTTCTCGAACAATAACACATAAAGAAAGTCAAAGTTACAAATAAGAAGGAGGCGCGCTGGCCCAGTGGTAGAGCGAGAGGTTTGGTTTCGAACCTTGTTTGGGTACCATGTTTTGAACTTTTTTTTTTCTGAAGTAGCGGCTAATACCAAGAAAACGGTCGTTCCATCATTAAATGACTGTTAAATTGTTGTCGGAGACGTTAATCCTCAATTCAGCAACATAAGAAATGACACTCTACGTCTATTAGACTATGGAGAGAGCCAAAATCAGAATTTTGCTAATATATTAATGTTTGACCTTGACATTTTCAGTTCACATGCGAAGTCATAAAGGAGAGAAGCCTTATCAATGTGAGATATGTGGTTCCCGGTTTTCTCAACAGTCACATCTGAAAAGACACTTAGATTCACATGCAGGTGGGTACCAGCTAATTAAATAAGAAAATATATTTTATGTTAAAAATGATCCTTTTGATAAATTCAATCCATTTTGGCCTAACTGCTTTGGTTCCCTTCTCGAACAATATTCGTTGGAGCCACACTTAACCTTAAACTGCAGATACAAGGGTTTGAAGAACATAACATTATTGTTTCAAAAACAATGCAGTGTTAGGTGTAATAGGTTCCAGATTTATGTTTGAAATCAAATTGTTGTAAAGCATTGAACTCGAAATCGAGAGGTCAGCCTCACTGGTTGTGCGTTGTGAGATATACCAAAGCATCTGAATTCCTCATAGAACTGAGATGCATTGAACAACATGACAGTTCGCTGAAAGATTGCCTGTGTAAGCGAACATAGACTGATAAGTACTCGAGAAACGGCTGCTCTGTCCCAAAATGACCGAAAATAATTGCCAGGCACACTTAACAATAAATAACGCAATTTAAGAAAACACATTTGTTCCATAACAATATCAATGGTTGTACGTCGCGATGTGAAAGAGAAACATTCGTATTCATCATCTGAAATGTATGTGTTTGCTTACTGGCTCGCACCACGGGACTGAACTTGGACTGAACTTGTTAATGTTAACATGATGTTTTTTTTTTTTTTGTTTTTTTTTTTTGTTTTTTTTTGTTTTGTTTTTTTTTAAGTTTATCTGATAAAATAGATGTTGAACGTCCCAGTCAACAATTCTGTAAACTGTTTCGAGCTGGGGTCATTGCATCTTAATGGAAGGGGAAAACAACGAAACAAAATGTTATGGAATACTAATGGAAGGGAAAACAACGAAAGAAAATGATGAGGTTTTTTTTTTTTTTTTTTTTTTTTTTTTTTTTTTTTTTTTTTTTTTTGTTGTTAATATTTTTTTTTACTTTTCAGGTGAAAGAAAATTCCCTTGTCTGATATGTAACAAGTCTTTCATGGACGCATCAGCACTCCGGGCCCACGAGAGATCCCATTCAGGTTTTAAACCCTACGAATGTACTATCTGTTCATATAAGACTTCACTTGTATCATCCTTGGCTACTCACAAGAAAATACACAACATGAAACGAGATTTTGTTTGTAAAATATGTGAGAGAACATTTACACAAAAACATGCTTTACTGAGGCATGAAGTGATGCATGAAAAGATGAATTCATCCGCAAAACCAGGGTTTATGACAAAACCGACATTGTTTTGTAATCAGTGTCCAAAAGGTTTTACAAGTAAAAGAGGCTTAACTAGACATATTCAAAAGCATACTAAAGGGCTTTTGAAAAGTGTGATCAGGAGAGAAACGGGTGATAGTGAAGGACAAAAGTCTGAAAAGGGTCCAGACTTAATATCCTCCGTTCACGGACATTATGAGGCAGATACTCATTCTGAAGTGTGTAATAACTCGACTGCACAAAACAATAATGTAGAGCAGTATAAGGCCAGTGGTCATTCTGAAGTGTATAATAATTCGACAGGTCAAGGAGAAGCTGAGATCTTTAGACAGAGATATAATACTGAGACAAGATCATCGACCACAGTTGATGTAAATCACGTACCAATTGTACAAAATATAAACACCAGTGAAAACACAGATATTGCTGATTTGCTTGAAACATGCAAAATGAATAACCTTGACATAACTGCAAGTTCGCAAGAACTTAAGGCTGCATGCAGAATAAAGGAAGCTTTCTCCATAAGAAGCAAACAACAGTTTCCAAATAACGTACTAGGAGAAGTCAATGTGTCACAAAACGGTATATTAACAACAGGCAATGACAGTCAGAACCAGGCAAGTAAATTGGCAGGATATACCATGTCAGCAAAAGATTCTTATGGGATCGCTGAAGACCATACTACCAATATTGGTGATAATAGGATGGAAAGCAGTCACACAGAAGCAATAGATGATGAATCAAATAAAATTAATAGAAGTTCTTACCAGACTATATCACAACATGGGAATATTGTAGTTTTGAATAGAGGAGACCTTAACACAAACATTTCAGATGGACTTAATACACTCTCCAATGTTGTTTGCAATTTAGAAATAGGGAATGCATCAGGATGGGAATCTTTCAGATTTTCTGAACCTCTTGAGGGTAGTAAAAGCATTTTACAAATTAATCGTGAAAGGAATGGCAGTGAAAATAAGGCTTATATTATTGAAACTGAGGATAATTTAAATATGAAAAGTCCGTCAAGTAACTGTGAAAACACTACAGTAAGTGATGAAGAAACCATAGTTGTTGGTCAAGACAAAATACATAACAATACACCTTTAGATAACTTACAAGAGATTCAACCTACTCAAAGTTTAGAACCAGCATTAGAGTTTAATGATGTGTCTCAAGTAGAACAGATATCTTATGAACCAGATGTTGATGCAGCCAAAGATGACATAATAGGTTCCAATGATATTGCTACAGAAGATGAATGTGTCACAATTGTTAAGCTGAAATCAGATTCTGATGACCAAGAGCTAGTTTGCAGTGTCTGTTCTTTATCATTTGAATCTGACACCTTGTTGGCAAGACACATGGAGAGAGCTCATATTGAAGTTACTAAATCAACAGAAACAAAACAATTGCACAACTCAAAGGACGTGAGATGCAAAATGCAATGTTTAAAATGCAACACAAAATTTCACTCCTTTGTAAAGTATAAGAGACATGTAAAACAGAAATGTGAACGGACAATGCTGAAGTCATCAGTGTTACACACTGCAGATAGGAATGATTGTGGAACTGAAAATTCAGATGTAAATGCTAGTGGTAATATAATTGTCGTTGGTAAAGATGACATTAAGACTGAAGAAGCTGCTATAAACAAGGAAGACAATAAGGATCATAGTCTTAGCTGTTCTTACTGTGGAAAGCATTTTTCTTTCCTAAATTCTCTGAAATTCCATGAAAGGAAACACAGTGAACCTGCAAGTCACATTTGTGAAATTTGTGGGCGTGGCTTTTACAAGCCGTATTACCTGAAGAGGCACTTGGCACTGCATGAAAACAAAACTGAAGAGACATGTTATTGCAGTAAATGTGGGAAAATGTTTCAGAAAGTGGCAAATTTGGAAACACATATGAGAATTCATATGGGACTTGATCCTTACCCGTGTACTCTATGTGAAAAGACTTTCACAAACAACTCTAACCTTAAGAGACATTTAAAATCACATGGAGATGGAAATGAACACACAGAAAGTGTTCATTCTTATTACTGCCATTTGTGCGGGAAAGGATATACTGCTAAAGCATCTTTACAGGACCATCTGAACACTCACAGTGGAGTTAAACCCCATAGCTGTCCCCATTGCTCGGCTTCTTTTACCCAATCAGCACATTTGAGAAGACACCTCAAAAGTCACAGTGGAGAGAGATCGGTGAAATGTGATGTCTGTGACAAGTTGTTCTATGACACCAGCACAATGAAAATCCACATGAGGTCGCATACAGGTAGGTATAAAGATTTCTCTTTAAAAAAAAAAAGCGCTGTTGAGTCTGCTAATGCTTATGTTTCGTACCTTTCTAAAGAGCTTTAAAGTTGCAATATTATTTGAGATCAACTAAGTTAACGCTAAAGTATGCTAAAATAAAAACGATATATAATTTGAAAACAAATGTCCGTTTGTCAAACCTTATTTTTTGCTAAGGATATTGCTGGTAACTATTAAGATCACTTCGTCTGTGAAAACATATCTTTGATATACATTGATTTCACAGCTAAGTATAAAATAACTTGTGATATTTTAATTATTTTCGCTAGAATGTACCAGAAATGTCAGGTGGAAATCATGTGCTGACATGTATACCCACTTGCATCCCATGTAAAACTGGGTCTGTACATTTTTCAATTTTTTGTCAAAAATGTAGACTGAAGGTACTCGTTAGAACCGCCTCAGCGATGCAGCTATAACCACACTCTATGTTTTAAGATAGAACAAGAAAAGTATCGAGAAAATGAACTGAAAATTTAAGCTTGTATGGGCATGTAAATTGTAATGTACATGTATTATACTCTATTATAGGAGAAAAACCATACAGCTGTTCTGTTTGTGGACAATGTTTCACCCAGAGCCAGAACTTAAGAGTTCACGAACTAAAACATAATGGACTGAAGAAATTCAGGTGTATCGTGTGCCAACAGGATTTCACAACAAAGATGTCGCTGGAACGACATGGGAAGAGACATGAGAGGGAAGGGATCTTGGATCCTGAGATGAAGACGAAGAGATATATGACAGTAAAGAAGATGAAAGACAAAGTTGTGCCGTGTCCAGATTGTGACAGACATTTTACAACAAGGAAGTCTATGTTGGCACATCTCAGAACAGCTTGTTCTCAAGGGCATTGGACTTCAAAAGGTTCTACAGAAAAGGTCGTTAAGGATGAAAATACTGGAACGATTCACCCTAGTAGTGACCCGTTGGAAGAAACAAAGGAAAGTGAAACAAGCAACCAAGTTGATCAAGAGACTGATCCTGATCCAAAACATACTCTCGAAATTATAAATGCATATTCAGCTGAGCCGTTGAGTCTAGTGCGAGAAAAAGTAGGAAAAGATGAGCTAGAAAGGGCTAGTTTGAATCATGAGAAAATCACTAATGAGGAAAGTGAAGGCATAGAGACAACCGCGGATATACACTACGAATCGGCAGTCATTAAACAGACAACAGATACTCGAATTGATAGTGATTCAGTAACATCGGAAGATCGAATACCTGATTCTAAGCATTCATTTGTTGAAAAAACTTACAGTAAAAGTGAAGAAAAGCGACTTCCTGTGAAACATTATGCATATCCCAGTAGAACTGTAATATTTTATAATGAACAGGGTAGTAGTACTCATCCAGTAAGGAAAGAGAATGTAATACACCAAGTAGGTCTCCATGAAGAACATCGCGTCGGCAGTCGGAATGCTCAGTATGAATCAGAAAGAGATTCATTCAAGCAAGCCAGTGTAATCAAAGAACAAAATAATCTTGAACAGAATCGCATGGAAAAACAGATACACGAGTCTGTTGATAACATCGCCGAATCAATGGTTTCTTTTATGCAAGAAAAGAAAGAAAAGACGTTTACAGATGTCGAAGATTCGCCTCGAGTAAGAGTATACCCTAGAGTAGACTCAGACTCATCGCATATCAGGGTGTATTCGAGAGAGCAACACAATGAAGTGGAATACATCGAAGACGGGTCAGAAATGAGCATTGTGCACGTAGTCGAAGACACGCCATACACAGAAATTGTGATTGAGGATGTACCTGGGAATAGCCGCGTTCAACATTCAGAATTTGTGCCAGGCTACACTGAACCTGTACGGTTTTCACAGCTTCAAAGTTATAGTTCCCATGCGAGCAATAGTCCTATGCCTACTCCTCCTGGATCATTTTCAGCATCGAGTACATCGCAACCAAATATAATAACGTCTGTATTTGCTCCTGGGATGTTGGGAGTTCCTTTAAATCTGGTAACTTTGGGCTCGATGCATCCCGTGTCTGTGGATCAAACTTCTCAGGACCAATATTTCCACCAAGAACCACAGTGGCGAATGCCCTGTCCTTAAGTTTAAATGCTTTGTTTTTAGCTCGCCTGTACGAAAGTACAGGAAGAGCTTTTGCAGTCACCCCGGCGTCGGCGTTGGTGTTTGCGTTGCTCAAATGTTAAAGTTTTTTGGTTAAAAGTTTTGTAAGTCTACAGCTCGGTTTCAAAAATAACATACCCCTGCAATGTCGCAAAATAAATTGACCCTTCACCTTCATTGCATCGACCATTGCTTGATGGCTATTAACCTGGTACAAATGAAACTTCTACATTTTGAGCATATGGTTATGTGTGTTGAAATGGTATTAATTTTATATTGATCATGAGCAGTCCGATCGGACTGAAAGCTGCCTTTGGTGTATACCAAAACTCTGGCTGATTTAAAGTCAAGTTTTCAAATTTAGGCGGTTGGTATGGTGTACGTACTGTGAATATTGCCACTTTATAACCTGCATGCTATGCATTGACACCTATTTGAGACATCTTAAAAATTAAAGTTCAGAATCTGGAAGTGTAATGTACCCACTGCCTTGTATATAAGTACCTTGCAAATGCATGTTTTCAGCACAAATTCTCTTCCAATTTTATAAATTTGCATCTGAGAATATCAGTAATAATCGAAATAATCATTTATAGATAGTTTCTATAACTGAGTGTTAACTGAGTGACCACCTATTGGGAAAATAGCTGCTCATTCGGCTTGCGGTGTGTTTCGTGGTATGAGTACCTGATTGTTAGTTTGGTTTTTTTTTCCCACCTCGGTTTTTGGAGTGGGAATCTTTTTCTGATTGCGCCTTTTCCTGATCTTTACCTACTTGTACCTTTCTATAGAATTGTGCCTCATTCAACCCGCACATGCCTATGGCAATGTTAAAGTTATGTAATGACCTTCTTAAACATAATACGTTAAAGACATTTGTTGGTATGTGAATGTATTTGATTGAAATACCGGGACAGTGATCTTATCAAGATGGTTTATATAAGAAATCATCCCAGAGAAACTCCAGCGAAACAAATATTAGGCGCAAGAGAACACAGTAAGCTGTAAATGGACAGTAAGAGAGCAGTTTTGCTTCCTTAACACACGCCTGTAATGAAAGAAATGGCGTCTATGTAATCATTATTTAAGTACTTAAAATGTAAAGCGAATATGGTGCAAGTTTTAAGGTATCTAAAATAGATGTCCATGAATAGCATTCAGGTCAGAAAGTGGCAATATTCATAGTACGTACATCATACCAATCGCTTAAACTTGAAAACTTGACTTAAAATCTTTCAGAATTTCGGTATATGTCAAAGGCAGCCTCTTGTTCGATCGGGCTGCTCATGATTAATATAAATTTAATACCATTTTAACACACATAAACATATGCACAAAATGTAGAAGTTTCATTCGAACCAGGTCAACATTCATCAAGCAATGCTCGATGCAATGAAGGTGAAGAGGTCAATTTATTTTGCGACATTGCAGGGGTGTGTTATTTTTGAAACTGAGCTGTATATCTCTTGAACTTCTGCATGGATCAAGTTGACACTTTGCATGTCGGTAGATATTGGTCTGAAGTTTTATTCTATACCATCATGACCCACCTGGTGACTTTTTTTGTGAAAGTTTTTGGTTAAAGTTTTTATTAATATATATCTCTTGAATATGACGATGGATGATGTTTATAATTTGCATGTTGGTAGATATTGGTCTGAAGTTTTATGCTGTACCATCATGACCTACTTGGGTGACTTTGGGGTCAAGGTCCTGGACTTGGAAATTTTGTATTAAGGTTTTTGGTTTATGTTTTTATAAGTCCATATCTCCTAAATATTTACATGGATTAAGTTGATACTTTGCATGTTGGTAGATATTGGTCTGAAGTTTTACGCTGCACCATCATGACCCACCTCGGTGACCTTGAGGTCAATGTCATGGGTCATATGCTATCAATAGATGTAGTGGCAAAGCAAAACCAGGCGGGCTACGCTGACCTGGGACAGCTCTTTATTGTTTAGGCTCGGCGACGTCCCAGTAAACAAACATTTAATCATGTCGGTACGAGGCCACCACTCCTGGGCATTAACAGTACTTCGGGGAATTTGTGTGCGTCAGTGAAATTAGAAAAACCTGACACTCTACCAGTTGGCCACCACGACATTAGCCCATATGGGATGTAGTTCTAAATGGTCACAAAGGTGGTTATGTCACGAATGTCTTGCACATACAAAGTTGTATAATATATGATGGCTATGGTATTCATTCACATTTTGTACAGACATCATTTTCAATAATGTATTATCTGTCAGCGCATACATATTATACATGTTTACGGAATGTTAATGCTTGTGTAAATTATTAGCAAAAAAAAAAAAAAAATAGCTGTGTTTTCGCTAACCCGACCGACACTGATTTTTTTGTGCCAAACCTGCAGTTTTTATTGCCAATTTGAAGGAAAATAAAAAGATTTTCATCCCTACAGACCCTTGACATTTTCAGGTGAATGGACATATGACTTAAAATATGTCAAGACTGCATCAATAATATTTAAAATCACTTTATTTAACCTTCTTTATGTTTTAAGTCTGTCATTATCTAGTATTTGAGATGAATCAGGTTGCATATTATAAATTTTTACCTGTTTTCAACAAATAAAAATTAGAGAAAAAATGAAAAGATTCGCCTTCCTATCGACCCTGGGTATTTTCGGCATGTTAGCGGAAACACAGCTAAGAATCAGTGACTATTTGGCCTGTATATGCCTATACTTTAGCAGCCCAGAACACTGTTATTAAGCTCCTGATGCTGATTCTTTATGTTGAGGACAATACTTCCATGTCTTATGAAGAAATTCATGCATAGATATTTGCATATTTTATCGTTGTTTGGTAGAAATATCATTTCAAGAGGGGGTGGGGGTCTAAATTTCGTAAAAACTAAAGATCGAAATTTTGAGTTTTTTCCGCATGCTCACATTTTTATCACTAATGTGTGTAATTTAGAATGTTTAACTGACAGACACATGCAGGAATCAAGAAAAAATCATCAAAACTGTTTAATGTCTATATAATTTGAAATGTTATATGGAAATTATTTGGGAGGTACCTGTACAGCATTTGTACTTTTGAAATATTAGATTACCATATTTGTTATAAAGTTATAAATGAAAGTGGTACAAACTGATGTTTCCTGTCTGGAATCAACTCAAACTCTTACTAAATTTTTTAAACCTGCATGTGGCTTGAAACACGAGTTATTACGAAGGATTCTTTTGGCATTCTTTTACATGCAAAATACAATTACCCTGACCAAAACTTTATGGTAAATTCTTACAAGATTGTCATGGCCAATTTTGCATAACAGATATATACACATGTCCTGTTTTATCTAACACGGCTACCTATCTCCACAATTCAGTATAACATATATATGTACAATCATTGCTTGTCATTTTGCTTCTATATCTGTGAAGCAAATAATGTAGTTTATGTTGATTTATTAATTGAATTAATGCTTAACATCCAAGTCAATTGCTATGGTCACGTGGGGACTTTGTCTCCATTTTATGGGACATTAATACAAAATAAGGACATCATGGCATCTACAAAATGCTTCAAATATAAGCCCCCTACTAAACCGACAGGGCTTATATGTAAGTTTGGTTTGACATGAACTACTTTTCCTGGGCAGGCTCAGACCGGAACGGTTAACCAGGACAGCAGCATAGAAGCTTAGCCTGAAGGCACCAGCAGCCCATCTATTTCTTTAGGTCCCAATAAGCAGGCTCATATTCCCACTCGACCACCCTTGGAAATCTATCTTGTGGCTGTTTGTTACAGTGCTGAACTGAAAACCATGTGTCCTCATGACTAATGAATAACAAACATAATTAGCAACTATGTAGGTAACAGGGCGTGAAAAAATCAAGGGTGTATTTGTACAGTATGTTGCCAAAATATTGTAACACATATTTGCCAAATCATTTTTCGCCTGCGCCCAAATTATGAAAATTGTTTTTGCAGCATCCCAGTTCAACTTCACTGCAGTTAAACTATTGTATATGATAGCCCTTTTATATTGCTTCAAATTTGATAACTGTATATCTGCTAGTTTTTCCTGAATGAGAAACTAGGACTGATAATCATATTTGGGCTCTCGTTTTGGGGCTCTAGAGTATCGTTCCCCCCCTAGAGCCAGCACGCCGCTTTCATATATTGTGCGGATAATGGCAACACATAAGCAGGCAAAAGCTTTTGTTGGCTCTCGGGGGGGAACAATACTTTATAAAACTTTTCCTGATTTCTATATATTTCATAACAAAAATGAATGTTTTAGCTCAAAATATACATCCTTGGCCATCGATAATGAAATAATAAATTCTTCTATCACACAGCCCCTTATTTAGGGAAGCTAACATGCCAATCAAGAGAACAATAACCAACTTTTATTTTTCCTTCAAACCATAGGCATTTGTAAATAGAAATAGTCACTGATTCTTTTTTACGCCGTATGGAGATGATGATGAAAATGAACGACGGTAGTAAATGAAATGAGCCTGTGCGTGAGAAAACCAACAATTTGCATGGGCGAAAACAAAGACGCAGATCAGCTTCGCGGTAACCGCGAAGCTGATCAGCGTCTTTGTTTTCGCTACACGGATAGTACATTTCCTCCTCTACTTATTCCCAAATTTTCAAGATTATGGGTTTCTTCTGTGACTGTACAGGCTGGTTTGTGTTGGACCTGGTCGGAAACCCAAATTGTTGGTTTTGTCATGCACAGGCTCAAATAAAACAGATCCTTTAAGAGTAGATAGAGTTCATTATGTCACATTTCATTGATATCCTATTACAATATCGTACCGGGTGTGGTTGGAATGGTACTTTTAAAGTGAGCCAAGCCTGCATGACATACCCAGAATGGTTTTGATTGATTGATTGGGGTTTAACGTCCCACCAACAGCTAAGGTCATATGGAGACGGGACCTCGGTTTATAGTCTCAATCCGAAGGACTGGAGAAGCCCGGGATCGAACCTGCGACCCCTGGTTAACAAGGCAAGTGGCTTAACCACTGCGCCACGGAGGCTTCTATATACCCAGAATGGGAGCGATGTGGGCTAGCGATAGAGCGTCGGACTTCGAATCGAGAGGTCTCGGATTCGAACCCCGCTATGGTGCCGTGTAATGTCATGAGCAAGACGCTCACCACAGGACTGGCTGATACCCACGAAGTTGCGGCTCCGTCCCGACATGACTAAATTTGTTGGCTTTAAGCCACAAAACAAACCAACATAAAATATTTCATTAATAGATCTATTTAAGGTAGATCTAAAATAAAACAATGACCAAATTTAGCCATGAAATTCAAAGAGGAAATTACAGTGATTTGAATATCGAAGATATTAAAGGAGGAACTAAATAAATGTGCCAAGTGGCGGTCACTCGTCTACCTTAACCAAGCAAAACGGATATTTATACTAGGAATATTACAGAAACTGACTTCTGAAAGAGAAAACACGAGCCGCAACAGGTCAACCGCTTTCAAATGGTTAGTAAAACAGCACAAGAGATGCGTGTACAGCACAAGAGATGGTAATTCGTTTTAGCACACCGGAACCGCAAGTCTCGAGTGTTTATTATAGTGCTTACACTGTTGAAAGCATATAATTGAGCCGCATCATGAGAAAAGGTCCGACACAAACCGAGCTGTGCAAGCACAGAAGATGACCAGTGGCTGGAAGTTTTGGATTTAGAAAGAAGAGGAAGTGTACCATTCCTGTAGCGAAAACAAAACACTGATCAGCTTCGCCGTTCTGCGCCTTTGTTTTTGCATAAGCAAAATGTTGGTTTTCTCATGACGCGGCTCATTATTCAATTTAATTTGCACATATGTACAGTCAATAGACATAATTGTTCGTCACCTTCGGAAAACTCCATAGACCAATGTATTTTCATGTTTGCAAGAAAAATTATCCTGCTTCTCCTGGTCAACATATTTTATTGTTTTTGGTTTCATTTGAAAGGTAAATAAAAAACGCAATAAATAAAGGTATTTTCATTAAATTCCATGCATGCGTTACCAAGCTACAAATTTTTAAAAAGTCGCGAGAACTTTTTTGGCAACTTTGGGGCAACGTCACCATTGACGTCAATGGGGAAGTGTCGTTTTCAAAATTTCGCTAAACTTTAAACTTTTGTATTTCAAAAGTGAAAAGACGAAACTTCTCCAAATGACATTTGTTTATTGCTTAATTTAAAACTTTCCATTGACACCAAAATCATAAAAATATGTCGACCAGAAGAGGCAGGATAATTTTTATTGTAAATGTAAAAATACATTGAAGTCTATGGAGTTTTCAAAGTGACGAACAATTATGTATATTGACTGTACCTCACAATATGAAAACACGCAACGTGTGAAAGTTCCCCACTCATGCAAGATGCAGGGCTTTTAACGGCTGTAAAAAATTGAAAATATCAATCAAAAATATTAAACATCTTTAATATTTTTTTTCAACGCTTTGATTGTGGGTACATGTTAGAACAGACTGTTCTAAGAAGCATCCACAATGTTTTTGAGCAAAATTAAAGAAAATGTTTACCCCTGTATATCCCATTTCACTATCGTAACATGAAAGTGTGATGTAAGGGGTAATTTATTTCACACATATTTTCCTCATGATTTAATCGAGGTCCTCTCTCTCGATCCGGTTTACGACTTTCCGCCCTTAGGACAGGGCGCTTCCCTTCTCAAAACGAAACTCGATGGTCTTATAGTATGATTGAGTCCACAAGGTCGGGCATTTCGAATTCATCTCCAGTATCACCGAGCAAAACTTTCAGGACATCCGAATATTGGCGTGTAGATGCTATGAGAAGAGGTGTCTGAGAATTCTGAATAAATAAATAAAGATTGTTATAATAATGTGTCCTGAACTAAAAGGACATTTTTTTTTTTCGTTAAAATTAGGGAACTAAATTATCGTTAGATGCGCCATTCGATATTTCCGAGTAACGGAACTTCAAAACCTCCGGATATTGACCTGTAAATGAAGAGCAAACGTGTGTATGAATTCTGAAAGAAAAAGGGAGGTAATTTAAACATTGTGTAAATCAAACAAAGAACGATAACAGAATTAACTAGAACCGGCAATTATTAGCCCTATTTAAGTCTCCCGGCACGTCCAGGGGGCATAACCATACATTTAAGCTTACCCTAGCCGAAGGCTCACAGGTGAGGATAGGCAGGCATCCGTCGTCGGCGTCCGTTATCCGCAATGCCAAAGATGAACGTTCTGAAGCTAGCTGGCCAATCTTGATCAAAGTTTATATGAACCATCATTGGGTTGGGGTATTGATCGTATTAGGTTTTGGAGCAGATTGTATCAAAATTGTGGTTTCCATGGCAACACATATATGTAGCTCCCATAGACTTACAATGGGACAAAACTAAAAAATCTCCGAAACCACAAGAAAACTGTGGTAAAATCATGTAGTAAAGAAACCTTCTTTTGGTGGGTTTAAACTCCCCTTTAATAAATCCTTGATACTCCCCTGCTATTTGATTGCTCTTTCACTTGTTACTGTTGGCTCGTCAATTCTTTTGTCCGTCTAAGGTCGAAACTCTATCATCGCTATTTAAAACATATCACCTGATCGGATAAGTTAGCATCTCCGCCATGGCTCATCAACAGTTTACATATGTTGGCTTGTTGGTTTTCTGTCGCATAGTGGACTGGTGATTTGCCGATCTGAAAATTGAGCCGCCGCATCAGAAAACCAACAATCTATGTATGCGAAACCAATGCGCTGATCAGGCCTTTGTTTTCGCATAGGCAAAAATTCGGTTTTCTCATGACGCGGCTCAAATAATGATCATGGTTATACTTATGATAGTTTAGTCCACTTGCTTTTTGGCTTAACGCCCCAGTCAACATTTACCGCATCCTGGGCAATAACAAGAGTCGTGAGCTGTGAATTTGTCTTGTTCAAGGCGCCAGAGGGGTTCGATCCGGAGCCCTAAACCGCTTGACCACCGCGCCCCGTTACAAAATAATCATATTGGTAATAAATGAAAAGTATATGGCTGTAGCTTAGTTAAAACGCCAAAAACTCGATAACAACGATATTTTAAGTGCACGAACAACGTTTGATGACAAAGAGGTCAATCATTCATTATAACCGTACTAGTACTCGACGTAACGTCAGAGTCGCTGGTTGCCTACATTTGAGCCACCTCATGAGAAAACCAACAATTTGCATATGCGAAAGCAAAGACGCAGATCAGCTTCGCGGTAACCGCGAAGCTGATCAGCGCCTTTGTTTTCGCTACTCGGATAGTACAATTCCTCTTCTACTTAAATCCGAAATTTCAAGCTCCTAGCTCTTTTTTTCTGTTACTGTGCAGGCCGGTTTGTGTCAGACCTGTTCGAAAACCACATTGTTGGTTTTCCCACGAGACGGCTCATTTGTTTTATTATTGAAAACCCCTGTCATCACTTTTACAGACATGTCGGGACGGAGATATCGCTTGATGTCTCGCATCAGGAAAACATGTCCGTGCAATAAATACCCCTTATACCCCACTTTTATATAGTAAAACTGGGGTTTACAGGGGTATACCTATTTTTCTTATTTTTGCTCCAAAACATAGATTGTGGGTACTCGTTAGAACCGCCTCGCCGAGGCGGTTCTAACGTGTACCCACAATCTATGCTTTGAGCAAAAATAAGAAAAATATTGAGATTTTTCTACTGAAATTTTTCATTTTTTACAACTTTAAAATCTCTGTATATTACATGGGCAAGTTTTCGTAATGATCCGGAGTGCTACACCCTAGCATTAGACTCACATCCCCACTCCCCTAAACAGACTTCCAAATTTTATTCTAGCCAGCCGGTAGACGCCTAGTGAACATATCGCGCTGAACAAACATACGTTAACATTACGAAAACATGCCCATGTTTATATACAGGGATTTTTAAAAAAGTAAAGAATTGGAAAATTCCAGTTGAAAAGTTTTGATATTTTTCTTATTTTTGCTCCAAACATAGATTGTGGGTACACAATCTTCTTATTTTTGCTCAAAACATAGATTGTGAATACCCAAATAGGTATACCCTTGCAGACCCCAGTTTTACTATTTAGGGGGTATTCATTGCACGGACATGTTATCCTGATGTTACGTTAAAACACGATGTCAACCGTGGAGCTAAATAAATTACCGAATCCGTTGCATTTACTGCAGCACCCTTTTCGATCAAAAATTCAGCCAATTCCTGAAATCCTCGAAAACAGGCGATGTGAAGTGGGGTTTGAAGATCCTGAAACACATATCAGAAGAATTATAGGAGCCGTCACATAGGAAAATCAACAATCTGCATAGGCGAAAACAAAGCCGCAGATCAGCTTCGCAGTAACTCTGCACCTTAGGTAAATGTTTGTTTTCTCATGACACAGATCAAATATAATCTAAGTTGTGTTTTTTCTTAAAGTCAATTTTGTAGGTGTCAATCATAGAATGGCGTTACCCACAAAATTTGGTTTTATAAAAGGCGTTTCTAAGTGGAAACCACACACATAAAAAGAAAAGCACAAATACCCGTTGTTGTGATTAGTCCCTTTTATTTATCTAGAGGACGGATGGCCTCGCGAGTCAAAAATTAATTATCATAATATGTTTCCAGATCGAAAACGTGTTCTATTCTTTTTGACTCTGATTCCTTCACATTTTTTCTACCCTTGTGGCTTGCTTGTTCTATGCTCTTTCTGCCACGTGATCTCATGATTCCAAAGCTTCTAAAAAGCCACACTCCAATGGTAACACGGTTTCAACTTCAGGAAAACGTGCATGAAAAGTATACCCCCCTCCAACCCCACTTTTATATAGAAAAAATGGGGTTAGCAGGTGTATACCTATTTTTCTTATTTGTGATCTCCAAAATATAGATTGTGCGTACCCGTTAGAACCGAGGCGGTTCTAACATGCACCCACAAACTATGTTTTGAGCAAAAATAATAATACTTTCAGTTTTTCAAGCAGTAAGAAAAATCTGTATATTGTATGGACGTAATTGACTCACCTCTTGTTGTGAATTGACACTGGCGTTGTGTTGAACTAACACTTTGACAACATCTAGATGATTATTCTCACAGGCGTGGTGTAGAGGAGTCTTGGACCACTAAATAGTAAAAGGAGGAAAAATTCACCAGAAAAACATGTCCGTGCAACGAATACCCCTTTTAAACCCTACTTTTATATATAGTAAAATTGGGGTTTGCAGGGGTATACCTATTTTTCTTATTTTTGATCCAAAATATAGACTGTGGTTACTCGTTAGAACCGCCTCGCTTTGAGCAAAAACATTAAAAGTATCCAATTATTGCAATGATTTTATTTTCAAAGCTGAAAAAAAATCTTTGCATATTGCAAGGGCAAGTTTTCATAATGTTTTGTCAGTCCAGATAATGTTTGCCAGACAAAGTCCCAAAATACAGAAATTGTCTCTGCTGGCTCCTCTTGCCGATTTAAAATGAGCCGCGTCGTGAGAAAACGGGATTATTGCCTATGCGAAAACAAAGGCGCAGATCAGCTGTTTTCGCTACACGGAAAGTACAATTCCGCTTCTTCTTAAATCTTCTATTCTGTTTGTGACTGTACAGACCGGTTCGTGCTATACCTTGTCGGAAACCCCGAAGACCGGTTTTCTCACGTCGCGGCTCAAATATAACTGACATGTATGAACATGTGTGTACATGTATGAAATTTCAGCTTTATAGGCATTATTAATATTTTAAAAGAAAGGCGAAGATGTTAGCCGGGTTTTTTTTAACATTTTGTACGTCATTCTCATACAATGTTGTACACCAAAACCAACCTGTGTCCTCTAATACCTTGACTGATTTCAATCGTAGATGTTGAAATATATCCCCAAAGTACACCATGCCTAATTTTATTTTATGCTAATATGCCATATCATACTTTATTCTAAGCTGACTCAAACAGGATTGAAAGAGGATGAGAAGGGTAACCAGACCCTCCAATGTCAGAGAGGGTGTCAAAATTGCTATTTATGAGATAGCCAGAGAAGAAAAATGGCAAAGAAGGATGGATAATTTAAGTGGAGTGGCATATGGTATCATGTGTAATTTAAAGTAATATCTCACCAGACTTTAAAAGTCTAAACCTGCTATACACTTTTTGACATGGATCTCCTCAAGGACACTTACCCTGTCCAATATATCCGGCTCCGCACCATTGTTGAGTAATAATTGTACTATGTCCCCGAATCCGTGGTATGCAGCAATATGTAGAGGTGTTTCTTGGTACTGGAAAACATGACATTATAAAAACTTGCCCATAGTCCTGTAGCCATCTGGGCTATTTGAGGTGGACCTGGATTTAAAGTACATAGAAAATGTTTTTACATATTTGGAAAGGTGAGGTCTTCTACATTAACAATCCGGCGGGTGACATCTTGTCACCATTGAGCAATTTGAGAAATTCAAGATGGCGTCTAAGATGGCTGCCCATATACAGAAAATGCTATTTTCCTGTGAAATAATCATGTTTTGACAGACTTTTAGACCTGAAAACACTTGTATTTAAAAGCTGAATTAATTGTACATTATAATAAGTGCAACAAAATATACACTGTAAAGGTAGCATCCAAGATGGCTGCCAAAACTAAGGAAAAACGCAATACTTGAAAGAGGTTCCTTCGAAAATGACCAAACAACTTGGTAGCAATTTTGTTAATGTTCATGGATCCAGTGGATGGCATCTTGTCACCATTGAGCAAATTAAGAAATTCAAGATCGCATTCAAGATGGCTGCCCGTATATGGCAAAAGTAGTTACCATGCAAATATTCATGTTTTGGCATATTTAACACCTGACATCAATGCAATTAATACCATGTTAGGAGTGCATCTAATATGACCACCACAGTAAAGGAACATTTTGCAGTTTTTGCTTTGTTTGTTTGTTTTGTTGCTTTACGCCCAAGTCAGCCGATATTGCAATGTCGGGATATTACCTCCATTTTGTGCGATTTTTATCCAACATTGGGATGCCATGACATCCGAAACATAAGTAAACTACAACCAAAAAAAATGAACAGCTCATGCTTATAAATATAAATGTTCTTAGAGGATCTCAGTTTTATTTTTATTAGTCTAATACACTTTTTTCGGGCAGGTTCAGACCAGAAATCAAAGGGCTGGTCAGTTAGTTTTATCTGGAAACACAAGCAGCCCATATTGCTATCAGAACCTAAAATAACAGGGACTATTTTCTTTTATGCTGCATCCGTAATACAACAAAAGGGTGGTCAAGAGGGAATGTGAGCCCCGCCCATTGGGGTCATGAGAAATATATTAGCTGCTTTTGTCTCCAGGCAAAGTTTTAAAAAATCTACTGAATGACCATCTGATTAATGGGTTACAGCACAGAAGGCCATAGCCTGCCCAAGGAAAGATGTTAAAGTAAAACCATCCATACATGTAAGCTTTAGCTGTTAACTCAGGTGGTTATATTTTCAAGCACATATTGAGAGTCATGTCATCCTAACGTTTGGTAGAAGTCCCTACATGACCGTAGCTGTTTGACTGGGACATAAAGCACCAGCACAAGCAAACAACTAAGTAATGTGGTCACTTTCAGATAGTATAAAAGTCAAGTTCTGTTGACAAATCACTGCAAAATACAGGGATATGTAGTTCACAGCGACCTAGACTAAAATGATTCAAAAATGGGGTTTAATATCGCATTATCTATAGGCTCACATACATGTACCTTTTCTCATATACATGCATGTATCTTTTATTCTGGAAGACCAACAGCAAAGTCTGAAAATGTAGATCCAAGTGACATATGATTATGATTTTAGGGGGCGGGCTGTAACTAATATTGTCAGAAATTGGAGCCCAATCCCTCGTCTTTGGGATAACAATGTTTTAACTATGACTACTGTAAAAGCATGAACTCCTATTGACGGACAGTTATTAGCTGATAACTGATATGGAACATGATACTAGAAAACCTGGTGGCCAGACAATGGCTCTGAATACAGGTTGGGTTCCAAAATGAAAACTCAATATTGATTGCAGAGGGGGATAGTTTACTGTACAGGTAATAAGGGACCAAAAACATCACCTGCATTATCCTTTAAGAGTCTCTTTATTATTCCATAAAGCGATGGGAAAATACCTTATTATGGCAGTCCATTGATCATTTGCGCATACTGCACAAGTGAGGTCATAAATTGAATAAACAAATTGAATAAACATTGGCACCAATATACATGTGTGTAGCACATTCAGAAAGATATACACTGTCTCTCTTTTAATTGTAGAACAGTGGGTTCTATTGATAAACCATCTATATGCACACTTTCATGTATCCTTTGTCTAGAAAATATGCATGTACAACTAAATGGTATACACAAGCTTGAGACCAAGCTGAAAGTCTACAAGGCTATGATGCTGCCAACCCTTTTGTATGCATGTGTGACTTAGTCAATATACCAACGTCGTGCAAAGAGACTTCACCATTTCCATTTGAGCTGTTAGAGAAAGCTGTTAATATCAAGTGGCAAGACAAGATTCCAGACATAGAGGTCCTGAAGAAAGCAGGGATGCAAAGCATGTAAACAGTCTTAAAGCAAGCACAGCTTTGATGGACTGGCATTGTTATAAGAATGCCTGATGCGCGACTTCCAAAGAAAGTTTTCTATGAAGAACTAGAGAAAGGAAATCGCTCTTAAGGTGGCCCAAAGAAACGCTAGAACCTCTCTGAAGGATTTAGAAATACCAATGGGTTCTTGGGAACAGATTGCACAGGAGCGATCAAAGTGGCGAGGTCTCATCAACGAAGAAGCAGCTTTCTATGAAAAAAAATCTGAAGCTGAAAGAAAGAGCAGAGAAAGCAAAGCCAAGACCGATAGGTCATCAGCAGGTTCCATGACATTGACTTGCTCTACTTGCAACAGACAGTTTAGAGCTAGAATTGGCCTAGTCAGCCATCAAGAAATAATGATGGTCTTTCTCATTAGTGAGAGACGAACGACCATAGGCTGAATGGACTGAAACATAAAAGAGTGATGGTCAAACACTGGGTCTTAGTATGTCATACTCCAAAGTCATCATGACAAAAAATCATCAAGTTGGACATCTTCATGACAATGATCTACAAACAAAGCTTGATAAAAATGTTGCCAAATATGTTCTTTAAAAGTTGTTCTAGTGTAAGACCTTCTGGGCCAAAAGTGTACATTCGTAATGATAAGGTCTAATAAAGAGTATCATTGGTTCAAGTACATGTACCTTCAGTGGTTTTCAGTACATTGTCGCGAGAAAAATAAAACATTTCACATATAAACTGCACATTGATATTTGAATGTGGATAAAGTTCTACTTGTATAAATGCAATTATCAGTCTATGTATGAAAGTTTCTGATAAATGGTTGTCAACATATGGGTTTATAGCAAATTTTAAGAGTAAATAGCTGTAAACTCTAAAAGTGGTTTATTAAAACTATTAGACATTTAATGCCATATCTTAGGGTAAATGATTTCTGTCTGTTTTGTGGTTTCCGAAACAGGGATGTCTTGAAAACAATAAAGAGAATAGGGAACCAAATTTGATATCATAGTTTTGAGCCCAAACAGACATTTTCAGAACAGTTTCAAATTATGAAGAACGAGTAATTAGCATATAAAGAACTAATATTGTGTTTGTCTTACTGGCATTTAAATCGGCAGGAGTCATTCATTAACATATTAAATATTCTAAATGATGTCCATAAGTCAATGCAGATTTCAAAAATAATTATATCTCTTCGGACGTATTCTTCGACTGATGTTAACAAATTTTACCACCTTACTAATTGGTTTGAGAAATTCTTTAGTTTCAACACCAGCGCTTTTGAATATTGCATTTTTCTTTATTCTGGGTGCCATTTTCAATGATCTCCATACTTTGTGAATTTTTTAACTAGTTTCAATATACACAGACTTCAGCCTTTAAATGTGAGTAATTTCAGGTCTTAAAAACCCGATTATTTAATTAGCAATTACTGTTTTTCATATACGGGCAACCATCCTGAATGCCATCTTGAATTTCTCAAAGTGTTCAATGGTGATAAGATGATATTCATTCGAGTCTTAAATGTTTTATCAAAAATGCCACCAAACTGTTTGGTTTAAGAAATTCATTAGTCTTGAAATCACCTCTTTTCAATAATGTAATTTTCCTTAATTCTGGCGGCCATCTTGGGTGCTCTCCAGACATTGTCTGTTTTCTTGCGCTAATTTCTATGTACAATTGATTCTGTTTTCAAATACAAGTGATCTCATATTCAAAAGTCTCTCAAAATATGATTATTCCCATGTCAACTGCTGTTTTCCTTATACGGACAGCCATCTTGGACGCCATCTTGAATATCTCAAATTGCTCAATGATGACAAGATGTCACCCGCCAGATTCTTAATGTAGAAGACCTCACCTTTCCAAATATGTAAAAACATTTTCTATGTACTCCAAATCCAGGTCCACTGAGGGTTCTGCCGGACTACCATACAGAGATTTTTTTTCAGCTGAAAAAGATCTAAAATTTCATCAGAACGTTTTTGGATATTCTTATTTTTGCTCAAAACATAGAATTGGGGTTTAGGGAGGTACACATTTCACGGACATGTTTTCCACAAACCGATGTTTATTGTTTTTTTTTTTTTTTTTTTTTTTTCTATGCGCTAAAATATAAGATTCTTTCCATTACATGTATACTTTGCTTCTATGGTCGCAACTTGAGAGGCCTGTGGGGTACAATTGAGCGGACTTGCGCAGTAGCAGGTTCCATGCTCGATTCTCAGCCTATGGCCTTGAACAACTCGCATTTGCACAGCTCCCCAGACATTGGTTGACTTACTATTCAGTTTTTTAAATATTCGCAAAAACGTGCGTTAGTTTTAATTCAAATTAAGATGGAGGTGTCTGAGAGATCACAGAGATGTTTCCGTCATTCTTGCACGCTTCAGTCTGCTAGCGAATACTGAACTACGCACGAGAAGTTATACAGCTTCTGTGTAGGAAGTAAGTGACGTAATAGGGCTGTCACACATTCGCGTATCGACTCACGTATCTACGGCGTATCGAGATACGAAAGGTACGTCACACGTACGTCGTAGATACGTGGGCATACGTAGCTCATACTCTTCGATACGTAGCTCATACTCCTCATACGCCGAGGTGCTACGTTTTTTTATGTGTGCACTTAAAAATTCGTAGCACGTACGTAGCAGGTCCGATACGCCGTACATACGTCACACATACGTGGTACATACGAAAGCAACGTGGCAGGTACGTCGTAGATACGTAGCTCATACTCCTGATACGCCACACGTACGTAGCGGTTAAAATGCCACGTAACCGTGACGTATGTACAGCGTACCTTTCGTATCTGCTACGTATGTGTGACGTATGTGTGGCGTATCCTCGAATGTCTTTTCGTATCTACGGCGTATCAGCGACGTACGTGTGGCGTATCTCGCGTATCAATGGCGTATGTGCTACGTATGTGCTACGTTCGTTTCGCTATTGTGGAGTATGTGTGACGTATTAGGAGTATTAGGAATATTTTGTGGCGTTCCAAGAGAATCTTAATGCTTCTATATGTATATTTTCGTTTTTCCGAAGTCATGGATCAAATGTTTCTCACGGTTTGGGGTGTCGTGCAGGGTTCTTTCATGGCTACGTTTGGCGTAGCCTCCGTCTTTGTTCATGTGGTCTTACGACCAGGATGGAGAGCTTGAAGATGTTCCCCCCACCACCACCACCACCTCGTTTTTTTCGGTGTTAATCTAGATTATCTAGATTTCTCCGGTGGCATCTTCGACCTCTTTTATGAGCCTGTGCGTGAGAAAACCAACAATTTGGGTTCCGACCAGGTCTGACACAAACCGGCCTGTACAGTCTCAGAAGATGGTAAGAGGCTGGAAATTTTGGATTTAGAAAGTAGAGGAATTGTACTATCCATGTAGAAAAAAACAAAGGCACTGATCAGCTCCCCAGTTAATGCGAAGCTGATCGGCGCCTTTGTTTTTGCCTATGCAGAGTGTTGGTTTTTTCCATGCGGCGGCTCATATTTGATAACTATAATGTGCGAAATGCATGAGCAAAGTGAACACAACCGTTTTTTCTCATAGGTATTGAAAAGCAATTGGTACAGAACAGATACGCCGCAGATAAGAATGGAACGCAGTACATACGCCGTAGATACGTCACGCGTACACTTCATACGCCATACATACGTCACACGTACGTAGCACATACGCATTGATACGCCGTACATACGAAAGTAAAATTCCATACGAATACAGATACGTCACGGATACGCCACGGGAACGTAGCAGGAACGTCACACGTACGTGGTACATACGTCTCTCGAGCAAAATACGGCTCAGACCTCGGCGTATCGACATTTTCATAGATACGTGAGCGATACGCCGCTGATACGTGAATGTGTGACAGTGCTATAAACCAATACCTACATATCGGGCGATTTTAGTTGAGACAAATGTGCCAAGAGATGACTCTGTGTGTGGATATAACACAGCTGATAAACACGTGGTATGGAATGGGTGACGCACAATGAAATTCTACCCGAAGTTGAGTAGAAAAATTCGAGTTTTCTCCTAATTATACCATTTACTCTATTTCAATCTTTTATTTATTTTTTTTTTTTTATTTTTTTAATTTTCGAGGGTGATAGACAGGCGCAGTCAATGCAGAAATTGAATATTTATTGAATGAAAATAGCATAAGAAATCCAGGTTATTTCGTTTTCGCAAACACTTCCGCCCCGTGAACATTTAGTGCTTCCAGCACAATAACATTGAAGTGTTTGCGAAAACAAAGTAACCGAGGTTTCATATGTTACTTTCTTTCAATAAATGTTAATTTCTCATGGACTTTTTTCAGTAGATTACACGATACAGGAGAAAACTCGAATATATAACCTCACCGATCATTTATCGGATTGTATGTAAACAATACCACGTGATTGTCAGTAGTGTATGATAGGTCGTGTCTGGTGGTAAAGCCCAAAACAAACGTACGAACTGTGTGATGTGAATGAGTCACGCGTTCCCTCACTATAGACATTTAAAGTGACCCGCGCGATTTTTGTGTCGATAATAATCGAAATCACTTATTCAGTTTTACGTCTTTTTCAAGATAATTTCAGCTCATATGAGACGGGCCAATCAGTAGGTCGGCGAGAACGGGAGAACCCCGAGAAAAAACGATTTATGGTCGATTCGCGACCTTCCTGTTCGCACCCTATACCTGTTCGCTACCTGACATGTTCGCTAACAACACTTTCGCTACCTGTACATGTTCGCTACTTGACATTTTCGCTACCTGACATTTTCGCTACCTCATTTTCTAAAATGTAAATAACAGGTAATAGAAGTGATAGTGAAGTCATATAAATCTATATATTATATTTATTTTTGCTTCAGGAAAATATGTACAACAGAAATTTTATAAACTATATTCATAAATATAGTATAATACACATAAAATAATAATCGGTGGAGCCTAAAAGGGTAATTAGAGTTGACAATTATCTACATACAAACATACTTACACACACAATTACAATTATTTATTTTAATTTTTAAACTATTTTCATAGACAATTAAAAGATGAAAACTGCTGATTGTGGTTATGATTTTAGCATCAAATATATTGTAAAGAAATGTATATTATGATTCTCCGAAAAAATTGCTTAAAACATGAGCAATGATTAAAACATCTTAAAAAGGAATAAATGTAATTTAGCATATATTTACTATAAGATAAAGGGAATAACATGAACGAACGAACGAAATAAATAAATAAAAAATAAATAAATAAATTCATTTATTTTAGCCTACGCATGAGAAAACAAACGTATGCATATGCGAATACAAATACATGTACGTAGATCAGCTGTGCAGTAGCTGATCAGCGCCTTTGTTTTTGCCAGACAGATAAAACTATTCCTCTGCTATTATATCCAAAATTTCAAGCTTCTAGCTGTACAGCCTGGTTTGTGTCGGACCCAAGGCGATTCTAACGTGTATCCACAATCATGTTTTGAGAAAAAATAGTAAAAATATTAAAGAAACAAAATTCTATGAAATTTTCAATTTTTACTGATATTGCATGGACCGTGTGTTTTCGTATTGAACGGTTCCTTACCTGTGTTGCATTTAAGGTTCTGCCACTCACCACACCCATTGCACTGGACTGCATGTTGTCTGCCTGTAACTTTCTTTGCAAAATAGATACAATTAAAAATTTTCCGTTTCCCCATTGCATGTTGTCTGCCTGTAACTTTCTTTGCAAAACAGATACAATTTTAAAAAATCCGTTTCCCCATTATTTTAAAATACATCAAAGATAAAACATTACTTAATATATAAATATTCTAAAATCGAATTATTTAAAAACCATCATTTTTACATCGTGCGTAGGCTTCTAAGCAGCAGTGAAGTTTTGTAGTGATTATATAATCAGTAACGGTCATAATTGGCGGGAAGCTGTGGGATTCAGTAGTGGGTGAATAATTAACAATCATAATTGGGCGGGAAGCCGCGAAAAACATCGTGGTAGCGAACCGACTAGGGTCGATAAGGTGCAAAAGGTGCGAAAATAACCGAGTAGCGAACGGACCAATGGGAGGTAGCGAACGGACTAAGTGCGAACGAACCAGGTAGCGAAACATCCAGACACCCAAAAAACACCTGCCAGCAGAACTTGGTTTGTCTCACATGTGGCCAGAGCGGGGCTCGAACCCACACCAGACGCAGCGGTGACCGCGCTCTTAACCGCTCGGCCACGGGGGCCGCCCGAAATCACTCTAATAAGTTAATCGATGTTATGTGGATGCTACAGGTAAAGTGGAACTAATGAACCAATGCATCAGAAAACCAACAATTTACATAATGCGAAACCAAAGGCGCAGATCAGCTGTACAGTAACTGCACAGCTGATCAGCGCCTTTGTTTTCGCTACACGGATAGTACAATCTCTCTTCTTCTTAAATCCGAAATTTCAAGCTTCTAGCCTGCTTCTGTAACTGTGCAGTCCGGTTTGTGTCAGTCCTGGTCGGAACCTAAAATTGTTGGTTTTCTCATGCACATGCTCAAATTACCTGGCCATGCCTCACGTTGGGGTCAGCCTCCGAGTATATCAGCTTCTCAACTTTATAGGTTTCGCATTTTAAAACAGCCTGCATCAACAATTCCTCGATATTTGTCAACTTTTTCGTCATCTGGGCCTATAAATTAATACAAAAACATGCCTATTAATTATATATGAAAGTGAAGAGTAGGGGTATTCAGTTCACGAACATTTCAGACCTTAAAAGACTTCCAGTACAAGACACGCTCGATGCACTTTTTTGATTCCATTTTGAACATTATGTGTGTATATTCTGAAAGAAAAAAAAATCATGCTTGCATAATGGATGTATTTGTTGGCTTATTTGCGGTGATGGTAAACGCCCCGGTCAACAAAATTTGAGTCATGTCGGAGCGGAGCCAAGCTTTTAGTGTACTTAGCCACTGCCATGTGTGTCTTGCTTTAGGACACAGTATCACGGTTGCTTATTACGAACCCCTGCCCTCTTGCTTTGCAGCCCGACGCCCTACCACTGTTTAACCACAAAAAACATTATGTAGTTCTGAGCATGGATAAAACGACCATTAACAAAACTTGCCCATGCAATATACAGAGACTTTTCAACTGTAAAAAATGAAAAATACATTAGAAAAATTCTGATGGTTTTGATATTTTTGCTCAAAACGTTGATTGTGGCGGCTCTAACGAGTAACCAAAATTTATGTTTGGGATCAAAAATATGCAAAATATATGAAAAAATGAAGGTTTTCACACGACAAGGCTTAATTCTTAATCTTTTCAAGCAACCTTGCTTATATGCACTTATATAACATTCATAAGTGTCTACCAAAACCATTTAATTTACATGTTGATAGATGATATAAACGAATTACATAAACCAATTTTTCAAAATTACCGTGGCTGATTAAGCACATTTAGAAAGTTGGAAAATTTCAAATCCGAACTGAAATAAATAATTATTCCTTACGTGTTTTGAATATTCTTGTAAGCTTTCGCACCATGAAATGTATTTTTTATTTTAACTTTTGACTAAAATGGTGATCAATAAATTGGTCCAACGATCTTTTTGAAATTATGTGTTAAAACGAATTAAATACAAAAGATTGTTATACGCTAAACGTTTATTGAAATTTTAGAAGTGGTTAAAATCATAGAGTGAAAGAGAATACAGCTAACGTTGGTAAACAATTTTTTTTTCTATAACAATGTTATATGAATGAATGGACTATCGATATTTTCTTTCTGTCTGTTCTTCTTTCTTTCTTTCTATATTCCTTTCTTTGCTTTTTTTCTTTATTTATTTCTTAACTTTCGTTTCTTTTTTTTTTTTTTTTTTTTTTTTTTTTTTTTGTTTTCTTTTTTTATATATATATATTCCTTAATTCAGTGAAGTGAAGTGAAGTGAAGTGAAAGTCTTTATTTATAGAGGGTAGCTCGTTTGGCATTGTCAATCTTCCACGAGGCCCTCTCTTAAACAAAGCAAAATACAGACATACATTTAACAAAAATATACGTGTACAATAAACCACCCCGTAGGAAAATCAATAATGTAACACCGGTAACCTTGACCAGCTCTCTCATAAATTCATGTATTTACGTGCTATTTTATCATTCATTGTTATATCTTGTATTTTATCAAAATGCATTATGCATAATTTTACTTTTTTATTTTTTATTTTTTGTCAAAGACGCCTTGCATTGGTCCAAAATGCAAGCACATGTGAAAGATGGAAATAAAAGATTTGCGGACCATCAGAATAGCATGACCATGTAATATATACCCCACTTTTACATAGCAAAACTGGGGTATAAAGGGGTATAGCCATTTTTCTTATTTGTGCTCCAGAACATAGATTGTTCAACTGGAACGTGAATTGGTATCATTTTTTTCCCTTAAAATTGATCCAAAACACAGATTGTGGGCACTCGTTGAACACCGAGGCGGTTCTAATGTATACCCACAATCTTTGTTTTGAGCAAAATAAGAAAAATAAATTTATAAAAAAGAATCTTATGAAAATTTTCATTTTCTACAACTTGAAAAATCTGTGTACATTTTCGTAATGCGTAGGTGTGCTGATGCTGTCCAAACATAAAGAGGTCACGCAAAACACCGACAGCAAAATACCGTCAATACAAGCGCATCGTTATACACGAAAAAGTTCCTACACCGGGGCGTTTCTAAAGAGCACCCACAATCAATGTTAAGAGCAAAAATATCGAAGATATCAACGTTTTTCCAGCGAAATTTTATTTTTTACATCTGAAAAATCTCTGTATAGTGCATTGTAGCAGCAGTGGACAGAAATCGTTGATGGACAGTTATCGTTGCTACAGTGCATCCATGGGCCAGAATTCGTAATGGAAGTAACATATCGGCGCGAAATAATGCGACCTATATAAAGATATCTCTTGAAAAGTTAATTGAATTTCGTAAACATTTTCCATAAGAGTCCTTGATAAAGTAAAATTTAACGGATTTTCTTTGAGAAAATTCGTCTGTGGATTTTGCACCCGTCCATGCGCAATAAAAGCAAGCACACAAAAGCTGTAAACATACATGTTGATCTAGATCTACTCCTTTTTTTTTTTTTTTTTTTTTTTTTTTTTTTTTTTGCCATTTTTATCTCATTCAGGACCGATTTGTATTAACAAAGTAGCGTAAACATATGAAACAAGGCACTATTTCTCACTGCAAAACTGTCATTGCTTAATACGTTTAGTACATGTTGTAAACAATTTTTGTGTCGTTTTTTGTGTCGCATTGGATAAAATGTGATGCAAAGGAAAAAACAAAAAAAAAGAAATTCCGTTCTTTCAAAGGTATGTGTTTATTTGCATACATGCTGTAGCAATTTGTTGTATCTCTTTCATGTTTGTATTGAATAAGTAACTTGATTAGAAACAGTAAATATACATTATATATTTCAAATTAGTCTTGGCAAAGAAACCCAACTTAGTGGTGCCACTGGCCTCCCCAGATATGAGATAATTACAGCAAAATACCTGAAAATGTGTCCGGGAAATTTGGTTCGAGTCAGGGAAAAAGTCAGGGAAATTTGCCATGCTTACACGAATAAGAGTAAAATTTGGTTCCAGTCAGGGAATTTTGCTATGCTTAAATCATCAGTTGTGGTAACCCTGAATTAAAGTTTATCTGTGGTATTTAGAGGTATACATATTTTCTTATTTCTGATCCAAAGCATAGCTTGTGTGTACACGTTAGAACCGTCTCGGAGAGGCGGTTCTAACGAGTACCTACAATCTATGATCATCTATGTTTTACAATAAAAATACGTATACCCCTGTGCACCAAAGCTTTACTATATGAAAGGGTTTGAGGGGTATTCATCATAAAAAAAAAAAACATACATGTAATATATACCCCCTTAAACCCACTTTTATATATAGAAAAAGTGGGGTCGCAGGGGTACATGTATACCTAATTTTCTTATTTTTGATCCAAAACATACATTGTGGGTACTCGTTAGAATCGCCTCGTCGACGTGGTTCTAACGTGTACCCACAATGCATGTTTTGAGCTAAAATATTAAAAATAATTATTTTTTTCTAATGAACATTTTCAATTTTTACAACTTAGGAAAAAATCTGCATAAAACATGGTCGCGTTTTCGTAATGAATTTCACGGACATGTTTTCCTGGTAACATTTAGCGTCAAGTTCCTGAAGATCTACTACCACCGACAACAGCCAATGAACAGTAGCATAGAGTTGCATGACGCGGTGAAGAAGGGCCAGTCGAGGAAAATCCAACGCCTGATTGCGGAAGGAGTTGATGTAAATGCCAGGAACGGAAAGGTATTTCCACTACTGACAATCACGTTGTATTGTATACATACAAACCGATAAATGATCGGTGACACACACTGCACTTCAGAACGAATTTGAGGTTAGGTTTTCGAGTTTTCTCCAACAGCGGTTCTTCTACTGACTGATAGATAGGTGCAGTCAATGAAATTGAACATTTATTGAAAGAAAGTAACATATTTAAGAAATACAGGTTATTTCGTTTTCGCAAACACTTCAATGTTATTGTGTTGGAAGCACTATATGTGCATGGGGCGGAAGTGTTTGCGAAAACGAAATAACCTGGATTCCTTATGTTACTTTCATTCAATAAATGTTTATTTTCTGCATTGACTGCACCTATCTATCAGTCAATAGAGTATATGGTATAGGAGAAAACTCGAATTTTTCATCTCAACTTGGGCAGAATTGCATTGTGCGTCACCCATTCCATACCACGTGTTTCTCATCTGTGATTTCATACTCTATAAGCCTCACGCAAACATGTCCGTGTAATGAATACCCTCCTTAACCCCACTTCAATATAGACGTAGATTAGTGTTGAGGCTTTATGTAGGGAGTTAATGTGTCTTGCTAAAGCACACACCACGATGACGCTTGTGGGGATCGAACCCAGGACCTCTCGGTTGGGAGTCCGACGCTCTACCACTACGCCACCGCGCCCCCAAAAAAGTTTAATATAGACATAAGAGCAAATTACAAAGTATGAAAAACTGTGGCGTGATGGAAAATGTTTAGAGAAAATTCAGACAACGTTAAAATGGAGGAGTGAGCATTTCATTTCATCAGGAAAACATGTCCGTGCAATGAATACCCCTTTTAATCCGACTCTTAAATAGTAAAACTGGGGTATGCAGGAGTATACCTATTATATCTTTCTTATTTTTGGTCCAAAACATAGACGGTGGGTACTAGTAAGAACCGCCTCAGCGAGGCGGTTCTAACGTGTACCCACAATCAATGTTTTAAGCAAACCTGTTAAAATTATCAAAATTTTCCACAGAAATTTTCAATTTTTAGTGCTGAAAAATTTCTCTGTATTTCGTAATGTGATTTCTTCACAGTATCAAGAGGCACCGCTACATGTCGCTGCTTACAAAGGAGATATAGACACAGTAAATCTTCTTCTACAGAACAATGCTGATATCAATATAAAAGACAAGGTGGGTCGTTACTATACTGGACAAATAAAGTTAGGGATCAAACTTTTAACGCGCAGTTTCTACAAGATTTCAAACTGCTAATAAAATGAAATATTTCTATCATCAAGGTAATTCATTTTGTAAGCTTTGTACACTTGAGGATCGAAACAATAGTCTTTGCATTCATCAAGACCAGGCTTTAAGTCAGACTACTTTTAAAATTAAAGTGGTAAGAAATTCCCAAAGAGAATTGATGGTGTGTAAGTTTGTTCGTGCAAAACTTTTAAAATGGATAAAACTTTCTAATCTTTTTTAGCTGGATGACATTAGCAATGATGAATCTTGATGACTAAAGGTGCAAATTCACAAAATTTTCATGAATTGGCAAAATTGGTTTTGTTGTGGAATCAGTTTTTTTATGGAATTTTTATCACTTTTGTTTTTAGGGTAGTGTGGTTTAAATAACAGCTGTGCATTAGTCAGATGATGCACAATTTCAAAATTGGCGGCATGCGAAAGTGCGATAAAACTGCTAATCTACCATATAAAATGAAAACTCGATTAATTATCGATTGGCCCAAAATGCCGCCGCGTCCTTAAAAGTTTGACCCCTGACTTATTTTGGCCAGTATACTTGCATAGCCACTGCTGGGAATCACGTGATACGCAATGTTTATGATATGTGCAAATTGTAAACAAGAAGCCGCCATTTTCCACCGGGTCTAGGTAAGTCTATCGAGTTTTGTTTCAAATTCTGAGGGATAATGATGGATGAATATGCCCAGTCCATGCAGATACATCAGATTTATTTAACCATGTGCGAGCTAATCTTTCAAAGTGTTTTGTTTGTGTAAACACTTCATTCCCATCATCAAAATTGTTTGTTGCCATGTACACCAAATATTTATTTTGGGCCTTATTCATTCTTCCAGCAACAATGCGTCCTTTCTTAGAGGTAAAATAACATTTTTTTTCAAAGGACAATTACCTCCATTTTACAGAAATATGCTAAGTGCCACATGAAAAAAGATAATCAACGTCATTGACATTGCATCCCTATACACATGCAATGTGGATTGATACCCTCCACACTAAAACATTAGTCATCATGTTTCTATTCTTTCGTCGATAAATGTATTGATTGCTAATGCACCAGTCCTTTGTAACCATTGCCCCCCCCCCCTTCACACATACCTACGATGAAGGGTGGGGGGATAGCCGGGCTTAAGTGCGGAGCAATTACTTGTCGAGTGTATCCGCAGTGCAGGGGCTCATCCACCTACGGGGAAGGGCGGTGATTGTGGCATTTCTGCTTTCAGTGCCCTGCTATAAGCCGCACACACAGGGGGCAAACTGGGGGGTCAAAACTTTAATCTTTGGCCTCACCTTAGAAATAGAAAATTGCCCTGGAGTAAGGATCCTAATGCATAAAACACCTCGTCATACCAGTGGTTACAAATGACTTGTGCACAATTGCAGCTAAAATATGATCAAAAAAAGAAAAAATAACCATTCTCGGTTTTGTTCAATATTGAGAACGAATCTTTGAATGCTTTCCTGGCTTTATTATATATCAGCAGTCACACATTAGCGTATAACCCAAACGCGCTTCTGGCGTATGAATACTCTCAACATGCTTAAGATTTTGGACGTATAAAAATAATTTGTCCCTTTAACTCGCTTTAGCAGTCACACATTAGCGCCTGACTGAGACGTGTGCCGGACGTAAAAAAATCTCAAAGTGTTGAAGTACGTTTGTGTTACTTCCCAGACGCGCTAAGCATGTGCTACAGGCGCACAGCAAACGTTCAACGCGCGTCTCACAAACGCTTAGAGCACGCTACGGAAGCAATATCTCATAAAATCTGAAAACGCATGTGGCGTATACTAGCGTGCATAACACGTGCGCCAAATGCGTTCATAGCGTATTCAACGCGTCTGTCATGGAACTTATTCCAAACGTAAAAGACATTCGCACAAGACACGCCCAGCTTCTGGAAAAAAAATAAGCATGATTAAACACAAACGTGCCTAGAGCGCGCACCGACCTTTAGCGACGTATATCAACGTACACCCAGCGTACACCAAAAACGCACATGTAGCGCGTTTCTAATGTGTCTCCGACGTGCTCCTGACGTAGGTTGAATCATTCAAAGTTTACATTTTTGTCAACACGCCCGGCGCGCGTTGGCTTATTCTGCTATTTTAAACAGCAGTCACACACTAGCGTATAATCCAAACGCGCGCCGGGCGTGTCGACAAAAATGTAAAATTCAAAAAACGCCAGGAGCACGGAGACACGTTAGAAACGCGTTATAGAACGCGCGTTTTTTAAGCTTGGTGTACGCTTGTTGCATACGTCGCTGTAAGTCGCTGCGCGCTCTTGGCGCGTTTGCCCCCCCCCCCCCCCCCCCCGCAAAAAAAAAAATCAAACATGCTTAAAAACTTTCTAGAAGTTCGGTGTGTCCCGGGTGTGTGTCTTATACGTTTCGAATAAGTTCCATGCGCGTAACATGCAAATTAAGCATGACCTGAAACAGACAAGCTACTTTCAAACTAGATGCACTGCGACAGATAAAATGCAGGTTTGTCGGACACGCACATTTAACATATCGCAAATTTTACACCCATGTAAACCACATTAATTATGAGAAATGTGACATTTATTTTGCATATGCCAGTTTCGATAAGTTTTTGGGTGTCATGTATGCTCCAATTTAATACGTTTTTATCATTGTCGTGTGAAGAATTTGTACGTATTCATCACATCTGTGAAGAACTTTTTTTAATATATAGAAACGGTACCAAGATTCACGTGTGAATTTTTGACATGTAAAGAATTGGTGCGTATTCTGCAAATTTTCTGTCAAGAACTGTTGAATTAAACTGTGCGTATGTTCATTTTCTGGGGCACATGGCGCTCTTGACGGTAGAAAAGTCTATGCTTTTACATGTCAAAAGTGAGTACAAAAAGGTAAGGAGAAGTTTTTGATATGTGTAAAAAGCTAACTGATATTTTTTGCATACTTTTTGTAAGCGTGTGAACTTGTCTTTGAGAGACTCTAAAAACTGGTTTAAGGCCCCCAGTATTTTTTGTATTACTGATTGTTCCAAGGCGATACGTCTGTTGTGGTTCTATATGTTTTATGTTTTGGAGTCGAATTTTCGTGCTGTTTGAACCTTATGTACGTTTTCATAGTTTTGGTAAAGTTCGGGTTACTGTTTGGCACTTATTGGGAAATAGCTGCTCATTCGGCTTAAAGGGAAACATAATTATTAAATTCCCGCATATAATTTTCATGAAACTTCACAGTCCTGCTTCAAGATAATTGTATCCTTGGACTAAAATCGAAATAAAAGTGGGATGTCACCGGCCTCGTTTCCATGATATCAGAACTTTTTGAATGTTTCTCGTGCATTTCATAAAAACGCGTTCGTAGCGGACATGTGTTTTAATATATGTGTTATTTTTGCATAAACAACTTAAACATACGATCAGTGATATTTTCTTAAATTTTGATACTATTTGCTTTTAAACTGAGGAGATTACAAGCAAAATTAACTTTCCCGCCATGTTTTCAAACCTGGAAAAAATATGTATTTTTGCGATATCTCCTAAACTACGCATATGATTTTATTTAAATTAAACCAATAGATATAAAACGATGTAACCATTCAAAAGTTGAAATAAAAAGTGGGGGTCATCGAATTGCGTTGGAAGATTTAGAGAAAACCCGTTCTTTTTTCGTTTTAATGTCAAACGTTGCACTGACGTCGCGTATATTAATGCGACGTCATCAACAGCGAAATAACCGTTTTTCACATGTAATTAACCTTATACAAGAATGAGGGTATATCAATTGTCGCATAACTAATTTAAAATAAAAAATGAACAATATATTTACCCGCTTTAGGACTTAATTATGCAGAAACAAACAAAATAAGATTCTAAAGCTTGAAACGTCATTTGAATATCAAAATCAAACGACGCTAAAAGCTACGCGTAACATAGTAAATCAATAGTACAAAAAGTGTAACAAAAAATAACAGAAAATTATTAATAAGGTTTCATTATTATTAATTATGCATATTTAAGTAGAACTTTATGACGGCATTAAGCCTAATGAATATCCAAGCTTTTAACAGAAATTAATGTATATTCAAACCAACACAACTGTCGTGGAAACCCACGATTTCATTTTGACATAACAATAGTAAAATTGTATGCATAATTAATATACTTAATTGTTTGACAAAGCACTAATTGTTTTATAAATAGTGACGTCAAGTAACATGACGTTGCGACGTTAGCAACGTTAGATAGTAACTAAGGGGTTTTAATGGAAGACAGCAAGGTTGTCTATAAAGAACATTTGGGACTGTAATAAACAGAAGAAACAGGAAACATAGAAGAAATTATACACAGTGAAGAATGAATATGGTGGAAGACGAAATATGAAAAACTGATGGACAGAAATAGAGGAAAGTACAAATATTAACTTTATTGTGACAATATTAACTTTATTGTGACAATGTAAATTATATACTTTGTATTTATTGTGGCAACAAATTAATTATATCGTGGGAAATATCGACAGTTATTATTATTTTATGTTTGTTCGCCACAAGTGGTCCCGCGAACCGGATCTGAACCAGTAAACTAGAAGTGTGGAGAAACATTTCAGTCACAATGTGCGAGCCAGAAGTAACGATGAAACATCTGCTACGGCAACAGCGACAGATATTAAAAGCAAACGAAATGAGTATGCAACAGAATGGAAGATGTGCGTTTGAGCTGCCGATCCTCGAAGTTCCTATGTTTGATGGTAACATTTTACAGTGGACAGAGTTTTGGAATTTATTTCAAGTTGCAGTGGACCAGAACACATATTTATCAGAAACAATGAAAATGTGTTATCTCAAAGGCAGGCTTACTGGAGAAGCAAGGGACGCTGTAGCAGGTATTTTAATTTCTGAAGAAAATTATGAAGTTGTTAAATCATTGCTAGAAAACAGATTTTACAATACACAGGTAATTGTTCATCACCATATTATGGACCTCATTAATATAATCCCAGCCCTCAACAACACGAGCAGTCTTCGTCAAATGTATAATAAACTGGAATACCATTTTAGATGCCTGGAGGCGCTGCAGAAAGACACAAACAATGACATGTTTTTAGCAATAATTAAATCTAAGCTCCCAGAGGACCTTTTTCAACAGCTAGAAATACAGACGGGAACCAAGAATAAATGGTCAGCAAGGAAATTGAGAGATTCATTAAATGTTTACGTATGTGCTTTGGAAAGAGCTGATCATTTGGGATATACTGGACATACCGAAGAGATCAGAGAAAAGTCTAGATCCTTTACCGAGAGACATCACTTAACACAAACTCAGACTGGTTTTCACGATTATGTAATACAGTGTAGATATTGTGATGGAAACCACTGGAGTGACCAGTGTGCAGAATTCAGCACAGTTGAAGACAGAAAGCAGAGGATCAAGGACAGTTGCTACATATGTCTAAAGAAAGGACATATAGCGTTTAAATGCCTAAGAAAGAAACAATGTATCTACTGTGGGAATTCAAATCACCATCATCGAAGTCTGTGCCCTAAGAAATTTCATAGAAAACGCACATATGTCTGTAGTAGTCTTGACGTCGAGAATGAAAAATTTGACAAAAACCCGCAGAACAATGTTAAGCATCTACTGCACGAGAAGCTAAATGAAATTAAGTCAGAAATGTTAGAGCTGAAAACAATGATGGGGGATATTAATAAACAGTTGGCAGATAGAATGACAGAGCAAACCCTTCAAAAGGTCACTTACGATTGCGACAATATGCAAACAGAAGACATGGTTAGTCTTTCTAAAGTGCAAGAAGATACGGTGTCCAATGAAAATAAAACAGAAGACAGTAAGTCAGTACATATCATCAAGGTTGGAAAAGCCTTGACGCAGCAGAGAAACTTACAGAGAAAGGGTGACATTCAACGACAGCTGATGCCAGAAGATACCAAAGTTATTTACAAATACAGCAGAGAAACATTATATAGCGTCAGAGATAAGCTACATGCAAGACTAAAGGAAAATGCCATCTGGAATCCGAAGTATCAGTAGGCAATAAACAGACGCTAAAACTTTGTTGTGGGAGTGTCGTGGAAACCCACGATTTCATTTTGACATAACAATAGTAAAATTGTATGCATAATTAATATACTTAATTGTTTGACAAAGCACTAATTGTTTTATAAATAGTGACGTCAAGTAACATGACGTTGCGACGTTAGCAACGTTAGATAGTAACTAAGGGGTTTTAATGGAAGACAGCAAGGTTGTCTATAAAGAACATTTGGGACTGTAATAAACAGAAGAAACAGGAAACATAGAAGAAATTATACACAGTGAAGAATGAATATGGTGGAAGACGAAATATGAAAAACTGATGGACAGAAATAGAGGAAAGTACAAATATTAACTTTATTGTGACAATGTAAATTATATATTATGTATTTATTGTGGCAACAAATTAATTATATCGTGGGAAATATCGACAGTTATTGTTATTTTATGTTTGTTCGCCACAACAACTCTCAATATCCATCTGATTTTAATAAAACTTGTACCAAATTGTTAAGAGAGGCAACTACTTTCATTTAAGATGCATTGTGTTTTAACCTTGCCTTTCCCTTTAAGAGTCCATGTTAGAACAAAATGAGAATAAAAGATGCAAAGAGTGTGTGTCTGGGGTCGTTGAAGTGTACTCAAAAGATTCTAAACATCTAAAGCAAATACCAAAGTGAGGGTGGAAAAAGGTGAAATTTTAAAGTGACTTAAGATATGACCCCCACCTGGCTAATTTTGGAAGCACAGTTTTTGCCCCTTGTTCAATAGTGTGATCGAATAGCATATCTATGAAATGGAATCCATAAAATTTTGTTAATTCTTATGAGCTTTATGGAAAATTGGTTAATGGCATCATTACGTTGGTATAGTAAATAAAGAAATGAAGAAAGAAAAAGGTATTCAACATGAAACATTTAAAATACCATTGATGGATATGAGTGGTAAAGAGTCAAACAGTTTGTATGATCTAGTACTTTCTGAACTAGCGAAAATCATGGCTTTGTCCGTCACTGTATTGGACCTAATCAATTTTAGAGAGCCAAAATTAATCTACTTAAATATTAAACTGACAGAAAATAAGAACACAATTTATTTGTGTGGAAGGAATCAATTTGGTTTGCTGTGTACATGGTATCTAGCAAAGTAATCTGCTCGTAAAATTGCAAAATTTGGTTTTATCCGTTATGAAACAGCTTCCCACGTTTTTATAATACCACAGCAGTATGTAATGAATTTCAATGTCATGATTAACATTTAATATTTTAGATATTGAAGGAAATAAAGCTTATGTGTGTAGGGTAACAGCGTATTTTAAGTGAATTTTTGAAGTGTTTGAAACACTGGCCAGGTGAAATGCCACAAACTATGGCTCAAATTCTTCCAAATAGGGTTGTCCATGGAATGCACTAGGTGGCGTAAAAATCAACAAGCGTATCTTGAAGTTATTTGGAAAGAAAACAAAACTGATGACGTCATTTGTTTACATTTCGGTGTATATGGAAACACTTGCGGTCACATGATTCCCAGCAGTGATAGCGGCTATTTGATGTCCACAACTCAATATATGCACATGTGCATGTAACGAACTAACTTATCAATTAACTAGCTAAATAGATAAATAAAATTGATTGGCATCAACTTGCTATGCTTACGCCCATTTGCAATGATACAAATAGAATAAGTAACGGCGGCCCCCGTGGCCAAGCGGTTAAGAGCGCTGTTTCTTAATTACTCGATAATCTCACCGCTGTGTCTGGTGTGGGTTCGAGCCCCGATCTGGCCACATATGAGACAATCCAAGTTCTGCTTGCGGGTGTGCCAAGTGTTTTTTTTTTTTTTTTTTTTTTTTTTTTCGGAGTTCTTCCGTTTTTGCCCCACCTACTGATAGGGCCCGTCTCATAGGAGCTGAAATAATCTTGAAATGGACGTAAAAATGAATATAGAAATTAAGTATTTTTTATTTATTTGATGAGAGAGATTATCTATTTTTATAATTGTACACTTAAGTACATGTACATACATGTGCATCAAAGTCGGACTGTTCTAGAAAATGCAGTATTTGGTTTATAAAATTCAACTAGTACCCTTTACCGATTACAGTGGTTGAAGACGCCTTTACATCATGCCTGTGAAAATAAACACTTCGACATTGCCAAAATATTAATAGAAAATGGAGCGGAAATTAACAGCCAAAATATGGTAAGCCAAACCAGAATAACCGGATTGTGGTCAATACCGCTCCTGATGCGTATGCAACAGACTCTAGATTAAACACGAAACTAAAACTGGTCAAAATTAGTCAAGCCCTAGACCAATATTTTTCCATAGGCACAATATTGAATTGCCAATGCTTGGTTGATTATTTCAAAGCTAGCCTGGCCCCTGGCTTTGAGTTTTAGCAAAAGTCAATTAATCTTACTTGACTGTTACTTGACCCTTTTTCTGATAAAATAATCTCCCCTACCAGTCAGAAACTCAAAGTTACTGTTGGGCAAGTTAGAAATTGTTTGCCTCTCAGTATATTTTTTTTCATGTAGCCTAGGTTAAAAAGACAACAAACAAAACAAAAACAAACAGTAACTGGAGCCAGTCTATTTCAAAGCCATCACAAACGACTGATAACTCAAACTAAACTCACATTAAGCAACAGTATGTAAGGTGTGAGTACTCAAAAATAGCGATTGTCTTTCGGTATGTGCTCAACAGACTGAGGGTACACAGATTTGTGCCAGTTTTACTGTAGGAAAGATAGGGAACAGTTCAGGACTGTTTCATAAACGTATGACGGTCTATGGAAAATGAATTGATGTGAGTAAAATTAGCCCTTGTTTGGAAGAAACATTGCTGCTGTTTCGCTAAAACTTGTATGCAGAAGATGACAAAACAGACGGTTTTTGCATTAAGTATATGAGAAAATTTCAGCTGGGGCTTAACTTATTTTGACCAGTTTTATTTTCAAGACTATTCATTCACCACAAGTGACAAGAAGAGAAATGTTCGGTATGTGTACCAGATTACGAAAACATGCCCATGTAATATACGATTAAAAGGAAAATGTTAGAAAGTTTTTTATATTTTTCTTATTTTTGCTCACAACAAAGTTTACGTTCTTCATATCTCCCCGTATGACCCGGTTGTCATAAATTTACTGTAAGTGCCATTGTGTAACGCAGAAGAAATTATCACATTTTGACTTATTGAAAAGTATAAGAAGCAGCTCCTTGGGATTTAGTTGTCAAATGTCACACAAAATATGCCCAACGATTGTAAAACCCAAATCAACCAACCAAATCTAAATGCCCTTCACTATTTCTATTGTGCTTCCAGGATCTTCAGACACCGTTACATATATGCTCTGGGCGGGGCTTTGACGAACTCACCGCGTTACTGCTTGGGACTCGAGAAGCTGATGTAGATTTAAAAGACACGGTAAACGATATTTAAGATTTATTTACGATTTATTTACATGCTCGTGCTCTCTTTTTTGTTGTTTTTAACGCTGTTTCACTTGAGTTATAAACTCAACAAATGTGTTTTGCTAAGCTATTATGTCAATGTTTAAACAGCAGTCGCACTGTAGCGTATAACCCAAACGCGCGCATCTCAACACGCTGAAGACTTTGGGCGTATAAAAATTAATTTGTTCCTTTAACACGCTTTAGCAGTCACACATTAGCGCGCAACTGGGGCATGTGCCGGACGTATAAAAAATCTCAAAGTTTTGGAGAACGGTTGTGATACGTCACAGACACGCTAAGCACGCGCTACATGCGCGCATCGAACGTTCAACGCGCGTTTCACACACGCTTGGGGCACGCTACTGAAGCAACATCTAATAAAATCAGAACGCGCATGGAACGTACACTGGTGTGCTTCAAACGCGCGCCAAACGCGTTCAGAGCGTATTCAACGCGCCCGTAGCGCGCGTGGAACTTATTCGAGACGTATAAGTCACACGCCCGGGACACGCCGAGCTTTAAGAAAATTTTTAAGCATGTTTAAAAATTTTTTTAGCCCAAACGCGCGCGAAACGCGCAGATACTTTTAGCGACGTACAGCGACGCGCGCCGGACGTACACCAAGCGTACCCAACGCGCTTGTAGCGAGTTTTGAACGTGTTTCCGACGTGCGTCTGGCGTGTGAGGAATTTTGCTATTTTTTCAACACGCCCGGCGCGCGTTTCACTTATACGCTGATGTGTGACTGCTCTTTTAGTATCAAACTATCACAAACGCAACACGATGGCCCATCCCCTTTCTCATTAATGTGATCACTGCTCTTAAAGGATCTCAGTTTTAATTTTTATTTGCTATTACTGTAGCTGGTGTTGTGCCGTGTGGCGGCCCTAAAAAGTCTCCCCGTACATCATCCATAGTGCAGGTTGTATTTTCTTTTTGGTCCTTTGAGATCAGCGAGGATATTCTGAGAAATCAGAAATTTATTATCGGTTAAGATTCATTATCTAACCACTGTTTAACATATTTGGTCCCATTTAGATAATATTAGTCTTTGTATGGACAACCCTGTTGAAAGTTGCAAAATTTCTGTAATTCTCTTTGGCTCCATGTTACCAAATCTAAAAAGTCACTGACGAGACTTTAATAGTCGAAACCGCGGTATGGCCCATCCCCTTTCTCATTAATGTGTTCACTGCTCTTAAAGGATCTCAGTTTTAATTTTTATTTATTTTACTGTTGGGCGGAACCAGCGTTTTGCTGGGTATTTAACGAGTACAACTGTATTGTGGTAAGCAATTGTGGCTTTCTCTAGGATGTACCACATCGACACAGAACAGGACGGCTGTAGGTTTCACCTCAAACACTAATGACCCATCAGTAGAGTAAAGGACACCGATGCGACGTGTCTTTAGGTTCGACACCTACCTTTACCTTTCAAGTATCATTAAACAAAATGCATGAAACTCCGCTTCGGACATAGTGCCACGGCGCCTCCCCCTCCTTCCGAACCATGATCAAACATTACTAATAAGATAATTATCTTTTTCAGTGGAGCCAAACGGCAGTTCACCTGGCTTCACAAAACAACCACTACAATGTTGTCAAAATGCTAAAAGCTAATGGTGCTGATATTTCTGTACTTAATCAGGTTAGTAAGAAGGGTAATCACTATATCACGTTTTTTTTTTTTTTTTTTTTTTTTTTTTTTTCATTCGAACCCCCTCGTGGGAAAACCAACAATGTGGTTTCCGAACAGGTCCAACACAAACCGACCTGTACCGTCACAGAAGAGAGCTAGAAGCTTGAAATTTCGGATTTAAGTAGAAGAGGAAATGTACTATCCGAGTAGTGAAAACAAAGGCGCTGATCAGCTTCGCAGTTACTGCGAAGCTGATCTGTGCCTTTGTTTTCGCCTATGCAGATTGTTGTTTTGCCCATGTGGCGGCTCATTTCTTGTTATTCCCATCAACCAATTTCTGATTATTCTTGGGAGATGTACGTGCGTACATTGCACACTCTGGTGTACAATGACTGAATATGTATTTAAAAGCCGTTTCTGCACGTAATCTTTGTTCTTTATTGATGCTAGCAGATGGATACCTTGTTGGAAACGACCTTATCATCTTGCTCTTCATGTGTGTTGTAAAACACGATTGTGGGCTGTCCTTTCGATCTTGCCTGACGTCTGTTATTGGATTTTATTGTATCGATTCATTAACTTTATATTCTTACTCTGTATACTAAAGCCATTGCCCCTTGTGATTTTTAGACCCGCCTTTAGCTCCTTGTATATTTATCGTCCTAAGTGTTCACTGCCATGTCATCGGCAAATAAAATTAGTCTTATTAGCCTTATCAAACTTAATTCTGCATCGTTTTCATTCCCAATTGTATATCTAGGACATGTAGGAGGATGTAGTGATATTTTTATTTTCGCAATACCTTTCAAAAAGACAATGTTCAAGAGAACCCTCAGCATTGGTTCATTCCGTCCATGAACGGTTTCCGTGTTTCTTATATAAGATCACTTTTTACAGCTATTCAACGAACACGTTCACAAGGCTTCTTTCAAAATGTGTCCAAATAACACTTTCAAGTTTCTAAGATCATTTTCCATTGTTATTCTATTTGGTAGGACTTCAAATCCCCAGTGTTCATCGCCACAGAAAGAAATTACCACGATATTGTGAAGGTGTTACTGGGACGAGAAAACGACATGGAAATGGAGGATACCATTACGTGAACATTTCTGTATTTAAAAGATTTCAACACAAGACCAGTCCAGATTGAATTTCATTATGAAAACATGTCTCCATGAAATATTTATAGGTTATTGAATGAAAATCGTAAAATATTCGGAACGAGTCAATATGACGAGGACGCACGAGCTTGCGAGTGCGTCTCCGCCATATGAACGAGTTCCGAGTATTTTACGATATTCATTCAATAACCTTTTTATTATATACCCTTTAATAAGCAATGGAGGGATTTCAAGGCATCTCCAGGCCTGGTCGATCTTTAATTTGGCCACCATTTATGTAAAAAGTATCGTTTCTAACGACTAATCACCATATTACTACACACGCAATGCTATGTCTTTCGATGGAAATTTTAACAAACTTTACCGCGAGAAACGTGACGTTGCATCAAAATTGAGGACGTCAACGTGACTTTTGGACAACGTTGCGGTCGAAAATTTCATGAAAATGTTAGCATTGGAGTGCCAAAGCTGTATTTTTGTTCAAAATTACAGGTATTTGTTTTAGATGAAGTTTTGTGTATTTATTGTGCGATGAATTCTGTAAGTTTTCTAGTTTCGCCGTTTGTTCAGTTGAGGTGGAAAAGCAAAATGGCTGCCAGATAAATAGCGACCAACTTGCAAGTAGTCCCGCCGGGAACGTGCTTCCTTGGACCCGTGCAATATGACGGAACGTTCCTTGGACCCATTACATGCAATATGACAGAAGTTTCCATGGAAAACATTCTAAACTACTGAATATGGGAAAACATTCAATGTTTTCAGCAATGCAAAGGGAACGGGACAATTTCTTGGGTATATAATAAACAGAGATATTAAAGCTTTAAAATGTAAAATGAGCCTGTGCGTGAGAAAACCAACAATCTGCCTATGCGAAAACAAAGACGCAGATCAGCTTCGCGGTAACCGCGAAGCTGATCAGCGCCTTTGTTTTCGCTACACGGATAGTACAGTCCCTCTTCTTCTTAAATCCAAAATTTCAAGCCTCTAGCCATCTTCTGTGCTTGTACAGCCCGGTTTGTGTCGGACCTGGTCAGAAACCCAAATTGTTGGTTTTCTCACGCACAAGCTCAAATGTTAGTAGGAAACCTTTGGTGTTTTCAACGGTTTTGCTAGAAACATTGATTGTGGGTACACGTTAGATCATTAATAACAAACATATATACTACATGTATATCTATGTTTTGAGCAAAAATAAGAAAAATATCAAAATTTTTCTTCTGAAAATTTTCATTTTTTACAAATTAAAAAATCTCTGTATATTGCATGTAGTTAAGACAGGAATCGAGAAAAGTTAACAAGTACAGGCATTTTGTGAGGAAAAGGGTTTGACACTTGAACTAGGGGTAATTTGGTGTGCTGAATCCAAAAACCAATGTTGGCAAGTTGAGAAATGACGTCTTCATGTCCTAATTTGCATATTTTCAAAATGGCCGCCAAAATATCTAGAATCTGTTATATTGATGAAACGCTTCATTTGTTTGTCATGATCTGAGCCTAAAATCACTTAAAATATATTGTTTGATGATTGCTTGACTAAATTACATAAATTCAAATGCAATGAATTTTAGCCCGCAAAGATAAACTCGATTACACTATGAAAATAACGCATGGTTCTCATGGCAACTATTAATGTGTTTCTTGCGGAGGGTGTAGCTACAAAATTGATCATATCGCCACTGTTGCTCATCCTATGCCACTGAGCGAAGTCTCGTTGTTTAGCTTAGACATATCCCTTTTCTCCTGTGGTAAGTAATGCAATTTATCTAATTTGCATATTCATGAATTGTAATGAAAACATTAAATAAATAAACAATTTTCAGGCCCAAACCATCATTATGACACTGTTACTGCACAAGTAATATATCGTGTGACAAATATATTGATGTCATGGACCTATTTGAAAAGTTTATCTCATTTGCATATTCATGAATATTAATTACATGTATAATTTTGAAAACTGGGGCCAACTGAAAACCAGGGGAAAACTATTGCCATTAAAGGTTTTGGTAGGTTATAAGATCTTTCTTGCATTTTATGACAAATTTTCATGGCTGCCAGTTTGGTCAGAGGGACCACTTAAATGCCTTAAAATATTGTCCTCAACAATGAACATATATATTTGCATGATGTAAAAATATTATTTCCACGCTATCCATTGTGTGATTCAATATAATGGGGTGCACTTACAAAAATACCCATATCCTACCAATAGCATGCTCTAGAATACTATGACTGACATGATAGTAGTGCTTGAACATAACGATTTAATGGTAATCCTAATATTCAAATCATTGAATTTGCATATTCATGAATATTAATGAAAACCGTAAGAAATGGAAGGAAAAAATCATGGAAAAAATGTGGGGTGTACATACAAAATCACTTGTACCTGGGCTGTAAATAAACATAGGACGTTGAAAATGGTATCACATAAATTATAAGGTATCGTATTATCTCTTTGAAGTGTGATATAAGAAAAAAATATTTTCAATTTCATGTATATCAATGAAAACGTATGAAATTGAGAGAAAAAAAAATGGAAAAAAGATTAAACAGATACACCTTCAAATACACGTGTATCTTAGCAACCAAAAGCCCCAATGTGCTGAAAATGGAATCAAATGGTTGCTAGGGCAATATTATACCATCCATACTGTAATAGATAAGTTATTTGAGTTTCATTTTCATGAATATTAATAAAATCTTTAGGAATTGGGGTAAAATGCAGAAAAATTAGGAGGTATACATCTAAACACATGTGCGTATCTTGGCTACTTAAGGAACTAAAGAGTCGAAGTTTAAATCAAATGACTGCTATGACAATGTTCTATAACCATATGATCTGATATATAAGACATCTAGATATTTTTTGTTGTATGGATATTAATGAGATCTTTTAAATTAGAGAAATACATGTATCACCGAAAAGTAAAGGCGGTATACCAACAAAGTTGCTTTTATCTCCACCGCTAATACCCTTAGAGGGATGAAAATGGTACCCATAGAATGTTAGGACAATGTAGTCTGATAGATAAACAGCATCTGATTAAAACCATGTAGTCTGATAGATAAACCATAGCTTATCAAAAGCAATGAATGCTATGAAAAATTGTAAAAATTACATACATAAAGTTGAAGGTTGTGCTCAAACAAAATTGCTTGTATCTTGGTTGCTAACAAATACATGTATGCTTTATAAATCTGAACATATGGCAATAATAAATTGTACGTGTACTAGCAATAATTTGATGCCACTTTCAACTCTCTAAGTCTATTTCCAGTCCAGATATAAGCAATTTTATTGGTAAACCCCCATCATTTTCTGGTCATTTTTCTATTATTTATAAAGATTTTATTAACATTCATACACAAATATTTCAGATAAAGCAAATAGCAGATCATACGGTTATAGAACAATGTTTAAGCAATTGTTTGATACCACTTTCAGCTCTCTAGGTCTATCGGTAAGCATGATATGCACGTTTTTTACGTGTATACCCCCTTATGCTTTCGGCATTTTTACCCCGATTCCTAAAGATGGTATTAATATTCATGAAAATAAAAATCAAATGGCATAAATTGTAATATAGGATGGCATATTCTTGCACACCAGACAGAAATTGCCACACTTTTTGCCTGGGTGATAAAATTGCATCTCACCCAGGTGTTCTCACCCAGGCTAAGTGCGCCAAAAAATTACGCAAAACCTTGAAATAAAACAGATTTGGGGGGTTGTTGTGCAAGAAAAAGAATCTAATATGGTGTTCTTTTCTAGATGGAAGTTTCCAACCCTCGGGATGACCGTGCTGAGCGGAACCTCGGCAGAGCCTCGGTTCCGCTCAGCACGGTCATCCCTTGGGTTGGAAACTTCCATCTAGAACAGAACCCCATATAAGATTCTTATAATATTGCCTTAACAACCATTTGATCATCATTCAGCACTTTAGGGCTTTGGGTTGCCAAGGTACAAGTCATTTCTTACATTTACCCATTTACTTTTTCCATTTTTTCTGTCATGTTTTTAAAGATTTCATTAATATACATGAAATTACAAATCCGATTATTCTTATATTATCATATTTCGGAGTCATAGTACATTGCCACAGCATTCATTTGATATCTCTTTCGGCATCATAGGTTCATTAACAGTCTGAGTACAGGTGTTTTTGTACGTATACCCCCTATTTTTCCACGATTTTTCTCCCATTATGATTTTTATTAATATTCATGAATATATGTAAATTCAATGATTTCATTATTAGTTATGAAGGTTAAATTGCTATATCAATGCAATACTACCAGACCAATCATAGTATTCTTAAGTATGCTTTTGGTGGGACATGGGTATTTTTGTAAGTTCATCCCATTCTATAGAATCACACTAGGGGTGGTTGTGGAAACAATATGATGTTTACATAATGCGAATAAGTTCATTGTTGAAGACAACTTTTTATGGCATTTAATTGGCACAACTGACCAAACTGGCAACCATGAAAATTTGTCTTAAAATGCAAAAACGATCATAAAACGCACCAAAAACCTTTCAATGGCAATTGTTTTTCCCTGGTTTTTGCCCCTATGTTTTGATATTTCAATTAATATTCATGAATATGCTAATGAGATGAGTTTCATATTGACCATTGGCATCAATGTATTTGTCATATATGGTATAATTGGTGCAATAACAAGTTGTCATAATGATAGCTTCTTTCTGCCTGAAAATTGTTTACTTATGGATTTTAAAGCCGTTTTTAATATTTTCATTAAAATTCATGAATATGCAAATTCGATAATTTGCATTACTTACCAAATGATCAAAAGGCTATATCTATGCGTTACAGTGAGACCAGGTGCAGTGATCTAGGACTTGTTACGGTGGAACTATGATCACTTTTGTAGGTACAAGTACAAAAGCCCACACCCCTGCCCCCTCCGCACCCCCACCTCAGCCTTTTAACTTTTGAGATTTTTTTTATTCATTGAAGACCTTCTAATCATTATAAAATGTTATTTTCATTATTTTGTAGCAGTTTGGAATCCTAAACATATATTAATTTGCAGCAATTGATGTTTTTCTTAATTTTGGCGGCCATCTTGGAAATATGCAAATTAGATGGTGAAGGAGCCATTTCTCAGCTTGCCAACATTGGTTTTTGGATTCAGCATACCCGAATACCCCTAAAAATGATCTCAAACCCTTTTCCTCACAAAATGCCTGTACCTTCATAACAATGCGTCTTTTCTCATTTTCTGTCTTAACTAATGGGCATGTCACAAAGTTTCGTAATGTATAGTTTCTGAACTCTTGAACTCATTTAAGGAGCGTGCTGTTCTCAAATTCAGTGGTAACATGTTCCATAGTTTTTAAGTAGAATAAGAAAATGAGCGATCAAATAGCGCAGACCGTGACCTAGGGATAGACAAAAAGGCCATTTTCGGGCCGTGAATGCGTTTGTGAAATCGGTTTTAACAATTAAATTTAGTTATGTATGTTGGTGTCAAATTATTAAGTGCTTTGTATGCTAAATCGCTTTGTTATACATTAAAACAGCAGTCACACATTAGCGTATAAGCCAAACGCGCGCCGGGCGTGTTGACAAAAATGTAAAATTCAACATACGCCAGGAGCACGTCGGAGACACGTTAAAAGCGCGTTAGAAGCGTGTTTTGTTCGCTTGGTGTACGCTTGGTGCGCGTTGATATACGTCGCTGTAAGTCGGTGCGCGCTCCAGGCGCGTTTGGGCTAAAAAAAAATTAAAACATGCTTAAAATTTTTTCTAGAAGTTCGGCGTGTCCCGGGCGTGTGTCTTATACGTTTTGAATAAGTTCCACGCGCGTTACAGGCGCGTTGAATACGCTTCGAACGCGTTCGGCGCACGTTTGAGGCACGCTAGTGTACGCTACATGCGCGTTCCGATTTTATGAGATATTGCTTCAGTAGCGTGCTCCGAGCGTGTGTAAGACGCGCGTTGAACGTTTGCTGCGCGCCTGTAGCGCGTGCATAGCGTGTTTTAGACGTAACTCAAACGTTCTCCAAAACTTTGAGATTTTTATACGTCCGACACACGCCTCAGTCACGCGCTAAAGTGTGACTGCTAAAGCGAGCTAAAGGAACAATTTAATTTTTATACGTCCAAAATCTTTAGCGTGTTGAGATTTTTCATACGCCCGATGCGCGTTTGGGTTATACGCTACAGTGTGACTGCTGTTTAAAGCAGTCACACATTAGCGTATAACCTAAACGCACGCCGGGCGTATGAAAAATGTCAACACGCTGAAGATTTTGGACGTACAAAAATTAATTTGTACCTTTAACTCGCTTTAGCAGTCACACATTAGCGCGCGACTGAGGCGTGTGCCGGACGTATAAAACTCTCAAAGTTTCAGAATACGTTTGTCTTACGTCCCAGACACGCTAAGCACACGCTATGGACATGCAGCGAACGTTCAACGCGCGCCTCACACACGTTTGGGGCACGCTACTGAAGCAATATCTCATTAAATCGGAACGCGCGTGGAGCGTACACTGGCGTGCTTGAAACGTTCACCAAACGTGTTCGAAGCGTATTCAACGCGCATGTAGCGCGCGTGGAACTTATTCGAAACGTATAAGTCACACGCCCGGAACACGCCGAGCTTCTAGAAAATTTTAAGCATGTTGGCCAGTGTTTTTTTTTTTTTTTTTTTTTTTTTTTTTTTTTTTTTTTTCTAGAAAATTTTTTATCCCAAACGCGCACGAAACGCGCCATGATTTTTAGCGACATACAGAGACGCGCGCCGGACGTACACCAAGCGTACACAACGTACTCGTAACGCGTTTCGAACGTGTCTCCGACGTGTGTCTTGCGTATGTGGAATTTTGCAATTTTTCAACACGCCCCGCGCGCGTTTCACTTATACGCTAATGTGTGACTGCTGTTGTGTTTAAAAAAAAAAGAGGCCAGGGTCACTTAAACCTCACTATAGCACGTCTCATTATATTGCGGTGTTCAATATGATTGTTCGTCTCTCAGTAATGAGAAAGACTATCGTTATATATGTTGGTGAGTTTTTTGATGCCTGACTAGGCCAATTCTAGCTCTAAACTGTCCGTTGCAAGAAGAGCAAGTCATTGTCATGAAATCTGCTAGTGGGCCAGTAGTTTTGGCTTTGCGTTCTCTGCGCTTTCTCAGGTTCAGCTTCATATATTCTCTTTCCTTCATAGAGAGCTACTCCTTTGTTTATGAGACCTCGCCTTTGATCGCTTCTGTGCATTCTGTCCCCAAGACTCTGTTGGTATGAGAATCTTTGGGGATGTCTTTGTAGCGTTTCTTCTAGCCACATTGAGAGCGCTTTTCCTCCTGTAATTCTCCATAGAAAACTTTCTTTTGAATAGTAATAAAACTGAGATCTTTTAAGAGCAGTGAATATACATGTATTAATTAGAATGGAGATGGGCCATACCACAGTATCGGCTACTGTAGCCTCTTCAGTGACCCTGCAGATTTGGCAATATGGAGCCAAAGAGAATTACCGTAATTTTTCAACTTTTAACAGGGTAGCCAATACAAAGACTGGTATAATCCAAATGGGGTCAAATATATAAAACGATGGTTAGAAAATGAATCTAAACCGATCATAATTTTCTGATTTCTCAGAATACCCTCGCTGCTGTCAAAGGACCAAAGTAGCTCATCAGGCTTAACGTTTCATCGGCGAGGCGGTTCTACAAGTACTCACAATCTATGTTTTGGAGCAAAAATTTGAAAAATAGGTATTTCCCTATATACCCCAGTTTTACTACATAAAAGTGAGGTATGAGGGGGTATACTTTACACAGACATGTTTTCCTGATGGCTGGACAGACTGCTCCCCAGGTAGGGGAAAAGTAGGTGTTCAATATAGCATGGCCATGTCATGGCTCCCAAAGTGACTATTTTGCTATAAATCACGGACATGTTTTCCTGGTGGCTGGACAGACTGCTCCCCAGGTAGGGGAAAAGTAGGTGTTCAATATAACATGGCTATGTCATGGCTCCCAAAGTGACTATTTTGCTATAAATGTCAAAGGTAAATAACCTCATTTTATTTTATACTTAACAGTGAAAACCAATGTATATCAAAACTTGATAAAATTGGTATTTTCATTGATATGAAATTTCACTGATATCAAATCTCACTGATATCAAAAGTCACTAGTGACTGATATCAGCCTTTCTTGCACACCAGATAGAGAAATCCAACGTTTTACCCCATATGAGAAATTCTTATCTCACCCTAGTTATCTCACCCCGGTCGCACCCTGTGTTCAAATGTTCTTTTTTAACACGATTGTATAGGACGTCACGTAATTTAGTCGCTAAGCGCACACGTCACAATGACGTCAAAACGTTTTAAATCAAAATGGCGGACGCCGCGATTTTATCATTTTTCTAGGTAAATAGTATAAAAACCAATCTTCGCTGCATTAAGGTGAGCAAGAAAAAGAATCCATCATTCGTGTCAGGTATGGATAGACAAATCTGTCCCTCGGGTCACAATTTGGCATCACTCGGCGAGCCTCGTGATGCCAAAATGTGACCCTCGGGACAGATTTGTCTATCCATACCTGACACTCATGTAAGATTCTTATAATATCGTCGCTGTAGATTTTGGATTACTTCTGACGTTTCCATTTACTTGACGTCATTAAATGTGTCTCACTTCAGAAATTCAAACGCCTATAACTCCGTTATTTATGAACGAAAACAAAAAGTGTGGATATTCATTTTCTTAGTTAGAACGTAAGGAACAATGTGGTACCAAAATTATTTGTGTTTTCAAAATTTTTTGGTTTTTGCATTTTCACCGTCTGCCTTGTGTATAAAATAAAAAGAAAATTTGCTTTTTTTCGGTGAATACCAAATATATTTCATCTCGTGAGTTGAAAACATAAAAATTTTCACTCGTGCTGCGCACTCGTGAAAATTATGATGTTTTCAACTAACTCGATGAAATATATTTGGTATTCACCTCAAAAAAGCAAATATCCTCTATATAACACGGTTCACTTATAACATGGTCTGCATTTATGGATCCCAAAGATAGCATTTGAATGATGCTTACCTATATAAGCTGGCCTTGAACACATGTCGAATATGATTCACAACAGGCAAATTCTGACCCACGGTCAGATAACAGTTATGCATATTGCGGACATAATGCAACAGCATAAAAGTGTGGGTATTCATTTTCTTTGTTAGAACGTACGGGGAAAAATGACACCAAAATTATTTGTGTTTTCAAACATTTATTTTCGCATTTTCATCGCCTGTCTCTTTCATCGCCTTGTCCACGTACTGTATAAAATAAAAACAAAAAGAATATTTTCAAATTAGTTTTATTCATATATCTGATGATATTAATATTTTAAGGTGAATGCCAAATATATTATATATTGTGTGTTGAAAACATCGCAATTCTGATGTTTCAACAAACTCGATGTAATATATGTGGTATACGTATATACCTTTAAAAATAAATATCCTCTTTGTAAGGATACTACGAAAACCCTTTGTTTACCATGGACAAATACGTAATTGTAATAGATTCGGCGAGGCATTTCTAACGGTTTACAGCCTCGGACAATTCCACGGACAATTTTTAGTCTTTGACGAAGATTATTTGTCACAGAAACTTTGTCAATGAGTGTGCGTTCACACACAGCAAAGGTTACTTATATTAAACCTTTGTCATAGATATTTGACAATGGAACTTCGCCACCAAATTGAATTTACATGAGCATATTTCTCTGCGACAAACCTACTTTGTAAAAGAAAAATTGTCCGTGGAAACGAGGCCGTAGCCACAATCTATGTCTTAGATCAAAAGTAAGAAAAAATGTATATCCATGTATACCCCAGTTTTTCTATATAAAGTAGGCGTACAAGACGGTTTACTTTTCACATGTTGTAGCACATATGAACTAAGCCAACACAGTGTATATAGGGCTTCTCGCCATCAGAAATATAAGCAAAGTAACAGAAGGAGGCATTTAACATCAGGAAAACATGTCCGTATGATGTATACACCTTGAACCCCACTTGTATATAGCAATACTGGGGTATGCAGGGGTATACCTATTATTTCTTATTTTCGCTTCAAAACATAGATTGTGCCCACAATCTATGTTTTAAGCAAAACTAAGAAAAAAGTCAAAACAATTCTACAGAAAGTCTCCTTTTTTACAGCTTAAAAACTTCCATTTATTGCATGGACAAGTTTCCTAATGAATTGATACAATTAAAACTATAATCTCAACCCAGACACCAGGCGGGAAAGTACAGCAGAAAGGGTCACAAAAATTTTCAACATACACGAAGAGCAAAGCACCATAAGCCAGCTTCTAAATAAAAGATGACATCAGGAAAACATGTCCGTGTAAAAAATACCCCATTATACCCCACTTTTATAAAGCAAAACTGGGGTATGCAGGGGTAAACTTATTTTTCTTATTTTTGCTCCAAAACACAGATCGTGGTTACTCGTTAGAACCGCCTTGTCGAGGCGGTTCTAACGGGTACCCACAATTAATATTTTGAGCAAGTATATTAAAATTATCATTTTTTTCCAATGAAATTTTCAATTTTAATGCTGAAAAAATTCTTGTATATTACATGGGCAATATGTGTAATGTGTCGAGATGCGGACCAAAGCACTCTCGATAGCTTTAATATTTCAAGAAAAGAAAACACTGGCCTAATCAGAGTATTGCTTTGAAAATATACTGCCAATAATTGTACTATTATTTTCAAGGTTCTCAAAACTGAATTTATCGCGAAAACATGATCATTTATCAAAAAGTTGTCAACACGTTTAAAACGCTTGGAAAATTTCCCGTTGGCTGATTTCATGTATTATTTTCAAGGATTGTGTGGAAATCCCGCATGTACATGACTGTATAGAATGTCACACTGACCGCGTTTTCGCTCGTTAACCCATTGGTGTTGAAATAGTAGGGCATGTACTTTAGGCACCTTACACTACATTGCAATCACCTTACTTCCATTAACCTATTGATATTGAAAATAGTAGGGCATGTCCTTTAAAATCTTAATTAGGGGAAGCACAATGGCAAAGTGGTAGAAAATCGGACTCCAAATCGACAGGTGCGACCCCTACCAGCGATACCATGTTGTGTCCGACATGAATGAAAAATTGTTAATTTGTACGTTAAACTTCAATACACACAAATAAAATCTTAATTACAAATATACGCTACATTTTATAGACCGAGATGGCTTCAGATGTTGCCTAGGTCGAAACGATGTGACGATTGGAATAAAATGTTACCTTCAGTTTGCAAAAACAATATTTTATACAAACTCCAATGTGAGAGCCAGGGCAAAAAAGGCATTGGTCAATACTTTTTAGGGATGTATTTTTACTATTTTCTTCTTCTTCTTCAACTTCTTCTTCTTCTTCTTCTTCTTCTTCTTCTTCTGTTGAAAATTGTTTTTATATTTTTAATATTTTTGCATTGATTGTGGGTACATAGAGGATATTTGCTTTTTTGTGGTGAATACCAAATATATTTCATCGAGTGAGTTGAAAACATCAGAATTTTCACGAGTGCGCAGCAAACCTGAAATTTTTTATGTTTTTAACTCATGAGATGAAATATATTTGGTATTCAGAGAGCAAATTTTCTTTTTATTTTATACAATACATGGGCATTTTCCAATTCACAAGGAAGGAGGTGAAAATGCAAAAACCAAAAAATTTTGAAAACAAAAACAATTTTGGTACCACATTGTTCCTTACGTTCTAACTAAGAAAATGATTACCCACACTTTATGTTTTCGTTCATGAATAACGGAGTTATAGGCGTTTGAATTTCTGAAGTGAGACACATTTAATGACGTCAAGTAAATGGAAACGTCAAAAGTAATTCAAAATCTTCAGTGACGATATAGGCTGATATCAGTCACTAGTGACTTTTGATTATCAGTGAGATTTGATATCAGTGAAATTTCACATCAATGAAAATACCAATTTCATCAAGTTTTGATATACATTGGTTTTCACTGTAAAGTATAAAATAAACGTTAGGACCGCCTCGGCCATGTAGAATAATCTATAGTGTCACTGACATGGCTTGATTAGCCGAATCCGTGGTGAAGCATATTCCCTTTCAGGGAGCGCGGTGGCGTTGTTGTAGAGCGTCGGACTCCGAATCGAGAGGTCCTGTGTTCGATCCCCACAAGCGTCACCGTGTTGTGTCCTTGAGCAAGACACATTTACTCCCTACAGTACTGGTTAAACCCAGGAAGCGTTGGCTCCGTCCCGACATGACTGAAAAATTGTTGACTGGGACGTTAAGCCTCAACACAGACAAACAAATACACAATCATAGATGTTTTCACTGCTGTTAAAGTAATATATTTCATTTCCATTTGCTATTACTGCAGCTGATGCTTTGCGGAGTGGCGGTCATAAAAAGTCTCCTCGCATGCCACCTTTGATCTTGAGATCAGCGAGGATAATAATCATATTGATATTCATACCAGAGACAAACTTTGTTACTGTTAATTTACTATAAACCAATATGTTTCTGTATATTCTATCTGCACCTGTATCTGTATATTCTATATGCTCCTATGTAAAGGACATCTATGCTTTAGATTGGGAGACTCCCTAATTGACAAATATGCTACTTTCAAAGACGAAAATGCCTAGGTCTTTATTATTTTTGTGGTCTTGCATGTTTTGATTGTCAATAACATACTTTATGTCAATTTATACATTAATTTGGGAATTCACATTTCTAAGCATTAATGCAATACGCATAGATTGAAAGCAAATTCATTTTGAACCTGTACTGTATCTCTATAAATACATCTACATTACCTAAATAGACTCACACGGACACCGGTTTTACAAGAAATACGACTATGGATGTTTACAATTCTACAGTTGATGTCTTCAAATTTGTCCATAACAACTGCTCTTATTGTAGTGCATGGAAAATTTCAGGAAATTATACATTTTCACCTTGCTGACCCTGTTCCCCCCTAGACCCAGGATGCCACTTTGATATGGTGTGTGAATGTGAAAAACACATAAACTGACGAAAGGGCATGCTGGGTCCCGGGGGGGGACACACCTAGAAATAAACTATAAGATTATAAATTAAAGATCTTATGCACTAAGCTAACATTTCTTTCAAAATGAACTTAAAATTACAAAACAAAAAACGATCAATGAGTGGATATTGTTCAGCATTCATATGACAAACAAGCCCATATTTGTTTGCTTGAAAAGTGCTGTTGACAAAGAATGCAAATCAGTTCAAAATCTAATGGGTCATTTTTGCCAAAGATGGGGTGGGTTGTGAAAATATTTAGTTGTATTGTATGGATTCTGTTTAATCAGCCAAACTGTTTTGTAAACGAAAGTGTATATATTTCTTCTCCTAAAAATGCCAAATTCAGCCCCATAGTCATAAAATGAAAATTTCGTCCTCTCAAATCTGAGATTTAGGGACTTTTTACATCTAAGGCATAGCTGTCCTTTTCAATATTCATGTTTATGTTCAAGTTCATTGTCACTATCTACTTTGAAGGCTATAAACATTGTTATATGTTTATAGGGTGTTTCATATTTTGAACTTTTTCTCTGATCAACCTGATTATTATACCAACTGTTCTCTAGCTTGAAAAAAGTGTCCATACCAAATTTCAGCCAAATCTGAAAATGTTTAGACCCCCCCCCCCCTACCGGCCGAAAGTTTTTGTCAGGTAGGCTCTGTTGAGTAGTGTCAACGCTATATGGGGAATATTTGATAACTCGAGAATTATTCCAAATGGATATAAATTATGGTATTTTTTATATCAAATTTAAGTTCTTATAAAGAAAAAGCAAGGTATAAAAGTATTTATCTGTTTTAGCCTTCATATAAATTGTTATAGGTCATGCAAACCTCTCTGTATTTTACAAATTTTCAGCATTTTGGATATACATGTGTGTGTGCATAATATTACATGAAATCATTTTCTGTTTCAGCTGTCTTGAAGAATAAATAGATATTTCATGTAAATGCTGTGAGAATAAGTGCTAGTGACAATCAACATTTGAAACTGAAACATACAATATGCCCAGCCACCCAAAGGGGAAGCAGCCTAAGAAGCCCGGCAAACATCCCCATGGACCCCAATTACCCCGATCGGGAAGTCAAGCACAAGCATGGGAAGAGGCCATTGGACCTTCTATCAGTATTATCCCTGTTAATCAACTGACACAGATTAAAACTGTGTTACAAAGATACAGGGCTCTTCGCATAGAGCAGCCACTTACAAAGACATATGACTTGGCAACTATTATAGCAGAAGAGACTGTAATGATATGGAACCGGGCTAGAGTCCCAATTATAAGTCGACAGAGCTTAATCAACAAAGTTGTTGAAGTAATTAATTGGTGGAAATCACAACACAACACTGACCGTTCCCTGGAACAAGTTGACGAGCTGTTTGATATTGCCTCAAAACCCAGAGGAAAGCCTAGTGAAGAAGCCAGTGTAGAACATTTAAAGACACTTATGAGACAAGGCTCATCAATGCAAAGGAGAAAATCAGAGGGTGGTGATAGTGAATACGATTGGGAAGTTGACTTCAAGTTTTACATTGATCAGAAGAATGATAGAAAGCAGACATTAGGGGTAGCTGATAATAAACTGCATCTGGCAGAGGCGGCTTCGGAAGAACGTAAGGCTAAAAGGGCAAGGTACTACGAGAGTCAACTTAGTCAACCTAATGAAGCTTCAACATCAACATCATCTGCTGAAGTCAATGAAGCTTGTGGTGCCAACAAGAGCAGTTCTGAAGCCACTGATGATGATGAAGAATACCAACCTCCACCTGAGCCTTCTTCACCAAATATCACTCTGACTTTACCGCGTAAAAAACTGCTTACAGCTGAGGTAGCTTCACGGTGTAACATCAGCCATAGAAATGCCTTAGCAATTACAGCTAAACTTGTGAAAATGGGAGGTGAAAAGTTACAGAAATGCTCATTATCAGCCAGTACATCATTGCGACAGAGAACCAGAGCTGTAGCTGAGGCTGAATCTAAAATTATGAAAGACTTTAAACATGATATGCCTGTAAACATTGTATTACATTGGGACGGTAAAGTAATTAAATACGAGAACCGAAAGGAAACTGATGAGAGACTGGCTATCATAATTAGCTCTCCTGTACTGGATCATTCACAGTTCCTTGCTGCACCTCTCATTCCAGATGGTACTGGTGCAAGCATGAAGGATGCTTTGCTAACAACACTTCAGGTGTGGGAGATCCCCCATGAGAACATCATAGGAATGTGTTGGGACACAACAGCTTCGAACACAGGGCGACAACAGGGCTCAGCAACACTGTTCGAGCAAGAGCTGAATAGACACATTTTGTGGTTGGCCTGCCGCCACCATATTGGTGAACTTCACATCAAGCATGCTGATATTGCTACTCGTGGCGCGTGGGCAGGTATGGTTTGAAGAAAATGAGTCTATTCATCTAACTGTCTTTAATGCAAAGATACATAACAGGGCTGCAAAACATAACATTTACTTCATATTATACTCATTTGTTCCTCCTGTCATCACCCTTGTTACTCATAACCTTGTCTTAAATGTACAATTCATGTTTATAACATGTCAATGTTTCTGACTATAGGTCCAACAGACAGATTGTTTGAAAGATTCCGAGAAGTGTTCCCTGGAATGCAGTTTGATGTACAGCAGCTCCGTCTCTGGGACTGGCCTGACCAAGCTCGCCCACATACGTTCCTAGTTGCCCGAGCTTTAGAAGTGAGAAACTTCCTGTGTCAGCACCTATTAGATGATATATTCGGACGCGATGATTACAGGGAACTCTGTGAATTAATCATCAAGTATCTAGGTGGTCAAGTGATACGTCCAAGACGCCGGCCTGGGGCCCAAGGGGATGACTTTGTTATGAGAGCACCAGGGGCACTGCATCATGCTAGATTTCTAGCCTCTTGTTTGTACATAATGAAACTAGTAATGCTGTCAGGTGTAACACCTCGTGGTCTTCTTACACCTAATATGCTTGTGAATCTTAAGCAGATGGCTCTCTACGAGACGTACATATCCCTTTTCCATGGTCCATGGTTTCTCCAAGCTCGAGTTGCCGCCATCGCCCCACGACTAGACCTGGAATTGTGGAATCATATGAAGTTGTTTCATGACATAGATGGTGGCATAGCAGGTGCTGTGATACATTCACTGGAAAGGCACTTGTGGTACCTGACAGAGGAACTTGTAGTGTTTGGGTTATTTGATAGTGACTTGGACCCTGATGTTAAGGAAGCCATGGCAAATGCTCTGCTCAGAACTCCAAAGCCAAATCGGTTTGAACCAGGAAAACCAGAGTTTCCCGTAGCATTAATGGCAAACAATCCAACTATGGACCAGCTAATTGGATCGAAATCCTGGCTCCTGTTTTCGCTCCTAGGCAAATCTGGAGATTGGTTACAAATGCCTGTTCGTCTATGGGACACCGACAATGAGTATGTCAGCATGAAAGAAACAGTTTCTCATCTGGAAGTGGTGAATGATACCGCTGAGAGAGGTGTTAAGGACATACAAGAGTATGCAAATGCTGCCAGGGATGGGGGTCAAAGAGGACGTATTATTCTTGTGTCAAATTCCCATAGAGTGAAATTGCCTCAATTCCAGAAAAATGAGATGGAAAACAATCTTTAAATAAACGACAATTTGTACAAGGAGTACCTTGAAAACTGTTTTGTTTTCACATTCTGCTATCAGTTTGAGTGTATTTATGCCAAAGAATACCAATTATATGCAAAGGATTTGATTTTCAATGCTTTTATATATATCCTAAAAATTGGCAAAATTGTGGAAATTGACCAAATTTGTGAAATTTTCATGTCGGTAGGGGGGGGGGGGGTCTAAACATTTTCAGATTTGGCTGAAATTTGGTATGGGCAGTTCTATCAAGCTAGAGAACAGTTGGTATAATAATCAGGTAGATCAGAGAAAAAGTCCAAAATATGAAACACCCTATATGTTTAGTGCTGAATTCAAGTTATTTGTATTATTTTATATTTCTATTTGATTAGCCGAAACCGCTGTTTAATCCATCCCCATTCTCATTGATGTTTTCAGTGCTTTTTTATGTTCCATTGATTTTCATTTTAGTTTTGCACATTGTGTGTCCAATGTCCCATCTATGTATAATTCGATGTATGAATGATCCATACCTGTACATAGGTCTCACCCATGATATACTGAACAAAAGTGAATACGCTACACATTTATTCAAACTTGAAGTCATTTTATTTCACAACGTTTCCTATCACATAAGTTACGGAAGTAATGAGGCTGTTATGACATTTTTCCAGTATTTTTAAAAGTTAGTAAAGATGACAAAGTAGCTGATACAATTATTTTTTAATACAAAACTGCTTTTTCTGATTAGCACTCTGCCAAAATAACATTTTAAGATAGTAAAATAATAATCTACAGCTGCGTTCAGTTATTGATATATCCCTGTGATATAGAAACCTCCGTGGTGCAGTGGTTAAGTCACTCGCCTTGTAAACCAGCGGTCGCAGGTTCGATCCCGGGCTTCTCCAAAAACCACCTCCTGGTTGAGTCTTCGGGTGCTCCCGGAACAACAAACCCACAAAACAACCTCATAGTACTGGTATCGCCCAGGAAAAAAATCGACTCTTCTTGTTTTTGATCAATCGTCACTGGCAAGAAATGGACAATTGCATGAATTATTTTATATAATGTGTTAAGTATGTCTATAAATATTTACTCTGTATATCAAACTTCCAGATCTTGTGATGTTGTATGCCTTAATTGATAACATAAGGTATGGGCACAAATTTTTAACAAACATTCGCTGATATTCGAGTTTCAAAGATACCACAAGGAACCATGGCTAATGGTTTGTAGTTTTTATAAATCACAAAAGAATAACCAATGTTGTACCACGGCTGAAAATGTGGTGCCCTTATGGGCACTATTTACAAAGTTACACCCTGATTTTCATTCATTATACATTTTAGAATTTCATGGTAAAGCGGTTGTTACTATATAAAATTAAGCATCTCAGTGTTATTTTGCAAGTAAATTAATATTCTACTAGGACGGGTGTACGACCAAAGCTTGCTAGTGGGTTCCTTCATGAGGTAAGCATGTCTTAAAGCACTGTTGGGTCACCCATGTATTTGTATTCTGCCAAAACGTGGGTTGGCATTTCACCATACAGTTTCGTGTTTTTTCCTACGCACCGAGGGGCTAAGTTGGCTAAATCTATTTTCAGGCAATGACTCACATCTCTTCTTCGTGATATTCGAAACCTCTTCTATGTTGGGTAAGTAATGAAAATTAACATGCCAAAAATGATGCGAAAAATAGTATTTATGCAAGGCCATGTTTTCAGGAGGGAAGTGTTTAACCGTAGTATTGACCTCTCCATATGTTTTCAGTATTCTGTCAATCATTTGACGTAATAAGGCTCCTTATGGGTTTATGAAGGTGCATTTTTCATTACTGTTTCAATGCACGATATTGAATTCCCTTTCTTGGGCCTCATGCACTTCGAGGCTAGACTACATGATGTAGGCTAGAGTTTGTTTTGTCGGCCATTTTTGTCACTTTCATTTCGATAAATAAATTTATTTTCTTCACGCTAACGAGATCAGTAAATACGATGCTTATGATGAAATTAAACTGGAGATGTTACACCTAAGCAACACTACTGAATATCATTAAACAATACATTGTATTGTTTAATGATATTCAGTAGTGTTGCTTAGGTTCAAATGTTTTTAGACGAACTCTCACGTTGACCTATTTATCGGTTTTTATCGGAAAACGATCCATGTGAAATTATGTTGTTTCCAATACAGTGTTCTCGTTCACGTCCGCTGTCCTAGATGATTGACATACGGTATAACGATTTACCGGATTGGACCAAAACTGTCCGAAACGAACAGATAGTGTCCGGAACGCACATAGAAATCTATAACAATACAAAGCTAATCATGGGTCACCATATAGTAGCATGTGAAGAATTTTATGTGCACAACAATATTGTGATTTACTTAGAACGCAGGAAAACCGTACCCGATGAGTTATAGCATCCTGCATACATGTATCCGTCATGCAACCAGAGGATTTAGGTTGCATCACACAACGCCAAGTTATTTAAAGGTCAAGTCAACAAATTTTCAGACGTGGTGACGAAACCATTCACGGATTAACACAGTATCTGTTTTATTTAGTATCAAAATGCACTCTACGTTACTAAAGGACTCATTCTTCTTGTCGGTGTAGACTTCTATCACAATCTCATATTATTTTAAACTTCTAAATTTCTATGAACCCCTCCGTATAGCATGTTACTAAGAACATGCTATAATTTTCTTGTTGTCTTTATACTAAATCCGCAAAACACATTATTGATATTTGAAGAAGTATGTCTTTAAATGTCCTGGTGATTCCCTTGACTTAAAGCCTATACAAGAGGATTTAAATATCATGAAAATGATCTGTGAGAGATAGCCTAACAGTAAAAGCTTCTCTGTGAAAGTCCCAGTCCCCTATGGTATTCTGTGCCGAGAAAACAAACCATGAATTGTATGATAAAATACCAACCCACGTTTTGGCAGAATACAAAGCCATGGGTGACTCCACGGTGCTTTAAGGCATGCTTACCTCATGAAGAAACCCATTAGCAAGCTTTGTTCGTAAAACCGTCCTGGTAGAATATTAGTTGTCTTACAAAATAACATTGACATGCTTTATTTTATATTGTAACACAATCGCTTTACCATGTAACTCTAAATGTACAATGAATGAAAATCAGGGTGTAACTTTGTAAATAGTGCTCATAAAGACACCACATTTTCAGCCTTAGTACAAAAATGGTTATTTTTTTAACAAAACATATAAAACACACCATTGACCACGGTTCCTTGTGGAATCATTGAATAGTTAATAAAATATATAGGTTTTATCCTTTGGAAGCAGTAAAACATTCAGAGGGAGATAGTATGGACTATATTGCGCACTTTTGGGTAATGAACCCTCATCAGTAGCCCTTTTAAAATCGACAGCGAAAGCCAGACTATTGTACTGTAATTTCGAAAATTTACACGAGAAGTCTAATTAAAGACACATTCCTAAACGGGTTCAAATAATTTAAACATTGCTTAGAAGGTGAGTGTTTTGAACACTGAAATATCATTACTGATCTCAAAGGACCTAAATGAAAATATAATCTGCACTATGGATATTTCAGTGAAATCTCAAATATCAGTGAAATTTTTGTTAAAAATTTGGCTTCATATGTTTTGTAATCAATTTAGGCATACAACATCACAAGATCTGGAAGTTTTATAAACAGAGTAAATATTTATAAACATACTAAACACAGTATATAAACAAATTCATCCAGTTGTCCATTTCTTGTCAGTGACGAATGTTCAAAAACAAGAAAAGTTGTCAATTTATTTCTGAATATCGCATGGGTATACGAGGGTGGGTCAGAAAGTTCTGTCATAGGTGTTATAACGTTGTTAATAGACATGATAGATTGCTGTATTATACCTTGATTGAAAGGGCTACATTTCGCCTTTAAAATGATGCCAAAACAACGCCCGAAAGAAATAAATACTTAGAAATAGACGCCTTGAAAGACACCCGGGGTAAAACCAATGTAACTTTTTCTAGAATTTGTGAATATTATTGTGTGCGTTTCATGCGTCATATATTCATAAGTACCGATCAAATTTTCTCCAACTTTACAGTGATAAATAGACATTTTCCACTTTTGAACGTAAATGTTGCTGGCGCGTGCGTTTACGATTTTCGGTGTGATGGGGGACGACTCGTGAGGGCATATTTGAGACGATGACGAGGGGCGATATGAAGAATTACTTGGTCAAAACTACCAATAGCCTAACGGAGACCAATTAAACAAGACAGGCAAAAAAGAAATAGTCCGCGACGTCTTACTCTGTAGCTCAGTAGGTAGCATGTATGGAATAAAACCAAAAGGTCCTGGGTTCGAGTCCGGCTAGGACAAAAATTCTTTTTCTCTTCTTAATTGCTTCCTTTTTTCGCCCCTGTGACAATATAGCGTAGAAAAATGAAAAAGAAAAGAAAAGAAAAAAATGCAAGAATCACAAAATGCACTGCTGCATTTAATACTAAAATCGTAAATTTGTGGATTAAAGTGTGTAGTGAGAAGGCAGTCCGCACGTATAGGTTTTTCACTAAGTCTTGTTGTTTTTTCACCGATTTAAGCCGGTAGCTTGATCGTAATTATCGGCAGAAGAGCGGACCCGCGACCGATCCTCACGTCAACATTTATTTTCTGAAGGCTGGTACAGATAATGCGGCTAGGATAAGTTGACCGCCTCTAATGACTTAGCGGCCCCCGTGGCCGAGCGGTTAAGAACGGTGTTTCTTAATCACTCGTTCATCTCACCGCCGTGTCTTGTGTGTGTTCGAGCCCCACACTGGCCACATATGATACAAGCCAAGTTCAACTTGCGGGAGTGCCAGGTGGTTTTTCTTAGGGTACTCACGTTTTCATCCCACCTACTGATTGATGATCTGAAATAATCTTGAAAGGGACGTAAAACTGAACTAAAATGCGATAAATCAAATAGTATAGTGTACATGTTCGGATACATGTATACCTGTGTTTATTAGATGTAAAACTACAGTTTCACGTGCTGTCTCGTGAGCGAACATAATTCATTCTGTTTATATTTCAAACAGATTATCAGCTTGATGTCGAACTTTCGTTCATTCGACAGTCATCTGCATGTCATACGAAGTGCGATGGAGGCAACATCCTACATGTAGCTACATTACGCCAAGCCACACAACTAAGTTTGTTTATTGTAGACCTTCAACAGTAATTCAGCCAAATCCAGTGTGCTGGTTACGATGTAGTAAATTAATTTGGCAAGACATAAGTTTTCTTTTTATAAGTTTCCATATTTATTCTGTGTGATATTGTATGCGTGTTGTTTACCTGGTTGAATTCAAATAAATATGATTAAAATCAAACTAACACAATATTATTTTTATCAGTTGCTAAAGTGTTTCCATAAAGGACTCCATGTCGTAGTGGTTCAGTCAGTCGCCTCGTTTAACGGGCCGCGCGGTTCAATCCAACGCGTAACACCGTCTTTCGGGCGAGTCCAAGGTCCAGTATGTGAATAGTTGTTATTTGCACGCGAGACCCCGAATATTCCTCGTTATATGGTTTACATTAAGCATGCATGCATGATTGAATATAAATGCATTTTTTTCTTATCGGCGCGAGTAATGCCTAGGTCACACTAGCGCTTACGGATGCCGCGGATAGTTGCGAATACTATACGTAGCGATCCGCAGAATTTTGTGGGCGGGGCTAACGGTTCTTAATGAATTTATTACCTTTAAATACGAATAAATACGGGTAGTTCAGGAAAGATACGCATATGTTCGAAGATAGTTACGGATAAATTCGAATACATACGGTTAAGATACTTGACTACATACCTTTCGATACCATCTGTTACGTTTAGATACAGACAAACACCTTCAGATACGTAATGTTGCGTTTTCTTGCGTATATAACGGTGAAATCTGATGCAAGAAAACGCAGGTTTTAGTCAAACTACAGTCACACTAGCACATCCGGATGCTGCGGACGCTGCGGACTGACCTTTCGTATCTATCCGTCATATCCGTAACAATTCGTATCTTTTCCGTATATGTTCGTATCTTAACGTATTGTATATGCAAGTCCGATTCCATCCGCGCCCAAATTTTGAAAAATTGGGCACGGATGAAAAATCCGTAATAGTACGTAATGACATGTAAATGAAGGCGTTGATTCGAATCTTTCCGTATCTAAACCGTAACACAAACGTATCTACACCGTAAATGAACGCATCAACCAACAATCATATGGGGCGCCGTTTTACTATTTATTCCCTATTTATGGATATCCATAATTCATTTTGGATATCCAAAATTCATTTCTGGATACTTAAAATCGATTTATGGATACCCTTAATTCGTCTGAATATTGGATATCTATAAATTGATTTTAGGATATCCTAAAATCGAACTATGGATATCCTAAAATACAATCCTATTTTTGGATATCCATAATTCGATTTAAGGATATTATAAAATCGGGCTAATATTTGATATCCATAATTCGATTTATGGATATCCATAAATGAGTTATGGATGTACTTCAATAGAACTGTATTTTAGGATATCCATAATTTAAGGATATCCTTAAATCACAAAAAATGATGTACGTGCCTATGGGTGCCATTTTACTATTTATTCCCTATTTTTGGATATCCATAATTTATTTAAGGATATCCATAATTTATTTATGGATATCCTTTATTCGTTTTTGGATATCCATAATTCATTTTGGATATCCTAAAATCAATTTAAGGATATCCTAAATTCGTCTGAATATTGGATATCCATAAATAGATTTAGCATATCCTTAAACCGAACTATGGATATCCTAAAATACAATCCTATTTTTGGATATCCATAATTCGATTTAAGGATATCCTAAAATCGGGCTAATATTGGATATCCATAATTCGATTTATGGATATCCATAAATGAGTTAATGGATGTCCTTCAATAGGACTGTATTTTAGGATATCCATAATTCATTTAAGGATATCCTTAAATCACAAAAAATGATGTACGTGCCTATGGAGTGCCGTTTAACTATTTATTCCCTATTTTTGGATATCCATAATTTATTTAAGGATATTCATAATGTTTTTATGGATATCCTTAATTCATTTATGGATATCCTAAAATAATTAAGAATAAATCGAATTATGGATATCCAATATTAGCCCGATTTTAGGATATCCTTAAATCGAATTATGGATATCCAAAAATAGGATTGTATTTAAGGATATCCATAATTCGATTATAGGATATCCTAAAATCAATTTATGGATGTCCAATATTCAGCCAAATTAAGGATATCCATAAATCGATTTTAGGATATCCAAAAAAGAATTATGGGTATCCAAAAATGAATTATGGATATCCAAAAATGAATTTTGGATATCCAAAAATGAATTATGGATATCCATAAATAGGAAATAAATTGTAAAACGGCACCCCATACGTGCCTATGGGATATAATGATTTCTCCCTAGTCAGAGAATGGAGGCATCCGGTGTGGTTGAATTTACGTTGGCTTCCGTTTCGTTCAGTTTAAGTTAGCGCATGCGTATTACATGGGAAAAATCATTATGGAAAAGAAATATTTTTTAAAATGAATTATGGATATCCTTAAATCGATTTATGGATATCCTTAAATCAGATCATTATGGATATCCAAAAAAAGAATCATGGATATCCAAAAATCGAATTATGGATATCCTAAATTCAAGCTTATTTTTGGATATCCTAAAACACATTTAAGGATATCCTTAAATGAGCTGATTTAAGGATAACCATAATTCGATTTTTGGATATCCAAAAATCGAAGTATAGATATCCATAATTCATCGTGATTTTTGGATATCCAAAAATGTATATCAGGATATTGATAATTCAATTATGGATATCCATAATTCATTTAAGGATATCCATATTTCATTTATATATCCATAATTCGTTTTAGGATATCCAAAAACATTAATGGATATCTTTAATTATTTTAGGATATCCATAAAGGAATTAAGGATATCCATAAATGAATTATGGATATCCATAAATGAATTATGGATATCCTTAAATAAATAAATTACCTGTATAATAGAAAAATGACGGACATTTTTGTCAAGGAGACTATATATTCCAGAAACGTTATTGTATGATTCATTCAAGCATTGGATACAGATTATGTTATGCCCAAACACTCAGCTCTAGAGGGCTCAGCCCCCGGCTCAGCCACACGCTTATTAGCATTGTTCAAGTTACATCCTGGTTTGATTCCGTTTTCATACGTGTGGCATGCTTAAATTGTATCGAAAAGTGTGTATAAACGACGAAGACCGCAACCGAACGAAACAACACGTATGTAACAGTATCGATCCGCAACAAATGCTTGATCGCGGAATGATACGTTTAGATGCGATTAGATACGGACAGATTCGAATAAATGCCTTCAGTTACGTACCATTGCCTACCATTACCGATCGTCCATCCGTGCATGCATTTTTGACAGTTATGAAAATTTGCCCGCGGATCTACCGCGCCCTGAGGATACGATACGTACAGTTACGGATGAGATACGAATCGTTACGGATAGGACGGACAGATACGGAACACCTATCCGCAGCGTCCACAGCGTACGTAAGCCCTAGTGTGACCTAGGCATAACATCGGAGAAGTTTTGCTATCTGTTAAAATCTAATCAGGGCCCAGAATTACACTACGCCCACCTTAGTGAGGATGTGAAATTTAATTGTATCGATTCCAGGTCCTTCTATTGTTACTTGATTACAGATAAGGGTCTGATTGTGCTCATTTCTGGTCATAATTTCGTTTTTATACAATTTTCGCCCCGTTCAAAATTATTTTAGTTCATATGAGACGGATAAATCAGTAACAAGGGGGTGGGGGTGAGGGTGAGGGTCGATCCCTGAGAAAACGACTTGGCATACCCACAAGCAGAATTTGGTTTGTGTCACCTGTGATTGTAAGACTGATCAATTGGGCAGCAACCTACGACGAAGTGTTCATTGTCTTGGTGATGGTTGTTGCCAAAGCGATATTGCTTTTTTCAATCACATGTTGGGTGATGTTGCATCAATCTTTGCTGTAAGGACGCAGGCATTTACGATGGTGCTGACACTGATAGACAATTCCTGAATATACATATTCATGTACAGTATATCACGCAGTTATTTTACGTGCTCAATTTACCGGCTTTTTATATGTAAACAAACGAAACGACATCCGTAAACCTAATATTGTGCTGTGTTTGGCTGTTGAATTTTTGTCCCACGGCCTCTTCGAAAAAAAACAAAAAAACAAAAATTTTATCGAGCAGGATCAGTTATCAAACCACATTGCTGCTTGACAAGCCGAAATCAGTTAGTGTTAACGGCATGTTTTCGTCTTTTAAACCAGGGACCGCGGGTTTGATCCCGGGATCCTTAAGTCTGTCGGATGACACTATAAACTGATGTCTCGTTTCCATATGACCTTGCTGTTAGATTAACGTTAAACCTCAAATCAACAAACCAATTAAATTTATTATTTACGTAAATTCTGATTGAGTAAGAAGCTTATGTGCATTTATGCTCGCCCGGTTCCGGACGCAAAAAATGCCCATATGAGTAAGGTTAAGAATGATCAAGGTGTTGTACATGCAGCTCTGTCGTCAGCATTTGTAATACATGTGCACTAAAATGGTGCCGTGTATCTTGACGCTAGCATAACAAAACCTTAACAAGCAATATACAGTGTTTTTAATGTTGTAAAAAATGAAAATTTTCAGTTCAACATTTTTATCTTTTTATTTTGCTCAAAACATAGATTGTTCGTACACGCTAAAACTGCCTCGCAGAGGCGGTTCTAACGAGTGCTCACAATCCGTCTTTCTAGATGCATGGGCATCCTAAGTTGACCTTGCCGTAAAATAGGTCAATATCATATCTGGGTCATGATTAAGGCCATGTATAAATTTTGTAAATGCTTAATGCCAAGTTTCAAAATCATAGGCCTACTGGTTCTGAAGAACATTTTAAAGGTTTCTGCAGTTTATAGCCATGGCGGCCATTTATACAATCTTTCGTTCCCTTTCCATGAAGTGTGGCTTTGATCGGCCATGCGGTTGCAGAGATGTTTGAATATTTTGGTCATGTGCATGTATATAGCCCCCGGGCAGGAGCAGACAAACCCCTGGGGACTAAATTTTTTTCATGAACATAAATCTTCAGTACCTTTGCATGCTCATCGCGAGTTTCCACCCATTTAATTACATTTAACTTATTTTCCCCATTTAAATACATGGGCGACCTAAGTTGACCTTGCCATAAAATAGGTCAAGGTCATCCGAGCATTATGATGTATACCAACTTTGAAGAACTATATTGCCTGATGCTTCAAACTTAGTTTCAAAATCATAGGACTTCTGGTTCTGGGAAGAAATTGTTTTAAAGGTTTTTGCTATTTATAGCTATGGCGGCCATCTTAGTCATGTGACCTGGGTAATTTATGCAAACTTTCGTTCCCCATTCCTAAAAATGCTCAGCAAGCAGTTTAACTTTGGTTTGCCATTTGGTTTCAGAGGAGAATATCATGGAAATTGTTGACGGACGACGTCGGACGGACGACGGGGCATGGTCATCCTATAAGCTCGCTTTTTGAGCCGAAGGGCTCACGTGAGCTTAAAATAGGTATACCCATGCATACCAAAGTTTTGCTGTATAAAAGTGTGGTTCATGGGGTATTCACAGACATGTTATCCTGATATAGATAACCGACCATGCTCGAGATGACTTGAAATATGTCAAAACGTTGTAAGGCGTAGAATAAAAAAAAAAACTGCACATAAAATGAAAGATCAACTTATGTTTCAAATCGTAAATCATGCCATGTATACATGTATAAAGTTTTCTGTGCGTTCACGAAAAACACGTGAAAATGTAGCTTAGCAGAACCAATGTACGTATATACATAAGCCAGTATGTAAAATGTTACATGGCGATAACAAATAGTTGATATTGGTTTTTCCCACCAACAGTTATGGTCATATGAAGACGGGACCTCGGTTTATCGAACGAGCGACGCCTAGTTATACACACGTCTAAAATAATCGAATTCTGCACTGGAAGCTGTTAAAATGGAGGCATTTTATTCGCGCCAAGCATTTGTAAAACCGACTCGCATTGAACGAGTAACGCATCTTTAATGGCAAACATGATAAGTGATATATGAGCCGCGACGCGAGAAAACCGGTCTTCGGGGTTTCCGACCAGGTCCGACACAAACCGACCTGTACAAGCTCAGAAAAGAGCTAGACGCTTGAAATTTCGGATTTAAGTAGAAGAGGAATTGTACTATCCGAGTAGCGAAAACAAAGGCGCTGATCAGCTTCGCAGTTACTGCGAAGCTGATCTGCGCCTTTGTTTTCGCCTAGGCAAAAATCCGGTTTTCTCACGATGCGGCTCATATATATGATGCGATTTTAGAAAATATTTCGTGTCAAAGGTCACCTCTGGTTCCTTGTTCCATCAGAATTAGACAGTTTGTACGGAAAGTCAACAATTTTCATTTTTAGGCGTTTCGTTCTCGCGCTCAACCTGCGAAACGAGTCAAATGTTCTTATTAAACTCATTTTATACCTGTCTTATATCAACTACGTATTTATTCTCGCCATGTGATTTTAAGTGGCGACTGACTGAGCCACTGCGAGACAAAGTTCTCTACGGAACTTGTTTGCGTGAGTGTGTGTTTGTGAGTTAGAGTGTGTATGCGCGCTTAAAATTCAGAATATTGTTGTCCTGTTTTAGGGTTAAGCAAGGTTCGCAGCACGTTTGATCAGCTGGCTAACCTGCTCTCCGATACATTTCGTGACCTCGCTCCTTTTCTGTGTATGGAGAGGTCTAACAGAATACCGATGGAAATATTCCGTCTAGCAGCACGTTATGAAAACCAGAGGACCAATGGTCCTGTAAACGCTCACCGGAGACATAGTTGTCACTTAAGCCTAAGTTTCCCAAATTGACCTTGCCGCTAAATAGGTCAAGGTCATCCCAGGGTCATCATTTTATCAAACTATGATGGGCTGAAGTCATCAATGCTACATACCAAGTTTCGTGAAAATCAGCCTGCCGGTTCTGGAAAAGAAGATTTTTGAGTGGTTTTTACCATATACGGAATTTTTGTTCCCCCTACCCATGGGTGCTCCACATGAAAATTTCTCTGTGATTGGCCCAGCGGTTTCAGAGATGAAGATGCTATGGACAACAGACTGGCCAAGGTCAAGTGATGACCTTGTCCTAAATTAATCACATTCCTTCATCTACTCCATTAGTTATCTGCATCTACCACTTTTCAGGTCTCAGGCTGCAATCATTTTTTAAAAAATCCATAGTTTTCACTTTTTCCCATGTAAAAGCCTCTGTTTCCAAAATTGACCTTGCCATAAAATAGGTCAAGGTCATCCCAGGGTCATCATTTTGTCAAGCTTTGATGGACTTGAGTCACTGATGGTAAATACCAAGTTTCGTGGAAATCGGCCCGCCGGTTCTGGAGAAGATTTTTGAGTGGTTTTTACCATATATGGGCGTGGCGGCCATCTTGGTCATGTGACATGGATTTTGCGATCAAACTTGAAATGCCGCTACACAAGGAGGCTCCACATAAAATTTCAACTTGATTGGCCAAGTGGTTACAGAGAAGAAGATCTTTGAAATTGTGGACGACGACGAAGACGGACGACGGATCATGGCCATCCTATAAGCTCTCCTTGTGAGCCTTCGGCTCAGGTGAGCTAAAAAAAGACTAGATGTTTCTCAGTTTTATAATCATTTATTAACTTGAAAATAACATTGTGTTAGTTTGAAGATTAATTATATTTATTTGAAGTCAACCAGACAAACAGCACGCATACTACAAGAGAATAAATGAGGATCATACAGAAAGCCCGTGGCTTTCAAAAATCATCTAAAATTCGTAATTATCGCACTCGATATGACTGAAATACTGTTGAAGGTCTACAAAACCTCAAATTATTAGTATGGCTATGCATAATGTAGTTAGGATATCGCACTTATGACATGCAGATGGCTGTTGAATGGGATCAAAACGAAACATCAACCAACTAAACCCCACCAAGCTTTCGAGTATCTGTTTGAAATACATGTATAAACATGCCAAATGAATTATGTTCGCTCACGAGACAGCACGTGAAACAAGAAAGAAATATTGACGTGAGGATCGCTCGAAGATCAGCTCTTCTACCAAAAAAATACGATCGAGCTGTTAAAAGTCAACAAGACAGAAACATTAATGTGAGATGCCGTCTCGCACTTCAGTTCCTTTACGATTTATGTATTTTATGCACAAGGGCATTTCCTGATTCTTGCATTCGCCAATAAATATAATCAGCTGATAATACATTTTTTTTATTTCCTTAGCATTATTGTTACAAAGGAGACAAATAAAGAAAAGAAAAAAAAGAGGTTCGACCAGGACTCGAACCCAGAACGTTTCTTTTTGAATCCTAGCACGCTAGCTACTGAGCTACAGAACTAGACGTCCTACACTATAACATTTATATGTATGTCTTATTTAATTCGTCTCCGTTGGGCTGTTGGTAGTTTTGACTGTGTAATTCTTCATATTGCCCCTCGTCTTAGTCTCACATATGCCCTCACGAGTCGTCCCCCATCACAAAGAAAGCCGTAACCGCACGCACCAGCAGCATTTACGTTCAAAAGTGAAAAATGTCTAATACTAGACATTTTTCACTTTTGAACGTAAAGTTTGCTGGCGCTGGCGGTTACGACTTTGTGTGTGATGGGCGACGACTCGTGAGGGCATATTTGAGACGAAGGCGAAGGGCGATATGAAGAATTACTTAGTCAAAACTACCAACAGCCCACCGGAGGTGTTTTAAATGAGACACGCAAAAAACGAATTGTCCAGGACGCCTATCTGAATAGTTCAGTAGGTAGAGTGTAAGACATTGAATCGAAAGGTCCTGGGTTCGAGTCCGGGTAGGACAAAAATTATTTTTCCTTTTCTTTGTTTCTTCCTTTTTTCGCACCTGTGACAATAAAGCTTAGAAAATTAAAAAGAAATGAAAAAAAAGGAAAAAAGAAAATAATATTTTATCTATTGGCAAATGCAAGAATCACAAAATTCACTGCTGCATTTAATACTAAATCGTAAGTTTCTGGATTAATCTGTCTAGTGAGAAGGCAGACCGCATGTATAGGTATTTTATAGGTCTTGATTTTTCACCCATTGAAGCCGAGAACTCGATCGTCATTTTCGGCAGAAGAACGGATCAGCGACCGATCCTAACGTCAACATTTATTTCCTGACTGGCTGGTACAGATAAAGTGGATAGGATAAGCTGACCGCCTCTAATGACTAAAAAAACGCAAGCGTCCCCCGTGGCCGAGCAGTTAAGAGCGCTGTTTCATAATTACTTAATCATCTCACCGTTGCGTCTGGTGTGAGTTCGAGACCCACAATGGCTACATGTGAGACAGTCCAAGTTCTGCCAGGCGGTTTTTCTCGGGGTACTCCCGTTTTCGCCCCACCTACTGTTTGGTGCTTTTCATATGAGCTGAAATAATCTTGAAAGGGACGTAAAACTGAATTTTAACAAATACACAAGACACCAAATCAAACAGTATAGTGTACATGTTCATATATATGTGTAAAGCTGTAAAACTACAGTTTCCCGTGCTATCTCGTGAGCGAACAATGTTTATTTTTTTGATGTGTCGTTTTGAGTCCATTCGACAGTAGGAAGAACGATGGGGGCAATACCCTACATGTAGCTACAATATGCCTAGCCACACAACTGTTTTTGTTTATTGTAGACTTTCAACAGTATTTCTGCCATATCGACTGCGATGGTTACGATGTAGAAAATTAATTTGGCAAGACATAAGCTGTCGTTCTGATCCTCATTTATTCTGTGTGATAGTATGCGCGCTGTTTCACCTGGTTGAATTCAAATAAATAAATTAAAATCAAACTAACACAATTGTATTATTTTCATGAGTTTCTAAAGTGTTTCCGTAGAGAACGCATAGTGTTTCAGTCGCCCCGTAAAGCGGGTCGCGCGTCACTTCGCCGCAATTTATTTTTGATGATACACGTAGAAGCAATTTTGGACACTGCATATTCTGTCAAAGTGCACAAATTATTAATTTGTTTCACAAATAATGGTGTATACTGTCTTCACATTGACACATGTGTTTTCTTAAGATTATTGCCTCGTGTATTGTCCTTTTTTTGATTCAGTTTTACGTCCCTTTCAAGCCTTTTCACTCATATCGAGACGAATCAATCAGAAAGTGGGGCGAAAACCGGAGTACCCGGGGAAAAGCCACCTGACACACCCGCAAGCAGAACTTGGCTCGTCCCACATGTGCGAGGCGCGAACCAACAGCGGTGAGATGATCGAATGATCAAGAGCACTGAAGTCAGCGACCTTAACCACTCGGCCACGGGGGCCGCCTATTGTCCCTTTTAACAGACTAGACGCTGGTCTTGTTTGGAAAGAGCTAGTAATTTTGTTTTTTATGCGTGTTGTTAAATTGCTTGTGATGTGTGGGACCGCCATGTCTCTCCCGCCTGTTGTCTATGTTAGGATGGGAAATTTAATTGAATAGATTCTTGGTCATTCTATAGTTACTTGATTACAGATAAGGGTCTGATTGTGCTCATTTCTGATCATAATGATGCGTTTTTTATACAAGTTTCGGCCCGTTCAAGATTATTTTAGTTCATATGAGACGGGTAAATCAGTAACAGGGGGGAAAGGGGAGAACCCTGAAAAAACGAACTTGCACACCCACAAGCAGAACTTGGTTTGTGTCACCCGTGATTGTAAGACTGATCAATTGGGCAGCAAGGCTACGGCGAAGAGTTCATTGTCTTGGTGTTGGTAGTTGCCAAAGCGATATTGCTGCGCTGAAGGTTGTTTTAATCCATTTTATCACATGTTGTGTGATGTTGCATCAATCTTTGTTGTAAGGACTTTGATTGTATCGCAAGCATATACGATGGTGCTGACACTAATATAATAGACAATACCCGAATACACATATTCATATACATGTACAGTATACCACGCAGACATTTCACGTGTACATTTACCGACCTTTTAAATGTAAACAAACGAAACGCCATTCATGATTCTAATATATATACATGTAACAGGGGAACATTTTGTCCTAGGGCCCATCGACAAAACAAAGATCATATCAAGCCGGATCAGTTATCCAACCACATTGCTGCTTGGCAAGCCGAACGCAATTGATGTTAAGGGCATGCGTTCTTTTGTCCTTTTTTAACATTTAAAAGTACGATTTCTATCATGACAAAGTTTATACTGAACCTATTAAGCAAGCCTCCATGGTGCAGTGGTTATTTCACGTGCCTTATAAACCAGAGATCGCAGGTTTGATCCGGGTCTTCTTGCGTCTGTCGGATGAGACTATACTGAGGTCTCGTTTCCATATGACCTTTGCTGTTGGATTAACGCCCAAATCAACAAGCCGATTCAATTTATTATTTATTTAAATTCAGATTGAGGTACACACAGCTAGTATCTTACTGGCATGCGAATTTCTCGCGACTGTTTTGCGAATTTTGTCGCGGGACTTTCGCACGACATTCGTGCGAGTGTCGCGCGAGTGTCGTGAGAATTTTTTGTGTCGCGAACTAGTCGCGAACTGGTCGCGAAGTTTTTCAACATGTTGAAAAATTTTATGCGAATTTTTTCTCCAAAATATTTCGCAAGACTGTCGTGCGACTGTCGTGCGACGGTCGCGCGACGTTCGTGCGAGTGTCGCGAACTTGTCGCCGCGAAATTTTGACGAATTTACAATGCGAAATTTCGCGACACTCGTACGAATGTCGCGCGAGTGTCGCACGACGGTCGCGCGACAGTCTTGCGAAAACCTCGCGACTATCTGGCGAGAAAATTAAACTAAGCGACATTCGTACGACAGTCGCGCGACACTCGTACGACAGTCGCGCGACTGTCGTACGAATTTAATTGAAAATAAGTTACATTCGCGGGAAAGTCGTGAGACACTCTCACGAATGTCGCGCGACTGTCGTGCGACAGTCGCGAGACTATCGCGCGACAGTCGCGCGATATATTTTCAAAATTAGACCGAAATTCGCGAATTTGTCGCAAAAATGTCTATTCAATGAGACTGCAACGTGAAAGTTGTGTTTATATCGTTTATCTTTGTCGCGAAATAGTCGCGAACTATTCGCGAACTAGTCTCGAGTTGTCGCATTCCAGTGAGATAGGGGCTTATATGCTTGCCCGATTCCGGACGCAAAGATGGGCCCTAATGAGTAAGGTTAAGAATGATCAAATGTTGTAGATCTGTCGTCAGCATGTGTAATACATGTGCACTAAAACGGTACCATGTATCATGACGATATCATTACAAAACCTTAACAAGCAAAAAACAGTGTGTTTTTAAGTTGAAAAAAAAAATGAAAATTTTCAGTTCAACAGTTTTGATATTTTCTTATTTGTTCAAAACATAGATTGTGGACACATGATACAACGAATACTCACAATCTATGTTTTCAGAAGCATAACCCTAAGTTGACCTTGTCCTATAATAGGTTAATGTCATCCCTGGGTCATATATAGACTTGTAGATGCTTCATGCCAAGTTTCAAAATCATAGGCCTACTGGTTCTGAAGAAGAACACTTTTAAAGGTTTTTCAATTCATAGATATGGCGGCCATTTTGGTCAAGCTACCTTGACCATTAATACAAACTTTCGTTCCCCTTCCACGAAGTTTAGCTTTGATCGGCCATGCGGTTGCAGAGAAGATGTTTAAATATTATAGTCATATACATGTATATATCCCCCAGGCAGGAGCAGACAACCACCTGGGTCTTAATGTTTTCATAAAAATAAATCTGTCCATTTGTATTATCATAGCAAGTTGCCACCCATTTAATTACATTTAACTTATTTCCCCCATTTAAATGCATGGGCGACCTACATGTAAGTTGATCTTGCCGATCTTTGTAGTGCGTTTAATATTGTTTGATGCTTCATGCCAAGTTACAAAATCATAGGCCTTCTGGTTCTGGAGAAGAAAATTTTTAACGGTTTTTGCTATTTATAGCCAAGGCGGCCATCTTGGTCATGTGACCTAGTCCATTTATGCAAATTTCGTTTCCCCTTCCTAAGAATGCTCCGCAAACAGTTTTAACTTTGATTGGCCAAGCTGTTTCAGAGAAGAAGATTATGGAAATTGTTGACAGGGGCATGGCCATCCTATAAGCTCACCTTTTGAGCCGAAGGGCTCATGTGAGCTAAAACTAGGTATACCCCTGCATACTCAAGTTTTGCTTTATAAAATCGTTGTTCAATGGGGTAAACATGTCACGGACATGTTTAATATCCTGATGAGGATAACAGACCATGCTCGATATTACTTGAAATATGTCAAAACGTTGTAAGGCGTAGAATAAAAAGAACTGCACATAAAATTAAAGATCAACTAAATGTTTCAAATCGTAAATCTTGCCATGTTTACATGTAAACAAGTTTCTGTGTGTTCACGAAAAACACGTGAAATGTAGCTTAACAGAACCAATGTACGTATATACATGCACCAGTATGTGAAAAGTCACATGGCGATAACAAATATCCCACCAACAGTTATCGACATTTGCAGACGGGATCTCGGTTTATAGTGTCACCATAAAGCCATGGGCAGCTCAGAATTGAACTAGCGATCCCTAGTTATACACACGAGTGTCTAAAAATAATATTCTGCACTGGAAGCTGTTTTATTCGCGCCAAGCATTTATAAGGCCGACTCGCATTGAACGCGTAATGTACATGACGGTTGATGATGCGATTTTGTAAACATGTCGTGTCAAAGGCCAATTCTGGTTCATTGTTCCATTAAATCAGACAGTTAAACGGGAAGACAACAATAATCATTGTTACCATTGCATATGATAACATTGTTTACGATTTATATGTTTAATTGCTGTCTGGATTTCTTTATTTTTGCATTTTGCATTTTTCTGCGAAAAAAAAATATAATAAAAATAATAATTCCAATAAAAATAGACGTTTCCTACTCGCGCTCAACCTCCTGAGCTAACGAGTCAGATGCTCTTATCAAAATCATTTTTTATTAAGGCTTTATGTCCCAGTCAACATTTTTTTCAGTCATGTCGGGACGGAGCCAACGCTTCCTGGGTTTAACCAGTTAGTAAGGAGTGAATGTGTCTTGCTCAAGGACACAACACGGTGGCGCCTATGGGGATCGAACCCAGGACCTCTCGATTCGGAGTCAGACGCCCTACCACTACGCCACCGCGCTCCCTAAAATAATTTTGTACCAGCCTTATATCAACTACATGTACGTATTTTTTCTCGACATGTGATTTTACGAAGCGACTGACTGAACCACTGCGACATGAAGTAATCTACGGAACGTGCGTGCGTGCGTGCGTGTGTGTGTGTGTGTGTGTGTGTGTGTGTGTGTGTGTGTGTGTGTGTACTCGCGTAAAGAATATTGTCATCCTGTTTTAGGGTTAAGCAAGGTACGCGGTACGTTATGAAAAAACAAACTGTATGTTTCTTAGTCTATAACCATTCATTTTCTTGAAAATGATATTGTTTTAGTTTGAAGTTTGATTATATTTATTTGAATTCAACCAGATAAACATCACGCATAATTCAAGAGAATAAATGAGGATCAGAAAGAAAGCCGTTGACTTGGAAAAAAAAAACATCCCAAAAATCGTAATTATCGCATTCAAAATGCTGAAATACTGTGGAAGGTCTACAAAACCTCAACTCATTTGTATGGCTATGCAAAATGTAGCTAGGATATCGCACTCATCGTCTAATGGACTCAAAACGAAACATCAACCAAATAAATAACATCAAGATTTCGAGTATCTGTTTGAAATACATGTATAAACATGCCAAAATAAATTATGTTCTCTCACGAGACAGCACGTGGAACTGAAGGTCTTACACCTAATAAATATACATATATCTTTACATGTACACTATACAGTGTACTATTTGAGTTAGTGCCTACGTCCGCGGAAAACATTCAGTTTATGTCGTTCAGGGTGGCTAACTTATCCTAGCCACATTATGCCTGTACAAGCCTTCAGTATATTCATATTTTCATGTCACTCAGAAAAAAAAAATATTTACGTGAGGATAGATCAGCTCTTATACCAAAAATACGGTCGAGCTGCTAATACAAGAGAAAACATACATGTAGGCTGCCGTCTCAAACTTCAATTCCTTTACGATTTAAGAATTTAATGTAGTAGGGCATTTCATGATTCTTGTATTTGCCAAAAAATATAATCAGCTGATAATATATGTTTTATTTGCAAAGCTTTTTTGTCACAAGAGAGACAAATAAAGAAAAGAAAAAAGTGATCCGTCCGGGACTCGAACCCAGGGCCTTCCGCTTTCAACTCCGAGAACGCTACCTACTGAGCTACACAGCTACACGTCCTAGACTATTTCACTTTTTTGACTCTCGTATTTAATTCATCTTCGTCGGGCTATTGGTAGTTTTGACTAAGTAATTCTTCATATCGTCCCTCGTCTTCGTCTCAGATATGCCCTCACGAGTCGTCCCCCATCACACGGAAAGTCATAACCGCAAGCGCCAGCAGCATTTGCGTTCAAAAGTGAAAAATGTCTACTAGTATATTTCGATAAGTAATGTGACAAAAATTACCGTTATCAATGTTATGCTGGCTTTATAATAAAGCGATATATATGACGTCATTAAAATATGTACCCCTATAGCATTTCTGGCATCGTTGAACCATTATATTTGCTTGCTTTTTTATGAGTTTTCTACAGGGCACACTAGAATGAATCAATAAAATGGTTTAATGCATTTTAAGGTCCCTGGTCTACGTGTAGATGTCGGTAAATGCCCTTTGAATGTAAACTGCAATTTTAATGTATGTACAACAGGCCAATTTCAATATTTCATTTTGCAATAACTCAATTAATTTCAATTGAATAATTTTGATTTTTGCAGGATATATTCATCTATGTTTGAAAAAATATATTGCATGGATAATATTTTTTCGAAGTCGTTTTTCTTTAAATAATATTCACAAATTCAAGAAAAAGTGCCATTGGTTTTACCCCAGATGTCTTTCAGGGCGTCTATTTTCGAAGTATTTATTTCTTTTGTGCATTCTTTTTGTATCATTATAAAGGAGTAATGTAGCCCTTTCAATCAAGGTATAATACAGCAACCTATCATGTCTATTAACAAAGTTATAACACCTATGACAGAACATTCTGACCCACCCTCGTATTAATAACTGATCGCAACTGTTAGTATGCAGTTGTTTTATTATAAGTAAAAAGCCGAAATCATAAAGAAAAATGATTTAAATTTAAATGGTCATTTTCGGAAATATTAAAACACAGTTATTTAAATGGTATTTTTGTGTCTTTCGCTATATGCCATCATGTGATTTTTGCCTAGAGTTTCTCTTGCAATTATTTAATCAGATGGCACGGAATCTGCTGCGTTGTAGGGACAGTCATCGAGAAAGTCCACCATCGCATCAGTAAACCTGGATAAAACAAAGAACATTACGATTATGAAAATTATTATACGAGAAAAGCGAATTTAATTGGCAATGTAAAATTAGCGCTATTAGTCTGCGTTTTCATCAAGCCCACCAATGTGTCTGGATATTTGGTAAGTTATATATATACGTACTGCAAGAATTGTATATGGTTTGTAACATGTATTTGTATTAACATTGTATGACCTATGCCTCATAGGTTTGCTTTTACCATGTTCCTCATATTTCCATGTACTGTATTGATTGAGTTAAATAAACTTTCGTCATGTAATGTCATGTAATGTGTCATGTCATGTTAAATCCACGAGAGCTCATATCTTGTTCTAATAATGATTGTGGGTCAAGAACGATCTAATGATAAACTTAGTTACTTGTATTGTAATAGTATTATGTATTCTTATTTTGAGCAAATAAAGATTGTCGTTGTATAAACCTTCTATATTTATTGTTACTCTACTGCATCGCGGTAGCTATTGCATCGCGTCATTTGCATATCACGTGACTTTTTTATGGCAGCGCTCCCTACCAAGTGTTTTTCTTTAGTGATTGGAAAGACGTTGTATAATGTGCATCGCTTAATCAATCCCTTTCAAAATATAACCGAATTCATATAACTGTTTGAACGGGTGTTTCACTTGTGAACAATTACATACTTTTGGCAGTTCCAGGTCCAAAGTGTGTACGTCTTGACCTCTCTCTCCCAAGCGCGCTCGAATTCCCCGATACGATGAGCGCAACTGGTGTAGCCATAGTCCTCCTCGGTAGAATCCAGATAACAACAATCCATCGCAGATCCCGTGCAGGATACATGTCTCTGGAAATGTGTAAAATAATGCGATGATATCCTGACATATTGAACAAGAGGACCAATGGTCCTGTAAACGCTCAACTGAGAGCTGCTGCATGTATTAATAAACATGGCTGAATATTATGGAAAATAGCCTCAGTAAAGGAGCAGATGAAGCACTGGGGCCATGTTTTCCAGAATAATCAATATCCTGACCATTTGCCAATTTCCTGCAAGCTTATCCCTTCAAATGGCATTTTAATAGTTTTACCCATTCAAATACATAGGCGACCCATGTTGACCTTGCCCTAAAATAGGTCAAGATCATCACAGGGTCATGATATATGCACATTGTAATACTTGAGTCATGGATGTTTCATGCCATGTTTCTGGAAATACATGTTTATAGTTCAAGAATGAAATGTTTTATTTGTGAAATAATACATTGTATAGTAAGAAATTCTAGCTCGCAAAAAGAAAAATCTCCAATACGATGGACACAAACATAAATATAAATGTTTACCTCTATACACCCCAGTTTTACTATATAAAATGGGGGTGTAATGGGCCCCGGTTTACTTTATAAGGATATGTTATCATGTTGGCACTTACGGCGAAATCCCAATCTCCCCAATCATAACACGTGTTCCCTATCTTGATAAAGGTGTGTTGTATGCCATAGGGCGCATAGGGAAGCCAACCCCGCTTTTCGCATTTTCTCTTACCCAGAAAGTCTAATGGGCAGGTATATACAGTGTATTTTGATACTCCCCTACCTGAAATAAAGAATTACATAATACAAATTCATGAAATTTAAAACGACTTCAAAAGTTAAAAAGACCAATTGAGGTATTACTTTCTTGTTTTCCTTTGAAGTGTTTGTGATATTTAATCCAATAGAAGTGAACAAGAAGAATAAAAAACGTACTTTAACTGCCTGATCTTTGAACTTCCGGATCTGTCGATTTTTGTTGTGTCACAGACCATTTAGAAAAATAAGTCCAAAACAGCTTGTCTTCGACGTGCTTGATTTTACTTATTTTCATTACTTGGTACGTTAACAATGACCTATAGGTTTCTCACGAATATAATTCATGCTGTAATTGAAAACTTATCTAGTTATGTGACAGGATAACCTCCCTTGCTAGAAATACGTTGGGTGCAACGTATTAGCGGCATCTGGAGTGCTAGTAATATGCAAATTGAGAAACTCGAAACTTTGTAGAGTGTAGCATTTATAGCACAGTAAACCACGCTTGGTGGGTGAGCATGCTTTTCCACCGTCGGGGTTTGCTGTGGCTTAGCTCGGCTGCACGTGACACTTGGTAGCAGCGGTGGGATGATGACAACTGCCAGAACGGAGTTGCCTTAACCATGTGTTTCCCAGGCGAGACTTCTCGGAGGGGAAGTAATGAGACGGGATAGCCTCCCTTGGTAGAATACGTTGGTGCAACGTATTTAGCGGCATCTGGAGTGCTAGTAATATGCAAATTTAGAAACTCGAAACTTTGTGAATTGAGTAAGTGCAGAGTATATAGCGCAGTAAACCACCACCACCCTTGATGGGTGAGCATGCTTTTCCATCGACGGGGTTTGTGGTGGCTTAGCTTGATTGCTCGTTACATTTGGTAGCAGCTGTGGGATGATGACAACTGCAAGAACGGATTTGCCTTACCCATGTGTTTCCCAGGCGAGACTTCTCGGAGGGGAAGTAATGAGACGGGATAGCCTCCCTTGGTAGAATAATACGTTTGTGCAACGTATTAGCGGCATCTGGAGTGTTAGTGATATGCCAATTTAGAAACTCGAAACTTTGTGAATCGAGTAAGTGTAGAGTATCTAACGCAGTAAACCACCCTTGGTGCCAAAGATCATAATTACCTGCTACAAAGTCAATCATGAAGAGGAAAGCGCTCAGAGATAGTAGAGTGATTGCCAACCTGTAAACATACATTGTAACTGATACAATCATCATGAAAACTCGCCCATGCAATATACCGAAAAAAAAAATCATATGTAAAAATGAAAATGTCATTGGAAAAATTTTGATATCTTCAATATTTTGCTAATAACATAGATTGTTGGTACACGTTACGCTGAGACGGTTCTAACGAGTACCCACAATCAATGTTTTGGATCAAAAATAAGAAAAATATGTAAACCTCTGCATACTATATAAGATTGGGATGTAAGGGGATATACTTTTCATGGACATGCTAGCATGTAAACATAAATGACAAAATATGAAAACAGATGATTTTTAATAATGCCGCGCACCGTTCGGCACATTTCAGAATAATTATATTTGGCTCTTGCAAAATAATATCACATCAAATTCACAATAGTAGTACATAATGTTTGCTGTATATTGTGTATTTATAAATGATTACTGTCTTCATGTAGAAATCAAGCAGAACAAACTGTAACCATGATCAAATAAAATATTTTCAACTTTGACTGTTCCAAGCATTGTAGAAAAAACTCACCGATAACCCATATTCAGTTTTGCTCAGTCCAAACCAAATTTAAAATAAACCAAAATACGCAGAAATGAAATGTTGATAGTGGTTTCAAAACTGAACTGTTTGTGACGGGACGTGTTCTGTTATAATGTAATCGGAGACATCTATAGGCAAGAACAGGATTTCATTCACTATTTCATGGATGCGCTTTGTTTAGCTGACAAGACAACGCCTGTATATTCTCATATTTAATTCAAAATAATACAATGCAAGTGAATAATTTAAGTCACATCTTTGTGTTCAAGATCCGGCTTCTGTTGAAGAATTGCGACTTTAGTTTACACATGAACCCATTATAACATTTTTGTTATGTGTTTGTACCTAAATTAATTGATTTTGATTTACTCATAATTTCTAAAAGTAGGCTGTCATGCATAATCAAGAATGTGCACCTATCAAATTTATCAATCGAAATCCTAAGCTTGAATGCCAAGCATGCAGTTGCATTTAATTGACATGCGATTTACGCCCACATGCAAAGGGAAATGTTGAATAAATTACTGTGCACATAGCTATACTACAAAAATGTATTATATAACGTAATCATGACCGTTCATTATACAGAAATTTTTCCCAACTATAAAATTTTCTTATAAATGTTCAAAGGATAGACTGTGGATACATTTTATAACCGCGTATACCCATAACCTATGTTTCGGATTAAAAAATAAGAAAACAGTACACCCCTGTATACCCCAGTTTTGCTATACTAAAATAGGGCTGTAACAGGGAATTCCTTTGGGAATATGAGTCTTCGATTTAGACTACACAGGTGTAAATTCTTGAAATTGCAGCAAAAATGTCTGGCTTTCGCTGCCAGCTTTGTAAAGGGTCACTGATGACAGTTCGTTACCCGAAATTGTACAATATGGCCCATCTTGCTTTGAATGTTTTACTGCTTCCAAGGGATCTAACAATTATCTTTATTTATTACACAGAAAACTCATTTTATCTGTTCATATACATGTAGATTTAATTCACAAAGCCTTCATATTGAAACACGTTTATGTTGTTCTGAGATAAAGAGTCAGGCGTCCTCTACTTCGAGGGTTTTCTGAAAAGAAAAGAAACTGAATTAGCATTGGAGAAGAATCACATCAAATTTTGGACATATTTATTTAATTGGCTCACCTGATCCGTTAGGCTCACACGGTGAGCTTATAGTATAAAAGAATCCATGATGGGATTGAGGCCGAGACAACCGGGAAATCTCATGCAAGTTTTCAAATTATTCAAGTCTCATCCGCGGCTCTGCCGATGATGAGACTCGAATAATCTGAAAACGAGCCTAAGGTTTTCTTGTTGAGGCCTCAACACCATCATTGATTATTTTTCTCACCCATCATTTTAACCATTTTGACTCAACAGGTTTCAAGCGCTTTTCAGGCAGCCATTTTGTTTTTACATGAAACAATGTGCAAATTAATCAGTAAAAAAAAAACGTGAAAAAAAAAATAAGTTTGTATAATTATACACTAACCTTACAAAAATATTTGATCAGCGTTTTGTTTTGTGCATAAAATTCTCAGCAAAATTTAATTTTAAGATTTTTATTGAAGCAGCAGACTACAATTTCTCCTGTAAACTCCTAGAAGTGTATTTTTGTCAATGACAGCTGACACCCAGCTTATCACTTCCTTATGTGGAAGTAAACATAAAGATGAACAATTTATTGGCTACATGTAAATACAGAAATGATTGACATTTTGAGACAGCTAAAATGTACTAGTTCTGAGTTAGAAAAATCTCAGACAGGCACACAATGGACCATGCTTGTCTGATGGGAGAGAATACCCATGTCCCGTCGTCCAACGTCGCCGTCGTCGTTGTTGTATGTATTGTCTACAGTGTTCGAACATCTTCTTCTCTGAAACCACCAAGCCAATCAAAGACAAACTTCATGTGGAGCATCTTTAGGAAAGGGAAATCAGAGTTTGTATAAATGGTCCAGGTCACATTACCAAGATGGCCGCCATGTCCATATATGGTAAAACCATAAAATCTTCTCTGGAACCGATGAACCAATTACAACAAACTTGGTATGTACATGTAGCATCACATGCCCCTTCATAGTTTGGATAAATCATGACCTTTGGTTGACCTTTACCTATTTGACGACTAGGTCAGATTTGGTCACATTGGCTTTTCAGTTGGAAAAATGTAAACATTGGATTTTTGAATATCACTTTTTGAATAAATGAATTTATAATTATGAGTTTTATAAAAGTGACCTTTGCCTACTTGTACCTTTTTCTAGGTCAATGTCATTATTTGACCTTTGTCATTTACATATTAACATTTAAAAAGGTACAAGTAGGCAACCATCAGGAAATGGCGCAATCATTAAAACATTCCCAATCCAAAAATCGAGATGGGGAAAAAACTAAATTAACAAGGAAAAAACTAAATTAACAATCAGATATTTATACCATGAAAGCATATCGTAAGCCGAATGAGCAGCTATTTTCCCAATAGGTGACCACTCAGTTACCTAAACTTAACTAAAAATATGAAAACATACATAAGGAGCCAACAGCACAAAAATTTTAAACACCAAGACATACATGTAAAACAAAAAGAACCACCACAGAAGTATCGCCTTGGAACGATCAGTAATATAAAACTAGAATTTGTTTTTTATGTGAAAACTGATGTCTCACCCTTTCTACGTGCATGTCCAAAATATGCAAGCAAGAGTTATAGTTCTTGTGCATCACATATCCTGTCATTCTGTTTTATAAGTGTACCAAGTTTCATTGAAATATCTCTTACGGTTTTCAAGTTATAGAGGGGGCACGAAAGTGTTTGGAAAATAATCAAAGGGAAATAACACCAAAGATATGAAAGCAAGAATAACGATTTTTGTGCACCATGCTTTATAAGTGTACCATGTTTCATTGAAAAATCTCTAATGGTTTTTGAGTTTTGAGCAGACACGAAATTGAATGAAAAATAATCAAAGGGAAATAACTCCAAAGATATGCAAGCAAAAGTTATGGTTCTTTAGCATGACACATCATCTCATCGTGCATTATAAGTTGGTTTCATTGAAATATTTCTTATGGTTTTCAAGTTATAGAGTGGACATGAAATTGTATGGAAAAATAATCAAAGGGTTATAACTCCAAAGATATGAAAGCAAGAGTTATAATTCTTGTGCATGACACATCGTCTCATCATGCTTTATAAGTGTACCAAGTTTCACTGAAATTTCTCTTACTGTTTTCAAGTTATAGGGTGGACACGAAATTGTATGGAAAATAATCAAAGGGAAATTACTCCAAAGATATGCAAGCAAGAGTTATGGTTCTTTAGCACGACACTTAATCTTATCGTGCTTTATAAGTGTACCAAGTTTCATTGAAATAACTCTTATGATTTTCGAGTTATGAAGCGGACACGAAATTGTATGGAAAATAATCAAAGGGAAATAACTCATAAAATACTCAAGCCAGAGTTATGGTTCTTGTGCATGACACATTGTCTGATCATGCTCAATAAGTGTACCAAGTTTTATTGAAAAATCTTAAACGGTTTTCAAGTTATACAGCGGACACGAAATTGTATCGAAATAATCAAAGGAAAATAACTCCAAAAATACTCAAGCCAGAGTTATGGTTCTTGTGCATGACACATTGTCTTGTCATGGTCTACAAGTGTACCAAGTTTCATTGAAAAATCTTTCACGGTTTTCAAGTTATACAGCGGACACGAAATTGTATCGAAAATAATCAAAGGGAAACAACTCCAAAAATACTCAAGCTAGAGTTATGGTTCTTGTGCATGACATATTGTCTCGTCGTGGTTTACAAGTGTACCAAGTTTCATTGAAAAATCTTTAACGGTTTTCAAGTTATAGAGCGGACACGATTTGTGACGGACAGACGGACAGACGGACGGACAGACGCACGGGGAAAAACAATATGTCTCCCGACCCTGTCGGGGGGAGACATAATTACTGGCGGGCTTCATATCGATTTTACATGGTCATAACCGATCATAACCTCACCCTCAGCTTCAGCAGTAGTTCATAAAATTTAGTTAGTTCTTCGGTCCTCGTGGTGAATCTCTAACTAGTCAATGAATCATCAAGAACAAACAGATTAATCATGATAAACATCCTGATGAATCAAAAACGAGGACTCAGCAGATTCAGTAAGCTGCCCGAGGATGGAGATCCCTGGGCGCAAAATTTCATTTTGTCAATCAAAGCCAAATTTTATCGGGGACCTATTTTGGAAGCGGGGAACAAAGTTTGTATAAATGGTCCAGGTCACATGACCAATATGGCTGCCAAGGTTATAAATAGCAACAGCCTTAAAAAATCTTCTTCTCCGGAACCAATTGACCGATTTCAATGAAATCAGTATGTAGCATCTGAGACTCCGACCCATCATAGCTTGTATAAATCTCATCCTTTGGTTGACATTGACCTATTTAACGGCAAAGTCTAATTTGGTCACATATGCTTTTCAACCGGATAAATGTAAATATTGGATTTTTCAGACAGTTTTATTGCATGTGGCCCGAAAGTTGGTAGATACACACAATTTATTGATTTAATAAAGATATGTGAGTTGCCAGCCAATTTGGTTTTTACATGAGACATTGTGCAAATTAACCAGTGAAAAAAAAAACAGTGAAAAAATAATTTTGTATATACACTAACCTGTCTTTTTGATAAGGTTATAGCGTGTGTCATCAATATAATTTATTATGTTTTGGGGCAGTTTATTTTCAGGAAAGAGATTATCACTTTAATGTGTAATTTAAATATTGATTTATAGTCTATATAATAGTACTTTCAACATGTTTGCAATAAATTAATTGATCACTAGATCCCCAAGCATCAACAAATCATATGGATGGTATCTATAAAAATGTTTCAAATCCTTAAATATATCAAATTTTCTATCATACAACCCATTCCTAAATCTAATGACTTTTTCAAGGCTCCCTTCTCAAACTTTCATCCTGTTTCCAACAGTAAAATCTGTCTTCAAAGGATGTGTAAACCCTTTGTAGTAAAAATGACTTCACTTAACTCAAGGAAGACAACACATTTACTTTTAATGAAATGCCATTTGTCCTATAAGCAGTACAGCGCTTTGTCACAAGAAAAGACATTGAAATGGACAATAACCATTTTTGACTGGACAATCTTTTTCATTCAGCTGCAATGTTCTATGATAAACCTACATTATAATCTGTCTTCTTCTAAATGACTGCCAAAGCTTATGATAACGTTGTTTATTAAGATAATACATAGAGGATATTTGCTTTTTCGAGGTGAATACCAAATATATTTCATCGAGTGAGTTGAAAAAATCAGAATTTTCACGAGTGTTTTGAACTCACGAGAAATATATTTGGTATTCACCGAAAACAAAAGCCAATTTTCTTTTTATTTTATACAATACACGGGCATTTTCCAATTCACAATGCAGGCGGTGAAAATGCAAAGACCAAAAATTTTTGAAAACACAAACAATTTTGGTACCACATTGTTCCTTACGTCCTAACTAAGAAAATCAATACCCACACTTTATGTTTTCGTTCACAAATAACGGAGTTATAGGCGTTTGAATTTCTGAAGTGAGAGACATGTAATGACGTCAAGTAAATGGAAACGTCAGAAGTAGTCCAAAATCTACAGTGAAGATATAGGCTGATATCAGTCACTAGTGACTTTTGATATCAGTGAGATTTGATATCAGTGAAATTTCTTATCAATGAAAATACCAATTTTATCAAGTTTTGATATACATTGGTTTTCTCTGTAAAGTATAAAATAAATCAATATATTCATTATGACATATTCTTCCTTTTCTCTGGACATGGCAGTTAAGGATGGTGATAGTACCAAAATAGACACCCTAGGGTAAAAAAAAAACTTCAATTAATATAATTTGGTTGATGTTTAAATTTTGACCTTCTGAATTCAAGTACATTGATGTGATGCAAAATTGAGAAGGTGGTGATAAAAAGATAAACTGTCACATCAGTTTCTTTTAAGCCCTTGTCAAACTTTGACAATGTGACTGTTATCTAATTGTGAATGACCGCAGCAATTTAGAGAATAGTTTTATCATTTAGCTTTAAGGTTATATATTTAAATTTTGTTTTATGCTGGACTGAGTTGAAATAAACATGTTTTATACAGTTGAAGAAAGTTCGACACTCATTACAGTAAATGCATTGTAAATTGCAAAGAGGAAAAATCAGTAACATTACGAAAACATGCCCGTGAACTATACACAAACTTTTGAAGTTCTAAAACATGAAAACTTTCAGCAGAAAAAAGGATACTAGTTTATATTTTCTTATCAAGTTTCTGTTCAAAACATTGATTGTGGGTACACGTTAGAACCGCTGAAAAGAAGCAATTCTAACGAGTACCCACAATCTATATATGTTTTGGAGTAAAAAAAATGATTACCCCTCTTTACCCTAGTTTTACTATATAAAAGTGGATTTTAAAGGATTATTAATTACAAGGACATGATTTCTTGATGTATGCATTTAGCAAAGTCAAAGTCAAAGTCAAAATATCTTTATTCTCTCGAAGTCGTATGATATGCGAGGAAATACAAAAAACAAAAGACATATCATCAGTACAATACGGAATACAAACTACAAAGAAACAATTACAAAGAAACAGCACGCCCAGGACACATTTCTAGCTTTGTTCAAATGTCCATATAATTGTTCTATAGTCGAGTTGAGTCTCCAAAATTCAGTCCACAGCTTCAAGCTAAGTATGGTACCGATACTCTCATGTGTTACGCCTAAACCCCAAGTATAACGCGGCTCTTTTACAGAGGGCTTTCACTCTAACGCGATCCTCTACTTTTATTTCTCTTTTTATAGCTTTATCTTGTTCCAAGCTGATTGACGCTATTTCTTTACTCAACGCTGCTGGCAGCCCATCTACGCTTATTGAATCTATCACCTCATCAGTGTCTAAGTAAGGAACGAATGCTTCCACGTCGACCTTTTCTCCAAGTATCTTAATAGGAGCTTTCTGCAGGACAGCATCAACCGATCTGGCTTACTCAAACTCGGTTATCAGTCAGTGTCACTTGTTTGACGGGACCCCCTCTTTGCCCTTTCTCATATTCGAAAAACATTTGGATATGATCTGGTGGAACTCTCTTGACAAAAAGCTTGGTTTTCTTTGAATGCATTGACTTTGCATATCCAGACAGGGCTGAAAGAAATATGGAAAGTGTATTTGAGCCGCTGCATGGGAAAACCAACAACCTGCATATGCGAAAACAAAGACGCAGATCAGCTGTGCAGTAACTGCACAGCTGATCAGCGTCTTTGTTTTCGCTACACGGCTAGTACTAGCCCTCTTCTTCTTAAATCCAAAATTTCAAGCTTCTAGCTTTTTTCTGTGACTGTACAGCCTGGTTTGTGTCAGACCTGGTCGGAACACCAAATTATTGGTTTTCTCATGCAGAGGCTCATTTAAAATTTGGCCACTACTATAACTAGCGTGTTACGGCATTTTTGCATTGTTCATAACATTTAAAACTGATTATTAAAGTCGCGTTTTTATTCAAAAAAATTACTCTAAATTTTAAAATGTTCCAACGACAAAGCAATAAAACATAATACACTCAAAGCCAAAAGTAACTTTACACTGCTTTTGTAGATTTTTTTTTTTTTTTTTTTTTTTTTTTTTTTTTTTTTTTTTTTTTGGTAAATGTGTGTAATATTTATAAAGTGTTTGATATGTATTGAAGTCCGATCAATTACACATCAGGTAGGCGAAATTCTAAGGATTTTTATGACATAATGCTGCCATACGCCCCTAAAAATGTAAGGGGTGAAATTAAAGTTTTTCCAAATTACATCACTTTTGGTGTGTTACTGTACTTTTATCAATTAACACTACATAGTCTTTAAGAGATGTCATTGTATTGCTTATTTAAGTTCAAATTAACTCGAACGTTCCTGCTCGAACAACAAACTGGAGTGATGTTATCAGGACCAAGGCCCATTTTGCGACATTACCAATGGTTTCAATGGAAAATCCCATAAATTGTTTGCCGTTTTTCTTTCGAACCGGGCCGATGGGATTTCTTTCACCCGAGCCAATGTTGCCACACATTTCAATTGAAGCCCAAACGATTCGCAATGCAAAATTAAAGGAAAAACTTTCAGAAATGGTTTACTATTGGTTTATTTCAAAGGGAGTTAATTTCGATGCAAAGCAATTTTAACAGCCTGCAAAAACCTAACCAAATGTCGGAGCGAAAATGTCTGGCAGTATAAGAAGGGTAATAAGTGGTCCTTAGCACAGTGTGTTCAAATTTTCTGTCTACATTTAATTTGGTGGGAAAATGCCAATTTTGTGCTTTTAATAAAAGCACAGGTAACTCGCATTTGAATTAAGTTACATCGACCGCTTTACATGCAATATGCTCGGACACGTGTTGGAGACACACTCGAATAGATACTTTGTTACAATTTAAAACGAATAAAAAGAAAAGTATTAAGTTACTTTTGGTGTTGAATATATCAATAAATGTAGGAACCGTTTGATCTTGCAGTAAACTGGACAAAACCCCGGTTATTACATATATAAAATACTTAAAATTGCCAGGCAGCAATAAATTCATAAAACACTCAGCAGTAACACTAAATGTTCAAACCTGGTCAATAATAAAAATAACCAAAAAATTTGCATATCATATTACATCACATACAGTATATGGAAATCAAAAGTGGCAAGGTTGAAAATTAAGATTAATTTCAGTGACCTTATATCTTTGCCATTCACTTTTTCTACACAGATTTGACTTTTCTATATCAGCACACTGTCTAAACAAAATGAAACCAGGAACAATTTACGTACCTTTATTTTCGCCAAGCGTAATCATCAAATTTGAAGGTTGCCCGGCCTTTTGCACAATACATGCTGAAAACTTGTCCGTCTCGGAGAGATGCCGGATAATTTTAGATTTCAGTTTAACCAGATCCTCTTTTACTGTTTCCCTAAAATGATAGGTGTCGTCGCTGTCTGAGCCCAAATTTATTGTACTTTCAAAAAACGTTGTAGGCTCGACATTTTTTTAACTTTCGTTTATGACCAAGATGATATACCATATGAAATAAAGTAAGGGTGCTTAGACCAAATTGAAACTTTATGTATTTATATATACTGTAAACTTAGGGAGTAAATTATAACAATTCGTCAAAATCTATCAAAATCTATATGAGATTGGAGTATATCAAACTGAAACTGTCGCCAGGCTAATATATGACATATATACTATTGGCATAAAGTAAAGCATATTTTAATGCGACCTCGAATTTCAAAAACATAAAATAAAATTTCAAATTTGATTTTAATCCTGTATGTGAATCAGTATTATAGGGATGAAACTTCGGTAAATTCTATTCACTTATTGCAACACTGATCACGAGCGAGAAGCTCGAGTGACAGCACTGTTCATGAGTCGTTAAACAAGCATAATTCGTCTTTGCATTTTGGTAATTTACAAGTCTTCAAAACAGTTTTTAAATGAAAACATGCACGAAGAAAGAGTGTGAAAGCTGAAAATTGCGAATTGTCGGCATGAGAGAGGCTGTTAAGAAGCGACTACGTAACTGACAGAAAGCTCTTTTGTCAGACGAGAGCCGTATCTGTCTGTATCATACAGGTGGTCGTGTCCATGTTTGAAGCCTCCCTGCTGAACGCTTAATTGGACCGGAATGGACCGGAATATATGGACATTATACCGTAGCTTTGAGTGTTTTAACTGTATTTTATAATCTGCATAAAATGTAGTTCTGGAGACAAATTTATAGTTTGTAAATGATAAATTTCATCTTAGTATAGCAAAATTGACTTCCCATCTTGGTTAGGACAGCTTTGTGGTGGGTCCGCGAAGGGGTCACTGTTCAGGTAGCTACTTTGCTACATTTTGGTAATACGTTTAATTTATGATAGCTCAGCTCCATCACATATCTCCAGTTATAAGCACATGTGTTGAGCTGCCAAGCTAAGCTTATAGTATAGCAATGTTTCGACGATTTAAGCTCACCAGAGCCGAAAGTTCACCAGGTGAGTCTTTAGTAAACCATGCTCTGGCATCTATTGTCTTCATTCACAATTTTAAAGTTCTTGTACTAATAACCCACAGAACTAATCAAAATCAAACTTCATGTGAAGCATTCTCAGAAAGAGGACTGAAAATTGTTGAACAGGACGTTAAACCAAAACAAACTAAACTTTTTTTCCAGTAAGGTTGCCTATTACATGTAGTGTTTTAAAATGTTTAAGTTCAACCTGTATAAAGCAAGCATATAATGCTGTGACCACACAGTTTATTTTGTTTGAGTCAAAACACAGAACATATTATAACCCACATCCATTTAAAGCACGCCGATTATCTTTTTTTAAAGATACTTCTTGTTTACAATTTTATGGGTAATTTTCTTTGTGCAGTTACAGCCCCTTGCTAACTTGTGCATTGATTATCTTTTCTTCATTAAATTGCTGGCATATTGTTTTTGTCAAAATTTATAACAAAATTTTTAAATAATTCAAAATATTTTATTCTAAGCGTTCTAAAATCCCAAGAGAAATTCACAAATAGAATATGTTTAACTTAATGCCAATAGTATATATGATAAAATCTGATAAAATGTCAGTTTCGTAAGAAACATGAAGCTGGACCTTTTTCATATATATTTTTTTTTTCAGAGTGCTAAAACTGTTCCCTATCTTTTTCCTAAGTGTGTATATATAAATCTACTTCAATTTCTTATCTCAACATGAATGATACCTTAACAAGCACTGTCATGAAATTGTAAAAAAAAAACGGTATGATTTGCATATTTTACTTTAATTTTACAAAAAAAATTACATGTAAAATACAATAGCCTCTCAGCACACAATGGGCAAAACGTGCAGTGACAGCGGGGCAAAACTTCCACCAGGATATTTTGTACGCAAAACACTATGGACGTTAGTATCAGTAGCAAAAGTTTAAGTAATTTCTGGGTGTTAACGTATAACAAGGCCGATTTGCTCGTCTGAATTTCTGATATCATAGTCACGCGGAGGGGAAGGGGTATGTAATAACAACAGGTAAACACCAATAAAATGTTCGGCATTAAGAATTACATCAAATTATCAAAATACCAATTTTATAAAGTTTAACATTACTGTTTGTGACACGTTTTATTTAGTGTGGAAGTAACCCACAAAGAGGAACTAGAAATGTATGTTTGTAAAACACAATGCCCCCAACTGTATGCTTGTCCCTAACCTGGCACAGTGTATTTGTTAAACAGAAAGCAGGCTTTTTGCAGACAAGTTAGAAATGGAGTAAACTTTTCAAAATCACGTAATTCTGTCAAAATTTGACAGAAAATTCTCAAAATTTACTCAGGTGATCTACTTCTCAGTCACAATCAGTTCACCAAATGATAAGGCTCTGGCTCAAAATAACTTTTGAGATATCTTTCACACAAGATTTTCAAATTTAGTTTTCAAATCGACATAATTCATAAAAAGGAGCATGACTCTGACATGATAAAATATGGGTCATCTATTTTTTCATGACTGGAATGTGTGAAATATCACAAAAAAATAGCATTCACCCTTAAAAGGTTTCAAATTTCACTGAAAAGTGTAAAAATCAGTAAAAAAAATCAAAATCGTATTATTCTATCAAAATTTGACGTAAGATCTCAAAAGTTAAACAGGCAATCTACTCCTCAGCCCCATTGAGTATACCAAATATGAAGGCTCTATCTCAATTACTTTTTAAGATATCTTGCACAAAAGATTTTCCAATTTTGCTTTCAAAGGGGCATAGTTCAGGAAAGGGGCATAACTCTGACATGAAAAAGAACATGGGTCAACTATTTTTCATGAGGACTTTGTATATGAATTTCCGAAATCCTAGCTTTCACCGTTAAAAAGTTTCAAATTTCTAAGACAGTGTGACTAACCATCACACTAATACACTAACTAACCCACAGGCCAAAAGCTATATGCCTTTCGAACGTTTTGTAAAGTTGGGGGCATAAAAATGCGTCGCTGGAAGTGTAGAATTAGTATTACCCCATATGGTACAGCACTAATCCAGATGTGGCAGAATGTATGCTTCTTGTTGCCAAATTCAGATTTTTGCTTGATCCTGTTTAAGAGGAAAAGTTTTCAAATTTGAATCAACATGAGATGATCAGGACAGGAATTTATCTGAATTAACATATTGCAGTATTTTCTGTGTACTATAAGCTCATCGTTTGAGCCTAACGGCTTAGGTGAGCTAAACATTTTTTCGGTTTGTGTACTCGTATTCAATTTCGTTGGAATCCATGGGTAAAAATGGTGTAAATAAAATCTATCTCCACGTCATTATTTTTGAAAGTGTATACAAAAAGAAATGAACACCAAACCGTGTCAAATTTCTATTGCTGGATGAATAAATTTTGACATCTAGTGGTAAACTGAGCCCAGAATCCTGGCGAGCCCACATCAAGGTTTTAGTTTCAAATAGCTTCAAGTATTTCATTACCATGATTACAGACGCCTTATCTATATCACTACAGTGACAATCACATGTTATTGTATACATACAAACCGACAAATGATCGGTGACAAACACTGCAATTCGGCCCGAAGTTGAGCTGAGAAATTTCTAGTTTTCTCCTATAGCTTTTACTCTTCTGGCTGATAGATAGGTGCTGTCAATGCAGAAATTGAACATTTATTGAAAGAAAGTAACATATGAAATCTCGGTTATGTCGTTTTCACAAACACTTTAATGTCATTGTGATGGAAGTACTATATGTTCATGGGGCGGAAGTGTTCATGGGGCGGAAGTGTTTTTTTTTTTTTTTTTTTTTTTTTTTTTTTTTTCATATACGAGTACATTTCACTTGATTTCCAACAGTGGATTTTAACAAGAGCTCCACACCGATTGCCCTGGCCGCGAGATCATATTTTTTTCATGCTCAACACAGCTGAGCATAGCATTCAAATTATTCATAAATTAGAAAATAACCCACATTTATTGAAATCTCAGGTTTAGATTACCCAAACCTGTAATTTATCCGGCTGATAAATGTTAAAATGCCAACAATTTTTGGATAAATGTCATTCTCAGCTGAGTTGAGAATGAGTTTTATAACCTCGGGTACAGGAGCACTCGAGCTACAGTACTCTAAAATTGCTAAATCGTGTGCACCTCTGAATACTCAAGTTCTGAACTCGGATCTAATAAAAGGATATTTTGGATTCAAGTTCTTAACCCACAACATCTTTTACTGGAACAAAAAAGCCACAAATTAAACAAACAAAAAGGTACAAGTAAGCAGCATTGAACAGGAAATTGCGCAATCAGAAAGAAATTCCCACTCCAAAAACCGAAATAGGAAAACAACTATTTCCAGAATGGCGGCCATTCATTTACCCGAACTTAACAAAATATATGAAAACGGACATAATGTGCAAACACCACAAAAATTCAACACCAAAATACAAAAACGATTAGAATCATGAACACGTCCGTGAAATGTTTACCCCCTTGAACCACACTTTCATACAGTAAAACTGGGGTTCGCAGGGGTATACCTATTTTTCTTATTTTTGCTCAAAAACATAGATTGTGGGTACTCGTTAGAACCGCCTCGTCGAGGCGGTTCTAACGTGTACCCACAATCTATGTTTTGAGCAAAAATAACAAAAATAAAAAAAAAATCAGCTGAAAATTTTCAAATTTTAAAGCTCAAAAAATCTGTATTTATTGCATGGGCAAGTTTTCGTAATGTAAATAATGACTGATATATATTCAGTCTCTAATTATGTATATAATTCTATCTAATACAATAGAGCATCTACATGTAAGTATGCCTCTCTGACCAGTTTAAGTCACCACCCCAAGTAATTTTATATTACTGATCGTTCCAGGGCGGTACTTCTGTTGTGGTTCCATTTGCTTAATAATATGGAGTCGAAGTTTTGTGCTGTTTGAACCTTATGTACGTTTTCATATTTTTCTTTAAGTTCGGTTAACTGAATTACCGCCTATTTGCTAAAATAGCGGCTCACTCGGCTTGCGATATGTTTTCTGAGTATAAGCACCTAATTAACAATTTAGTTTGTCTCTTGAGTGGGAATTCCTTTCTGATTGCGCCTTTTCCTGATCATTGCCTACTTGTACCTTTTTTCAGAATTAGAGACTGATAGAGTCTGTATGGTCTGGCTACCGTGGTATGTTCATCTTTTCACCCCTATTTTCTACTTTCTCTTTAACCTAAATAATTTGATTGCAACTGGTTTACTAGCTGCGGACATATTTGTATTTGAAAGTGTGGACGCACGAACGCACGGACGACGGATCGACTACTATATTTGAGCCGCCACATGGGAAAACCAACAATGTGGTTTCCGAACAGGTCCGACATAAAACCGACCTGTACAAGCACAGAAGTAGGCTAGAAGCTTGAAATTTTGGATTTATAAAGAAGAGGAATTGTACTATCCAGGTAGCGAAAACAAAGGCGCTGATCAGCTTCGCGGTTACCGCGTTGCTGATCTGCGTCTTTGTTTTCGCATATGCAGATTGTTGGTTTTCTCATGAGGTGGCTCAATATACTGCCTTCGGCTCAGGTAAGCTAAAGACCCGAATTTTGGCATATGCGAACAAGGCCTCATTGACAGCTGAGCAGCGCTTTTTTTTTTTTTTGCTGCACAGTCTTCTACTTATAGCACAATAGTGCCAGCTTCTAGCCTGCTTCTACTTGTACAGTTATTTCAACACAATTCCGCATGTTCGCCGTTACCGCGAAGCCTGTCTATAAGTTTCCCTTTAAATGTTTCCTTAGCATTTTCATCATCTTCCCATTCTATGAAAGTTCCATTCCGCATTTGGGAATAAATGTGCACGGGAACTTTCTCTGGAGGCACATCCCCAACTTTAATGACAATCACATCCTCGAGTACGTGGTCGTGGTAGAGCGTAATGGCTTGCTCCAGTTCAAATACATTCATTCCGGTACAGAAATTTCGAGTTAGGACGACGATCACTTTCTTACTTCTTGACATATGCTCGAACATGTTGGCAATGACACTGGCACCTGTTCAAGAAATGAATTAAAGGTTAAAATATCAAGATACCTTTAGGATTAAGGCCTAATTTCCACGGACATTTTTTCTTTTCCAAAGTAGGTTTGTCGCAGAAAAATATGCTCGTGTAAAATAAACATTGTCCGTGTAAACGAGGCCTAAGAGCTTTTGCAATGTCTGTTTCTTCGACAGAAAAATGATTAGCATCATACTTTATTTTAGCAAATGCTACTTTTGCTTTAAAAACATCATTACAAGAACATACACATACGATACACAGACTTTCCATAAGTTGTTTATTTTCCCACAATCTATGTTTTGACTCAAAAATAACAAAATTAGTAAACCCCTGCAGACCCCATGGTCACTTTATAAAAGTGAGATACAAGTGGATAAATATTGAAAACAAGTACGAGCGTACATGTACAAGTAGGCAAAGATCAGGAAAAGGCGCAATCAGAAAAAGATTCCCACTCCAAAAACCGAGGTGGGAAAAAAACAAACTAACAATCAGGCACTTATACCATGAAACATATCGAAAGCCGAATGCGCAGCTATTTTCCCAATAGGTGGCCACTCAGTTACCTTAACTTAACTTAAACTATGAAAACACACATAGGCGCCAACAGCACAATCTTTTTTAAAACACCAAGACATAAAACAAATAGAACCACCACAAAAGTATCGCCTTGGAACGATCAGTAACACAAAGTTACTGGCGGGAAATCTTTTTTACCAAAACGTTAGGACTTTGTTTGTTAGAACCATTGCAAAGGCGATATAATGAAAACAAGATTCTCTCGAGTATGGGTTAAAACTAACTTCAAACCTTAAATCAGATTAGACTTGCCGAAAGTTTCGATACAAGATTCACCATGACAACTTAACTTTTAAGTTTCGATACAAGATTCACCATGACAACTTAAGTTTTATGGCCGAAAATAGATGATATTGTACATGTGCTATCATGAAAATAGCAGTTAAAAATCTTACTTGGCTTTTGGTCCCTTGGATGATAGTTAAGTTTGAGTGCGCCCCCAAAAAGTTATTACTTGGCTGTTGATCCCTTGGATCATAATTAAGTTTGAAATCACCCCCAGATAATTTATCACCTGGATGTTTGTCCATTGGATCATAATTAAGTTTGAAATCGCTCCCAAAAAGTTATCACCTGGCTGTTGGTCCCTTGGATCATAGTAACGTTTGAAATCACCCCCAAAAAGTTACTACTTGGCTGCTGATCCCTTGGATCATAGTAAAGTTTGAAATCACCCCCAGTTAAGTTATCACCTTGCTGTTGGTCCCTTGGATCATAGTAACGTTTGAAATCACCCCCAAAAAGATTACCTGGTTGTTGATCCCTTGGATAAATGTAAAGTTTGGAATCACCTCCAGGTAACTTATCGCCTGGTTGTTGGTCCCATGGATCATAGTTAATTTGAAATCACCCCGAAAATGTTATTACCTGGGTTTTGGTCCATTGGACCATATTAAAGTTTGAAATCACCCCTTAAAAATTTATTACCTGGCTGTTGATCCCTTGGATCATAGTAAAGTTTGAAATCACCCCCAAATACGTTATCGTCATCATAGCGACCATAATCTATTCCCGGGAGCAGATGGTGCAAAACCCAGTCATAATCTTGATCAGAGCAGGATATGTAAGCGTCATAGAGATCTTGATCATTTATTGCTCCATAATTTGCTTGTTGCGCATGCGCTCTCATGTTACCAAGAAATTTTTTGCCTCGCTTTGATAACAAGTAAAACCGTAGTCGCAAGCGCCACCTGTTTCTGTAGACTAGTAGTCCAAGTACGAACGTACAAAATAAGGTTGCGGGGACAGACCCAGCAATGATGTATATCGAGTTTGAATGAAATTCGCACTGGATTTTATCTTCAGTAAATTCTAGAAGTGGCTTGTCTCGCCACTTGGGTGGGCTCTTACACTTGTATGCTTCCAATTTTGTTAATTTCACTTTTGTTGTCTTGATCCAGTTTCTAAACCATCGCAAATCACACCCACACGCGAAAGGGTTGTCTTTCAGATTCAATATTGTCAAATTCCTGAGATGATGCAGGTTTTCTTCCCTTAAAACTCCTATCTGGTTGTGATACATATCCAAAACTTGCAGATCCTTTGTAAACTTGAACAAATTTGGCCCCCAGCCCGAGAGTCTATTTTCGCCAACTTTAAGAATTTTCAGGGATATTTGGTCTCTGAACGTTATGTCTGGTAAAACACGAATGTTATTATCCACTATGTATAGTTTCTCAAGCTCATTTAGACCTTTGAATAAGTTTTTTCCACCATCTCCTGCTAAAATGTCTCCCAGTTCATTTCCATTTAAATTAAGATATTTCAAGGAAATCATTGGCTGAAACATATCTGTTGATAGATCAGAGCATCCATTGGAAGACATGTCCAGGTGCCGCAAAGACACAAGATTCTCGAAATGTTTCTTTCTCAGTGATATAGTGTGCAAATTGTTATTACTAAGGTCAAGGTAAGTAAGATTTTGAAACGATTTGAACATATCTCCAGGGAGAATCCCTATTTTATTTTTGGCTAAATCCAGTATTTCTAATTTTCCCAGACCTTCAAATACACGCAGTCTGACCCATTCAATATCATTGTGGCTGAGGTATAAACGTTTCAAGTTGAAAAGATGTCTTGTATCATTCATATAGATGACACTGATTTTGTTACCTTGTAAGTCAAGCATTTCGATTTGGCTTGGTAAAGACTTGGCAATGGTAGTTAACTCATTGTTTCGTAGACTTAAGAGCAACAAGCTTCTCATGCCCTCGAATGTGCCATTTGACAGGACAGAAATAGAATTTCTGTCCAAAAGTAACTCTTGTATTGTTCCGAACTTAAAGAGAGGTAATCCGATTTGGAACTTCTTGTCTGATCCGAAAACACCTGATAAATCTAATCGATTCACATTCTTCCTTGAAAGTCCATCTGCAACGTTTTTAAGAGATGAAATGCTTAACGGGTTATCTATCAGAGATAACGACTTTACTGACTGAAATACCTCGAATGTACCCGGCATGACTATGTTAATGTTATTGTATGCCAGTGTCATTTCATTAATTATCAAACCGGCTAATGAACGGAATGTATTATTGTCTAAATGTAACATTCTGGCATTGGCAGCCAAATTGATATACAATACCTTTGAGCAGTACCTATATGACATCGGGAACGTAGCATTTTTGATCAAATTAGAAGCAAGCGCTATCTTTTCTAGATTTGGTTGATATCCAAGTGTAGGTATTGACTCGAAACGATTATTACACAAGTTTACGCTAATTAATTCAGCGGTCCCCTGAAAACAGTCATATGTGCTTTCGTTCAACAAATTGTGGTGCAGATCTATGTGTTGTAATTTTGGTATGTTTGCAAAACAATTGTGGCATAAAGTTTGAATTTCGTTGTCTCTTATATCAAGTTTTGTAAGGCTTATTAGTCCTTCAAAGGCAAATGGTTCGATTTTTCTGATTGCATTGTAATTTAGGTTTAGTTTTTCTAATTTGGTTAGTTTTGAGAATGCCCCTCTAGGAATACTTGTCAGTCGATTATGATCTAATTTTAGATCTGTTACTATTTCTGGAATGTCTGGAATAACTGTAAAATTCCCATAACTGCAATCCACTGATGTCAATTCTACATTGCAACGGCATTTAGGTAGATTAGGGCATCGATCTCCCCTGACATGCTGGATGGTCTGATAGGCTGGTATGAAGCTTAATGTAGCTAGAATAACAGCTATGTCTCTGAAAAAAATGCATTCATATACGCTCTCAATATATCATTGTTTCTTGTGTTCAAAATATTAAGTCGACATTGTATTTTATGAAATAAATAGATCATTCAAAGATAGTGACATCAGGAAAACATGTCCATAATAAGTATATCCCCTTGAACCCTAATTTTATATAGTAAAACTGGGGTGTTATGTGAAAGGGTATACGCGTTTTCCTGTTTTGATCCAAAACATAGATTGTGGGTACTCATTAGAACCGATTCGCCGCGGTTCTAACGTGTGCCCCACAAACAATGATTTGAGTATAAAATTTATAATTTTTTCCTACTGAATTTTTATCAGTCTCAAAAATCACATGGACATGTTGTTATCATGATGCAAAATAAGAGAAACTATAAATAAAATATAAAACTGAGTTCCTTAAAGACCATAAAGAGTTCCTTAAATGTGATAAGGGATGTACCATATCACGGTTTCGGCTACTCAAGCCTCATCAGTGACCCTATAAATCTGGCAACATGGAACCAGAGAAAATTACTGCTATTTTAAAAAAATCATATGCGTAGTCAATATATTGACGGGCAAATCTATCTAGAGCCAAAGTCCATTGCTTCGGCCATGCAAACCTCAACAGTGATCTTAGATTTAGCAATTTTCGTCAAACTATTCGATTCTTAAGATCTGTTTAACCCTGAGACAAGGGCCATACAGCAAACTTCAAAACGGAATTTAAAAGTTTGGTAAAGTTTGAATTTTACAAAACATACTTCATAAACTTTGGTAGGATACCCCATTCCAAATTATTCTTATATTCATTGACTAGCATGTAAGAGGCGCAATATAAGAATTTTGAACCAGATGGGTTGCTATTGAATGTTTTTACGAAAGCTTTGAAATCACAATTTGAGGCTGTATCGAGAAAAAAAAATATCAGCTGAATTATTTGTTCTTAAAACCCGAACGACTCTTAGTGTATTTTTATCACAGCTAAAGTAACATCGACGTCCGAGACCATTTCGCTATTGTTCGTACATTCTAATATAACATTGTAGTTTTACGTTAAAATCGAAGCTGATAGTTTTGTTTATTTGAGTTGTGTCTTAGCGTCTTAGTCAACAGCCACTTACATGTCCAGACGTTGCCTCCATTATATGGAATCTTACCTGAGATTAGGATGCCGTGACATCCAAAAAGTGCCTCATATATAACCACTCGAGTAAGCCATAAAGGCCTGTATGTATGGATGGTTTGACTTGAACCACTTTTCTTGGGCAGACTGAGCGGTTAACCAGTAATCAGATGCTCGTTCAGTAGCGTACATGTACATGCATTCTTGTGGCTATAAACATAGTTGTAATGTTTTATGCTGAAGAAACTATTCGTATTCGTATAAGCTTTGCCAGGAGACACCTGCAGCCCATCTTTTTCTATAGGCCCCAATGGGCAGGAGCCCCAAAAGTTGATAGTACTCGATAGAACTAAATGACAAAGCAGAGTAAGAACTTACATGAAACGCATGCTCATCGTGCCTCAAAAATAAGAAACGCACGCCTTGAGGTTGAACCGCAAAACCACTATCGAAAGAAAATGTCTTCCTTTGTCTCCTTGCTTTGCCAAAGACGTATTGCACAGGAAATGTGACCACGGATAGAGTGACTAAAAAAAAGTTTTGGATTTCGTTTGAAATTTCATCTATGACATTTTCACTGAGCCAACGTGAAATTCTACCTAATCATAAGGGGTTTAAAGCTAATTTGAGCATTTTGTGAGCGCAATAAGCATTTCCGAATAACCCTCTACGGGCGGCCAGTGCATCTCTGGCGCAATAAGCATTTCCGAATAACCCTATATGGGCGGCCAGTAGAAGGCGCTATCGAGGGAATAACAACGCATCTCTGGCTGGAACCCAGAATTACAATGCTTTCTTAAACTTTAGGCCCACATTAGTTAAGGTGAGTTAACTCGATGTTTATCCTTAAATTCGGGCATCAGTCTCTATGATGGCCCCGACCTAAAGCTATTCTGATAGTTGGTTGGGCTGGAGCTTCTTGTCTGTTGCTTGTCCCATCGGGGCTCAGTTCACCTGGTGTTTTTTATTCGCTCCAGATTTTCAAAGGTGTCGTCAGGCACCCAGGGTTCTCCATCGCCGGGCAGCTTATTGTATCTGTGAGTCCTCGTTTACGATTCATCATCATGGTTAACCGTTATCATGATTTATTTGTTTGTCCTTGATGGTTCATTGAGTTGTTAGTGAATCATCACGAGAACGAACAACTAAATGTTGTGAACCACTGCTGAGGTGGAGGGTGAGGTAAGGTACCTATAAAAATGTACAAGTAGGCAATGATTAGGAAAATGTGCAATCAGAAAGAAATTCCCACTCCAAAAACCGAGGAGCGAAAAAACTAAATTGACAATTAGGTAGATGTACTTATACTAAGAAAACATATCGTAAGCCGAGTGAGCGGCTATTTCCCAATAAGCATTCACTCAGTTACCCGAACTTAACACTAAAAATATGAAAACGTTTTGGTTGTAAAAATTAAAATTCTCACTGGAACAAATATGATATTTTATATATTTTTTTCTCAAAACATAGATTGTGGGTACACGTTAGAACCGCCTCGGCGAGGCCGTTGATATAAAAGTGGGGTTTAAGGGGGTATACAGTTCACGGACATATTTTCCTGATGTTGTATGGAAGAGATGCTAGATTTTATCAATGGCCAATCTGTCCGTGAGTTTTTAACGTAACTTGCTCAAATGACAGAACTAGTCTGGAATAAGTTATAGAATTATTTTACTCTGAAAAAAAATGATATATTAATAAGGAAAGTACATCACAAACACAATTTACTTGGGTTGATTGAAAAACGTTTTGGTGCAAGTAAATTAATCATATTTATTGTATGAATATTTGATTCAGGATGCAATTCAATCCGTGTTGACAGGATCACTTCACTAAATACATGTACATTACGAAAACCAATGCAATATACAGAGATTTTTGAAGTTGTATTAAATGAAAATTATCAGTATAATTTTTCATATTTTTTCTTATAAATACTTAAAACATAGAGTGTGGGTACACGTTAGAACCGCCTTAGCGTGGCAGTTCTAACGAGTACCCACAATTTATGTTTTGAAGCAAAAATAAGAAAAAATAGGTATACCTTTGCAAACCCCAGTTTTTCTAGATAAAAGCGGGTATAAGGGGGTATACGTTTCATGGACTTGTTTTCTGGTGATAAATAAATCTTGACGTGTCATGTATTGCATTGCGGATGTTGTGGTCTTAATCATGAAAACATGCCTTATGCATAGTAGTGATTTCGCAAAGGGGTTTTTGGTTTACAGATTCAGTCACATTTGCATTCTCCCCCACCCCCGAACAAACAGACGCGTGGTAACCCCATATAAGGTGACACAAGTATTAATTCTTTTCTTTTATACACATCCCCAAGCATACACCAGAGGACGGTACAGTACTAACGCAAAATATTCTCATGGCAAAGCAGCCCAAAATTTTTTAGACATCCTGTAAACTGAAACCTCTTTTCTTGAAGCACAATATCAAAATGTTATAAGCTCATGTCTTGATCATTAATTATATTCATAAAATATAAGTAATATGAATAAGGAAAACAAGATTATAAATCATGAGAAAATCGGCTTTATCACATGCGAAAACAAAGACATTGATCAGCTGTGCAGTAATCGCAAAGCTGATCAGCACCTTTGTTTTCACTACTGATTCCTCTTCTTCTTAAATTTGAAATTTCAAGTTCTAGTCATCTTCTGTGTCTGTACAGATCGGTTTGTGTCGACCCTGGTCGGAAACCCCGAAGACCGGTTTTCTCGCGTTGTGGTTCAATTATGACGGAGTTTCCCTTTTAGAAAGACATTTTGTATTTAACACTCGGTGCTTGAACACCCAAACCATCATGTCGACTGACATAAGAATTTTTGGACTTCTATTCCTGTGCTGGGCGTTGGCTTGCCGGGCAACGGACATGAAACTCGAACCTGCCTGCTCAATTTTTGAGTATGAAGAAAAGCTACTGGCTAAAATCATGCGCCTGGAAGGCAGAATAGATGAAATAGGCGACAGACTTACGGCGATGGAGGATATAGGGGATAGACTGACGGGAATTGAGACTGCCCTTGAAGCGCTTCAGAGAGAAAAAGGTATTTGTTTGTATTGTTTGTATTGATGCTTAACGTCACAGTCAACAAATTTTCAGTCATGTCGGGACGAAGCCAACGCTTCCTAGGTTTAACTAGTACTTTAGTGCCTTGCTCAAGGACACAACACGGTGCCGCATGTGGGGATCGAGCCCAGGGCCTCTCGATTCGGAGTCCGATGCTCTACCACTACACCACCGCGGCGCTGCCTTGAGAAGAGGAAAAGGTATGCTTGAACAATATTTTTCACGTTTGAACATAATTTAGCCCTTAGTTTCAAAGACAGATCACATCAACTCTGAATGTGTGCACTTGAAACACTGTGACGCCTGTTTGAATAGTCGTATGAGGTAGAAAATAAACAGACATCTCGGGGAAACACGCCGCTTTATCTTGTTATGTGATTTCGCCTGAATTATTTCATACGCAAATACCTGTCACACGATATTAACAGCCGTACATTAATGAAGAAAAAAAAAACGTGTATTAATGTGGCAATTTACGCGCACACGTGTACTTATGCTCGTTACCGGGCGCCACGCAAAGCACGTGCTACTGAATGAATAACTGAAGTCCGCCCGGAACGAGCATAAGACTGAATAAATATAAAACAGAAAGCCTTTAAGAGCAGCGAACATATTAATGAGAAAGGGGGTGGGCCATACCGCGGGTTCGGCTACTTAAGCCTCTTCAGTGACCCCATAAATTTGGCACCATGGAGTCAAAGAGAATTACTGTAATTTTGCATCTTTAAACAGTATAGTCGATACAAAGACTAGTATAGTCCAAATGGGGCCAAATATATTAAACGTTGGTTAGAAAATTAATCTTAACCGATAATTATATTCTGAAAGCTTTTACGCGTATGAAAATGTGACGAGGCTGTAAACTATAGTGCACCGTTATTTCTTTCGTTTGTGCAGTATTTATGTAAGAATACCGATCAAAAATGATGTTTTTTTTTTTTTTCATTCATTAACATTCGATTGCTCTCTCGGTTTATAACACTCCCCTCCGGACCTAGCGAATGTAAATGGATGAAAAAGCATGTTTGATGAACTTTGATCCCTATATTATAACGCGGACCGTAACTGCGACAAGCACTGAGTACGTAAAGCAGTAATCCCCCTTCCCCCCCCCCCCCACACACACACATACACTTGCTAACAGTGTTATGTTCTAACATTGAAATTTTAGAAACATGAAAAAAGATTCTTACATTACATTAAACATAGGTCATATTCGTTGTATTCAGCGCACTGGGCGCTTGATATTTCAAGTTTGCCTCCAAAACGCCTACTAAAATGTAAAATTTCTAATTAGCGCACACTAACACTAACCGAAAACAGTGACAAACAATCACAGTATACTGTTTTCTACACTGTAACCACCAGGCTTAGTGTCTCTGCCGTTACACAATATTGACGGTGATATCATTAAGTTTCGATGGACCTTATCGGGTAACTTCGTTACGTCTATCCAGAATGACAAACAGGACGTTCAATATCACTTGTTAAGTTGTTTGTACTTTAACCAATTCATTTCAGCTACTAAAAAGAAGGAATGTCCCTCAAACTACATGTACAGTAAAAGACATGGTCTTTGTTGGAGATACGAAAAGAATAACAAGTTAAATTGGTTTGACGCCGAGAAAATATGCCAAAAAGAAGGAGGGCATCTTATGATGTTCAATTCTACAAAGACCGCAAGTTTCATTCAAGAATACTTGCGAGCAGGTTGTACTCGTTTAGTCAATACTATGATTTATTCATATCGCGTGTGGGCACGAGAGCACACACACACACACACACACACACACACACACACACACACACACACACACACTGTATAATGTGTGCTAAATATTTTTTTTTCTATTTATATTTTGTGGCTACTATATATACTGCTAAGGGCCAGAAATTCAAATTTGCAGTGCTTGTGAATGCCATATAATTATTTTTTTTTATGATGTACGAGGGTGATCCAAGAAGTAATGCGAACCCATGTGTAATTTCCTTCAATATTGCCATTTTTCAAGATAGTTTACTTCAGAATAACGATGCATTATCGATTTTTCCAGATCCGATTACTATTTTGACTGAATCACATAGCAACTTTCGTTGCCTAGCAACAAGAGAATGCAAGGTAAACGACCTTGGACACGGTTAAAATGGATTTTATTTATGTAATGAAATGTCATAATGTAAAGCATAATTACGTTAAAAATCGTTTTATTCCAAAGTACAATAATCCCTTTAATAAAGTTACTGTACATACCTTGATGAGTTGAACGTAGCACAAATTATTGAGGTTCGGCTATCTGTATCCCCTAGAATTTGAGTCAATTTTTGTCTCTCTAAATCTCTACATTTTCATCAACGCCCCTTCTACTTAACCAAAAAAAAAATTCCATACAATATATGTTTTTGAATAGAAAATTCTTCGTTGTGATAGGCTGTGGGCATAAATGTCGATATTTACATCCTTATCCGGGTCAAATATACGCATGAATTATGGGTATTTGTGGTATTTGGTCGAAATTGTGATATTTTTGTCAGATGCCGTTGCTAGGCAACATAGAATAGTCCCTGCTGATCTTTGCATTTCGGTTTCTCTATTATTTCCAAACATTAGGCATATATAACACAACGAATATGATTTGTGTGTATATAAATGTCAATTTGATAAATTGGAGCACAAAATCTTTCCCTGTATTCCAAACAAAAATGACATTTTCAGTCAATTTCGCGTCCATGTCGACTTCGGGTCGACAAATCAAACAATCCTTATATCTCAACTCGTCATCTGAACTTCATGATATTACACCTAATTACTACACATATATGCACGTGTAAACATGCCAAATTATTTAAATGCATCTGCATTGGTTACTAAAATATAGTTGTGTTCGCATTACTTCTTGGATCACCCACGTATAATAAATATTCAATGGGTCCCTACAATGGGTCTCTAAATCAACTTCCGCATGTCTGCAAGAGGAACCAACATTAAATACCCACCCCACACAAGCCGATTTGGTCTGCAAAACAATCATGTTCCAACAACACAAAGTCCATTGAAACTCTCAGTTGTCTGACACCTATCACGTTGCCGTCCGCCATTGACGTCTAAGCTGATTTTCGACACCTCCGACCAAATAAGCCAGGAAAATGTCTGATGTCAATCTGCATAGTCCAGTCGAATTCATCTGGATGGTTGTGTCACCGTGAGGGTTCAAAAGGCCTTCTTACATTAACTTTGTGAAGACAGTTTTTATCATCCTATCACAAAACATGATTCCCGAAAGCATCTTGGACCCGAGTTTTAGCGTTTTCGCGGTGTCAAACATGGGTCGGATGGCTAAGTTGACAATAAAATGGCCATTTAGAGCCGCATTATAGACTGACGAGACCGTCTTCCGAGAATCATACCTGCCCGTAATGTTGTAATGGTAAGAGGGTGTTGTTGGATTCGCCCTCCGAGCATCCAGAAGTTAATTTGAAACTTTATATCACACTGTATGGAGGTTATACAGCGTCTTACTTTGTATGCCCGTTACTGGGTTGATGTTTACGATCATATTCTTGTAAAAACAAGTATTTTGTAGAATTTACTACCCCTCCCACCATGTGTAAAATGACGAATTTCGGAGGAAAGCATTGTGTCATGATCACTTGCGTGAACAAGTCTATTGTCGGTTTATTGGTTAGGGTACCCATTGAACATTTATTATACATTATAAAATAAAATAAATTAATATTTGACATTTACAAAATCTGCAAAATTTAATTTATGGCCCTTAGATTAATTTGGGGAGTATATAATCTGTCGGAATTTAAACATGTTAAAGAAAGTTTGCTAATGATAGGCGATTGTCAATGCATGTAGTACATTTACTGACTTTTTGCTATTGATTGACGTCTGTCAATAGACTCTCCCATAATCTATTCGTAGAATCGTTCAGTCCATGAAGTTAAACTTAATCATTTTGAACTCCACTTTGCAGATATACATATATTTTCTAGAATTATAACATGTATAGACAGCTAGGTCATAATGTTTATTTTTGAACACTTTTTTTTAGGATACGAACATACCCAGCGGGCACATGCCGTCATAATGACGTCATATCAACGTCGATGCGACGTCTGGTAAAATGACGGTCGCCTATTTTACTGTGTATTCACATTTGCAAGGGCATTAACTTGTATTTTCAGCCGGTTTGTCAACCCAGGTATTCATTGGAGGTAACGACATAGAAGAAGAAGGTGTCTACATGTGGAATAATGGCAACCCAGTAGAAAACATTCCATGGCACCCCAGTAGTGAACCTACAGGGGACAGAAATCAAAATTGTTTGGTAATATACGAAACTTTTAAGTTTGGCGATTATGGTTGCTACTCCAAGCGTGAATTTTTATGCCAAATAGATTAAAATTGGTGAACACGAATGAACTTTTCACTGAAAGCCTATTTACTCTGAATACAACGCCATACCATCACGAAAACATGTCCGTGTAATGATGTATACCCCCTCGAACCTCAATTTTATATAGAAAAACTGGGGTATGCAGGGGTATACCTATTTTTCTTATTTTTGCTGCAAGACATAGATTGTGGGTACACGTTAGAACCGCCTCGGCAAGGCGGGTCTAACGTGTACCCACAATCTATGTTTTGAGCAAAAATAAAAAAAATATCGACTTTTATTTTTCAGCTGAAAGTTTTCAATTTTTGCATGGGCAAGTTTTCGTAATGCAGATCTAAACAGAAGCTTCCTCCTTGGTTTATTATATGATTTTCAAAAAAAAAATAATAAATAAATAAAATATCAAAGCAGTATGTTTGATTTATGTAAGCATTGCAGCACTGAATAAAATAATGAATACTGGAATATTCTCATTTCATATACAAATATTCGAATATTCGGATTCAGAAAAAATACTGTATAGCACGTTTTGCTATTCGAAAATTAATCGATATTATAAATGTAGAATGACATACATGTAAATGAAAATTTGATAGCGATTTTGTTATTTTCACTAAAACGGAAGTGCCAAAACCACATCTTCACGTGTGAGCCTTACGGCAGAAACAGTAATCCAGTTCTTCTTATCGGATTTTTTTTATCAGATAGTTCTATCCTTTAGTGAACTGAGGTGGAAATACGAAAGCGAGTTTCATTCGTACCTAGAGCTAGATGATATATGTAGATGTATAGAAAGTGTCGGTTCACGTATGACGATGATTCACCTAATTCTTTAATAAAAAGACAGGAAACACAATTTTCTGATTTTCTTTTCATTTGCATTTAATTGACAAAATTATTTCTATCTAGCAATTTATGTATTTTGCTTTCCTTGATTTGGTTATGGGTTAATGTCCCTGACAACAATTTTTCAGTCATGCCAGGATGATTTCTTTCTTTTTGAGACATTTCAGTCCTCTCTCATTTATCAGGACTGAGATCTGATAAACTCTGTAGCTGTACTATGAGCCTCTTGACACGTCTTGGGAAAGGCAGCTGTAAATAAAATGATGGCTATGTCATTACGAAAACTTGCCCGTGCAATATACAGAGATTTTTAAAGTTGTAAAAATGAAAATTTTCAGTAAAAAAAAATGATAGTTTTCGTATTTTTGCTCAAAACGTAGATTGTGGGTACACGTTAGAACCGCCTCGCCGAGGCGGTTCTAACGAGTACCCACAATCTATGTTTTGGAGCAAAAATAAGAAAAATAGGTATACCCCTGTATACCCCAGTTTTACTATAAAAGTGGGGTATACGGGGGTATTTATTTCACGGACATGTTTTCCTGATGTTGAACCGCAGATGTCACATTTCGCAAATTTCACACATATGCAAAAAAAAAAAAAAAAAAAAAAAAAAAAAAAAAAATTGTGAAATGTGACATTTGCGTACGTTCAATTTTGATCATTTTGCTGGGTGTAATATTTAGATGTCATATGTGTAAAATTAGTACCATATTCTCTCGTCACTAGAATTCAGTATTTTTACATGTGAAGAATGAGTACTAATTCATCACATTAGTGAAGAACTGATATGAAGTTTTGATTCCGTCTTCAACTGTCGTCTGACATGCTGGGTAAATTTTACTAAAAGCTACCACCATAAACACGATCTCCAAAAGCCTGATTACACAAAGTTTATCCACTCAGAGATTATTTCTTCTTGAGAAAAACATGGTATTTATCATGTGCTGAAAACCTTTTACAGCAGATACAGTAAATAGTATGATTTCTCCCAAAATATTGACTTTTTGTTAGAAATACTTTCAAAGATTGTAGCCAAGAAGTTGGAGATCATAATTATGGCGATAGCCCTTAGTAAAATTTATCCAGCATGCCAGACGGATAAAAACGGAATCAAACCAGGAAGTAACTTGGACAATGCTGATAAGCGTGTTGCTGAGCCCTCTAGAGCTGAGCTTCTGGGCATAAAATAATCTGTATTCGATGTTTGAACGACTCATACAAGAAATCCACCCTACTTGGTAAAAATGACAGTTTTCTTTATACAGCTAAAATATTTTGACAATTGGCATCCCATTATTACAAAATGCAGAAGTGTGTGGCAAACCAGGTGGTCAGAAAACAAAAGCAGTCCTACTGGGAAGTGGTATATCCAGTTAAAAATTCAAACATCAAAGAGACCAAGTTGGATGATTGACATGTCCTTAAAACATAACAGTAAATGTAGTATTTGATCTTACCATAAACACTGTCAAAGGAAGTATTGATTTTTTAAGGTGGAATCTTCATAAAATAGGTAAAAAATACTGAATTCTATTATGAAAATTATTTTGTTGTTGATGATAATGATTGCAATGAATGTGGTTGCAATGATAATGGTGATGATAATAATGGTCTAGTTCAGTTCCATATTCTAGTTTCTTCTAAACTGCCATTTGTTTCTTTGAAAGTATTTACGGTAACAGTACAGGCAAGCTCAAATACTACCGTTATTCAAAGGACCTGTCAATCTCGGTAGCGTTGGCTCTCTTTCCTGTCCAGGTGTTTTGCCACACACTTCTGCATTTTGTAATAATCATGATATAATTTTGCTTATCAGGAATGGAAAGTTATTGTGTTTAATCAATATGTTTTTGGTGAACTTTAAAAATTTTCTCAGTGGGTTTATTCTACCATTGTTATACTTGTATTAATACATTTATATTGTGTATTTAATGTTTGACACAAAACTTTAACCTTAACATTTTGAATACTAAGACTTGGCTTTCATGAAATGTACAATTTCACGACAAAGTATGACACAGATAGCTGATATCTATTAAAACAGGACGCTTGCATAATTGGGTGATTTTTTCAAGCAAAAAATGACGGACAATCTTTTTTTTTTTTTTTTTCTTTTTTTTTTTTTTTTTGGAATTGTTGCCAATCAACTAAGCTAATAAGGCTTATACGTATGTGAGCCGCCTCGTGAGAAAACCCACAATCTGCATATTAAAAAAAAACAAAGGTGCAGTTCAGCGCAGGAACTGTAAAGCTGATCAGCGCCTTTGTTTTCGATATATGGATAGTACAATTCCTCTACTTTCTAAGTCCAAAATTTCCAGCCTCTAGCCATCTTCTGTGCTTGTACAGTTAGGTTTGTGTCGGACCTGTTCGGAAACCACATTGTTGTCTTTTTCATAATGTGGTTCATGTATGGATGGTTTTACTTTAACCACTTTTCCAGGCCAGGCTTCGACCGGAGGTTAAACAGTAATCAAATGGTCAGTCAGTAGTGTACAAGCTTTGCCTGGAGGAACAAGCACTCCATCTATTCAGTCTTTACGCCTCAATGGTGGAAGGCATGTTCCCACCAGATCACCGACAAAAATAATGAATGTGCTAGGTTCATGATTGTAGAAGAGACATTGCTCACCTGGCCAGCTCCAAAAACCATGTGGTACACCTTTAATCATCTTTAATTGAACATTTACTCCAGCCTTCTTTAATGTTTCATAATAAGCTGAAAGAGAAAATGATGATTTTTTGCGTCCGTAATTTCGTGCTAAATGAATTTTAGTCACTGACGACAATGCTGTTGACTTCAAACCTTGTTTTAATGTCTCCCCACGACAGGGTCGGGAGACATATTGTTTTTCCCCGTGCGTCTGTCCGTCCGTCTGTCCGTCCGTCCGTCTGTCCGTCTGTCACAAATCGTGTCCGCTCTATAACTTGTAAACCGTTAAAGATTTTTCAATGAAACTTGGTACACTTGTAAACCACGATGAGACGATGTGTCATGCACAAGAACCATAACTCTAGCTTGAGTATTTTTGTAGTTATTTCCCTTTGATTATTTTCGATACAATTTCGTGTCCGCTGTATAACTTGAAAACCGTTAAAGATTTTTCAATAAAACTTGGTACACTTATTGAACATGATCAGACGATGTGTCATGCACAAGAACCATAACTCTGGCTTGAGTATTTTATGAGTTATTTCCCTTTGATTATGTTCCATACAATGTCGTGTCCGCTTTATAACTCGAAAATCGTAAGAGTTATTCAGTCAATGAAACTTGGAACACTTATAAAGCACGATGAGATTATGTGTCGTGCTAAAGAACCATAACTCTTGCTTGCATATCTTTGGAGTAATTTCCCTTTGATTATTTTCCATACAATTTCGTGTCCACCCTATAACTTAAAAACCGTAAGAGAAATTTCTGTGAAACTTGGTACACTTATAAAGCATGATGAGACGATGTGTCATGAACAAGAATTATAACTCTTGCTTTCATATTTTTGGAGTTATTTCCCTTTGATTATTTTTCCATACAATTTCATGTCCACTCTATAACTGAAAACCATAAAAAATATTTCAATGAAACTTGGTACACTTATAAAGCACGATCAGATGATGTGTCATGCTAAAGAACCATAACTCTTGCTTGCATATCTTTGGAGTTATTTCCCTTTGATTATTTTTCATTCAATTTCGTGTCTGCTCTATAACTCAAAAACCATTAGAGATTTTTCAATGAAACATGGTACACTTATAAAGCATGATGCACAAGAATCATTACTCTTGCTTTCATATCTTTGGAGTTATTTCCCTTTGATTATTTTCCAAACACTTTCGTGCCCCCTCTATGACTTGAAAACCGTAAGAGATATTTCAATGAAACTTGGTACACTTATACAACAGAATGAAAGGATATGTGATGCACAAGAACTATAACTCTTGCTTGCATATTTTGGACATGCACGTAGAAAGGGGGGAGACATCAGTTTTCACATAGAAAACAAATTCTAGTTGTTTGTTCGTTTTTGTATCAATAGTTTTGCTATTGAATGAATTGTGCCTTGCTCAGCCCACAACCAGCGCCAGTCGGGTTTAAACCCTTGACCGCTCGACCCAGAAATCGATGCACCTACCACTTGGCTACCACCCATTGGCCGTATCAGTCAGCTGATCACTGGACCAACCGTGACATATAGTATCAGGACAAGCAAGCGCCTAACAGATTTTTTTCTTAGAAATAATTTAGGCAGTATTTATTTCAACAAAAAGAAACTACAGTAATGTAAGCAACATACGTCTGATACTTATAAACTCTCCAGACTTAACAGACATACAAATGTATGCCCCCATCTCTCAAGGGATCAAGTTCTACCATTATCATCAAGGTAGATTGTTCACTGAATAAATTAGAAAAAAAAATGATACTTTTTTTAAACAAAACTTTCCCGAAAACAAGATAACTGCATTACAAACCTAAGCCCCCATCCCGTAGTGGGTCAAGTTCAGCCAGTATTATCAAGGTAGGGGATAGGTAGGAAAACTCCGGGTGTAGAATCACAGACGCCCGAGGTGACGATTTCTCTTCTTCCCTTATATACTGGGTTGAAAACCTGCAAATGATTTGGTTTAATATTGTGATCTGAGTCCTTTTTCAAAAACACATGTGTTTTAAAGTTTCTCAATATTTTGCTACATGTACAATTGTCGTCTTTGTTATTAAAACCTGACCTGACCAGATACCTCAAATTTGTGTTTTAAAATAAATGTAGTCATGATGCTTTCTCGGAAAGATAACTTCAAGGTGAACAAATACTTTTTGACATTACGAAAACATGCCCATGCAATATACAAAGATTTTTTTCATATGTAAACAATGAAAATTTTCAGTAGAAAATTGTTGATAATTTTCTTATTTTTGCTCAAAACATTGATTGTGGGTACACGTTAGAACCGCCTTAGTATACCCCTGCAAACCCCATTTTTTCTATATAAAAAAGGGGGGTCAATGGGGTATTCATTTCACGGGCACGTTTTCCTGGTGAAATAAAATCATTCTTTCTTGTGCCTTTCCTATATGAAGCGGCACCAACGGAGCTAGGTCTATCAGGAGTTAGTTAATTACCATGAACATTTACATGGTATTGACTGTTTACCGTGGCCGTTTACCGGAAACTTGCTGTTGCAGGTTACCATGTCCGTTTATCAGGAATTGGCTGTTTACCGTGACCGTTTACCAGAAAATGACCGTTTACAATGAAAGTTTATCAGGGATTAGCTGTTTACCGTGAAAGTTTAACGGGAGTTGGCTGTTTACCCACAACGTTTATCGGGAATCGACTGTTTACCGCAAATGTATGAAGGGAAGTCGATATTTAGTGTAAACTGTCTAAGCAATGAACCAAAGGGTTCAGAGGCGCAAACAGATGTTCAAAAAATGAGCCGCGTCATAAGAAAACCATCATTTTGCATATGCGAAAACAAAGGCACAGACCAGCTTCGCAGTAATCAGCATGTTTGATTTCGCTACACGAATAGTACGATTCCTCTTCTTCCTAAATTTAAAAGGCATATTGCCATAGTCTGTGCTTGTACAGCCCGGTTTGTGTCGGACCTGTCAAAAAAAACACATTGTTGGTTTACTCATGAGGCGGCTCAAATAAAAGCCACTGACCACGCCCTCACATCTTTAGACAGCACTGGATCATCTTGAAATTCTTCTTGAGACGGATAATGGGCCGTATAGTTTACACTGGGGTAAACTAGAACCTGAAAAATAACCATAGGACCATTGGTTCTGAGAACGCTCACCTGAAGCCTGATCTTGGAGCATTTAGTCATCATGAAATGACCTTGACCATGAATACTCACACACCTTTATTGACTTCATAAGTTGTTTTTTTTTTTTTTTTTTTTTTTTTTTTGTTTTTTTTTTTATTCAGTTTTACGTCCCTTTCAAGCTTTTTCACTCATATCGAGACGGATCAATCGGTAGGTGGGGCGAAAACCGGAGTACCCGGGGAAAAACCACCTGACACACCCGCAAGCAGAACTTGGCTTGTCCCACATGTGACTCGTGCCCCGAGCGAGGCGCGAACCCACATCGGTGAGATGATCGAATGATCAAGAGCACTGAAGTCAGCGACCTTAACCACTCGGCCACGGGGGCCGCCTTCATAAGTTGTCATCAGGTCTCTGGCTGCAATAGTTTCCAAAAAATCTAATGTTTTCACTTCTTTCCATGTAAAAGCCAATTTCCAAAATTGACCTTGACGTAAAATAGGTCAAGGTCATCCTTTGATCAAACTATGATGGGCCGTAGTCCCCGATACTATATATCAAGTTTCGTGGAAATCGGCCCACCGGCTCTTGAAAAGAAGATTTTTGAAGGGTTTTTACCGTATATAGGCGTGGCGGCCATCTTGGTCATGTGACCAAGATCCCGTGAATAAACTTTCGTTACCCCTACCAGTGGAGGCTCCACATAAAATTTCAATTTGATCGACCAAATGCAAGTGGTTTCAGAGAAGAAGATCTTTGAAAATGTGGACATACAACGGATGGACGACCATGGACGAAGGCCGGGTCATGGCTATACTATAAGCTCACCTTGTAAGCCTAAAGGCTCGGGTGAGCTGTAGAAATCCATTATTTTCACTTTTCCCCCATGTAAAAGCCTAAGTTTCCAAAACTGACCTTGCCGTACATGTAAAATATGGCAAGGTCATCACTGGGTCATCATTTGTTCAAACTATGATGAGTCCTGCTAAATGCTAAAATCGGCCCACCAGGTCTTGAGAAGAAGATTTTATGAATATTTCTGAGCATTTCAGAGCAGATTTCTCTCCAAAAATTTTGTTCTCCCAAAATTTTCAGTTTTATTTGCATGGAGGCTCCAAATAAAATTTCACTACAATAGGCCCAGTGATTTCTGAGAAAACCATAATTTTAATTTTGATATTTAAATGACCTTGGGTCAAGGTCAAGAAATGCCCTTGACCTTAATTAATTACATACCTTCATTGACTCCATTAGTTGTCTGCATCTAGCAACTTTAAAGTCTCAGGCTGCAATAGTTTCAAAAAGCCTATGTTTCCAAAATTGGCCTTGTCGTAAAATGGCAAGGTCATCATAGGGCCATCATTTGAAAAAAAAAAAACTATGATGGGCTGGAGTCCCCGGTGCCACAAGCCAAGTTTCGTGGAAATCGGCCCATCGGCTCTGGGGAAGAATATTTTATGGCGGCCATCTTGGTCATGTGACCAAGATCTCGTGAACAAACTATCGTTCCCCCTACCCCTGGATGCTCCACGTAAAATTTCAATTTGATAGGCCACGCGGTTTAAGACCCACCTTGACTAGGTGACAAGATATCTAGAATCTAGATTTATAGCGTTAAAAAAGTGTTAACATTATTTGAGCCGTCTCACGAGAAAACCAACAATCTGCATATGCGAAAACAAAGGCGCAGATCAGCTTCGCGCTAACCGCGAAGCTGATCAACGCCTTTGTTTTCGCTACACTGATAGCACAATTTCTCTACTTTCTAAATCCACAATTTCCAGTCTCTAGTTGTACAGCCCGGTTTGTGTTGGACCTGTTCGGAAACCACATTGTTGGTTTTCCCACAAGGCGGCTCATTTATTACACTTCAATACGCAGGAAGCTCAATGAACTTGAAGGCAAGGATGTTTGCGTTATGTCGTTAAACGTGGTGCCGGAAACCAGAGAACCAGGGGGAAACCACTGAACAAGGAAGGGTGACCACTACCCTGCCACATTCCCTGACCCGGATTTGAACCCGGACTGCAGAGGTGACAAGCGGTCACTACGCTATCCAGGCCCCGAAGTTATAAAACTTTTTTCATGCTCAGCTCAGCTGAGACTAAAATTTATCCTGCTCATAAATGTTAAAATGCCAACAATTGTTGGCATTTTAACATTTATTAGCAGGATAAATTACAGCCTTTGGAGTTCTAAACCTTCAATTTCAATATATTTGAGCTATTTCAGTATCTATGAGGAATTGAAATTTCAAGCTCAGCTGAGTTGAGCATGAAAAAAGTTTTATAACCTCAGGGCCAGGTCCCTATTTATAGTGTTGTCGGTGTCTGTTTAATCTGCAACTGAGGCAGAAGTAGCGAGGAATTGAATCAGCCAACCAAAGACTTCATTGCCAAATGCTTTAAATATAACATTAGGAACGGCAACCAGAAATAAATTGTTTCGTTTATCAATTGAAGCATTTTCGTCTGTAAGTTGTCAGCTATTGGTTTATCGGTTTTGTATAATCTGACTTCATGGCACGCCACTGCTGGCAGTTTACTTTTGCACTTGCACCACTAACTCTCAGTTTACTGTCAGAGAAATCTCCTGAATTCCGTCCAAACATGACTAAAATTGTTGACTGGGACGTTAAACTAAACATAAACAAAAATAATCTCACTTGAGCACTTACCGCAAACTGTACATGTTGTTTAACTTCATGGCACGCCACTGCTGCCAGTTTACCTCCCGCACTGTCGCCACTAACCCCTAGTTTACTGGCCGTAGAACCTCCTGTTAATGGATATCATGGAAACTCTATAGGACCAATGATTTAATATAATTTTACAATGTATCATCATTCACTACTGTCAGTTTTCTCCGAACTGGCATTACTATGTGACCAGGGTATCAAAACACACACACTGAGTATCAAAATACAAAAAGACAACATTCGAGTGGCCAGTACTGTTGACTTTAAACTACTATCTGAACACCAGCTTTCAGAAACTGCGTTTTTCGAAATCTCACTCTTCTGAAACACCACAAGAAAAATATTACCATGCCATCTTCTTGCAACTCATGAGTCCTAAAAAGTGCCACAAAAAGTTTGAAAATCGGTTCACTAATAAAATAATTATGCCCAAAAATAATTTTGAATAGGCATTTTGCATGTGCAAGGGAGGTAATCCAAACACTTAAAAACTGAAAATCAAGCAAATATGTGGAATAATTTTAAGAGTTTGGCGCTCGGCTATGCATACAAAAAATTTTGTTTTGGTTTGGTGCATTTTAGATGAAAAATAATCAATTTGGATTTTTTCAGGAAAAACAGTTACTTCCCTTGCTAGCAATGTTACAATGGAAAAGGCCCTATTCAAAAATATTTTCTTGCATAAAATTTTTATTTGTTAACCGATTTTCAAAATTTTTGTGGCGCCTTTTAAGACTTTTGGAATTCAAAATAATGACATGCTCATATTTTTCTTGAGGTCTTTCAGAAAAGTAAGATTTCGAAAAATGCAGTTTCTGAAAGATGGTGTTCAGACAGTAGTATTACATAACCTTCTATTCTATGGTTCATAACAAAATAGACAAAATACAAACTGCAGTCACGAAATACAAATGGTTCAAGTGATCCAGCAGGGTTGATAACTTGATAGGGCCCTTCCTTGTGTTTGTGTTACAGTCAGCAATATGCATTACATAATACATACCGACAGCCGGTTTATTTTTCGCCACCCACTCGATAACACAGTTGACGTCATCTTGATTCGCCGGGAATCTGTGTTCGGGAGCAAGACGGTACTCCACGTTAACCACAATGCACGGAGAATCCCTGCAAATACCATCTTCAAAAATAAACTATTTTAGGTCGGAATCGTTTTGTTAAGTTTTCTAGTAAGGTAGACGAGCTGTTTCATGATGTTATGGATCAAAAGAAGGTGCACCCAACCAGTGCATCGTTCATTTCTACATATAGATTCTCTTAAGAGAACCTATAAGCAAGCAGTGGCTAATGACCAGCAGCAATAGCTTTTCTGTTGTCTGAAACCTTATTTCGTAAAAGTAAAACCAAAAACATGAAAAAATGTTATTTTCAAAAGATTAATTTTAAAAACATTGTTCATGTACATGTACCTTGCAAGAATTTTACACACTGTTTCATGTGTTTTCCTGCACCCCACCACATTCCCTCCACCGTGTATATACACCAAAATAGCTGGCGCCTCTGCGCTGTTGCGTTTGCTTGGCTTGTACACAGTCACTGGGATACCATCTGAAAACAAAAAAAAAAATATTATATGAATAACATCTTTAGGATATCATGAGTAAATAAATACTGTGAAAGGCTCACAATTATCCTTTAAAGCCTATAAATAAACGCCGAATTAATGCACTAACATTTTACTAACTATCATTGATAATTACCTTGACATCCCAATAACCCCACCCCACCCCCAACACACACAACCCCCGCCTTTTCTCTCCCTGTCCACGCCCACCCATTCCCCGACCCCCTGTCCAATATCCTTTCTCGGTCATGCATTGCTTCCAATATATCACAATAATTGTTACATGTGTATGGCTCATTATAGTTTGTTTTTTGGTCACAAACGGGGACAAATGAAGCTGTAATGCACTACTTACCACAAACAACGCATGCACAATAGTCTATAATGGCGAGGAGTTCCGGAAATGTGATGTGTCACGAAGGGCACGATGCGGCGTATCAATAGTCATGACTTGCTGACCCCATATTGTGATAAATAAATTTAGTACAATTGTTCGCGCGGTTCAGCAACTTGTTTCTAGTGTTAAAATGAGCGTATATGCCATCATTCAACACTATTTACCAACAATTTTTCTAACTTTATCCAAAATTCTTACCTTTAACCTCCGCTGAGGGTACTATTAGTTCTGACTCTGATCCGTCAAATTCGACCGTTCCTGCAAGTGCCTCACCGCTATCGAGACTGTACCGGCTCACAGCAGTTTGCACATCGTTCCACTTTGAAGCTGGGGTAGCTTTGATAAGCCTTAACGTTTCCTCGTGAACATCATATTTATTCGTGTAATTTTCCAAGCTGAATGACATTTTAACGATTTCTGCATCTATTGATATGCTCGGCGTGTCTTACTTAAAATCTATACCCTGCACATGTCGTGTTGTTCACCAGTAAACAAAAATCAGTTGTGATTGAATTTAAAGGACATGGGGTGATAGACGGAATATTTCCATCGGTATTCCGTTAGGTCTCTCCACACGGAATTGGTGCGCGGTCACGAAGTGTATCGGAGTGCAGGTTAGCCAGCTGATCTAATGGGGTGACTGATATCGGTGATGGAATATGGGGTCTAAAAATCAATAACAAACCCACCAGAAAGCGTTAGCATGTCGTTCGCGAACAAAATCCCATCTGTGGCTAATCCCCTTACCACATCACAGTACATATACCTAGTGAGTAACCTTACCTCTGACATGCGATGACGGAATGAACAATTCTGTTTCTGATCCTTCAAGTTTTACAATCCCAGCCAAAAAATCCGTTCTCTTAATCCTGAACAGTCTAGCTGACTGAACATCAAGTTCATGGTATGGTGTGGCAGAAGCACCAACACTAGCACCGAGAAAACCGATCGTCTCTTCGTGGGCACCGTACTTTTTGACGTATTCTTCTAGGTTAAATGTCATCCTTTCCATCTTAGGACGTTGTTTTAAATTTAGAACGAATGTTAACATGTACCTTTAGTGCAATATCTAGGGCGAATGCATTTACATGCACAGAGTTACTTATGGTAATGTTTGTTTGTTTACTCGTAATCCGTATTTAGTAAATGATATGTACACCGTGTATACATACGGTTGGATTGCAGGCAATGGCTCGAAAACCTGCCCCCATTCTATAATACGTGACTTAACAAGGACAAGGCCCAATGGCTTCGCTTGTATCTTTTGCATCAGACAAATCTTGCAACAAAAAACCCGGGCTGAAAATGGCCATCAGAGGAATCACAATCACAATTACTGTATTTTCCTGAACATTCCGAAAACATGTACATGCAATATACAGAAAAAAAAAATCGGCTGAAAAAAAATGAAATTTTCACTTGAAAATTTTTGATATTTTTCTTATAATTTTTGCTGGAAACATAGATTGTGGGTACACGTTAGAACCGCCTCGGCGAGGCGGGCGAGGCGGTTCTAACGAGTATCCACAGTCTGTGTTTTGGAGCAAAAATAAGAAAAACAGGTATACCCCTGCATACTCCAGTTTTGCTATATAAAAGTGGGGTTCAAGGGGGTATACATTACACGGACATGTTTTCGTGATGAAAAAAAAGTAATGTTCGTAACAGTCGTATTTGTAAAATGGCTTTCATCAGCGAATTTCATTTCGCCCAATAAACATCGAAGAGGTAAATCTGCACTGTTTTTGTTATGGCTTAACGGCCCAGTCAACAATGTTTGAGTCATGTCGGGACAGATGCCGAGCTTCCCGGGTGTAAGCCTCTGGGGAGCTTCACGGCGGATATGGGTATTGGCAAGAACGCCAGACATAATAACGATGGAAACTATGATGGATGATGTGAAAATATTGTCTTTTTATGTTAACATAACTGTGAATGTCCTGGCATTAATCGCAGGAAGTCTCTAATGGTTTCCATGGCCACCAAACTGTCATGTTATAATTGGTACAGCAGGTACGCTTAGTTGGCTAATTGTCTAAAAGTACAAAAAAGACGTGCTTGAAAAAGGATAAATAACAAAAATGGAGTAAAACGTACTTTATATCGCAGTAAGTTTTTTCGGTGATGATTTGTTAGTGGGGCGCAGTGCATGCACATGATGCACATGTCTGCGACAAAAATATCTTAACCCATATTTGACGAATGGATTCTCCAATCATTATCAATTGGACGAGTCCACTTTCATTTTAGGGGCCGCAGGGGTAATTATAAAATTTTATTCGATTTTTCGATGAAATTCCTATGAGCAAACAGAATAGCACCAGATGGGACGCCGCGTTCTGTGGCGTCTCATCTGTGGCTATACTGTTTGCATATGTCCTACAAAAGGGATACCAGGCTTAAACGGGTTAATGAAACTGTACGCGACTACAGTTGTATCGTTTACATATTGACGCTATCTTTTCCTTAAATGTCATAAATGAGGAAGAATAGAACGAAAAGATCTAAGAACCGCCGGATATCATGCTGGTGCTGCCATGAAAAGCCATTTATATTTTACAAATCATATAGCAAAATGTAGTACCATTGATTTCCTATAGTTTAAAGGCGATTTTGAATAAAACAAATCAAGACATACATCGGTTGAACTACTAATCTACAAAAAAAAAAAAACATCGGGGGCTTGCCGCCAGATATAGATCAGCTGGCTAACTGTCACTCCGCTCCACTTCGGTACCTCGTTCCACTTCCCTGGTATGGAGAGGTTTCCGTCTACGCCAGATACAGTGTCGATGGGATAACTGAAGTCCCGAAATTACCTCAGCTGTTGACCGTGGCCGTAATAAAACTGAACAGGAGCAAACCAGATTTATTAAACCAGCAAGCCTTGGCATCTCTCCTATTTTTTAGAAGTTACATTTTCAAAATTGTTTAAATGTTAGAATATGGCCTAGGAATTGACACAATCATACGTGCACCAACCTACATGTAACTAGACAATGGCACTACTTGACATCGCATAAACTATAACAATGCTATGAAGAAAAGGATGACTAGCTCTTTCCCAGCAGGGTTGACATCCGGCTAGCTTCGACTAAAACATAACTTTCACAACCGTGGCGTGATCGGCACTAGCCGCAGTCGCCACCGTAGACAATCGGGGTAACACCGAGGTTTACCGTGACGACACCGTTGTCTGATCCGGGAAAACGACTGGGGCTACACCAGGGTAACACCGTTACTGTGAAAACACGGTCAATTTTCGTAGAAGTCAAACACGTTATACCGGCTTGTCTTCACCGGGACAAACCGGGATTAGAATTGCAATAACATAATATCACCGAGAGTCTGAGATAGTCGTTTGACGAACAGTTTCTCTGCCGATTTAATAAATGGATTCTTACTGTTTTCGTATTCATAGGCGAGACGCTAGATTCTGTATCTACCGTATTTAAAGAAATCGCACAACACCCTCCACATACTTTGTTTGCAGTATGCAATTGGTCCATTGGTCATCCTAGATGAGTTCTAGGCACGTTGTCGCCCCGGCAAGTGATGCACAATATTTCTGTAGCTCGTTACATAAGTTACATGTTCAAAATATATTTGTACCAACAAAATAGCGAAACCTACTACATGTATGCTCCACCCACTTTAATCATGCAACAACACTAATTATATCACGTAATGGAACAATTTAACGGACATGCTTTATGATCATTAACAGTTGAAATTAGACATTATACGGTGTTACAAACGTTACTTCTATATCTATGGCGTGAAAATAGGGGTTTGGGTTCAAAAATGTTTTGTTTTTGGCATTTCTTTCTTCATATTCCAAAAACGATAGGTCATTTCTTACTGACCAATAGGTCAACTTGGCTATTACACAAAATCATATATTTATATTAAATATTTAATTTATTTTATGTAAATAATTTAACATTTCCTAAGGGTACCGCCGTATGCTGTAACATTTGAAAAGTAGGCGTTTCAACAAAAATATCAAAATGAATAACTGTTATATGTTTCTGTAAATTGTTTAGTTTTATTTTACACACCCTATAATAAATACATGTTTAGTGTGCTAAAATACACAGCCTGTGACTTGCAAGTATGCTCATGGTAACGTATGTAACACCTTAATGTTCAAACATGGGTAGATTTCATTTTGGTGATTATAAATGTATATATAATGAGCCGCTTCATGCGAAAACCAGATTCTTCCTATGTGAAAACAAAGATGCAGTTACTCCACAGCTGATCAGCACACTTGTTTACTCTACACAGATAATTCAAACGTCTTCTTAAATCCGAAATTTCAAGCGTCTAAGTTCTGTGACTGTGTAGAAGGAATATTGTCGGAAGAGGGGTTTTCGCGCGCTGCGGCTCACATGAAAGTGGTCTCACATAATTATCTGCAAAGGTTTTCGCATAGAACACAGTTAGGTGTTTGGAATATGTTGACCCACTGGCGACTTGTCAGTATGCTCATGGTAACATATGTAACACCATTTTCATACAGGGCACTGTAATGTATATTATGAGTTGGTGACCCATCGTTAAAGCGCCCGCTCCTGATTGCGAGTTTTTGTTCGACGCCATGTTGTGTCCTTGAACAAGATCCACGATCCACGATGAATCTTTCACATGTGCGAACTTAATGACTTAGGAAGACAAAGACTTAGCAAATATCACACTGACAGTTGCATGTAAAGCAGTAATAACACAAAATGTTAATTTCTTGAGGGCCCTCAATGTGAAATCCGAACATAGAACAGGATGTGCAAAGAACGTGTATGCGTTTTTACACAAAAATGCTTTCTTGCCAGAGATGACGTAACTGCACTTTAGACAATGAAGACACAGATACGCGAATTTTCATAACAACCACGATGCTTCTGACGGTACAATCATCTGAATCAGATGTCTTGGTTTTATGCTGCTGTCTATTCTAGCCAAATGATTGCAATACATTATGGTTCCACGCTGGAAATCCTGAAAAAGCACGATACTAGCAGTCTGTCGTTTTAAGCAAGCCTTGATGTCCTGGTGAGACTCTCGGCCATTCCATATCTTCAAGAAAATAGAAGTTATGACTACACAATAAGGCAGTTTAGGTGAGACTTCACACAATGGCATTGGTAAAACGTTGCTGAGAAAAGCGATCAATCACAAACTACCTTGTGCAAACAGACGATAACACTCCCCACAGTACATAGAAGGTGTACGAAAAACATTTTGCCGATTCTGTTCATCTGCTGGGCAATCTGGTTCAAGTGTAAATAGTGTCCGTCACTTGTTCTATTGCCATTAGCGCTACACAAATGAAAATGTACCACCAAAGCATGATCGTTTGATGACACATTTATAACGTGAAAACTTCAAAAACATGTTTTCAGCCATAGCAGAAACGCTCAACCGTATCAGCCTAAGCAGAATCCCTCAGAAGGTTGGTCGGGTGGGTATATGGGCCCGCTCATCGGGTTCTTAAGAAATTGATGGGCTTCTTTTGCCTCCAGGCATAGCTTATACGCTACTTACTGACCATCTTATTACTGGTTAACCGCTCAGGCCTGAGCCTGAAGAGTGTTTTAAAATCAAACCATCCATACGTATAAGCCGTAGTGGCTTACTTGGGTGGTTATATTTAAAGCATTGTTTGGATGTCATGGCATCCGATTTTCGGGCAAAAGTCCCATAAAATGGAGTCAACGTCTCAATATGACAATAGCTGTTGATTAGGCTGTTAAGCATCAACTCAAAATCAAACAACCGCATCAGGCAATGTCTGGAACATCAATGGTACTTATATTGAAGCAGTGCTCATGACCAGAAACTGAACAATTTTTGTTCCGTTTAACGTCCCTTTCAATATTATTTCAGCTCATATGAGACGGGCCAACCGGTAGATGGGGCAAAAACGGGAGAACCCCGAGAAAAAAAAAAAAAAAAAAAAAAAAAAAAAAAAACCTGGCACACGCGCAAGCAGAACTTGGCTTGTCTCAAATGTGACCCGAACCCAGACAAAATGAACTAGCATGCGCAGAGTTGTGCTTTTGTATGGCCGGCGAGTCATTTCAATATCCGGAAATCGGAAAACAATCTTAAGGTGACGATTATTATATCTTATGACTATTTGTTTTCCTTAGGTTTTAACACCTAAATTTTTAAGTGAAAAATGAAATGTGTTACTTACGTTACCATTAAATCGCCCGTCACCCGCATTGATATTTGCTTACTAATATTGGCAAGCTTTGTGAAAGGTAACTTAAGAAATAGTGACCGACGGTGTTGATAATGTCATTTCATAACACTGGATACTAACAATGGTGTAAAACATGCTTTGGGATTTTGTGGTTTGGTTGTGCACGCTTTAAGTTCACTGACAACCGGATTACACTCTTGAATATTTGCTATATCTTAATGATTTCTAAATTAGTGCTAAATCATAATTACATACAGCGATGAGCTCTTTATCGGCATTAAAATTGATTTTTGATATTTAATAATACGTTACCATATTTACCAATCAAAAGTACGCATTTCTGGCAAAGCAGTGAGCATTCAACTTCAAGAAGGCATATATGTTATTGATCTACAACAAGATGATTGTATATATATTTTTTTCTTTTCTTCAAACTTGTCTGTACATAGTTGACTTTAAACACATTATTCTTTCATAATCTGAAGTGAGTTACTGTGGACTATATGCAATAACTTTCGACAAAGGAATGACATGATGATTAGTTTTTTCAGGATTGTAAAAGAAATGTCTTTTAGACACGTGTATCTAAAGTATAAATGAGCAAAGAAAAGTATATTAAAATAGCTTACTGTTCTGTAATTAAATTCTGAACAGTCTGTTTTGAAAATGTAACATACGTAACACCATCGATGCATATATGTGATTAAAAGTATCAACACATGTGCCAGTAACATTCTTTCATCAGATAACATTAATATATTTAGGTTTAGAATTTATTTTAGAGATTCATAGTGCATTTTTCACTTATAGTATATTTCTGTTTTAATGGGTAACATATGACGTGCGTAACGGCTTCTGGAGGGCAAATGCACCATACCATTGGGCGACAACGTGCATAGAAAATCTTTATATTGATCAACAAAGCCACCCGTAGTGTATTAAAAGTGAAATTCGTAAAGAGAAGTATATTAAAATAGCTTACTGTTCTGTAATTAACATTTACACAGGCTGTTTTGAAAATGTAACATACGTAACACCATCGATGCATGAAAATGATTAAATATATCAATATATGTGCCCGTAACATTCTTCCATCAGATGATATTGATACATTTAGGTTTGGAATTTAGATTAGAGATTCATAGTGTATTTTACAAACTTAGAGCACATTTCTGGTTTGAATGGGTAACATACGTAACGGCTTCTGGGGGACAAATGCACCATATCACAGGGCGACAACATGCCTAGAAGCTCTTTATATTGATCAAAGAAGCCACCCATAGAATCAAACCTAGTATGTGGAGGGTGTTGTGCGAAACGAAAAATTTCCCTACCCACCGTCTCCTCTATCAACGCGTTTTCGATTGCTGCATGATAGCCAAGTGTGAAAACGCCATCTTTTACGCAATCACATTTCATTTTAAAACTGAAAATTGCATATTGTGTTCTTTGCTGCATTCGCACCAGTAACTCTACACTCAATTTATAATTATAGAATCAAGCAGGTAGCTGATGAGGGTGACTTGTCTAGGGGGACACAAGTGCTCAGTTTTCAGCCGAATGGCACACACAATGAATTTTAAACCATTCGTTTATCGCTCGTTTTTTCTGGGTTTGTAAGTAACGAGTACACTCAATCTATAGTCCAATTCGCATGCGCAAAAAATACACGCGTGTAAATATACTCCAGTGTGTAAATATACTCCGGTGTGCAAATCAACCTGTGAGTAAATGCGTTCGCATGGGTTTTGTCACCAGGAGTATTTTTGTATGTAAATTTATCATTTCTGGATTAATACTTGTTCATTTAAGTTTTCTGTATTTGCAAAACAAGAAGAGGCTGCTTCAATGTGTTCTTGTAGACTTTGGCAGCAGAGGAGAATCATGTAATGGTCAGGCATAACCTCAGCAGTTATTCAGTTCCCTTTTATCATTATTTCACAAGGAATTTCTGTTAAAATGCCCCAAGAATCTCACCAAGAATAATGAAGAAATAGTGTGGCTGTTTGCACTCCATATGATCTAAAATGTGATGAATGGCAATAAACTCTTATTTAGCAACAATGTCCAGTTTCAGCAACTGTCATATAATCAGTTATGAACACAAAATGTGAAAAATTGTTATCTAAAAACAGAATATTGACTTGAAATAAAAAATACTCATGGGTAAATTTTACTTTGCGTTCGCATGGGACAAAATAGTAAATTTACACGTGTGTATTTTTGTGAAAATAAAATGTACATCTGTTCAGACCCAGGAGTAAATTTACCCATATGTAAATATACTCCGGTGTGTATTTGCGTTCGCATGCGCCATTTGCTTACCCCGAGTAAAATTTGCACACCAGAGTATATTTACACGCGTGTATTTTTGGCGCATGCGAATTGGACTTATGTTTTGGAGCAAAAATGAGAAAAATAGGTATACCCCTGCATACCCCAGTTTTACAATGTAAAAGTGGGGTTTAAGGGGGTATACTTTTCATGGACATGTTTTCGTAATGCGGTGTGCGTGTGTTCTGACAAACAGATTTCTATAAGTCTATAACCTGATAATTATTCAATTACTTGGTACATGTACAGAACCAATGTCTGGTACAATTTCAAAATACATACTTCGGTGTAAATCATATAAAAATCGGAACCGCAGACAATTAACATTTGAAGAATACTAATTATGCTTTTTAAGTGCCATTAATTCTCTTGTATATTAAAAAGGATTGAAAGGCCGTCCATAATAGTAGACTAACAGTAAAACTTTTCATTCTTAATAATTTCATGTATTTTATAAATCACTATACAATTTCAATGGTGCTTCATGTCTTAATTTTTTATTATTCAATTATTTGTTAAAATGCCATAAATAGTATGATGTCAGACTTGCCTTTCTTTGATCGAATTTTTGAACCAGATTTTTTTTTTCCAAGATTGAATAAAACTTTTATGTATTGTATATGCAAAAGTTTGAAAATGCTTAATACATGTAAAATGCTTCTCGGGATCCAAACGTGACTGCAAATGTTCCACCAGCACAAATCACTTAATATGTGACACGGTATAGTTTTCTTTATACTTTTTTTTTCGCTCTTATCATTACGAAAACGAACCCGTACAAAACACAGACATTATTAGGAATACAAAATGAAATTTTCAGTTGAATATTTCTTTATATTTTTCTTGCTTTTACTCAAAACAAACACCGTTGGTACATGTAAGAACCGCCTCGGCGAGTACCCCAAATCTATAATTCAACGGCTACTCCTCAAAATAATCTAAGGGCCAGAAACTAATGTTGCAGATTTTGTGAATGGGAAATAGTTCATTTTATTTTATGATGTGTAACGAACAGCCGAGCCAAGCCTTTTTTTTTTTTTTTTTTTTTTTTTTTTTTTGGGCCACAGCAAAAAGCATGCTCATCCACCAAGGGCGGTTTACTGCGCTATATACTCAACTCTTACTCGATTCACAAAGTTTCGAGTTTAAAATTTGCATATTACAAGGACTCAATATGCCGCTAATACGTAGCACGAATGTATTTTTCCAAGGGAGGCTATCCCGTCGCAGATGTATAATAAATTGTCAATGAAAGCCCTAATTAATTAATCCAAAAAAAAACTTTAAATCAATCGACAATTAACTTGTCAGTGAACATATCAATACACTACCCTCCAAAATTGGCTATCTTACACATTGTGGGCGGGGTAGTAAAATTAAGAAAGTGTCATCATGGCCGTACATGTCAGCTTGATATTGGATAACATTGGGCTTGTACAAGAGCTCATAAGCTGAACTAAGTCGCGTCCAAGGAACCCTCTAACCCCTCTGGTCGTTATCGACCATAAAAATAATCTTAGGACCAAGGATGAACAATGATACCCAAAGGTCCATACCAGTCAGCGATCCGTTTTGAATACTGTACAGCTCCAAAGAACCAACATTACATACCCATCCCACACAAGCAGACTTGGGTCTGCCAAACAAATCGTGTTCCAACAACACGAAGTCCATTGAAACTACTCTCAATTTTCTGACATCACTCACATTGTCTTCCGTCACTGAGGTCTACGTTTTAGACATCTCCGATCAAACAAGCTGTCTCATGTTCTGATGTCAATATACAAAGTACAGTCGAAGTCATCTGGTTTGTTGGGTCACTGTGAGGTGATTACATTCATGATTCCCGAAAGCATCATGAACTCGAGTTTTAGCGTTTTTGCGATGTCAAACATGGGTTGGATGGCTAAGTTGACAATAAAACGGTCATTTAGAGCCGTGTAGCAGGCTCTCTATTGAGCTCTTGTGGGACCGTCTTCAGAGAATCATACCTGCCCGTAATGTTCGATCTGGAACACGAGAAAGTCTTGAAATTGAAATGGTACGAGGGTTTTGTTGGATTCGTCTTGCGGGCATCCGGAAGTTAAATTGAAACTTCATGTCGTTAAACAGATTCATGCTTTATATGCCAGTTACTGTTTTGATGTTTACGATAATATTCCATTGCTCTTTGTATTTTTGCCTCTGAGCTGGATTTCTTATCCATATCATAATTATAGAGGAGCTCATCTAGCACATAAGTATGTACCTTAGTTTTGGCTTGCAACATTCTAAGGTTGAATATATTGCCATCAATGTACCTGGTTGGAAAACTAGTGTCGCTGTCCTGAAAAAGCACCCATGAGCATTGCAGAAAACATTATGCTGAACAGTGTTGGTGCCATAACACAGTGCTATTTGACCCCATTCGTTACCTCAAATGGTTCAGAGAACTTTCCATCATTTTGGACACGTGTCTGCATACCATCATGGCTGAAATTGCAGTTCCCGGCACTGGCACTGCTATGAGTCTGGGTGGATAGTCAAACTTGGCCATGAATTTCCATCACGACTAACTGTGTGAAAAGCTTTGGTGAGGTTGACAAACGTCATGTACATTCTGTTCTTGGCATTTCTTCTGAAGTTGTTTTGCTGTGAAGATCATCATGTCTAGTGTCCCTCTATCTTTTCTGAATCCACATTGACTTTCTGAGATAAGTCCCGTCTGATCAAGATGAACATAAGATGCATAGGGATGTTCTGAAATACCAAATAGGGACTGATTGGTCAAGAAATAGGGAAATCCCTGCGAAATAAGGAGATATCACGTGTGTGTTAGTGAACAAACATTTTACATACACCATATATAGACAAACAATGACAAAGAACTTCATCAAAGTCAATTCATCTGAAAGAGACAAAAACTTTAATTGAGCCGCATCGTGAGAAAACGGGATTATTGCCTTTGCGAAAACAAAGGCGCAGATCAGCTTCGCAGTAACTGCGAAGCTGATCAGCGCCTTTGTTTTCGCTACTCGGATAGTACAATTTCTCTTCTTCTTAAATCCGAAATTTCAAGCTTCTAGCCTGCTTCTGTAACTGTACAGGCCGATTTGTGTCGGACCTGGTCGGAACCCCCGAAGACCGGTTTTCTCGCGTCGCGGCTCAATTAATTTGCAGCTCTTCTTATCACGTTGAATGTGTGAAGCCCACACTATATTGAACTTTTCTCAGTGATTTAATGAGCTGCATCATACGAAACCTTTTCATGCATATACAGTGTTTTCCTATAAAAGTACGCGACTGAGACTGCGTTTTCTCGACCAATGTCGAAGGCTGATGGACCACAATGCATGTGACTTTAGCTTGTCCGCGTGAAAATATTTTCAGATAATATCTGCATCGCCTTGCTTATACCATGTTCATGCCGTATTGAAAATCCAAGAGTAAGGCCTTCTCGTGAAGTGGCTTTCATCGAACTTAATTTAAATACACTGACTATTGTATATTGAACCTAGTAACATAAAAGATGCTTATTAAGTGCAAATATTTGAAATTGAAGTGTGAATTAAAAAGATAATGCCTACAGATAATGCAAATTTCCAATCAAGTTTGCTCTAACCCACTTTTATATGAAGTTGTCCAGAGGCTAATTTCATATTTTCCAAACGAACGTCCTTATGGGCAAGACGTTCCATATGAAGCAAAAACCAAGCTTGAATTTAAAGGGCCTTGATAGAACCTAGTACCCTAATGTTAATTATCTAAATGATGGGCTGATAGGGCGGGTGGCAACCCTACCGAACTGAATAATTTTATATGAGTAATCTGAACTTAAATAACAGACACTTAGAAGAAATTCTAGTTTTTATTTTCATTTATTGACAAAAACATATATTTTTCTTACACCAAGAAATGGGTGGTGGGCGGAAGGGATGGGAGAAGCAAGACCGACTTTTCAACGTCAGCTGAAGTATGGTTTACGAAAAGGGTACATGTACCACCGGTGCCAGTGTACTGCTAAATAATTACCAGTCCACTGATAAATTTTACCAGTGTACCCCTAGATTGTGAAATGGCAACTGTAACAAGTAAGTGATTCATGTGGATCTTATTGGTTTTCTGCTACTTATCAAAATACACATGAAATCAGAAAAATGCCGACGGACAAAACCACAAAAAAAAAAACTTGGTAATCGCTGTACATGTATTTAGATCTCGGCCAGATAATAAGTAATATCTATATATACATATGTAAGTGCATTCGACTTAAACTACATGGAAAGTACTATAGACCCTCAGAACACTGTGACTGACTGAAAGAAGATATCATAAAAATTGTCGGTCATTTGAGTTCAATCTCTTGGAATCTTTAACAAAGTTCTGACATTTCGCACGTTTCATATACGACTATGTAACGTATGTAATGATATAATCAAGCTTAATAACGTTGCTTCAAGCCTGTTGTGGTTATTTAAGGCCAGTTTAATTTACTTTTTAGAATTAGCTTGTAACGAAATCGATTCCCAATCATGATTATGGTGAAAAGTATACACTTTGTCTAGAGACAAATGATCGCGTCGCAGACTTTGTTGTTTAGTTGGTCGTGCATACAAATGATCAGTCACATCTGGATTGGGCCAACGTTTTTTTTTTGTTGTTGTTGTTTTTTTTTTTTTTTTTTTCGTTCCTTGGTTCTATCCAAGTCCGACTCTCTACTGCAAGGCCACCGAGTTACCACAATTTTGTGAAATATTATATTTTTGCTATAACATGTATTGCTATAGGACCATTTCCAGAATCGAGAGGTATTACTTAGAACTGTGCTTTAGAATTAGTATGTGTTGTTTAGTCCACGTTTCTGCGTAATCACATTGCTTACATGCGTTGTTTTCTGTGGTGATTCATTTAGTAGTCATCAGGAAAACATGTCCATGCAATGAATACCCCCTTAAACCCCACTTTTACATTGCAAAACTTGGGCATGAAGGGGTATACTTATTTTTCTTATTTTTGTTCCAAAACTATGCTTTGAGCAAAAATAAGAAAACTACTTTTTTCCAATGAGAATTCAATTTTACAGCTGAAAAAAAAAATCTCCAATATATTGCATGGGCAAGTTTTCGTAATGTTTTGATTTTCCATTGCCAGTTCCACCATTCATATCTACACAGATCCCAGTAAACATTAATCTGATGACGCGACTGATACATATAATAAATTTCATAGGCGTAACCAGGAAATTGAAATGTGTACGCACACAAGTGGGGTAGATCATGAGCAGGAGGTCTCTCTCTCTTGGTTGGGGGGTTCGGGGGCCCTCCCCCGAGAAAAAAATGATTTTCGAGATGGCTGGAGAACGATTTTAAGCCTCTTTTATGGAAGGAAATTTGTTTTCTTTCAAGAGATTTTTATAAGGAATGTTCATGTATCTTTTTTTACATTACGCACGTGCGTAGTGTGCGTAATGGGCGTTACGCCTTTAAATTATCGATTGTTTGCCTACGCCCTCTAGCGGACCAGAAAAATAAGTGACAAGACTAAGAAAGAAGAAAGTATATTGTATAATGCTCAAAATAGGAAGATTATTCCATTTTTCAAATATCGCATTTTATAAACTGGTAGGTCAACTTTCCTCCATTCAGTAACAGCTTAAACGCTCTAGCGCAATACTCTGGCAGTGCTTCTCCTTGAAGTTGATAACATTAATGTCTATTAAATGGCACACGTGAAGCAGAAGCAAACGTTCTGGAACTGCTAGTTCAAGCTTTTGCCACGAAAGTAATAGTTGAGCCTGTGCGTGAGAAAACCAACAATTTGGGTTCCCAACAGGTCCGACACAAACCAGCCTGTACAGTCATAGAAGCAGGCTAGAAGCTTGAAAATTTGGATTTAAGAAAAAGAGGAATTGTACTATCTGTGTAGCGAAAACAAAGGCGCTGATCAGCTTCGCGGTCACCGCGAAGCTGATCTGCGTCTTTGTTTTCGCCTATGCAAATTGTTGGTTTTCTCATGCACATGCTCAGTTGAAGTTTCATTCTTCTCTCCCTTGAATAATCTAATTTAACTAGTGTACATGGGTGTATACAATCCTTATCCACCTAGGTCGCCCTCAGCATAAATATGTGCATGTTTATTTATTTATTTATTTACTTATCTATTATTATTATTATTATTTGTATATTTTTGTGTTTGTTCATTTGATACCGCCATAACATTTCTTTCTGCATGTCAGTTTATCTCATGTCTTTGCATGTACATGTATTGTAAAATAAACTTGAAACTTGAAAACTTGAAAAAAGTTTTCCAACCATGTCCCGAATCAGACACGCCAGGCTGGACGAAAATAACGTCTGTAGCGCTAGTGAACATAAAAAAAATTCATGAAGTAGTGTCATGATAATATCTTTCCATAAACTTTGATGATATTTAATTAATTTGTCGTTTGCGTGTCAGACGGTTAATTCCTACATGTATACAGCCATCTGAAAAAAAAAAAGAAAAAAAAAAAAAGAAAAAAAAGAAAAAAAAAGTAATGTACATTATATAAAGTGGCATACATTTACTTGTGAACGTAGAGATGAAAATATGGACGTAAGTAAATAATTAGATGCGAATGGTGGTGGTGGTGGTGATGATGATGATGATGATGATGATGATGATGATGATGACGACGACGACGACGACGACGACGACGACGATGATGATGATGATGATGATGATGATGATGATGATGATGATGATGATGATGATGATGATGATGATGATGATGATGATGCAATGGAACGCCTAGGAGTGTATGCAATGATCTTTCTTAAATTGGTCTCATCGTCCAACTTCGGTTCTAGCTATTACCTAATATGAACCGAAGTTATATTCCAAAATTCTAACGCCTACTAGGCTTATATTCGTGTCAGCTACTGATGAGATGGAATCACTACAATAGATAGATTCACCAAAGTGTCATTTACCGGCTGAAGCCTGGGTTTTGATCTTCGATCAGACAGCTTATGTGAAACTGAAAAGTAGGCAAACGTTTGATGTATTATTACCTTTTTAATCTGGCTTTGATGCAGATTTTATTCAGGTCATTTGTTGGCAGAGCTTCTCTTGACTTGATATTAAGGTATTAGTAAATGTAAGAATAGGCAACGATCAGGAACTTTGACAATTATAAACATTCACACCAAAGGTGTCAAGAAACATTTGTAATATAAAATGATTGTGGCAAACCCTGAGGATTGTGTTAATAAGATTATTAAATGAATATATGGGGGATACTTTTTGGAGCCGCTAATACAGCATAGCCGCAAGACCTCTAATGGTAAATGAGAAAATAGGCAACGAACAGGAAACAACAGAGAGAGAGAGAGAGAGAGAGAGAGAGAGAGAGAGAGAGAGAGAGAGAGAGAGAGAGAGAGAGAGAGAGAGAGAGAGAGAGAGAGAGAGTAACGTAGCTAAATTTCCATCTAAATGCACAATAAGCCAGTCTTAAACATCATATTCTTTAAATTTGGTGTTTTATCGTTTCAGGCCTTTTCAGCAATGTTGTATCGACGCCACCACCCAAATACAGGAAATCGGAAAATTATAACATTCTGTTGACGCCGGAAACAGTGTCACGATGTCACGTGTGCTTCATTAATACATTTGTGCAAAGAAACTGCCATTTTAATATACAACTTGGTGTCCTTTTGCTAAAACATTTAGGCACTAAATGTGGTTATTTCCTGTATCCACATTTTATGCTTCCGGACAAATCCATAATTTTATTAACGGGACTTCGAACGCATGTGTTTCATTTGCTTGTGGATGTTAGCGTAATAACACGTATTAATGAAGTGACAATTTAATCAACTGAATTAGATCTCGATGCCTTACACATGATTGTTAAAGAAAAGTGCTTGATACCTTGCATTTTGGATTTTGCTGAAACTGCGTGTGCATAGAAATATAAATAAGGCTAGGATGTGCTTTGGATTTAGGATTGAGGACTTAATCAACAGAAAGGTGTGGGTATACAGGATTATGTGTAAATGTGCTTTTGTTAGCTTGCAGTTCGGATTTGACTCAAAACAATTTCGACAGTTATAGAGATACTGTTTGATAGTTATGATTTTAGATACGTGTCTGCGTGTGTAAAAGCATCATAGTATAAGGCATCTTTTTACCTGCACTGCGGGTTCAAATGCAATGTGCACATACAAAATTATTCCACATCAATGACGTAGTTCTGTCATTATTAATGGTATTTAGCACGAAAGAAATATTGAAACACAATGTAAAATTTGCCCCTTCTTTTGTTTTTGATAAGCATGCGTGATTCTTTGTTTAACTCAAAAGATATACTACAAGATACCGACAAAATTAATTCAAAAGATCAGAAACCATCATGCTAACATACTCATAAAATATGACACCTATCCTTGACTGCATAAAATTGTGGTTTGCATTGATTTATAGAATTATCGTATGTACCCAGCAGAAATGTCATTTAGAGGTATTCTAAAAAATACTTAGAGGTATTCGAAAGAATACCCACTGTGTCCTAAAGAATATCTACTAGTAGGCTTTTACCAAAAATTGAAAGAATCACGTTTTTTTATATGATTTTTTCTGAGGATTTTTTTTTTGTTTTCAAAAACTGCAGCAGTCCCATGGGTATGTTAACCTAATGCACCTGAGTGACTTGCAGTCAATACCGATAATTGTTCCAGATTAGTGTATTGAAGAGCTTTACGTAAATTAATATTTTGCCAAGTTTAAATGATGTATAGCATATTGTTTACCAACGGTACACAATGATATTGTGTGGTCAAATAAGGCATACGCATCATTCGGATGGATATTGAGTGTATAGGAATTGAGTAATTACGTAATAAATTCTTCGAACTCGTTCCCGTATAGTGATTTTCATTGATGTTCATTGATAGGCGACAAAGTGATGTCAGTAATTCAAAGAGAAATGATGTGTTGCGGAATAAAATAAAATCAATGAAGTATTATACCCTCAATTTGTTAATTAAAAGTGACATTGCGACATTTCTGGATAATGACAAAAAGGGTGACAGAATGTAATTCAGTAAGATGAAGAAAGGATATAGTATTAAATTTAAAGAAGTTAATCTGGATTCCGTTAAAAATGGGATCGTGTAGTACCAAACAGGAGGTAGTCTCCCAAACAAGTACAACTGCAACCCCTGTCGCCATCGTTCTCCGACCCTCAGGGTTCGCCAAAGGATCAAAAGTTCACGCCAGTGACTCGCACTTTCGCACTCGTGTTGATTCGTTCCGGAGTCGATCGGATTCGTTCCGTTCAAGAGCGGATTCCAAATCCCTAATAGATGCTGTTAGCAGGGAAATCGTAAAAGCTGGTGATAAAATGAAGGATAATCACCACGATAAGTCACTCGACACCCCTATAATTCTTGTCGATAAAGCCCAGCCCGAAAACGATAAAAATGAGGACGAACACGAAAAATCAGTGAAAAGGAATGGTACCCATTCAGATGATGTTAAATCAAAATTGAATAAAAAGCGGGAAAAGAAGAAACAGAAGGCTATGAGGATTGGAGACTTTGCTCTGATTGTGGAGATAAAAGATCAAGGTAAGAAAACAAAGAAGCTACGCTATATTGAACTTGACTTGGAGTTCGGATCAGAATGGAATTCGAGTTTGGGATCATCATTTATTCCGTATCATTTGAAAATGCTAACTCATAGAGATCAAAAGAAGGCGGATCCTAAGTCTAAACTTACCCTAATCCCTTTTTAATCACTCGCAGTACTAGTCATAGGTTTAAATCGAATCTCACTCGAATTTCATACTTACAGATACTAGATTTCAAGTCAAGTTCACAGAGTTTGAGTAAAATGGGGCATAACAATACTTGTTTTTGGAGTTGCCGACCACGTTTGAGCCTGACAAACCGGAATGTACATGCACAACATTCACAAATGGATAGAATGCTGAAAGCTCATACATGTATAAAGGATGGAGAATGGCTGCAATACATGTGTCCACTAAGGCAGAAGCAAGACGTGGCTACCGAGCGCACAATGTGTACCATTTTTATAGCTACAAGACTCTTAAATACTCCAGCTTGGTAAATTGGTAATGCACCAATGCATGGGCTCGTCAGCACCAGTGTTATTCGTACTTTCATAGCACGACTGACCGGCAAAACTTTCGAGACAAAGACTCAACTAAGGCATGTCCACTGAAGCAGAAGCATATTCAAAGGATGACTTATTTGAGCATATCAAATGAACCACTTTAGTTAGCCAACACTTTTACATGCATTCTTTCTTTTCCCGTATCTTCTTAAACTCAAAGAAGTTCTTCGAATTCAGAAAGGAGCTCTTGACATAAACACTTTTTAGCAGTTGTTCGGAATAAATAATTTTGTTACAAATTCTGAAGCGGCTATGTTTTTCCCTATTAAATCGGATAAATAGGCATATTATTAGTTTTTTCACGTGGTGGCAGGTCGGGTCAGTTTAAATTCGATGTGTGTTCTATTCTATTCTATTCTATTCTAGTATAATCTTTAACTTCAAACGGCTTATCAACAACACAAAGAAACAAGTGCATCCGTTATGACGTTTCTTCCCGCCACATGTCAAAACTTGAGTTTGATCCATTAGTAAAGTTGGATTTTATTTTGATTCGCTTCCATTGCAACCAAATGACAATGCTGAAGGTATTGAGCATAACCACCCCCATACATATCCACTCATGCTACTACAGTCAAGGACCAAAAGTATTTCCACAACGTCGGAAACTCCATGGACTTACATGTAGGGGAGACCGGGGCTAGTTGATACGTTTTCCAGTCTTTCTGTTATAACTCGTGACCTGAATGGCCGAATTTCATTGTCTTTGTATATAATAAAAGCTCTATTCTTTCTGCATTTAGAATGATATAGAAAACATTGAATTGTGGTATATTACCTATTCGTTTCAGTATATTTCTTTGGCAGGTCGAGGGTATCAACTTGCCCCATGCGTGGGGCTAGTTGATACAACCCATGGGGCAAGTTGATATATATTTTGCCTTGACTTTAACAGCCTTTTGTCCAGTAGAAGTAATCGTATGTGTTTGGTGTTGTCATGTACGAATGGGTAATATGGTGCATCCTGGTGGCTATATCTGACAATCGAAATCATAGACAGTGTTCAGTCAATTCCAGCAAAAGATCTTGTGAATGGTAATAAAAGCATTAAATGATCAAACACTTTAAAATTTTATTTCTGAAACATGTGAACATTTTGATGAGAAAAATAAAATTCTGTGTGCAAAGTTATTTCGAGTAAACACTAAACAACCAAAATAAACAGCAATTAAACATGTGTTTCCCCTAGAGATACGTTGGGGCACAGTAATTTTCACACTTTACACGTGTGTCCAGAGAAAACTGGGGTTACACTATTAGACACCAGAGTATGGCCATTTGTACCTCACACCATTACGAATTTTAATAAGGGTCACATATGTACAGTCTGGTCTGATTGTTCGCTGGACACAACTGTAAACTGCAATGATTAATGTGCCCTGGTCAATGTTTTGATATCTAAGCAAACTCCTCCTCCTCATCCGAGTAACAATTATGACAAATATAAACTTGATGTTTTGCCACGTTTGTGCATTCTTCGTGGGACCACTTCTTGCATGTCTGGCACTGAATCCAAGGTTCCCTTGGGCGACTGTTGGAATACGGTTCCACGCACACCAAGCAATACCATTCGTCTTCTTCAGATGAATCAATATCTTTCTGGGACGGCTTTTTAGTTTTTTTCTGTGTTGTAGGCTTACGTTTCAGTGACCGCTTAACACTTTTGGTGCGCATCTGTTTTCGCTTCATTTCCTCTTCTATGGCGTTTTTCTCGGGGGTATCAGTCAGGATGGCACTTTTCCTCTTCTTTCGTCCACCTGTTCGCTTCCTTGGTGCTGCCTTAGGGAAAGGTCGTATGGCTTCTGGGGAGAACACCTCCTCTGGCTGGTCAGTGAGGTCATGAGGAATGTTGTTATTACTATTTGCAGTGGATTCCAGTTTCCTAACTCCATTATAGTGTGCTCCTCCGTCTGACCCTGTAAGAACAAGATAAATATCACCCCTGAAAACAACCCCCTGTCTTCCAGGACCAATGGCAATAACTGAGACCTCAGATGACCCTGGCCGAAATATTACTGCGGCTATCCCAAGTGCATTACATAAGGCAGCAAGAACCGAATCGATGGTGTCATTATTGTATTCTTTAAGTCGAATATAGCGATCAACATCAGAAATGATATCCCGACCAACAGAATACTGTCTGTAATGTTCAAGGTTGGAAGTTACTTCGGTGAGCAGTATTGTGCACAACTCATCTTTTGTGCACTCTTGTATGCCCTCATTTTTCATGCTCTCTGCAACAGCATGAAGCAGACAATGACCATCACCAGGAACAGCCACAACTTCTCTATTCATATCGTGTAATTGGGCATCTAGCATGCTAGTATCAAGTGACGGCTGGGTTGTGCTGTCTGTCATCTGTTGTGGGGCAAAAGGGAATGGTTCGTCTAACTGGGAATCTGCAATATAAAATTTAAACTCACAGATGTTTTACATGGTTCGGAAAATCCGATTGCATCAATTCCTAGTAATTTTGACTTATAGGCTACATAGTGGCGCTAAATTGGCTAAATACTGAAGGTAGTATAGCATACAGTTTAACATAAGTAGAGCTTTTCCTTTAATAGTGCATCTCAATCGGTGCTGCGTTATACCGTCACCAAATGCATGTACATTGTAGTGAAGGTACATGACCCACAGTGGAACCCTAAATTATGGAGATAGGCTACTGTTATTAGTATTACCCCTGCTGAATCCCGCAATGCCCTAGAAAAAGAAGTAGAAGTTGGATAAGAAGGAGTACCTGACTGAAAAGCACTGCTGGCACTAGTAGGCATGGCATTGTCATCTTCACAATGCACTGTCATAGTATCATCAACAGCGTCGTTCCTTGTCTCTACTTCAGGACGATCTGTAACGTAGGATGGGGCGAACTCCGATTCATCGAACACATTGGTCTGCAAGGGCTGAATACCGGAAACCTGAAATAATCCATGTTTAAATGACGCATTTGACTATTTCTTGAGTGGTTTGTATGAATATATAATCATATGATAAATTTTTCTAACAGTATCATTTCATGGGCAATATTTAGTTCTTTCCCTTAGGATATTTGAATGCGGGTTTAGGGACTTGTTTTGTCATAATTAACCATATTTTGCAATAATATCTAAAATAAGCTAGTAAAAGTTGAGTTAATTACCTTAAACCCTTTCATAATATTGACTTGCGACGCAGCACGAGGCCATGTATCTCGAATGATCCCAGGTAGGTCGTAGATGGACATTGGTTTAGCCGGATTGTTTCGCATCCACGCATCCTGTCCATCCGAGAAATATTTCTTGAGAGGCCCGAACACAGACCTGTCGAGTGGCTGTAGTTTGTGACTACAGTGTGGTGGGAATGACAGTAGAACGATCCCGTTATCCCGAGCGAAGTTGATGATGTCTATTCCAATATGCGAGCTGTGATTGTCAAGGAGCAGGAGTACTTTCTTCTCCTGGCTCGGTTTCGCTACTCTCGCCAAATGCTGCAAGAATAGGAGGAAATTCTCAGCGGTCATCCAACCAGATGGGTGAGCTGCACCGATGCTCCCTGGCGGTGCGCCACAGATGAAATGGTCATAATATCTGACCCTGGGAAACACAAACATAGGGGGTACACTGTTGCCGGTAGCGCTCACTGCCGCACACATGGTGACCAGGGTTCCGCGTTCTCCAGACGTTATTGCCCCAATCTGTTTCGCGCCTTTAGGCCCGACCACACTAGAGGGTTTTTGCACAGTGGATAACCATAAGTTTCGTCCACGTTCCATATATCGTACGGCATGATGTGGTCTCGGTTTAGAACATTTTTCAGTTGGCCGAAGAACCTGTCAACATTATGTCTGTTAAAACTTGTGGCTCTTGCCAGGCTTGTAGGCTCTGGTGTACGGATTGATAGCGTTGGATGTTGCTTAAGGAACCCAGAAAACCAGTCTGGACCAGCACACTTGTCCCGATTCCATTGGTCGGGCATTTCTAGACCAAATTTTGTGGCACACTCGTATGCAAGAACACGAACATCCTTGGGTGATAGGCCAAAGTAGATGTTAGCTGCATGGACAATATAGTCTTCTAAACCAGACTCCTGCGCTTCTGAAAACACTTGTCTACTGGGTTTGTATCCAATATCTAAATCCCTTGAGCCCATAACTTGCGCTTGTTTGACATATCGCCATAGCGTAGTGTGGTCAGCGCCTATTTCTCTAGCTACGGAGCGTATAGATCTCCCCATAAATATGATTTCATTAACGCCTTGCATGATTATATGCCTTGGTGTTTCCGCCCTAGTTGTTTTTTTAATGTAGTTTCTCACCATTCTGAAATGTAGGCAAACAGAATGTCGATCAGCCTTACAATATCATGACAAAAATAGTAAAAAGTCGACTAGTATGTAATGGTTTCGTAGATCGTAATTGTCTAGAAAGACAACGGGGCAAGTTGAAACAGTGAATCAATGTACCCCATGCTTATTGTATCAACTTGCCCCAACCACCCCCACGTGACATTAAGCAAGGTAGACAACTGATGCAAACTATTTCCTTTAAAAATAAACTTGAGATATTGAAGCTCGCACGGTAAACAGCCTGCTCGCATACTTGCATTATAAATATTCAAAGACACTTGCACACCAAACGAAAAGCTGCAAAAAAACGTAAAATTGACTTACGTGTGTGAAAAACAACTTTTCCACGCAAAATCGATACTGTTTGGCAAAATTTCGCCACATGCCCGGAGAAGATGGCGGCTCTCAAGGACTTTCTCACGTGACATTGCTGACGTCATATATGACGTAATTATCTTTGTATTCCCAATGTATCAATCTGCCCCTGTATCATCTAGCCCCGGTCTCCCCTACATGTATTTTCATGCTTATAAGAAAAATTATCCCCCGCCTTCTAGCCAACGTATTTGTATGATTTTGGTGTCATTCGAAAGGTAGATAAATAACACAATAAACAAAGGTTATTTGATGAAGTTTCGACATTGCGTTTTCAATATACAACAGTTTGAATTTTAATGAAATTTTGAAAAAGCCACTTTCCCATTGACGTCAATGGTGACGTTGCCCAAAAACTGTCAAAATAAATCTAGCTTCTTGTTTAAAAATTGATAGCTTTGAAACGCATTCATGAAATTAATTGAAAATACCTTGTTAATTGCTTTATTCATTTACCTTTCAAATGACACCAAAATCATAAAAATATGTTGACCAGGAGAAACGGGAGAATTTTTCTTGTAACCATGAAAATACACGCAAGTCTATGGAATTTCTGACGTTGTGGAAATACTTTTGGTCCTTGACTGTATATACAGAAATTTTCTTTCTTGCTTCAGTTAACGTTACTGCATTTTAATATAAGGCTCATCAACAGTTACTGCTGATCTCAACTGTCTAATGCCTAAGAACACAGACACGTGTACGTCTTGTAGCATAAAAATATACACCCACCCTTTCTGTCTATGTCATAGGCAGAAAGGGTGGAGTGTATTTTTATGCAGAAAGGGTGGGGTGTATTTTTATGTTATAAGTGCCTGTGCCTAAGAACTGAAGAATTAGGCCTGAACGACAGTACGACATGTACAAAATATCACTGAATATGGTTTGGATAGTCTGACTCTTATGATTGTTTTGGTGATAGCCTGAGTCATATCTCTTGACAGAAATCGGATCTGTCACTATTCACTAAATAAGCTACATTTAATTTTAAATTCCAAAATATGCCACATTCAAAATCGATGCCTAGAATGTCCCCGAGATCATGTAGCAGCATATAGTGATAGATACAGTATCATAACAGCTTTGAGGTCTTGTGGTGGAAAGTGATATTTCAGAAATATGGAAATCATTTTTCATTGACTGTCCTTCACCCTATTATGCAGCTCAGATTGTACACAACATCACATGACAAGTGACAAAATGGAGCGGGGAGTTTAAAAGACTGATCAATTAGAATTCAACTTACAGTGAAGAGTTCATTGCCTGGTTGTAGATGTTTTCCAAATCCATATTACTTTGTTGAATCCTTGATCAGGCTTCCAATCAACCACATGCTATAATGATGTTTCTGTGATTAGTGTGAGCATCTAGAAACCAAACCTTTCACATCAGGAAAACATGTCCCTGTATTGAATACCCCCTTAAACCCCACTTTTATATAGTAAAACTGGGGTATGCATGTGTATAAAACATAGATTGTGGGTACTAGTAAGAACAGCCTTGCCAAGGTTCTAACTTGTACCCACAATCTATGTTTTGAGCAAAAATAAGAAAAATATCAAAAATGTTCTAATGAAAATTTTCTAATTTTACAAGTTAAAAAAAAAATTGTATTTACATTAGGGCTGAGTATCGCCCACTAAAACCGCATCGCGATATATCGCGGTACGGGAAATGCATATCGCAATGCGTATTGAATATATCGTACAAACAGGAAAGTCAATTTTCAATTTCTTATCAAAGCCAAAATTTGTTACACTAGAATGGGAATTAATTTTACAACATTTGTAGTACATCTATGACTGATATTATTGTAAACAACATGCAAAATTTTTATGCGACGTCAGGTTGTTTCAAAGTGCCGAAATAGATGTATGTTCCAAAAATAACCACATGATTGACAGCTCAACAGGGGAGGCAAATACGCACATGTATTGGACTGGTTTCACGCTAATTACCTGTAAAAATTCGATAGCAGGACCGATTGTAAATACACAGTCTGTGGTTGTACTCGTTTGGATTATTTTGGGTGTTAGTATAAAACCCGGACTGTGTTATGATATACCGGAGTCCTTGTATGGGCGTACCGGTATACCGTACCGCGAGCACCGTACCGCAGTATACCGATATATCGGTATATCGTTACACCCCTAATTTACATGCATGGGCATGTTTTCATAATGGCCTTGACCTAAGACCTTTCCACTGCTGAAATGTCAGATTATTATGTGTCCAAGTTAGTTTCCTTTGAAAAGGCTTTGCCAAGACCCCTGGTGAAACATGTTCAGGGTCAAGTCAAGCTCTTAGCCACTCCGCTTCCAGTCCTTTTTTTAACCGGTATAGATTTATCCTCTTTTAGAGCCATAATGATTTTTCTAAAATCCTGATGATGTAAATTGTTATTATAATTATTATTACTATTATCCTCAGAGGAAAAAGTTTAGTCAGTAACTTTAACCAGCCCGATTTCTAAAATGCCCAGCCGCTTTCCTTAGATGTTTCCCTTTATTAGATTTGCAAAGTCAGTCCCTTTCTAACTCTGGAAAGAAACTCCACCAGTTGTCAATTTCGACAAAGTTATAGGACTTTTTCTTAAAACATCATTTTTGTAATTACCCGATAAATGATCAAATCGGCGCTTTGGTTGATAGCGCTTACTGATAGAGGTTGTTGCCAGTGACAAAAATCGGAAAAAATCTTTTCAAAATTCAGCCATTGTCTCGAGAAATAACAAGTCAAATATTCATTATTTTTAGATTACCTCCCTTTCATTTAAAACAAGAACGAAAATCGGTGTATGCACTGTGGCAAAACCACATGCGATATTTCAATCGTTTTTGTTGGAAATGTTAGGTATCATTCACAGTTTTAGGGCTGGTAATTTTAATCCCAAACAATCGAGGAGCTTTGATGCTATAGCGACTTAAACTGTCCTAATGGGATTTTACATGTATTTTCACTGACTAAACTTTTGCCGGTGAGCATATTATTATTATTATTATTACAGGAACAGAAGAAAAGAAGGATAAAGAAGAAAAAACAGAGCACAAGAATAAAGGTCAGTTAGAATTTAAAGCAGAATTATTATAATAAAACGTTTTTCATGCTAAGAAAAAAATGAGCTGCGACGCAAGAAAACCAGTCTTTGGGGTTTCCGACCAGGTCTGACACAAACCAGTCTGTGCAGCTTCAGAAGATGGTTAGAAGTTTGAGATTTCGGATTTAAGAAGAAGAGGAATTGCACTATCCGTGTATCGAAAACAAAGGTGATGATCAGCTTAGCAGTTACTGCGAAGCTGATCTGTGCCTTTATTTTCGCATAGGCAAAAATCTGGTTTTCTCACGATGCAGCTCAAGTATAGTGCTAAAGAAAGCATTTATTAGCAGAATAAATTGCTCAGTTCAAATTTTTCAACTTTGACACACTGTTCCAATATTTACTCATGAGCTGTTTATTCCATGCTTAGCTGGTTAGAGCATGGATGACCATGGTTTGGAACAATTAGTCAATTTCCCCACCAGAGAAAGAAATACTTTGGACTTAATTTTGACCTCTCTTCCTGGTCAGTTTGTAGACATTCATTCCCCGGATAAGCTCAGTGATCATGACATTGTTTCTGGCACATTGAAAATTGCTATCCCCCCTATAAAGAAACCTAGGAGAAAAGTGTATCGTTATCAGAAAGGTGATTATGAATCTATGAGAGCAGAAACACTTAAATTTGCAAAGGAAAGATACTTCAACGGTTACTCAGATACTCGGTCGGTCCAGGAAAATTTCAATCTCATTACATCGTTTATTCAGGAATCGGCAGATAAACATATCCCCTCAAAAACTAGTCGCTCAGTTTCCTCTGTCCCTTGGATAACACCTGAAATAAGAAGGAAGATTCGCAGAAAAAATGCAACTCATGCAAAAGCTAAAAAGACTGGTAGTGCAAAATTTAGATCTAAATTTGAATCTTTACGGAAAGAGATCAAAGCTGATATCAGGAAGCAGCATGATCTTTATGTGAACAACTTGGTAGGAGATGTTAAGGCTAATCCTAGAGATTTTTACAGGTACATAAACAGTCAGAAAAAAGATACCCAAGGTATTCCCCCGTTGAAAAAGAGAAATGGAAGTGGAATAGCTCAATCTGAATTTGAGAAGGCGGAAGAATTTAATTGTCAGTTCTCGGATGTTTTCACTAAAAGTGAATACAAACAGGTCCCTCTTATGGATAGATCTGCCCCATTCATGCATGATATTGTGGTCACAAAGGAAGGGGTGACCAAACTTCTCAAAGGTCTAAACCCGTCTAAAGCCTTAGGGCCTGATGAGCTTCATCCCAGAGTCCTAAAGGAACTGGCTATGGAATTAGGGCCGGTATTCGCCCATCTCTTCCAGCAGTCAATTGATACAGGTGAAATTCCTAAAGAATGGTCTCTTGCTAATATTTGCCCCCTGTTTAAGAAGGGCGACAGGTCACTTGCCCGCAATTACCGCCCTGTTTCTTTGACATGCATTCCTTGTAAGCTTCTTGAACATATTGTATGCTCAAATATTATGGCCCATCTTGATGAACATGAACTCCTGTCGGACAGGCAACACGCATTTAGGAAATGGCATAGCTGTGAAACTCAGTTGACTACAGTGATAAATGACTGGGCCAAAATCTTAGACAAAAAAGGCCAGGTCGACACTTTTATACTCGATTTTGAAAAGGCTTTCGATACTCCTCCCCATGAACTCCTTAAAAGCAAATTGTTCAGCTATGGAATAGGTGGAACAACACTGAATTGGATAAATGCTTTCCTTTGTTTCAGACAACAAAGGGTAGTGGTTAATGGTATTAAATCGGATTGGGCTCCAGTTGTGTCGGGTGTCCCTCAGGGCACCGTTCTCGGCCCCTTGCTGTTTTCCTTGTATATAAATGACATCTCAGCAGACATCGAGTCCGAAATAAGACTCTTTGCTGATGATTGTGTTTGCTATCGTGAAATCAAGAATGAAGAGGATACATTGAAACTTCAAAGAGACATTGATCGCCTAGGCAGTTGGGCTAGAAAATGGGGAATGAGATTTCAACCCGTCAAATGCAACATGATGCAGCTGACAAATAAACGGTCTAGTAAGATACAGGCTAACTACACCCTTGAGGGCACTTTACTGGAAAACGTTGAAAGCATAAAATACCTGGGTGTAACTATCACAAATGATTTGAAATGGAATACTCATATTTCCAATGTTTGTACAAAGGCTAACAGAACTCTCGGATTCTTGAGGAGAAATTTGTATTCTTGTCCCCCAGATGTGAAAGAAGCAGCTTATAAAGGACTGGTGCGGCCGGTCTTGGAATATGGAAGCTCAGTTTGGGACCCTCACACTCATGGCCTCCAGGAAGAACTGGAAAAGGTCCAAAATCGTGCGGCAAGGTTTGTGACGGGAAATTATGTTTTTGAAACTGGGAGCATGACTGGCATTTTAGGTCAACTGAAATGGGAATCTCTTAAGAAAAGGAGGAAGGATAGTAGACTTATATTGCTATACAAAGGTCTAAAGGGTAAAGCCAGAATACCCACAGATGACCTTATCCCAAAGAATAGGCGTTGTAGAAATCAACACTCTTTGGCTTTTCAGATACCTTCAGCTAGCAAAGAAGTGTACAAAAGTAGTTTCTTTCCACAGACTATCAGGGACTGGAATGACCTCCCTGATTCACTTGTCTCCTCTGCTGAAATGTCTGATGACTGTGTGTCCAAGTTCGCTTCACTCGTGCGTTCAAGGGACTAATTTCCCCCCCATCCGAACCCCCTGGTGAAATAATGTCATTTGGCGTGTCACCAGTAAACTATTCAGATTCAGATTCAGCATGAAAAATGTTTTATAGCCTAAAGGCGTGCAAGAGCTATATGTACATTCCCCAGGTCCTGAGTTAGTAAAACTTTTTTCATGCTCAACTCAGCTGAGCATAAAATTTATTGTAAATGACAAAATAGCCCAAATAAATTGAAATTGTATATTTAGATCACTAAAACCTGTAATTTATCCTGCTTATAAATGTCCAAAGATTTATGAGCAGGATAAATTTCATTCTTGGCTGAGCTGAGCATGAAAGAAGTTTTATAACCTTGGGGCCAGGAAATAAAATCAGAACAAAGTTAGTGTTTAATTAAGTTGGTTGTGCAGCTGAAGACTGAATGCATACTAAAGAAAAACATGTATGATTTGACCTCGAATGGATTTGTTGTATTGACACACTGGTCTGTCTTTTACATACAGGCAACCAGCTTTATGTCCGCACAAACGAGCTCGCAGCACATAGGATACAAGTATGCAACACACAGGAAACAAGTGTTGCAAGGTTGTTTCCTGTATGTTGCGCGGTTGTTTACTCTATGCAGTACCTTAATTAATTTTTTAGACCATTGGGTATTTACCCACCCCTTTTTCATTCAATTGGGTATCTGAAATTTTAATTGGGTATGTTCAATATTTTTACCCACTCTGTTTTCAATCAATTGGGTAAAATGGAAAAACAATTGGGTAATTCGTCACGAAATAAATATTAATTGGGTATTATGTGTTTAATTATTTTTTTATCATTTATTAAAGCTTATTTTTTTAAAAAAATATTACTGTTTCACTGTACGTTGTACTGAACTGAAAGGACAATATGAGGCCAAATGTAAGAAAGACTATAAAATTTCTACCGGAAAACAAAGACACCACTCAGTGGATTTTAGATGATTTGAATGTGCTGCAGACATGGGTCAATACTGTTTTGTAAGCTTTCTTAATGATTTGTAAAAGGACCAGCCAGAGAACTTTGAAAAGCTAAAAAAATCTCATTCGCGAACTGAGTCTACTTTCATTTTCAATAAAATCAAGTTTACCCCCATTAAAAGTGATTTCAAACCTAAATTCCCGACCTGGCACTTGTCAAAACGTTCTTTCACAATTCCATTGAAGAAAGGTTGTGTATAGAGATCAAATCAGCTAGACTACCGTTTTTTTTTTATCGTTATTTATTTGCTTGCAGCTTTGCGGCATATGGAAGCCATGTTTTCCATTTTTGAGAAAATCCCCCGATAGTGGATCTCGTCGTTATCGGATATTGCAAATAATTGCTTAAGGGTGCGCGGGAAACCAGAGACGAACCGAGTTATTCCGAATGAAATTAGTACAACTACTTGCCGAAAAGAATCGGCTCGAAATTTTGATAAAAACCGGTACGCACTTGATTTTCCCGGAGTTGCGTATCGGCGATTTCTTTTGCGTTTTCTTACGCTACCGGATCATTATGAATTGCGTATTTTGATAATTTAATTGCGTAATTACGCAAATACGCATGCTAATTAAGGTACTGCTCTATGTAAAGTTTGTTGCCTGTATGTAAAGACATAGTCAAATCAGCTGCATTGACAAAGTTTGGGGTTTCCAACCAGGTCTGACACAAACCAGGCTGGACAGTCACAGAAAAAGGCTAGAAGCTTGAAATTTTTAGGTAATTGTACTATCCAAGTAGCAAATATAAAGGCGCTGATCAGCTGTGCAGTTACTGCACAGCTGATCTGCGCCTTTGTTTTCTCATAGGCAAAAGTCAAATTTTCTCACTGTGTGGCTATCCAATTAAGGAACATGCATAACTCTTGCTTGAGATTTTTATTTTAACAGTTATTGTTGCTTCCCTTAGCACATCATCTAAGACTGTATGAGCCATGTCACGTGAAAACCAGATTTTTGCCTAAGCAAAAACAAAGGCGCAGATCAGCTGTGCAGTAACTGCACAGCTGATCTGCGCCCTTGTTTTCACTACACTGATAGTACAATTCCTCCTCTACCTATACTCCAGATTTCAAGATTCTACTTTCTTCTGTTACTGTACAGGCCGGTTTGTGTCAGACCTGGTCGGAAGCCCCAAAGACTTGCTTTCTTGCATTGTGACGCATATATAATCTTGATCATGACTGTGGGGAAGAAGGCTTCATTAACCCATTTTCATTATACAGATATTTTTCGTGCTTTAAAACTTGAAAATGTTTAGCTGAAAATTTTTGATATTTTTCTTATTTTTGCTCAAAACATAGGTAAGCGTTGGAACCGCCTCGGCGAGTACCCACAAGTACCCACAATCTATGTTTTGGAGCAAAAATTTGAAAAATATGTATACCCCTGCATACCCCAGTTTTGCTATATAAAAATGGGGTTCAAGGGGGTATACATTTGAGCTGCCCCATGGGAAAACCAACAATCTGCATAGGCGAAAACAAAGGTGCAGATCAGCTTCGCACTAACTGCGAAGCTGATCAGCGCCTTTGTTTTCGCTACTCAGATAGTACAATTCCTCTTCTACTTAAATCCGAAATTTCAAGCTTCTAGCTCTTTTCGGTGACTGTATAGGCCGGTTTGTGTCAAGCCTGTTCGGAAACCACATTGTTGGTTTTCCCATGAGGCGGCTCATTTAATGGACATGTTTTTGTGTTGTTTAGTAGGCCACACCATTAGGAAATTTTTGTGAGTGGGTGGTTGTGCATGTGCATGTTTTGACACTTTCTGTTGAAGACGTCACATGTTGGACATTTTTAGCTCTCCTGAGCCGAAGGCTTACAGGTGAGCTTATAGTATACCCATGCTCCGGCGTCCGTCGTTGTCGTTGTTGTTGTTCACACTTTTCAAGCATCTTCTCCTCTGAAACCGCTTGGCCAATCAAAGCCAAACTTCATTTTGAGCATCCTTAGGAAGGGGGAACGAAAGTTTGTATAAATTGTCTAGGTCACATGACCAAGATGGCTGCCATGGCTATAAATAGCGAAAGCCTTGAAAAATCTTCTTCTCCAGAACCAGAAGACCTATGATTTTGAAACTGGGCATGAAGCATCAGGCAATGGAGCTCTACAAAGTTTATATAAATCATGACCCTAGGATGACCTTGACCTATTTTATGGCAAGGTCAACATAGGTCGCCCATGCATTTGAATGGGAAAAATTATTAAAATATGATTTGAAGGGCAAAACTTTTAGGAAATGGGCAAAGGTACAGAATATTTATGTTCATGAGAAAATTTTGTCCCCAGGGGGTTGCCTGCCCCTGCCCCGGGGCTATATACATGTATATGACCATAATATTCAAACTTCTTCTCCTCTGAAACCGCTTGGCCAATCAAAGCCAAACTTTATGTGGAGCATCGTTAGGAAGGGGCAATGAAAGTTTGTATAAATGGTCAAGGTCACATGACCAAGATGGCCGCCATGGCTCTAAATAGCAAAAGCCTTTAAAAAATCTTCTTCTCAAGAACTAGAAGGCTTATGATTTTGAAACTTGGCAAGAAGCATCAAGCAATGGAGCTCTACAAAGTTTGTATAAATCATGACCCTGGGATGACCTTGACCTTTTTTACAGCAAGGTCAACTTAGGCTGCCCATGCATTTGAATGGGAAAAAATAGGAAAATGTCATTTAATGGCAAAAAACTTTGTAGGAATGAGCAAATGGACCGAAGATTTATGTTTATGCAAATATTTTGGGCCCAGAGGGTTGTCTGCCCCTGCCCCGGGGCTATATACATGTGTATGACCATAATATTCAAACAGCTTCTTCTCTGAAACAGCTTGGCCAATCAAAGCCAAACTTTATGTGGAGCATTCTTAGGAAGAGTGAATGAAAGTTTGTATAAATGGTCTAGGTCACATGACCAAGATGGCCGCCATGGCTATAAATAGCAAAAACCTTTAAAAATCTTCTCCAGAACCAGAAGGCATATGATTTTGAAACTTGGCATGAAGCATCAGACAATGGAGCGCTACAAAGTTTGTATAAATCATGACCCTTGGATGACCTTGACCTGTTTTACGGCAAGGTCAACTTGGGTTGCCCATGCATTTGAATGGGGAAAATTGTAAAATGTCATTTAAAGGGTAAAACTTGTAGTAAATTGGCAAATGGACTGAATTTTTATGATTTGAAAAAGAAATTGACTCCAGAGGTTGCTCTGACCCTGCCCTGGGGTTATATACATGTATATTATCATTCTAGTCAAACAAGTTTATTTGTTTATATCTCAGGTCTCAGGTGAGCGTTTACAGGACCATTGGTCCTCTGGTTTTGTGTGTTTTAACCTAAGTTTTCTCATGATGCAGCCCAAGGGTTAGTTAAGTCTGGATCAAGTAAACACTTGTTTTGGATCCAAGGTTAAGCTGTAGAAATATATACTGACAACAAACTAGTTAAATGAAAACTGACATTGGTCAAAGCTAGATCATGATTATTTACAAGGAATCAATTACCCTAGAGATTTGGTCACAAAATTAATAATTGCTGGATTCTGTACCATAAAATATCAGGGAAATCTCTGTTGATCCTGATAAGAATATTGTAGAATTCATCATAACCACTGCTCCTCCACCTACGGGGAAGGGTGGGGATTATGACTTTGCAGCTTTCATTTCCCTGCTATGAGCCCCACCCCCAGGGGGGCAATGGCAATAGAAGAAAATCTCCCTGGGGTAAGGATCCTAATGTCAAAACCCTGTCATTTCCCCATGCACTGAGAGGACACTCGAAAAGTAATTGCCCTGCACTTTAGCTCGGCTATCGCCACCCTACCTCATGGGGGGGTGGGGGGGGGGGGGGCGTGGGGGGGTGGGGGGGTTACGAATGACTGGTGCATTTTAAAAGCTCATTTGAGCAAAGTGAGTTAATTCATGCCAGTTATCCAGAGGCAACGAACGCGACTGAGAACAACCAATGCAGATGATATCAATGAGGAGGTGGGGGACAAATACCTGTGTCAGGAAATTTAACCACAGATCACAATGATGTACAACAAGTTTTTCCCTAACAGATAGTTACTCCCCACTCTTGTCCCTTATTGGCTATATCTGCATTGATTGTTCTCAGTCCTGTTGGTTGTCTCTGTACATAACCAATGATCATTGTTTGATGATTTACGATAAAATGTCAAGGATAGGTCAGCGTTGCAACAATTTTTTGACAGTTTGTAACTGTGGGATGATGAAAAACCCCTTTTTAGCACACCTGAGCCTTCAGGCCCAAAAGATGAGCTTCTAGAAGATTGTTCAACCTGCCTTAACAGCCACCTGTATATATTTTGCAAGTGGCGATTTAAGCCCCAAAGAAGGCAGATGATTTTACCTGCATGAAGCAAGTACTTTTCGACTATAGTAACAAGTTGGAATGTAGTAGCAGGTTGGACAGTAGTCACCGGTTGGACTGAGGTAACAGTTTGGACTGAAGTAACAGGTTGGACTGTAGTTGAAGGTTTAAGGTTGGGTTGTAGTAACAGGTTGGACTGTAGCAAAAGGTTGGACTGTAGTAACAGGAGTGACTATGGGAACTGGCTGTACTGTAGTAACTGGATGTATTGTAGAATCAGGTTGGACTGTAGAAATAGTTTGGACTGTAGTAACAGGTTGGACTGTTATAACAGGTTGGACTGTAGTAACAGGTCACAGGTTGAACTGTAGTAACAGGTTGGACTGTAGAAACTGGTTCGATTGTAGTAACAGGTTGGACTGTAGATACGGTTGGACTGTAACAGTTGAAGAAATAAAGCCTGCTACTACAGTCCAACCTGTTACTACAGACCAACCTTTAACCTTTAACATACCTGCATGTTCAGTAACAGGTTGGACTGTGGTCACAGGTTGGACTGTAGTAACAGATTGGGCTGTTGTAACAGGGTCGACTGTTGTAACAGGTTGAAACAGGTTGGACAGTAGTAACAGGTTGGACTGTTGTAACAGGTTGAAACAGGTTGTTACATACTGGACTGTAGTAATATACTTAACGACACTTCCAGTGCTGCGGATAGAGTTTTTGCTGTAATTCCAAAACTACAATATCACAGCAAATTATTCATTTGATCAAATTATTCATTCAAGCAGTATTGATGGACTGGCGGTGTCTACGCATCCAAGCCTCTACCACATACATTGTACAAGTACCCTTCCAAATACTTATCCCTTGCAAATTGCTCTGACTGTGTAACATTGGCGGGGTTTTGTCTCTTTAATACTCTACAAGTAATGGTCAGATATGCTAGTTTGGATTTTACATCAGGTGAGTTTGCCATAATTGCAAAGATAAAACAGTCAATCTGATTGCATGGCAGAAGGTTTACAGTCATGTATGCTGTATGAAACATTGCACCGTCATGCATCAAACGCATAGCCTTATGATTTCTTGTAGATTTTGTGCAGTCCTTCCATTTTTTTTTCTCTCAGACTTGTTATTCGTTTATATGTTGTACAACAAAAGAAACAAGAAAAAAAGGAAAGTGAAAAAACGGAAAAACTTTTTTGATGATCAGTTTTGGCTTCACATGATTTTTGTGACTTTTAGAATTATGGGTTGTCTAGTATACAAACGAATAATGGCAAAATGTCGCAACCATTTTCGATAAACTTTACATCAGTGTTTGTGTCACTGGCTGATTAAACAATGGCAAAAATTTCACCAAAATTGCTTTGTCCGTTTTTGATATGTTGACAATTCTTTATCGGTAGCGTTGGAAGTGTCGTTAAGTATAGATTGGACTTTGTAACTGGCTGTACTGTAGTAACAGGTTGAACTGTAGTTACAAGTTGGACTGTAGTTACAGGTTGGACTGTAGTGATGGGTTTAGTCCAGTAGCCATCAGCATAACCTGGAAGATGGTGCCGCATGAAATTTTATTGTGGTTTCCAGTTCACTGGGCCATGCTAGTTCAGAAACTGCATGATGCCACCTTGGCATCATTGAGCGTTTTGAAAAAATCAAGATGGCGTCCAAGATGGTCACCATAAACAAGAAAACGGCACCCCAAGGTTTAATAAACTCATTTCTCTGTGTTTAAAATGCTCAATTTTCGCTGTAAACAATATGAAAGAGATAATTCTAAGATTTGACCCCCATGTCATTATTATGAGGCAAGATGGCGGACAAGATGGCTGCCACAATCATACTAAAAGCAATATTTTCGTAATAAAACGGCATTCAAGTGTTGCATAAAACAATGCATTGTGCTCCGAAGCCCATTTTTGTTGTACACATAATACGTAAGTGTTTAGGTTTCGATTATGACCCCACATCATCACAGCAAAAAAGATGGCGACCAAAATGGCCGCCATAATTTAATTTAAAAGGTTGTGTTCTCTGATTAAAACACCATTCCTGTGCAGAATATACTAAATGTAACGCGTTTGAAATGCTCATATAATGTTGTGAGCAGCATGGTTTATTGTTTATTTCCACATAATAAAAATGAGCCAAGATGGTGGCCAAGACGGCAGCCATAATCATAATATATGAGTACATAATTTCTGATTGAATCAGCATTCCAGTGCTGCTTTTGCTCAATGTTTTGTAATTCAAATGTTCAAATAATGTTGACAAATGAACTGTTTTTGATTATTTGACCCAACTTGATAACAATAAGACAAGGTGGTGACCAAGAGGATCATCATAATAATGCTTTAATGTTCTTTGGCTACAGCAGCATTCCAGTGCTGCAAATACTGAATGACTTGTACTTGAAATGATCATTTTATGGTGTAAACATCGCCATTTACTGTTTGTGTTTTGTTTTGACACTGCAAAATGATACTGAGGCGTATGTGCTCTACGTAATTTTAATACGACTGAGATCTTCTTCACTGAACAAAACTTAAGTTTAATGTGTTGCATACTGATTAAGCAGAATAAAGGGAGGAAAGCAAATCAATATACACCACTAAATGAAAGTACTCGTAACATTTACGGTTTAAATATACTAAAGAAGAAAAGAGGACTGCATTTTTAAAGATAAATTAGTGAATCCTTCAACAGAGCTATAAAACGCTAGGCGCTTGGTCTGAAACATATTCGGAAAGGATGTAACAGACTAAGAAACGCAGATAAAGCTGGTTCACAAAGATGGCGCTAATGTTAAGAACAGAAAAAGTTTAAAACGTGCGTAGAAACTCTGAATATTGGGAAACACAACATCACAACTTTATATATAATGTGTTGTTGTCACATTTAGAATTTTAAATACATGTAAATACACGTGTAAACTTTGACTCAGTCTTCTTAGCGCATGGATTTAAATTGATGGATGAACTTGAAAAAGTTGGCTGGAATGTTTCCAAACGATGATCGCTTGATCACTTATATGGCTATTACAATGGCGGTACGTAAAACTCGTTCAAGTAAAAGCCACAAACGCATTTGAAGCAAATATTATTTATTCAAGACACTTCCAGGTAGGTTTACCTTGCCATGGTATACCCTCAGGAGTTGGCTCCCAACATTCTTCAATGCTGGGGGACAGCGGGGACAAGAGGATTACGAACACATAATATGTTTGGAAGCAAAATGTACAAGTTGAGAAATCCACATACACTGCGCTGGCCTGATACAGTCGTCACCGATGGGCTGTGCTTTTCTGTGGACGACCCATTATCACTTTGACTGTAGCATTAAAAGCATAACCAAACTTCTCCAGCAAGACAAGAGGTTTGACAAAAAAGCACTAGCATTCTCTCAACACTATTCAACTTCCCAGCAGATGACATCTTTAAAACCAATGTTGAAAAGATACGATGATTTAGGTATTTCATGATTGTGCATGCAACTGTGAACATCTCACATTGAAGAAGGGCTGTGATATCACAGACTGATCAAAAGCACACTCGCCGATTGTGTTCTGACCTAACACTAACGCAGATCAGGTGAGACATAGTGTAGACATAGTGTAACAGTGGCACGAAGTGAGATGGTTGCGAACCATTGAGGAGAATATGTAAGCATCATACACAAACGTCTATGTATTGCTCAAGATTAAATATCTACAATCAATGTAAACCGAAAAGAATAAAACGTTAAACCTAGTCCCTTTAAGAGCAGAGAAAACATTAATGCGAAAGGGAATGGGCCATATAAAAGGGACATTTGAAGGACCGTAAATATTGGGTTAAGTGGTAAAACATCAGACCGTAGTCTGCTTCCTTCTTGCAGTCCAGTTTGAAATCAATGTCAAAGGGTTTCATACACGACAAGCTTAAACTGAGTAAGCCTTTACCAGATAATATCAGGGGAATTATCGCATTTGGAGGATGTTGTGGCAGCAACGTAGAATTATTTCTGTAAGATATATGGTTTAATGTAAAACTGGTAAGCAAAGGCTAATAAACACTCCCAAGCTTAATGCATATAATCACCATATACGCAAAACAATGAGAAACCAATACATGTCCAGACATCCATTTGACAATCCACGCTTGGTCAAGGGTGCATGATCTTATATCCAACTTCTGAGCGCTTATGTCAATTACAACAGTGGACAGTGTGGCTCCAGCAACAGATAGTATACTTCAAGTAGAATGATTTGCTGTGGGTATGCTTCTGAACAACCATGCTCATCATCGAAATCGAGGAGTTTCATAAATCAATTAGCCTGTACAGTGTTTCTTGCAAATGCAATTGAATTGAAGAATAAATTGTTGCAATAGTTAAACAATATAGCTGATGACTTTGCTAAGTATTACAAAGGTAATGACACAGACGAATACCTAATCTCGGTTTTAGAATAAAGTGCCTAGTATTCTATCTTTCATTAGATTTGCATCCCTCTGTTTATTCTGCTAACTTAAAACTTAACAAAAATACATTTAGATAAGCTATTTGAATCAGAGGCCATTTTCCCTTATACTAAGATTAAGGCGGCCATTTTGACCACCATCTTGCATCATTGTTATGATGTTGGGTCAGAACTAAACTCAAACTTGAACTGTTAACAAAATAAAGTAAAGTCAAAACAAGACATTTAAGACAGTTTATTAGAGACCAAGTTCTCTTTTTTCGGTGGCCATCTTGGTCACCATCTTGCCTTTTTGTTATGATTGGAGCGTCAAAACATACACAAAACTAAATTATGGTGTTTTTGTTAATAAGAACATAAAATGAGCATTTACTACACAAAACATTGAATATATGCAACTCTGGGATGCTGTTTTCTTGTTTATGCCAACCATCTTTGACGCCATCTTGATTTTTTTTTCAAACAATTCATAATGCAGTTTTTTGGCATGGTCTGATGAACCAGAAGAAGACAGTAAGGACAACAAGAGAAGTGAGCTTTTTGCTTCACATGCATTTATTATGTTGATTTTTGCAATATTTTCCGCCATTTATCGGCCATTTTGAATTTTTGAATATTTCAAAATGCTCAATGATGCCAAGGTGGCATCACTCGGATTCTTCATCTGAAAGGTATCAAGAAGTGAAATCCATAAAAACATTTTATGCGGCACACATTTCCAGGTCACAGGCCAAATCCATGTTTGACAACTGGACTAGTTGGACTGTAGCAACATCCACCATGAATAGCTAAGATGCTAGCCTACAATGACTCAATTTCTACAAAGTTTGAGATTATGACACTTAGGTGACATTGACTTCAATTTTATGTCAAGGTCAAATGCTTGTCTGTGGTATGCCTACATGTTCAGCAACAACTCTTACGAGACCTACCATTGTTGACCCATGGGTTGTTACGAATCCTTTACGAAGAAATGAGGCATGAAATTAAATAACTCCGAAGTAAGAATCATGAGGACCATGGATAATGGCATGTGAATTGGCCGAGTCTTCACATGACACACATACCGGTCATAACGTGCCTCAAATAATTTGGCATGAAAATGATTTTAATCAATAGTTATTTTATTGTATTAATTAATGTAATGTGCATACTTGCTTAAACAATTCAGTTTGCCTTACTGCATCTGCACTTATTAAATCAATTATTTCAAGCTCAAGATAATGTGACCACTGAGAGCATGCTAGAAAATGGGTCTTCGGGGTTTCGGTGCAGGTCGACTGAGGAAAAATCTGCCAGTACAGTCATGGATGAAGGCTAGAAACTTGAGTTTTGGAATTATTAAGAAGAACAGAGATTGTTCTATCGAAGGAACAAAATCTGGTCTGCGGCTTTGTTTTCGCATAGGCAAAAATCTGTTTTTCTAATGATATGAAGTGTCTCTTTATAATAACCAACATATCATGTCTTTCTGCCCTGTGATTTCTAATTTAATTATAGTGGATCATGTTAATGAACAATTATGGTTAATTAAACTATACTATTTGCTTCACTTCATCATGAGGGTTCACATACATCACATTCTTTTGTTTTACTGAAATATTGTAATTTATAAGACTATCACTTGAAAATCAGGGTGGGTGTGGTTTTTAGCTCACCTGAGCCGAAGGCTCACAGGTGAGCTTATAGGATAGGCAGGCATCCGGCGTCCGTCGTCGTCCGTCGTCCGTCGTCGTCGTCCGTCCACAATTTCAAAGAAGAATATTTCTGAAGCTAGTAGGCCGATCTTGATCAAATTTAATGTGAACCATAATTGGGTTGGGGGATTGATGGCATTAGGTTTTGGAGCAGATTGTATCAAAATTGTGGTTTCCATGGCAACAGATAGGTCCCATAGACTTACAATGGGAAAAACTAAAAAAATCTTCTTCTCTGAAACGACTAGGCCCACAGCTTTGATATTTGGTATGTAGCAATGGCTAATGGTCCTCTACATAAATTGTGCCATTCATGCCCCTGGGGTCAAATTTGGCCACCCCCCTGGGGATCGATAGTCTCCATAGACTTACTATGGGAAAAAAATTAAAAAATCTTCTTCTCTGAAACCACAGGGCCCACAGCTTTGATATTTGGTATGTGGCAATGGCTAATGGTCCTCTACATAAATTGTGCCAGCCATGCCCCTGGGGTCAAATTTGGCCACGCCCCGGGGGTGGATAGTTTCCATAGACTTACAATTGGAAAAACTAAAAAAATCTTCTCTGAAACCACTAGGCCCACAGCTTTGATATTTGGTATGTAGCAATGGCTAATGGTCCTCTACATAAATGTGCCATTCATGCCCCTGGGGTCAAATTTGGCCACGCCCCAGGGGTTGATAGTCTCCATAGACTTACTATGGGAAAAAAATTAAAAAATCTTCTTCTCTGAAACCACAGGGCCCACAGCTTTGATATTTTGTATGTGGCAATGGCTAATGGTCCTCTACATAAATTGTGCCAATCATGCCCCTGGGGTCAAATTTGGCTACGCCCCGGGGGTCGATAGTCTCCATAGACCTACAATAGGAAAAAACTAAAAAAATCTTCTTCTCTGAAACCACTAGGCCCACAGCTTTGATATTTGGTATGTAGCAATGGCTAATGGTCCTCTACATAAATTGTGCCATTCATGCCCCTGGGGTCAAATTTGGCCACGCCCCAGGGGTTGATAGTCTCCATAGACTTACTATGGGAAAAAAATTAAAAAATCTTCTTCTCTGAAACCACAGGGCCCACAGCTTTGATATTTTGTATGTGGCAATGGCTAATGGTCCTCTACATAAATTGTGCCAATCATGCCCCTGGGGTCAAATTTGGCCACGCCCCGGGGGTCGATAGTCTCCATAGACCTACAATAGGAAAAAACTAAAAAAATCTTCTTCTCTGAAACCACAGGGCCCACAGCTTTGATATTTGGTATGTGGCAATGGCTAATGGTCCTCTACATAAATTGTGCCAATCATGTCCCCGGGGTCAAAATTGGCCACGCCCCGGGGGTGGATAGTTTCCATAGACTTACAATTGGAAAAACTAAAAAAATCTTCTTCTCTGAAACCACTAGGCCCACAGCTTTGATATTTGGTATGTAGCAATGGCTAATGGTCCTCTACATAAATTGTGCCATTCATGCCCCTGGGGTCAAATTTAGCCACGCCCCAGGGGTTGATAGTCACCATAGACTTACTATGGGAAAAAAATTAAAAAATCTTCTTCTCTGAAACCACAGGGCCCACAGCTTTGATATTTTGTATGTGGCAATGGCTAATGGTCCTCTACATAAATTGTGCCAATCATGCCCCTGGGGTCAAATTTGGCCAGGTCCCGGGGGTGGATAGTTTCCATAGACTTACAATTGGAAAAACTAAAAAAATCTTCTTCTCTGAAACCACTAGGCCCACAGCTTTGATATTTGGTATGTAGCAATGGCTAATGGTCCTCTACATAAATTGTGCCATTCATGCCCCTGGGGTCAAATTTGGCCACGACCCAGGGGTTGATAGTCTCCATAGACTTACTATGGGAAAAAAATTAAAAAAATCTTCTTCTCTGAAACCACAGGGCCCACAGCTTTGATATTTTGTATGTGGCAATGGCTAATGGTCCTCTACATAAATTGTGCCAATCATGCCCCTGGGGTCAAATTTGGCCACGCCCCGGGGGTGGATAGTCTCCATAGACCTACAATAGGAAAAAACTAAAAAAATCTTCTTCTCTGAAACCACAGGGCCCACAGCTTTGATATTTTGTATGTGGCAATGGCTAATGGTCCTCTACATAAATTGTGCCAATCATGTCCCCGGGGTCAAAATTGGCCACGCCCCGGGGGTGGATAGTCTCCATAGACCTACAATAGGAAAAACTAAAAAAATCATCTTCTCTGAAACCACTAGGCCCACAGCTTTGTTATTTGGTATGTAGCAATGGCTAATGGTCCTCTACATAAATTGTGCCATTCATGCCCCTGGGGTCAAATTTGGCCAGGCCCCGGAGGTTGATAGTCTCAATAGACTTGCTATGGGAAAAAAATTAAAAAATCTTCTTCTCTGAAACCACAGGGCACACAGCTTTGATATTTTGTATGTGGCAATGGCTAATGGTCCTCTACATAAATTGTGCCAGCCATGCCCCTGGGGTCAAATTTGGCCACGCCCCGGGGGTAGATAGTCTCCATAGACTTACAATGGGAAAAACTAAAAAAATCTTCTTCTCTGAAACCAAAAAGCCCAGAGCTTCTATATTTTGTATGTAGCAATGTTTGATAGTCCCCATTATAAATTGTGCCAGTCATGCCCCTGGGTCAAATTCGGCCATGCCCAGGGGGTCAATAGTGTCCATGCATAGACTTTCATTGGTCGATTCTCAATTAATTTAAATCTCATGAGCTTACAATGTGATAATCTCTCAGGTGAGCTACAGGACCAATGGTCCTCTAGTTAACATTGTCTTTGAGTGTGGTTTGCACTCACTACCCCTTACTGATAATTAAACATGAAAATGCATACATCACTGATCCTATTAGCTGAATGGGGAGAGCTGCTTCAGGAGTGGGAGGTTGTACTTTCGATCAGTCTGGCTGTGTCATCCAAAGACATTAAAATAAAGATGTTTACCAGAGACTACCTTGCTAAATGGCACTCACTATAATAAGGCAAGCACCGGTACATCATGTCCCTGACTTGATAAAGGCAAACCTTCCAGGGGGGGACTTATTTTGATGTGAGCCGCCGCATGAGATAACCAACAATCTGCATATGCAAAAACAAAGGTGCAGATCACCACGAAGCTGATCAGCGCCTATGTTTTCACTACACAAATAGTACAATTCCTCTACTTTCTAAATCCAAAATTTCCAGCCTCTAACCATCTTCTGTGACTGTACAGCCCGGTTTGTGTCGGACCTGGTCAGAACCCAAACTGTTGGTTTTCTCACGCACATGCTCATGTATCAGCAAACTTGACCAGAAGTAGTATCATTTGATTGAAAGACCTAAATTGGATGCGGATGCTTAATTAACAACATTTTGTTTAACTTGTTTCTTTTTTTCTCACGCAAGCTTCATTTACTGATACAGGACTTCTTCATTACGAAAAGATGTCCTTGCAATATACAGAGAATTTTTTTCAGATTTAAAAATAGAAAATTTCATTGGAAAAAAATGGATATTTTTAATATTTGAGCTCAAAACATACATTGTGGGTACATGTTAGAACCGCCTCGCGGAGGCGGTTCTAACGAGTACTCACAATGTATGTTTTGGGTCAAAAATAAGAAAATTAGGTATACCCCTGCATACCCCAGTTTGCTATATAAAAGTGGGGTTTAAGGGCGTATATATTGCACAGACATGTTTTCCTGATGATGTAAACTGTCCTTGTTCTTCTAATTAAGTTGTCACTTCAATGGCATATATTTTTTTCCTTTTATTTGTTTGTTTGGAAGAAAAAGATAAGTTTTCCAGAAGGTGTTTAACCACATTATTAGCATTTAATTTAGCTCACCTGAGCCTGAGCTACACCTGAGCTCATAATTCAGCCCCGGCCAATTGGGGCCTAAAGAAATAGATGGGCTGCTTGTGCCTTCAGGCAAAGATTCTACACTACCAGCTGACCATCTGATTACTGGTTAGCAGCTCTGGTCTGAGCCTGCCCAGGAAAAGTGGTTCAAGTGTATCATCCATACATATATAAGCCTTTGTGGCTTGGTTAGAAGGTTATATTTGAAGCATGACATCCTCATTTTGGGTAAAAGTCCCATAAAATGGAGGCAACCTCCCGACATGAACTTGGTTGTTGACTGCGACGTCATCATTGAGCCTCTTAACTAGTATCTGAAGTTGATGAATAACAAGCAGTATTATCTATTTTCACAATCAATGTTTTGAGCAAATATATTAAAAGATGTCAAAATTTTTCCAATGAGGGGAGGCGGTTCTAACGAGTACCCACAGTCTATGTTTTAGAGCAAAAATAAGAAAAATAGGTATATGCCTGCATACCCCACAGTTTTGCAATAAAAAAGTGGGGTATGAGGGGGTATTCATTTCACGGACATGTGATTGGCTACAAGTGGGCACATTGGCCGCAAGAGGGGCACAGTTTGTTCCCATGGAGTATTCACTCACAAATTCAAAAACCATCTGAATTATGCGATATTAAGATTCACCAAAAATTTTTAAACTGAAATATTCAATGCTGAACTAGTTTTGTGCCTTGTGTGGCGTGATTCTGAATTACAGCATTGCCTTTGATTTGAAAACTGATGATACTGTCACATGTGTTTTTATAGCATTTGTTTCTTTTGATGTGTGTTAATGATCACAATATCGCAAAAAATAATTGTACTTTGTACAGAGATCACACAATATTTTGTTGCAATAAAATAATCCAACGAATAACATAGAAGTAGTAGTTAGAAGAACATTGCATGAATTAAGGGGTTCTGGGTTTGAAACCTGCCCTTCCATGTTGTGTAAGACAATTTTGAAATATTGAATTACAGAGTCTTTAAGTGATTAGGTGTTCTGAGAAGGGTTGACTCCATCCTTACATGACTGATAAATTGTTGACTTGTTTATTAAGAGTCCAATCAAAGCATTCCTCGCACTCCCGCTCACACTCTATATGTCCTTGATGCAACCAAATTTTTTACAGCACAGGTTGATGCAACATCACACAACACATGACAAAATGGAATTTTGTGATTGGTTTGCTGTAGGTTATTGCCAAATAAATCCAGCTTCCAGTCACTGCACCTTGTAACCAATAATTGGTTGCTGCATTTTTGGTACAGTCAGGTACAACTCATGTCTCATTTCAAGCTCACGCCAAGTGCACATGGCGAGCACATAATGTGAACAAGGGTGATACTTTGGTTCAGACTTCATTGTATATATAGGGTATTCAATAAATAGCAAACTAAAGGTAAAAATAATGCTAAAAAAAAGTCTTGCATATTATGTGTGCGTCAATGACGAATTGAGGATTGAGACCAGGACAAATTTGCATTTGATGTAACATGCGTACGCAGATCTTAAACCCATGTTTTCTTACACTAATTTTATTCACTTATTGAAAATAAGTGCATTTAAGTGCATTTTAATGCATGGTAAATTTTCAGTTGATAAAAATTATATCTAATCGTGTTTGTAAAGGAGGTAGCATTTTCCAACCATTGAATGTTTTTTAGATTTATTTATCCTATGCGTTTAGTGCTTGATTAGGATATTGATATACCTTTGCTATGAAAACCTAATATTTGAATATCAAAGTTTAAATCCATGCATTTTAATGTGTCGCAAAACAAGTGCAAGCTATGATTATGTGCAGAAAAAAATTGCCTCCTTAAATTCCTTTGACTTGTGTATTAATTTTCTTGTCAGTTATGTTGTAATGAAAAATAGACTATAATAGTAAAAATTTCTGCAAGTTTAAACCATTTTTCTGCTCGCACCAACGAATTTTAGCTCACCTTAGCCGAAGTCTCACAGGTGAGCTTACATGTATAGGATACCTATCTTTCAGATGACACTTTGAACCATTGTCCAGTCACCATGTTGAGTGGGATGTAAAAAATTAAGTCATCCATCCATCCTAAACCAAAACACAAACAAACAGATATGCAAAACAAACAAACCTTTATCAATTACAGAGACTTTAATTTGTCTCAACAAAACAATATTGCACACCAGTTGTCTAGAGACATCCAACACAAATGTCAGAACAACCGGTGTTGATGAAATCAATTGTTATGAGGCTGCAGAGGCGGTTCCAGGATTTCTGGAAGTGGGGTCCCAAGCCACTGATGGGGGTTTGTTTTTGACATTTTCCCTGATTTTTCATAAATTTACCCATGAAATTGAAATAATTTGGTCTAAGAGTGGGGTTCAAGAGAACCCCCCGAACCCCCTCTAAATCCGCCACTGGGCTGGAGTATGCAAATACCTGTCTGGGAACATTTACTTTCCTTCCAATCTGTGGAGAGTTGTTCCAAGACATATTTATCACCTATTGTCACACATTGATTTCATCTGTTTTGGTTGTTCTCACTTGTGCTGGTTGTTTCTTGATAACCAGTGTGATATTGTGATGCCATTTTGCTGGATTTTGATTTCTCTTGTCAAGATAGAATTGTGCAAATTATCCCATTATATGATTCAATATGATGTTAATGGTAACAGAAATAGTTGCTACTATACCAATATTTTAGCCGCTGCATGCTAAAATTTATGCTGAATGTCTTCCCTTCAGCTTGCGTGATCTGAAAGGCAAATTTGCATCACACTTTGTCACAATGAGTTCAATTTAAAATACGGGTAGCGTGATGGCCTGGTGGTAGAGCATCAGACTCTGAATCGAGAGGTCCTTGGTTCGATCCCCATACTGGGCACTGTTAAGACCTGGACCCAGTTGTTCAAAGCATCGTTAGCTTAAAGATATCGTTAAGACATAAATTCGTTAAGCAAATATCAGCTAAAGTAACAAATACACTGTTATTTTTTGTTGAAAAAATGTGAGAATCCTTTGCAGTGCAAAGGATTCTCACATTTTTTCAACAAAAAATAACAGTGTATTTGTAATATTTATGTTTGAAATTTTAATGAAACGTTAACTAACGATGTCGTTAGTTTTGAACAACTGGGCCCTAATAAATTATTTACATTATGAACACATGCCCATGTAATATACAGTATTTTCCTAAGTTGTAAAATTTGAACATTTTCACTAAAATTTTTTTTTTTATGTTTTTCTTATTTTTGCTCAAAAAATAGATTGTGGGTTCTCGTTAGAACCGCCTCCTGCGAGAACCCACACTCTATGTTTTTGAGCCAAAATAAGAAAAATAGGTATACCCCTGCGTACCCCAGTTTTGCTATATAAAAGTGGCATGGGGGGTATACATTACACACATGTTTTCCTGATGTTACTAAATCAGTAAAAGGGTCATTTTAACAAACTGTAAAATTTCCAACACTTTCAAGTGCACCTAAAAGTCTGTTTTGATCCTCTTTTTAACACAGACGTTTTCTCATTATTCGCATGTAAATATACGAAAACATGAAAACTGATGAGCAAATAAATTGTTGAAATTAATTCAAAAGAGTTGAAGAATTTCTATTTTAAATAAGAAATTGGAAATGTTTGATTATCTAACTTTTGTAAATAAATTTCAACACAATTTAAAACATTTTGTAGGTGTAAAAGCTGAATAAAGAAATCTGTTGAATTTGTTTATCTTTACAATCATGATTCTAATTTTATGGCATTTGGATGAAAACAAATGAGCCTGTGCATGAGAAAACCAACAATTTGGGTTCCGACCAGGTCCGACACAAACCAGCTTGTACAGTCACAGAAGATGGTTAGAGGCTGGAAATTTTGGATTTAAGAAGAAGAGGGACTGTACTATCCGTGTAGCGAAAACAAAGGCGCTGATCAGCTTCGCGGTTACCGCGAAGCTGATCTGCGCCTTTGTTTTCGCCCAAGCATTTTGTTTTTTTCTTATGCAGTGGCTCAAATATTACTCCATAGACATGAACATTCATGCAGTCTTTTACAATTTGGCACACTTTTGATTTGTCCTTTATAGTGAGAGAAGAAAGTAAAGCCTGAAAAAGCATTTTGGCAGTTTCATTATTTAATGTGTGGGTTTGATTTTAACCTTTAGCATGCTGTAGGCGACTGCAGTCGCCCGTGGAATACCTATCTGTGCCAACTAGAGGCGACTGCGGTCGACAAGAAAAACCGCTTTCAAATTTCCCGCACTTTTCGCCCACTGCCTACTTATGAATATTAATGAGCGATGCCCAGACAGTTGCGCATGAAAACAACATGGCGGCTTGTGGTTTTGGGACCGATTTGTCGGCCGATTTTGATCGGATTTTCGTTATTTTTGCATTAGAAATGCATTTTCAGCGCTTTTTTCGCTGGTAAATGGAAAATTGGGTACACCCGAAATATGACATCGTAACGGTACGTATGATGAATTTTTACGCTAGAAATCGGCGTAACAAAGACTTCCGAAACCGAAAGTAGATTTGTTTACTGCATTTGTTGAATTTATTCAGCTGTTTTTATGGCTCAAAAATTAAGAAAACACGGAAAAAAAATGGAAAAAACGTCAGTGGGCTGCCATATTGATTTCACTATATTGCTCAGCATGCTAAAGGTTAAATTCTTGTCCTGCATTCCTTAGAAGAGTTACTGAACATACCTCTTAAACTTAGGGATTGACCATTTGATTTTATGGAGGTTTGGGATGGGTGACCCAGGGTGGGTGAAGATGTTTTCCAGCCCTGTATATTTTTTTCATCTGCGTCATTCCCCCGCCACTACATAAAGTGTTCTCCCTCCTTACAAAATTTAATATAGTGCATTGAATAGCATTAGGAGAAGACATTGTGCATACAGTAGATTCTTTTTTATCCACTCTCCAGGGATGCTTTAAATTGACTGGGCTCACCACTGTGCCCACCCCAAACCTCAGTGTTCAAATTGTATTCAAACTGTTAACAAGAGTGCCATGCATGTCAAGTTCAAATTACCAGCTGTATTACACCCAGAATTTGGTCATATGATTCGAAACAGAACATGAAACTCAGTCTAGCTGCAAAGTTTCAATTAACAAATAGTTCAAAATTGATTAATCAGATCATCGGCTTGTCCAGATAATATCAATTTCATCTTCATGAACATATTGCAGTACAGGTAAAACAATTAAGCAACACTTATCATGAGAAAACCGGATTTTTGCCTGTGCGAAAACAAAGGCGCAGATCAGCTGAGCAGTAAATGCACAGCTGATCAGTGCCTTTGTTTTCGCTACGTGGATGGTACAATTCCTCTTCGTCTTAAATCCAAAATTTCAAGCTTCTAGTCATCTTCTGTGACTGCACAGACCAGTTTGTGTCAAACCTGGTCAGAAACCCCGAAACCAGCTTTCTCATGTCGCATCACAATTAATGTTATTGCTGGCTCTTGTGCATTGTTCTATCTCCTGCGACCAAGCATGGTAGATGACCAATACAGATAAACTGATGTAAAAATGGATTGAAAATCCAATTCACATTTTGGGCCATATAAAAGCGTTAAAATTTTGCAGTCACATATTAGGGCAATATCACAAGAGCTTTCTGACTATTATATTTGTTTGCTGCAATCATGCATTAAGCTATTACATATTTATTATATATATATATATTTTTTTTCCTGTAATTTACACCAAGGCGATCAACTAATTTAGTGAAAAAAGTAATTTATCCACTTCGTTGTAACTTGTTGCACTTCTTTTGTTGATCAGTATACTCTACCATGTAACAATGAGCACAAAAAAGCAGCAATATTTTTCAGAATATGTAGGTTATGCTTCTCCATAAAATTTATTATTGGTTTTTTAATAAAATGTAATAATCATCTATTATGTAGTTCACCCTTCGCCTTAAAATAATCACACCTGATATCCAGAGACAAGCAACATGACGGCTGCGAAGTACTACCATAAATCTAGCTAACAGGGATCATTACAAAAACTTGCATGGATAAACAGGGATTTTTTGAGCGTAAAAAATTGAAAATTTTCAGCTATGAATTTTTTATATTTTTCTTATTTTTGCTCAAAACATAGAATTTAGGTACATGTTAGAACCGCCTCTTTGAGGCGGTTCTAACGAGTACCCACAATCTATGTTTTGGAGCAAAAATAAGAAAAATAGGTATACCCCTGCATACCCCAGTTTTGCTATGTAAAAGTGGGGTTCAAGGGGGTATACTTTTCACGGACATGTTTTCGTGATGGAAGAAAAAAAGTGACCTTAGTATACAAATACCTATCAGGAGATAACTTTCCAGGGGAATTAGTTATTCTGGGATAGGTAATTATTACGATTGTGGCATACTGGTTTAATCTTTGTTGGTTGTTCTTAGTCAAGTTGGTTGTCTCTGGATAACCAGTGTGGAGATGGAATAAAGGACATAACATAAAAGCCAAGTACTGGGAAAAACTGGGTTGTGTTTATGTGACCAGACCAGACATATACATAATTCATGCTGTATTACCAAATTTGGAATACTTTAACCATCCTTTAAAGCCATGGAGTGCCATAAGCAAATGGGGCTGATCTACACCATAAAAGTTTTGCTTGATTTAATAAAATACAGATTTAGTTTCCTATGACATGACTCGTATGCTATAGATGTGTCGCCTCATGAGAAAACCGACAATTTGCATATGCGAAAACAAAGACGCTGATCAGCTTGGAAGCTCACATCAGCACCTTTGTTTTTGCTACTCGGAAAGTACAATCCCTCTTCTTCTTAAATCCGAAATTTCAAGCTTAGTTAATCTAGCTGTCCGTCTATGGCTGTACAGCCCGGTTTGTCTCGGACGGGTTCAATGAATGAAATGAATATCCTCTAAAGCATTGTGGATTTTCAAAATGAGATTTCAGTGTAAAGTGCTTTATACCATTTATTTGCATGAGGATTAAAAGTGAATCTTGCCTATTTTAAAATTATATTTGCATAAAATATTGATAACTAATAGGTGTTGGATGATAAATTCTCATTTTTTAATTTCTTATGTGTGAAATTTGAAAAGATTCAGAATACATCTTCATAATAATTAGATTTTGTATTTTAATAAAGTGTGACACAAGATAGGAAGAAAATAAAGTGAAATCAGAAGCAATAAATCATTGCAGATTTGGATTTTATTGAATTCAATATCTTGAATATTAATTGAGCCTGTGCATGAGAAAACCAACAATTTGGGTTCCAACAAGGTCCGACACAAACCAGCCTGTACAGTCACAGAAGATGGTTAGAGGCTGGAAATTTTGGATTTAGAAAGTAGAGGAATTGTACTATCCGTGTAGCGTAAACAAAGGCACTGATCAGCTTTGCAGTTACTGCGAAGCTGATCTGCGCCTTTGTTTTCGCCTATACTGATTGTTGGTTTTCCCATGCGGCGGCATAAAAATATGCTGATATTAGATCATTTATTACAGATGAGATAAAAAATGTCTTTTAGCCCTTAAAAATCTGGGAAAATAATGTTTTATTGGAATATTTCATAGTAGAGGAGAATTTGATAATGATTATCGGTAGCTGTTTACAAGGGAAAAGGTTACTACTTCATATGCGGTTTGGTTGACAAGTTTTAGTTGGGCTAAATTTCATATACTCTCAGACTACAGGAAGATGCTTGATTGGTTTGGTTTGGATATAGCATAATAACCCAGCCAACAATTTTCAGTCATGTCAGGACAGAGCCATTGCTTCCAGGTATTAACCAATACCGTTGGGAGCCAAGAGTAGTGGTCGAGATAGGTATCAAACCCTGAACCTCTAGATCTAGAGTTCTGTTCTTTACCACTATGCCACCGCACTGTTTTGGGAAGCTGCTTCTAGTTATTTATACAAATACCTAGGCAAAACACAAAGAAACAAATAAGAAATGTGATGATATTTAGGTATTAGGTAGTTTTTCCACTGATCAGGGTCATTGAAATCTTATTCTATCACAAAGACTTAAATCATCTTGCTTTATTGGACCATTTAATGAGGTCATTGTCAGAATGGATTTTGTCCAGATTGATCTAGAATCATAATCCAATGACATGAGAAAACCTTGTCATTGAGTTTTGTTGTATGTGCTTGACAATGCCAAGAGAGGGGAAATTTCTGATAGACATTTCCATTTCTGGCCAAAATCAGTCATGTAGCTAATAGCCTTTATTTGGCATCAATTTGTATGAACCAAGTTGATGGTGTACTCACACCACACTGTATTAGCGACAATGTGAAACCTGGTTTTATACAAAATTTCATTCCTGACTGCCAAAACAGGCATTTTAGATTGTCAAAAACATGTCAAAAATACCTGTTGGCAATCGGGAATGTTCTATATATGTTCTGTGATTGCCCTTTTGACAATCTTTTTGTTCATCAAATTGGTTGTTCACGATTGCTGCTAATATGGTGTGCACACTATGGATCAAGTTGATAATGTACATCTAGTTGTACTCGCACTATAAACAAAGTTGATGATGTACATCAAGTTGTCCTCACACTATGGATCAACTTGATGGTGTACAACTAGTTGTACAAGTTAATACTTTGGACCAAGTTCAGGGTGAACATCAAGCTGTGCTCACACTATGGACCAAGTTAATGGTGTACATCTAGTTGAACTCACGCTATGAAGCAAGTTGATTATGCACATAAAGTTGTGCTCTCACTGTGGATCCACTTGATGGTGTACATCAAGTTGTTCTCAAACTATCCCCTATGGTCCAAGTTAATGGTGTACATCTAGTTGTACACACAGTAGACCAAGTTGATGGTGTACATCTAGTTGTATGCACAGTAGACCAAGTTGATGGTGTACATCTAGTTGTACACTGTAGACCAAGTTGATAATGTACATCTAGTTGTATGCACAGTAGACCGAGTTGATGGTTTGCATTTAGTTGTACGCACAGTAGACGGAGTTGATGGTGTACATCTAGTTGTATGCACAGTAGACCGAGTTGATGGTGTACATCTAGTTGTACGCTCAGTAGACCGAGTTGATGGTGTACATCTAGTTGTATGCACAAAAGACCGAGTTGATGGTATTGGGCTAGTTGTACGCACAGTAGACATCTAGTTGTATGCACAAAAGACCGAGTTGATGGTGTACATCTAGTTGTACGCACAGTAGACCGAGTTGATGGTGTACATCTAGTTGTACACACAGTAGACCAAGTTGATGGTGTACATCTAGTTGTACTCACACTATGGACCAAGTTGATAGTGTACATCTAGTTGTACTCACACTATGGACCAAGTTGATGGTATATCTCTAGTTGTACACACACTATGGACCAAGTTGATGGTGTACATCTAGTTGTACTCACACTATGGACCAAGTTGATGGTGCACATCTAGTTGTACTCACAGTATGAACCAAGTTGATGGTGTACATCTAGTTGTACACACAGTAGATCAAGTTGATGGTGTACGTCTAGTTGTACACACAGTAGACCAAGTTGATGGTGTACATCTAGTTGTACACACACTATGAACATAGTTGATGTTGCACATCTAGTTGTACTCCCACTGTGGACCAAATTGATGGTGTACATCTAGTTGTACTCGCACTGTGGACCAAGTTGATGTTGCACATCTAGTTGTACTCACACTCTGGACCAAGTTGATGGTGTACATCTAGTTGTACTAACACTATGGACCAAGCTGATGTTGCACATCTAGTTGTACTCGCACTGTGGACCAAGTTGATGGTGTACATCTAGTTGTACTCGCACTGTGGACCAAGTTGATGGTGTACATCTAGTTGTACTCCCACTGTGGACCAAGTTGATGGTGTACATCAAGTTGTACTCACACTATGGACAAAGTTGATAGTGCACATCTAGTTGTACTCGCACTGTGGACCAAGTTGATGGTGCACATCTAGTTGTACTCGCACTGTGGACCAAGTTGATGGTGCACATCTAGTTGTACTCACAGTATGGACCAAGTTGATAGTGCACATCTAGTTGTACTCGCACTGTGGACCAAGTTGATGGTGCACGTCTAGTTGTACTCACAGTATGAACCAAGTTGATGTTGTACATCTAGTTGTACACACAGTAGACCAAGTTGATGGTGTACATCTAGTTGTACACACACTATGAACCAAGTTGATGTTGCACATCTAGTTGTACTCCCACTGTGGACCAAGTTGATGGTGTACATCTAGTTGTACTCGCACTGTGGACCAAGTTGATGTTGCACATCTAGTTGTACTCACACTCTGGACCAAGTTGATGGTGTACATCTAGTTGTACTAACACTATGGACCAAGTTGATGTTGCACATCTAGTTGTACTCGCACTGTGGACCAAGTTGATGGTGTACATCTTGTTGTACTCGCACTGTGGACCAAGTTGATGGTGTACATCTAGTTGTACTCTCACTGTGGACCAAGTTGATGGTGTACATCTAGTTGTACTCACACTCTGGACCAAGTTGATGGTGCACACAGTAGACCAAGTTGATGTTGTACTCACAGTATGAACCAAGTTGATGGTGTACATCTAGTTGTACACACTATGGGCCAAGTTGATATTGTACATCTAGTTGTACTCACACTATGGACCAAGTTTATAGTGTACATATAGTTGTATTCACACTATGGACCAAGTTTATAGTGTACATCTAGTTGTACTCACACTCTGGACCAAGTTGATGGTGCACATCTAGTTGTACTCACAGTATGAACCAAGTTGATGGTGTACATTTAGTTGAACACACAGTAGACCAAGTTGAGGTGTACATCTAGTTGTACACACACTATGAACCAAGTTGATGTTGCACATCTAGTTGTACTCCCACTGTGGACCTAGTTGATGGTATACATCTAGTTGTACTCGCACTGTGGACCAAGTTGATGTTGCACATCTAGTTGTACTCACACTCTGGACCAAGTTGATGGTGTACATCTAGTTGTACTAACACTATGGACCAAGTTGATGTTGCACATCTAGTTGTACTCACACTCTGGACCAAGTTGATGGTGTACATCTAGTTGTACTCGCACTGTGGACCAAGTTGATGGTGTACATCTAGTTGTACTCGCACTGTGGACCAAGTTGATGTTGCACATCTAGTTGTACTCACACTCTGGACCAAGTTGATGGTGTACATCTAGTTGTACTAACACTATGGACCAAGTTGATGTTGCACATCTAGTTGTACTCACACTCTGGACCAAGTTGATGGTGTACATCTAGTTGTACTCGCACTGTGGACCAAGTTGATGGTGTACATCTAGTTGTACTCCCACTGTGGACCAAGTTGATGGTGTACATCTAGTTGTACTCACACTCTGGACTTAGTTGATGGTGCACATCTAGTTGTACTTGCACTGTGGACCAAGTTGAGGGTGCACATCTGCTTGTACTCACAGTATAAACCAAGTTGATGTTGTACATCTAGTTGTACACACAGTAGATCAAGTTGATGGTGTACATCTAGTTGTACACACAGTAGACCAAGTTGATGTTGCACATCTAGTTGTACTCACACTCTGGACCAAGTTGATGGTTTACATCTAGTTGTACACACAGTAGATCAAGTTGATGGTGTACATCTAGTTGTACACACAGTAGACCAAGTTGATTTTGCACATCTATTTGTACTCACACTCTGGACCAAGTTGATGGTGTACATCTAGTTGTACACACAGTAGATCAAGTTGATGGTGTACATCTAGTTGTACACACAGTAGATCAAGTTGATGGTGTACATCTAGTTGTACACAAACTCTGGACCAAGTTTATGGTGCACATCTAGTTGTACTCACACTCTGGACCAAGTTGATGGTTTACATCTAGTTGTACACACAGTAGATCAAGTTGATGGTGTACATCTAGTTGTACACACAGTAGACCAAGTTGATTTTGCACATCTATTTGTACTCACACTCTGGACCAAGTTGATGGTTTACATCTAGTTGTACACACAGTAGATCAAGTTGATGGTGTACATCTAGTTGTACACACAGTAGATCAAGTTGATGGTGTACATCTAGTTGTACACACACTCTGGACCAAGTTGATGGTGCACATCTAGTTGTACTTGCACTGTGGACCAAGTTGAGGGTGCACATCTAGTTGTACTCACAGTATGAACCAAGTTGATGTACATCTCGTTGTACACATAGTATATCAAGTTGATGTTGCACATCTAGTTGTACTCACACTCTGGACCAAGTTGATGGTTTACATCTAGTTGTACACACAGTAGATCAAGTTGATGGTGTACATCTAGTTGTACACACAGTAGACCAAGTTGATGGTGTACATCTAGTTGTGCTCACAATATGGACCAAGTTGATGGTGCACATCTAGCTGTACTCACAGTATGAACCAAGTTGATGGTGTACATCTAGTTGTACACACAGTAGATCAAGTTGACGGTGTACATCTAGTTGTACACACAGTAGATCAAGTTGATGGTGTACATCTAGTTGTACACACACTATGAACCAAGTTGACGGTGTACATCTGGTTGTATTCACACAATGGGCCAAGTTGATGGTGTACATCTAGTTGTAAACATGGTAGACCAAATTTATGGTGTAGTCCCATTAACTCATGATTTCCATATACAGGTACTCCAATTAATTTTAGTGCATAAAGTTGAGCCCAAAGTGGGCCATTGTCTGTTTATCTATCACATCAATTTTACATTGTCCTACTGTTATATACGGTGGTATCTTTAGGACACGCAATATTTTTTTAAGAAAAACATATGTCGTGCAAACGGGCTATTAATTCGTTCAAACGAGATATTAATCCGTGCAAACGAGATATTAATTCGTACAAACGACATATTAATTCGAGCAAACGGGATATGAATTCGTGCAAACGGTATATTAATCCGTGCAAACGATATATTAATTCAAGCAAACGGGATATCAATTCGTTCAAACGGGATATTAATCCGTGCAAACGAGATATTAATTCGTACAAACGACATATTAATTCCAGCAAGCGGGATATGAATTCGTGCAAACGGTATATTAATCCGTGCAAACGATATATTAATTCGAGCAAACAGGATATCAATCCGTTCAAACGGGATGTTAATCCGTGCTAACGAGATATTAATTCGTACAAACGACATATTAATTCGAACAAACGGGATATGAATTCGTGCAAACGGTATATTAATCCGTGCAAACGATATATTAATTCGAGCAAATGGGATATCAATTCGTTCAAACGGGATGTTAATCCGTGCTAACGAGATATTAATTCGTACAAACAACATATTAATTCGAACAAACGGGATATGAATTCGTGCAAACGGTATATTAATCCGTGCAAACGATATATTAATTCGAGCAAACGGGATATCAATTCGTTCAAACGGGATGTTAATCCGTGCTAACGAGATATTAATTCGTACAAATGACATATTAATTCGAACAAACGGGATATGAATTCGTGCAAACGGTATATTAATTCGTACAAACGACATATTAATTCGAACAAACAGGATATGAATTCGTGCAAACGGTATATTAATCCGTGCAAACGATATATTAATTCGAGCAAACGGGATATCAATTCGTTCAAACGGGATGTTAATCCGTGCTAACGAGATATTAATTCGTACAAACAACATATTAATTCGAACAAATGGGATATGAATTCGTGGTAACGGTATATTAATCCGTGCAAACGATATATTAATTCGAGCAAACGGGATATCAATTCGTTCAAATGGGATATTAATCCGTGCAAACGAGATATTTATTCGTACAAACGGCATATTAATTCGATTAAACGGAATATGAATTCGTGCAAATGGTATATTAATCCGTGCAAACGACATATTATTTCGAGCAAATGGGATATGAATTCGTGCAAACGGTATATACTAATTCGAGCAAACGGGATATCAATTCGTTCAAACGGGATATTAATCCGTCCAAACGAGATATTAATTCGTACAAACGACATATTAATTCGAGCAAACGGGATATGAATTCGTGCAAACGACAAACGACATATCAATTCGAGCAAACGGGATATGAATTTGTACAAACGGTTTATTAATCCGTGCAAACGACATATTAATTCGAGCAAACGGGATATTAATCTGTTCAAACGATATATTAATTCTAGCAAACGGGATATCAATTTGTTCAAACGGGATATTAATCCGTGCAAACGAGATATTAATTCGTACAAACGACATATTAATTCGAGCAAACCGGATATGAATTCTTGCAAACGGTTTATTAATCCGTTTGGACGAGATAATAATTTGTTTGGACAAGATATCATGTCAGGAAAACCAAGTTGATCGATTGACCTTTTGGTGAACTTAAATTGGACCTGATCTTATTTATTTATTGTACCAAACTTTGATTGTTAGCTCAAACATTAATTTTACTGTGTGACCTAGAATGTTAACTTGTCTGACAAAAACCAACAGTCCTGGTTTCCGACCAGGTCCGACTCAAAACGGGCTTAACAGCGACAGAATATAGCTAAGAAGCTTGAAATTTCCGATTTAGAAAGTAAAGGAATTTTACTATTCGTGTAGGGTGAACAAAGACGCTGATCAGCTTCGCGGTTACCATGAAGCCGATCTGAACGTTTATTTTCGCAGCGAAGCTGATCTGAACATTTATTTTCGCATATGCATATTTCTCTTTTTTTTTTTTTTTTTTTTTTTTTTTTTTTTTTTTTTTTTTTTTTTTTTTTTTTTTGAGGTACCAGAAAAGGCCCCCGTTTATTCTCCCCGTCAAACGGCATAGAGTGGGTCGGGGAGGACCACCCCACTCCATACCTTACAAACTACAATATGTACATGTATATAAACAATCACTTGTACACTCTCTCATACACATTATTAATTGCAATTACATGTTTCATGCATAGTTTTCATAGTAACAAAATTTTGTTTTCATTTTATCATAATCCACAATGTAGAGAGAATTCAACAGGGGTAGGAGAGAAAAAGAAACAGGGTAAAGGAGGATAGATAGGGAAGAGGGTGTCATCAGTCAAACAAAGCGGCCAAGTCATTCTCTGTTCACTTCATTGATACAAAATATCTCTATCAAAGGGTGGCAATATTTTTTTTTTTTTTTGAATCAGTTGAATCTGTGTCCCCTTTTTTCATTAAAATTCCCCGCTTTACACCACAGAAAGTCATGCTCACTTTGTTCTATTTTGAAACTTAGAATCCAGGCAGTATAATTGTAGTAATTTCCATCTTCCGATGCCATTGTATTTTTATACTATCAAGATTCCAAGACTCCACAAGTTTGTTCATATAGTAAAGTGTGTTCATAAAAAGTACATACATGCCTTCCCGTAGCAGAAGCTTAGGAATCTAGCCAATATCTAGAAGTTTCTCAAAAGGTCTCCATGATTGCATAAATTCTGGCATTTTATTGTTCTTCAAAGCTATTTCTTTATGGCTAAGATACAGAGACCTAACATTAATCTTGTATACTAAAAACATCAAGGGTTTATTAGTGTTTCTACACATACTGATGAAATATTTAGCTATCAGCAATAAAAATTGGACTGTTTCAGATGTACTCTTAGAGAAATTCCCTAAAATGAATGTTTCCTCTGTCAGGTTTAAATCTATTGACATTTCTTTGAATTGTTTAATCATTTCTTTAATAAAAATTTGTGTTTGGGGGCATTTCCAAAGTAGATGTTCAATTGTTTCTTCAGAATTTCCACAAAAGGAACAGTTAGGGTTGTTTATTAAGTCGATCTTGAATAAAAAGTTATTTGTAACCATAATCTTATGGTTTATAGTAGTTTGGAACCATCTTAGTTTAGTGCATTTTGTAATCCTGAAAGGTGCATCAAAAATGTTTTCCCATGCCTTATCATCAATATTATATAGTTCATTCCATTTGATTTTACCTGTTGGTTCATCATTATTCTGGTTTAATACATTATATATGTTTTGTGAACCTTTCTGTTGTTTAAGAATGATGCTAATTGGTTTTGGAATTATTGGACCAAATGTAGTACCTATTATATTTACTTTCCTGCTTTTTTTAAACTTCTTGAGACATTCAATAACTCCTTGGTACTGAAGAAAATTTGTCTTTATAGATGTATTGTTGGTAAATGAATCAAAATTGTAAAAGTTTCCTTGATCATCAATGAAATCTCGGAAATAGCATATTCCTTTATCAAACCAGGATTTAAAGAAAAAACTTTTAGTGCCAATTTTTAAGCACTCATTGTCAAAAACAGGCATCTGGAGTATATTCGAACTATCAATATTGACCTTTGTTTGTCTTTGAAATTCTAAAAAAGCTGAAAGCACATCTTTCCAAAATACATTTTTTAATTTTTGAAACATTGTCTTTGTATACTCTGAACCACATGAAAACAATCTTTCAACTATTACTTCTCTTTTTATGAAAAACTGCCACTTGCTTTCTTTTTGAAGCAATCTTCTCAACCAAGTAATTTTAAGTGCCTGAGAGAAAGCTTTTAAATTTATCATTTTTAAACCACCTTCAAGATATTGTTTTATAACTATTGTTTGTTTTATTTTTGCTCTGCCATTCCAAAGGTAATCATAAAATATGCTATTGATATTTTTAAGAAAATCATAGTTAGGGTTTGGAAGAGCTATCAATAAATGAGTTATTTTTGGTAGTATAAGGGTTTTAATTACAGTTACCTTTCCAAGTGGTGTCAGGAATCTTCTCTGCCAGATTTTTATTAAGTTTTTAACTTGAGCAATTTTGTCCTTGTAATTTATGTCTACTATTTTATCAAGATCAACATTGAAAATTACCCCTAACAGTTTAAATTGAGTCGTTCCCCATGATAGTTTCCATCTTGTTTTAATCGAGTCAGTGCTGTATTTCTTTGCCCCAATCCATACTACTTGTGTTTTGTCAAAATTTGTTTTTAGTCCTGATATGTCTGCAAAAGTTTCTAGTTCTTGTAAAATTTCTTCAAGAGACTGTTTTGAGCCATCCAGAAAGGCAGAAGCATCATCGGCATATTGTGAGAATTTGATTTCGGTATTATCAATTTTTATTCCTTTTATATTTTTGTTATTTCTTATTCTTACTGATAGGATTTCAGCACATAGAATAAACAAGTACGGAGAGATAGGATCTCCTTGTCGACAGCCTCGACCTAACTTGAAAAAAGATGATAAGTGACCACATTGTAAAACTGCTGATGAAGAGTTCTTGTAAAATGTAGATATCCAATTTCTAATTGACGGTCCAAAATTGAAAAATTGTAGAACTTTGTTTATAAAAGACCAAGACAAAGAGTCAAATGCCTTTTCAAAATCAATGAGTAATAATAATCCAGGAATGTTATTTTCTTCTGTAAATTGCAGCAAGTCGTATACAAGTCTGGTGTTTTCGCCAATATATCTACCCTTAATAAACCCAGTTTGGTCAGTGCTTATCAGTTTATCTAAAACAGTTTTTATTCTACTTGCAATAGAACCAGATGCAACTTTGTATATTGTATTTAAAAGTGTTATTGGACGCCAGTTCTTGAGAGCATTTCTGCACTTATTTTCTTTTGGTATACACACTATAAGACCATTTTTTTGTGTTACTGAAAGCTCTCCCTGCAAAAATCCAAAATTTATTGACCTTACCACAAAATTACCTAATTGCTTCCAGAAAACTTTGTAGAAGTCTACTGAAAACCCACTTGTACCTGGACTTTTGTTGTTTTTCATGTTTTTCAATGTTAAACTGGCTTCTTTTAGAGTTATTTCACCTTCTAATTCTGTTGCTTCTTGCTCATTTAGTTTTGGCATATTAATGTTTTGCATGTATATGTTTAGATTTATGTCATTTAAAGAATTTTCTCTACTGGAATATAGGTTTTCATAATATTTGCTGGCTTCATTTAAAATTTCTTTTTGATTTGTAATATGCTCACCATTTTCTTGCTCAATTACATTAATTATTTTACTGGAGTAATTATGTGATTCCAGGTTACAAAAAAATTGTGAGGGTTTTTCACCATTTTCAATAATATTTGCCCTGGATCGGACTAAATAACCTTGCATTTTTTCTTCTCTTATAGTGTAAAGTTGCTGCTTTAATTCTTCTACTTTTGGGATAGTTTCCTCTACTAGTTTTTCTTCTAAATTTTGAATTTTTGTTATCAATTCCTTTTCTTCTTTATTTTTAGCTTTCTTTTTGTATGACGCATAAGATATTGACTTTCCTCTTATTTCCATCATGAGTGTTTCAAGGAATAATGAATCATTAATTATAAATTGTAATTCATCATCTGGAATTTGATCTATATTTTCTAAATTGTATATGGGTAGACAATATTGTTTTTTGATTTCCAAAATTTTTGAATTTATTGCATTAAGATATTCTATGTCATTTAGGAGAGAATTGTTGTGTTTCCATAGACCTTTTCCATGTTCAAAAGTATTCATTGTTAAGGATAATGTCACAATTGAATGGTCTGATTTGTAACCTGTTTCAATTTTTGATGTTTTTACCAAATTAATAAGGTTCTCTGTCACTAGAAAAAAGTCAAGTCTTGATTGTTTAAATGGATTTTTACGTCTCCATGTGTATCTTTTAAGAGATGGATGCAACTCTCTAAAAGTATCAAATAAATTATTTTCTTTTATGCTATTTGTCACAAATGACCGTGCCTTCGGATTATTGATGTGTTTATAGTTAAAACAATCCATATCTTGATCAAGAGTTAAGTTAAAATCTCCGCAGATTATGTATGTGTCATTTTCCATTTCTGCAATACAGTTAAAAACATTCTCGTAAAACTTAGGTTCATCTTTGTTTGGACCATATATATTAACAAGTGTTAACCGTTTGTCCCAAATTGTTATATCTAAAATCAAGAAATTGCCATCTGTATCATGTTTATGTTTATGTATTTTGCAGTCAACTTTTTTATTGAAAAATATGGCTACACCTCTTGCATTAGATTGTGGAGCTGGACCAAAAAAACACTTCCCATCCCATCTGTTTCTGATATGCATTTCATCGCTGTTGGTAAAATGTGTATCTTGCAGACAGTAAATGTCAAAATTTTTATCATTTAAATACTGGAATACATCTTTTTGTTTCTTAATTCCACCCAGTCCTTGAGTGTTAAAGGACAGTATTTTTAGCTCAGCCATTTAGAAATAGATGAAAACATAGAATGAACCGCTCGACTTGCATGACTGATGACAGAAGGAAGTAAGAACATATAATAAGTATAACAAATAACATACAAACAAAATGAAACAATGTCATGTTTAAACACAAATAGTGTTCAAAACATCAAAAATCTTGGATTTGCACTTATATATATATAACTCAGTTTAGTTATGTTTAGCTTAAATTCTACAATTGGCATTTGCAGATAAGCAGATGTGGTGTGCCTATCTCCTCATGTCCCATGACTGATACCGTTTTTTTTTTTTTTTTTGTGTGTGTGTTTTTTTTAAGTCTTCATCGAAGACTTGTGCTGCAGGCCCCAATCAGAAATTCTTTGCAGCTATAACAAAAGCATGTACCCGCACCATCAATTGTTGGGATATATAACACACATAAGTAGATATTCACACCATCTGCCCATCTGTGATTGCCTATCGATATTTAGGAAAAAGGTGATTTTTCTTTTGTGTTAACATGCACAATTTAAAATGGCACCATAACAATATCTTTTTATATCTTTTATGGTCAATGGGAAAAACAGACCATAGTATTAGTGAAAAATAATAAGTCACCTTGAGGCATAGCAATAATGGAAATGAAGCTTAAATTACCAGTTCATACCTTATCGACTAGTCAATGCTATACTGAGGTTGATCTGCATGATACGAAAATGAATTCGAACAAACGGTATATTAATCCGTGCAAACGATATATTAATTCGAGCAAACGGGATATCAATCCGTTCAAACGGGATGTTAATCCGTGCTAACGAGATATTAATTCGAGCAAACGACATATTAATTCGAACAAACGGGATATGAATTCGTGCAAACGGTATATTAATCCGTGCAAACGATATATTAATTCGAGCAAACAGGATATTAATTCGAGCAAACGGGATATCAATTCGTTCAAACGGGATGTTAATCCGTGCTAACGAGATATTAATTCGTACAAACGACATATTAATTCGAACAAACGGGATATGAATTCGTGCAAACGGTATATTAATCCGTGCAAACGATATATTAATTCGAGCAAACGGGATATCAATTCGTTCAAACGGGATGTTAATCCGTGCTAACGAGATATTAATTCGTACAAATGACATATTAATTCGAACAAACGGGATATGAATTCGTGCAAACGGTATATTAATTCGTACAAACGACATATTAATTCGAACAAACAGGATATGAATTCGTGCAAACGGTATATTAATCCGTGCAAACGATATATTAATTCGAGCAAACGGGATATCAATTCGTTCAAACGGGATGTTAATCCGTGCTAACGAGATATTAATTCGTACAAACAACATATTAATTCGAACAAATGGGATATGAATTCGTGGTAACGGTATATTAATCCGTGCAAACGATATATTAATTCGAGCAAACGGGATATCAATTCGTTCAAATGGGATATTAATCCGTGCAAACGAGATATTTATTCGTACAAACGGCATATTAATTCGATTAAACGGAATATGAATTCGTGCAAATGGTATATTAATCCGTGCAAACGACATATTATTTCGAGCAAATGGGATATGAATTCGTGCAAACGGTATATACTAATTCGAGCAAACGGGATATCAATTCGTTCAAACGGGATATTAATCCGTCCAAACGAGATATTAATTCGTACAAACGACATATTAATTCGAGCAAACGGGATATGAATTCGTGCAAACGACAAACGACATATTAATTCGAGCAAACGGGATATGAATTTGTACAAACGGTTTATTAATCCGTGCAAACGACATATTAATTCGAGCAAACGGGATATTAATCTGTTCAAACGATATATTAATTCTAGCAAACGGGATATCAATTTGTTCAAACGGGATATTAATCCGTGCAAACGAGATATTAATTCGTACAAACGACATATTAATTCGAGCAAACCGGATATGAATTCTTGCAAACGGTTTATTAATCCGTTTGGACGAGATAATAATTTGTTTGGACAAGATATCATGTCAGGAAAACCAAGTTGATCGATTGACCTTTTGGTGAACTTAAATTGGACCTGATCTTATTTATTTATTGTACCAAACTTTGATTGTTAGCTCAAACATTAATTTTACTGTGTGACCTAGAATGTTAACTTGTCTGACAAAAACCAACAGTCCTGGTTTCCGACCAGGTCCGACTCAAAACGGGCTTAACAGCGACAGAATATAGCTAAGAAGCTTGAAATTTCCGATTTAGAAAGTAAAGGAATTTTACTATTCGTGTAGGGTGAACAAAGACGCTGATCAGCTTCGCGGTTACCATGAAGCCGATCTGAACGTTTATTTTCGCAGCGAAGCTGATCTGAACATTTATTTTCGCATATGCATATTTCTGCTTTTCTCATGCAGTGGCCCATATCGCTTCATATCTCCTCATAACGCGGCAAAAACAAATACGGATAGATAAATAAATAAATAAATAAATAAATAAATAATAAACAGATAAATAAGTACCTTTATTCGAACTAAGAATCTATCTATCTATCTATCTATCTATCTATCTATCTATCTATCTGTCTATCTATCTATCTATCTATCTATCTATCTATCTATCTATCGCCGTCCATCCCTCTGTCTGTCCATCTATCCATCCATCCACCCACACACTCATGCAAAACCCATCCATCCATCCATCCGTCGGTCCGTCAGCGATTCCGATTCCGCTCCATTGTCTTGAGCATTTCTTGGCCGATTTTATTTAAACTTTGTGTAATAGTTGATGTCAGGAAGGAGTGGTTTGGGATTTTCCGCAAATAAGTACAGAATTTTAACCCTTTTTTTATGCTGAAATTCCGTTTCCGCTTTATATCTTGGGCGTCTTTAGGCCCATTTCCTTCAAACTATGCATAAGAATTGATATTGCGGAGGAGCATTATGGGATTGCAGATTAGTAAATTTTGCCCCTTAACTACAGAGTTACGGCCTTTGATTTATGTTCAAAATTGCGTTTTGCTTGATATCTTTTGAACAAATGTATGGATTTTGATAAAATTTTGTGGCACATACGTTGACAAGATCTAAGCTTGGATGGTAGTATTTCATATTTTGTGAATTTTTAACAGAGCTATTGATTTTTTTAAAATGACTTTTATCCTATATTTTCAGTTTAAAAAGCACACTTTTTAGTAATTTTGTACATGATTGTACTTTTATTAATAAGATACATGTTGAGAAAACCTCATTCATTTGTTTTCTGAAATTTCTAGCCTGAGTTAAGTCCCTTGAATAATGTAAAGTGTAAGTGTTGTAACACTACAATATTTCTTCAGATGAAATAATTGGGTTAATGATCATAGTTTTCTGATTTGATATCATGCATGCCTGCAGGGCTTTTTTTTCTTTCTTTCTTTTTATATATATTTTCATTGGATGAATAGAAGAGTGTCCAAAGGTCGCTTCTGTCAAATCCGCGCTCAAGTATATTAACTTATACTACAAAAATTTATTTAAATTTTCCTTGGATAAAAATGCACTGGATTTGGATTGCCTCCCTTCATCCACAAAAACTTCCATAGTCTGAAATAAGCGTCACATAATTTCACTATACATCATGAAAACATGTGAAATGTATACCCACCCCACTAAACCCTACTTTTGAATAGTAAAATTGGGGTATGCATGGGTATACATATTTTTCTTATTTTTGATTTTTGTTCTAAAACATAGATTGTGGGTACTCGTTACAACCGCCTCGGTGGTTCTAATGTGTACCCACAATCTATGTTTTGAGCAATTATAAGAAAAATAATAATAAAAAATCTGGAAATATTTATTAGTACAGCTGAAACAATGCTGTATATTGCATGGACTGGTTTTCGTAATGAGTTGAATAATTCCAAGTTAGGTTGCGTTTGCGTTTGCGATGTTTTTCATCAGGATAACATGTTCGTGTAATGTAACGCCTCGCCGAGACGGTTCTAATGTGTACCCACAATCTATGTATTGAGCAAAAAATAAAAAAATGTCAGATTTTTTTATCTGAAAATTTTGGATTTTTACTACTGAAAACCGTATATTGCATGAAATAGGTATACCATTTTTTACCCAAAGTTTAGTATATTAGTATATAAAAAGGGGTTTAGTTGGGTATACATTTCACGGATATGTTTGCGTGATGAAATGCGCATCACAACTCCTGTGGATGTTCAATCTAGTCATTTATATAAGTGCCCTGTTAAAATTTGAGCCTCTTTAATTTCGGATACTGAATGGCCACGTTTAGATCAATAAGATTTGAGCGGGATGAGGACAGGGGTCGGGGTATTTATTTATATAATATTTATTTATTTTGAGCCGCGTTAAAAGAATAACATTATTGTGGATTCCGACCACTTCCACCGGGCTGTTCATCCACAACAGTTGACTAGATGCTAGAAATGTTTGATTGATAAAGTAAAAGTATTGTTCTACATGTATTTGAGTAGCGAAAACAAAGGAGATATGATGAGATGAGCCACTGCATGAAAAGACCAAAACTTTGCATATACGCGAAAACAAAGATGCAGCTCAGCTTCGCGGTTACAGATCAGATTCGCGGTAACCGCGAAGCTGATCAGCGCCTTTGTTTTCCCTACACGGATAGTATAATTCCTCTACTTTCTAAATCCGAACTTTTAAGCTTCTTAGCTTTATTCTGTCGTTGTACATCCCGTTGTGTCGGACCTGGTCGGAGAGCCAGATTGTTAGTTTTGTCACACAAAGGCTCATATATTAATTCGTCATGAATATATAATACATTTTGAAGATCATAATTCGTAGTCAACATTCTATAGGTCACGGAGTAAAACTATTACGGTGGTAACTATTGTATGAGCTAACAATGCAAATTCACCTTCACCAAAAGGCCAATCGACCACATTACGAAAATTTGACCATGCAATATACAGAGAATTTTTTCAGTTGTAAAAAAAAATAAATTTCACCAGAAAAAATATTGATATTTTTCTTATTTTTGGTCAAAGCATAGATTGTGGATACATGTTAGAACCGCCTCGCCGAGGCGGTTCTTACATGTACCCACAATCTATGTTTTGGAGTGGGGTTTGAGGGGGTACACATTTCACGGACATGTTTTCCTGATGGTTTGTTTTCCCGACATAGATGTCGTTTGCACGGATTAATAATCCGTTTGCACGGATTAATAAACCGTTTGAACGAATTGATATCCCGTTTGCTCGAATTAATATATCGTTTGCACGGATTAATATACCGTTTGCACGAATTCATATCCCGTTTGCTCGAATTGATATGTCGTTTGTACGAATTAATATCTCGTTTGCACGGATTAATATCCCGTTTGAACGAATTGATATCCCGTTTGCTCGAATAAATATATCGTTTGCACGGATTAATATACCGTTTGCACGAATTCATATCCCGTTTGCTCGAATTAATATGTCGTTTGTACGAATTAATATCTCGTTTGCACGGATTAATATCCCGTTTGAACGAATTGATATCACATTTGCTCAAATTAATATATCGTTTGCACGGATTCATATACCATTTGCACGAATTCATATCCCGTTTGCTCGAATTAATATGTCGTTTGTACGAATTAATATTTCGTTTGCACGGATTAATATCCCATTTGAACGAATTGATATCCCGTTTGCTCGAATTAATATATCGTTTGCATGGATTAATAAACCATTTGCACGAATTCATATCCCGTTTGCTCGAATTAATATGTCGTTTGTACGAATTAATATATCGTTTGCACGGATTAATATCCCGTTTGAACGAATTGATATCCCGTTTGCTCGAATTAACATATCGTTTGCACGGATTAATAAACCGTTTGCACGAATTCATAACCCGTTTGCTCGAATTAATATGTCGTTTGTACGAATTAATATCTCGTTTGGACGGATTAATATCCCGTTTGAACGAATCAATATCCCGTTTGCACGACATATATTTTTTCTACAAAAAATATTGATTTTTTCTACAAAAAATATTGCGTGTCCTAAAGATACCACCGTAGTTATACATAATGTGTACAAGCAAAGTGCATGTTAGCTTTAAGAAGCTAATAAAATAAATACTGACAAAATTTCTCAGTTGCCTATATAAACTTTACAGTCAGATCAAGGTGTAGTGCGGCCTTCATGTCCAAGTGGTTAAGAGCGCTGATTTCATGAAGGCGCTGAATCACTAAATCATCACACTGCTGTGTCTGATGTAGGTTTGCGCCCCACACATGGCACATTTGAGACAAGCCAAGTTCTGCTTGTGGGTGTGCCAGGTGGTTTTTCTTGGGGTTCTCCTGTTTTCACCCCACCTACTGATTGGCTCATCTCATATGTGCTGAAATAATTCTGAATCTGAATCAAAAAGAAAAAAAAAAAACAATCAATCTTTATGTCATTTGTATCCACGGCCCCTTGCATCAGATTTGTGGTAAAGGCCTTGCTAAAAGTCCACCGGCTCTCCGGAGAAGAATTGATGACAACAATGTGGAACAACAGCTAAGAGTTGTTCTAAAGAAAAAATGTGAGACAGGGGCTTAAATTTCTGCATGTAAATGTACAGATACATTTTCATATCAAACATTATAAAGGACCATAAAAGTGATTAAACTAATATCTAATTTGAATTAATGTGGCCATGTATTTTGGCAGGAAATTAAAAGCCTGGCATATCCCAGGCACTGCTGTGACTGACCAGAGGTTAAATCCCGGCACTTAGCCTCGCTGTGTCCATGCTATTCCCAACCTCCTTAAAAATGACTGGTGCATTATTTTTGTGTTTGAATGAAACTGTAAGCTTAAGATCAGGTTTTCTCTAGGCAGAGCATAGCCGGCTTGCAGAAAAAAGACCTATAGTTGTGAAAGTAACAGACATTTATTGTCAATATGATTTTCCACTAGGTTACCCGGAATTATATAGATTGTATCTCATTCTGCTACTGGAGATAGAAAAAAATATGTATTTCTCTTCTCTATAACTACTGATGTTATATCAATTAATGCTTCCCTGTTTAATTGCTTCTTCAGTTCTAGTAGTTCGAAGTTATGATTCTAGTAGGAATGAAGTTAATTGGATTTTATGTCAGTTAATGTTCATGCTTAAAATTATGTCAGGTTGTTTATTATTTGAAATTTTATGCAAGTAGAAGTTTTAAAAGAGACAAATTTATGGTGATAGATAGAGTGAATATACCAATAAATTACATTATAAAAAGCTGTGCAAAAAGGATAAAAATTGGTCAAGAGCAAGAAATAGTACAATTGATTTTACTACGAATTTGATTATATTCCTTGATGAAATAAAGATCTTTTTGATAATTGATATATGATATTGTATTAGTAAAAGCTTCACATATTATTCATGAGTGGAAAATGAATTATTAGTGAGTGGAATTAGTGTTTTGTTAATATAATTCATGAATTCAAGAATCAATGAAGATGCACTACCTTTGACTTAAGTAAAAATGATATGACTTTGAGTAAGGATATATTGTGTTATTGAAGTTCTTGGATTACTATCATTCAGTGTTGTTTTGGATTTATGGATTAAACATGGCTGAAAAACCGGACGAGCCGTCACCGACCCGATCGCCACGGAAACAGCCTCGACAGTTCAAGAAGTGCAAGAGTGCGACCTTCACCCTCGATGGGATGAATTATGTTATAGGTAATTATATATACAGTCTACAAGTAAAGAACTAGCTATGTCCAAAGTCAAATCTGGCTCTCAGTTGTAAAAAGTATCTGGTGGTTGTTCTTTCCTGGTCTCAAGGTTATAAAACATTTTTCATGCTCAACTCAGCTGAGACTAAAATTGTCCTGTTCACAAATTTATAAGCAGGATAAAACACAGGATTTGGCGATCTAGACCTTAAAGAATCAGTGACTATTTGGCCTGAATACGCCTATACTTTAGCAGCCCAGAACACTGTTATTAAGCTCCTGATGCTGATCCTTTATGCTGAGGACAATACTTCCATGTCTTATGAAGATACTCATGCATAGATATTTGCATATTTTCTCATTATTTGGTAGAAATATCATTTCAAGAGGGGACGGGGGTCTAAATTTCGTAAAAACTAAAGATCGAAATTTTGAGGTTTTTTCTGCATGCTCACATTTTCTATCACTAATGTTTGTAATTTAGAGTGTTTAACTGACAGAGACATGCAGGAATCAAGAAAAAATCATCAAAACTGTTTAATGCCTCTACAATTTGAAATGTTATATGGAAATTATTTGGAAGGTACCTGTACAGCATTTGTACTTTTGAAATATTAGATTACCATATTTGTTATAAAGTTATAAATGAAAGTGGTACAAACTGATGTTTCCTGTCTGGAATTAACTCAAACTCCTACTAGATTTTTTAAACCTGCATGTGGCTTGAAAAATGGGTAATTACGAAGGTTTTTTTTGGCATTATATATATTGCAAAATATAATTACTCCGACCAAAACTTTATGGTAAATTCTCACAAGATTGCCATGGCCAATGTTGCATAACAGATATATACACATGTCCTGTTTTATCTAACACGGCTACCTATCTCCACAATTCAGTATAATACAATCATTGCTTGTCATTTTGGTACTGTATCGTCCCAGTCAACATTATCGAACATGGCTAGAAAGATACACCACTTCCTGGTATTATGTGAAGCAAATCGTGTAGTTTGCTTAATGACAAAATCCGGTGATAATTGTGTTCGAACCCAGGACCTCTCAATTATGCCTTGCAAAATGAGGGTGTGAAATATGTTGATTGATTAACTGAATAAATGCTTAACATCCCAGTCAATAGCTATGGTCATGTGAGGACTTTGCCTCCATTTTATGGGACATTTATCCAAAATAAGGACATCATGGCATCTACAAAATGCTTCAAATATAACCCCCAACTAAACCGACTGGGCTTACAATGTATACGTAAGGTTGGTTTGACATGAACCACTTTTCCTGGGCAGGCTCAGACCTGAGTGGTTAACCAGTAATCAGATGGTCAGACAGCAGCGTAGAAGCTTAGCCTGAAGGCACCAGCAGCCCATCTATTTTTTTTAGGTCCTAATAAGCAGGTGCCCATATTCCCACACGACCACCCATGGAAATCTATCTTGTGGCTGTTTGTTACAGTGCTGAACTGAAAACCATGTCCTCATGACTGATGAATAACAAACAAAATTAGCAGCTATGTAGGTAACAGGGCGTGAATAAATCAAAGGTGTATTTGTACAGTATGTTGCCAAAATATTGTAACGCATATTTACCAAATCCGTTTTTGCCTGCGCCCAAATTATAAAAATTGGTTTTGCAGCATCCCAGTTCAACTTCACTGCAGTTAAACTATTGTATATGATAGCCCTTTTATATGGTTTCAATTTTGATAACTGTATATCTGCTAGTTTTTCCTGAATGAGAAACTAGGACTGATTATCATATTTGGGCTCTCGTTTTTGGGCTCTAGAGTATCGTTCCCCCCCTAGAGCCAGCACGCCGCTTTCATATATTGTGCGGATAATGGCAACACATTTGCAGGCAAAAGCTTTTGTTGGCTCTCGGGGGGGGGAACAATACTTTATAAAACTTTTCCTGATTTCTATATATTTCATAACAAAAATGGTTGTTTCAGATCAAAATATACATCCTGGGCCATCGAAAATGAAATAATAAATTCTTCTATTACAAAGCCCCTTATTCAGAGAAGCTAACACGCGAATCAAGAGAACAATTACCAACTTTTATTTCTCCTTCAAAACATAGGCATTTGTAAATGGAAATAGTCACTGATTCTTTCAATTTATGTGGTTTCATAATATGCATTAGCAGTTTAAATTTTATGCTCAGTTGATATGAGTTGAGCATGAAAAAGGTTATATTACCTCATGGCCTGCTCTCATCTAAGCTGGATCTGCAGCATATGGATATGGATATGAAGGCCACTTCCAATCAAACCTCACATCCAGCTCATATACTGCCATGAAGATTTGGTAATGAAAATATAATATTTCTATGGCCATTCTCTCTCTTCAGCTGATTCAAGAAGTGCGTTTGTCATTTTTTTTTTTTTTTTAAATTCAGTTTTACGTCCCTTTCAAGATTATTTCAGCTCATATGAGACGGGCCAATCAGTAGGTGGGGCGAAAATGGAGAACCCCGAGAAAAACCACCTGACACACCCGCAAGCAGAACTTGGCTTGTCTCACATGTGGCCAGAGCGGGGCTCGAATTTGTCAGTTAGTTGTGTCTGAAATGTGCATTTAGTACTGGTAACCTGCCTCCAGGGGACATTATAGGACAGTGTGGCTAGTAAAACTGATCGTCTCAACATGACCTTAGCTGTTGACCTGACTTAAGCACTATCTCAACCAACCATGTCTTCAGGGGGTAAAGTCAGATGTGTCTATCTTCCAGAATAGAATAGAATGGAACAATTTTGTTTGTTTGTTTGACTTTGGGTTTAACGTCCCACCAATGGCTTAAGTCATATAGAGATGGGACCTGGATCTCATCTGACAGACTGGAGAAGCCCGGGATCAAACCTATGACCCCTGGTTTACAAGGTGAGTGACATTACTACTGGGCCACTGAGGCTTCGAATTGAATTGAATTATCTGTCCTATCCGCTTTACAATGTAATAATACATGTAATAATGATAATAATAATAATGAAAATAATAATAAACAATCTATAGCTCTTGGTAGAGATTTCTAACATATGATGGGCAGTATGAGTATGCCAGTTGTGATACCACAGAGATATTGTTGGTGACATTAAATGGATTAAATCTTGACACTGCGGTTATGACATTAAATATGAGCTGCGTCATGAGAAAACTGGATTTTTGCCTACGCGCAAACATTTAAGCCGCAGATCAGCTGTGCAGTAACTGCATAGCCAATCAGCGCCTTTGTTTTCACTACTTGGATACTACAATTTTTCTTCTTTCCTAAATCCGAAATTTCAAGTTTCTAGCGATCTTCTGTAGCTGCACAGGCCAGTTTGTGTCAGACCTGGTCGGAACCCATAGGACTGGTTTTCTCGCGTCACAGCTCATATTGTCTGAATGTCTGGAAAAGGCTGCCGCATCAGCAGTCTTATTAGAAACCCCTGCGGGTCATGTGCCAATATCATTTAGAAATATGATCATTATACTGCATTATATGAGCCACGACGTGAGAAAACTGGTCTTCGGGAGTTCCGACCAGCTCCGACATAAACCGGCCTGTACAGTCACAGAAGCTGGCTAGAAACTTGAAACTTCGTATTTAAGAAGAAGAGACATTGTACCATCTGTGTAGCGAAAACAAAGGCGATGATCAGCTTCGCAGTTACTGCGAAGCTGATCTGCGCCTTTGTTTTTGCATAGGCAAAAATCCGGTTTTCTCACGATGTGGCTCATATAGATTTATTAAACATCAGAATAAGTGAGACTCGGACAATATTCAATATGTAACACTTCTGTCATGAACAAAAACAGACTGCTTCTTATTATGACTCTAATTGAACCCAACAAAGACTTTTTCTCCATACTTTGACACTATTTTTCCCTTTAGAATCCCATGGCTACCTATCCCAATAAGACCGTGAGACAGACTTTGAAGAAAGACTTTGGAGACAAACTTTGAAGACAAATTTTGAAGACTAGCTTTGGAGACAATTTTTTAGACAGACTTTGAAGACAAACTTTGGAGACAAGCTTTAGAGACAAACTTAAGAGACAAACTTTGAGGCAGACTTTGAAGACAAACTTTGGAGATAGACTTTGGAGACAAAATTTGGGGACCATCTTGTGGAGACAGACTTTGGAGACAAACTTTCAATGGAGACAAACTTTGAGACTTTAGAGATAAATTTTGGAGACAAACTTTGGAGGCAGACTTTGGAGACAGAATTAAAAGAAAAACTTTAGAGACAGACCTTGAAGACAGACTTTAGAGACAGACCTTGAAGACAGACTTTGGAGACAAACTTTGGCGACAAACTTTGAGACAATTTTTTTGAGACAAACTTTAAGACAGACTTTACAGACTTTGAAGACAAACTTTGAAGACAGACTTTGAAGACAGACTTTGGAGACAAACTTCGGAGACAGGCTTTGAAGATTGACTTTAGAGACTGACTTTGGAGACAAACTTTGAGACAAACTTTTAGAGACAAACTTTAAGACAGACTTTACAGACTTTGGAGACAACCTTTGAAGACAGACTTTGGTGACAGACTTTGGAGAGAAACTTTGGAGACAGGCTTTGAAGATTGACTTTAGAGACTGACTTTGGAGACTAACTTTGAAGACAAACTTTGGAGACAGACTTTGGAGACAGGCTTTGAAGACTGACTTTAGAGACTGACTTTGGAGACAGACTTTGGAGACAAACTTTGGAGACAGACTTTGGAGACAGGCTTTGAAGACTGACTTTAGAGACAGGCTTTGAAGACTGACTTTAGAGACTGACTTTGGAGACAAACTTTGGAGACAGATTTTGGAGACAGACTCATTTAGAGACAAGCTTTAGAGACAGGCTTTGAAGACTTACTTTAATGTCTGTGTTTTGATTTTAAACTTAGTTGAAATAATTCCTAGTATTTCTATTCAGTTTACTTTAAGACCTTTGTTACATCAGAGACTTATTTGCCATTGGTGAATTTTAATATTTCATATTGCTCTTCAAATATAATTTGGGTTTTTGAATACAAGCCTTTGTCACCATGTATGTTCATAAACATTTATGTTTTGGAAATCCAGTTACCATCTTTTGGGAAAGAGCTACTTACACATACTTGTATGACAAATTGCTCTGTTTGTATCAGTACTTATTTATAATTTTCACTGGTTTGGGGGCAGAAATTTGGCTCTGTTTGTGCTTTTTTCCTTGTCTTTGATTACTTTTTTTTTACATTTAATTGAAATTTAAGAAATTAGGTCACATGAGTATCTCTGTAACATAAACATGGAATCAGGTATATAATTCTTAACTCATTTAAGCGTAGCATCCTTTTTATGGGGCATAGGCAAACAGTATAGCCCCAGATGTGACGCCGCAGAATGTGGCATCCCATCTGGGGCTATTCTGTCAGCATAGACTATTATCATAAAGAATTTATATGAAAATTTAAGATCACCCCTAACTCCTAAAAATGAAAGTGGACTCACCAAGTTGATTTACCAGTAATGGGTATACATTTGTCAAAAATGGGTTACACTAGAAAAATCTAGTGTGACAGTATGTTGCCATAGTTATAGGCAAGGTGCTTTGTCATCATTAAAATACTGTTTTCTAACTTTGGGCATCAGGAATACTGTAGAAATGATACATAAAACTTTCAGAACACTGAAAAATGTTTTTTCAAGCAACTCTTGTCAAGGTGTCAACCTCGAGGGACCAAAAAACCTGCCAGGAACAGTGGGATACACTTTAAAATTATATTCCATTTTTAGCTCACCTTCGGCTCACAGGTGAGCTTATAGTATACCCATGATCCGCCGTCCGTCCGTCCGTCGTCCGTCGTCGTCCACAATTTCAAAGATCTTCTTCTCTGAAACCGCTTGGCCAATCAAGTTGAAATTTTATGTGGAGCCTTCTTGCATAGTGGCATTGAAATTTTGTTCGCGATATTTTGGTCACATGACCAAGATGGCCGCCACGCCCATATATGGTAAAACCCTTCAAAAATCTTCTTCTCCAGAACCCGTGAGCGGATTTCCACGAAACTTGGTATGTAGCATCGGGGACTCCAGCCCATCATAGTTTGCTAAAATGATGACCCTGGGATGACCTTGACCTATTTTACGGCAAGGTCAATTTTGGAAACATAGGCTTTTACATTGGAAAAAATGAAAACTATGGATTTCTTGTAAACTTTTGCAGCCTGAGTCCTGAAAAGTGGTAGATGCAGACAACTAATGGAGTAGATGAAGGTATATGATTAATATAGGTCAAGGTCATCTCTTGACCTTGGCCGATATGTCGTTCATACACACTTTTCAAATATCTTCATATCTGCAACCGCTTGACCGATCAAAGTGAAATTTTATGTGGAACCTCCATGGGTAGGGGGAACGAAAGTTTGTTCGCGAAATTTGGGTCACATGACCAAGGTGGCGGCCAAGCCCATATATGGTAAAAACCCTTCAAAAATCTTCTTCTCCAGAACCGGCAGGCCGATTTCCACGAAACTTGGTACAGGTCAACCTCATTAGAACGCTATCTGTGGGGTCCATGAAAACAGACCATGTTATAAGTGAACCGTGTTATAATGAGGTTATTTACTATAGATGTATAGCAAAATATTCAATTTGAGAGCCATGACATGGTCACGTTATATTGAAAACCGCACTGTTATGAGGCGCGTTATAATGAGGTTGAACTGTATGTAGCATCGGCGACTCCAGCCCATCATAGTTTGCTAAAATGATGACCCTGGGATGACCTTGACATATTTTACAGCAAGGTCAATTTTGGAAACATAGGCTTTTACATTGGAAAAAGTGAAAACTATGGATTTCTTGTAAACTATTGCAGCCTGAGTCCTCGAAAAGTGGTAGATGCAGACAACTAATGGAGTAGATGAAGGTATGTGATTAATATAGGTCAAGGTCATCTCTTGACCTTGGCCGATATGTCGTTCATACACACTTTTCAAAGATCTTCTACTCTGCAACCGCTTGGCCAATCAAAGTGAAATTTTATGTGGAACCTTCATGGGTAGGGGGAACGAAAATTTGTTCACAAAATTTGGGTCACATGACCAAGATGGCCGCCACGCCCATATATGGTGAAAACCCTTAAAAAATCTTCAGAACCGATGGGCGGATTTCCACGAAACTTGATATGTAGCATCGGGGACTCCAGCCCATCATAGTTTGCTAAAATGATGACCCTGGAATGACCTTGACCTATTTACGGAAAGGTCAATTTTGGAAACATAGGCTTTTAAATGGGAAAAGGCGAAAACACTGGATATTTTGGAAACTTTTGCAGCCTGATCTGAGACTTGAAAGTTGAATGCAGACAACTGATGGAGACAATGAAGGTATGTTATTAATTAAGCTCATTGTCATTTCTTGACCTTGACCCAAAGCCATTGAAATATCGAAAATATAGACTTGTTTTTCTCGGACGTGAAACTTTGCAGATGCAGACAACTAATGAAGTCAATAAAGGTATGTAAGTATTCAAGGTCAAGGTCATTGCTTCAGGTGAGCGTTCCCAGGACCAATGGTCCTCTGGTTCGATGAGACTGTAAGCTTCATGTCCTTCATGTTACAGAATAGACCCAGATGGGACGCCATGTTGTGGCATCTCATCTGGGGCTATACTGTTTGCCTATGTCCCATACAAAGGATGCCAGGCTTAGATAAGTTAACCGCATAGATGGTATGAGCCTGCACACAAAAAGTGTATGGCTAAGTCGTTTTCCAGGTTAGTTATATTTTGAAGCACATTTCATATGATTGATATGACATTCCAATGTTAGGTAGAAGTCCCATAAATTGGAGGTAAAGTACAGACATGACCAAAGCTGTTAACTCAACATAAAATGAGCCACTTCGTGGGAAAACCAACAATGTGGTTTCTGAGCAGGTCCGACACAAACCGGCCTGTACAAGCACAGAAAACAGCTAGAAGCTTGAAATTTCGGATTTAAGTAGAAGAGGAATTGTACTAACGGAGTAGCGAAAACAAAGGCGCTGATCAGCTTCACGGTTACGGCGAAGCTGATCTGCGTCTTTGTTTTCGCCTATGCAGATTGTTGGTTTTCCCATGGGGCGTCTCAAATAACTAATTAAACTGATAATTTGAAATTTACAGGATTTAAGTTATTATTTATTGGGATACTGACATTGCTACTCGCTAATTTTATACTGTTATACTCTCCACTTAAAATAAAGTTTGTCTTATGTCTCAGACTGTTTGCACACAGTTTTTCAGAAGCAGCTGATAATGTTGAAAGACGGCAATTACATAATATCAAATATCATAAATCAACGAGACTTCCTGGTTAACTGAGCAGCTGCTTATGATGGATTTATGTCACACAATGCAGTCTAGAGATTTGCAGGTTAAAACTTAGAATATTTGAGCCACAACGAGAGAAAACTGGTCTTTTGGGATTTTAACCTGGTCTGACACAAATTGGCCAGAATGCTAGATGATTGAATTGGAAAAAGAGGATCTCTACTATCAATGTAGTGAAAACAAAGGCGCTGTCCAGCTGGGCAGTTACTACACAGCTGATTTGCGTCTTTGTTTTCGCAAAGGCTAAAATCTGGTTTTCTCATGATGCGGCTCTTTTCATTTCTTATTTGACATAGGTAGTGTTTGTATTAAAAAAAATCAACAATGCAAACCAATATTTCATTGATTGGTGACAACAAGCTTCTATCAAACTATAAAATGTAGGTCACTGTGACCTATTTAATGACTGTGATTGTTGATTTAGGTATCTTGAAGATTATTTATAAGTCTAGGGCTGTAAACATAACTAAATCATGCTGAAAACGTAAATGTTCATTTTATAGGCATTTTTTCGTAATGAAATGTTTTGCTTATTACAAATAGTAAGAATCGCAATAAATCTGGTGAAGATGTATTAGGTGTCAAAAAAATTAGATCACAACTGTGTTACAGTTTTGTTGCATTATTACTAGATGACATAAAATAACAGGTATGCCATAAAAAAAACCTCCTGAGCATTCCCTCTCATGGTTCCTACTTAAAACCTAGTCAATCTAGTAGCCAAATTGGCCATGTTGACTGTATATTGGTCAGAGGTTATGCTTACTACCTCTGTGAAAGTGTGACACAAAATGTGCACAAAATGTCTCAATGTATGCCCTCACACAGACCATTTTGCCAGCTGCTTTTGGTGACAGCTTTATTTCCTTGTCTTAACATGAAATACAATGTCAATTTTCCCTGTCTAGACCTCTAAATAGTGGCTAGTTATGACAGGCTTAGGGAAAGTTATTGTTCTATAAGTAGTAAAAGTGTAAAAACGGCAGGCTGATGGCCTGGGAGTCTCAGACGGACGGAATCATCCAGGTTTTAATTGTGCTTGCAGCTAGGCATGTGGTCAAAACTGTCCAACAATGCCAGAATAATGCATGCCATTACCGGAAATCAAATAGTTACGATTATATGCAAGCATAATCAATGTTTATAATAATTCTGCCTTTCACTTAAAAAGGAGGGGATCGCAGTAGCGCTGGTGGTAGAGCATATCAGACTCTGAATCGAGAGGTGCTGGGTTTGATCCCACACAGGGCACCATGTTGTGTCCTTGAGCAAGTGTCCTTGAGCTAGATGCATTAATTTTCCAGAGTATTGGTTAATGCCCAAGCAAATCACTTATAAAGGCTACAATGAGTGTAAGGATGTTTGCATTTTCAAAGTCCTAGAAATGCCTTGAAAACAGCAATCGATTTATTGAAGTCTCAGAATCCATTTGGAAGCAATTATAACATTTTGCTGAAAAAAAGTTCCTAATATACCAGTCAAAAGTTCAGTAAATGATGCATATCAAAAGATGAATCTTTGAGAGGTATTTATTCTTCAAAGTATTCTTGATTAGATATCATTAATCATTATGAGAAAAAACACACTGACTGTCTACAATATCTATTGAATAATAGTAATAAGGCAAAAACTGAGAATCTTTTTTACCTAATGGCCTGTATATCTTAAGAGTTGATATGGTATCATGTATAAGTAATCATTACTCAGTCTGATTTTTTTTGGACAGTGGTAATGTAGATTGACCATATATATTTTGACAGTGGATCAGTGTTGTGATCCAAAATTTTGGGACAGTGTTGTGATCCAAAGTTTTTGGACAGTGGGGCAGTGTGGTGATCCTATAAGTTTTTTGGGACGATGGGACAGTGTGGTAATCCTAAGCTTTGGGACAGTGTGGTAATCCTTAGTGTTGGGACAGTATGATGATCCTTCGTTTTGGGACAGTGTGGTGATCTTTACTGTTAACTAGGACAATGTGGTAATCCTTAGTTTTGGGACAGTTTTGTGCTCCAGAGTTTTAGGACAATATGGTGTTCCTTAGTTTTGGGACAATGTGGTGATCCTAAGTTTTGGGACAATGTGGTGATCCTTAGTTTTGGGACAGTTTTGTGCTCAGAGTCTTAGGACAATGTGGTGATCCTTTGTTTTAAGACTGGGTGGTAATGCTTATATAGTTTTGGGAGAGTGTGGTGCTCCCAAGTTTTAGGGCAATGTGGTGATCCTTAGTTTTGAGACAGTGTGGTGATCCTAATTTTTTGGACAGTGTGATGATCCTAAGTTTTGGGACAGTGTGATGCTCCTTAGTTTTGGCACAGTGTGGTGATTCTATGTTTTGGGATAGTGAGGATATCCCAAGTTTTGGGACAGTGTGGTGATCCTTAGTTTCGGAACAGTATGGTGATCCAAAATTTTGGGACAGTGTGGTGATCCTATGTTTTGGGGAGATTGTGATGAAGTTTTTTGACCACAGAGGTTACAAACAAGTGTGTTCACCTGACGAAGTTATCTTTTAGACATTGATTTGATCTTATTTTAGGTCTCCATTTTTATAGGTTTTGCACAAAAGGTTAACTCTTGGTACATTGTATATAGCATCCTTGAATGTACGTATGTCTACAATCACAGTAATAATCAATCTTTCTGACTAGATATGGAATATTTTTTACCGACATTTGCTCTTTCAAGGACCACTTGCAACAAATATTTATAAGATATTGGATTTGTCTTAGACAACTTCTGCATGACAGCTTTCATATTCTAAATAAAGCCAGTTATTTTATGCATCAAGAGCTGTAAAGAATATTAAAACTGCAAATGAGCTGCATCACAATTTCTTAACAATGGTGTGACAAACAGTTGGTGCCTCCCAGTTATGCAAAAGGAAAATCAGTCAGTGAAAGCTCTCTCTTGATGGTTTGAGTAAGCGAGTATGCATGGTTTGCCCATCTTGTCATCTAGACTCAGCTTAGCCATACATGTAAATGTTCTAGTATAATCATCAAGGAGGTTCTCTAATGCATTGGAAATAAGAGACCAAACTTTTCCTTTAATATTCAAAAGCTTTTAAAATTTCTAAGAGAAAACTCTTAAATCTTCACTTGGTCAATTAATTTTATGGGCATTATTGAAGAAATTTTCTTTGACAGAGAATTCTACAAGTCCTTCCACTTGAAGCTTTGAAAGTACATGTACCCTTTAAAAGCAGTATACAACCAAGTTGCTTATTCTCAAGTGACATATTGTATAAAAAGAAAAAAATAATAATGTTTTTTCAGTGAAGGGAAGTGAATCAACATTTTGCCCATTAAATCATGTAGTCTGGTTATGTTCAACTGTGCTGTATAGGCAGTCTCATCCAGGTCTGCACTCATAGTTGATGCCCCAATTCTGTCGAAAATTGGTAGTGAATAGCCTCACATTTTCTTTGAAAAAGTCCAAGTTTTCAAATTTTACCTTGGTTTTAAACTGGTCAGTGTCAATTTAAGGTCATAGCTTGAACAAAATATCATGGGACCAGAATGCGAGAATGCTGCAACAGTTACTGTTAACATTTTTATGGAAATAGTGACTGTGTGGGGCTAAAAATCAGATTCTTATTAAAATGAAGCTGTATGACTCTGATCAGCACTACCTATAGCATGATTATGCTTACTATATTTATGTACCAAAACTTGGACACTAATGAAATGGAAACCTGCTTTATTAATTGATTGCAAAATGTATTTGTCTTGGCATATTTCTACAAATTGATCTTCAAGACAGCCTTGAAAGCCACAAAGTGTCCCAACAGAGAAAAAATACAGCCTCACTGTGAGGAAACAGGTCTTTGGGCTTTCAGACCAGGTCCAATGCAAATCGGCCTATACAGTCTCAGAAAAGGGATAGAAGAAGAAATTTTGGATTAATTGTGCTATCTCATAGTATACCACAAACAAAGGCAAAGATCAGCTAGCTGTGCAGTTACTGCTTGGCTTATCTGCGTCTTTGTTTTTGCACATAGACAAAAAAAAAAACAGTTCCCTTATGAAATGGCTCAAATCTTACAGCATTTTGAACAGGGAAACCTATCAAATGCAGCTGTCAATAAATTCGTTGCCCGTGAGAGAGCATACAAAATAGCATGCGAGTCCTTGGTCTACATCCTGATAAAAAAATCAGCTAAATCAGGTAATTTTTTTTATACCACACAGATATCCAAGCTTTTCTAAGGCAAAACAGCACAGAAATCATTTTAACCAGGCATAATCTTGGGCAGATTTAGATCTGCCGTGAGCTGCGTGTTCCGCAGTGTATTTTGTCATGTTGGAGGTATGGTATTATCTTTCAGCGATCTGGAACAATCGGCTATAAATTGAGCTGATAATCGATCATTAATCACCTACGGGAACAGACAATTATTATAACAGACAAATCGAGGACCCGAAAATGTTGTTATTCTGCCAGTAATAGAACATAATTCGTGACCAAGAATGAATTATTTATTACATGGAGAATAATCAAATAGAAGATCTGTCCCTGAGCATCCCTAAAAGTTGGATATTTTGGTTTGTTTATGGCTTAACATCCCAGTCAATAATTTTTCAGTCATGTTGGGATGGTGCCATTGCTGCTTTGGTATTTACCAGGGCCGAGTTGTTCAAAACTAACGACATTGTTAGTTAACGTTTCGTTAAAATTTCAAACATTAATATTACAAATACACTGTTATTTTTTGATGAAAAAATGTGAGAATCCTTTGCAATGCAAAGGATTCTCACATTTTTTCAACAAAAAATAACAGCGTAGTTGTTACTTTAGCTGATATTTGCTTAACAAATTTATGTCTTAACGATATCGTTAAGCTAACGATGCTTTGAACAACTGGGTCCAGCACTATAGGGAGCTTAACTCATTTACGCCTGGTGTCCCTTTTATGGGACATAGGCAAACAGCATAGCCCCACATGTGACGCCGCAGAATGCGGCGTCCCATCTGAGGCTATTCTGTTTGCTAAGAGGAATTTTATCGAAAATTGAGATAGAAATTAAAAATTACTCCTTAGAGCATCCCTAAAAATGAAAGTGGACTAACCCAATTGATAATGATGGGAAAATCCATTTGTCAAATATGGGTTAAGGACACTACACGGTGGAAGAAGATATTGAACCCAGGGCCTCTAGCTCCAGAGTCCAGTTCTCTACCACTAGGCCATGATAATCTCTATACTTCTGAAAACGGTGATCAACCTTGAAGAACTAGGATAGAACCTTACCACTACCATCGAGCTACTGTGGACATCCATGATAACATCAGGAAAACATGTCCGTGAAATGTATACCCCCTCAAACCCCACTTTTATATAGAAAACTGGGGTATGCAGGGGTATACCTAGTTTTCTTATTTTTGCTCTAAAACAGATTGTGGGTAGTCGTTAGAACCGCCTCAAGGAGGCGGCTCTTAGTAAATGTGTACCCACAATCTATGTTTTGAGCAAAAATAAGAACATTATAAAAAAAAATCCAATGAAGTTTTCCATTTTTTCTGCTGAAAAGAATCTCTGTTTATTGCATGGGCTAGTTTTCGTAATGAACCGGAACAAGGCGGGGTAAACTGGAGAGACTTCCGGGTTCTATTAAAATGTTTAATACAACCAGAGTGCACTGGTGCAAATGGGGAGACATGTTAAAAAACAGCTAAAACCAGGGCAACACAGGACAAATTGTGACACCATCAAGGCTTGACCAGGATGATTTGGCGTAAACTATGGGTAACCAGAATGATACTGTGCTATCCTGGGACAAACTATGACAACCGTAACGACATTGTAGTAGAACCGGGAAAACGACCGGGTTTACACTGGGGTAATACTGTGAGTGTTAGAACAGGACCAATTTTTGAAGGAAAAGTTCCCCGGTTTATCATAGTTTACTGGCTTGTTGTCATGGGGACATTAACCAGGGTTAGAACAGGGACAGTGAGAACAAGACTGTACAATAGTACTAGTTAAAGAGAATAACATTTGCATAATGACATCATTTGTATCAAATGTTAGGTATATCAGTTTTGTTGGAATTTTCGCACTTGCGGAATCAATTAGTGGTGTTGGTTGTGCAATTTGAGATTTTCTCATTTCATTATTTTTTTTTTTAAAAAATGAGACAGAATTCTTAGGTTTTGTTAGGAATCGGCTACTTTACTGTAATTATTCTTATAAGTTGAATAGCTGGGATAAAATCAAAACAGCATCACATATTTCTTAACTTATTTATGTAATCATTTAAATAGAGAGGATATGTAAAAGAAATTTGAAGCACTTTTTGGTTGTCATGGAAGCATAATTTTGGGTAAAAGTCTCATAAACTGGAGGCAAAGTCCCGACATGACTAATTTTAGCTGTTGACTGGGACGTTAAGCATCATTTCAAACAAATAAGCAAACAAAATAGCATTCCAATTTTTACACCCCTGTCAATTACATTTAGATTATTTCAGCACTTGTCAAGCAAATTACTTCTGGAAAATATGATAAACACGGAAAAACATGCATGTTGTTTACAAATTTATGTGCGCAATTTTGTTTGGAAAACTAATCTAGACAGTTTTAGAAAAACACAAGAAATTACTCAGAAGTGAGTGTTTGGTAAAGCAATTATCTGATCAGCTGTCAGGTCTGCACTTTCACACCTCTACTTGCAATTTCCTGATTCTTCAGATGCCAAATCTCTGTCATTAGTAATAGTAATGATAGTTCATGATTGTTACTACAAAAATGCTTCCAAGAGTTTGGCCATTTCCTGCATTTTATTATTATTCAGATCGAATAAAGAAGGAGTAAAGACGAAATGAAAAACAACCAACAACATATAAAATAGGCCGGGGTGGTTTAATCAGTAATAACAATAATTACATGTATTACCTTTTTCATAAGATGGTGTAAATTGTTGGGTTTTGGTTTGATGGTTATAGCTTAACGCCCAAGTCAGCAATTTTTCAGTCATGTCATTCCTGGGTACTTTTGGGAGCTTAAGGACTTACAGTGCACAAACTTTTTCAAATGGTAATTTCCAAAACATTGTTTCATCTTTTTAGCTCACCTGAGCCGAAGGCCATGCTCCGTCGTCCGTCCACAATTTCAAAGATCTTCTCCTCTGAAACCGCTTGGCCGATCAAAGCCAAACTTCATGTGGAGCATCCTTAGGAAGGGGGAACGAAAGTTTATATAAATGGTTCAGGTCACATGACCAAGATGGCCGCCATGACTATAAATAGCAAAAACCTTTAAAAATCTTCTTCTCCAGAACCAGTGGGCCGATTTCCACGAAACTTGGTATGTAGCATTGGGGACGCAGGCCCATCATAGTTTATATAAATCATGACCCTAGGATGACCTTGACCTATTTTACGGCAAGGTCAACTTAGGTCGCCAATGCATTTGAATGGGAAAAAATGGTAAAATGCTATTTAATGGGTAAAACTTACTGGGAATAGGCAAATGGACAGAAGATTAATGTTAATGGAAAATTTTAGCCCCTGGGGGGTTGTCTGCCCCTGCCCCGGGGCTATATACATGTATATTTCCATAATAATGAAACATCTTCTCCCCTGAAACTGCTTGGCCAATCAAAGTAAAACTTCATATGGAGCATTGTTGGGAAGAGGGAAAGACAATTTATATAAATGGTCAAGGTCACATGACCAAGATGGCCGCCATGGCTATAAATAGAAAAAACCTTTAAAAATCTTCTTCTCCAGAACCAGAAGGCCAATGATTTTGAAACTTGGTGTGAAGCATCAGTGACTAGAGCTCTACAAAGTTAATATAAATCATGACCCTGGGATGACCTTGACCTATTTTACGGCAAGGTCAACATAGGTTGCTCATGCATTTGAATGGGGAAAAGTGTTAAAATGTCATTTGTAGGGAAAAACTTGCAGGAAATGGGCAGATGGACTTAAGTGCTGGCTCAGATAAAAATCATGCAGATGACTCCACATGGTGGGTAACGGATTTGGCTGATTTTCATTTGTCTGAGAGGTTTTGATGACAGAACAAGAAAAATAAGGGTTATTTCGATTTTTTTCAATTCTCGTCACCATGGCAACGGGAACTAATATTTTGCCTAAAAATCGCTAAATTCTGCTCTAAAAATGGTATAATTCAAAATAATATTTTATGAACGTGATAAATGTTAGGTAGAATTGAACAATTCGAATAGAAACAATTGAAATAGCTTAAAGCTTTTAAGCCAAAAAAACATTGATTTTATTCAGCTTGGCGTTGCCATGACAACGCATATTATACCATTAAGTCAAAAAATATGAAAACGGCATTTTTGGCTGTTTTTAGATCAAATTATCGCAAATTCAGTAGACTGATATTGATATGCAGTTACACTTAATTTATAAAGCAACTCTTATATTACATGTTTCCACAATAAAACGCTTTGCCTTTTCATATACACGGTTGCCATCCCCAGTGAAAATGCAACTGAAATTTCACTGAGATTTCAGTGTTATTTCAATGAAATAACAGTGAAATCTCAGTGAAAGAATTGGTCAAAATAACACTGAAATAACATTAAGATTTTCAATGAAATTTTGTTGAAATTTTGTTATTATTTCAATGAAATAACACTGAAATCTCAGCGAAAGAATTGGTCAAAATAATGCTGAAATTCAGCGAAATCTCAACGAGATTTTACTGAATTTCAGTGTTATTTTGACCATTTCTTTCACTGAGATTTCAGTGTTATTTCATTGAAATAATGAGTGAAATTTTGCTGAATTTCATTGTTATTTTGACCAATTCTTTCACTGAGATTTCACTGTTATTTCATTGAAATAATAATGAAATTTTCACTGACAATTGGAGAATATCCAATATGGTCACCTGCTTAATTAGAAGGACTTTTAAAGCCTGCCCAGGAGAAGTGTTGAAAGTAAAACCATCCATGCATATAAGCCTTTTTTTACTTGGATGCACTATGGTGCTTTATTGCTGCACTTTGGAATGTCACATCATCCCAATTTTGGGTGGATGTCCCATATAAAAAAGGAGGCAATGTCCGAATATAACCTTCGCTGTTGACTGGGATGTTAAGCCATAATTCAAACAATCAAACTACCTAGGCACTGGGTTTGACAGTAAAGATTGTCCAAATGACTCTTGAATCAAAATATGGTTCTACACTCTCACACAATGATTTGTGTGGGTGGGGAATTGGAATGATGCAATTTAACAGAAAAAGCATCAATACAAGTCACATGATCTGAAGGAAAAGATATATACAGTTAAAATACATGTAAACATTGTACATGTCACTTAGTGCATCAATCTTGAATGAAATTAATTTATTATTGAGCACCTTCTCTTTAAACTTGAAAAAACATACATTGTGTCTGTTTTCTTTCCCTCCATTTTAGACAGGAAGTGATGTCATAGAGTTGCTATGAGCATGCTCAGGATTTTTTTCAGTGAAATTTCGGTGCAGTGAAATTTCGGTGAAATTTTGGTGAAAGTTTGCAAGCTGATATTACACTGAAATTTCAGTGAAGTCATCAAAACAATACCAAATGATCTCTGTGGACAAAATGGTAACAAAGTGTGTTTATATGCACCTAAATAAAAACAGAACCTACGTTTCTGAACCACCAAATCTTGTAGAGCATAGCTGAACTATACAGATATGAGCACTGAAATATGCTGATAAATGAGACTAAAGTCATAGCAATTATGGTTGTGTACTGTACAGAAATGCTTTTCATGCTTGTTGATAGTAAAAAGTACATTATATAATCACCAGTTACTGTTATTATTATCATGTACCATGTGTTATGTAAAATGTCATTAATTTTTAGCTGAAAAAAAAAAAAAAAAAAAAAAAACTATTTTATTTTTCTGCTGAATTTTTTCTGCTGACATCAATTTTTTTTTTTTGAAATTTCACTGAGATCTATTTGCTGAAAATTTCAATAAAATTTTTGTACTGAAATTTCAGTGAAATCTCTAGACTGAAATTCCGTTGAAATTTCATTGAAATTTATAATTTCTATGACATCGAAATCTCAATGAAATTTCGTTGAAAATTTCATTGAAATTCCTGTGACATTAAAATTTATTGAAATCTCAATAAAATTTCACTCAAATTTTTTCAAATTTTGATCATTTCGGTGAAATTTACCAAAATATAAGGATTTCAGTGAAATTTCACTGAAATTCATCAAAATTTCACTGAAATTTCAGTTACATTTTCTCTGGGGATAGTAACAAATCGAACACCACTGGAATGAAAAATCTAAAATTTATATTTTGGAGGGTTTTCAGGTAAGCTTATATCAGCTTCTAATCACTGGTGGATTTATTTTGTAGCAGTGTACCAAGAAAGGAACTTATGATTTATCATATACAATAATAGAAAAAATAGCTTGGTAATTTACCTGGTTGCCATGGCGACAACTATAATGCTACAAAGGAAAGATATCTAAAATATTGATTTTTGGGTTGTTTTCACACCAAATTATTGACACTTCAGTAGACTGATGTAAACATGATATTGCCGTTTAATTGTAAAGTAAGAATTATATTACAAGTTTCAACAACAGAACCCTTTGCCTTTTCATATACACGGTTGCCATAGCAACAGATCGAACACCACTTGAGGCAAAAAAGTAAAATTTACAATTTGGAGGGTTTTCAGGTAAGTTTATGTCAACTTCTAATCACTGATGGATTTATTTTGTAGCATTGTACAAAGAAAGCAACTATTGATTTATCATATTCAATAATAAAAAGACAGCTTGGTCACTTACCTGGTTGCCATGGCGACATTTATAATGCTACAAGGGACAAATATCTAAAATATTGATTTTTTTTTGGTTGTTTTCACACCAAATTATTGCCACTTGAGTAGACTGATTTGAACATGATATTGATTTAGAATTATAAAGTAAGTACTATATTACAAGTACAACACTTCGCAAATTAATACGTGTGGTTGCCATAGCAACAAACCGAACACCACTGGAGGAAAAAAAAAAACGGCTAAAATTTACATTTTGGGGGGTTACAGGTAAGTTTATATCAGTTTCCCTTCACTTGTGGATTTGTTCTGTAACATTGAACCAAGAAAGCAACTATTGATTTATCATATGCGATAATAAAAATGACAACTTGGTCACTTACCAGGTTGCCATGGCGACAACTAAAATGCTACAGAAGAAAATATCTAAAATTTTTTGGTTGTTTTCGCACCAAATTATTGCCACTTCAGTAGACTGATATGTTAACATGATATTGAATATTAATTATAAAGTAAGTATTTTATTATAAGTTTATATAATATAACGCTTTGCAAGTTAAAATGCATGGTTGCTATAGCAACAAGTTGAACACCACTGGAGAAATATACTTAAACGTGACATTTTAGGGTGGGTGGCCGGGGGAGGGGGTTCTGATCATTTATATCGGCATCTGGAAAATTGTGTATTTATTTTGTCGCATTGTATCAGTAAAGCAACAATTGTTTTATCATGCTCGATGATGAAAAGACAGTATGATCACTTACCTTGTAACCATGACAACAACAAAGTCACACCTGAAGATGAATGTCCAAAATTGGATTTTTCTGCTGTTTTGAGACTCAATTCTTGTAAATTCTGTAGACAATTTTTGTTATGAAAATGTATAATGATCTAGAAGTATCAAGTACGTCATTTGTTCAAAGGATTTAACCATTTAAAAATTTAAATACTGGTTACCATGACAACAACAAAGTAATTCTTTGACAGCCGCCCAAAATTGGCATTTTCTGCTGTTTTGAAACTCATTTATTGCAAATTCAGTAGACTGATATTGGAATTAAGTTTTGTCATGTAAAGTGTCTCTGATATTACGTGTCCAGAAAAATAAAACCCTTTGCAAACTCAAATACCTGGTTGACATGACAACAACAGAAACACCTGAAGACAAATGTTCAAAACTTGATTTTTTTCTGCTGTTTTGTAACCAAGAGCTTGTAACCTAAGTTGTCTGATATCGATATGAAATCCTACTATAATTGCAAATCAACTAGATCTTCAAAAGTGTGTTTCCAGGTACGAGTGACCCGGCATAAAACAAGCACCTGAATTAACTATTGTTAATTTTAAAAAAAGCTTTAACTTGAAAAATGAAGTTGTTCCCCTTGAAAATAAGATTTCTTTAAATTTTAGTCATTCTTGAATTTTCAGAAAATATATAACTACTTTTAAGCTGAAACAAACAAATTTCATAGTAAACACTTCAATATTTGTTTTCGTTCCTTTATACTCTTCATACTGTTCCTCTAAATTCTTTCCAACGTGCACTTCTGTGTAATAAAATGGATGCAGTTCAAGTTACATTGTACGACACACAATAGTTTGTGATTTTCCTTTTTCGTGTGGTGTGCCGCAGGCTTTAGATATCCTAGCTACGATTTTGAATTAGTCTATACTGCTACAAGTGTTTAAAAACGTAAGACCGTTACCACGCAGTAGGGAGCATGGTCCGGAGACGCTGTGATGATCGAGTGGCCACCGCATGTTGTTTTTTTTTATGATAATTTGGTGACAAAAAATGTACAGACATCGTTTGTTTGATGTTAAAATTGATGCTTAACGTCCCAGTCAACGGCTAAGATCAGGTCGGGACGTTGTCTCCATTTACGGGACTTTTACCCAAAACATCCAACAAGTGCTTGATATATAACCATACTACAAAGCCACAACCGCTATGACTTGAAACCACTTTTCCTGGGCAGACTCATCCTGAGCGGTTAACCAGTAATACGATGCAGTCAGCAGTGTAAAAGCTTTGCCTGGGGGCACAAGAAGCCCATCTATTTCTTCGGGCGGCCGCCCCAATGGGCGGGGCCCGTACAGTGATCGTAAGGAGACCGAAACGGCTCAGTCAGAAATCGTAGGGATTCGTCGTAGACATCTTCCGACGATCTCCGTATGGTTTTCACTCAGAACGTGGACGAAAGTCAGAGCAAGAAATCGTACGATGCCTGTATGAATTCTAAACATGCCCATGATCACCTACCATGTCTAAAATAGCAGACCAACTTGAAAATCGCACGATGATCGGGACAAATGTAACCAAGGCATTGATGAGGACCCAGGAATGGATTCAAAAAAAAAAAAGTGAGTGACACACTGGTCTATGGACAAACGCGCGCCAGGTGTGTTGAGAAAAAAAAAAAAAAAAAAAAAAAAAAAAAAAAAAAAAAACAGCAACAACAACAACAACGCTCAAAGCAAGTTCAACGAGAGACACGTTAGAAACGCGTCACATAAGCGTTGTCAGGTGGCGAATTCGCAATGTACTCGTATTGGCACTCTATGCATTGCAAATCGTGCAAGTCGAAAGACTGTCTTGTAATTTATGTGCGATCTCTTACAACAGGCCGCGATTCATACTATCGCCTGCCCCGCAACGGAATGCGACTGTTTTGTTTTCTACCCGTTCTCAGAGGCTGCAATCCTAGACCGGTGTGCGACTCTCACAGCTGTCTTGTTATACCTGAAGGAAGGCCTACGATACGTCAAAACACTGCAAGACTGGTGTGAAGCGGCCGGCTAGGCCTATTGTGCATGATTCGATCAACATCGTCATTCAACATCCAACACTTACCTGTGATCGTCAAATACACAGTTTATGTCGATACACGTTGCTTTTATGACAGTTAACTTGAATTTATATGTACTCAGGGTGTTCTTAAATGGAATTCAGTGAGGCGGAGCCAACTCCGTGCCACGCCGTTACAGTCTCATGTTCGCGGCCGAATGGTTTAGCTACTCGCCGTGTGAATCGTGGATTGCAGGTTCTATCCCGCTCTTTTTCAGTCTTTCGGATGAGTCTTTTAACCCATGTCATGACCTAAGCTGTCATGACACTGATGGAATACAAATCCAAAGGTGGTGTATACGATAGACAGGAAACGCGTACTACTTTTACTAAAGCATAATCTTTATGATAGATTTCAAGGGAAGTAACTTAAAATAAAACCTCAATGTTTTAAGGTCAAGAATATGAACAAATTTTGATTAATAAAGGGTGTTAAGAAAGTTCGTTCCGCAGTTTAACGCATGGTTTGAAAGCATTTTATAAGCAAAAACTAATAAAATGTTGTTTTTTCCATGAATCGGTGGTGTTCTCAGATACAATATAGCAGTTGAAATGCTGTCTAACGTCGAGTTGCTTCACAGATATATATTTTCTAAGGTTACTATATTTAAAAAATTCCGGAATAATTCGTTTTTCTGGAAAAAATTGTAAAATATTTGACATTTGATCTTTCTTCACAGGTTTGTAATTAAAGACATCGCAAAACTTTTAAAAATGGCGAAATAGTAGTCCATCTAGGCTGTATTCATCAAATTATAGAGGACTTTTACGCATTTTCCTTAGCATGACAAAAATATTTTCTAGTATACCCCCATTTTTGTGTAAAAGTTCAAGGGTTAGAAAATGGGTGCTAGTGTTTGGTGGCCATTTTGTTAATGATCAGGTATCTGATTTAAAACATCTTTGCTATTATCTTTTCATATACATCCAAATTAAAGTCTGGTTATGTCATAATCTAGTTTTGAAGCATGAAAATCGAGCTATCAGGAAAGCAATTTTTGAGCGGAACGAACTTTCTTAACACCCTTTATTATTGTATTTTTTAGATTACAATCAATCAGTTTTATTTTTCAAGAATACTTTTAATAGTTTAAAAGTGATTTACACGTTTACAACTGAAAATATCATTTATAATTCTAAGTATGTTTAACATGATAATACAGTTTATTTTTGCTGCTATATATTCATGATTTTACAGGATTGGTTCTTAACGTCCTATTAGTTTTTTTGCCGTTCAGCCCGGCATGACGTAAAACGGCCACTTTCTATTACTTCTACTGTTTATTTTTAAAATAATAGAACGTCCGTCCTGGGTTAGCTTCGTGTCAGTGTACTGAAATATAACGCTGACGAAAGGAATAATTCGTGTTTTAGGCCGCCCCCGTGGCCGAGTGGTTAGGGTCGCTGACTTCAGTGCTCTTGATCATTCGATCATCTCACCGATGTGGGTTCGCGCCTCGCACAGGGCGCGAATTCATATGTGAGACAAGCCATGTTCTGCTTGCGGGTGTGTCAGGTGGTTTTTCCCCGGGTACTCCGGTTTTCGCCTCACCTACCGATTGATTCGTCTCGATATGAGTGAAAAAGCTTGAAAGGGACGTAAAACTGAATCAAAAAAAAAAAAAAAAAAAAAAAAAAGTAATCGTGTTTTAATGGAAGACGTAATTCCCACATTGTTGCATGTTCAAATTTGCATTTTATTTCTAATAAGACCACATTTTACGTGTCTTAATTGTCAATTAAGGGTCCATGCGACTTGGCACGTGAGGATGAAAGCACGTGACGACTGACGTCACGTCATACTAATCTAACGTCTTGTGACGTCAAATGCGTTTCATCTTTCTATTCTTTTCCGTCCTTATTTCGTAGCTTCTTAAAAACACAAGAATTTCATGCTGTGTCTTCGCGAAGTATTGTCACATGATTTTTGTCACATGACGCTTTGTCTTAGCAACGTCGCGCGGTTTGGTTACCGGCTTCAAGAAGAAATTCTACTGCTAAACGGGACACCAGCGCAGTAAGAAATACCTAGGCGTAAACATGTACAAAATACGGCATCAAAAGTGATTTGGCAACGCATTTTATTTTTGGAAAATGTAGAAGAGAGGTTAAGCTGCATTTTCATGTATATTATGTATAATAACTCGTCTACTGAAGTGACCAAAATTTGACTTGAAAATTGACGACATTTTCCATAGACTTCAAGCCAAACTTGTAAAAGTGTGTTTAAAACTTCAATCGTAATTTTCTCTAAAACTGCTGGACAATTTTCAAAAATATTTCAGAGGTCAAATACTACCATTACGGCCTTCATATAAAATAAATTTCATCAAAATCTGTTAACCTCGATGTGGAGTGAATTTTCAATTTTGCATGATTTTTATGTGAACCGGCACTTAAGACTGATGATTCTGAAAAAGATTGGACCCCAGGGGTCTGTCTGCCCCCACCCTGGGGCAATATACATGCATATTACAGTGATATTCAAAGATCTTCTTCTCTGAAACTGCTTGGCCAATCAAAGCCAAAGTTTATGAGGAGCATTGTTAGGAAGTGGGAATGAAAGTATATATTAATGGTCAAGGTCACATGACCAAGATGGCTGCCATCGCTATAAATAGCAAAAACCTTTAAAAATCTTTTTCTCCAGAACCAGAAGGCCTATGATTTTGAAACTTGGCATGAAGCATCAGGCAATGGAGCTCTACAAAGTTTGTATAAATCGTGACCCTTGGATGACCTTGACCTATTTTACAGCAAGGTCAACTTAGGTCGCCCATGCATTTGAATGGGGAAAATCGCTGAAAATGTCATTTGAAGGGCAAAACTTGCGGTAAATTGGCAAATGGACTGAAGTTTTATGTTTTCAAAAAGAAATTGACTCCAGGGGTTGCTCTGACCCGGCCCTGGGGTTATATACATGTATATTACCATTCTAGTCAAACAAGTTTATTGGTATATATCTCGGGTTTCAGGTGAGCGTTTACAGGACCATTGGTCCTCTGGTTTTTGTTATCCTTACATTAAGCATGTAGCTGGCTAACAAGTCTTTGACACTGACTTTCTCTGACTTGTAACTGACAGTTTAGAGCAAAAATTGGCTTTAATAACCAAAATTTTCAGCTGTCAAAGAACCCACCAACACACATGAACAATTAATATTCAAGAACAGAGAAGGTCCTTCTCATTTCTGAAAGACAAACAACCATTCCAAAACTGATCTGACCCCTTTGACAACCTAGAATGTAATTTCGCCAAACAATTTAAACAATTACTGCTCCCTTAATCACTTGGATTGTGCCCTAAATGAATTCTCCCTGCCTTGATTATAAGGTTTCTTGAAGACAAACTGCATATTACCTCTTAGATTGCTGCCATTTAGTTTGGCCATTCAAAAGAAAGAAAAGAGTTGATGTGATTCAGAAAATCACAGATCACATCAAATTACTCCCAAGTGCAGCCTCTTTATGATATTAGGTACTCTGATGTCAAATGCAGAATTCATTCCATCTTATATAATCATAATTGTATCCAAAATATCCAACCCTCTATCCATCTTCTGTGGCTGTACAGGCTGGTTTCCGCCGGAACCCAAATTCAGCAGCCCAATTTCAAATTCAAGTTGTTACATCATGGAATATTATTGACTATTCAATAGCACTACAACCAGCTGCCGAGGGTCCCTTCGGGGTAAAGGAATCAATTCTAGCGTCATATTCCCTCAAAAATATTGTCTCTGTGGTGCTGATTGTTTCTGATATTATGAGAAAACCGGGTTTCTACATATGCGAAAACAAAGACGCAGATCTGCGTCTTTAACTGCACAGCTGATCAGCGCCTCTGTTTTCGCTACTTGGATAGTACAATCCTTTTTCTACTTATATTTAAAAGCTCAAGCTTCTAGCTTTCTTCTGTGGCTGCACAGACTGATCTGTGTCGGACGTGGTCGGAAACCCCGAAGACCGGTTTTCTCGGCGGTTCTAATTGGTTCTGAGATTATGACATTATTGCGATAGCAGGCCTCTTGAGAGTTTTGATGTCTTTAACTATATGGACTCTGGCAGTAATCTGAATTTGTTTACAGCGATTTGGTTGAGAAGAGAAGCCATCAGTTTCAGTATCATGCACTTAAGTCATTTGTAACCAATGCCTACCCTATCTAAGAGGAAGGGCGGGGATTATGACTTTCCAGTCTTCAGCTGGGTCGGATCCAGGATTTCTGAAGAGGGGGTTCAAATGTAGAAAAGGGGGTTCACTTGCCTATTCTTACACAAAATCATTAGAGAGCATGGTCACCAGACTTAGTCATGTAGAATGTCAGAATTTATAGCCCTGGGGTCCTGATGCAGCTGTGTTTACATGATTTCATTGGGGAGTCTTGTGGTGTGTTGGTAAAGCGCCAGATACCAAAGAGAGAGCTAGGTTGGGGCTTTGAACCCTGGTGAGACCTAGTCGAAGTTGTGTCCTTGACACATAGCCATAAAGTGATGGCTCTGAACGTTTGTTAACTTGAAGAAATGCTACAAACGCCTGTCCCCATGCTTTAGCTAAACTGGCCGTGTAATAGTGTACCCAAGAACATGTGGTTTATTATTATAAGTCCCAACACGGCTTACAAATGGTTGACTGGGATGTAGTCTTGGGATATGATTAGTCTCAACTCAACCACAGATATAACATCACCTTTGATGATTAGATATGACAACAATTTCTAGTCTTAGAACCTGTCTTGAGCCACATCTAAAAAAAACCCTTTGCATTTTAGTATATGTTGGGAAAGAGCTAGTCATCTCGCTCTACATGCGTGTTGTAACATATTTTGTGGGACTTTGTGCTGTACTTTTCCTTCCCGCCTGGTGTCTGGTTTGGGATTTTAATTTTTATTGTGTTAGATTCCTGTGCATTCTGTTCTTACTTCTCATGATGAGGCTCATTCCAAGTGAGGCCAAGGAGCATAACTGGTCTAAGAGTTCTGTAAAATAGAAGTAAAAGTTGTTTCCCTTTGGATGTTAAACAGTTCAAGTTTAAGGGTCCATTTTTACTGATTGTTAATATGCTCTTACAGTTGGTAAACTGCCTATGAAAAGCATCCTGTTTATAAGTTACTGTAAATTGGGAAATTTTCGCATGACTTTTATTTCGCGAATTTTCTATTTCCGAATTATTAGCGAGTTCTTGAATTTGTGTATTCTATAAGTGACTCTTTATATGCGAGAACTTTGAATTCGCGAGGCAACCAATTTGCGAATATTAGCGTAAATTAAGTTCTCGCGAATATTTCCGTATCTACAGTACTAAATGAAAAATGTGCACTTGATATCAGTAAGCTTTTCTAAGGACAGTTGAGTTAGAATAAGTGTCCAATATACTCAGCAAAAATGAGCCGGCCCTAAGGTTATAAAACTTTTTTCTAGCTCAGCTCAGCTGAGTATGAAATTTCAACTGCTCATAAATGTTGAAATAGTAAACAGTAGTGGAAAATTCAGGTTCAAAACTCAAAAACAAGTAGTTTATCCTGCTCATAAAAGTTAAAATGCCAACAATTGTTGGCATTTTAACATTTATGAGCAAGATCAATTTTAGTCTCATTTCAGCTGAGCATGAAAAACGTTTTAAAATCTGAGCAGGTCAATACCATCGTCATACAGAATGACAAGGTACTTACTTAAAGAAAGGGAGCATCTGTGAGACTTTGCAGAATTATTAAGATTGAATTTTAATATGGGATCACCGTTAATCAATTGAGAGGTCCTTGTCCTGAGGTTATAAAAATTTTTTTCATGCTCAGTTCAGCTGAGACTAATATTAATCCTGCTCATAAATGTTAAAATGCCAACAATTGTTTGAACATCAATAATAGCAGGATAAATGACTGGCATTGATTTCTACACCAAAAATGTCAGTTAATTTGGACTTTATATTTCAGTATTTATAACTGGCTCAGCAGAATTTAGCATGAAAATAGTTTTATAACGTCCGGGTCTGGTTAATACCTAGGAAAGCGCTGGCTCCATCCAAACATGACTGAAAATTGTTGAATGGAACATTAAACCACAATAAAAAACAAACAAAATCATGTCAAGTAATGTTTTCTTTCTTCTATTTTCAGGTAAGTGTATAGCTGGTATACAGTAGGTATGAACAAAAGTCAGAGACTCAGAAATAGAGGTAGGATATCTTCTCTTGCTAATAAAAATGCAAAAAACATTTTCTATAGAGTATGGCGTGCTTTGGTTGGTATTCCAGGTCTTCTAGCTGGACAATAGGAGCCGCGTCATGAGAAAATGGATTTTTGCCTATGCGAAAACAAAAGGCGCAGATCAGCTTCGCAGTAACTGCGAAGCTGATCAGCGCCTTTGTTTTCGCTACACGGATAGAACAATTCCACTACTTTCTAAACCCAAAATTTCAAGCTTCTAACCATCTTCTGTTACTGTACAGGCCGGTTTGAGTCAGGCCTGGTCGGAAACCCCGAAGTTCGGTTTTCTCGCGACGCAGCTCATATCTTTTAAAGCATTTAGATCAAGGCTAGATGGTATGGTTGTTCTTTAAGTTAGGTGGCCCAGTGGTAGAAGTCAGACACTGGAGTGAGGACAAAGCTAGGAGTAAAAAGCCTGACAATGTGACGATGTTTGTTCGAGTAGTGGCATGACATCCCTGTCAGCAATTTATGGGACTGTATCTTCCCTTTTTAGCTCACCTGAGCCATTAGGCTCACAAGGTGAGCTTATAGGATGGCTGTCCATCGTCCGTCCGTCGTCATCCACCATTTTCAAAGATCTTCATCTCAGAAACCGCTTGCCCAATCAAAGCCAAATTTTATATGAAACATCTATAGGAAGGGGGAACCAATGTATATATAAATAATCCACCATGCCCTTATATGTTAAAAACCCTTCAAAAATCTTCTACTCTGGAACCGGTAGACTGATTTCAAAGAAACTTGGCGTGAAGCATAGATGGCTCAAGCACTACAAGGTGGATATAAATCATGACCCTGTCATGACCTTGACCTATTTTACGGCAAGGTCAGCATAGGTCGCCAATGCATTTGAATGGGGAAAACTTTTAAAATGTCATTTAAAGTGAAAGTCTTGCAGGATTGGGCAGTAGGACTGAATATTAATGATTCTGAAAAAAATGGACCTCAGGGGCTCATCTGCCCCCACTCAGGGGCATTATACATGTATATGACCATAATATTCAAACATCTCCTTTGAAACCGCTTGGCCAATCAAAGCCAAATTTTATGTGACGCATCTATAGAATTGGGGAATCAATGTCTAAATAAATAAATTAGTTCACATGACCAAGATGGCCGCCGTGCCCATATATGTTAAAAAACCTTCAAAAGTCTTCTTCTCCGAAACAGATGGACCGATTTCAAAGAAACTTGGCATGAAACATCTATGGCTAAAGTACTACAATTTGTATATAAATCATGACCCTGTGGTGACCTTGACCTATTTTACGACAAGATCAACATAGGTCGCCAATGCATTTGAATGGGGAAAACTTTTAAAAAAGTCATTTGAGGTGAAAATCTTGCAGGAAATGGGCAGTAGGACTGAATATTAATGATTCTATAAAAACAAATAGACCCAAGGGCTCATATGTCCCCACCCCGGGGCAATATACATGTATATTACCATAAAATTCAAACATCTTCTCCTCTGAAACCACTTAGCCAATTAAAGCCAAATTTTATGGATGGGGGAACCAATGTATATATTAATAATCTAGGTCACATGACCAAGATGGTCACCATGCCCATATATGGTAAAAAATGTTCAAAAATCTTCTTCTCTGAAACCAATAGACAGATTTCCATGAAACTTGGCATCGATGGCTAAAGTTTTACAATGTGTATATAAATCACGACCCAGTGATGACCTGTACCCAGTTTATGGCAAGGTCAACATGGGTTGCCCATGCATTTGAATGGGAAAAACTGTTAAAATGTCATTTGAAGGGAAAAGCCAGCAGGAAATTGGCAAATGGACAGAATATTGATTATTCTGAAAAAAGAAAATGGCCCAAGGACTTCATCTGCCCCTGCACTGGAGTTAAATACCATAATATTCAAACATGTTTATTGGTATATGCAGCAGATCTCAGATGAGCGTTTACAGGACCATTGGTCCTCTGGTTTAGGTACTTAAGCAGTATAATAGGGAGTAAAGTAAGACTCATTGCAGAGTTATTTCCTTGAGAAAGATTGACACATGAACTCCCCAGAGTATGTTTTGGTTATATTACACACTGTGCTATCACTGAGCCTCTCCCCCCCCCCCCTCCCCCACCTAATCTGGACCCTTACAGATCAGATATGATTCAATCAGACATCAATTTATTAGCTGGTGGTCCACGTGGCCTAGTGGTTAAGAGCACTGGTTTCATTAGCTTGCTTAATCACATGATCATCTCAGCGCTGTGTCTGGTGTGACCGTATTTTTCCCCACCCAATGATTGACTTGCTCATATATGAGCTGAAATAATATTGAAAGAGACAGCAAATTGAATAAAAAATATTAGCTGAAATAATGTCAAAATTAACACCATTTCAAATGCTTTTAATCCAGGCAAAAGTCAGTCTGTTTATGCTCCACATATTCCTAGATTTTCTCTTAAACATTGCATTTGCACTTGAATTTATGATGTAATGTTGTATCGTAATACTTTGATTTTTAGATCTTGTGATTTCCATATTTATGGAATTGTATTGGAAATTTTGAGCTACGTCATGAGAAAACCGCATTTTTGCCTATGCAAAAACAAAGGCACAGATCAGCTTCACAGTAACTGCGAAGTTTATCAGCGCCTTTGTTTTCACTACACGGATAGTACAATTTCTCCTCTTCTTAAATCCGAAGTTTCAAGCTTCTAGCCTGCTTCTGTGATTTTACAGGCAGGTTTGTGTCGCACCGGGTCGGAAACCTGAAAGACCAGTTTTCTTGCATCGCAGCTCAGTTGATGGCAATCATAAAAAGAAAAGATAGGGTAATATAAAAGATTTAGGAAAATGGAAAACACAACAGAGTTTTCGCCATTTAGTCTGCTTTCAAGATGTTGTCTGCAAATATAAGATTGTTTTGACGAATTTTATGATGTTTACATGGTTTAGTTCTAATCAAATACAACCCAAGAATGCCCTGATCAGTCAATGTGCTCAAAACATAGATTGTGGGTACATGTTAGAACCGCCTCGCCGAGGTGGTTCTAATGAGTAACCACAATCTATGTTTTGGAGCAAAAATGAGAAAAATTATACTCTTGCATACCCCAATTTTAATATATAAAATTGGGGTTTAAGGGTGTATTTATTTCACTGAGACATGTTTTCCTGGTGTACAAGAAATCTGCCTCAGGAGCAGTGTGGCTAGGATAATTGACTGTCCCAACATAACCATAGCTGTTGACAGTGTGCCTAGGATAATTGACTGTCCCAACATGATCTTAGCTGGACAGTGTGACTAGGACAATTGACTGTCCAAACATGATCTTAGCTGGACAGTGTGACTAGGACAATTGATTGTCCCAACATGATCTTAGCTGGACAGTGTGACTAGGACAATTGACTGTCCAAACATGATCTTAGCTGGACAGTGTGGCTAGGACAATTGACTGTCCCAACATGATCTTAGCTGGACAGTGTGGCTAGGACAATTGACTGTCACAACATGATCTTAGCTGTCGACAGTGTGGCTAGGATAATTGACTGTCCCAACATGATCTTAGCTGTTGACAGTGTGGCTAGGATAATTGACTGTCCCAACATGATCTTAGATGTCGACAGTTTGGCTAGGATAATTGACTGTCCCAACATGATCTTAGCTGTCGACAGTGTGGCTAGGATAATTGACTGTCCCAACATGATCTTAGCTGTTGACAGTGTGGCTAGGATAATTGACTGTCCCAACATGATCTTAGCTGTTGACAGTGTGGCTTGGATAATTGACTGTCCCAACATGATCTTAGCTGTCGACAGTGTGGCTAGGATAATTGACTGTCCCAACATGACCATAGCTGTTGAACAGTGTGACTAGGATAATTGACTGTCCCAACATGACCATAGCTATTGACAGTGGACATAATGCATTAAAACAAACAAACAGAAACAATTGACCACATTTCTTGGACAATTTTGTTTATGTCTCAATCTTCTTGTCATGTGATGAATCTGTTTGTCAATATTGGTACTAAAGTTAGCTGAAAAACTGCCTGATAAAGTTTCTCTAGTTTCCATATGTCAGATGTTATTTGGATGACAATCTGCAAATTTTGGTTTCCGACAAGGTCTGACACAAAGCAGCCTAGATACAGTCACAGAAGCAGGCTAGAACCTTGAAATTTAGGATTTAAGTAGAGGACGGATTGTACTATCTGTGTAGCATAAACGAAGGCGCTGATCAGCTGTGCAGTAACTGCACAACTGATCTGCGTCTTTGTTTTCGCACATTCCTGTCTGAGAACAACTTTCCATAGATTGGAATGATCCATGGATGGAAAGTTGTTCCCGGAAGTTGTTCCCTACAGTTATTTATTGACTATATCCGAATCAAGAATCAAACAAGCTACAGCTTATATCCGACCTGATGTATTTATTGTTTCTTGGCACATAGAAAGCAGAAACCGAGAAGAAAATTTAAGGTGACACACTAGACAGTGCAATGTAGAGAATCTGAATTTCAAATGATGTTAAATGGGAGTTTGATTTGTGTAGGAGGAACATAGGGAATACAAACCTTTTGGCTTGTTTTCAAATGTAAGCCAACTTAGAAAGTTTTTAACCAGCTTTTCATTCCTTTGTATGGCTTGGTGAGTCTGGCAGAGTTTAGGAATTTGGGTTCAAAACCTTAGTAACCTCTGGCATGTTAAAAGTGTCCTTCAGACTCCTAGTGGAGCTGCTTAATGAGAAAATACTTCAGTTGATGATACAAGCATGGAATTTTCACCATATGTTCTTTACATGACACACATTAAATTCTGATCCCTGGCCACTTGAAATTCCGCCATTTTCAAGATGGCCGCCAAAAAACAAAATGGCCGACAATTGTGAAAGGAGTACATGTAGTAAATTGCTCATATCTTATGTTCTTTTCATCATAGAACAACACTATTGATACCAAAATGAAGCTAAATGATTGTTCTTTGAAATAAAGTTCCAATATGCAAATTACCTCATTTGCACATTTATGAATGTTAATGAGATTTTACTTTTTTGGCTAAAAATTGAGAGAAAAAACACACCTTATTTTCTGAACGATGTAAAATGTTAAATGAAATCGATAACTATGGCCTTGATATTGCTAGACCATAAATTATCATAAATTAACAAAAGAGAATTAGCATATTCATGAATATTCATTTTAAAACATTTTAAGACTTTGTATGCCCTTATCTATCAGTTCAGTTTAAAAAGATCATACAGTTAATTGCTTATAGCTTAGGTCCTGTTCATCATAGAACATCAGTATTGATACCAAAATGAAGCATAATGATTGTTCTTTCCAATGGAGTTCAAATTACTTCATTTGCATATTTATGAATATTAAAAGGTCTTATTTTGTTGCAAAAAATCTTAAATAAAATCACATCTCATTCTCTGAATGACCTAAAATGTTAAATGAGATTGATAACTGTGGCTTTTATATTTCTACACCATAGCAAATCATAAATTAACAACAGCCAATTAGCATATTCATGAATATTCATCTTAAATACTTAAAGACTGTATCAGTTAAGTTAAGAAAGTTCATTCTGTAAATTGTCTGTAAATATCAATTTCGTTGTAAAATAAATGTCATTAATACAAGATATATGTCATTGTACTTTCTTTCTAAGCTCACACGTGTTCACTGGCTAACTGAATATCAAAACGTAGTAATCATATAAAAACGCATGTTTGATCCCTAAAGTGCATACCTATAATGTATACAGCTGTATATTTAAAGTAAAAATTGACAATTTATGTTTGTAGTGAGCTTCCCACGATTAGATTATTTCCCATTAATTATTTGCTCGGATCTACTAAGTCTGTCGACTGATCATATCATCATCATATCCTTTTTAGTCCTTTGTCCTCATCTGAGGGTTGGACTTGTTTGAAAAGCCTCCTTCTGTTAAAAGTTGCAAAATTACAGCAATTCCCTTTGGCTCCATGTTGCCAAATCTAAAGGGTCACTGAAGAGGCTTGAATAGCCGAAACCGCGGTATGGCCCATCACCTTTCTCACAAATAAACTCACTGCTCGTAAAGGATCTCAGTTTTATCTTTATTTGCTATTACTGCAGCTGGTGTTGTGCCGTGTGGTGGCCCTAAAAAGTCTCCCCGTACATCATTCATAGTGCAGATTATATTTTCCTTTTGGTCCTTTGAAATCAGAGAGGGTATTTTGAGAAATCTGTAAATTATTATTGCTTAAGATTCATTTTCTAACCAACGTTTACTGTATTTGGCCCCATTTTAATTAAACAAGTCTTTATTATTGACTACCCTGTTCAAAGTTGCAAAATTACAGCAATTCTCTTTGGCTCCATGTTACCAATTCTAAAGGGTCACTGAAAAGGCTTGAATAGCTGAAACCACGGTACGGCCCATCACCTTTCTCATAAATATACTCACTGCTCTTAAAGGATCTCGGTTTTATTTTTATTCTTAGACGACCTCTCCACTCTGAGCGATTCTATGGATCGGCAGTATCCGTTCTAGCCTTCTTTTCGTCGTCCAACAACACTTCATTCCATGATTTCCTTAGCTTGCCGGATCTATTCTGTGCAACTTCATTTAGCTTGCGTACTTGAGAAATAAAGCCTTTAATGCGCTCTACATGTCCATACCATCTCATTCTGCTGGAGCAAAGCACTACATCTATATCCTGAAGTCAAAGCTATGAGAGAAGGGAGTCTGAGTTTACTTCATCATTCGCCTTGAGATTACAGATCCAACACATCATTACATGGTCATTGCGCTGCAGGCCACAAAGTGTAGACAGTTATTGCCCATGTTTCTGCTGCATGTGGCAGTTCATAAGTTGAATACACTCGACCTCTGGTCAAACGTTGCAGATTGCGATTGGTGTGGAGAGGGAGTAATTGACGAAACTTGCCCTAAGCCGATTTGCAGCAAGTGACTGCAGCCAGTTCACAGCCTCCGCCAGCAGAAAGCATGTCTCCCAGATAACAGAACTCTGGTACAGCCTCAACTGTTTTGTCATCAACTAGAACCTCCTTCACTAGCCTTCCGTCTATGGGACGCGCCTTTCCTAGGCAGCCAGCACAGCTGAAATCATGATCACGGCGCAAGGAGCCTTTGATTCCACTGCATTTCTTGTAGATCCAGGACAAGCATCCACCACAGAAGACGGCATTTCTCCCCACACCTGTCTGACAGACGCCACAGATTCTTTCCAGATTTTTTTAGAAGGTTCAGATTGAGGCCAGAGACCATGATCTTTGTCTTCCCCATGTTCATACAAAGAACTTTCCTCTCCATCTCTGCTTTCCAAGTCTTCAACTTAACAGGTAGTTCTTCCATGGACTTGACAGTGTCATATCATAAGTCATCTGCATACAGCAGAACCCAAGGGCAGCCTGTGCGGAACTCCCTGGATAAAGCCTATAGCACAATGATGAAGAGTAGCGGGCTAAGGACAGAGTCCTGATGGACATATACTTTGACACCAAACTCCTCACTGTATCCACTTCCCACTCTAACCCTGCTTCTCATGATCTTATACATGGACTGGACCAGACGCACTAGTCATTCGTCAACTTCCCACCAGATTACATCCCTCAGAACTCAATTGCTTTATTCAGATCAATGACGGCCATGAAGAGCAGTTTGTTAGTGCCCAAGTGCTTCTCTTGTATTTGATAAACACATCAGTCAGTCAAATAAAAAAGAGCATAATTTATAATTGCCAGTACGGCTCATTTCAAGCATACCAGAACGGGCGACAACATACTTGCAAGTTCTTTGCTAATTACTTTCTCCAAATACACATGGTCACAGTAGTCTAACCCGGAGCATAAAAAAAACTTTTGAAGATTAGGCCAAGGAGGCGATCGTACCTCATATTGAGTCATATGCAAGACACATTCCAGGTTGTATTTTTTTTTATTTATCGCCAAGATAGTCTCAACGATGAGACCAGGCAGAAAATAGTAACTAGTGTATACTCAAAGGTAATTGGTAACTGCAGACCTCCAAAATCATGAAACAACTTCATCAGATGTGATAAAAACAAAAAGGAAATATTTGGGTTTTCTTGTAGATAAATTTATTCTTGCGCAGAATTATGCACAGGTCATAGTGACAAAAAGGAATGATGTTGTTTGCAATGTAGAAATTAAATTCTTCAAGACTTAGCTCCAACTTTTAGAAGGAAAGCACAATGGCATAGAATTTTTATTAGTGGCATTTATTTTACAATGAAGGTGATATTTATAGACAATCTACACCATGAACATTTTACATCGTTCAGTGAATACCGGTAAGATGTGATTTTTTTCAGGTTTTTGGCAAAACAAAAACCTCATTTATATTCATATATATGCAAATGAGGTAATTTGCATATTTGAACTCTATTTGTAATAACAATCATTTAGCTTCATTTTGGTATCAATATCGTTGTTCTATTATGAACAGGCCAACAAATATGAGCAATTTACTATATGAACTTTCTAAACCAAACTGACAGGTAAGGACATACAAAGTCTTGAAATATTCTAAAATGAATATTCATGAATATGCTAATTAGCTTTGGTCAATTTATGATAATTTATGGTCTAGCAATATCAAAGCCACAGTTATCTATTTCATTTTACATTTTACATTGTTCAGAAAATAAGATGTGTTTTTCTCTCTCAATCTTTAGCCAAAAACGTATGATCTCATTAATATTCATTAATATGTAAATTAGGTAATTTGCATATTTGAACTCTATTTGAAAGAACAATTATTTAGCTTCATTTTGGTATCAATATTGTTGTTCTATGATGAAAAGAACCTAAGGTTTGAGCAATTTACTACATGTACACCTTTAACAACTGTCGGCCATTTTGTTTTTTGGCGGCCATCTTGAAAATGGCGGAATTTCAAGTGGCCAGGGATCAGAATTTAATGTGTGTCATGTAAAGAATATATGGTGAAAATTTCATGCTTGTATCATCAACTGAAGTATTTCCTCAAAATCTCTCACTAAGCCGCTCCACTATCCCCCTAGATTGTATTATGTTACCCCAGCAATGCTAGCATGCATATGACTGAAATATTGTTGACTGGGATGTTAAACACCAACACAAAGCAGCATTCACCCTTCCACCTTTGGACATGATGCATCATGAGGCTTTATTCATTACCTTATAATCTGAATGATTATTGTTAGGATGGATCCACCTATTTCCTTCCTTTATTTCTGAGAATATATAGGCTCTAAATTGGCTCTTGTTATGAATTGCAATTACTAATTCATGTTTGCAGTTCATTATTATTAGAAATCTTCATGCACAAAATTATGTCCATTCATGATTTTGAATTGCATAGTCAAACTAATGGAGAATTGATGATCTGAGTTCAGAACTTCCTGAAAGGGAATCTATTATCCCTCCTCTAGGAATAGATGTTTTTTTCCCAAGGGTGGGGTTTTTGTTTTGTCTTAGACATTTTCCCTGTATCCCTAGCCAAAACGGACAGAAAATAACATGCCGACTCGTCTTTGCTTGACGTAATTAAATGAAGAGTGGAATAATTTTACATTACGCAAACATGCCTATGCAATATACACAAATTTTTAAGTTGGAAATTTTCAGTAGAAAGTTTTTAATATTTTTCTTATTTTTGCTCAAAACATAGATTGTGGGTACACGTTAGAACCGCCTCACCGAGGCAGTTCTAACGAGTACCCACAATCTATGTCTTGGAGCAAAAATAAGAAAATAGGTATACACCTGCAAGCCCCAGTTTTGCTATATAAACGTGGAGTTTAAGAAGGTATACATTTCACGGACATGTTTTCCTGATGCAACTGTCACAGAACAGTCTGCTACAAATGACGAAATCCCCAGGGACGACATAATAAAATGTTGGCCTACCTCACGATTCAGACAATGAGACAATCAAATTTACTATTCATGTGGTAAACCTTACTTGTCCATGTTCGTAATGTCAAGAGACAAGAATTCAGGAATTCATTAAGTAAGTCTGAGGCCTATGAGTCACAGGAGATGGTAGTAGTTTCCAGTTTTAGTTTTAGGATTCGTAGAGGGTATGTGTCATCTCTTTAAAGTGCCCTATCTCACTGGTATGAGACGGTGTTGCTTTGGTAACTCTCGCAATGTCGTCACATATGTTGCCAAAATGTCAAAAAGTTGCAAGCAGTTCGCAAAAATTAGATACATTTACAACCTGCAGGGTCAACTTAAGCTTAATGATTACACAAAAGTGTATGATTTTTAAAGGATATTTAATTTAAAAAAATAATGATAAATAAAGATAAAATGAAAATAAAGATAAAATGAAAAAAAAAAAAAAAAAAAAAAAAAAAAAATGAAAATAAAAAAAAAAGAAAAAAAAAAAAAGAAAATAACCCTAATTCCTGCTGTTTTCGCTGAAATGATTTACAGAGTCAGCAGTAATCATTGCCAGAACCAGTGTAAATTAGCCTGGCATCCTTTTTATGGGACATATAGGCAAACAGTATAGCCCCAGATGTGATGTCGCAGAACGTGGCGTCCCATCTGGGGCTATTCTGTTTGCATAGAGAAATTTTATCGAAAAGTCAGATAAAAAATAAAAATCACTCCTAACACCCCTAAAAATGAAAGTGGACTCATCCAATTGATAATGATGGGAGAATCCATTCGTCAGATATGGGTTAAGCGAGCACATTATTACCACAGAAATGACGGAAGCGACAAATTATTGCCACTTATTGCCCTGTTATAGGAGCCTGACCTTCCCAGAGTAGCAATTTTCATTGTGGACACGACAACATTCTATCTTGTCTTGACTTCAGGACAAATGGGGTTTCCGACCAGGTCTGACAGAAACTGACCTGTACAGGCACAGAACAGGGCTAGAAGCTTGAAATTTCAGATTTAAGAAGAAGAGGAATTGTACTATTCAAGTAGCGAAAACAAAGGCGCTGATCAGCTGTGCAGTTACTGCACAGCTGATCTGCCCCTTTGTTTTCGCACAGGCAAATATCCGGTTTTCTCAAGCCTCCAGGAGAAATTCTGTCTGTCTCTGTTAAATGTAAAGTGTTGAAATTGCTGGTGGCAAAAATTATGTCAGCATTTTCTGTTCAACTTTCTGAAAGCAACATCCAGATGATAGAGCTCATTACATTAAGAAAAAGTTGCCCATGCAATAAACAGAGATTTTTTTTCAGCTGTAAAAGTTGAAAATTTTGATTGGAAGAAAATTGATATTTTTAATATTTTTGCTCTAAACATTGATTGTGGGTACACATAACAAGTACCCACAATGCATGTTTTGGATTAAAAATACGAAAAATAGGTATACCCCTGTAAACCCCTGTTTTTCTATTCAAAAGTGGGGTTCAATGGGGGTATACTTTTCATGGACATGTTTTCTTGATGTAGAGCTCAATAAGACAGTATTTTCTTTTTAACACATCCCCCCCCCCTACACACACTCACCCACCCCATGATATGGGTGGTTTGCCATTATTAAGTCTGGATGACCATTAATCACCAACATGACAGCCATGCACCATTGCTTGAGTGCCAATACTGAGTGCCAAGCGAGATAGCACCTGCAGGGTTCCATTTTAACGTCTTTAGTTTGAAGCAGCCAGGGATCGAACCCAAAACCTCCCACTCTCAAAAACAGACACTCTTACCATTGAGCTAATGGGTTCAGCTAATGTACATAATCTTGGCTAAAGTTGACAGATGACGCAGCCACATATCTCTTTTCACACAACTCCTGTTGTGTATTTAAAAAAAAAGCAAAGTAAGACTTCTGGTGCCCTGTCTGAAGGTGATCGGAAAATTGTTGACACAGAAGGTATTACTAAGTGTATCTGTTTATCCAAACCGGGTTTTAATATTTCCCAGCTCAAAACAAAAGAAAGCAGGAATGTTCTGCAACGCTTTTTTCATGGATAATTAAATGTCTCATTGGCAGACAAATGAAGCATTTCTACTGTAGCCAGGTGGTGGTGTTGCTGATGTGCAAACATTTTGTGTAATTTGCTGAAGTCCCTGAGCATTATTGTTTTCATCTATCAATGGTACATTAGATGTCTCCCACATCAATGTTATTTACTAATAATGACCCTAAATATATTTTGATACCTTCATTCAACCTAAAAAATGACTGCTGTATTGGAGTTTGTGATAAAGGAGATTGGTGGTGAAAAAGGAGATAGGTTGAAGCGGCCACAGGTGTGAATGTTCAAGTAACTTTTTTTTTGATGTTTGGTTTTGCCACAATATCTGAAGGTTCACAGAGTAGCAATATAGTAGCATTCTTGGCCATTATCTTATCTAAGTTGCTCAATATAAGCAGTTTGTCTTCCTTTGCACTTTGTATAAAATGTAAAACAAGTGTCCATGAGTTAATGGAAAAGTCAGTGGGGTGTATGTTATTAAAGTCTTTTCCCATTTCCTCCAGTGGATAATCAGTTTGGAGAACTATTTCTCCAAGTAATAGGATATATATTTTGTTTATTATACAGTTTTTCCATTGATTGGTTACACAAATTAAATATCATATCTTGGCACAGAAAATTGCATTTTCAGATTGATAATAACCAAAATTAAGCTTTGACACATGCAGTATTATTTTCGGCTTCTTTACAAATTGATTGCTCATATTATTCCAAGTGATATAATATTACTAAATATAAGACATTTGATGTTGAAGGGCCTTTATTAGCTCACCTGAGCCGTTAGGCTCACAAGGTGAGCTTATAGGATGGCCATGATCCGGCGTCCGTTCGTCGTCCGTCCGTCCGGCGTCCGTCCGTCCACAATTTCAAAGATCTTCTTCTCTGAAACCGCTTGGCCAACCAAAGCCAAATTTTATTTGAAGCATCTATAGGAAGGGGGAACCAATGTGTATATAAGAAATCCAGGTCACATGACCAAGATGGCCGCCATGCCCATATATGGTAAAAACCCTTCAAAAATCTTCTTCTCCAGAACCGATGGACTGATTTCAACGAAACTTGGCATGAAGCATTGATGGCTCAAGCACTACAATGTATATATAAATCATGACCCTGTGATGACCTTGACTTATTTTACGGCAAGGTCAACATAGGTCGCCAATGCATTTGAATGGGGAAAACTTTTAAAATGTCATTTAAAGTAATTTCAAGTGAAAGTCTTGCAGGAAATGGGCAGTAGGACTGAATATTAATGATTCTGAAAAAAACTGGACCCCAGGGGCTCATATGCCCCCACCCCGGGGCAATATACATGTTTATTACCATAATATTCAAACATCATCTCCTCTGAAACCGCTTGGCCAATCAAAGCCAAATTTTATGTGAAGCATCAATAGGAAGGGGTAATCAATGAGTATATAAATAATCCAGGTCACATGACCAAGATGGCAGCGATGCCCATATATGGTAAAAACCCTTCAAAAATCTTCTTCTCCAGAACAGGTGGATCGATTTCAAAGAAACTTGGCATGAAGCATCGATGGCTCAAGCACTACATTGTATATATAAATCATGACCCTGTGATGACCTTGACTTATTTTATGGCAAGGTCAACACAGGTCGCCAATGCATTTGAATGGGGAAGACTTTTAAAATGTCATTTAAAGTCATTTAAAGTGAAAGTCTTGCAGGAAATGGGCAGTAGGACTGAATATTAATGATTCTGAAAAAAATTGGACCCCAGGGGCTCATATGCCCCCACCCCGGGGCAATATACATGTTTATTACCATAATATTCAAACATCATCTCCTCTGAAACCGCTGGGCCAATCAAAGCCAAATTTTATGTGAAGCATCAATAGGAAGGGGTAATCAATGTGTATATAAATAATCCAGGTCACATGACCAAGATGGCCGCGATGCCCATATATGGTAAAAACCCTTCAAAAATCTTCTTCTCCAGAACAGGTGGATCGATTTCAAAGAAACTTGGCATGAAGCATCGATGGCTCAAGCACTACAATGTATATATAAATCATGACCCTGTGATGACCTTGACTTATTTTACGGCAAGGTCAACATAGGTTGCCAATGCATTTGAATGGGGAAAACTTTTAAAATGTCATTTAAAGTCATTTAAAGTGAAAGTCTTGCAGGAAATGGGCAGTAGGACTGAATATTAATGATTCTGAAAAAAAATTGGACCCCAGGGGCTCATATGCCCCCACCCCGGGGCAATATACATGTATATTACCATAATATTCAAACATCATCTCCTCTGAAACCGCTGGGCCAATCAAAGCCAAATTTTATGTGAAGCATCTATAGGATGGGGGAACCAATGTATATATTAATAATCTAAGTCACATGACCAAGATGGCCACCATGCCCATATATGGTAAAAACCCTTCAAATATCTTCTTCTCTGAAACCAATAGATTGATTTTAATGAAACTTGGCGTGAAGCATCCATGGACAGAAAATTGATTATTCTGAAAAAAGAAAACGGCCCAAGGGCTTCATCTGCCCCTGCACTGGGGTTAAATACCATAATATTCAAACATGTTTATTGGTATATGCAGCAGACTCAGGTGAGCGTTTACAGGACCATTGGTCCTCTGGTTTAGAAAGCAAAACCACTTTTCTGTGACCTTCAAGAGAAGAATTGCCTGTTTTCTGTCATCAGGATAACATATCCATGTAGCATATAACCCTTTAATCCAACTTTTATATGATAGACCTTGTGGGGTGCACAGAGGTACCGTATTCCGTTGACTACTACCCGCACTTTTTTGCCACAAAATTAGGGGTCAGTTTTAGGGGTGCGGTTAGTACTGCCGACAAAACTTTTTACAACTTTTTTTAGCAGAAAATTTCGGCTCAAAAATGCCTTTCCGCAACAATCAGACAAGTTTACTGTCTGAGAAATAAAAAGAGAGAAAAAATAACGTGCTAATTTGACCCCCGGTACATCGTACTCACATATGTTGTGTCCGTGCATTGGCCATAACGTTTATACCAAAATTATTCCTTTAATTTGCGGGAAAACACGTTTTTTTTTTTTGCCTGAACGCCATTAGTAAACAATAAACAAATACACATGCCATGACCTCGTGATCATCCGATAATTGGATTTGATTGGCAGTTGTTATTGTCACTTGATCGGAACGAGGTTGTTATGCTTCTTGAACACGAGTTCCGATTTGTGTCACTGAACTTCCCATTGAAATAATACAGTAAAATCGGATTCAAGTTTTGATTACATAAAATAATCTTGTAAGAGTTTGTTCTCTTGGATCTATATAAATAGAACAGAATATAACAATGCGGGATCGGACGAAAACAAACATGGGCAAAACATGATGATGGGGCAGGGGGCAGACGGACGGGAAATATACATTATTTTGGTTATTCTTTCTAGAATATTTGGTGGCCCTAAAAAGGGCCGTTGGCTGTCACTAAGACTGTAGCATTACTGTCTGTTTTACTCGTCAAAGCCATCGAAATCTTCATCATCGGACTGGAGGAGTTCGTCCACCTGCTCATCGGTCATGAACTCATTATTGAGATCCCTCTGGCGACAGTCGGCGTAGTAGGGGTCGTCAATGAAGTCGTCCTCGTCGCTTTCGTCGGCAACGTTTGTGGCTGAGTTGACTGTCTCGTTGTCTCTCTTCTGGGCGAGGTCTTCCCATAGAACGCCGTCTTCTGTGCCGTCCATCGCATTGGAGATGCAACATTTCTTGAAGGAGCGGACGATGATAGCTGGGTCAAGCTGGGTCAGGATTGTGTGCGACAACTCAAAATTCTCAACGCTCTTATATACAAGTACTTCTTCTCAATGCCACTTCTCAAACTTCTCCAATTATCACTTTGGCAAACAATTAATAGATGTCCGTCTTTAATCATAAACCGATCAAGTGGATTAACGATCGATTAAAGCACACACTGGAAAATTGGACAGTGATTAATCTTCCAATTATTGGGTCAGTAGGACATCAAACATGCCGCTAATTTGTTGTTTATATGTGTGACCGCTTTGATCACAGTGCACAATGGAAAATTAGGACTGGTATTTTTGGAAGGAAAGGTAGGTCAAACTTGGTTTTGGATGAAACAAGACGAACTAACTTTACAGAAATGTGTATTATTTCTATTTATTTTCCAGAATGATTATTTTGCAATACCAATATTTAGTAGTTTATTACTTTTCTGGTAGTTTACAATTGCCGCCAATAGTGATTCAACGCACGTGCGTTTTCCCGCCAAAACAACGTATACTACGATTTATTTTTTGTTTATTTATCATTTTGCTTCCTGTTTGACTTTCTATTTATGACCGTGGAAATTTCAATTTTTCAGTGCGGGTTTTACTTCCGAACTTAGTTTTTACTCCAGATTTTACTCCATATTTTGGGTGCGGGTTGTATGAAAATGCGGGTAGTATGACACGTTATACGGTATATACATACATTTTTTCCTTGATTTTGCTCCTAAACATGGACTGTGGATGCTCATTAGAACCACCTTGGCAAGGGTGTCCTATCATTGTACCCACAATCAATGTTTTGAGGGAAAAGTAACAAAACTCACCAAAATTTCTCAACCAAAAGTTATTATTTTCACAGCAGAAAAAGAAATCTTTGTATTTTGCATGGACATGTTTTCGTAATGTTGCTCCTGTAATATGAATTTGGCTCTGTAGATGTTCAAACCTTTATCCATTATTTACTTGAGTAAGTTATCGATCCTTGGGTGATGACTTTAATTTAGTGGTTGTCACTCAAAATGACTGGGGTTCTGACCATTTGGTGGTATTAGCCTTGACATGAGAGAATATTAGCTTAATATAGTTGTTTTAGAATGACAAAGGACAGCCAGTGCTTTTCTTTGTTAGCTCACCTGAGGCGTTAGAATCACAAGGTGAGCTTATAGGATGGCCATGATTCGGCATCCGTTCGGCGTTCATCATCCATTCGGCTGTCTGTCCATCCACAATTTCAAAGATCTTCTCCTCTGAAACAGCTCGGCCAATTAAAGCCAAATTTTATATGAAGCATCTATAGGAAGGGGGAACCAATGTATATATACATAATCCAGGTCACGTGACCAAGCTGGCCGCCACGCCCATATATGGTAAAAACCTTTAAAAATCTTCTTCTCCAGAAGCGGTGGACCGATTTCAACGAAACTTGGCATGAAGTATGGATGACTCAAGTACTACAATGTATATATAAATCATGACCCTGTGATGACCTTTGCCTACTTTACGGCAAGGTCAACATATGTATACCGTCTTGTCTTCCCTGGGGCGAACCGGGGGAGAACCGGAACAGTGAGAACAGGGCTATATAGACTGCATGAGTACTTGCTCGTGAATTCAAGAACTCGCTAATTATTTGGAAATGGAAAATTAGCAAAATATTGCAAAGTCACGCGAAAATTTCCAAACTTTCAGTAGTAAATGTGTCCTCTCCTAGTTCTGAAATATTTTTCTTGCTAATGTGGAGTTTCATCCGATTTGACAACATATAGGCAGTCAGAAAACCATTGCAGGGCGCCTTAGAGTTCAAATTCCTCCACAATCTACCGCATTTTAGAAAAGATGTTGCTATAAAATAAATTGGAGACAGACCGATTTGGGACAGTAATGAAATCATCTAATCTAAAATAGGAATTCCTCTGTCTTTCTGGCTTCTTTAATCTAAATTGTCTGTCTTTGGACAAAACTGAAAGTATTGTTTATTGGTAATCTATCAAATGCATCTTCATTTTTTTTTCAAACTGGATGAATTTCAAGACTGAAGACTCGAAAGACGTAATTTGAACAAAGTTGGCATGAACATTTACAGACATTCATTATTGATGTGTTTAGAGAACTGAAAGTTTTCGATGATGAAGTGGAAAATTATGATTGAACAAAAAAATGGAAACAAATTTTTCACAAGTAGTTATAGATCCTGGACGATCATAGTAGACTTTAGTCACAGATTTACCGTTATAAATATGAATAACACGCCTGTTCCTATTGGTCAAATACATTCATTTCATTCATATGTATAATGGTAAATCTGTGACATACATAAGTCTACTACGATCGTTTGGAAGCTATAAAAATATACTTGTGACTTCCTTATTAGGTTTTACATCATTTTCATCACACTTTCTGTCATATCGGGACAATATCAGACCATGACAAGAAGCACACGCTTAAATTACGGTACTACCTTGAGTAATCAGTATCGATGTTGACATTATGTTCCCCCAACTGAAGGGAGAGACATACTGTTTTTGATGCCAATCCCAACCGAAGGGGGAGACATATTGTTTTTATTGCGGATCCCATTGGTGTTGGAGTCTGCATCAGCGTAGCTTCTTTCTGCTGGGTGAACCATTGGGTGGACTTTGGCCAAACTTTCATGGATACATGGTTGGGATGGGGAAGGGTGTTGATTAGATTTTGGCGACCTTGACTTAATTTTCAAGGTCACCAGCTCATGAAAAATGTATAAATTAGCAGTTCTGATGCAATATCTTCTGAACAAATGCATGGATTCAAACCAACCTTACACAAAATCATTGTTGGGAGGAGACCTAGAGTTAATTAGATTTTGGTGACCTTGACCTAATTTTCAAGGTAACCAGCCTATTAAAAATGTTCAAATTAGCTTTTCTGATGCAATATCTTCTGAATAAATGGATGGACTCTGACCAAACTTTCTCAGAAACATTGATAGGAAGAGACCTTTTGGAGACCTTGATTTTGGTGACCTTGACCCTTTTTCAAGGTCACCAGACTATTGAAAATGTTGAAATTAGTTTTTCTGACATGATATCTTCTGAACAAATGGATGGGTTCTGACCAAACATACAGAGAAACATAGTTGTGAGGAGACCTACAGTTGAATATATTTGGATGACCTTGACATAATATCCATGGTCACCTTAGCCCATGAAAAATGTTGAAATTACTATTTCCAATGTTATATCTTTGAAACGAATCTATTGATTTTGACCAAACTTACACAGAAACGTTGTTGGGAGAAACTTCAGTGTTGATTAGATTTTGGTGACATTGACTTAATTTTCAAGGTCAACGTCCATTAGAAACTGGAAAAGATAGATTTAGTTTTATGACGCAATATCTTCTTAATCAATGGAGGGATTTTGATCAAACTACCTTAGAAACATTTCTGGGAGGAGATTCAGAGTTCACTAAATGTTGGTGACCCTTTCTTTATTTCCCTAATATTATATATTGCAGTTGTTCATTGGCCTTGGACTTGTAATAGGAGGACCACTTCCTTAGAATGTTGACAATGTCCCAGGGTTCATTTAGGGAGAAGTTTTGTCACTCTCCAAGAAAATGTGAGAAAAGTTTGGACTTGAATTTAAGGTTTGCCTATATATTCTATACATTTTCACTTCTCCCTCGTCATAAAATAAGGAGAAGTTTGTTCATTTAGGGAGACTATTTCTCCCTAGTTGCCCTGTAGGCTATTCCCTGTGTCTAAAAAAATTTGGCTGTGCAACCTCAGAAGATGACTAAATTTTTGCTAGAAGTTTCAGATTTCTGAAGTAGAAAGAATTGTATTATAATAATTATTGTATTGAAAACAAAGAAGCTGATCAGCAGCTTATATTATGCAGGTTAGGGCACAGCTAATCAACAGATGCATTTTTGCACTCGCAAAAAAAGTAGGTTCTTCTCCTAACAAGACTGGTATTGTTCACTCTCTCTCAGGTTCCAATACCAATGCTGTCACAATGTCATCAATTTACTAGAATAGTCTATTAAGAAATCACTGACCTTCTTGCTGATACAAGAAGCCAAGTTGCACTCATATGAACCACAGTGTGACAAAACATTTTTCCTCTGAGTTTCTGTCGAGGGTTTTATTATTTTTTTAGCTCACCTGAGCCGAAGGCTCACAGGTGAGCTTATAGTATACCCATGCTCCGGCGTCTGTCCGTCGTCCGTCCGTCCGTCGTCCACAATTTCAAAGATCTTCTCCTCTGAAACTGCTTGGCCAATCAAAGCCAAACTTCATGTGGAGCATCCTTAGGAAGGGGGAACGAAAGTTTATGTAAATGGTCCAGGTCACATGACCAAGATGGCCGCCATGGCTATAAATAGCAAAAACCTTTAAAAATCTTCTTCTCCAGAACCAGTGGGCCGATTTCCAAGAAACTTGGTATGTAGCATCGGGGACGCGGGCCCATCATAGTTTATATAAATAATGACCCTAGGATGACCTTGACCTATTTTACGGCAAGGTCAACTTAGGTCGCCAATGCATTTGAATGGGAAAAAATGGTAAAATGCTATTTAATGGGTAAAACTTACTGGGAATAGGCAAATGGACAGAAGATAAATGTTAATGGAACGTTTTAGCCCCTGGGGGGTTGTCTGCCCCTGCCCCGGGGCTATATACATGTATATGACCATAATATTGAAACATCTTCTTCTCTGAAACCGCTAGGCCAATCAAAGCCAAACTTCATGTGGAGCATCCTTGGGAAGGGGGAATGAAAGTTTATATAAATGGTCAAGGTCACATGACCAAGATGGCCGCCATGGCTATAAATAGCAAAAACCTTTAAAAATCTTCTTCTTCAGAACCATAAAGGCCTATGAGTTTGAAACTTTAAGTGTGAAGCATCTGGGAATGGAGCTCTACAAAGTTTATATATATCATGACCCTGGGATGACCTTGACCTATTTTATGGCAAGGTCAACTTAGGTCTCCCATGCTTTGGAATGGGAAAAAATAGAAAAATGTAATTAATTGGCAGAAAACTTGCTAGAAATGAGCAAATAGACAGAAGATTTATGTTTAAGAAAATATTTTGGGCCCAGTGGGTTGTCTGCCCCTGCCCCGGGGCTATATACATGTATATGACCATAATATTGAAACATCTTCTTCTCTGAAACCGCTAGGCCAATCAAAGCCAAACTTTTTGTGGAGCATGCTTAGGAAGAGGGAATGAAAGTTTGTATAAATGGTTAAGGTCACATGACCAAGATGGCCGCCATGGCTATAAATAGCAAAAACCTTTAAAAATCTTCTTCTTCAGAACCAGAAGGCCTATGATTTTGAAACTTGGTATGAAGCATCTGGGAATGGAGCTCTACAAAGTTTATATAAATCATGACCCTGGGATGACCTTGACCTATTTTACGGCAAGGTCAACTTAGGTCGCCCATGCATTTGAATGGGAAAAAATAGGAAAATGTCATGTTATGGCAGAAAACTTGCTAGGAATGAGCAAATGGACAGAAGATTTATGCTTATGAAAATATTATAGGCCCAGGGGTTGTCTGCCCCTGCCCTGGAGCTATATACATGTAGATGACCATAATATTCAAACAGCTTTTTCTCAGAAACTGCTTAGCCAATCAAAGCCAAACTTTATGTGGAGAATCCTTAGGAAGAGGAAATGAAAGTTTATATAAATGGTCAAGGTCACATCACCAAGATGGCCGCCATGGCTATAAATAGCAAAATTTTTTAAAAAATCTTCTTCTTCAGAACCAGAAGGCCTATGATTTTGAAACTTGGCATGAAGCATTAAGGAACGGAGGTCTACAAAATTTGTATAATCATGACACTGGGATGACCTTGACCTATTTCACGGCAAGGTCAACTTAGATTGCCCATGCATTTGAATGGAGAAAGTTGTTAAAATGTCATTTGAAGGACAAAACTTGCAGTTAATTGGCAAATGGACTGAATTTTTATGATTTGAAAAAGACATTGACTCCAGGAGTTATTCTGACCCTGCCATGCATTGTATAATTCTAGTCTAACAAGTTTATTGGTACATGTATATATCTCAGGTCTCAGGTGAGCGTTTACAGGACCATTGCTCCTCTGGTACTCAAATTGTGATGTTAGGCCACGAAAGTTGGTTAGGATCTAGCTTAGATGTTTTGATTCTGAAAGAAGGGAAATTGAACTTGCAGGGAGAGAAAATGAAATATGCTTATATATAATATGCAAAAAGCCAGATTGATTGATTGATTTATTTATTTCGGTATCACAGATTAGCAAAACATACACATACATGTACAATATAAAACAGAACACTGTAGTAAAATGCTATCTTCACACATGGGTGCATGAAAATAATTAATTTTCCATTGTAAAGTTATATGGCTTGCCAATCAATTCCAAGGATGACACAAAAAAGAAAGAGTGATCTCTCTTATTTCCATTGTGGTCCTTAAGTGCTGATTTGCAAGTCATAGTGAGGCATAGTGATAAATATTCAGATAGTCAAACATTATTAAATAAGCATACAAAACACCCAAGTTACATGTTGCAATATACTTATAAAATATACTATATACTATTAAGAACAAATATATCCTAAAATACCACCTGCGATTACCTAATAAGTTAAATAACATTAAATTCATATTAAAACAGAATCTAAAAGATGAGATTTAACTGCTGTTTTAAAAGTCGTTAAGCTATTTACATTTTTAATATTTGATGGAAGAGCATTCCAAAGGGTACAGCCTGTAAAGGCAAATGATTTTTTGCCAAAACTCTTCACTTTGGGAAGAAGGTAACATCCATTTTCTTGAAATCTTGTACTATAGTTATGGATAGACGAGGCAAGAGTAAAACGCTCACCCATATATTCAGGTGATGTTCCTGATCTGATCCTAAAAATGTGATTTAAAATCACCTGATCTACCCTTTTGGAGACTGGCAACCATCCTAAAGATTTAAATTCCTCAGACCCTACATGAGACTTTGGATCCAGTTTCAAAACAAATCTAACCATTTTATTTTGAGTAACTTGGAGTCTTTCTCTTAAGAATTTTGATAAACCTGGATACCAAAACGAACAAGCATACTCAAAGTGACATTGAATAAGTGACATAACTAAAAGTTTTTTGGAATGCAAGTTAAGAAAATTCTGTTTTCTGTATAAAAACTTCAATCGGGCATTTGCCTTCTGAACAATCGATTTAACCATGGTTTCACCACTCAAACACTGTTCTAAAACTGCGCCTAAATATTTCACCTCTTCTTTAGACTCAATCTGCGTCCCCTTAAATGAGATTCTTAAGTTTGATTGCGACCTTAGTCTAGATTTAGAACCAAACAAAATGGATTCTGTTTTTCCTAGGTGCAACGAGAGTTTATTGTCAACAAGCCATTTACTTATCACCTCCATTTCATTCTGTAGCAAAGATTCAATTGTTGATATTTTCTTATCCGCAACCAAGATGGCAGAATCATCAGCATATAAAAGAAGCTTGTTATTTATAGCACCTGACATGTCATTGACATATATTAAAAATAAAAGAGGTCCAAGGATTGACCCCTGGGGCACACCACATGAAATTGTAGAGCTAGAAGATAAAATTCCAGACACGTCAACAAGTTGCTTACAATCTGACAAATAAGATCTAAACCATCTAATATTATGTCTTGATTAAAACCTAGTGCTTCCATTTTCATCAATAAAATACCGTGATCAACGGTGTCAAACGCCTTTTGAAGGTCCAGTAAAACCATGCCAACAAGATTCCCTTTATCCATTTCAAATTTAATGAAATCAGTCAAATGGATTAAACATGTATCAGTAGAGAAACGACCTCTAAAACCAGACTGGAAATCGTATAAAAGCTTCTTCTCATCGAGATAAGTCTCAATTTGCTCATACACAACTTTTTCAACAACCTTAGATATGATACTCAAAATAGAAACAGGACGATAGTTTCCAACCTCTGTTTTGTCATTTTTCTTAAATAGAGGAACAACTCTTGCTATTTTAAGGTCATCAGGAACAACACCTTGAATAATTGATAGATTGATTATGTGTGTCAAAGGAGATACTATAATAGAGGCACTGTCTCTCACGAAGCGCGAGGGTATACCATCAAGTCCCGTTGCTTTATTGATGCTCAAAGCGTTTAAGAGTTTTAAAACTTTGCCTTCAGTGACAATTGAGAAAGAATAGGCATTATTATAGGATAATTCATTGTGGCAGCACAGCAGAACCTCATAATAGTATGCCATTTTCCTTTCTGTCCTTGTAAGATGCTTTGTCCTTTTCCAGCTTTTAAGCAATCATGAAACCATGTGAGTGGCAATGGTTTCATGGTCTAAAAGCATGTACCTCAGAGCTCCTGACTGAGAAGTTTAGGATTTTTAAAAGTGACTGCCGCTTATAATGTTGTGACCTTGGGCATAGCTGATCAGCGCCTTTGTTTTCACTACATGGATAGTACAATTCCTCTGCTTTCTAAATCCAAAACTTCCAGCCCCTAGCCATCTTCTATGACTGTTAAGGCCGGTTTGTGTCAGACCTGGTCGGAAATTCCGAAACCCGTTTTTCTCATATGAATTAGGCGTTCCTGTGACAATGCTCATCTCGCCCAAAATAGTCAGCCTTGTCCAGTCTGGCGACTTTATTCATTAATTAAATTGTTTCTGACCATTCAAGCACACATCAACGACTTTCTCTCTCTAAATTGGTCTATACATACACTTGAATAGCCAGACAATCTTGCTAGTCTATTAGTTATTGAACAAGTTCCTTAATGAGCCACATCCTCAGCCATCTTCGACCAGCTTTGATCTATGGAGCATTGTGATGTTTGAATACTTCTTGATTTGATTAGTATGTGCAGCAACTGTATGCCAACTAAAACCCAGGTGTCATGGTTTATTATGCTCACTAATGCCATCATGGGTAATTCATGGATATTTGTGCTCCCCTCTACCGCGGAAATGTACTGTCCGTGTAGCGAAAACAAAGGCGCTGATCAGCGTCTCAGTTACTGCGAAGGTGATATGCGCCTTTGTTTTCGCATATATGCAAAATATTGGTTTTCTCATGACACGGCGCAAAAATTGCTGCAAAAGTCAGCGTTATAACTATGTATGTAGTCAAAACAACAACAATTGTAGCAGTGTTTCTTATGAAACGTTTGTTTCTTTTTTTATTCTGTTTTATTTTTCTCCTTCATCATCGCAAACTTTCAGTGCTTACACATCAATAATGAATGTCTGTAAATTCTCATGCCAAATTTGTTCAAATTATGTCTTTGAGTCTTGAAATTCACCCGAGTTTGAAAAAAAAAATGAAGATACATTTGATAGATTACCAATAAACAATACTTTCAGTTTTGTCCAAAGACAGATAATTTTGATTAACTTAGAAACCAGAAAGACAGAGAAATTCCTATTTTAGATAGATAATTTCATTATACTGTCCCAAATCGGTCTTTCTCAGATTTATTTTACTGCAGAGTCTTCTCCAAACTACAGTTAGAAGCCTCCGTGGTGCAGTGGTTATATCACTCGCCTTGTAAACCAGGGGTCGCAGGTTTCTCCAGTCTGTTGGATGGGACTATAAACCAAGGTCCCTCCCATCCATCTCCATATGACCTTAGCTGTTGGTGGGACGTTAAACCACAATCAACCAACCAAACTACAGTTGAGTGAACGATGTAGCAGCATGTTTGTTTGACATTAGATGCGAAACCTCACTCCACTACCTTCCTTAGCGGACCTTGATGGTTCGATTTGATAAAAACTTTATCCAATTGAATGAAAAGAAATTACACATGGTTGACACATGGTGAGTGTCGACCTCCAAATTTGACCTTGACATTGTGGCCCATGCTTCCGTGTGACATGTACAGTTTGGAGGTGTGTCAGAGCTGCTCTCTGATTGGTTGGAGCTCAGGACCCGAAAAATGAGCACAGACGTGTAAGCTGAATGAGTAAATCTCAAGGTCAGAATTTCTTGAAACAGCGTAAGAATGTCACCATGGTGATCTTGTTTGATGTTGTCATTTTAATACTAGTTATATATACATGTACATACAGAGAATACTATAAGTTTGGAAATTTTCGCGTGAATTTTATTTTGCTCATTTTTGATTTCTGAATTATCAGGGAGTCTTTGAATTCACAAACAAGTACTCGTGCAGTATATAAAGCTTATTGTAATTATTAGCGAGAACTTTATTTTCGCGAGTTAACAAATTTGCAAATTTTAGCAAAAATTAAGTTCTCACGAACATTTCTGGATTTACAGTATTGCTATCAAATTATCTTAAAATAAATTGTATGATATATTCAACTACTGTTGTATGAAAAAAAAAACTAAAATTTGAAATGTTGGACTAAATTGGGCAGGCTCAAATGAATAGCAAGAAGAGGACCCAAACCTTCTGCATGTTGCTTGGAAACATTAATTTTGTTTTTCTGGAAATGTAAATCTGACTTATCATTTGAGCCATGTCATGAGAAAAAAAAAAACAGATTTTCGTCTATGCAAAAACAACAGCACAGCTGATCAGAATATTTGTTTTCGCTACTCAGAGAGTACAGTTCCTCTTCTACTTAAAACCGAAATTTCAAGCTTCTAGCTCTTTTCTGTGACTGAACAGGTCGGTTTGTGTCGGGGATGTTCGTAAACCACATTGTTGGTTTTTCCACGAGGCGGCTCATTTCAAGCATCAGATCTGTGACAGTTGTTATTAAGAGCAAAGTCAACAATTGCCAGAATCAGGTCAATATTTCATTGATAAAGCATTTCCAGGCATGTCAATCAAAGTGACAAGAACTGCTGTTGCAGAGGTCATGTACTTTTATCGCTGGTTATTATTTTACCATCCTAAAATCATCCCCTGATTCAAAAAATGTTCAAGGAGTACATTTGTTTTTGTCATACTGAATGAAATGTACACTAAGGTTTGGATAACCTGCCTCTCCTTAGGGGAGGCTTGCCCTAGGACAGTAGCAGTGGGAATTATAGCTAAGGATAACTCACATGAAGCCTGTGACTTTCACCTGAAGGGATCATTTTACCGTGTCACTTTAATTACCAAATATTTTGGGTAAAACATGTCACTTATTACCAATAGTTTATTAAAATGACTATAATATATAAAGGATCGATAGTAGACTCAAATTTTGAGAAAAATCAGCATGAATTGCTTTGTCTTACTTGTAGTATTAGCATGTTTAAAATTTTCATCAGCATTGAAAGGGTAACAATTCTATAACAGTACATGTGACTTTCATTTTAGTTTCTTGAATTAATTCTAGACCACGACCACTGTCTTTGACATTTATCTCTTTCTTCAAACTCTCAAGGGTTGTTACAGATATTTTCATCCCAGTGTTTTGTTATTTATTTATTCATTCATCATTTTCTGTCTCTCTAGAAACAAGACATGCTCAAAGTCCTTTCACAAGAAAGCCAGTATTTCTGTGACTCATACTAAATATTTCTAAATTCTAAAATGCATTATGCCGGGTGGCGCTTAACACCACAAACCACCACAAAACTTCACAAACTGCCACAAAACACACCACAAAACTTCACAAACCACCACAAAACACACCACAAAACTTCACAAACCACCACAAAACACACTAGGGACCAACTTAAAACAAACCACAAACCACTTCATAGCCCAAATGAATCAAAGGTTATACTAATCAATTATATTTATGGTCTTTTAAAAAAAATAAAATAAATAGAAAAAAAAAAAAAAAACACCTTCTAGGTGAATATGGGACACATAAGTATATTATACCATAGTTGCGGCAGGTTCTTGACCAGCGACAGTGAGTACTGGATTTGTGTTGTTTTCTTGTTAGTATGGAACAACAACAGTTACTGCATGCAAGAGATAAGGCATGCAAATCTGCACCAGTCCTATCTCATTTCTGCTATTGATTGTTTATCTGTTTTCAACTTAAACTCTTGAGCCTCGTCTCGAGAAAACCAGATTTTTATATGTGCGAAAACAAAGGCGCAGATCACCTGTGCACAGTTGATCAGTGCCTTGGTTTTCGCTACAAAGGTAGTGCAATTCCCCTTACACTTTGGTCTGATAGAAGCATGTTGGCCATTGACATCAGTTTGATGTTATCCACAGTTGAGTTAGACATTTAGAGAAAGATTCTTTGGGCCATCAGAGATTTTATAATATGAAGAAGTCTAGTATTTCAGGGAAAATTTGCAAATAGTGGAATCAAAGGCCCCTTGCACCCTGATCCTGACTTAAAATGTGCTCGCTGCCTGGGAAAGGCATGTCCAATAGATGGAAGAATAGTGAAGGAGGTTCAGGTTGATGACGAAAGAATTGAGGCTGTACCAGAGTTCTGATATCTAGGGGACATGCTTTCTGGAGGGTTTCTTTTCTTTGAGTATCGAGTTTCGAGTTAGAAACTTCGAGTTTCAGGTTGAAAAATTTTAGTATCGAGTTGGAAAGTTCGAGTTTCGAGTCAAAAAGTTCGAGTTTTGAGTTAGAAACTTCGAGTTGAAAATTTCGAGTATGGAGTTAAAAAGTTCGAGTTTCGAGTTAAAATCTTTGAGTTTCCAGTTGAAAAAATCTTTTCTTCGAGTATCGAGTTTCGAGTTAGAAACTTCGAGTTTCAAGTTGAAAAATTGGAGTATCGAGTTGGAAAGTTTGAGTCAAAAAGTTCGAGTTTTGAGTTAGAAACTTCGAGTTTTAAACTCGATGCTCGAAGTTTTAAACTCGAAACTCGAAGTTTTAAACACGAAACTCGAAGTTTTTAACTCGAAACTCGAAGTTTTAAACTCGATACTTGAAACTCCAATGATAGTAAACCTCTGCTTTCTGCTGGTGGTGGATGTGAACTTGCTGCAGTCTAACGTTGCAAATCGGCTTGCCAGGGACAAGTTCCAACAGCTTCTCCCCCTCCTCACCAACCGCAATCTGTCACTTTTCACCAGAGGTCGAGTGTATTCAACTTGTGCGAGAAGTCTAATGCTACATGCAGCAGAAACATGGGCCATGACTGTGGCTACAGTTAACCACCTACGGCACAATGACCGTGGGATGATCCCCTGGATCTGTAATGTCAAGGCGAATGATGAAGTAAGCTCAGACTCCCTTTTCTCAAAGCTTGGACTCCAGGATATAGATGTGGTGCTCCGCTCCAGTAGGATGAGATGGTATGGACACGTAGAGCGCAGCAAAGGCTGGATTGCTCAAGTACGCAAGCTTAACATAGTTGCACAGAAAAGATCTGGCAAGCCAAGGAAATCCTGGGATGAAGTGTTGTTTAAGACGACAGAAAAAAGCTAGAAATGGATGATCCCTAGCCTGGCTCCAGGCCTTGAGTTTTAGCAAAGGTGAATAATTCTTACTTGACTCTTACTTGACCCCTTTTCTGATAATATAATCTCCCCTACTAGTCAGAAACTCAAGGCCTGGTCAAGTCTGTTTTGAAAATCTACAAAATTCCTGGGAAGATTGGTTTGATTGACAGCTTAAGCCTCAGCTACACGAGAGATACAAGATGTATACATCTTGATCTATACAACTTTTGGTTCATAGACCTTGTAGAACTACATGATAGACCTAGGTGTATGGACCTTTGTACATCTGTAACAATTGTTTTAATTCAAGTAAACAGATTACAATACTAAAAGCTCACTTTCATGGGATTTGTTTTCAAAAGGTTCTTTAAATTTTAGCCAGTGCGTTTTGCCTCACATCATTCTTGAAATAATCTACCAAACTTACATCCAGTGGAATGGGCTCTTTCTTTCAACTCCTCCAACCCACCCCCTCCCCCCACCCCCAGCATGCCATTCTTTCAGTCACGTCGCCACAAAATTGTTAACCGGTTATTAATACACAACCCTTTCAACCCATTCCTTGGAATTTCATTGGTCCATTGTTGGTGAGTCATTCAGATAATGAGATAATGAAAAAGATGTATAAGTCAAGGTGTATGGAATAGGACATGTTCTATTCTCAAAAAAGGTTCATGAAGCTCCAAAAAGGTCTATGCACCAAAGCTTTAAGGTAGGCTACACGGAAGACCTTTGCTGTATACTCCAAGGTCTATAGAGCAAAGATCTTCCATGTAGCCTGCACTTTAACCATTTGGCTACTAGAAGTTAATGGCTATCAGATAATGATAACAATCACCACTGTTGGACCAGTTAGAAATTTTTGCCACTCAGTACTTTTTTTTCTTTTAATATAGGAAAAAAAAAAAAAAAAAAAAAAAAAAAAAACAGTAACGACTGGAGCCAGTCTAGGATGATCCCCAGAATTGCTCAGAGTGGAGAGTTTGTCTAAGAAGGAGACTTGTCAAACAAGTTCAACCGTCAGTAGAGAAAAACGGACTATAAAACGGGTATGACAATAACACCATTTTTTCTGGGTTGGTCTGGAGGCAGTTTACCAGTACTTTATGTAGATGTTTTGCCAATTAATAGAGCAGAATAAGTCTAACTATTAGTAAACATTGTAATAAGCCACATGGTGTTTGGCACAATTCAGGAGATTGGGACAAAATATAATTAGAAATAAACTGTCTGAATTCCAGAGGAAAACAAAACATATTTCATCGGAACAATTTGAAAGTGAGGAAACAATTGAGCTGCCTCTTGGGAAAACCAACAATGTGGTTTCCGAACAGGTCCGACACAAACTGGGCTGTATAGTCACAGAAGTAGGCTAGAAGCTTGAAATTTTGGGGTTAAGTAGAGGAGGGATTGTACTAGCCGAGTAGCGAAAACAAAGGCGCTGATCAGCTTCGTGGTTACCGCGAAGCTGATCTGCGCCTTTGTTTTCGCATATGCAGATTGTTGGTTTTCCCACGAGGCGGCTCAATTATCTCCTTTAATTGAGACTCATCATCAGAGAACCTGGTTTTGATGTTGAAATGGTATAGACTGGATGCTGAAAGTTTCATAAAAAAAAAAAAAAAGATCATAAAACAAAATAAAAATGATAAAAAATAAAATATATAAAATGAAAACAAAAAATGAATAAAAAAGGTTTACTATCTCATAAGCTACTGATATACTATTTTTTTTTAAAAAATTGGGCTCTCCTGTGAACAGGGCTTCAACAGTTTTCTTGTGATTTTGCCTCATTTCATTTCAAATTACATCTTTGTCTTTCAATTTCAGCCCAAGAATGCAGTTGTAAGAGGTTTTCAAGTGTGTTAATTGCACCTCATAGCATGTGCGGGAATAAAAATTTCAATTTTTCTGCAAGTAATTTGTGTCTTAATCAGCCTCTTGAGGAAAATTAAACTGGTGCATTAGAAAAAGTTGCTACTTGTCACAATTTGCGTATTTTAATCTGGGGAAGTGAGATTCAAATCCCTCAAGTTGATCAATTATTGGCTTTAATAATTTGTGTATGGTGATATATTTTCAGAAGACAATAGGCAGATTTTCACACAATTCATATCAGTTCAGAGAAAGTTAGTGTCTACACTTTTCATCATCTTGTCGAATCTAGTCGGTAAAACTGCCATCTATAATGTCACCAAAGACATGGGCCGAGGTTATAAAACTTTTTTCATGCTCAGCTCAGCTGAGCTTGAAATTTCAAATCCTCATAAATACTGAAATAGCCTAAATATATTGTCATTGAAGGTTTAGAACTCCAAAGCCTGTAATTTATCCTGCTTATAAATGTTAAAATGCCAACAATTGTTGGCATTTTAACATTTATGAGCAGGATAAATTTTAGCCTCAGCTGAGCTGAGCATGAAAAAAGTTTTATAACCTCGGCCCATGGTCTGCCTCAGTGGCAATAGCATTTCATTTTTTTTTTATTCTCTAAATTGGATTTGCTCATACACATGCATTTATATCTGATAATAAAAATTTCAAGACTCGCAGACTTTTCTCTAGCCTAAGTGGAGTTACTAAGCTGGCCAAAAATACTCTGTTGTCCCTTTATAATAAAAGGCAGACATTTTATACACAATCTCTCATATTTTTTGTATGCTCATTTTTTTTTATTTCAAACACAGTCATTAGTGATCTTAAGGAGTATCACTGTTTGCAAAAATTCTGTGCTCTCCATTTATTGTAACACTTTTAAGCTGACAGTTATATTTTGAACATCACGATAAGCCCCTTTTTCATTTGATGGAGATACCATTTTGTGCAAATGTAATTTTGCATGAGTTTTACCATTAATTGTAAATGATCCAACGAAGCCGTAACAATGATCCGTTCATTTTATGTCTAATGGAATTGAAGGGGAATAGTGTCTTCTTTGATTTATGTATAATTTTGCTTTTGCATTTGAGCTGTGACATGGTCTTAAGGGTTTACGAGCAGGTCAGACACAAAGTGGCCTATGTAGCTACAGAAAATGGCTTGAAGCTTGAAATTTTGGATTTAGGAAGAAGAGGAATTGTACTATCCATGTAGCTGATCAGCTTTGCAGTCACTGCACAGCTGATCTGCCCCTTTGTTTTCGCAAAGGCAAAAATCTGGTTTTCTAATAACGCTGTTGCATTTATTGACACAAATTCTAAATGGAACCAGGAAGCCTTTAATGTGCACATTATGTAAACAAGCCTATGCAAAACTTTTTTTTGCAGAAAATTTTCATATCAAGATGAAAATTTTTTGATGTTTTTGTCAAGCAATGTTTTCTTATTATGTTCACTCTGAGGCAGTCCAAACAGAACTACCAATGATGAGAAAGAAGTTTTCATAAAACATGAATTTTGTAGTTTTACTGTAAAGAGAGATCTCTGGAAATCTTAATTTCATGGAGTATGAGCATGATGAAAGTTGCAATTGACCTTTCCTTGAAGGCAATATAATGATTCATTCTATTACAAATTTCATATGAGTCTCCAGCTCTTGAAGATCATAAGAGGTATAAGCAGACAATGCGAGGGTGATTCGGCTGGAAAGCAACATTTCCTTTCATTGTTTCTTATTGTATCCATTGATATTTAACTTAGCTGAAGAAAAACAGTTTTTCATTGTGTTCGCAGTTGGTACCCAGTGATATGAAAATGGATACAGATTATTCAGAACAAGGCTATATAGCTCGGCAAATAGGTCACTGTATGGGCGTTACCTTATGAATACGTTATTAGGTATGGTCTACTTTTGACCTAGGCAATAGCTCAAGGTATACAGTTTAAAGACTCAACTCACATGTTGTCCGTTAGAATGAAAATCCGAGTTTGTCTAGTTTACTGGATTGGACAAAATAGGTAGCTGATCTTTAACGGTAAAATATGTGACAGCGCTCTAGGCTGACTGAATTCGACTTTTCTATTATCTCCTTACTTGAACAGATGGACTAGCCGACCACGCCCAGATATGAATATTAAAGTTGCCGCCCATACAGTGACCCATTTGCCGAACTATACCATTTTTGCACAGAAAGGTATAAATAATGGAAAAATAAATGTAACCAGTATCGACACATTCTAGTATTTCATGGAAATAAGCAAAATATTTAAAAGTTTGTTGTAAATATGTCACACCAGTAAACCCTAAAATGTAGATGAGTTGATTATATTTGTTTATAATGGTTTCCATAAAACTTTTACAGATCTATAATTCAGGAATGAATCACTGAAGGGCAATATTTATTTTTTTTGCCACTGTTTGTACCCATTAAAGAACAAAGTTGTTTTACTGTATCCAGTGAAGGGGTTTGCTGAAGAGCAACATCTCATATGAGCCACCTAGTGGGAAAACCAACAATGTGGTTTATGAACAGGTCTGACACAAACCGGCCTGTACAAGCACAGAAGCAGGCTAGAAGCTTGAAATTTCGGATTTAAGTAGAAGAGGAATTGTACTATCCGTGTAGCGAAAACAAAGGCGATGATCAGCTTCGCGGTTACCGCCAAGCTGATCTGCGTCTTTGTTTTCGCATATGCAGATTGTTTGTTTTCTCATGAGGAGGCTCTTATATCTTTGTCTCTGTCTGTATCCATTTATATAAAAAGTCAGCACTATTCTTAGCATTTTTACCCTGTCAGTATTTTTTGGTACCTAGCAATATGTTAAATGCAATTTGCTAGCCTAGAATTTACCTATACAATTTACCTATACTACGTCATTTTAGGTCCCCCGCCCATTGGGGCCTAGGAGAAATAGATGGGCTGCTTAGGCCTCAAGGCAAAGCTTCTAATCTACTGAGCGACCATCTGATTACTGGTTAACTGCTCATGTCTGAGCCTGCCCAGGAAAAGTGGTTTTCCAGTAGTAGGAGGTTGTTTGTTGTCCCAGGAGCACCCGAAGGCTCAACCGGTTAGAAGGTTGATTTTTGTATTGTTTTTGGAGAAGCCCAGGATTGAACCCGGTGCGACCCTTGGTTTACAAGGCCTGATGAATGTTCAACATTGGAGCAGCAACAGAATCTTTCCACTGTCACATATTGTATCCATTGATTTTCTTTTTTAAGGCATTGGTAACAGAATTTGTCAAAGTATTGATAAATGGCACCATGGCCAAGTTTAACAACAATTCTGAGGTGGAAAAAATTGGAGATAATCATGATGGACTGTCATAAAAGTGTCAATTAAAACATTAAAATAGATGAAATGGATATTTTGTGATTATAGAAGGATTTTTGGGTGATTCTGCCTTAAAACTTTAATTCTGGGTACTTCTTTAAGAACATAAAGTTACTTTATGAGGACTGTTACTTTTGGTAATAAATTTCATAAAAGTGACAAAAATTAATTTTAGGATCGTCATAATGTTTCATTCTATATGTATTGTTGAAGATTACTATATATTTTCTGTTTTATGGTGTCATGCTAATGGATTAAATTGAGATCTGCAATTAGAAAAAAAATTCTGAGAAAAATTTTATGGAAAGATTAAGAATGGAATATAACTGGAAAATTTCCTTTGGAATTTGCTCTTAAAAATAAATGGAAACAACTTTTGGGGAGTAAAGTATTGAAAATATTGTTCAAATTAAGTGTCTATATTTTCACCTAATTGTAGAAGTTTAATAATTTTTTGCTCATCTTTAGCTTCTGCATAATTATGTACATCATATCACTTGGTAGCCCTCCCCCCAACCGGCCCCTCCAAACAGATTTGGTTTGGGGTCCATGATAACAAATGGCTGATGCAAGTAAAAGTCACAATAGTTGATTTTATAGCCACAGAGAATAGAATTCACACTTGAGTTCCGTTTTCACTTTTTGCGTCATATTTACGGATGTTCAAAGGAAACAAGTAATCCATTTTTATGTAAAGGGCATCTGTTGCCATAATATGAAACACTAATGGTACGATTAAACGGCATTATGAAAACATGCTCATGCAATATATGGAGAGTTTTTTCAGCTGTAAAAATGAAAACTTTCAGTAGCAAAATTTTAAATTTTTTAATTCTTACACTGAAAAAATAGAGTAAAAATTGAAAAAAAATCTTTGAAAAAATTCAGTGATTTTAATATTTTTGCCCAAAACATAGAGTGTGGGTTTTAATGTGGACCCACAATCTATGTTTTGAGCAAAATTAAGAAAAAATATTAAAAATTTCTACTAATTTTCATTTTTTACAACTGAAGAAAAATCTATATACTACATGAGCATGTTATGAGAAAAGTTTGTTATCAGTTCCAAGCACAGTCACTGTGGCGGATTCAGAGAGGGTTCGGGGGGTTCAAACAGGGGGTTCGTTTGACCCCCCCCCCCCCCACCCGGGGGTTCAAACTTCTGCGGCCAAATTATTTCATTTCTGTGGAGAAATTTGAGAATTTATTGGTAAAAGTATGAAATCAACCCCCCCCCCCCCCTAAATAGGTTTGAACCCTCTCTCCAGAAATCCTGGATCCGCCCCTGAGGCAACTTTGCTTTCTGGTGGAACTTAGAACAACAAGGCTGTTCAAAGAATTCAAGATAGCTTTGTACAGACTTTCTAGGATGGCGATTTTAAAACTAAATACAAAATTAAAGGCTTAAAGCAGGCTTTCTTTCAGTGGGTAGCTCCAATATTGTAAAATAAAAACAGGAAAAAAGATAAAGAATTTTAACAATTCAATATCACTTCAATATCTTTCAATTCCAACAGTAATTTTTCTAGCATTTCTAGCATGAATTCAAAGCACACACATTTGTACACACATTAGTCATGCTTGCAATTGTGCACATACACAGAGTTCTTCAGAATAATCTTGCTTTTTAACAAATACATGCAAAGATAAAACTTCTGATTTACTGATCTTTACTATATACCCCTCATTCCTCCCCCCCGCACCCCCTCCCCCCCACCCCCACCACCACCACCGGTACCAACATCTCCGCTGACACACATAATCCACATACATATTAAATTTGTGTTATGGTTGGGGATTTTTAAGGAAAATCTGTAACAGGTTTCAGTTTTAAGTGCCACAGTTAAGGATTTGTATGTAGATAGGACATATGGTTTAAACTCTCCTCTCAAAGACCTAGACTGGTATCAGTCCACTAAATGGACAAACAACTAAAAGTAGAGAAATGTCCATCAGATTCAGAATGCAGCTACTTACTATCAAAGTCAAATTTAGTGTATTTCAGTCCAAGTATTTCAGCTAATGGGGAAGTAATAAAGTACCATGGTAAAAGCCCTTCATTGGTTATGTACCTTTCCGAGTAAGAAGAATATCTGGTAGAGTCCAATATCTAAATACATGGCCTGAATGCCAGGCTATCAAAGACCATAAAGGCTGGGGAAGCCCGGGATCAAAGCCACAACCCCCTGATCTACAAGACTTAAATCACAAATAGTCATGATTTTGGCTTAACCACTCACTCACAGATATCGGCTTTGTGCTGATTTAACATAATCATATATAGCATTTCCATATAGTCCCTTGACATTCAAATATGTACATGTAGGCTAATTCTTAATGGATATGTGCAATACATGTAAATTTGTATTTTGCTTTGGAAGAAAGTTTCCATTAAAACTTATTTAACACCAATATGAATCAAATTGATATGATGAATTATGTGCAAACTTTCATTTTTCAATGAGCCATAGATGCTTCAGTGTCGCATGTGCCACCATATAACAATATGTTCCCCATTTCCATCCTTACGTGAGTGAAAAAATGTTGACCGGGTTGTTAAGCCTTCACTAAACTTGGCATGTTAAATCAGTTGTTTGTTTGATTCATGCTGATTAAAAACAAGTATTTTCTAGGAAATCTGCACTCAGCACTGGTAATTTGCCGCAGGGAGACTTGACTATGAACAGTATGATTGTCTGACATGACCTTTGCTGTTCACTGTTGTAATTGAAACATCTAATCTAACAGAGTTTAACCATTGTGCTGGATTTTACACTAATTCTGTTGAGTTTCTTTCATTGAAAATACATTGAAGAGTATGATTGATTTTAAAAGTTAGGCGTCATTTTGAACAGAAATTGATATGTAAATCAAAGGCACAATTCTTAGCAGTGAGATGTAGCTGTCAATGTAATTTGAATTTTTAGCATCGGATGATTGATGTCTGAATTGATGTAGATTTCTAAGAAAATATCAGGGCTATAATGTAAACTGGCCAAAATGTATTTGCGGGAAATTAGATCCCCCGCACATCTCTGGCACTGCCGGGACTCATTAGAGGTTAAATCTCGGCATCTTAGCCCTTCTGTGTCCCCGCTATGACTAGTGCACAACTGTGAAGGTCAGTTGTTTTTCCCAAAGCAAAGAATGGACCGGCCTATTAATTGTTTTTTAGCTCACCTGAGCCGAAGGCTCACAAGGTGAGCTTATAGGATGGCCATGATCTGGCGTCCGTCAGTCCGTTGTCCGTCGTCCGTCATCCGTCCGTCCTCCACAATTTCAAAGATCTTCTTCTCTGAAACCGCTTGGCCGATCTAGTTGAAATTTTATGTGGAGCCTCCTTGGGTAGTGGCATTGTAAAACTATGGATTTTTTGAAAACTATTAATTGCAGCCTGAGGCCTGAAAAGTGGTAGATGCAAACAACTAATGGAGTAGATGAAGGTATATGATTAATTTAGGTCAAGGTCATCTCTTGACCTTGACCAGTCTGTCATCCATACACACTTTTCAAAGATCTTCTTCTCTGAAACTGCTTGGCCAATCAAAGTGAAATTTTTTTGTGGAGCATCCATGTAGGGGAGACGAAAGTTTGATCGCAAAATCGAGGTCACTTGACCAAGATGGCCACCACGCCCATATATGGTAAAAACCACTCAAAAATCTTCTTTTCCAGAACCAGCCGGCTGATTTTCATGAAACTTGGTATGGAGCATTTGGGACTCCAGCCCATCATAGTTTGATCAAATGATGACCCTAGGATGACTTTGACCTATTTTAATTACAGCAATGTCAATTTTGGAAACATGGGCTTTTACATGGGAAAAAGTGAAAACTATGGATTTTTTGAAAATTATTGCAGCCTGAGGCCTGAAAAGTGAGAGATGCAAACAACTAATGGAGTAGATGAAGGTATGTGATTAATTTAGGTCAAGGTCATCTCTTGACCTTGGCCTGTCTGTCGTCCATACACTTCAAAGATCTTCTTCTCTGAAACTGCTTGGCCAATCAAAGTGAAATTTTATGTGAAGCATCCATGGGTAGGGGAGACGAAAGTTTGATCGCGAAATCTAGGTCACTTGACCAAGATGGCCGCCACGCCCATATATGGTAAAAACCACTCAAAAATCTTCTTCTCCAGAACCGGCAGGCTGATTTTCATGAAACTTGGTATGTAGCATTTGGGACTCCAGCCCATCATAATTTGATCAAATGATGACCCTTAAGGATGACTTTGACATATTTTACAGCAATTTCAATTTTGGAAACATAGGCTTTTACATGGGAAAAGTGAAAACTATGGATTTTTTGAAAACTGTTGCAGCCTGAGACCTGAAAAGTGGTAGATGCAAACAACTAATGGAGTAGATAAAGATATGTGATTAATTTAGGTCAAGGTCATCTCTTGAACTTGGCCAGTCTGTCGTCCATACACACTTTTCAAAGATCTTCTTCTCTGAAACTGCTTGGCCAATCAAAGTGAAATTTTATGTGGAGCGTCCATGGGTAGGGGGAACGAAAGTTTGGTAGCGAAATTTGGGTCACATGACCAAGATGGCCGCCATGCCCAACTATGGTAAAAACCACTCAAAAATCTTCTTCTCCAGAACTGGCTGGCCGATTTACGCGAAACTTGGTATGTAGCATTTGGGACTCCAGCCCATCATAGTTTGATCAAATGATGACTCTAGGATTACCTTGACCTGTTTTACGGCAATTTCAATTTTGGAAACATACGCTTTGACATGGGAAAAGGCGAAAACAATGGATATTTTGGAAACTGTTGTAGCCTGAGACCTGAAAGTTGCTAGATGCAGACAACTAATGGAGTCAATGAAGGCAAGTAATTAATGAAGGCCAAGGTCATTTCTTGACCTTGACCCAAGGTCATTTAAATATCAAAATTAAAATTATGATCTTCTCAGAAATCACTGGGTTTGGAAACTATTGCAGCCTGAGACCTGAAACTTTGCAGATGCAGACAACTTATGATGTCAATAAAGGTGTGTGAGTATTCAAGATCAAGGTCATTTCATGATGACTTAATACTCACTCCAAGATCAGGCTTCAGGTGAGCGTTCTCGGGACCAATGGTCCTCTGGTTGTTTTGCCACCTAAAAAGCAAAGTAAAGAATGGACTGGCCTATTAATTGTTTTTTGTTTTGCCACCTCAAAAAAGCAAAGCAAATTAAGAATGGACTGGTCTTTAATTGTTTTTTGTTTTGCCACCTCGAAAAAGCAAAGCAAAGAATGGACTGGTCTTTAATTGTTTTTTGTTTTGCCACCTCAAAAAAGCAAAGCAAAGAATTGTTTTTTGTTTTGCCACCTCAAAAAGCAGTTTTCCTTATAAAGCGGCTCATCGATTCTAACTTAACCACAACAATAACAAGTTTAATTCAAATCCAATCCCAAGCAAATTGAATCTTCTGTTTTACACCCTAGACTATTATTTCTTCATTTCTTTCTTGAGCAATTTTTACAGCATCATAGAAATGAAATTTATCTCGTGTCATCAACATCCAATATCCATATGAAGGCTTGACAATATGAAAACGTGCCCATGTAATAAGTTGTAAAAGTTGAAAATTTTCAGTAGGTTTTTTTTTTTATATTTTTCTTATGTTTGCTCAAAACATAGATTGTGGGTACACATTAGAACCGCCTTGGCGAGGCAGTTCTAACAAGTGCATGTACCCACAATCTATGTTTTGGAGCAAAAACAAGAAAAATAGGTATACCGCTCCACATCCCAGTTTTGCTGTATAGAAGTGGGGTATATTAGGGGGTATGTATTACACGGAAATGTTATCCTGATGAGATAGCTTCTAAGAGAAATATTGTCATAAGCCTGAACATCATTTCTTCCTTAGACCAGGCCGTGAGATTATGTATAAAAAAAAATCATGCTTAGCTCAGCTGTGCATGAAATCTTTCCTGCTCACAAATGTTAAATTGCAATTTAACATTTCTGAACAGGATAACTGACAAGTTTTTGTCAGGAATTTAAGCCGTCCAAATTCCTATTGATTTTGGCTGTCACAATATTTAATAATGTGGGCATTGAATCTTTTTCTGTTTTATTACCCGGGGACCTGAGTTTTACTGGGATATTGAAATTTGTTTATAGTCCTGCCCTTCCCAGTATGTGGGTGGGTCACTGGGAAGCAGTACTGTTGTACTAGAAGCATTAGGAGGTTTAACAGTGAAGGGCTAGGATAATGAATAAAAAAAAAACTTTATGACAGGACATAGGCCATGAGCCATGAGGCTAACAAGGGGAGTCTTAGTATAATACCCATGTAATGTCTCCCTTATAATTTTGGAGGGATCTCCTTATAATTTTAGTGCAAATCTCCCTATTTGGAATTTAAGAATTGCTCTATATATCCTATTCTCCCTACTTGGAATTTCAGATCTTCCTACAGGGATTTATCTGGGCTGCGCCATGTGCTAAATCGCGCATCAAATCCAGAAAAAACGCACCTGATTCGTTGTAGTGCGCTAAAAGGGCGCACCGAATGCTGCAAAAGCGCATATAACTGTGGTTAATGCGTCTGTCAAAACTGCAGATTGAATGGGCGCAAGGATTTTTAAACAAAAGCGTCCTAGATCTGTGCATTCCAAACGCTTATCAAAAGAAAAAAAAAACGGAATAAAGCATTTGTCCGACATGGAATAGAATATGGTGTGCTTCATTAGCACTGACTAAAATCATGGTCAATTCTCCCCAGTTTCGTATGTCTTTGTAAAGTAGTTGATCGATCAGTACAATGAAGCAATTTATTCAAAGACAGTCATAAAATCATTTGAAACCATAGCGATTTTCATTGGAAAATCAATTTAATTGGAGGAACATTTGAAAAAAAGCAAAACTTTTATGCTTCTGGAACGAATTTTGAAATGTCATTAGTTTTCGCGACTTTATAGCATCGTGAATATATTTCTGTTTCAGTTGCTTCTAAATCATTATTTGTTGGTAAAACTTTGTTTAAAGTGTTCAAGTGAGGTTTAGTGTCAAAGTTAATAGTAATGAAGAATGCAAGTCAATCTCATGACATGACAGTAATTATTATTGGAAATTCAGCCTTTGAAGGGGTCACCCCTTATGGACTCCAAACTCACAACTGCACAGGTGAATGTTAATGCCATAATCTTACATTATATACTAGATAGATGTCATAGAAAGGCTATGGTTACAAAAAGGAACTTATTTTGATTTGCATTACACACATTTCTCAGTCTGGTATAGTAGATTAGACCCCCACCCACAGTATTAACCTATTCTACAATGGACAACATGTCATTTTATACCATCAGGTTTAAGTGTTATGAAAAGTGCCATGGTCAATATTATTTCTTTCGCCAAAAGTTTTTTTTCTAAAATATGTTCCTGGAGTAAACTAAGACTGTTGATATATAAAAATAAAAAACAAGAAAAAAGGGTCTAAGGAGAGGCTGTCTAGGCACATGCAAAATGCTTAAATCTAATTTCGGCCGGGGCCCCCAGACCCCCGGCTAAAGTTAGGGCCCATGGAATTTTTGTTGGATGGGCCGAAAATTCCAGATAAATCCCTGTTCCTACCATTAATCTCAAGAATTTCATTCTTTGTTTTATCAATTTCCCTATTTGGAAAGTCAAATCTGCCTATTTGGCTTCCCAGACGTATCACGTGTGTGATAATACCAATGTGTGGGTTTCCTTTCATTGTCATCCGTCTTTTTCCAATGTTGCCCAGACTGTCAGCCATGATTGTCAATGATCTCTATAAGCAAATTAAGCACCACCAAAGTATAACCATAATATACACAATCATCTTCTCTACTAAGTGTGAGTTAGTGCTTGGCCATTCATCAAAGCCAAATTTTACGTAAATCCTCTATAGGGAGAAACAAGATTTTTTTTTTTTTTTTTTTTTTTTTTTAAAGATGTTCAAGGTCACCTGACCAAGATGGCATCTATGCCCATATTTGATAAAAGAATGTGACTGTTTTTAGTCAAGGCACGTGTTTACAAGACCATTGGTTACTAAATTATTTGCTGTTGAATCCAATTAATTTCCTGGTTCATAATTTAAGGACTTTCTTAAAAATTGCTAAGGATGCAATGAGTAAACTTATTTAGAATGATTAATCATATATTGCTCTGAGAATGTCATGCAACTAAAAGGGAAACTGAAGAGTTCTCTCAGCCTATGAAGGATTTTTTCAACCCGATTTCTTGAACCGACAAGTGGTCATATACTTATGAAACTTATTTTAGATTTATATCTATGGAAAAGCTGGGATCAGGTGGCCACTTGTCACAGAGGCATTGTGTCTGCTACAAAATCAGCACACTTGACAGACTGTGGCACATGTGCATAGAATTTCTCTTCTATACCATGTTAATGAAGTCTTGCTAGATACATGTGTACTAAATGAGCCGCCTCATGGGAAAACCAACAATCTGCATATGCGAAAACAAAGGCGCAGATCAGCTTCGCAGTAACTGCGAAGCTGATCAGCGCCTTTGTTTTCGCTACTCGGATAGTGCAGTTCCTCTTCTACTTAAATCCGAAATTTCAAGATTCTAGCTCTTTTCTGTGCTTGTACAGGTCGGTTTGTGTCGGACCTGGTCGAAAACCACATTGTTGGTTTTCCCATGAGGTGGCTCAAATTCTAGAAACTTCTAAGAGGACATGTGAATGAAATCTATAGCTCTACCTATTTCTGTTTTTAGTTCATCTTAGCCACGTGGTGAGCTTGTATTTGGAGTCTGTCATCGTCATCAGTTGTCCATATTGACTTCCGCTTTAGTTCATCTAAGCCACGTGATGAGCCTATATGTATGGAATCTCTCATCATAGCCAGTTGTCTGCATTGTCTTAGGCTGTGTAAAATATTTGTACCCAAAGAGTTGTTTGCCCATGCCTTTGTAGGTAACATTTGTTTGGCATGCATTACGAAAACTTGCCCATACAATTATTATAGAGAATTTTTTCACCTTTCAAAATTTAAAATTTTGTTGGAAAAAAAATGATATTTTTAATATTTTTGCTCAAAACATTGATTGTGGGTACACGTTAGAACCGCATCGCCAAGGCAGTTCTATCGAGTACCCACAATCTATCAATAAGAAAAATAGTATACATGTACCCAGTTTTACTTTAAGGTGGGGTTTAAGGGGGTTTATTTTTCATGGATGTGTTATCCTGTTTCATGCCCATGCCTTTGTAGGAAGCATTCCTGTATACCAATTACCAGACCTGAGTTTGTCATGAACATTTGTTCTGCTTTTCCCCATCTAATTTGAATGTTAAATGTTTATCCTAGTATATCTTTGACATAATAAATAATGCATGCTGCCTATTTTGTGCCTCGTCACGAGAAAACCAGTTTTTTTCCTATGCGAAAACAAAGGCGCAGATCAGCTGTGCAGTAGCTGCACAGCTGACCAGCACCTTTGTTTTCCCTACACGGATAGCATAATCCATCACCTTCTTAAATCTGAAATTTCAAACTTCGAGCCTTTTTACGAGACAGTATGGGTCGGTTTGTGTCGGACCTGGTCAGAAATGCCAAAGACCATTTTTTCCATGTCGCAGCTATTTTGATGGAGATTGTTTTCCTGTCTCCAATGAGAAAATAATGACAGTTTTCCTTAAAGGCTCAAAATGTCATCAAATAATTGTGGAAAAATACTTTGGCTACAGCATGACCTGAAATTAGATCAGACCAGTTACATACAAGAGTAACAGATTATCTTTATTTGCCATATTTGGCTACTTACAGGAGATTGATGTCGGGCTAAGCATTTACCACAGTACAAGTTTGTAGCCATGATCCCTTTGAGCACCATGTTTAGTCTTAAATAGTTATTGACATAACAAGCATTTCAAGTCGTACATAATATTTCAGCAAACATTCCCAGCCGTTCATTGATACACTTTCCCAGCCATCAATTGACACACATTCTCAGCCATCCATTGACACACATTCCCAGCCATCCTTGACACACATTCCCAGCCATCAATTGACACACATTCCCAGCCATCCATTGACACACATTCCCAGCCATCCATTGACACACATTCACAGCCATCCATTGACACACATTCCAATCATCCATTGACACACATTCCAATCATCCATTGATACACATTCACAGCCATCCATTGATACACATTCACAGCTATCTATTGATACAAATTCCCAGTCATCCAATGATACACATTTCAAGCCATCCAATGATACACATTCCCAGCTATCCATTCATACACATTTCCTGCCATCCATTGACACACATTTCCAGCCATCTAATGATACACATTCCCAGCCATCTAATGATACAAATTCCCAGTCATCAAATGAGACACATTTCCAACCATCCACTGACACACATTCCCAGCCATCCATTGATACACATTCTTACCCATTCATTGATACACATTCTCGCCCATTCATTGATACACATTTTCAGCCATCCATTGATACACATTCTCACCCATTCATTGATACATGTTTTCAACCATTCATTGATACACATTTTCAGCCATTCATTGATACACATTTTCAGCCATTCATTGATACACATTTTTAGCCATTCATTGATACACATTTTCAGCCATTCATTGATACACACTCTCACCCATTCATTGATACACATGTTCAGCCATTCATTAATATACATTCATTGCATAAATACCCGTGCCACACGATATTAACAGCCGTTTATTAATGAAAGGAAAGCCATGTATTAATAAATTGCAATTCACGTGCGCACGTGCTGTAAATGCATGGCTTTTACTTATGCTCGTTACCGGGCGCCACCCAAAGCACGAGCTATTAATGAAAAACTGGAGTCCGCCCGGAACGAGCATAAAAATAAAAGCTCAAACGCGTATGAAAATGTGATGAGGCTGTAAAATATAGTGCACCATTATTTCTTTGGTTTGTGCAGAATTTATGCAATAATAGTGATCAAACATGATTTTGTCATTCATTAACATTCGCTAGGTCCCCGAGGGGACCTAGCGAATAGCCCTCGGTTTTCAACACTCCCCTCAGGACCTAGCGAATGTTAATGAATGGAAAATCATGTTTGATCCCTAGATTCCCTGTCATCTATTGACACACATCCCCAGCCACCCATTGATACTCATCCAGATAATCATTGATTCCTGCACTTCCCTGTCATTTTGTAAGTCCTCCTCTTATAAAATTTGCATTAGAACATTTACCCAAGTTGTCTTCAAGGACAACAAGTCTGTGTAATGTCCTGGAGTTGTTTTATGCCAACATTCACATGTTCTTGTCCCAGATATACTAGTCATTATGAAAACTTGCCCATGCAATATACAGAATTTTTTCAGCATTAAAAATTGAAAATTTCATTGGAAAAATTTTGATAATTTTAATATGTAAATTGCTCAAAACATTGATTGTGGGTACACGTTAGAACCGCCTCAGCGAGACGGTTCTAACGAGTACCCACAATCTATGTTTTGGAACAAAAATAAGAAAAATAGGTATACCCCTGCATACCCCAGTTTTACTATATAAAAGTGGGGTTTAAGGGGACATACATTGCACGGACATGTTTTCCTGATATAATGAGAAGTCAAGCCCTAAGGAAAAAAAATGCTGGAAAATACTCAATTATTCTCTTAAATGAACTTTTTTCAAAGAATTGAAAACAAATTGCCAATTAATGATTTATTTTGCCTTACTTTGATAATCCTTGCAGATCTCAGTAAATTCATCCCTCTGAATTTATCTCTCTGAATTTAACCCATTTTTGCTTCATGGACTCCATGTTGGCTCTAGTTTAAAGAGCAATAGGTGTCCGCATTTCATTTGCAGATAATATAGTAACTTGAAAGAGATATGTTCACATCAATTATTTTGAACCATATCAGAATGATACTGAAGTTTTTCAAACAACTTTCAACAACAACAAAAGATAATAATAATAATAATAATAATAATAATAATAATAATAATAATAATAATAATAATAATAATGATAATAGTAATAATAATAATAATAATAATAATAATGATAAATAAATAAATAAATAGATAAATACTAAAACAAAAAATAAATGCAAAAAAAAGAATAAAGAAAACCAGTAGTGGAATTTGTATTTAATGCCAGCTCAGAGATGAGGCCTTGGAAGGGTTTTATACGGATAAGATATACTTTTAAAAACACTTAAGGGAATTTGGGCATTACTCTGCTGTACGTGCAAGGGTATTTTTATTATTTTAGGGATACTTGGATGTTAATTTTGGTGATATTTGTCAATATGGGATATTTTTTAAACACAATAAAAGGGATATAAGATACTTTTAGGGTCCCCCATTCTTGGCTTAATTCTGTTGCAATGCAGAAAGACACTAAATTGCTAAAGAAAAAAATAAACATTCAGTTCAGTAAAACAGAATTTTCATCACGAAAACATGTCCGTGTGTTATGTATACCCCCTTGAACCCCACCTTTATATAGCAAAACTGGGGTATGCAGGGGTATACCTATTTTTCTTATTTTTGCTCCAAAACATAGATTGTGGGTACTCGTTAGAACCGCCTCGCCGAGGCGGTTCTAACGTGTACCCACAATCTATGTTTTGAGCAAAAATAAGAAAAATATCAAAATTTTTCAGCTGAAAATTTTCAATTTTTAAAGTTCAAAAAATCTCTGTTTATTGCATGGGCAAGTTTTCATAATGGGCATTTAGACAATCATGGATTCTCTTACTAATGACAAGGACCGTAGTGACAGATTCAATGCTAATGGAAGTAGATTGGAGCTGCTTCAATGAGGTCATATCATTAATCATTGTCCAAACATTTCATTACGAAAACACGCCCGTGTAATATACAGATTTTTTTTAAATTATAAAAATAGAAAATTTTCAGTAGAATTTTTTTGATATTTTTCTTATTTTTGCTCAAAACATAGATTGTGGGTACACGTTAGAACAGATGGAGCACGTTAGAACACGTTAGAACCGAGGCGGTTCTAACGTGTACCCACAATCTATGTTTTGGAGCAAAAATAAGAAAAAAAGGAATACCCCTGCATACCCCAGTTTTACTATATAAAAGTGGGGTTTAAGGGGGTATTCATTGCACGGACATGTTTTCCTGATGTGATTTCTCGGAATCAAATCCAAACATTGTTTTTTTTTTCTCAGAATACAAAAAAATCACTGGGGACACTCCACTGAGGTGAAAATAGTGAACCGTTGTTGCAAAGGTATTACAGCCTTTACTGAAAATTCAATCATGGATACTAACAAATATGAAAATTGTTACCAGACACTCCTAAGTTTCTAAGTGGACTCTTCCAGTTGATAACGAAAAATGGACTAATTCCATACCAGTCTAATGGTTTGATATGGTATTCAGCACTGCATTATTGGCTAAATAGCATGACTAGGCGACAAAAGTTTGATTACGTAAGAACTGTGATTATACAAATTACATCCGCAAAATAATTGTAAAACATTGGGAGTTATAATTGCATCGTACAAGAATTTTATGAGAAAGTTTGTATCTTTATTAGTGTTGTGAAGTTCTGTGAGGAGGTTAAAACTAATTGTAAATTTAGGCGTTCATTGATTGGGATAAAAATGATGGTGTTCAAAATAAGGAAGGAAAAATACTTGTGAAAGCTGGTTTGCTCTACCATATTTCCACATTCTATGATATTTGGTGTAAAAACTTTGCCGTCATTAAAGGGCATTCATTTGCTTCATGGAAAACATCTGTGATGGAAATTTATGTTATGGATAAAAATTAAAATGGAAATTTATATTATGGATAAAAACGAAAAATGTTAAAATGTGATGTGTTTCAAAGATAGAGGTTGCTATGGCAACAAGTGAGGACCAAAACGAAGAGGATTATAAACTTCCGGACATGGTTTATATTGAAGAGGAGGTTCAGGATCTAAATAGCCTGTACCGCCAGAACAGCGTGGGCGGGACGTACAGACGGAAGTGTGTCGTGAGGTTAGATGGGGCCAGATATACAATAGGTAAATTGTAAAAAGGCTATATAGATAAGAAAATTTTAGCATTATGTATGGTTCAGTTGACAATGTAGATTTTCTTTGGCCATTGAGCTGAGTGGCCACCTTCTGAGAAGTAGCTGTTCCCTTGGTTAATCATGTTCTTATTGTATCTTGCCTGTTTGTTGTTTTGGTTATAATCCTTTTTGTATGTCAGGGATGAATATTTGTTTATGAATTCTCAGTTCCTGTCTATTTCTTTCTCATTACTTTGGGTAGAGTATGTCATAATATGTTATTGTAAAAGTGAATGATCTGATTATGCACCAGTCATTTGTAACCATTGCTCCTCCCCCCACCCCCCACCCCCATGGGGAAGGGCGGGGATTGACTTCAGTTTTCAGTGCACTGCTTAAGCCCCACCCCCAAGGGACATACTGAAGGTCAAAACTTTGCCCTTTGCAATAGAAAATCTCCCTTGGGTGAGGATCCTATGATCTTGAAACCCCATCATAAAAAGTAATTGCCGTACACTTTAGCGCGGCTATCCCCCACCCATCCCCTAGGTGGAGTGGGGGTGGGGGACAGTGGTTGCAAATGACTGCATGGTGTCTTTTATCAATGTTGAAGTGGTATGTAGATATTGCACCATACCAGGGGTGTCCAGGGTTTATGCATAAATACCATCTGAAAGATTGAATCAGCTCAGGATGACAAGACCAGATTTAAAATTTTAACCATGAAAGAAGTTTGTTTTTGGATAAACATCCAAGTCAACAGTGTTTGAGTCATGTCATGATAGAGGACAAGAACAACAAGAACACTATTTTATTAGCTCACCTGAGCCGTTAGACTCACAAGGTGAGCTTATAGGATGGCCATGATCCGGCGTCTGTCCGTCCGTCGTCCGTCCGTCCACAATTTCAAAGATCTTCTCCTCTGAAACCACTTGGCCAATCAAAGCCAAATTTTATATGAAGCATCAATAGGAAGGGGGAACCAATGTGTATATAAGAAATCCAGGTCACATGACCAAGATGGCCGCCATGCCCATATTTGGTAAAAACCCTTCAAAAATCTTCTTCTCCAGAACCAGTGGACCGATTTCAACGAAACTTGGCATGAAGCATTAATGGCTCAAGCACTACAATGTATATATAAATCATGACCCTGTGATGACCTTGACCTATTTTACGGCAAGGTCAACATAGGTCACCAATGCATTTGAATGGGGAAAACTTTTAAAATGTCATTTAAAGTGGAAGTCTTGCAGGAAATGGGCAGTAGGACTAAATATTAATGATTCTGAAAAAAATTGGACCCCAGGGGCTCATGTGCCCCCACCCCGGGTCAATATACATGTATATCTCCATAATATTCAAACGTCTTCTATTCTGAAACCGCTTGGCCAATCAAAGCCAAATTTTATGTGAAGCATCAATAGGAAGGGGTAACAAACATGTATATAAAAATCCAGGTCACATGACCAAGATGGCCGCCATGCCCATATAAGGTAAAAACCCTTAAAAAATCTTATTCTCCAGAACCAGTTGACCGATTTCAACAAAACTTGGCATGAAGCATCGATGGCTCAAGCACTACAATGTATATATAAATCATGACCCTGTGATGACCTTGACCTATTTTACGGCAAGGTCAACATAGGTCGCCAATGCATTTGAATGGGGAAAACTTTTAAAGTGAAAGTCTTGCAAGAAATGGGAAGTAGGACTAAATATTAATGATTCTGAAAAAAATTGGACCCGAGTGGCTCATGTGCCCCCACCCCGGGGCAATATACATGTATATTTCCATAATATTCAAACGTCTTCTCCTCTGATACCGCTTGGCCAAATTTTATGTGAAGCATCTATAGAATGGGGGAATCAATGTGTATATAAATAATCTAGGTCACATGACAAAGATGGCCGCCATGCCCATATATGGTAAAAACCCATCAAAAATCTTCTTCTCTGAAACCAATAGACTGATTTCAAGAAAACTTTGCATGAAGCATCGATGGCTAAACTACTCCAATATATATATAAATCATGACCCTGTGATGACCTTGACCAAGTTTATGGCAAGGTCAACATGGGTTGCCTATGCATTTGAATTGGGAAAACTGTTAAAATGTTATTTGAAGGGAAAAGCCAGCAGGAAATTGGCAAATGGACAGAATATTGAAGATTCTGAAAAAAGAAAATGGCCAAAGGGCTTCATCTGCCCCTGCACTGGGGTTAAATACCATAATATTCTAACATGTTTATTGGTATATGCAGCAGATCTCAGGTGAGCGTTTACAGGACCATTGGTCCTTTGGTTTCAGTATAAATCAGACCGCGCTTAATAGGGGGTATATGGGAACCAGTCTTCTGGGGAGTTAATGTGACACAATTCGGTGCCAGTGGGGTTAAAAATAAACAAGTTAGTGGTGATCGCTAGACCGCCAAGCTCACTCACATGACTGGCGGATTTTCACCAGAACCCCTCTCTGTGGCCACATTATTTCAATTTATGGAGAAATTTAAGAAATAGGTGAGTAAAAATGTAGATAACGAATCCCCCTTTATGGGTTTGACCCCCCCCCCCCCTCCCCTTCCAGAAATCCTGGATTTGCCCCCGCATGAAAGAAGCAGATTCTTCCCAAAATTTTGTTGATTTAGTTCCCATTAAAGACTAGTTTATTGTCTCTTAGGACATTGTATTCCTTTCATAGATTTTCAATTATCTGGATGTCTGTGGGGAAATTCTATTAATTTACATTTAATTGCTAGAGATGTTTAAAATGTTAATTCCATTCAGTATAGTAGTGTAAAATCAAATGAATCTAACAGAATTACTTTAATATGGTTTGGCAAAGGCCTTAAACCTCTTAAGACCTATGTAGGAACTGAAAATTATGTGGTTGTGAAAATTTTTGTGTGACCTGGGCATTATAACCCAGGTCATATTTGTAACCCAGGTCATATGGATCATATTATGTCTATGATATTTTGTATAGAAGCAATGTCACAGACATCTCTACCAGGTCCTACACAAACCTGGCTGTACATCCATAAAAGATTCTTAAGCTTAAAACTCAGATTTGAGCAGGCATGATAGCTCAATCAGTAATGTGTTATATTTGTTAAGAAATGGACCCATGATTGATCCAGCACATTTCTTTCATGAAGATTTGATCATGAAAATATTTCTATGGCTATTATTCTTCTTCTGCTGATTCAAGGAGGAGAACATTTGTCAGTTAGTGGCGAATGAAATGTGCAATAAGAACTGGTAAACTGCCTCTTGGAGGCTTGTCCATGAACAATATGGCTAGGATATCCTCATATCCAGCACATTTTTTCATGAATATTTGATCATGAATATTAATCTTTTAAGCGAATGGAACACAAGGGATAACGGTTTTATTCAGAAGATGCAAAACATGGCAGATTTATGTTTTATGCAAGTTGTGTCAAGAGACTTTCGCTGTGGTACGAGGCCTTTATGCACCAGTCATTTGTAACCACTGCCCCCCCCCCCTCCCCCCACACACACCTATGGGGAAGGGTGGGGGATAGCCGGGCTAGTGCGGGGCAATTACTTTCAAGTGTTCCCGCAGTGCTGGGGAAACAGTGACATTAAGATCCTTACCACAGGGATATTTTCTATTGCGAAGGGCGGGGCAAAGAGCATAGTTTTGACCTCCAGTTTGCTCCCTGGGGGAGGGTTTCTGAAAGCTGAAAAGTCATAATCCCCGCCCTTCCCCGTAGTTAGGGGAGTAGTGGTTACAAATGACTGGTGCATTACCAACTGACTTTTCTTAGAGTAAAAGATTTTTAGGAAGGGTTTGCTAACCTGCCTGATGTTGTGGAAGGCAGAGTAAGTAAAGTAAGTAATGTCTTTATATAAAAGGTAAATCATAGTAAAGAAGCGTTGACCATTTCTATTTAAAAATGCCTATGGTTTTTGGAAAAACAAAAAGCTAGCCATTTGTCTTCTTATGCACAGGTTAACTTCCCTGAATAATGCACTATTCGATAACAGAATTTGTTTTCCATGTTTCATGCCACAGGATCTGAATTTGGGGATAAAACAATCAATTTTTGTATGAAATATACAGTATTAGGAAAAAAGTTTTATAGAGTATCGTTCCCCCCTGAGAACCAACAAAAGCTTTTGCATGTATGTGTGTAGCCATGTATTGCACAATATATGAAAGTGGCGTGTTGGTTCTTTGGGGGGAACGATACTCTAGAGCCCAAAAACCAGAGCCCAAATATGATAAACATTTAGAGCTTCTCATTCAGGCAAAGCTAACATATATAAAGTAATGAAAAATGAAATAGTATAACATGGCCATAATATGCACTATTAGAAATGTTATTAAATTGAAACTGGATGCTGCAGAATCAACTTTCATCATTTGGACAACGGGCATTAATGATGCCCTTCGTTTTGTATTACAAAATTTTGGTGACACACTGTACAAATATTTCCTTGTTGTTTGCACGGCCTCAAATCTATAAAATTTCTATCTGATTTTTTTATTCCCATATTGTGAGTGCAGGTTTTCAGATCTGATAATACTACTTCCTGGTTTTTGCTCAATGGCATATGGTAAGACTTAGTGCAGTCCAATCAATCTACTTTTGTTGCACTTGATACTTGATGTTTTTGAAGATTCATTTCATTGTTGAATTATGGAGATAGGTAGCCGTGTTAATATAGCTGGTGTATATGTCTGTTATGCTACATTGCCAATGACCAACTAGGTAGAATTTACCATACCTATTTGGCCACAATAATTCAATTGTACATGATGAATATCAAATAAATTTGTTGCAAGAACATACTTGTCAAGCTATATAGAGTTTTGACTTCTTAAAGACTTTAACTGATTCCAGACTGGAAGCTCTGCACTTTTTGTAACTTTTATTTATATAGTATATGTGGTAATCGGCAGAAATGTTATACAGGTACTTCCTAAAAGTTTTCCTAACAATATTTCATACTGCAAATATTTTAACATTTTCGGTGCGTTTTTACATGATTCTTACATGTTTCTGTCGACTGAATGCTCTAAAGTACAAACATAAGTAACAACAATGGCCACCATGCAAGGAAAATACAAATTTTGTACCTTTTTATATTCATGCAATTTAGACACCAACCCCACTGAAACTTCAATTTCTACCTAATGATGGCAGACTATGCAAATATCTGAACACATATCTCTTCATAAGACATGGAACTATTATCATCAGCATAACGAATCAGCATCGGGAGCTTGGTAACAGTGTTCTGGGCCGCTAAATTATAGGCATATACAGGCCATATAGTCAACGGTCCTTTGGCAATACCAGTCTTCCCTGTGTCCCTCAATATAATGACTATCATATGAACAATTTTTACAACAATGTCTTTAGAAATGTACATGTACACATATATGGGCTACAACGTGAGAAAATATACCTTCGGACAATTTTTTGAGTATAAAAAAGAACAAAGTTACTTTGAATTTTAATGTTTCTAGAGTCTATTAGTCTTTATTTGACCAGATTATTTAAGTTATTTTGTGAGTTATGACCAATTTACTATATGAACCCTACAGATCATTGTCCTGAAAAATTACATCAAAATTGCGTAATGCATTTCTGCATGTTAGTATAGCTTACATAACTTGATGCATTTGCTTATAACTGATTACGCACTGGCCGGAGCCTATTGTTAAGATAGAAGCAATCCTTACAGGCAATCTGTCATAATTATTTTGTCTATTGTTATGATGATGCGGTTGCTATGGTTACCGTTTAAGGATAGATACTGGAAAATTATGTGGATTATGGGCTAAAACAAGGGCAGATCACTCCAAATATTGAAAAATAATATGTTTTAAAACTCATTCATTTGGTATCCCAGTGTTCTAAGATTACAAATACAGTGTTATTTCTAAAACGTATAATATAACATCATTTTACCGCATTTTGCTGCTTTCTAATGTTCGAAGGTACATTTTGTCACGTTGAGGTTCATATAAGAAGCTATATCTTGTGTTGTTTCAGTTTTCTTTCTTTTCTTTTTATTTTATTATTTTTATTTATTTTTTTTTTTTTTTATTACATTTGGGAGGTTTTAATTTCTGATTTGTTGCCAAGATATTCTACTTTTGAGTCTTGCAGAAGGCCTAGGTACATGCTGAGGCATGTTGCACATTACATACTTAAACAGGCATTTTATAGCTTCTTTTAGAATGCTTCTGGTTTAATTGATGATGATAAATTGCAAGCAATCAATGATGTCATAAAAACTTTTTACTGAGGTCTTGTTATTATTGCTGAATCTGTCATTTTTCATTTTCAATCCAGATTGCTAAGTAGCTTTGGAGTTTAAGCTTCCTGGTATCAGCTCCATTACAAAAACATAGCCATGTAATACGAGGGTGATCCAAGAAGTAATGTGAATTCATGTGTAATTTCTTTCACGATTGCCATTTTCCAAGATAGTTTACATCAGAATTATGATGCATTAT